>JAQQTP010000043.1:6082500-8482500 GCA_029884605.1 Ormosia emarginata
TCCTCTCCTTTCATCAAATAATCTTATTCTTGAATCTTGTTCGTGAAATTGATAAAAAGAAATAGTTTTATATATTCTTCTAATTTCTATCATATATTTTATTATACTTATTACTTTTTTTTTTCTTCATTTTTTATTTTAAACTACTATTTTCCTTTTTTTTTTTTTTTCTATTTACTTTTTTTATCTATCGAGGTAAATTATATTTTTTTTAGATTATTTAATATTGTATTGAATTTATTTAATAATAAGAGACTGTAATGTAAGTGAAAGTCTCTTTCTCGCATCCATTAATTACCCGAAAAAATATCGTATGCATCGATATGAAAAGAAAATATTTGATACGCGAAGCCATGATTTAATGGATTTATTTTTCTATAGATATATCATATCTTATCTTATAGAAATAATCGAAATATAAATTGATCTTTTCTTGTGTTCGGAAAAAAAAAAGATATTAAAAAGATATTTAAAATTCAAATGACTTGTATGTTGGAACTTGGAATAAGCCCTTCCGCGTGAAGGAAGGGAATAGAATAGTAATTTATTCATTCCTATAGAACCTCTAGGAACAAGAAGATTTAATCGAAAATATCGACAGATTCTTACGGAGTCCAAACCAAAGAAGTATGAAAAACAAAATAAAAAAAAAAAAAAAAAAGATCCACTGTTCAAATTTCATCTCTATCGAATTTGAATATCAGAATAGTAGATATAGTTATGATTCAATGGGTTAGGTCCACTTACTTTTTTTTTTATAATCTTTCCAATTTTTTTTTTGATTGGAATAATCGAAAATAGGAATATCTGGCAATTAAAGGAGATATCATTATTCATTATAATTATTCATTATAAAAAAAAATAGAAATAATAATCAAAATGTTCCACTTTCTAACTAGAATTAGTTTACTATATTCGAATTCATTAGAATGATAACTTATTAGAATTAGAATTCATAATTCCATTTTCTAATGAAATTCTACGATTCCTTAGTTTTTTTATTACAAATATCAACAATATCTCTATTCTTCCTTCAAATATGAATACTACTGCTGGAGTTTTATAAAAAAAAAAGTAAAAAGCCCCTTATCGGATTTGAACCGATGACTTACGCCTTACCATGGCGTTACTCTACCGCTGAGTTAAAAGGGCCCCGTTTGATTCAATTCCTGAATAAGGAACTAGCCAATATGAGCCTAGTACATATATTTGTTACTGCATATACTTATATATAGATAAGATTAGAGTATATGTACATAGATATATTTTATCTGCATAGCGACTCATTAAGGAACAAAAAATTGGATTTAGCTAGTGAATAGAGTATAGTTAATAAAATGGTTTATTGATATTGGATTTGATAAATATCAATGTGATAAATATCAATGTAATGAATTATTTCAAAACCGATTCGAATTGAAGTCATCCTCATCATAACGAAATTCATTTCATTGATACATATACCCACCAATTCCAATATTTCATCGAATCATTGATAAATGGATTCAATTTGTCCTGTCCCTCAACCAAATTCTTATTGAAAAAAAAAACAATTTTCAATAACTTGTTGATCCCTATCTTTCTTACCCGATTTCCAGATTGATTCTCGTTTTTTTATTTCCCGGCTTGGTGTGAGATAGAAATATACCTATCGAATCTTAACAATGAATGAAAGTGAAAGAAATGAAGTTTAAACCCCTCACCTTTTCCAGCAAACCAAACATTCCGTCCTATCTTTCTTTCGCATTACTTATCTTTTTTCTATTTTTTTTTTAGAATTCTAGATTGGCGATTGGAATGAACAATTTCGAAATCTAAATGATGAATCAAAAAATTCTATGGAATTTTGAAAGATGGAAAGATCCTTCTGATCGAATCATATCATTCCATTATATTGACAATTTTAAAAAAACTGTTCATACTATGTTCATAGTATAATGGCGGTCGGGCAAGTATGCCCCCATCGTCTAGTGGTTCAGGACATCTCTCTTTCAAGGAGGCAGCGGGGATTCGACTTCCCCTGGGGGTAGGGTACTACGAAAGGAAGTTGATCGTGGATCATCAATAAAGACTGAAATTTATTCTTCCTGGGTCGATGCCCGAGCGGTTAATGGGGACGGACTGTAAATTCGTTGGCAATATGTCTACGCTGGTTCAAATCCAGCTCGGCCCAATAATTTGCCGATCCACCATGAAATGATATAACCCATTTGTTGTTCTCCGGAAATGCCCGATGTGCTCTGATACGGAAGAACAAAAATATGATACATCCCTAGCGCTATTTATTTTTTTTCCGTATTACGTATTTTTTTTCACAAATTAGGATCTTGCTAATGATCTAGATTCCTATCAGGATCTGTAAGTATAAAGTCTAAGGAAAGGATTAAAGTAAATAAACAAAAAAAAAGACTCTTTTTTATTTTCATTGATTCATTTTTTAATAGATTTGGCAATAACGAACGGATTACGAGTAATCCGTGTCGATCTCGCTAAAGTGTATATCCATATAGATATCAAAATATAAAAAAGTCCCGCCTCCGTCAGTTACAGCACAACGATTCGAATCTAAAATCGAAAAAGAAAGGGTTTGAATGAAATCGTAAGAATCTGTATGCTATACGCTTTTTTCCCTGGGATTGTAGTTCAATTGGTCAGAGCACCGCCCTGTCAAGGCGGAAGCTGCGGGTTCGAGCCCCGTCAGTCCCGATGGATACAAATCCAATAAAAAAAGACATCAATTCTCGTGTGTGAAAGAAAGGGAATAAAAATAACAAACATAATCTCATTCCTAACAGGGATCCCTCTTTTTTTTTCTTTTTTTTTTCTTTTTAGTTTAATAGTTTAAGGTAAAGGTTCCGACGAAGAAAGAAAAAAACTCTTAAAATAAAAAAGAAAAGGAATTATTGATTACATCAGAAATATAATTTTGGAATTTGGTATGGATAAAAGATCTTCCTATGTTATATTATTCAATTCTCGACGATGAATCGATTTGATAGTGATAGCTCAGATATTGTTATTCATGATATTGATCTGATTTGATATCATCGAGATTTAATTTATACCATTGAATTTACCGACGAAAGATTTATCATCTTTATGGGATTAAATCCCGAGTTATTTATTGGAAATAAAAGAGAAATAAAACATAGAGATTATGGAAGTAAATATTCTCGCATTTATTGCTACTGCACTGTTCATTCTAGTTCCTACTGCCTTTTTACTTATAATTTATGTAAAAACGGTAAGTCAAAATGACTAATTTTACTTAATCATGACTTCTTAATTCTTATCAATGGAATGATTGAAAAAAAAAAATGAAAAAGGATTTCAATTTCGGGTCTTAGTCTTAAATGAAATGATCGGACTAGAATAGAATCAGCAGAATTCTATGAAATCCAGATAGTATGGTAGAAAGAAATAGATTTGATTTCTTTCTACCATACTATCTATCTATTATTGTAGTGTATAAAGTTTTACTCTATAAAAATAGAGATTTAATATGGATCAATCTACAATATGTATATGTATCTTCATATTCATATATATATAGATTATATATTCCATATATGGAATGTACATAGCATAGCGTCCCAATTTTTTTTTCTTTGTTTCATTATTGGTTCCAATCAATCTGAAATAATCAAAAAGCAACTCTTATTCTTCCGATTCGAATTTATAGATTTCTGATTATTTTCAATACCAATCCCGGTATCATATTAAAAAAAATAATAAAGTAATCTTTTTAGCATTCCGAAGAAGTAATTGATTAAATAGTTGTTATTAAATAGTTGACAGATGATCCGGGAGTTCTATGAGAAAATTTTTCGTATTTCGAAAAGATTGGTGGTCAAACCCACAACCTATTTTTAACGTTTGAACCATGATATGAAATGAGTTCAATAAAGCATAAATCCAATTTCGAACCTAAAATACAAATAATAAAATAAAACAAGCGGTAAGGTAAATATGTAATAAATACGTAATATGGTATTCGCCTACGGCAACGGCAATATCTTATTATGTGTAGTATCTCGTTAGACAACTCCTATGTCTATTTTTTTTCCTATAGAAATTGTGTATCGCTTAATAACTAATAACTAATAACAGAACTCTTTTCTTTTATCTTTGAAAAAAAAAAGAAAAAAAGAGAAGGAGGGCACAAAAAAAATAGAGTAGGAGTGAGGGGGGGTTCCGCGGTTCCTCATTTTCCATATATAACTTTGGTAAGAGCCAGTTCATCGAAATAGAAATCTTAGGAAGAATTCGGAAGGAATAGGAGAGTAAATTTCCTATTATTTGTATTCCCTTGACTTTCAAAATACGAACATGGGAATAATTCAAATATTTGTTTGATTGAAAGAGTATTTTCTATTTCTATATTATCCATAGAATACAATAGAATTCCGAAATGCAGATATATTTGAATTCAAATAATGAGTATGAATTCAATACTTAAATTCAAATTCAATAGTTCAAAAAATTTCAGAACCCAGCTATAAAACAAAATTGATACAGTTTGATCCCTTAACTCAATTAGTAGTGCCTTTAGAGTCCACTTCTTCCCCATACTACGAGGGAAAGAGAAAATGTAAAAACTACCATTAAAGCAGCCCAAGCAAGACTTACTATATCCATGTAAATTTTGTCTCCTATCTATATTATCTATATCAATATGAAGGAATTATTTCATTATTGTTCACTAATTCTTCTTGTATTATTTTATTTTTTTTTTTTGTATTATTCACTAAGAATACTATTCTTATTCACTAAGAATACTATTCTTATAGTGAAATCGCTGGTACAGAGTCAAAAAGGGATTCTGGGCTAACACCATTGACGAAACAATCCAAGAAATCCAATTAGAACATCTAACAAGTTCTTATCTGATTTCTAGTAGAATCGGAAAACATTAAGTTAAGCATAAACAAAATATCCAGCGACATCTTTGGAAGTATTGAGGGAATGAATGTTACTAACAGGTAGGAATAATAAGACCTATGTTTTATTTTGTCCCCCTCCCCATTTCATTAAGTAAAAAATAAAAATATAGAATCAAGACAGATTACTTTGCATACTGATACTCTTATTTCCATCTCTTATTTCCATTTGATTTAATCCTTACCGTCTCCTGATTCGTTCTCTAAAACCATCGGAAGACGGCCTATTAAATTCTTTGACTACGAAATTCTCTTTGACTAGAGGTTACCGAAAAGAAAGAATCTATTTTTTATTATTTTCTAATTTTATTAGAATAATATATTCAATAATAAAAAATAAAATAAATAAAAATAATAAATAAATATTAAATAATATATTAATATTAAATAATTAAATAAAATTAAATAATAATATTAAAAAAAAAGAAAGCCAATTAGCTATTCAATCTAACTAATCTAACTAATATTGATCTAACTAATATTGAATAAATGCGGGAGTGCTCATATACTTTCATGAGTCTGTATATTTCATCTGCCCCTTCCCGAACTGAAAATGGAATTAGATTCTCTGTCCCACCTACCCCTATTCAATCTAATTCAAGACTCAGTCAGTAGACGGACACTACAGTAGTAGCGGAGTGAAAGGACTATGATTTCAAGATTTATCGATTCCCTTTCACTACTAGAATCTTTCCTTGAATCCGAGACGAAAAGATTTCCAGCATTTTATTTTAGAGAACAAGCCTCCCGATGTTTAGAATTTAAAAACAAACAAGTCTCAAGAGTCCTTTTCCCCTGCTTGCTTCTGCTGGAAAAAGAATTTTCAATTCTATCAACAAAAAGGAATAAACTATTTCAATTCTCTTGTCGATCAGGCGACACCCGGATTTGAACTGGGGAAAAAGGATTTGCAGTCCCCCGCCTTACCGCTCGGCCATGCCGCCAAAACGATACAAAATAAATATATGAGAATACCCCCCCCTTTTTTTTTCTATTGAAAAAACAAACGTGCACCTTCAGTCACAAAAGCCAAAATTTCAGGACAAATCGGAACCGTTAACTATTAATTCCTGAACGATTCTTGAATTTGAATCTAAAATGGTTTTTTCTTAATTTCTTAATGAGATAAGAAAATCCAAATTTACCACGACATGTGCTGTCCCGAACGAATATGACTGCAATTGCAATAAAGTAAGAGACATATATATATAGATAGCTATAGCTGGAGTTAGATCTGTGCATATTTAATAAATACAAGCCTTATTACGAACTCCAATCGGATTCTCAAATTCTAAAAAAAAATAGGTAAAAATATCTCTCTTCTCTGCGAATTCTAATTCTTTTTTGAACAATTGAAAAGGTTCAGTGCTAAAAAAAAATCAATTCTATATTCTTTCTGATTATTAGATTAGGTCTTTATCTCATTGAGTAGAATTGAGTAGAATTGAGTAGAGCAAATCCCGAATTCATTTTTTTTTTTCTGGTATCCAATCGAATTGGAATATGTAATATCATAATACATGGTAGAAAAATGGAATCAATTTTTTGTTTTGATATTCTTAAAAAAACTTCAGAAGTCTAGAGAAGTCTAGGTGGAATTTTTCAATTCGTTTCCATTTAGAATTTAGATTCTATCTATTTGTTTTGTTGCAAATTCCAATTTGAGTATAAACTTCTATTTATTCCTCTTTTCATAATAGGTATTTCATACACGGAGTTAGGTAAAATTTCATGTGATTCAGTAAAAAAAACAGAGATTCCATTATTGCTAAATCTATTCATGTGATTCGATGAAGAATGACAGCAAATCGTGGGATATTTTCTATAAAAGAAATGGGGAAATTGAAAATGCTTGGGGGTGGAAATGAGGGAATGTCTACAATACCTGGGTTGAATCAGATACAATTTGAAGGGTATTGTAGGTTCATTGATCGGGGCTTAACAGAAGAACTTTATAAGTTTCCAAAAATTGAAGATACAGATCAAGAAATTGAATTTCAATTATTTGTGGAAACATACCAATTGGTAGAATCCTTGATAAAAGAAAAAGATGCCGTATATGAATCACTTACATATTCCTCTGAATTATATGTATCCGCGGGATTAATTTGGAAAAGCAGTAGGGATATCCAAGAACAAACTATTTTTATTGGAAACATTCCTCTAATGAATTCCCTGGGAACTTCTATAGTAAATGGAATATACAGAATTGTAATAAATCAAATATTGCAAAGCCCTGGTATCTATTACCGGTCCGAATTGGACCATAACGGAATTTCGGTCTATACTGGCACCATAATATCAGATTGGGGAGGAAGATTAGAATTAGAGATTGATAGAAAAGCAAGGATATGGGCTCGTGTGAGTAGGAAACAGAAAATATCTATTCTAGTTCTATCATCAGCTATGGGTTCGAATTTAAGCGAAATTCTAGAGAATGTTTGCTACCCTGAAATTTTCTTGTCTTTCCTGAATGAAAAGGAGGAAAAAAAAATTGGGTCAAAAGAAAATGCTATTTTGGAGTTTTATCGACAATTTGCTTGTGTAGGCGGAGATCCAATATTTTCTGAATCTTTATTTAAGGAATTACAAAAAAAATTCTTTCAACAAAGATGTGAATTAGGAAGGATTGGTCGACAAAATATGAACCGAAGGCTGGTAACATCCCAAAGAAAATTAATAATTTCATGATAAATGATCATTTTATAATATTTGGGATTATTGTGAATTTTTCTGGATTTTTCTAAATGTGGAAATATTTTAACATTATTCTTTGTTTTGCGTGCAAACTGAGCATACTCAGGAAAATGAGATATTTCTTTTGAAAATCTTGATTTTCGAGAAACGTCGATTTTACTAAACCCGAGGAGCGACAAATTTACGAGGTTTCATATTTTTCGAGAAATTTTATCTGACAGGGCGATAAATCGCTGTGTATTTTATCTGCTGGATAATTAATACTGACTTCTGTCAACTGTAATAATTGTCCATTGGGTAATAACATGCATTATAAATCCTATCACATTATCCAAATGCAATCCACTTTATGTCCCATCAAATCCACTTTAATTCAAATTGGTGTACTTTCTTCAAAGCTTCTCAAAGAAGCTTTGACCATCAAATGACCAAGCTACCCTTGGCTTGTTGGGGAAGCTAATTTTCCCCCTCCCTCACTCTCTCATTGCCGTGGACTCATGGACAAAATGGGGAAGTAATTTTTTTCTTCCCACACTAAAGCCTTACACCCAAAAATATCTCACTTTTACCTACCCACTTCTCTCACTAACTTCATCTTCTTCAACTCTTCTCCTCCTTCTCTCTACCCTCCTCCATAGCTGCGAAATTGCAGCCCCCTCTTGACCATTAATCTTCATCCTTTTCCTTCACCAAGACCATTTCCATGCTTACCTCATCCTTCTCTACATCTTTCATTTAGAAGTTTCTTCAAAAATCCAACCTTTCTTCCTTCTCTCTTCTTCTTCTTCCCCCCTATGAAAATCCAGCCACCCTCTCCACCCACTCTCTTCATTTTTTTCTTCATAAACACCATTTTTACACTCCTCTCAACCTCCTCTACAACTTCTATTTGGAGGGTTTTTCTCAAAAACCAACTTCTCCACCATTGTCTTCCAAGACAAAGCTTCCAACTTTAAGGTAAAGCTTCCATTTTTATTCTTCTTTCTCTTCATTTTTGTACTCTAGGGTCTCATTGGAGACCAAAGGTTCATTCTTTACCATGTTTAATGTTGGTTCTTGATTATTGAAAATCCTAGGGTTTTTGGACCCTAAAATCGAATTCATCAAGAAGAAAAGAGGAGCCCATTTTCGTGTTCTTCCTTTAGGTAAGAGGGAGATTACTCACTTCAACCACTAATGGTGGTGAGGGAACCTTTGTGTGCTTGTTGATGGAGGATTCCATCTTTGTATGCTAACTTTATTTGATGATTTTACATGTTTTGTGTTCTTGAATTGAATAAATGCTTGAATGGTGATTTTATATATATATTGGATGTGTTAAATATGCTTGATCATGTTAGGGCTGTTAAATGGAAAATTTGGAGTTTCCTACCCTAACATGGTGCCACGGTTTTGAGTGGGATTTTGGGATAAAAAATTGGTTGTTGTACACAAAGAAATAAAGCTTAGGTGATTTAATGTTGGATGACAAGATTAGAATTAATGAACGAAAAATTTTAAGGGTTTAATACCCAAGAGGGAAGCCACGGTCTTGGCTTGGAAAAATGATGGATTGAATTGATTTGGTGAACAAAAATTAAAGTGAATTGATATCAAGGAATTAATACATAAAATGGAAAGAAAAATGAGACTTTGAGAACCTTGAGGGGCCACGGTTTTGGAGAGAAAGTTTAAGGTTTAAATGATGCTTTGGTGCATCTTTGGAAATTAAGAATTTAGAGATATGCATAATCCATAACAAAGTAGAAGAATTAAATTGAATAATGAGACTTGAGAAGGCCACGATTTTGAAGGGTAACTTACCCTAGAATTTTCATAATTGACCAAAAGTTTAAGACTTTAAAAATATGAATCCAAGATGTGAACTTGTGAAAATTGATGAGCTATATGTGAACACATATTAGTATTGAGAATTTGATTCTATTGATGTTGAGGGATTGAATTGACCCCATGTAAAATGGAAGCTATGAAATTAGGTATCAAGAGACTAGTGCACAAAATGGAAGAAAATTTAGAATCTTAAAGGTTTGTGAGGCCACGGTTTTGAGGGTTGTTTAACCTAAGGAATTTCAAAATTTATTAAGACTTAAGTTATTGGAACGTTGAACCCTTAATGGGGAATGTTAATAATGGATGGACTATAAACATACATTGGCCCGGGGTTGAGGAGTGGTTCCATACTATTGTAAGACCCTATGTGGGGTTAAGTGTAACATCCTGAAAAAAAACATATTAGACTTTTATATGTGTACAAAGGTAGCATATAACTTGTTTGATATGTTAGTGAAGATTTGTGATAGAGTTAGTTTAGGCACTTTGCTGCAACACAGAGTGTGGAAAATGGCTTATAATGACTTAGTAAATAGCATAAATTGCTATTTGAAGGGAAACAAGTTTAGATAATTTCTTTTTAGGTCCCTAATAAGTTAAATAAGGTGTGGTTAAAGTTTCAAGAGAATCAGAGTCAGTTTGGTATTTTTAAGCATATTAGTTGTGCATTTTAATACCGAATGACTAGCAGCAGATATAGAAAATGATGAGAATTGTGAAACAATAATTTAGATGAATCGTATGATTTATTCTAAAGTTGTTGGAAGCTGAAAAACATGAATTAGCATAATTCGGGTGTCCTTAGCAGATATAAGTTTCAGTGTAAAAACTAAAGTTAAGCTTTTCTCTTAATTCCATCCATGTCCCACCCTCTATATCTCTCTTCTCTGTCTGCAGGATGAAGAAAAACAGAGAAAGAAAGAAAAGAAAGAAGAGGGAGAAAGGAGAAAGGGGAAGAAGGGAAGAAGGAGAGGAAGAAGATCAAGGATTAAACTTCAAGATCAAGAGTCTTCAAGAGGTAAGGGGTTTTCTACTCATCTTTTCCCTTTAATTCTCATTTGATGGGGTTAGGGATTTTGAGTAGAAATAAGTGTTTGGATGGCCAAATCCTAATTCTTAGCTTGGTTCTTAATTCCAAGAACTAGGTTAGGATAGTTTAAGCTTAGAGAATGCTAGATAGCTATTTATGGCTCTAGGACAACCATTAGAATCCATAGGAAATGGATTTGGAAAATGGTTGGGGTTAGGTAATTTTGGACCTAGATCTATGCCCTAAGAGAATTTATAGGTTGTAAAAGAGTCACAACAAGTTTAAGGGCCTAGATTAATGTTAAAAATCACTTAGAATCCATGAGGAAAGGTTTGGAAATTGGTTTTTCAACCAATTATGCAGAATTCACATTCTGCAGTATTTTCTGCAGAATTCTGCAGAATGGTCACACCTAGGCATGATATTTCCAAGCCGAGGCGTGGGTTGATTAGTTTTCAGCCTTGCGAGACAGAGAGAACCACGCCTAGGCGTGGTAAAACCGAGCCTAGGAGTGGACAGGGCAACATTCAGACAACTTGCATTTTTTGTTGCATAACTTGAGTTGTAGATATCAGAATGACTTGATTCTGGAGCCTTTTGAAAGCTAAGACATAAGGCTTCATGTGGTAAAAATTTCAGAATTATTGAGCAAGCCAATCAATACTAGTTTCTGTTTGAATCCAAGGCAGATTCTGCAGAAAAAGGCATTCTGGCAGTCAGTAAACCAGATTGCATAATTTCTTCCTCTGATGTCGTATGGACATGAAACCAGTGCCATTTAAAAGCTAAGACATAAGGCTATTTGCCTATAAAATTTTAGAATCATTAAAGTTAGGATGTAGCTCTGGTGCATTTATGAAAATTAGTCTTTTTAAGGGTCCAGAGCAGATTTCATCAAAGATGTTATTTTGGTGATTTGAAATCCCTAGTTGTTAGGATCCTTTGTTTATGCCTAGTAAAGATTGTTGAGACACTTGAGAGGTTATTTCTTTGAGAGAAAAACCTAGTGGCATACAAGGAAAGATAAAAGAAAAGTAGTGCATCCATTAGACATGGATTGCTAGAGATCAAGAGCTTAGCTTCTTAAGCAACTTAAAGTTGCACAGAGATCACAAGAGAGGTGATAAGAGATTTAAGAAACGAGATGGCAATAGTAGAGTGCCATAGTGCCTAAGTGGCAAGAGTAAGGGCCAAGGTGCCGAGATGGCAATAGTAGAGTGCCATAGTGCCTAAGTGGCAAGAGTTAAGGGCCAAGGTGCCGAGTTGGTAAAAGTTAAGTGCCAAAGACCCTAGTTGGCAAGAGTAAATGCCATAGTGCATGAACAACTCTCAAAGAGTTAAAGAGAGTTAGTGATGCAAAAGATAGCAGTATACTAAGTCTAGTTGGCATTGGTTCAATGTCGTAGTGCATGAAATACTCCTATAGAGAAGAGGTGGAGTTAGTAATGAAAGATGGACTTAGTATGAGATCATATGGTGGTTATGTTAGAGTTAGGACATAACTACGCATTACACACACTTCACATTTCACATATGCTTGCTATTCCTAGACAGCAGATGGTGGAGGCATCTACTCAGTTTATGGTAGGTTATAGGAGGTTACATGATATGATTGCAGACTCCCTCCCTACTTGGTAGGTTATAGGAGGTTACTTGTTATCGTATCAGATTCCCTCCCTACCTAGGGGTGTAGGAGGTCATGTGTTGTGGTGACAGACTTCGTTCCTAAAAGTAGGCTATAAGGGGTCACACGTTATCATGGCAGAATTCCTCTGCGCCTAGGGGAATAGTTAAGTATTCATGACATTGCACCAACACTATCATACACTTTTCTTTGAGCATAAACATACATCATTTCATCATAACATTATTTAATATTTTGTTTGGTTTGAATATATATTTGTGTAATTATTGTGTATGTGTTACTCTGTGTTATTGGTGACAACTGTATGGGCGGTTGTCTGGCCGATGATTTCAAATGATTGTATGGGCAGTTGTTTGATATCATCGTGGTTTCGGTTATCAGAGTAGGAATATAGTTTGCTAAAGAACATTACATAAAGAGAGAATTGTAATTGTTTCTTATACAGGAAATATTAGTTCAGTTAAGTTTATTCATTTTGAATGTTTAAACTGCTGGTTTTGGTATACTTATACTGAGAAATGTGATTTCTCACCCTGTTGTTGCCATGTAAATTCAAGTGGAAGTTCATCCAAAGGCAAGAAGAAGAAGTATGAAGACAAAGATAGTTTTTATACTTTCTAGTTTAAAGCTTGTATTTATCTACGTGCTTTTAGTTTGTACAAGAAGTTATGTATACAATGAGCCCTTTTGTGGCAATGTTATATGTATAACTTTTAGTTTTCCACAAGGCTCTCCATTATTATTTGTTTAAATGATATGGATTAGTACAATATTAAGTTAGAAGTAGCATAACTAATACTGCTTATCCAGGTATATTTTGATATACTAGGTTATCAGTATTAGGGTGTTACATTATTGGTATCAGAACAGTTCATCCTGTTGAGCCTGGGTATGGACTGACTAGGCTTAAGCAAGTTTAGTGTTTTCTGCTACGAGCTATGCATTTCTTGTCTCACATGTTAGATGTGAGGATAGGATTGCATGAGTTACCTTAGTTTGGTTTGTCATTGGCTACTGTGGCATGGTTACATGATATTGAGACTGCAGCTCAATATGTGTTGTATTTGTGTGTACAGGAAACTATGACATCAGAGAAGCAAATTAGAGAAGTAAGGAACCCAGTTCCAGAGGGTCCTAGTTTGGTAGAAGTGTTAGTGGCAATGGCAGCAACTATGAGGGAGCAAGTTGCTATTATTAGCAGGATTCTTAAGAGGATTAAAGCGGATCCATCTCAACAGTTAGTTTCTTCAGCGTCAGTTGAGGACCAGTTAAGTGAAAGGGAGAACGAAGCGGAAAGTCCTATAAAAAGGAAAAGGATAAGTGTTGAAGCCAATGAGTGTTTCTTGGTCTCAGTTTCTACCAGACAGAGGAAAGCAGATTCAAGTGAGAACGTGGAACAAAAGTGCACGAAATATAGAAGGAAGCATGGTTTCAAACGATGCATAGCGAGGCAAGTAGTGTGCTATAAGTGTAGGCAACCAGGGCATTATGCTAAAAAGTGTCCGCAGAGGAAAGGAGCACAGTTAGTTACCAAACTCACAGCTCTGGGGAGATTTTTTATCTTGCAAGGCAAAAAGGTAATGCAACCTACGGGTTTAGGAAAAGGAAAGTGCATGGTTTTGTTTCTTTGAGATTTGGTTATACTTGAAATGAGGTGGTATAGGACATCTTATTTTAGGCAAACCAAATTTTGAGGACAAAATTTTTAAAAAGGAGGGGAGAATATAACATCCTGAAAAAAACATATTAGACTTTTATATGTGTACAAAGGTAGCATATAACTTGTTTGATATGTCAGTGAAGATTTGTGACAAACAGAGTTAGTTTAGGCACTTTGTTGCAACACAGAGTGTGGAAAGTGGCCTATAATGACTCAGTAAATCGCAAAAATTGCTATTTGAAGGGAAACAAATTTAGATAATTTGTTTTTAGGTCACAAATAAGTTAAATAAGGCGTGATTAAAGTTTCAAGAGAATCAGAGTCAGTTTGGTATTTTTAGGCATACTAGTTGTGCATTTTAATACCGAATGACTAGCAGCAGATATAGAAAATGATGAGAATTGTGAAACAATAATTTAGATGAATCGTATGATTTATTCTAAAGTTGTTGGAAGCTGGAAAACTTGAATTAGCATAACTCGGGTGTCCTTAGCAGATATAAGTTTCAGTGTAAAAACTTAAGTTAATCTTTTCTCTTAATTCCATCCATGTTCCACCCTCTATATCTCTCTTCTCTGTCGGCAGAATGAAGAAAAACAGAGAAAGAAAGAAAAGAAAGAAAAGGGAGAAAGGAGAAAGGGGAAGAAGGGAAGAAGGAGAGGAAGAAGATCAAGGATTAAACTTCAAGATCAAGAGTCTTCAAGAGGTAAGGGGTTTCTACTCATCTTTTCCCTTTAATTCTCATTTGATGGGGTTAGGGATTTTGAGTAGAAATAAGGGTTTGGATGGCCAAATCCGAATTCTTAGCTTGGTTCTTGATTCCAAGAACTAGGTTAGGATAGTTTAAGCTTAGAGAATGCTAGATAGCTATTTATGGCTCAAGGACAACCATTAGAATCCATAGGAAATGGATTTGGAAAATGGTTGGGGTTAGGTGATTTTGGACCTAGATCTATGCTCTAAGAGAATTTATAGGTTGTAAAAGAGTCATAACAAGTTTAAAGGCCTAGATTAATGTTAAAAATCACTTAGAATCCATGAGGAAAGGTTTGGAAATTGGTTTTTCAACCAATTATGTAGAATTCGCATTCTGCAGAATTTTCTGCAGAATGGTCATGCCTAGGCGTGATATTTCCAAGCCTTGGCATGGGTTGATCAATTTTCAGCCCTGCGAGACAGAGAGAACCATGCCTAGGCGTGGTAAAACCAAGCCTAGGAGTGGACAGGGCAACATTCAGACAACTTGCATTGTTTGTTGCATAACTTGAGTTGTAGATATCAGAATGACCTGATTCCGGAGCCATTTGAAAGCTAAGACATCAAAATTTCAGAATTATTGAGCAAGCCAATCAATACCAGTTTCTGTTTGAATCCAAGGCAGATTCTGCAGAAAAAGGCATTCTGGCAGTTAGTAAACCAGATTGCATAATTTCCTACTCCGATGTCGTATGGGCAATGAACCTGTGCCATTTGAAAGCTAAGACATAAGGCCATTTGCCTATAAAATTTTAGAATCATTAGAGTTAGGATGTAGCTCTGGTGCATTTATGAAAATTAGTCTTTTTAAAGGTCTAGAGCAGATTTCATCAAAGATGTTATTTTGGTGATTTGAAATCCCTAGTTGTTAGGATCCTTTGTTTATGCCTAGTAAAGATTGTTGAGACACTTGAGAGGTTATTTCTTTGAGAGAAAAACCTAGTGGCATACAAGGAAAGATAAAAGAAAAGTAGTGCATCCATTAGACATGGATTGCTAGAGATCAAGAGCTTAGCTTCTTAAGCAACTTAAAGTTACACAGAGATCACAAGAGAGGTGATTAGAGATTTAAGAAACGAGATGGCAATAGTAGAGTGTCATAGTGCCTAAGTGGTAAGAGTAAGGGCCAAGGTGCCGAGATGGCAATAGTAGAGTGCCATAGTGCCTAAGTGGCAAGAGTTAAGGGCCAAGGTGCCGAGTTAGCAAAAGTTAAGTGCCAAAGACCCTAGTTGGCAAGAGTAAATGCCATAGTGCATGAAGAGCTCTCAAAGAGTTAAAGAGAGTTAGTAATGCAAAGACAGTAATATTTTGTTTGGTTTATATATATTTGTGTAATTGTTGTGTATGTGTTACTCTATGTTATTCGTGACAGCTGTATGGGCAGTTGTCTGGCCGATGATTTCAAATGATTGTATGGGCAGTTGTTTGATATCATTGTGGTTTCGGTTATTAGAGTAGGAATATAGTTTGCTAAAGAACATTACATAAAGAGAGAGTTGTAATTGTTTCTTATACAGAAAATATTAGTTTAGTTGGGTTTATTCATTTTGAATGTTTAAACTGCTGGTTTTGGTATACTTATACTGAGAAATGTGATTTCTCACCCCGTTGTTGCCATGTAAATCTAGGTGGAAGTTCATCCAAAGGCAAGAAGAAGAAGTATGAAGACAAAGATAGTTTTTATACTTTCTAGTTTAAAGCTTGTATTTATCTACGTGCTTTTAGTTTGTACAAGAAGTTATGTATACAATGAGCCCTTTTGTGGCAATGTTATATGTATAACTTTTAGTTTTCCGCAAGGCTCTCCATTATTATTTGTTTAAATGATATGGATTAGTACAATGTTAAGTTAGAAGTAGCATAACTAATACTGCTTATCCAAGTATATTTTGATATACTAGGTTATCAGTATTAGGGTGTTACATTAAGTAATTGTTGATAAGATTATGATCTATCTTTGATATGATGTATTGACATTGATAATGAATTATATACCGTTGTGGTATTGAATATGATAAATGTATCTTTGATGAGCATACATGATTGGACATTGTGTCGTCATGCATATGTGTTGTCCATTGGACATATTTAAATTGATAAACATACATGATTAGACATTGCATCGCCATGCATATGTGTCATCCATTAGACATTGTTATAAAGGCAATATGTGCCTAGGAGTTTGAATAACACCTAAGCGCGGGTGCGAATAGACTAAGCGGAGGGTCATAGTGGTTAGCTCGGGGGACGTCGGGGTGCGGGTGCTTCACATGGACAGTTATAAGCTCCTCTGTGCCATGTGGTAGACCGATGCAAACACACCGATGATCCTGACTGGACGCTGTCCTATATCACGATCAACTGTTGAGGTGCCATGTATAAGCTATGATGCGTAAATATTTTTATGAGATGAAGCACACTATTGTTAAGGCTAACGATATACTAGCATTACTCCTTGATCATTCACTCTGAAAGTGTTTATGTCTAGCTCCATGGAGTAGGGTTTTTGGTACCATAATTCATTGTGCACTGTTCATTGTCGATCTCATAAATTATTGAGCATGAACACTTGTAATTGTGAAAATATCTATTTTAATTATGTAATAATTGTCTGGATATTGTGCTGATTGCTTGAGATATTATTGCGACCTGCCTGTTGTTATTGATTCTTACTATTGCTGTTAATGAATATATGAACTGCATTGCTATGTGGGCGCCCTACGCCATGTTGTTTTCTTACTGCTATAGTGGTAATGAAAGTTGGGTGTCTCACCTCTTTATTTTATTACTCTGTCTTATGTTGCATTAAATAAAGACTGTGAAGAGCCCAAGTTGGACTTACTTAGTTATTGTTGGAGAATCGACTTTTGTTTCATCGTGATGGCATCTAGACAAGCTCCTCTGTTACGCATGTGGATACAATTTCATAGTAGCTCGGAAGCCTGGCATTTCGACTGTGACGCGGAGTGTATCATTTACATGTAACCCTAGTTTAGAGTGGTAATGAACTCGATGCTGGTATGAACATCGCCTTCGTACCTATACGTATGGAGTTCCCTATACCCATTGGGGAGATGATAGGAAAGGAATGCATGGCTTGCCATAGGTTGAATGTTAGTAGCTACTGTCATACAATTGCATGATATTGAGGACTGGCCTATTCAATATGTAATGTTCTGTGTGTATAGGAAACTATGACTTCACCTAGGCGTACTGTACTAGGAAAATAAGAGTCTTTTTGAAGGAGATCAAAAGGTTTTGGAAAACCGATCTTCTGGAGAATGAAATAACTGGTGTAAGTTTAGTTCGAGGAGCTATTTAGGAGTTGACAACTTACAAGAGATTTCACCATGGAAGGCAGAACAAAAAGGCTCGAGTTGGAGACTATTAGGATTTGTGGATTTGACTTGTCTTATTTGAATTGTGTGACTCTTTGTGTTTAGTTTCTGAGAGGAGACGATGTTGTTTGAGATGATTACGTTTGTTTTGTTGTCTTATGTGTTGATCATCTTTGAAGAAAGTCAATGGCTCGCGGTGGACGTGCAAGGGCAGTGGCTCGTAATAGACATACTCATGTAAGCGCAGGACGAGATGATAAAAGCATGACTGCGACTGCAGGAGAAAGACAAAGGATAGCTGATGTAACAGCTCACCAAGATCAGAGGGCCACACAACAGCGAGAACTAGAGGTTAAGGTCCCAAATCTGTTGAAGAAAAATCGAACTTGGGATAATCATGGACTGCCTAGCCTCCCCAAGAGGAATAATAGAAAGGCCAATCAGTTCAAGCGGAAACCATACTCTCGATTGTCAGGAGAGCGACAGCCATATCCGACTCATGGTGAAAGTGCTAGTGGCAGTGGATCCAGTCAGACCCCGACATCATTACCAAAAGGCAAGAAATGCGGAAAAGACCACTCAACAAAGGGATGCAAGGCCAAGAGAATGTTCTGTCTCAAGTGCGGAAAGGAACACCTAACGAGGGATTGTACAATTGCAGGAATCATCTATTTTAAATATGGAAAGCCAGGACACGTTTCCCGTAACTACAACCAAGCGAAGGGAAATTCTTCAGTCAATGCTGCAAGGGTTGTGGAACCACAAGCAGAAGCCAGAATTTATACCCTGGGAGGTGCTAAGACCTCTAAGTTTGAAGATCTAAACAATGGAAATTGTGCCTCAATTGATGATCCCGTAATCGTGCTGTATAATTCTGGGGGTAACCCCTCCTTTTACAATTTGTAATTGCATGGATCATTTGGATTCATCTGTATTTTCATTAACTTTGACCCAGTTACTTTTATCCCTGTTACCAAGACTTGTCGTTGACAATCAAGTTTGTTTACTTCATCATGTTCTACTAAAAGTCGAATGTTTTGTTGATCTGACTTGCATACCTAAAGTTATATCTATTAGAGTTTATGATTTCAGGAATTGATCGATCATTTTCTAGTCATATCCTACTAGATCATTCCAATGAAAACCTTAGTGGTTTTCGAAACCAAGACTTTTGAATTCGTAACGGCTATCAAGGTTAGAGCTTTGCGAGGGAAAGGAGCTTGAGGATACATGTTAATGTTTTCTTTGGAGGACAAAAGCTAAGGGACTAAAAGTGTCACTCTCGTAGTCAAAAAGTTTCGCGTGATGAGCTACGGTGCCATCAGTTAAGGAGAAGAATGGAACATCTCAGTGAGATGAGGACCATCGTCAAATGGACAAGACTATGATCAAGGATAAGTGTCCTCGGAGAAAGATGAACGATTCGATGGATCAGTGAGAAAGGAGTCATTATTCTCTCCAAGATAGATGTATATTCTTGTCATCATTAAGTTCATGGGGAATTGGAAATGTTCCCGAAACAATTTTTTTTTTCAAACGCGTTTTGGGGGCTTTGTGGGTATCTCGTGATGCTGCTCGAAGTGACAAATATTCTTGTCGTGTTCATGAATAACATGAATCAAATATTTCGTCCTTACCTAGATAGATTTATTGTTGTCTTTATCAATGACATTTTGATTTATTCTCAAACACGTGGAGAGACATGTTGGACATCTCAATCCAGTTTTCTAGACTTTAAAGGAGAAGGGGTGAATGCCTAAGTATCAAAGTACGAATTCTCATTTAAGGAGGTTCAGTTTTGAGTCATGAGAATTCAAATGAAGGGATTATTATGAGTCCGTCAAAAGTTAAATATGAGGCAGAGGCGATGGTTGGAATTTTTGAAGGATTATGATTTTCAACTCCAATACCATCCAGGAAAAGCTAATGTGGTAGCAGATGCGCTGAGTAGAAAGGTGATCAGTGTTTCGATAATGATGATAAAGAAGGAGGAATTGATTAATAAATTTCGAGATTTGTGGTTGTCAGTGGAGTTTGTGCCTGGAAGAATTCGCCTATGTAAGGTCGTGATCATAAATGAATTGCTTGATATAGTTCGAGATAAACAAGAGAAAGATGCGTTTTTACAAAACGAAAGAGAATTGTTGAAGCAAGGTCATAAGGCGACAGTAGAGGAAGGGTTAGATGGAATCTTAAGGTTCAAGGGAAGAATCTGTATACCCGATGATTCTGAACTTAAGAAGGGGATTCTAGATTAAGCTCATACTAGTGATTTGAGTTTACATCCAGGGATGACCAAGATGTACCAAGACTTGAAAAGGTTATTTTGGTGGCCAAGGATGAAGAGAGACATAGCGGAACATGTGGCGTCTTGTCTGGTTTGTCAGAAGGCAAAGGTAGAACACCAGAGGCCAGCCGGTATGTTACAACTGTTAGCTATTCCAGAATGGAAGTAGGATAGCATCTCAATGGATTTTGTTACTGGATTACCGAAGACAAGGAAAGGTCATGATTCGATATGGGTTATAGTTGATAGGCTTACGAAATCGGCGCATTTCTTGCCCATCAATATTCAATATTCGTTGGAAAGATTAACCCAGATGTATATCAGTGAGATTGTTAGATTACGTAGTGTGCCTACGTGTATAGTTTCTGACAGAGATCCAAGGTTTACATCAAGATTCTGGCGAAGTTTGCAAGAAGCCATGGGAACTAAATTGCGGTTGAGTTCAACTTACCATCCACAGACTAATGGCCAAACGGTGAGGACTATACAATCTTTCGAAGATCTGTTGCGTGCCTGTGTGTTAGAACAACGTGGAAGTTGGGATGAATTTTTATCTTTGATAGAATTCATCTACAACAATAGTTTCCACTCGAGTATAGGGATGGCACCCTATGAGGCGTTATATGGAAGACGATGTCGAATACCTTTGTGTTGGTATCAAGATGGGGAGAGTATGACTATTGGACCAGATCTTGTACAACAGACTACAGAGAAGGTAAAGATGATACAAGAAAAGATGAAGACGATGCAAAGTAGACAGAAGAGTTATGCTGATAAGCGAAGGCGACCTCTTGAATTTGAGGAGGGTGAGCATGTATTCTTAAGAGTGACTCCTACGACCGGTGTCAGAAGAGTTATCAAATCCAAAAAGCTTACTCCTAAGTTTATTGGGCCTTATCAAATTCTTTGACGAATAGGTCCTGTAGCATATCAGATTGCTTTGCCGCCTTTTCTATCCAATCTGTATGATGTATTTCATGTGTCTCAGTTAAGGAAGTATATTCCTGATCCGACGCATGTAATACAACCCGACGAGGTACAGTTGAAGGATAATTTGACTTACGAGACTTTACCTGTCAGAATAGAGGACAGAAAGGTGAAGCAGCTTCGAGGGAAGATGATCGAGCTGGTGAAGGTCATATGGAATGATGTGACAGGTGATGCTACCTGGGAGCTAGAGGATAGAATGAGGGAGTAGTATCCTTATTTGTTTTGAGGTATAACGAATTTCGGGGATGAAATTTTTATTTGTAGGGGAGAGTTGTAACACCCCAAACTTTAGGATAAATGATCGTTGTGTCCCGAATTGTACTGTTTGTTGTTTTTCTGTATGATACAGTGTTTTATTTTACTGTCTGTGATTTTATTTGAACTTTTTGTGTGATTTGCTCCGGGACAGGGAAATAATAATTTCTGGACTGGGAAAATCTTATTTTAATTATTCGGAGCTGGGGGATCTTACTAAACCCAATTCTGAATGATACTGTTATTAATCTTTTAATTTTTAGGATTTTACTGTGAAATAAAATAATTTTATATTATTATAATATTATTTTATTAGGCAGTATAAATAGATGACAGCGGACCCGAAAATGTTTTGCGAGACCCACGTTTAGGGAAACAGTCAACGATTTTGGCTAGAGAAATTTCTAAGCCAATGAGAGCAAGTCAACGAAGTAGGCTTGAAATTTCTAACCAATAGGAAGAGGTCAACAAAAGTGGTTAGACTAATTAGTTTATAACTAGAAAACCTAAGCTAGTTAGTTTGAAACCTAATTACATTAGTTTAGAAGACTTGTTAAGTAACTAAGTGATAGTAAATTATTTAACTATCTAGTTGGTTTCTAAGTTAGTAAAAATCTATTAGTACCAAGTTAACTAAATTAACCTAAGTAACTAACTAGTTAGACAAGTAACTAGATTGTTTCACCTAAGTGGAACTAAATAGCTAAGGAGAAGCAAACTTGGTTAGTTGCCTAAGGAGGCCACATGACCAAGAGCTTTTGGAAGCTCTAAGAAGTGCATAGTCATAAGCATGACTAGGTTAGTATCAACCAATGAGAGCTAAGCTTGGAGGCCAAGGGTTTATGCTAGCCTTTGATCATTTCTAAGGCTTGGATGGAGCCAACAAGGTGGACACCTCTCCAAGTGACTCCACGGCTACAAGGGGGAGAGAAGGGTTAGGTTTGTTAAGTTTTCTATCACTTTTCTCTCTTGCAAAAACAAAACTCCATTGAAGCTCTCTTTGTGCTCTATTCGGCCAAGCCACCCAAATCACCATCCATTCACCCAAAATTTTATCTACCTCATTTTTCTAAACCTAAACACAATTCTAAGATCATCTCTAGTTGAGAGTTCTTCCAAAATCCATCATCTTGAGCTTGAAAAACTACTTTGGAGATTCTACCTAGAAGGTGAAAATCCTTGTTTTTCATTTCTAATCTTATTTCTAAGGTCATAAGCCATGATTGATCCATGTTATATGGTTTTCTCTTATAGTAGTAACTCTTTAAAATTTTGTTTAAGATCCTTAGGTTCTTGGAGGATGAAACCGAAATCTATAGGAAGGAGAGGAGAAGAGTTTGTCTTCATTTAAGGTAAGAGGAAGACTTGAATCTTATCATCCTTGGGTGGTGATAAGAAAATGGAATTGTTTGTGATTGTAGAATCCATAAGGATTCATTTGTGTGCTTGTTGTAATAGCTTTCTTAATTGTGATTTGTATTGATATGCATGTCTACAAGCTTTGAATATATTGTATGTGCTAGTAATGCATGAATAATTAGTAGGATGTGAATAATATGCAAGGTTTGCATGTGTGTTCCAAAGAGCACAAATACAAGGCTCATGGCCTCAACATAAAATGGGAACCAAAATGTTCTCAACCATTTTCTAAAAGAGTGATTTAATTGACTTAGGTAAATTGACAAGATACAAATTGATTTAGAGCAAGAAAAACAAATCTATAGATCAAATGACAAGTTTATAGATTTTGGCCAACATGCCAAAGTTAAGTGTTTTTAGTTTCTAATATTGTTTTCAATCAAGGTTAAGTAATAATGTCAAAAAGATTTTTAGTACAATGAGTTTTAAGGAATAAAAGTGATTGGATTAAGTTTAAAAAGCTAAAACTAATGATTTTACTGTTTAGGAGAAAATACAGTAGCTTTTGTGAAATTTCTAACGTCGAGCTCACTTTATGTTTTGAAGCCCGTTAGTAGTTTTCAAAAGTATAATTAGATGGTTGTAATATAATCAAAAGAAATTTTAATAGAAAAATTTAGAAAAACCATTGTTATAGATTTTCAAAGCAAAATACTGTCAATTTTTGTTAAAAATAGACAAATAAGATAGAAAAGATATCCAATATATTGTATACGGTATGGAAAATATTCTATGTAACTCAAACATATTAAATATTATTTCTGTTTATTTAAATAGTAAATTTTTAAGGGAGTCGGACAAGAAAATGATTTAAAAATCTTACGCGATTGAGAAAACGATTTAAAAATAATACGCAATTTCAAAAACAGTAAAATATATTTACGCGATTTAAAAACGTTTGTAAAAATGATAAAATTGTGAAAACGCGATAAAATTTCTACGCGATTGATGAAAACAGTAAGTTTTACTGTCGGGCCAAAGTGATGGACTCGGACAGATTGAGAAACAGTACTGTCAAGTGGGACATACTGCGTTTGGTGTTTGAGGACGTTTTAGTAATTATTTGAGATTGAAGGGTATTTTGGTAATTATAGTTCTATTCATATTTTTAGAGTCAAGTCGATTCGTTTTGGAAATGGCGATTGATTGACTAGGTGAATTACATCATGTTGTCAGTGTGATAAGCGTAGTATGGTTCATTTCTTAATGGACTTGGAGGCATTAGTGTGCGGATTATTCCAAATATGGACAGTTGGTCGCTCCTCTGGGCCGTGGTAACTAGTAACACACTAGTGATCTTGACACGCACTATACCTAATCAAGATCTTGTAAGAACTATGTTAGTACAATGCCTGTAGTTACACGATGTTTGGACTGTGTACTACACCACGATGTTTTGGACAGTGGGCTATAGACACAATGTGAGACAGTGCAATAGTTGGTTGGGCAGCCTAAGGTACTAATAGAACTTGCGAGTCATTCTCTCTGATGTCTGTGGTTGTAACTCCATGGAGTAGGGTTGAGTCGCATTACATATGATTTATGTGTTGTGCATTATAATATTATTGTCTGTACCATTTTATCTGTGACATTATGTGATGCTGTTACACTTAATTTTTGTGTTATTTTATATTATTATTTATGCTATTATAGAATGCTATATTGTATGAACTGTTATATATGTTATATTGTCGTTTTCTTATTTACCATGTTTGTGGTGATATAGATTGTCTTACCTCTTTATTGTATGTGTTCTTGTATTTTAAATTGTATGATAAAAGAGTTTGAGGAAGAGGAACAACCTCTTGATTTTGTATACCTCGAGGAGGAAGAGCAACAGCAGCAAGCCGAGGATCAGTTCGACGACCAAGAACCATCCGATCATCCATACCCATTGGATTGATTGTGTGAGTATAACGCTACCAGGATTCTTTGGTTTTGTAAGGTTGGATTTTCACGGAGGCTCGGAAGCCTGGCGTCTGCGAGAAGATAGAGATTCGGTTACGTACGTAGGGCGTCTGACTGTGACCATACGTACAGAGTTTGATGGAGTACCTATCTTTTCTACTGTGTTATATTTACATGTAGAGCTACCGCTATCTCTTAGGCATCATTGGGGTGGTATGTTCGATGCGCCTAGTGAGATTAGCAGCGTGTCAACAGCACGGACTAGGGCCCGTAGAGGGTCGAGGCATCCTGGATACTTATCACCTGAAGTTTCATCCGAGAGTGATCCTTCAGAGGGTTAGAGTTCTGTGATGTGTACTTGGGCGCGTCTGCGTTTTGTATATATAGACTTCTTACTGCTTTGTTTACTGTTTTGGTTTAAATATTTGTAGTTGTAAATTTTTTGTACTACTTAAAATAAAATCATATGTATATTATGTGTGATGACAGTTTGTTTATTTTATGTTCCATGTTATTTTATTTCGTAATATTCTGTTTAACCAGAAAAATTTTACAACCCGTATTACTATGTAACAAATGTTTTACAACTTAGGTAGAATTTTATTTATCTTTATTTTATTTTATTCATAAATGTGACATCCCCACAAGGGTGTTACAGAATGCATGTGTCTTGAAGCATATCGATTAGTTTTTGATGATAACAAATACAAAGATGAAGATCAAGAGCAAAGGAGAAAATCAAGATCAAAGGAAGAAATCAAGAGGTTTAGATATAGGCATTAGAACATCAATGTTAAATGCTCTCAAGATATCTTAAATGATTTTTCAAAAATGATTTTAATCAATATGGTTTTCAAAGATCAATTCCTAAAAGAGGACTTCTTTTATCTTGGATCATGCCAAACAAAGTTCAATATTGTTTAAATCCATGTTTTCTAAAGTTAGGAATGACATGAATCCTCTTTCAGGCTTAAAAAATGAGTTTAAAGTATAGTGTAATTGATTACCAATGTTTAGTAATCGATTACAAGCTAAACAGAAGCCTTGTAATCGATTACATCAATGATGTAATCGATTATCAGAAAGACAGAGGACGTGTAATCGATCACACCCAAGTTGGTAATTGATTACCATGTTCCCAGAAAGTCAAGAACACATTCAAAGGGCCATGTAATCGATTACATCAATATTGTAATCGATTACTATCAAGTCAGAGGGCGTGTAATCGATTACACAAGTCATGTAATCGATTACCACAAGCCCAGAAAGCCAAGAACACGTTCTATCTTCCATGTAATCGATTACCAAAACCTTGTAATCGATTACTAGTGTTCTGACATGCCTAACGGCTATATTAGATGCATTAAATGCTTGGCTTCAACCACCCTCCAACGGCTCTTTTAATGAATGGGCTGTAAATACAGTTGTTAGGGCATCATTGATGGTGGTTCTTTAAACTGAAACATCTTAGCAATACATCAAAACGAGAATCAATCTCTGAAATCACTCTTTGCTTTGTTTTTGACTAATCTTTGAGATATCATTTGTGAGCATTCTTAGAGCTTCAATTTGTATCATCTACTCTTGTGAGAGTTTCATCTTGTAAACACTTTGATTCTTTGTAAAGGGGGTGAGGTATCCCTCTAGAGAAAAGAGAGTGAGGTATCTCTCAAAGATTGTAAAGGGTGAGGTATCCCTTGTTGAAGGTGAGGTATCCTTCAAAGGTTGTAAAGGGGGTGAGGTATCCCTCTAGTGAAAAGGGTGAGGTATCCCGGTTTTGAGGCTCAAGCATGAAGGGTGAGGTATCCCAAGGTGTGGTGAGTGCTCTCTTGTGTAAAGGTTTTTAAGCACCCGTTCAAGCTTGAAGTTTGGTGGAAAATCTCGAGTGGTTTGCTTGAGGGCTGGACGTAGGTCACAAGGGGTGGTTGAACCAGGATAAATCCTTGTGTTTGATTCTCTAAACCCTTCTCTTTATATTTGTGCTTTGCCTATATTTTTACTTGATTACTTCTCTATTGGTTGGTTATTAAGCAATATATATTGTTCTTATCAATTCATTCATTTCAAATAGTCAATAGCTTCAACGAAATTCAATAGTCAAGTGTTTCGCGAAAGAATTGCAAACTTGTTTTATAAACTCAATTCACCCCCCTCTTGAGTATTGAAGCCACTTGTTAACAAGTGGTATCAGAGCTAGACTCTTGTATAAAGAGCTTAGCCGCTTCAAGAGTAAAATGGCTTCAAATGGTTTTTCTAATGAAGGTTCTTCTATAAATAGGCCTGCCTTTTTCAATGGGGATGGTTATGCATATCGGAAAGAAAGGATGAAGATTTTTATTGAAGCTATTGATATTGATGTGTGGGATGCCGTTGAAAATGGTCCTTTTGTCCCCACACGTCTAGTTGATGGTGTTAGAACAAATACACCAAGAAATGAATGGACCGATGATGACAAGAAAAAGGTTCAATACAACTTAAGAGCCAAGAATATCATTACTACCTCTTTAGGGTATGATGAATTCTTTAGGGTGTCAGATTGTAAGACCGCTCAAGAAATGTGGGATACATTGCAAGTAACCCATGAAGGTACAAGTGAGGTAAAAAGATCTAGAATAAATACACTCACCCATGAATATGAATTGTTTAGAATGAACCAAGGGGAAAGCATTCAAGAAATGCAAAAGCATTTTACTCATATAGTTAATCATCTTGCTTCATTGGGAAAAACCTTTGCTAATGAAGATCTTATTAACAAAGTTTTGAGATGCTTGAGAAGGAGTTGGCAACCCAAAGTGACGGCCTTATCGGAGTTAAGAAATCTTACCGCAATGACCTTAGCCACTCTATTTGGAAAGCTTCAAGAGCATGAGTTGGAGCTAAATCGACTAAGTCAAAATGAGGAGCAAGATAAGAAGAAAAAAAGGGATTGCTCTCAAAGGCACTTCGTCCTCAATTGAATATGAAGATGAAGATGAAGGAAATGATCTTGACAATATTGAGATGAATGAAGAAAATTTCAGCCTCCTTGTGAAGAAGTTTAGAAGATTTCTCAAGAAGAATGAAGCTCAAAGAAGACCTCCCTTTCCCCAAAGGAATGCCTATCACAAAGGGGAAGAAACCCCATCCACTCCTAAATGCTATGAATGTGGAGAACCGGGGCACATGAAGATGGAGTGTCCAATCTATCAAAGGAAAGTGGATAAATTTGAAAAGAAGCCTTTCAAGGAACAAAAAGGAAGAAGAGCATACATTGCATGGGAGGATAACGATATGGATTCCACCGATGATTCGGAGGATGAGGAAGCCCATCTTTGCCTTATGGCAAATGGAGAAAAAGAAGAAGAAAGTGAAACTGAGATAACCTCTACTAATCTTGAACTTTCTCCTTTGTAACACCCTTATGGGGATGTCACATTTATAAAGAAAATAAAATAAATATAAATAAAATCTACCCAAGTTGTAAAACATTTATTATATAATAATATGGGTTGTAAAATTTTTTCGATTAAACAGAATATTACAAGATAAAATAACACAAAACATAAAATAAGCACATTATTATCACACATAATATACATATAGTTCCATCATAGGTTATACAAATAATGTACAACTACCAATATTTAAAAACTAAAACAGAATAGTAAACAAGCAGTAAAAGGTCTATATATACAACGCAGACGCGCTCAAGTACACATCATAAATATCTAGCCCTCTGAAGGATCACTCTCAGATGAAACTTCAAGTGATAGGTATCCAGGATGCCTCGACCCTCTACGGACACGAGTCCATGCAGTCGATACGCTGCTGATCTCACTAGGCGCATTCAAACATACCACCCCAATGATGCCTAAGAGATAGCGGTAACTCCACATGTAGGTACAGCAAAGTAGAAAAGATCGGCACTCCATCAAACTCTGTACGTATGGTCACCGTCAGACGCCCTACGTACGTCACTGATGTGTGTGATTCCACATCACATTTTGCATACATTTTGCATGCATTTTTATAGTCTTTTATGCATATTTGTTTATTTCATCATTCGTTTTTTCTTTTAGTTCGGATAATCTGCGGTTTGGCATGTGTTGTAATGCAGAACGAGGCAAATTGAAGCTTAAAGAGGTGGAATGGAGCTAAGTTGAATTGATATTGAATTAGGAGCAAAGTGCACTAAAAAGAGGACAAACAGACTCAACCACGGCCTGGGTGTGGTTTCCATCACGGCCATGGTTCGGGGGAGTCAAGAAAAAGCAAACAAGAAAAAAACAGACTCAACCACGGCCTGGCCGTGGAGTACACCACGGCCGTGGTTGAGAATCAGCTTTAGAAATTCAGTTCCAGAACTGACCACGGCTTGGCCGTGGTCCCCACCACGGCCGTGGTTCGCATTACGAACAGTTTTAAGTGATTTGTTTTCCCTTTTTAAAGGGAGGAGGGTTGTCAAAAGAGCACACCAGGCCAAGGCACGAAAGAGAAGACCTAAATAGGAGATTTTGAAGCTTGAATCAAGGGGAGGGAGAGACTCTTGGATTGGGAGAAGAGCTAAAGGAAAGACAAGAAGGCTTCACAAGAGTTTTTTCTCCTCTTCTCTTGGAAATTTCTTTTGGTTTGTTCGGATATATTATGGCTTGTATTTCAATGAACATGTTTGAGTAATTCCTTGTTCTAGGATTTGGTAGTAACCCATTGGAACAATTGACAATGTTTGATGCATGAATTTCTACCTCTTTAATACTAAGTTTCTCTTGATTTAGTTTTTGGGCACACCAACTGTTTGTGAATATGTTTGGCCACATGTTTGCATGATCTTTGATATTAAGGGAAGAACTGAAAGGTGACTCTTGATTTCAGAACCCTAAAAACTGAACCTGAGCTTTTAAATCACGAAAGTAGATTAATTCTCTTGAGGTTTTCAACTGAATTATCTGTTCTTATAGGGTCCTATCTAATGCAATTGTTGTGAAAATAGGAATTGGATTAGATTGGATACGTTATTGTATTCTGAAAGGAAACAATAATTCTTTTGGATAATTCACCTTCAAGTATAACCTAGTTTGAGAAGAGAGGAAAGAACCGCAAACTTGTTGATTTCCATTGTGGTGAACCCATATCCTAGATTCATTAAAACTGATTTCTTAATACCAATTTCTGTGTTTAAGTCCCAAAGTTTATCTTCTTTGTTACTTTTAAATTTTAATTTCTCGCGTTCTTGTCTATCATCACAACTTTACATCACTAGTTTTGTCTTGATAATCATAATTAAACTTAATTGGTTGTCATAAACTCAGTCCTCGTGGATCGATAATTTTATTACTTGACGAAATCGTGCACTTGCGATTACAACACAACAAGTTTTTGGCGCCGTTCGGTGTTGTGTTTTCTTTGACTATCAATTCAGATTTAATTTGATTCTTCTAGGCATTTGAATTTCTGCGTTGGATATTTCTCTTCCTGTGCTCTTTGCAATTGACTTGTTTCTTGTTTATGCGAAGTTCTAGACGTTTCAGGACTCTTATTGAAGCAGATTCGAAATTGAAAGGACTTTTCATCGAAGGAGAAGACAACAAAGACAAAGAGTGAGAGAAGTACTTAAACCAACATCAATCATGGCTGAACCTGTGGACAATAGACCGCTAAAGGAGTATGCAGCACCTAATGCTCGGGGCTTGCGATCCGGAATTGCTAGGCCAACCATTGAAGCTGAGAATTTCACCATACCGCCTTCCCTACTATCCATGATAAGGCAAAATCAGTTTGGAGGTTTACCTTCGGAGGACCCAAATGATCATGTGGAGATGTTCTTGGAATTCTGTGAGACTCTCAAGATTGAAGGTGCCTCAGTCGATGCCATTCGGCTCCGGTTATTTCCATTATCCATAAGGGACAAGGCTCGAGCTTGGTTGAAGTCGGTACCCACCGACACATTGACCACATGGAATCAATTGGAGCAAGCGTTCCTGAATAAATTCTTTCCTCCTTCAAAGACTGCACATCTTAGAACTCAAATCACAAGCTTCGTTCAAAAGGAAGGAGAATCGTTATTCGAAGCTTGGGATAGGTACAAGGGGCTGTTGGAATCTTGCCCACATCATGGGTTAGAAAAATGGCTAATTATTCACACCTTCTACAATGGATTGGAATATCCTTCAAAGGTGTCACTGGATTCTGCAGCCGGTGGAGCTTTGATGAATAGAAGCCTTACAGAAGCCTATGATATTATTGAGAATGTCGCTGCAAACCATCACCAGTGGGCCAATGAAAGAGGTAACAACCCGAGAAAACTCTCGGGAGGTAAGTTTGAGATAGATAGTGTTGGTTTAATTATGGCTAAGTTTGACTCATTGAATAAACGCTTTGATAAGCTTGAAAAAGCTGGAGTTAATGCCATAAATGCTGCTAACATCTTTTGTGAGATTTGTGGAATGCAGGGACATATGAGTGCGGAATGCCAAGCTGAAAGTGGTTCCTCGCAAAGCACTTCGGTGGAACAAATGGAATCATGCCATAATTTCTATGACATTCCACCGAAGGTGCGCAATGATCCATATTCACAGACCTACAATCCCGGTTGGAGGTCTCATCCCAATTTCTCCTATAGGAACAATCAAGTTGGGCAAAGTGGTGCTAAACCTCCTATTGGATTCCCCAGGTACAAAAGTCTAAACTTGAAACTCTCCTTGAAAATTTTGTAGAGAGTCAAACCAAGCAAAATGAAGAGTTTAGGCACCATGGTCAAGTTGTTAGTGAGGCTATTAAGGAGTTGACATCTAAGGTTGATAATTTAGCTATTCATAACAAGATGTTAGAAACTCAAATAGCCCAACAAGCTAGCTCTTCAAATAGACCACTTGGGAAATTTCCAGATGACCGAAATTAATCCTAATGAACATTGTAAGGCTGTGAGTTTAAGAAGTGGAAAGCAATTAGAAGATTTTAAAGCAAAGGGAGAATGATAAGGATGGGAGGGATGAAGAGAAAGAAACAACTAGGACACAACCCTTAGAAGAAGAGGAGATCAATGAGAAAGTGTCTAAGTATGTACCCCCAAAACCTTACCAACCCCGGTGCCCTTTCCTCAAAGATTGGCCAAGGCCAAGCTAGATAAGCAGTTTGGGAAGTTTCTTGAGGTCCTTAAGAAGTTGTACATTAATGTACCCTTCACTGAGGCGTTGCAACAAATGCCTACCTATGCTAAATTTCTTAAGGATATTCTGTCCAATAAGAGAAAGCTAGAGGAGTATGAGACTGTAGCATTAACTGAGGAGTGTAGCGCTTTGATTCAAAATAAGTTACCTCCTAAACTCAAAGACCCTGGCAGCTTCTCTATTCCTTGCTTGATTGGGAATACCAGTTTTGATAAAGCCTTGTGTGATTTGGGGGCTAGTGTTAGTCTTATGCCCTTCTCTGTTTGTAAGAAGTTGGAGGTGGGTGAACTAAAGCCCACAACTATCTCCCTTCAATTGGCGGATCGATCCGTCAAATACCCAATAGGCATCTTGGAGGATGTTCCTATTAGGGTGGGTAAGTTCTTTATTCCTGCTGATTTTGTGGTACTTGAAATGGAAGAGGATGCACAAATTCCCATTATTCTTGGTAGGCCTTTCTTGGCTACTGCAGGTGCTATAATTGATGTGAAAAATGGTAAGTTGTCCTTGACTGTTGGTGATGATAAGGTTGAGTTTGATATATCTCGGTCCATTAAGCAACCATCTTTTGAGGATTCTTGTTGCAGGATTGATTTATTGCACCAGGTAGTGAAAGAAGAAACCATCAAGATGCACTTGGAAGATCCATTGGAAATGTGCTTGGTTGGAAGAGACTCATCAGAATTTGAAGGTGAAGTAGCTGAGTATGCCCGTCTGTTAGAGGCAAACCCAGCAATTCCACCTAAAAATGCGAAAATAGAAAAGCTTGAGTCTAAACCCAAACCTGAAGATTGGAAAGAGGACAAGGCTCCAAAGGTAGAACTCAAACCCCTCCCTTCCACTCTCAGGTATGAATTTCTTGGTCCAAACTCTTCTTATCCCGTCATTGTAAGTGCTAGTTTGAATGAGTTAGAGACAGAGAAATTGCTTAGAGCACTTAGAATGCATCGAAAGGTCATAGGATACACAATTGATGATATTAAGGGCATAAATCCTTCCTTTTGCATGCACAGGATTTTGATGGAAGTTGACCATAAACCATCCATTGATCATCAACGTAGGTTGAATCCTAATATGAAAGAGGTGGTTAAGAAAGAAATTCTTAAGTTGTTAGATCTTTGGGGTAATTTACCCAATCTCGACATGAATGGGTTAGTAGGTGCATGTGGTTCCTAAGAAAGGGGGATAAGCTGTGACCAAAAATGAGAAAAATGAACTGATTCCCACAAGGGCGGTCACAGGATGGAGAATGTGCATTGATTATAGGAAGCTGAATAAAGCTACTAGGAAGGATCACTTCCCCCTCCCCTTCATTGACCAAATGCTAGAGAGATTAGCTGAGCATGCATATTTCTGTTACCTGGATGGTTATTCGGGATTCCACCAAATCCCCATTCATCCTAGTGACCAGGAAAAGACCACATTTACTTGTCCATATGGCACCTTTGCTTATAGGAGAATGCCTTTTGGTTTGTGTAATGCTCCGGCTACTTTTCAAAGATGCATGACTGCAATTTTCTCTGATTTTATTGCAAACATCATGGAAGTTTTTATGGATGATTTCTCTGTATATGGTACTAACTTTGATGATTGTTTGTCCAATTTGTCTAAGATCTTGCAGCGTTGTGAAGAGGTTAACCTCGTCTTGAATTGGGAAAAGTGCCATTTTATGGTACAAGAGGGAATAGTGCTTGGACACTTAGTTTACGGAAAAGGGATTGAGGTGGATAAGGCAAAGATTGAAGTAATTGAAAAATTGCCTCCACCAGTGAATGTGAAAGGAGTGCGGAGTTTCTTGGGACATGCCGGTTTTACCGGAGATTTATTAAAGATTTTTCAAAAATTGCTAAACCGTTGTCTAATCTCTTAGTGAAAGATGTTCCATTTGACTTTGATACTGATTGTTTGCAAGCCTTTTGCAGATTGAAAGAAGCTTTGATTACCGCTCCCATTTTACAATCACCGGATTGGAATCTACCATTTGAGGTTATGTGCGATGCCAGTGACTATGCCATAGGAGCTGTTTTGGGGCAAAGGAAAGACAAGAAGGTCCATGCCATCTATTATGCAAGCAAAACTCTTGATGGAGCCCAAGCTAATTATGCAACTCGAGAAGGAATTGCTTGCGGTGGTTTTTGCCTTTGAGAAATTCAGATCATACCTTGTGGGTTCAAAGGTGATTTGTGTACACCGACCATTCGCGCTTAAATATCTCATGAGCAAAAAGGAAGCTAAGCCTAGACTTATCCATTGGATACTTCTCTTGCAAGAATTCGACTTGGAGATTCTAGACAAGAAAGGGGTAGAGAACTTAGTTGCGGATCACCTATCCAGACTTGAACCACTAGGTGAATGAGCAAGGTAATTTGCCTATTGATGATTCCTTCCCCGATGAGCAACTACTTGCCATTTCAGAAGAGGATGCTCCTTGGTATGCCGACTTTGTGAATTACTTAGCTTGCGGAATTCTACCACCAGAAATTAATTATCAACAGAAAAAGAAATTTTTTCTCGATTTGAAGCATTTTGTGTGGGATGAGCCGTATATCTTCCGGAGATGTCGATGGTATCTATCGAAGATGTGTCTCGAGAGGATGAAGGTCGAGTATATCTTGAATTGTTGTCATTCTTCATCCTATGGAGGACATGCTAGTGCCTCAAAAGGCAGACCAAAGTTCTTCAATCTGGTTTCTTTTGGCCTCATATTTTCGAGATGCTCGAAACTTTGTGCTCTCTTGTGACGGTTGTCAAAGAACTGGAAATATATCTAGAAGACATGAAATGCCTCGAATCCCATATTGGAAGTTGAGATTTTTGATGTTTGGGAGTTGATTACATGGGACCATTTCCACCATCTTGTAACAACAAGTTCATTCTTGTGGTGGTGGATTATGTCTCAAAGTGGGTAGAAGCAATACCATCCCCAACGAGTGATGCTAAAACTGTTATGAAGCTATTCAAAAAGATCATATTTCCAAGGTTCGGAGTTCCAAGAGCGGTCATAAGTGATGGAGGTTCGCATTTCATCGAAAGACAATTTGAAAACCTCTTGAAGAAGTACGGAGTGACTCACAAAGTCGCTACACCGTACCATCCCCAAACCAGCGGACAAGTAGAGGTTTCCAATAGAGAAATCAAGAGCATATTGGAGAAGACTGTTTCAAAATCAAGAAAGGATTGGTCTTTAAAACTTGATGACGCTCTATGGGCGTACAGAACAGCTTATAAGACTCCCATTGGTATGACTCCATTTCGGTTGATTTATGGTAAGCCGTGTCATCTCCCAGTCGAGCTAGAACACAAGGCATTTTGGGCCATCAAACTACTGAACTTTGACATGAAAATGGCTGGGGAGAAAAGGAAGTTACAACTTCATGAGCTGGACGAATTGAGGCTTGATGCATATGAACATGCCAAGACTTACAAGGAACAGACCAAGCGTTGGCATGACAAGCACATCTTGCGTCGAGAATTCAAAGAAGGAGATCTTGTGCTACTCTTCAACTCAAGATTGAAGCTATTTCCAGGTAAGCTCAGGTCTAGATGGTCCGGACCATTCCAAGTTCGTCAAGTGCTTCCTTATGGAGCTGTTGAGGTGTGGAGCGAAGCCACAGGATCCTTCAAAGTAAATGGACAAAGGTTGAAGTCTTATCTTGTTGATGAATCCATAGAGAAGGGAGTGACACACAACCTTCTTTGTCCAAGTGCTTCAAGTTAAAAGTGACAAGGGGTCGAGCTTAAGACCATAAATAAGCGCTTCTTGGGAGGCAACCCGAGTTTATTTTAATTGTTAAGTTTCTTTTATTTTTATTAGTTTTCGATGTCATCTTGTAAAAAAAAAAAAAAAAAAAAAAAAAAAAAAAAGGGAGAGACAAAGTGAATAGGAAGCAGAGAGATATTTTCCGAGAACCAACCACGGCCGGGCAGTGGTGGCCACCATGGCCGTGGTTCAATTTATGATGTTTAAGTGGGATTCCAGAACCAACCACGGCCAGGCCGTGGTTGCCACCATGGCCGTGGTTCACTTCTTGATTTCAAAAAAAAAATAAAAAAAAAAATGAAAAAAAAAAAATAGAAAGAAAAGAAAAAAAAAAAAAAAAGGAAAATGAAAAAAAAAAAAAAAAAAAAAAAAAAAAAAAAAAAAAAAAAGAAAGAAAAAGAAGAAAAAAAAAAAAAAAAAAAAGAAGGGGCTGAATTTCAAAATCCGAATCCACCACGGTGCAGGCGTGGTGGGTACCACGGCCGTGGTGCGTGTTCTCGGTGGCCTTTAAGCCATACGAACCCACCCCCCCCCACTCCTTTCCCCCATATCTTCTTCTTCTTCCTTCCCCCACCTCCATAGCCACCTTCCTCAACCTCCATCCTTCACTCCTTCTCTCACAAATCACACTAAACCTTTCCAAATCCACCCCTAAATTCAATCCTCCACCTCCATTTTTTCTTCTTCTTCTTCCCCATTCTTCTCCCTCAAACCTCCATACTCCCTTTCCATTTAACCATTATCCTTCCTATCACCACCCATTTTCTTCATCCACCATTCCACACCTCCCTAACCCACAACCACACATTCAAACTCTCACATTTGCACTACATTTCAAATCCCCAATTTTGAAGAAGGAAACCCTAGCTTCCTAATTTTGCAAAATCTCCTGCAAATTGATAGTTCATATGGCTAGCAAACGGCAACGTGGGGATCCAGCTTCATCCTCCAGAGCACGAGGTGCTCCTCCAAGAGGTAACTCCCCTGACTCTAACCCTTATGGCATTGTGTTTAAGAGTAGAGAACAAAAGGATAGGTACAATGTGTTAGCCAAAAGAAAAATAGTGAACACTACTAGGTACCTAGATGACCAAGTTCTAGACACTCTAGGATTGACTGAGGAGATAAATTGGATGCTTGGAAAACATAGGGTGGAGCACCTTTGCTCGCACCCGTTATGTTACGCTTCTTGGGCCTACATTAGAGTTCTTGAGCTCTCTTGAGGCCAATATTTTGCAAGGGGAGGGGTGTGAAGAAGGCCGAATCACTTTCCGGCTATTTAATGTTGATCATGTCCTGAATTTAGAGGAGTTTAACTCCATTTTCTCCTTGCCGGTGGGTGGGGAAAGGCGTCTTCCCCGAGAGTTCAATGTGGGGCGTTTCTGGAGTCAAATAAGCATCAGTGGAGGTAGCTATGATTCATCCAAGGCTAAGGCCACTGCCTTAGTCAACCCCTGTTTTCGCTATCTCCACCGCATTATGGCTAATACCTTATTTGGCCGCGGGGATAGCGATGGAGCCGTCCGTCAGGACGAACTCCTTTTCTTATGGGGTATGTTGCACAGTGTTCCCTGGACACATGGTCACACATGATTCGGCACTTACTCAAAGTTGCCAAGAAAGGGGAGGGTTCCATAGTCATAGGTGGGCTTGTCACTGCAATAGCCCACCATCTTGAGTATGACTTAGATGGTTTTGTGGAAGCCGAAGGGCGAACTAGAATTGATCTTACAGCATGTATGGCTATGAAGATGATTGTTAGAGAAGAGGAGTCATACTGCTTAGTTATTCCTGACCGGCTGCACCCTTTACCCCTCCCTAACCCTGCGCCATCTCTGTTAGAAACCCGGCCAACTCGGCGTGTGCCAGTGGTGGATGAGCCTGAACCACTTAACGTTCAGCAACCTCTTCGTCCACCACCCCAAGGTCGGCCATCTAGGCCTCCTTCTTCTTCTGCAGGTACTTCTTCTGATGCTTTTGATCGGATCTACACTTCCCTTGACGCCATTCAGGCTGAGCAGGCGCTCATTCGAGCCGACCAGGCCCACATCCGGTCAGAGCAAGCTCAGCAGAGAGCGATGATGGAGCAACTACAGCAACAGGGTCAGAGCATGGAGACCATGATCCGTGCTATGTATGACTGGCATATGAGCCAGCATCACTTTCCACCACAGTGAGTCCACTTCTTTTGCTTCTCTCTCTAACTTGATGGTTTACATTGGGGACAATGTAAATCTCAAGCTTGGGGTGGAGTATTTACATTTATTTTCATGTTTTCATGCTGCATACTTAGTTGCATTTAGTTTTTTCATGCTTTTTCATTTTGCATATTGCATTCTTTTTGCATGATCACACCATCTTGTTACCCCTTATAAGTTTGTATCCTCGTGTATGAACTTCGTGCCAATTTAAAAGAAAGTGAATTTGGAACCCATATTGTTATTCTGTGATAGGCTATTTTCAAGGGTTGATCTTTTGATAGCAATAATTAGCATAAGGTTCTCTATTTTTGTGCTTTTCATTGATTTTGCTACTAAAGGTGAGAATTGAGCCTAAAAAGGGGTATGTGCTTTACATTGATATTAACCCCTCTTTTCTGTTGAGTGAAATTCTGTACTCTTGGATTTAGTGCTTTAGAACTTGATTTGAAACCATTTTGAAGCGAAATTTTTGGTTGCATGCTTGAATGTGATTAAGGCATCTTAGGTATTTTTCATGGCCTTCTGAACTTATTGTCACATCTTCATCCGCTAGTTGCCCATTTTGAGCCTTATGCATAATTGATTTTTCTTGGTACCTATGAGTATACACCGTTGGTAACCATCTAGAATGATTAATGGAGCAAAAACTCGGCTTGAAGCTTGCTTAGAATCATGTGTTTTTGAGTGTTCTGAAAAAAAAAAAAAAAAATTATAAATAAATCTTTGAGATGAATGCTTGAAAAAGAAGGAAAAGAAAGGAGAAAATTGTTTGGAAATGTGAAGCTATGCTCTTGATTGAAGAATACCTTTGCTTCATTTATGTTCTAGAGGGTTCTTGTGATTAGAAATTCTGCTAACCCTTTGTGCATACTTTCCTTTCTTTATCCTACCAAAAATCATTCCCATGGCCCCATTACAACCCTTTTTGAAAGACCTTTTGATTCTTGCATGCATGCTGATTATTAGTGAAATTCTGGTTTCCTATCAAGTTCATGAAAGTGCTTTTGAGGAGCTTGAGTGATGTTTCTTTACCCTTACACACTTTGAGAGTGTTTAGATGAGTGACCCCAATTGATGGAAAGCATGAATTTAGGGAACCTAAGCTTCTATTGATTTGGACATTGATCATCTCTACAATGGTTGAATGATTATGCCTATTACTTGGATTCGTTGTTCTTCGGGTTTCTCATTCAACGTCGTATTTCAAAGCTCGATCTTTATTTGGCCTTAGTGATTGCTTGAGGACAAGCAAAATCTTAAGCTTGGGGTAGTTTGATGTGTGTGATTCCACATCACATTTTGCATACATTTTGCATGCATTTTTATAGTCTTTTATGCATATTTGTTTATTTCATCATTCGTTTTTCTTTTAGTTCGGATAACTGCGGTTTGGCATGTGTTGTAATGCAGAACGAGGCAAATTGAAGCTTAAAGAGGTGGAATGGAGCTAAGTTGAATTGATATTGAATTAGGAGCAAAGTGCACTAAAAAGAGGACAAACAGACTCAACCACGGCCTGGGTGTGGTTTCCATCACGGCCATGGTTCGGGGAGTCAAGAAAAAGCAAACAAGAAAAAACAGACTCAACCACGGCCGGCCGTGGAGTACACCACGGCCGTGGTTGAGAATCAACTTTAGAAATTCAGTTCCAGAAGCGACCACGGCTTGGCCGTGGTCCCCACCACGGCCGTGGTTCGCATTACGAACAGTTTTAAGTGATTTGTTTTCCCTTTTTAAAGGGAGGAGGGTTGTCAAAAGAGCACACCAGGCCAAGGCACGAAAGAGAAGACCTAAATAGGAGATTTTGAAGCTTGAATCAAGGGGAGGGAGAGACTCTTGGATTGGGAGAAGAGCTAAAGGAAAGACAAGAAGGCTTCACAAGAGTTTTTCTCCTCTTCTCTTGGAAATTTCTTTTGGTTTGTTCTGGATATATTATGGCTTGTATTTCAATGAACATGTTTGAGTAATTCCTTGTTCTAGGATTTGGTAGTAACCCATTGGAACAATTGACAATGTTTGATGCATGAATTTCTACCTCTTTAATACTAAGTTTCTCTTGATTTAGTTTTTGGGCACACCAACTGTTTGTGAATATGTTTGGCCACATGTTTGCATGATCTTTGATATTAAGGGAAGAACTGAAAGGTGACTCTTGATTTCAGAACCCTAAAAACTGAACCTGAGCTTTTAAATCACGAAAGTAGATTAATTCTCTTGAGGTTTTCAACTGAATTATCTGTTCTTATAGGGTCCTATCTAATGCAATTGTTGTGAAAATAGGAATTGGATTAGATTGGATACGTTATTGTATTCTGAAAGGAAACAATAATTCTTTTGGATAATTCACCTTCAAGTATAACCTAGTTTGAGAAGAGAGGAAAGAACCGCAAACTTGTTGATTTCCATTGTGGTGAACCCATATCCTAGATTCATTAAAACTGATTTCTTAATACCAATTTCTGTGTTTAAGTCCCAAAGTTTATCTTCTTTGTTACTTTTAAATTTTAATTTCTGCGTTCTTGTCTATCATCACAACTTTACATCACTAGTTTTGTCTTGATAATCATAATTAAACTTAATTGGTTGTCATAAACTCAGTCCTCGTGGATCGATAATTTTATTACTTGACGAAATCGTGCACTTGCGATTACAACACAACAGTCACCGAGTCTCTATCCTCTCGCAGACGCCAGGCTTCAAAGCCTCCTTGAAACTCAAGTTGCACGAACCCAAAGAATCCTGGTAGTATCATACTAACACAATTAATCCAATGGATATGGATGATCGGATGGTTCTTGATCGTAGAACTGATCTTCGGCTTGCTGCTCTTCCTCCTCCTCGGGATACTCACACTCAAGAGGTTGTTCCTCTTCCTCAAACTCTTTATCTCATAATTTAAAATATACAGATAACACATACAAGAAAGAGGTAAGACAATCTATATCACCACAAACATGGTAAATAAGAAAACGATAATACAATCAGGTATATAGGTCATACAATATAGAATGCCATAACAGAATACCATAACAACACAAACATAAATACAGTATAACACCGAACAATATAAACATAAATACAAAGATAACATAGATATAATATAAGAATTAAATATATATGAGGATACAGATAAAAATATAATAATGTACATCACAGATACATATGCAATATGACACGATCCTACTCCATGGAGCTAAACACATACAGACATCAGAGAGAATGACCCGCAAAATCTATTAGTACCACAGCTGCCCAACCAAACTATTCTGCGGTCTCACGTTGCGTCTATAGCCCACAGTCGCATGGCGTGGTGTAGCACACTGTCTAACGTCGTGTCACTACAGGCAATGTACTATTAGACTTTATAAGATCTCGATTAAGTATAGTGTGTGTCGAGTCCATTAGTGTGTTGCCAGTTACTACGGCCTAGAGGAGCGACCAACTGTCCACAAATGGAATAATCCACACACTAATGTCTCCAAGTCCATAAAGTAATGAACCACACTACGCTTATCGCACTGACAACACAGTGTGATTCACATCGTCAATCAATCCACCAAGATTGGCATTAACGCAATGCATGATAAAAAATTACCATAATACCCTCAATGGTATAAATATGTGTATTTACGCAAATGCCCTCAATGGCAAAAATTCCAAATATGCCCTCAATGGCAAAAATTATGAATATGCCCTCAATGGCAAATCTCATATATATACAGTATGTCCCACTTGACAGTACTGTTTCACAATCTGTCCGGGTCCAGCACTTTGGCCCGACAGTAAAAAACTTGTTGTTTTCGTCAATCGTGTAGAAATTTTATGGCGTTTTCAAAATTGCGTCATTTTTACAAACGTTTTTAAATCGCGTAAATATATTTTAATGTTTTTAAAATCGCATACTATTTTTCAAACGTTTTCTCAATTGCGTAAGATTTTTAAATCATTTTCTTGTCCAAATTCCTTAAAAATTACTGTTTAAATAAATAGAAAATAATATTTAATATGTTTGAATTACGTAGAATATTTTTCATACCGTATATGATATAATAGATATCTTTTCTATCTTATTTGTCTGTTTTAACAAAAATTGACAGTATTTTGCTTAGAAAATGTATGATAATGGTTTTCTAAGTTTTCTGTAAAAATTCCTTTTATTTATATTTTAACCATTTATTTATACTCTTGAAAACCACTAATGTGCTTCAAAACATAAAATGAGCTCTACGTTAGAAATTTTACAAAAGCTACTGTGTTTCCTTCTAAACATTAAAATCATTAGTTTTAACTTCTTAAACTTAATCTAATCATTTTTATTCCTCAAAATTCATTGTAATAAAATTCCTTTTAGCATTATTACCTAACTTTTGTTGAAAAACAATTTTTTTTGAAATAAAAACCTTCACATTTGGCATGTTGGCCGAATTACTCTATTTCCCTCTTTTGATCCATAAATTCATTATTCTCACTTTAAAAACACTTTGTATCTTGTCAATTTTGCTAAGTCAATTAAATCACTCTTTTAGAAAATTGTTGAGAACATTTTGGTTCTCTTTTTATGTTGAGGCCGTGAGCCTTGATGTTGTGTTCTTTGGAACACTCATACAATTCTTAGCATGTTATTCACATCCTACTAATTATCCATGCATTTCTAACGCATACAATATTTTTAAAGCTTGTAGACATGCAATTTAATACAAATCACAAATAGGAAAGCTAATAACAAATAACACAAAAGAATTCTTATGGATTCTACAATCACAAACAATTCCATTTTCTTACCACCACCCAAGGATGATAAGATTTAAGTCTTCCTCTTACCTTAAGTGAAGACAAACACTCTTTCACTCCTTCTAGGGTTTCAGTTTTCACCCTCCAAAGTCACCTATCAAACTTAAACAATTTCTACGAGTTACCAACAAGAAAGAAAGCTTAAACCATGGATCAATCATGGCTTAGAACCTTGAAAAAGAATTTAGAAATGAAAAACAAGGATTTTCACCTTCAAGGTAGAATCTTCAAAGTAGTTTTTCAAGCTCAAGATGATGGATTTTGCAAGAACTCTCAACTAGAGATATTCTTAGAATTGTGTTTAGGTTTAGAAAAGTAGGTTAGAAGAAATTTTGGGTGGTTGGATGGTGAACTAGGGTTCTTGGCCGAATAGACCTTCAAAGAAGCATCAATGGTATTTGGTATTTTTGGAAGAGAGAGAAGAGAGAAAGTGTTAGAAAATTAAGTGATAATTACCCTCCAAGGAGCCATATGGCCGTAGACTTCAATGGCAAGGAGGTGTCCACTTGGTTGGCTCCATCCAAGCCTTAGGAATGATCAATGGCTAGCATAAACCCTTGGCCTCCAAGCTTAGTTCCTATTGGTTAATCCAAGCCTTGTCATTAAGCCTAGTCATTAAGCCTTGTCACTAAGCCTTATCATTAAGCCTAGTCATTAAGCTACTACTCTAAAACGTTAACTGTTTCGCTAAACGTGGATCCCGCAAAACATTTCCTGGTCCATTACTGCTTATTTGCATTGACTAATAAAATAATATTATAATAATATAAAATTATTTTATTACACAGTTAAATCCTAAAAATTAAAAGATTACTAACCGTATCATTCAAAATTGGGTTTAGTAAGATCCCCCAGCTCTGAATAATTAAAATAAGATTTCCCCGGCCCGAAAAATATTATTTTCCAGTCCCGGAGCAAATCACACAAAAAGTTCAAATAAAATCACAGATAGTAAAATAAAACAGTATTTCATACAGAAAAACAACAAACAATACAAAAAAGACATAACGGTCATTTATCCTAAAGTTGAAAAACAGAAAACAATACATTTGGGACACAATGGTAATTCACCCAAAAGTTTAGGGTGTTACATCCTTCATATAGTGAATTGCAAGATGCCTTTCAAGAATTGCATGATGAATCCATGAGACTCACTAAAATGGTTTTAACTTCCAACAAAACAATCTCTTTAATGACTAACAAAATTTCTATTTTAATTAAGGAGATTGAAGAACTCAAAGTTGAAAATGAGACTCTAGGACTTATTGATACCAACTCATCATGCATGATTTGTTCTTCACATGAAAATGCACCCACACCATCATCTTGTTCTTCATGTAAAGAATATGAAATTGAAATTGAAGACTTGAAAAAAACTCTTGCAAAATTTACTATGGGAAGAGATAATTTGAATATGTTACTAGGGAAACAAAGGTGTGTTTTTCAAAAAGCCGAGTTGGGATACAATCCAAACAACCATAAAAAATCCTACAATAATTTCTTTGTTCCATCTAAAACATCAAGTACCCCCTTTATCAAATGCTTTCATTGTGGAAAGAAAGGACATAGTGCATCTATATGTAATGCTAGAAAGAAAAGAAACACCAAAGTAGGAACTAAAATGGTTTGGGTTCCAAAAGGCACCTTGCCTAACTCTAACACACAAGGACCCAAGAGAATTTGGGTACCAAAAGCCAAAAATTAAAGTGTGTTGTAGGTGTGCTTGAAGGCCAAGAATGGACTATGGAATATTAAAAGTGGTTGCTGCAAGCACAAGATCAGAAAATACTCCAAGTCCTATCCATTGTCTCCAAGAAGCTTGGACTTGCAACATTTGGATAAGTGGAGACTTGTTCTATACTTTAACTTGCTTTAAAGATGTTCTTTTCTAGCTTTATATCTTGAAAATATCTTTACATGTGTTAATATGCTAGATAAGTACACTTCTTGTTTGAAATGGTATGTTTGATGATAATATCTTTGTACTTGACATAACATTCCTAATATGATCATTGTTTGCCCTAAAGTGCATATATAAGAGGAGAATTAGGAATAATTGATCAATCATGCATTTGAATGAATGCATGTGTTAGATACTTTATCTTAGAATATTGGATCAATCTTGCACTCATATTTGAAATATAACCCTGCTGCATAATCTGCATAATTGCTGCATAATCTGCTATATTTCATGATATTCTTGCTTAAAAATTAATCTTTGAATCCAATACTGACTTGAGCGTCGGAGATTCTCCTAAGTCGTTTTGCAGGTACATCCTCATGTCAAAGATCTCCAAGAAGCTCAAAAACATCTCAAATCCATCCAAATGGGGTAATTCTTGATAAAAATAGCAATCTTGTATGATTATGTGTTTTGGATAACAATCTGTTTGGATTATATGCCTACATGATATTTGAAATTAATTTAAGATGCTTTGAAACAAATTTGAAAGGTTTAAAATTGATTCTTAATTGTTTGAAATGCAAAATCTAAGTTTTAGTAGGCTGGTAATCGATTACAAGACCTTTGTAATCGATTACAAAAGTTTTGTCAAGCAAGTAATCGATTACACTACACTCGTAATTGATTACAATGAACCCAGAACTTAGGTAATCGATTACACAAATAATGTAATCGATTACAAAGTTCCTAGAAGGCTAGTAATCGATTACACTGATATTGTAATCGATTACATGGGCAAACAGAAAGCTGGTAATCAATTACACAAACCATGTAATCGATTACAGAGGGGTTTTAAAAGGTTTTAGACGCGCGAAAGGTTACTCATTCTGAAAATTTGACCCTTCTTCTCGTCTGCTCCCACGGAACCCCCTTCTCCCAAATCTCCCATTCTCACTCCATTCTCCACCAAATCCTCCAAAATTACCTCCCCCTCACTCGAAATCGCTCTCCTAACACAACCTAACCATCAAAATCCCATCAAAACCCACCCCATTCATCCCAAGCTCTCGCCCACTACCTTCGTTCTTCTCCCCTTCATCCCCCACGAGCTACACACCTCCAAATACCCCCAAACACTCACCCAATCTCACCTCCCATCATCAATGGCTAACCAAACCCAACATGCCAAGCGTGCAAGAACTGGAGCCACCATTGGAGAATCCTCAAGTGCTCCTCCACGTAACATCTTTGGCTTGGACCTCACGAGGCACTTCTCCACCACCAAGAAGGCTGAGCTTTTCAGAAAGAACTTCCAATTGAGGAAGTTAATCTCGCCAAGGTATCTCACACAATCCTTCTGCACAAGTGAACCCCTGGAGAGTTTTCAGTTAATTGAGAGGCTGGGGTTGCTTGGGTTCTTCAACATTCAGAAGGCCATTTACCCTAACTTGGTTCGTGTGTTCTATGCCAACCTGAGGTATGAAGATCATTGCCTGATCTCTGAAATGAAGAAAACTCAGATTAAAATTTCTCGGGAAGAATGGTGTAGGTTGACCAAGCTAACCTATGCTAGGTCCAGCTTCTATGGAAATGAAAATGCTTGGGGAGATGAGTTTGAGTATAAGAGCGCTCTGACGTCCCTGATTCGCTCTGGTTACGTGCTTCCAAGGAACAACAAATAAGTGATGGCCACTGGTCTGACAATGAAGAACAAGGTACTCCATTATCTAGTGGTTCGAGGCTTGATTCCTAGAGGCAAGAATTATTCTCAGGTATTGCGAGATGACGTGGTGGTCTTGTGAGCCATGACCACTGGCAGGCCAATCAACTGGGCCAATTATATCATTCAGCACATGCTGGATGTGAAGAAAAAGAAAAACTTTGTCCTTCCCTATGCTATGTTGGTGACTGCTATCCTGGAGCATTGTCGCATCTCCTTGGCTGAGGAATCCAAGGATACCAGCTCCAAGGGACCACAATCCATTGGTCTGCACACCTTGAAGAAGCTTCAGCTGAGCAAGGTCAATGGGCGATGGTACTATTTGGCCCATGGCAGCTATGGGCATATTCCTTATGGTCCGGACAGTGATGAGGAGGATGAAGACGAGCAGCCTGCACCAGCTCCACCTGCTTCAACCGCATTAGAGCTTCTACTATAAGAAATGCGGAGTTTGGCCACCACGGTGGAAACACGGATGGACAGGATTGAGCAAAAGGTGGATCACCTGGAGCTGAGGATGGACTATTCCAATCAGGAGCTTGCTGCTATTCGTTCGCTTCTGGAGGGCCCCAGACATACTGCACCGAGAGATGATGCTGCACCTACCACCTCCTCTGCCCCTCTTGCTGCTCCTTTATCATTTGCTGACCCTTCTGCCACTCCCGCTGGAGTTCCTGCTGATGACGAGGAGCTCCTTGGTTCAGAGGATGATCTTGACACTGGAGACGATGATGTCGACCTTGGAGACATTGCTGCGGATGTAGAGAGTGACAGTGAAGCCACTGATAGTGATCATAGACCTTTGCCATGATAGTTTCTCTGTTTTTTCTAATATTTGGCTGTATATGATTGAAACAATATTTATATAAAATCAGTTGGTTCTTTTGATGTTTCCTATATGATTATTGAATATTGATTTGATTGGTTCCATTTTGATCTATTGGATTGATTGTATATTGACTGGTTTGAACTGATTGGTTTCTGCTGTTTAAAATTGTGGGAAATCATGAAAATCAGCGGAAATGCTGCCGAAATTTCATCTAAATACTAATATGTTTTTGATAATGCCAACGGGGGAGAGATTAGTGTCTTGTATAAGTACAGGGGAGTTAGATTTAAAGCTTTCACATGAACATATCACTAACCCTATACTATGTGCATACATTACGGGGGAGAGTTGTGCTTAAATCTCTGATATACATATATATATATATATGTAATTGTTTCTCTTCCTTTAATTGTTCAGTTTGTCATCATAAAAAAGGGGGACAATGTGAATGCATGTGTCTTGAAACATGTTGATTAGTTTTTGATGATAACAAAGACAAAGATGAAGATCAAGAGCAAAAGAGAAAATCAAGATCAAAGGAAGAAATCAAGAGGTTTAGATATAGGCATTAGAACATCAATGTTAAATGCTCTCAAGATATCTCAAATGGTTTTTCAAAAATGATTTTAATCAATATGGTTTTCAAAGATCAATTCCTAAAAAGAAGACTTCTTTTATCTTGGATCATGCTAAACAAAGTTCAATAGTGTTTAAATCCATGTTTTCTAAAGTTAGGAATGACATGAATCCTCTTTCAGGCTTGAAAAATGAGTTTAAAGTATAGTGTAATTGATTACCAATGTTTAGTAATTGATTACAAGCTAAACAGAAGCCTTGTAATCGATTACATCATCCATGTAATCGATTACCAAAAAGACAGAGGACGTGTAATCGATTACACCCAAGCTGGTAATCGATTACCATGGTCCCAGAAAGCCAAGAACACGTTCAAAGGGCCATGTAATCGATTACATCAATATTGTAATCGATTACCATCAAGTCAGAGGGTGTGCAATCAATTACACAAGTCATGTAATTGATTACCACAAGCCCAGAAAGCCAAGAACATGTTCTATCTTCCATGTAATCGATTACCAAAACCCTGTAATCAATTACTAGTATTTTGACATGCCCAACGACTATATTAGATGCATTAAATGCTTAGCTTCAAGCACCATCCAACGACTCTTTTAATGAATGGGCTTTAAATACAGTTGTTGGGGCATCATTGATGGTGGTTCTTTAAACTAAAACATCTTAGCAATACATCAAAATGAGAATCAATCTCTAAAATCACTCTTTGCTCTGTTTTTGACTAATCTTTGAGATATCATTTGTGAGCATTCTTAGAGCTTCAATTTGTTTCATCTACTCTTGTGAGAGTTTCATCTTGTAAACACTTTGATTCTTTGTAAAGGGGGTGAGGTATCCCTCTAGAGAAAAGAGAGTGAGGTATCTCTCAAAGATTGTAAAGGGTGAGGTATCCCTTGTTGCAGGTGAGGTATCCTTCAAAGGTTGTAAAGAGGGTGAGGTATCCCTCTAGTGAAAAGGGTGAGGTATCCCAGTTTTGAGGCTCAAGCCCGAAGGGTGAGGTATCCCAAGGTGTGGTGAATGCTCTCTTGTGTAAAGGTTTTCAAGCACCCATTCAAGCTTGAAGTTTAGTGGAAAATCTCGAGTGGTTTACTTGAGGACTGGACGTAGGTCACAAGGGGTGGCTGAACTAGGATAAATCCTTGTGTTTGATTCTCTAAACCCTTCTCTTTATATTTGTGCTTTGCTTATATTCTTACTTGATTACTTCTCTCTTGGTTGGTTATTAAGCCACATTTATTGTTCTTATCAATTCATTCATTTCAAATAGTCAATAGCTTTAACGAAATTCAATAGTCAAGTGTTTTGCGAAAGAATTGCAAACTTGTTTTATAAACTCAATTCACCTCCCTCTTGAGTATTGAAGCCACTTGGTAACACCCCTAAATCGTCGAGAACCCTTTAAATCAAGTAATGTAGTGATTCAAGGGGTTCTCACAAACAGCAAACATATTCGATTACAATTCAAATTCATTTTTTTAAGTTAATGCAACGGAAAAAGTTTTTTTTTCATTGTACATAGGGTTTATTTCTCTTTTTGATTTTTTGGTTTTATTCATTTATTCACGAAAACTATCTATAAAAAATTAGATAGAATAGCTTCAACCTTGTCAACCGAGAATGAGAAAATGAAATCCGGATAAATACCAATACCTATTGTAACACCCCAACTTTTGATTAAATTATGATTTTGTCCCAATTGTGCTGTTTTCTATTTTCTGTGTGTTATAAAATTAATTTGACTGTTTCGTAACTGTATTTGAGTGTTTTGTGTGATTTGGTCCGAGTTAAGAAAATAATAATTTTTGGGCCGGGGAAATCTTATTTTAATTATTCAAAGCTAGGGGATCTTACTAAACCCAATTCTGAATAATACGTGTATCAATCTTTTAATTTTTAGAATTTATCTGTATAATAAAATAATTTTATATTTTTATAATATTATTTTATTAGTCAGTACAAATAAAATGACTATGGACCCAGAAAAGTTTGTGGGACCCACGATTAGTTTACGGGACTCATGTTTAGAAAAGCAGTCAACGTTGATGGCTTGAATTATTTTTAAGCTAATAGGAATTAGTCAACAAAGAGGGCTTGACTTAATTTGTACCATTGGATGAAAAGGTCTAGCTTTGAATATCAACCATTGATCTAATCAGCGGTTGAGAAACAAACTTAATGAAGAAGCTTTGGAAGATCACCATTGATTCAATCAATGGTGTGAGAGTAAACTTGGTTAGGAAGGCTTTGGATATCCACCGTTGATTTAATGTACGGTGGAGATTGGTCAAACAAAGTGGCTAGGACCATTTGTGACCATTGGATGGAAAGTAAGTAGAGAAGATCTTGACCCTTTATCTTTAAAGATGAATCTAATGGCTAGAATTTCATGGAAATAAGATCTAATGACTTAGATTTGATCATATCACTACCTAATATCAACCCTTAATATGATCAATGGTTCTTGAAATTTGGATAATAAGAATATTAGCTAATTAGTAATGCAACTAATTATCTTAATTAAGTTAGACTAAGTGTGCTTAGAAGCTTAATGGGATTAGTAGCTAATTAATCACCATTAAGGAGGAACATTCAAGAACAAATGACCATGCATGTGACTAAGCTTATGACAAGGCCTGGATTAGCCAATGGAAGGCAAGCTTGGTAACCAAGTTTTGATCTCAACCTTTGATCACATCTAAGGCTAGGATGGAGTCTTGGAAGGTCAAACAAAGTGGCCACCTCCACTCTAATGAGCTCCACGGCCAAGCTAGAGTTAAGAGACCATTTTCACTTCATTTCCAACTTTGCTATCACACTTTCTCTCTTCTCTCTCTCTTTAAACACAAGAGCTCACCATTGTTGTTCTTCTTGGAGACCATTCGGCCTTACCACTTTGCACCATCTTCCAACGTTCAAAAATTTTATCCAACCTTATTTTCCAAACCTAAACACCATTCTAAGAACATCTCTAGTTGAGAGTTCTTCCAAAATCTATCATCTTGAGCTTGGAAAATCACTTTGGAGATTTTTCCTAGAAGGTGAAAATCCTTATTTTTCATTTCTAACTTCTTTTTCAAGGTTCTAAGCCATGATTTATCCATGGTTTATATTTTTCTCCTATAGTTATAATTCTTTAAATTTTAGTTTAAGATCTTTAGGTTTTCTTGGAGGTGAACTTGAAATCCCTAGGAGAAGGAGTAGTAGATTTTGTCTTCCTTTAAGGTAAGAGGGAGATTACCCTCATCGACCATGTGTTGGTGGTGAGGAATAGATGTGTTTGTGGTGAAGAATCCATAAGGATTCATTCACTTGGTTGTTTATTGTTTTTTCCTAATTGTGTTTGATTTTGTGTGCAAGCATGTCTATAGCTTTAATATTTTTGGTATATGTTTTATGATTGCTTTAATATATGGTATGTGTTCATTGATGCATAATTATTATTATAAGATATGAATAATATATGAAGAATTGCATGAGTATTCCAAAGAACACAAAGGAGCTCACGGCTCCATCATCCCTAAAGAGGACCAAAATGTTCTCAACCATTTTCTAAAAGAATGATTTAATTGATTTAATTGGATTAATAGATTTTTCAATGATTTAGAGGATGGAAAATAATTTTAAAATGATTTATAAGGACATGTAGAATTTCGGCCAACATGCCATATACCTTTGATCCAAAAAAATTATTTTCTAACTATGGACTAGATGATCTAATAAAAAAAAATTGGATTAAGAATTTTTATAAGAGATTATATGATGAGAAACAATCAAATATGATTTTTAAGGCATAGAATGATTTTTGGGCCAACATGCCTACTTATGATGTTTTTAATCCAAAACTATTTTAAAAGTGTGGACTTATGTAACTAATTCAATGAGAACTTAATTAAATGGATTTTCAAGACTTAAAGAAGTAAACAAAATTTTATTAGAAATACGATATGAAAGAGAAATAAACAAAACTCTTGAAAAATATTTATCTTTAAATTTTAAAGTATGATAGTAACTTACAAAGTGTATTTTGTAATTATAAAAAACTAAACAAAGGGATTTTTAAAGAAAAATGTAGAAAATATATTTTATAGATTTTCTAGACAAAATACTGTCTCAATTTATAAAAAAATGAACGAATAAAGGAAAAAATTTCACAATATATTTATAACGTAAGGAAAATATTCTGCATAGTTTAAAAGTATTAAAAATAGCTTACGCAGTTTTAAAATAATGATTTTAAAGCTTTTCGATCAAGAAAACGATTTAAAAATCTTACGCGATTGAGAAAACGATTTAAAAATAGTATGCGATTTTAAAAACAGCAAAATATATTTATGCGATTTAGAAACGTTTGTAAAGATGATGAAATTGTGAAAACGCGATAAAATTTCTACCCGATTGACTAAAACAACGAGTTTTATTGTCGGACCAAAGTGGTGGACCCGGACAGATTGAGAAATAGTACAGTTAGATGGGACGTACTATATTTGAGATTTGTTGAGATTTGAGGGCATTTTCGTAATTATGGTTCATATATATATGCATTGAGTTGGTATGCATAGTCGATGGCTGTGATGGCTTTTGTTGTTAAGGAATGAATGAGAGCTAAATATTGTGATCCAGGTGGGAGATCTACTGGGGACATCAGGGCGCGGTTGTTCATAGTGACCTGTTTGTCACCTTATATGCTTGGCCATGATATACCATTGCAACGAACTGGCGTATTGTCCCAACAAACAATATTTATGTCTTGCGTCTAGCTTAGACTGTCATTATGGGTGGCAGATCTTCTGGACCATTCATATCCGAAATTGTTTAGCTCCATGGAGTAGGAATGTGGTGCATTGTGCATATGCATAGTGTGTGTACATATTGTTGTGGCATTGTCGAGGTCCATATCATTGTGGCATAATTATTACATATGTATATTATTGATATCTGTTGTTAATATACTGTTGATGTTTATATTATTGTGATATATTTTCTGAACATAATGATAATTTATTAACATGATTATACTTGTGATATTTGTGTGTATGGAATGACTTTGTCATTCGTATCATTCTTTTTCTTGCATCTTGGTATTGGTGAAAGGGGATCTCACCTCTTTGTTGTATTGTTTAGTTGTTTTTGTATTGTCAAAATTTATATAGCAAGCGAAGTAAGCTCTTTAGACTTAACTGGAGGCAATGTTCTGAGTTCGGCGACGGCATCAAGGAGTGATCTTCTCAGTTTCAACGGTATGCAGTTTGGTGGAGAAAACAGAACATGTATGTTGAATTTTTCTCGTTAGTGTTGTTACCGTGCTATTAAGTAAGACCCACCATTGGGTTTTGCTACTGTTTCTTTGAGTCTGTAAATTATGTTTTAAAATGTTGTTTAATATTATGTGGTATAATTTACATGGGTATTAAATTGGTTCAGTCTATTTTCTGTATTACTTATATTTTTGATAAGTTTATATTATCAACAACAAGAGATTTTAAAAATCCAAGTTTTTGAACTCAAAGCCTTTTGTTAAATGATTTTTAGGTTTTTTTTTTTGGAAATGTGATGCCCTATGGAGGGTGTTACACGGGTATAAGGATAGAAATCGAAATAAAAAATTCTCGCGGTCCAGAATCAAAAAAATAAGAGTTTGGTGTATTAAAAAGCTTGTACCCATAGAACATCTGCCGTAACATAGATAATGAATAAATAGGAGTTAATATCATTCCAATTGCTGTTACAAAAGTAATTAGTATTTTTGTCATTAAAAGATATTTTTTGCTGGTAATTATTCCAAAAAAAACTATCAATTCTGCAACAAAACCGCTCATGCCCGGCAATGCAAGAGAAGCCATCGAGAAGATACTGAAAACTGTGAATATTTTTGGCATTGGGATAGCCATTCCGCCCATTTCGTCGAGATAAAGAAGACGTAGTCTATCATAACTAGTTCCCGCCAAGAAAAAAAGCGCAGCGCCAATAAATCCATGGGAGATTATTTGTAAAATGGCCCCGTTGAGCCCCATATCGCTTATAGCACCAATTCCTATAATTATGAAACCCATATGAGATACCGAGGAATAAGCTATTCTTTTTTTTAAATTACGTTGACCAAGAGATGTTGAAGCTGCATAGATTATTTGAATTGAACCTAATATCATTAACCAGGGGGAAAATATAGAATGAGCGCGGGGTAATAATTCCATATTAATTCGAATCAATCCATACGCTCCCATTTTTAATAAGATTCCGGCTAAAAGCATACAAGTGCTATAATGTGCCTCTCCGTGGGTGTCTGGTAACCATGTATGTAAGGGTATAATCGGCGATTTGACAGCAAAAGCAATAAGAAATCCCATATAGAATATTATTTCCAGCGCCACGGGATACGATTGATTAGTTAATGTTTCAAAATTTAATGTTGGTTCATTAGAACCATATAAACCGATACCTAGAATTCCCATTAATAAAAAAACAGAACTTCCCGCAGTGTACAAAATAAACTTTGTAGCTGAATACAAACGTTTCTTTCCCCCCCACATGGATAAAAGTAGATAAACGGGAATTAATTCTAATTCCCACATGATGAAAAAAAGTAAAATGTCTCGAGAAGAAAAGGGTCCTATTTGACCGCTATACATTGCTAACATCAGGAAATGGAATAATCGGGATTCACGAGTAACCGGCTGAGCCGCTAAAGTAGCTAAAGTGGTGATAAATCCCGTCAGTAAAATAGGTCCTATAGAGAGTCCATCTATTCCTAATCTCCAGTAAAGATCAAAAAAATGGATCCATTTATAATTTTCCGTCAGTTGGATTGATGGGTCATCCAATTTGAAATGATAACAAAATGCATAGGTTGTTAGAAGGAGATCAATTAAGCATATACAAATGGTATACCACCTAATTACCTTATTTCCTCTATGAGGAAATAAGAAGATTAAGGAACCCCCGGCTATTGGCAAAACTACAACTATTGTTAACCAAGGAAAATAATTCGTGATAAAAATAAGATACACTTGGGCCAGAAAAACCCGTGCTCAAAATAGAAAAGAAAATATTTTCTTTTCTATTTTGAGCACGGGTTTTTGCCAGTAAAAAAACGTATTCGTGTGGTGTTTTTTGAAACGTATCAATAAGCTAGACCCATGCTTCGAGTTGTTTCATGCCATAAATAAACTCGAACACTTAAGAAATCCGTCGGACAGGCGGATTCACACCTCTTACAACCAACACAGTCCTCTGTTCTTGGGGCAGAAGCAATTTGCTTAGCTTTACATCCGTCCCAAGGGATCATTTCTAATACATCTGTGGGGCAGGCTCGGACACATTGAGTACATCCTATACATGTATCATAAATCTTTACTGAGTGTGACATTGGATCTATAGTAATTTTTGAACATCAAAAATTAAAAATTTTCGATCTAGTAAACTCGTAAATGAATCATATATTTAGATACCAGATGAATCAATGATTTACCAGAATTTTGCTAATCAAAATTGACTTCTGGATCAATTCATAAGAAAAGAAGAGGACCAAGATATTTTGATTTCTTACGTTTTCGCAAACATGATCATAAGTTGTGTAGCATACATGCTAATTTGAATTGATGAATATTACACTATTCTAAATTCTACTTTTTATAATTAATTAATTATGATGATTAATACTATTTATTCAACAAATTCGATTGATTGATACGAGTTGATTTTCTGTTACGATAAATTGACGAAACAATAGCCGATCCAATAGCTGCTTCAGCGGCTGCAATAGCTATAACAAAAATTGAAAAAATATTTCCTTTTAATTGGCGACTATCAAAAAAATCAGAAAAGGTTACGAGATTTATATTAACTGCATTCAGTATAAGTTCAAGGCACATAAGGGCTCTAACCATATTTCGGCTCGTGATCAATCCATAGATCCCGATAGAAAATAAATAGGCACTCAAAACAAGTACATGTTCGAGCATCATTGACCAACTCCTTATCAATTTCGATTCATTTCAATATGAACAACAATTCAACAGATTCGATTGACTAAAGAATATAACAAGTTTGGAACAAAAGAATATATTGGCAATAAATAAAATAAATTGATTTTCTACATAAACACTTTATAAACACTTTTTCACGTTCACATAGAATTCAACGGAAATAAATGTGAGAAAATCGAACAAAATTGAATTTAGATTTCTATTGCTAGTTCTAAAGATTTCTTACTGGCGAGCCACGACAATTGCACCTATCAAAGCAGATAAAAGAATTATTGAAATGAGTTCAAATGGAAGAAAAAAATCTGTTGATAAATGAATTCCAATTTGTTGACTAGTACTTATCAAATCTTGCTCTATAATCTGATTTGGTCTTGTAGTCCAAATAATCCCGTACCATGATGTATCGGGAATAGTAGTTATTAGTGAAACAAAAATACTTGTACAAACCATCAAAGTAATTCCATCCCCAACGGTCCAAAGAGGAAAATCTTGGTAATATTCTGAACCATTCATGAACATCACAGCAAATATGATTAAAACGTTTATAGCTCCCACGTAAATAAGTAGCTGTGCTGCAGCTACAAAATGGGAGTTTGATAAAATATAGAATAAAGATATACAAACAAGAACCAGTCCCAACGAAAAAGCAGAAAAAATTGGGTTAGTAAGTAATACTACTCCTAGACTTGCTAATACAAGACCGGATCCCAGAAAGACTAAAAGAAAATCATGTAGCGGTTCAGGTAAATCCATTATATGTAAAATAGGAGATAAATAAATCGAAATTTCATGACCTTATTGATACGACCAGGAAAAAATTTGATATACTAAGTTTCTCTCCGCATTAAATTAAATCAAATCCTAAGGAGTGTGAATTGATATAGGTACAGTTATAGGACCAATGTCATTCCATTCTTTATACGAAAGAGTAGTTCGAAACTATTCGAAACTATATTAAAACTAAACTATATATATTAAAACTAAACTATATATATTTATTTAATATTTATATAATATAGAATGTTTCTAATATAATATTTATTAGAATATTTATTCATTTTTTTTAATATTTTTTTTTTATATTATCCAAATTTATATTATTCTATTTATTCTATTCTATTTTATTTATATATATTTATATATATATAGAATATGATATATAGAATATGATATATAGAATATGATTTGATTTATATGATTTTCCTTTTTATAAGAATTTTTTTTTTAATTAGAAAGAATTTTATTTTATTTGAATTGTTCGAATTGTATAATCATCAATTACTGACATTGGTAAACGGCCCAAAGCAATTTGATTATAATTCAATTCGTGACGATCATAAGTCGAAAGTTCATATTCTTCAGTCATTGATAAACAATTTGTTGGACAATACTCAACACAGTTACCACAAAATATACAGATTCCGAAATCAATACTGTAATTAAGCAATCGTTTCTTTCGAATATCAGTTTCCAGTTTCCAATCAACAACGGGTAGATCTATAGGACACACACGAACACATACTTCACAAGCAATGCATTTATCAAATTCAAAATGGATTCGACCGCGGAAACGTTCCGATGTGATTAATTTTTCATAAGGATATTGAATAGTGACAGGTAAACGATTTGCGTGGGATAAGGTAATCATGAAACTTTGACCAATGTACCTTGCAACTCGGACTGTTTGTTGACCATAATTCATGAACCCAGTTACCATAAGGAACATATCGTGAATATCTATGAATATTTTTGTTTCGTTTCTTTCTCTTGTTTGAGACAAGTTATGAATATAGAAGATCAATCTTTTACAGTGAAAACAGTTGAGACGAAGTTGTTAATAATAGATTACCGAGAGAAATAGGTAAAAGAAACTTCCACCCAAGATTTAATAATTGATCCATTCTTAGCCTAGGCAAAGTCCATCTTGTTGTGATAGAAATGAACAAGAACAAATAAGTTTTAGCTAGTGTAATAAAGATACCAATCGTAGTTCCAAAAACTCCATATGCTTTATTTATTTCAAAAAACTCAGAAACGAATATATACGGAATAGAGATATTCGAACCGCCCAAGTAAAGAACTGTTACAAACAATGAAGAAATTAATAGGTTTAAATAGGAAGCAACGTAAAATAAACCCAATGACCCATTTATCAAATTGTTGCAATTGATCTTCGATCCCGAAGAGAGGGAAGAGATCTTCGGAAAGTGGGTTTTTATGATCCAATAAAGAATCAAACCTATTTAAATATTCCTGTTATTCTATATTTCCTTGAAAAAGGCGCTCAACCTACAGGAACTATTCAAGATATTTCAAAAAAGGCAAGTGTTTTTATGGAACTTTGCCCTAATCAACAAATGAAATTCAATTAATGAAATAAAAAAAAGAGGGGGGTGACTTGTATATAAATTTATAGAACTCCTTTATCTTTTATCCCCCCCCTCCGCTCTCTTGTTCTATTCATACCTAATTTGTTATTTCTTATTGTTGACATAGAATGCTGTTTTCTATAGCCACCAAAATTTATTTTTATCGATCCTCAAAATAAAAATAAGAAAACTGGATAGAGATAGAAGATATAGGAAAAAGCAAATGAATAATGACTAAATGAAGTAATTGGGTATATAAATACATTACCTCCAATGAGGTGATTTTTTTTTTTTTAATATAATAGAATTATATTAAATAATATAATATATTATTATATTTTTTTTTTATATTAGAATATTTTTTCAATAAACTATAAAAAAAAATAAGTATATAAATCCAATCACTAGGATTCGTAACTTATAATAATAACGAGCAAGTGGGTATTAAAAAAAATGATTCTTTTTCGTGAGAACCGGGAGTCTTATCTCACTATATATGTCACTATATGTGCTGGAATTCTTTTTTCAATTCTATTATTTTTTTTTATATTTATTATATTTATAGTAAATATAAATAAATGAGATATAATATTTTAAATAGAATATTTATATGATATGATTTTTCATCGAATGACTATTCATCTATTGTATTTTCATGTAAATAGAGGAAAAAAAAGCTCTATGGAAAAATGGTGGTTCAATTCTATGTTGTTTAATAGGGAGTTAGAATACAGGTGTGGGTTAAGTAAATCAATGGATAGTTTTGGTCCTATTGAAAATACCAGTGTAAGTGAAGACGAAATTATAACTTATATGGATAAAAACATTCATAGTTGGAATGATAGTGACAATTCAAGTTACAGTAATATTGATTATTTAGTCGGTGTCAGGAACATCCGGAATTTCCTATCTGATAAAACTTTTTTAGTTAGGGATAGTAAGAGTAAGAGTTATTCCATATATTTGGATATTGAAAATCAAATTTTGAAGATTGACAATGATCATTCTTTTCTAAGTGAACCAGAAAGTTTTTTTTATAGTTATAAGAATTCTAGCTATCTGAATAATGTCTCTAAGAGTGATGATGATCATTACATGTATGATACTAAATCTAGTTGGAATAATAACATTAATAGTTGCATTGAAAGTTATCTTCGTTCTCAAATCTGTATTGATAGTTACATTTTAGGGGATAGTGACAAATACAATGACAGTTACTTTTATAGTTACATTTGTGGTAAGGGCAGAAATAGTAGTGAAAGCGAGAGTTCTAGTATAATAACTAGCACGAATGATACAAATGATAGTGATTTAACTAGAAGAAAAAGTTCTAATGATCTCGATGAAACTCAAAAATACAAGCATTTGTGGATTGAATGCGAAAATTGTTATGGATTAAATTATAATAAAATTTTGAAATCAAAAATGAATATTTGTGAACACTGTGGATATCATTTGAAAATGAGCAGTTCGGATAGAATCGAAAGTTCGATTGATCCAGGTACTTGGAATCCTATGGATGAAGACATGGTCTCTCTGGATCCCATTGAATTTCATTCGGAAGAGGAACCTTATAAAGATCGTATTGATTCTTATCAAAGAAAGACAGGATTAACTGAGGCTGTTCAAACAGGCACAGGTCAACTAAACGGTATTCCCGTAGCAATTGGGATTATGGATTTTCAGTTTATGGGGGGTAGTATGGGATCCGTAGTAGGTGAGAAAATCACCCGTTTGGTCGAATATGCTACCAATCAACTTTTACCTCTTATTCTAGTATGCGCGTCCGGAGGAGCACGTATGCAAGAAGGAAGTTTGAGCTTGATGCAAATGGCTAAAATATCTTCTGCTTTATATGATTATCAAAGAAGTAAAAAGTTATTCTATGTATCTATCCTCACATCTCCTACTACTGGTGGGGTGACAGCTAGTTTTGGCATGTTGGGGGATATCATTATTGCCGAACCTAATGCTTACATTGCATTTGCGGGTAAAAGAGTAATTGAACAAACGTTGAATAAGACAGTACCCGAAGGTTCACAAGCGGCTGAATATTTATTCCATAAGGGCTTATTTGATTCAATCGTACCGCGTAATCCTTTAAAGGGGGTTCTGAGTGAGTTATTTCAGCTCCATGCTTTCTTTCCTTTGACTCAAAATGAAAAATCAAGCAGAGCCTAAAATTCTTTTTAAATTCTTTTTTTTGTGCTGTGCTGTGGCGAGTGAGTAGTTATTTATTAATTTATTATTAGATTCTATTTGTACTTTTTATTATATTCTTTATTAATTTGTATTTTATTATTTATTTATTATATTCTATACTCATTATCATTATTATATCTATATATATTCACTTAGCTATACTTAGTATAATTTTTCAAATATACTTAGTATAAGTATATATGAATTCTAGTGATTATAGACTATCTTTATAAGAATAATAAAAATATGAAATTACAAAAATTTTAGTATAACAATAAAAAAAAAAAAATAACAGGTACAAATATTAAACCGAGGTACCCATTCTATGATAAACTTACCCTCCATTTTTGTGTCTTTAGTGGGCCTAGTATTTCCGGCAATTGCAATGGCTTCTTTATTTCTTCATATTCAAAAAAACAAGATTTTTTAGATACGGGCAGTAGGGACAAATCTCATATATTTTTTCTTAGCTCTGGAAGCAATTCGATGAATTACTCCTAAAGGTTTACATCAAAAGAGTGCTAGTTGATGAAAGTTACTTCGGAAAAAAAAAAGAAAAGTAAAGGCAAATTCATTTTCATTTGCTTGGGTTATTTATTCTCCCAATTCCAATAAAATAGAACTGGATCTAATATGAGTTGGCGATCAGAACGTATATGGATAGAACTTATAACGGGGTCTCGAAAAACAAGTAATTTCTGCTGGGCCTTTATCCTTTTTTTAGGTTCATTAGGGTTCTTATTGGTTGGAACTTCCAGTTATCTTGGTAGGAATTTTTTATCTTTATTTCCGTCTCAGCAAATTCCCTTTTTTCCACAAGGGATTGTGATGTTTTTCTATGGAATCGCGGGTCTCTTTATTAGTTCTTATTTGTGGTGTACAATTTCGTGGAATGTAGGTAGTGGTTATGATCGATTCGATAGAAAAGAGGGAATAGTGTGTATTTTTCGTTGGGGATTTCCTGGAAAAAATCGTCGGATTATTCTCCGATTCCTTATGAAAGATATTAAGTCCATCAGAATAGAAGTTAAAGAGGGTATTTATACTCGTCGTATCCTTTATATGGAAATCATAGGACAGGGGGCCATTCCCTTGACTCGTATTGACGAGAATTTGACTCCACGAGAAATTGAACAAAAAGCTGCAGAATTGGCCTATTTCTTGCGTGTACCAATTGAAGTATTTTGAAAAAAAAAATGAACTGAAAAATGAATGCTTTCTTAGGGAAAATAAATTCTTTTTTTTTTCAAATCTTTTCTATTTTGATAGAAGGGGCGTTCTTTGGTTTCGAAATCCGAATTACGCGAAGTGCTCTTTCGTGTATTCATCAAAAGGGGTAATTGCTTCGAATCTTAGCAATTGAATTGCTTCATTTGAATCTTAATATTTTATATATTGATATCGTAAGTTGTAGAATTTGATGGAGATGATGAAGGAGATCTATACTGGAAATTCTCGATCTGCTAAAAACACTCAACTTTAGCTAAACCAAGTTTTCCAAGTTCCAAAAACTTTCAAATAAATCATAGGATTCATTAAAATTATTGTTGCATCAAAACTATCATTTTCTATATCAGTGACTAGTCATTTCAGCTTTAATTAGACAACCAGTATGCCTAAAAATACCAAACTGACTCTGAAAATTCTCAAACTTAAACCACATCACAGAATACACATTTGTGACTTAGAAATAAATTATCCACATCTATTTCCATTAGCTAAGCCATTTATGCTAATATCTGGGTCATTTTAAGCTATTTTTCACTTTTCAGCTTGCAACAAAATGCCTAAACTAACTCAGATTGTCACAAAATTAAACACGCATGTTAAGCAAGTATTAAGCTACATCTGTAACCATTTACAAGTTTAACATATTGAAGAGGATGTGACACAAGGCAATGTGATGAAGATTTAGTTAAGTTATTAATGTAATTATTTTGGTTATATAATTATATTTATGGTTCTATAATTAAGTTTATATATAATTTGTAAAGATTTGTAATCTCAGACATATCATATAGATGTTTAGTAAAGAGCAAGTTTCCTAAGGTGTAAAATGTCTTACTCTCTAACTTTTGTAAAGGCTCTATATATTTACTCATTAAATAGATATTGAACAGGTTATGAATTACGTTTAAGTAAGAAAGTGACATACTAATTCTATTTACTTAGTATACGTAGGGTATACTATAGTGAATGGGATTAGGGTGTTACATTTTGGTATCAAAGCAGTTCTTCCTGTTGAGCCGAGGAATTGACTGACTATGCTTTTGAGCATGTTTAGATGTTTTGGTTGGTATCGTGCATTCTTTTATCTCAAAGTGAAATATGTGAATAGGATTGCATGACAGCCTTAGGATTGGATGTTAGTAATTATTGGCACACTGTACATGATATCGAGTCTAGCCAACTTAATATGTAATGTTCTGTGTGAATAGGAAATTATAACACCTCCTAGGCGAATATGGGAGAATAGGACAACTTTTTGAAAGGGTAATTGTGATATGTCTGAGATAGTTAGACCGTTGATGAAAGTGATGAGAGAATGAAGCGTCACCATTGATAAATAAACAGAAGTTATTAATGGAATGACGTGGGAGCAGATTGAGGCTATTAGTAGTATGAGGAAAAGAAGGAGGCCAACTTCGCTAGTTAAAAATGACAAGGTTGATTTTGAGAGAAGGTATAAAATAGAATTAGTAGTTAATTGATGTTGCTTTCTCAATGATATGATAAGAATAAAAGAGCTCAAGGTTTGAATAGTGAATATGATGAAAGAACTAAAGAACTGAAATGTTAGCAAGAAACATGTTTCAAAGTTTTAAAGGACACATAATTAGCTGAAATGCTGAAGTTTTATAATAGAGAGGCTAAGTGCAAAGTGTAATGCCCCAATTTTTAGAAAATATTCTGAATGTACTGTTTTCTGTTTTTCATGCTTTTGTATGAATGACCGCTGTGTCCTTATTTTTCTGTTCTCGATTTCTGTATGAAAACAATTACGATAATCTGAGGCTCAAATTTTATTTGATCGTTTTACGTAGTTTGCTTCGAGACGGTAAAAAAAAATTTTTTCGAAGCTCTTGTATTAATTTTTTCGAAAGATATACTGCTATATAATCTTCTTGGATATTTTATTTGAACGTTTTGGACGATTACCTACGTTGTGGGAAAAAAATGGGAAAATGACCGTTACGTCCCGAACAATTGTTTTTTTGCTTTTCTTTGTTTTTAATTGTTTTCTTCTTGATTTAATGTCCGAAAATACTTTGTTTGTGATATTATATGGACTTTTTGTGTGATTTGCTCGAGGGAAAATAATATTTTCCGGCCTGGGAAAATCTTATTTTATTATTTAGAATGGGGGATCTTACTTAACCCGATTCTGAATGAGACTAAAAATAATCTTTTAATTTTTAGGATTTAATCTGTCAAATAAAATAATTTTATATTATTATAATATTATTTTATTAGTCAGTATGTTTTAGTGACAGTGGAACCGAAAATATTTTGCGGGACCCACAATTAGCAGAATGGTTAGATCGGTAGCTTAATTAATCACCGTAAGCAGTAGAACTTTCCAGAACAGGCTGACTCAGCTAGCTGACTCAACAGAGAATTTAATGCACTGTGTGACTAAGCAAGGTGAGTCACCATGAGCAACCAATAGGATTTAAGCTTGTTAAGCAAGATTTGATCTTGACCTTTGATGCATTCAATGACTTGGATGAAGCCAAATCCATGCACATCCATTTGCACTTGAGTGCTACGGCCAAGAGGCCTTGGAAGACCAAAACTACACTTCATCTTCATCACTTTTCTCTCTTCTCTCTCTTCCAAGAACCCTAGCCTCCATTGTTGTTCTTCTTCCCTATCATTCGGCCAAGAGCCATTCCTAATCATCCAACCATCCAAAAATTTTTCTAACCAAGTTTCCTTAACCTAAACACTATTCTAAGAACCTTTCTAGTTGGAAGTTTCTTCAAAATCTTCCATTTAGGGCTTGGAAATCAACCTTGTAAATTTGACCTAGAAGGTGAAATATCATATTTTTCTTTTCTCTCTTCTTTTTCAAAGTTCTAAGCCATGATTTCTCCATGGTTTAGCTTCTTTTTCATGGTTAATAACATGTAGATTTTATTTGAGATTTTTAGGTATTTGGTGGAGTGAAAACTGAACCATAGGAGGTGTGAAAGCTAATCATTTGTCTCCATTTAAGGTAAGAGGAAGACAATTCTTATCATCCCTTGATGGTGGTAAGAAGATGGATTGTTTGTAGAATCCATAAGGATTCGGTTGTGGTGTGTTTATTGATGTGTATTTGTTAATTTTTGTGGTTGCTAGTAGCTTAGGTGTTGTATGTTAGTAGCTTTCTTGTTTGGTGATTGTAATAATTTTGCATGTCTATTAGCTTTTGATTGTATGTCTATAAGCTTTAATTTAGGTTTTATGTGTTAGAAATATTTTGCATGTGTTAGAAATATAAATGCATGTGTTAGAATTGTATGATAAGGTATAAGATGTGAATAACATGTGTAAATTTGCATGAGTGTTCCAAAGAACACATTCCCTAGTTCACGGCAATGGCAAAGTGTGAGGACCAAAATGTTCTCTTGATTTTTCCTAAAGTGTAACTTAATTAACCTAGGAGAATCAAGAAAGTTTCAAATTGATTTGATTAAAGAAAATGAACTTAGAAATCAAATGGTAAAGACTTAGTATTTTGGGCCAACATGCCTAAAGGATTAATTTAACTCTTACTAACTATTTTCTAATATGATTTAATGAGCTTAGACAATATAATATATTTGATATGATTTAGAAGGTGAAAAACAATTTAGAAATCAAATGCAAAAATTTTATGAAATTTGGCCAACATGCCACTATAGGTAATCATGATTTCTAAAACTTGATTCCAAACCTTTTTCAATCAAAAGAGACAATACAAGTTAAGAAGAAATTTTCTATAATGATTTTTGAAGAAACAAATTGAGTAGAATTAAGCTTAAAGGATTAAAACTAGTAATTTTATCATTAGGAAGTAAAATACAGAAATTTTGAGAAATTTTCTAACATATAGCTCACTTAAGGTTTTGAAGCATGTTAGAGATTTCAAAAAGAATTAAATGATATGGTTAAAAATTAGGTAAATGGAAATTTTATGGATAATTTAGGAAACCATTATTATGATATTCTAAACAAAATATCTTGTCAATTTTTAGTAAAAATGAACCAATAAGATAGTAAAAATATCCTAAAGACAGTATGCGGTATGAAAAATTATTCTACGTAGTTTAAATGTACTAAGTACTATTTCTGTTGGTTTTAAACAGTAATTTTAAGGGCATTCGAATAAGAAAATGATTTAAAAATCCTACGCGATTGAGAAAACGTATTAAAAATGCTACGCGATTTTAAAAACGAGAAAAATATCTTTATGCGATTTTTAAACGTTTGTAAAAGCGACGGAATTATGAAAACGCGATAAAATTTCTACGCGATTGACCGTTATCTATTTTATCTTTGTCGGGAAAATGTGAACCCGTCTGATTATTTTTAAAAATCTTTCACCTTTGTCGGGAAAATGTGAACCCGTACAGGCTTTTGAGACTATATCTGCTGTCGGGAAAATGTGAACCCGCATGGGCTTTCCATCTATCTTGTTATGTGTGCCATGTATTTGGTGGATTGGTTGACGAGACGAATCACATCGTGTTGTCGATGCGATAAACGTAGTGTGGTTCATTGTTCTAATGAACTTGGAGACTTTAGTGTACGGGATCCCACATGTGGACAGTTGGTAGCTCCGCTGGGCCGTGGTAAACCGATAGCACACTATGGTACTCGACATACACTATATTTAATCAAGATTTGTGAAATCTAGTAGTACATTTGCCTGTAGTGCCACAACGTGAGATCAGTGAACTACACCACGCCTGGATTGATGGATTCCGTGTCGTGGGGCTATATACGCAACGTGTGACAATGCGCAATAGTTGGTGGGGCAGCCGTGGTACTATTAGATTTTGCGAGTCATTCCTCTCTCTGATACTTGTGTTTTCTTTAGCTCCATGGAGTAGGGTTTTGTTATATTATTTATTTATCTCTATGTCTATTTATTTCCATCTTATCTATTTATTGTTTATCTATATTTTATTTGTTTATTTTATCTGATTCTTGTTACTATATTTGGTTATTATATCTTATCTGTTTATTCTTATCTTTCTTATTTTATCTGTGAAGTTTTATATGTGATGTGATATATTGTTATGATATCTAAATCTTACTCTAATTTGTTATTCTTTCTGTTATAGTATTTTATAATGCATGAACTGTATACATGTTGTTTGTCGTCTTCTTATTGGCCATGTTGTGATGATTTTATGTTGTCTTACCCCTTTGTTATATGTATTTTCTATTTAATTATTTTACGCGGTAAAGACTTCGAGGAAAAGGATCAGCCTATTTGAGATCGTGTACCCTGAGGAGGAGGAAGATCAGCAGGCAGACGACCAGTTTTATGATCAAGAACCATCCGATCATCCATATCCTCTGGATTGATTGTGAGGGATGGCGACGCCAGGGTTTTTGGGATTCATAGAGCTGGTATTTCATGGAGGTGCTCTGGCTTGGCATCTACGAGGAGATCGTGATTCTGTGACATATGCAGGACGTGTGACCGTGATTCTACGTCAGCGATTTGATGGAGAGCCCATTATGACTACGACGTTATTTCTGCACTTAGAGTTACCCTTATCCATTAGGCGTTATTGGGGTGCTGAAAACCCTGAGCCTAGTGAGATAAGCATCGTATCGACTACGCGATCCCGTTATCGCCGTGTGTCGAGACATCCAGGATATCTATCTCCTGATGATCATTTTCATGCTGAGAGTGATCCATCAGAGGATTAGATAATCATGATATTTTTTTGTTGGGCAAGCGTCACAACAGTATGTCCAGTAGTATATATTAACTCTTTTATTGCTTTCTTTCTTGTTTTTGTTTAAATAGTTGTAGTCTTAGTTGTAAATTATTTGTATACGGTTTATAACTTAATCATATGTATATTATTAGTGATGATGTTTTTTTTTTATTTCGTATTTTCTGCATTATCTTTTTATATCATATTTGCGTCTATCGGGAATTATTTTACAACCCGTAATAATATTTAACAAATGTTTCACAACTTGGGTAGATTTTATTTCTATTTCTTTTATTTTTACTGTTATGTGTGACATCCTCCAAAGGGGTGTTACATTAGTTGGTATCGAGCCCAAGTTAGAGTCTTTTAGGTTGTGGTTGGGTCCGTTTTTGTTTGTCTTTGTGTGATTCTCTCGTGCTTGGACTCGAAAGGAGACAATATTGTTTGAAATGGTTACTTTGGTTTCCATTGTATTATGATTCATCCGTCTTTGAAGAAAGACGATGACTCATGGTAAACGTGCATATGAGGAGGCAGAACGTGATGGTGGCAGGTTTGCCTGCAACTACAAAAGCAATGCCAAGAACAGCTAAAGGAACAGTACAACATGACCAGAGTAGCGCAGCGGAAGCGTGGTGTCCAAAAGAGGAAAAACTATAAAGCCAGGTGATTTCGGTAAAACTCGTATTCATGATTATTAGAAAGACAACAACAACAACAATCTCGTGGAGGAAATACGAGTGGTAGCAGGTTTAGTCAGGCGGCGACATCTGTACCCAAGTGTTAGAAGTATTGGAAGATCATCTAACGAGGGACGATACAATCAACGGAGTCACATGTTTCAAGTATAGGATGCCAAATACTTGTTGAAAAGTGTATTCTATCAAAAGACGACGTCATCTGTTAAAAATGAACGTGCTTTGACATCTCAAGTAGAATGGAGTATCGATTCTTCAAGTGGAGCAAAAGCACCTCAAATTGAAAACCTGATTAAAGAAGGTTGTGTCACAAAAGGTGATCCTTTAACTATCCTGTATAATTCCAAGGGTAACCTATTTCTTTATGGCATATAATTGTGTAGGTCAATTAGAGTTATTTATGTCATCTTTATCTTTTGACCTGGTTGTTTTCACTTCAATTGCTAAAATATGTGGTTGAGGACTTGAGTTGCTTAAACCATCCTAAGTTTGTTAAATAATTGAATCTTTTCTATTGATTCAATTTTTATACTCCTTTCTCAAAACATACATGATTTAAAAATATGGATTGGGTATTTTTCCAACCATCCATACTTTGTTAGACTTATCAGTTGAATTATACAAATTTAAAAAGTTCACTTCTAAATTCATCGTACCATATCAATTTCTCTACTGGATAGGTTCGGTGATATGGATGATTCTATCATCTCTTATTTCTGTGCCTTCATGATACCTTTCATGTATCTCAATTGCGAAATGTACTTTTAGTCTAACTCGTTCTTTTAGGACTAATTGACTATTTGAGTTGATTAGAGTTATCAATGTCTTTGTTACCTTTTGACTTATCTATTTCTGCTTTTATTTCCAAATCCATTATTTCTATCCAGTTTCTTAAATGATCTTTTCTATTAATCTAAATTGTCTACCTCTTTCACGAGATAGATGTTATCTTATGAATGGATTGGTTATTTTTAATCATATCCTATAGATTGTTCCAGTAAAACTTTGGTGTCTCAGAAAACTTATTCTTAAAATCAGACAATGTCAAATTCTTTGTTGGACATGTCTGGTAACAATTCTAATAGTTTTTCTACCTTTTCTTTCTAACTTTTATAATGTCCTTTTATATATTATAATTGCAAGAAAGGATATTCTCAGTCAAAATTATGTCATAAGTATCAGATACAGTATTGTTAGAAAAGAAAACTTGAATTGTGAGGCACTTTCTGTTAAAAACAAGAGCAGAAGAATGAAGCCGTACAAATGCAGGGAAATTTCAAGTGGTGCTGTTCAGAGTGGAGAATGTTCCTGTAATGTTCACGGGTTATGTGGATAGAATCTTGGTTAGTTTATCAGAAAGCGAAAGTGGAACATCAAAGACCAGCTGGGATGTTACAACCATTATCGATTCCAGAATGGAAATGAGACAGCATTTCTATGGATTTTGTTACTGGTTTGCCAAAGACAAGGAGAGGTCATGATTCAATATGGGTTATAGTCGATAGACTTACGAAATCGGCTCATTTCTTACCAATCAATATTAAATATTCATTGGAAAGATTAACCCAGTTGTACATCAGCGAGATTGTCAGATTACGTGGAGTGCCGACATGTATAGTTTCTGATAGAGATCCGAGGTTTACGTCAAGATTTTGGCGAAGTCTGCAAGAAGCTATGGGAACCAAGTTACGATTGAGTTCAGCCTATCATCCACAGACAGATGGCCAGCAGAGAGAACTATAAAGTCTTTGGAGAATTTATTGCGTGCTTGTGTTTTGGAACAACGAGGAAGTTGGGATGAATTTTTATCTTTGATAGAATTCACCTACAACAATAGTTTTCACGCAAGCATCGGAATGGCACCTTATGAGGCATTGTATGGAAGACGATGTCGAACGCCGCTATGTTGGTATCAAGATGAGTAGAGAGTATGAGTGTTGGACCGGAACTTGTACAACAGACTACGGATAAAGTCAAGATGATACAAGAAAAGATGAGGACGGCGCAAAGCAGACAAAAGAGTTACGCGGACAAACGAAGACGATCTCTTGAGTTTAAGGAGGGTGAGCATGTGTTTTTAAGAGTTACTCCTACGACTGGTGTCGGAAGAGTGATTAAGTCGAAGAAGCTTACTCCTAAATTCATTGGACCATATCAGATTATCCGACGTATAGGTCCTGTAGCATATCAGATTGCTTTGCCGCCTTTTCTATCCAATTTGCATGACGTGTTTCATGTGTCTCAGTTACGGAAGTATATACCAGATCCGACACATGTTATACAACCAGATGATGTGCAGTTAAAGGAAAATCTGACTTACGAAACTTTACCTGTCAGAATAGAGGACAGAAAGGTAAAGCAGCTTCGAGGAAAGATGATTGAGTTAGTGAAAGTCATATGGAATGATGTGACGGGTGAGGCTACCTGGGAGCTGGAAGATAAAATGAAGGATCAGTATCCTCATTTGTTTGGGTGAACATCGAATTTCGAGGACGAAATTTTTATTTGTTGGGGAGAGTTGTAACGCCCCAATTTTTAGAAAATATTCGAATGTACTATTTTCGTTTTTCATGCTTTTGTATGAATGACATTTGTGTCCTTATTTTTCTCGTTCTCGATTTACGTATGAAAACAATTACGATAATACAGGCTCAAATTTTATTTGATCGTTTTACGTAGTTTGCTTCGAGACGGTAAAATAAAAATTTTTTTCGAACTCTTGTATTAATTTTTTCTGAAAGATATACAGTTATATAATATCTTCTTGGATATTTTATTTGAACGTTTTGGACGATTACCTACGTTGTGGGAAAAAAAATGGGAAAATGACCGTTACGTCCCGAACGATCTTGTTTTATTTTTTTTTTGTTTTTAATTGTTTTCTTCTTGATTTAATGTCCGAAAATACCGTCTGTGATATTATATGGACTTTTTGTGTGATTTGCTCGGCGGGAAAATAATATTTTTCGGCCGGGGAAAATCTTATTTTATTATTTAGAATTGGGGGATCTTACTTAACCCGATTCTGAATAAGACTAAAAATAATCTTTTAATTTTTAGGATTTAAGCGTCAAATAAAATAATTTTATATTATTATAATATTATTTTATTAGTCAAGTATGTTTTAGTGTGACAATGGAACCGAAAATATTTTGCGGGACCCACAATTAGCGAACGGTTAGATCGGTAGCTTAATTAATCACCCGTAGCGGTAGAACTTTCGTAACAGTGGCTCGACTACTAGTCGACTCAACGAGAATTTAATGCCTTGTGTGACTAAGCAAGGTGAGTCACCATGAGCAACCAATAGGATTTAAGCTTGTTAAGCAAGATTTGATCTTGACCTTTGATGCATTCAATGACTTGGATGAAGCCAAATCCATGCACATCCATTTGCACTTGAGTGCTACGACCAAGAGGCCTTGGAAGACCAAAACTACACTTCATCTTCATCACTTTTCTCTCTTCTCTCTCTTCCAAGAACCCTAGCCTCCATTGTTGTTCTTCTTCCCTATCATTCGGCCAAGAGCCATTCCTAATCATCCAACCATCCAAAAATTTTTCTAACCAAGTTTCTTTAACCTAAACACTATTCTAAGAACCTTTCTAGTTGGAAGTTTCTTCAAAATCTTCCATTTAGGGCTTGGAAATCAACCTTGTAAATTTGACCTAGAAGGTGAAATATCATATTTTTCTTTTCTCTCTTCTTTTTCAAAGTTCTAAGCCATGATTTCTCCATGGTTTAGCTTCTTTTTCATGGTTAATAACATGTAGATTTTATTTGAGATTTTTAGGTATTTGGTGGAGTGAAAACCGAACCATAGGAGGTGTGAAAGCTAATCATTTGTCTCCATTTAAGGTAAGAGGAAGACAATTCTTATCATCCCTTGATGGTGGTAAGAAGATGGATTGTTTGTAGAATCCATAAGGATTCGGTTGTGGTGTGTTTATTGATGTGTATTTGTTAATTTTTGTGGTTGCTAGTAGCTTAGGTGTTGTATGTTAGTAGCTTTCTTGTTTGGTGATTGTAATAATTTTGCATGTCTATTAGCTTTTGATTGTATGTCTATAAGCTTTAATTTAGGTTTTATGTGTTAGAAATATTTTGCATGTGTTAGAAATATAAATGCATGTGTTAGAATTGTATGATAAGGTATAAGATGTGAATAACATGTGTAAATTTGCATGAGTGTTCCAAAGAACACATTCCCTAGTTCACGGCAATGGCAAAGTGTGAGGACCAAAATGTTCTCTTGATTTTTCCTAAAGTGTAACTTAATTAACCTAGGAGAATCAAGAAAGTTTCAAATTGATTTGATTAAAGAAAATGAACTTAGAAATCAAATGGTAAAGACTTAGTATTTTGGGCCAACATGCCTAAAGGATTAATTTAACTCTTACTAACTATTTTCTAATATGATTTAATGAGCTTAGACAATATAATATATTTGATATGATTTAGAAGGTGAAAAACAATTTAGAAATCAAATGCAAAAATTTTATGAAATTTGGCCAACATGCCACTATAGGTAATCATGATTTCTAAAACTTGATTCCAAACCTTTTTCAATCAAAAAGAGACAATACAAGTTAAGAAGAAATTTTCTATAATGATTTTTGAAGAAACAAATTGAGTAGAATTAAGCTTAAAGGATTAAAACTAGTAATTTTATCATTAGGAAGTAAAATACGAAATTTTGAGAAATTTTCTAACATATAGCTCACTTAAGGTTTTGAAGCATGTTAGAGATTTCAAAAAGAATTAAATGATATGGTTAAAAATTAGGTAAATGGAAATTTTATGGATAATTTAGGAAACTATTATTATGATATTCTAAACAAAATACTGTCAATTTTTAGTAAAAATGAACCAATAAGATAGTAAAAATATCCTAAAGACAGTATGCGGTATGAAAAATTATTCTACGTAGTTTAAATGTACTAAGTACTATTTCTGTTGGTTTTAGACAATAATTTTAAGGGCATTCGAATAAGAAAATGATTTAAAAATCCTACGCGATTGAGAAAACGTATTAAAAATGCTACGCGATTTTAAAAACGAGAAAAATATCTTTACGCGATTTTTAAACGTTTGTAAAAGCGACGGAATTATGAAAACGCGATAAAATTTCTACGCGATTGACCGTTACTATCTTTATCTTGTCGGGAAAATGTGAACCCGTACAGATTATTTTTGAAAATCTTTCATTTGTCGGGAAAATGTGAACCCGCATGAGCTTTTGAAAATTTATATCTTTGTCGGGAAAATGTGAACCCCGTACGGGCTTTTGAGACTATATCTGCTTTGTCGGGAAAATGTGAACCCATACGAGGCTTTCCATCTATACGTATGTGTGCCATGTATTTGGTGGATTGGTTGACGAGACGAATCACATCGTGTTGTCGATGCGATAAACGTAGTGTGGTTCATTGTTCTAATGAACTTGGAGACTTTAGTGTACGGGATCCCACATGTGGACGAGTTGGTAGCTCCATTGGGCCGTGGTAAACCGATAGCACACTATGGTACTCGACATACACTATATTTAATCGAGATTTGTGAAATCTAGTAGTACATTTGCTGTAGTGCCACAACGTGAGACCGTGAACTACACCACGCCTGGATTGATGGATTCTGTGTCGTGGGGCTATAGGCAACGTGTGACAGCGCAATAGTTGGTGGGGCAGCTGTGGTACTATTAGATTTTGCGAGTCATTCCTCTCTCTGATACTTGTGTTTTCTTTAGCTCCATGGAGTAGGGTTTTGTTATATTATTTATTTATCTCTATGTCTATTTATTTCCATCTTATCTATTTATTGTTTATCTATATTTTATTTGTTTATTTTATCCCAGTTCTTGTTACTATATTTGGTTATTATATCTTATCGTTTATTCTTATCTTTCTTATTTTATCTCGTGAAGTTTTATACGTGATGTGATATATTGTTATGATATCTAAATCTTACTCTAATTTGTTATTCTTTGTTATAGTATTTTATAATGCATGAAGCTGTATACATGTTGTTTGTCGTCTTCTTATTGGCCATGTTGTGATGATTTTATGTTGTCTTACCTCTTTGTTATATGTATTTTCTATTTAATTATTTTACGCGGTAAAGACTTCGAGGAAGAGGATCAGCCTATTTGAGATCGTGTACCCTGAGGAGGAGGAAGATCAGCAGGCAGACGACCAGTTTTACGATCAAGAACCATCCGATCATCCATATCCTCTGGATTGATTGTGAGGGATGGCGACGCTAGGATTTTTGGGATTCATAGAACTGGTATTTCATGGAGGTGCTCTGGCTTGGCATCTACGAGGAGATCGTGATTCTGTGACATATGCAGGACGTGTGACCGTGATTCTACGTCAGTGATTTGATGGAGAGCCCATTATGACTACGACGTTATTTCTGCACTTAGAGTTACCCTTATCCATTAGGCGTTATTGGGGTGCTGAAAACCCTGAGCCTAGTGAGATAAGCATCGTATCGACTGCGCGATCCCGTTATCGCCGTGTGTCGAGACATCCAGGATATCTATCTCCGATGATCATTTTCATGCCGAGAGTGATCCATCGGAGGATTAGATAATCATGATGTTTTTTTTTTTGGGGCGTCGGTATATACGTATATATTAACTCTTTTATTGCTTTCTTTCTTGTTTTTGTTTAAATAGTTGTAGTCTTAGTTGTAAATTATTTGTACTGAGTTTATAACTTAATCATATGTATATTATTAGTGATGATGTTTTTTTTTATTTCGTATTTTCTGCATTATCTTTTTATATCATATTTCTGTCTATCAGGAATTATTTTATAACCCGTAATAATATTTAACAAATGTTTCACAACTTGGGTAGATTTTATTTCTATTTCTTTTATTTTCTTTTGTTCACAACTTATGTTTCACAATTGCTATGAGGGAACGAATTACTAGTGTTAACAAGATTTTTATTAGGATAGAAGCCAACACACCTCTACAATTGGGATTAGGATTCCCATGATTGTCCAAAGCTTAGAAAGGTGAAATTATTATCAATCAAAAAAGGATGTAATATAGTGAATTAGTAAAGCCTCTAAGAGAGTAAAAAGTTAGATATTGAAGATAGATCACCATTTCTACAATACATAGGAAAGTAAATTCAAGTTGGAATATGGGGTTAGAAGTGATCCAAATGTAAAGAGTAATATGGAAGTAAGCCAAGTTTGATAGACCACTTAGTATGTTATACGTGCAATAAAAATATGATATTATATAAAGAATTGTCCATGGAGTTATGTTTTCTGACGATATAAATGAAAAGTATATTTGTAATTATGGAAACATTCATCAAAGTTGTTGTTGAGATTCTACTCCTTTTCGACATGAGATATGAGGTTGTTAGATACTTGTAGAGAGTTAAGAAATTGGTGTAGTATTGAAAGAGTAGGAAAGTTGTAGGTTTGAGATATTAATTAGTTGAATTAGTAAGTTTTCAAAGATACGTCAACTGTGAAAGGAAATGACAATTGTATTTCAAATGAGATTATCATAAGCCATATGTATATCACTATTATGTTTCTTCAAATAGGAGATTGAGGTTCAAGGATATAACACACGGTCACACCCACATTATGTTGGTGTATGCCCTAGTGGCCAATACATTTTATTTGTATTTACATACATTATATTATGTTATTTTATATGAAGCATTTCATTTATTGTGTTCTTTTTAGTAGACATAATAAAGTCCTTAGAATAGTAGGTTTGATACCATAGGACATCAAGTGGATGACTTGATCGTGAGATCCTATTGGATAAAACACTATTCTTAAATGTCCCTAGTCAAGTATTATTGTTAATTAGGACAACAATAATGCATTGAGACTAGTATGTGCGTAGACTGATGACCACATCTCACGGGTCATGGATATGAGATATCAAGTCTACACATGGATACATATTAGAGTAATGATGTATTGGACAGACCCGCCATGAGAACGCTATGTGGATCGTTACGTGAGTGTCATAAGCGATTCTCATAGTGATAATGGTGTATGTGGTCCTTTGACCTGAAATCACTACGATTCCTACATGAGGAGTTGTGTGTTTTAATGCCATCAAACGTCATATGTAACAAGATGATTATAAAGTTAGTTATTAGACATACCGCGATACATGTGGAGGGATGTGAGTGACCTAGATGGGATTTGTCCCTCCTACATAACAGGAGTGATATCTTCGGGCCCCCTGATTGAGTGAGACTACGAAATGCATGGCCATGCTCAAATGAGTCAATATGAGATATTGATCTCATTCGTTATTACTATGTCTACTCGGGAATCAGGAAACTAAAGATTGAACTAAACAAGGGTGACACATTCCATGCCTTGTGTTCAATCTAGATATCTGGACAAAAGGACTAAACTACACGGAAACATTGGTCACGGATAGGTTATGTCAAATCACTGACATTCTCATTAATTGGGTAGCAGTGATGTGTTGCTAGATACTGCTCACTGTTTGTAATATTAAAATGAGATTTTAATATTACTACCAACGTCATGAGAACCTGCAGGGTCGCACACTTAGAACAGACTAAATTGGAGTAATCAGAATCCAAGTTGGACTCGGATTCAATTGTGGGCCTAACTCATGACAAATGGGTTAGGGTTGCACCACTTACCTTGCTACTGCTCACACTCACTTAAGGCAACCACTGTTATAAATAATACTGCTAAGGGGGCTGCTACTAGGTTACATCATAACCCTAGCCGCACCTACAAAAAGTGAGTGAGAGATAGTGAGGTTTTCTTCTCCTCTCTTCGCAGCTAGCACTACGAAACAGAGGCGTGACTCCTTTTTGCAAGTCTGTTCGTGTGGATACCGCAGAGACATCGTCACTATTACGGTGTTGGTGATTCACCTCGCTTGTGATTATCATGCTTCAAGAGGTAAATTTTTAAAAACTCGGATTATGGACTTTTTCGCATGGATCCTGTGAGGGAATTCTATTATTCCGCTGCGAGACTTTTGATCCGCTCCCAACAGTGGTATCAGAGACACTTGCGAAACCATGATTCGGTTTTCTGCTTTTCTTGTTATATGTGATAACATGATTCGTTGCTTTCTTTTGATAAAAGATATGATCCTTATATGTTATTTCTGAAATCGAAATAATGATGTATGAAACCGTGTTCTATTTTATTTGTTGTTTACGAAACATGTTGATGTTTTTGAAACCATGAAGATGTTCATATGTTTTTGTGAAAACTATTTTGAAAGCTTTTTATTTCTGCGTTTTTCTGGTATATATATATATATATATGTGATATGTATGAATGAAAATCGTTTTGAAAGCTTTCTATTTTTGCGTTTTTTGGTATATAGTTATGTGATATGTATGAGTCTGCGAAAACTGTTTTGAATGCTTTCTGTTTTTGCATATTTTCTGTATAAATGCGATATACACAGCAGCGCGACACAAGGTTTTGGAAACCTTGTTTCCGTTTTGTGGCGGCTATGAAGCTTCCTCATGACATGAAGTGTTCATGTCTTCACGCATTCTGGAAACCTTGTTTCTAGATAGGTGATGACGGCTGTGAGAAACCCCTGCGGCACATGAAGCGTTCATGTGTTTGGGGGCCTTAGCGGGACCCCCATCGGGGCGCTGCTCCGAACCCCGTTTTCGTGGTGTGTGATATTCGAAAGTGAAATATTCAAATCTGTTTTTATAATTCACAAAATAATAATGTGTTATTGCTTTGTGTTTATGTATTCTTAGAGATGCATGGCGCATAGTTATGGCCTTAGTCTTTATTTTATGTTTTTTTTTTGTTATTTTAAATACGACCTACGTGTCATGCCTTTCTCTCTACATTCTGATTGTACATTCTCTTCTCATCTAACTCCCCTCGAATGTAAAAAAGGTTTCTATAATGTAATCTTCATGTGGAGACAAGAAGACGACATCAAGTGAGGACGTTGGTGGGAGACGCTTGGTGAAGCTAGCATTAATTAATGCTACTCTCTTAGAGGCCATAACCATGTCACGTTTATTATATGCTTTATATGTATGAGATGCATGGATGATATTTATGGTATGTCAAACAAGTTTAATAAATGGTGAGATCTAATAATAAAATTCCCTCAAAGAAAATATTAAGTCATTATGTGATGCCTTTCAATGCGTGGCACTCGTCAAGACTAATATCAATTAAGCGTAGGTCTGCCAAAGCAGGGTGCCTTTATCTATATTAGTAAGATGCGATGGGATAAGAGTAATATCCAAATGTCAACCATTGGGTCTGACTTAACTAGGCCATTTCAATAGGATTGAAGGCTTAGAGGCATGAAGTTGGGCTTTAGTCCATTAGATGGATTAGAATAAGTGTTATTCACCCAACTATCCAAGAGTTGCATGTGATGTAATTGGAAAGAGTTTCCTACCTAAATAACTAAATTTTGGGCGATCAGCCAAAGCTGACTCAAAACTAGGTGAAATATGGATCTTGGCCCACTAGGAAATCTTTCAATGGGATTTTCCGAGTCAATGCTAAGGGTCATTGATTTGAATAAAATAGTGGGAGGCGTATTTAATTAAAAGACATTGTTAAATATGTTTATAGCATAATACTTATATTTTGCATATTTCTGTTGATAGATTACCATGGCAACAAACACATCAAGTAACTTATCATTGCGATCGGTCCTTGAGAAGGACAAGTTATGCTGGGACAAATTTCTTAGGCTAGTACAGAACTTGAGGATTGTCCTCAAGCAAGAGAAAAAGTTGTATGTTTTAAAACAACCTATTCCGAGCCACACTGTTTGCTAATGCCCCTAGAGTGAAAGAGATGCTTATAAGAAGCATCAAGATGATGCCTTGGACATTGGATGTCTAATGCTAGCCACCATGAACTCTGAGCTCCAAAAGCAACACGAGAACATGGAAGCCTACGATATGATCGTACACCTCAAAAAGCTTTATCAAGAGCAGGCTAGACATGAGAGATATGAGGTCTCCAAAGCACTCTTTCAGTGTAAGTTGGTAGAGGAAGGCCCTGTTGGTGCTCATGTACTCAAGATGATTGGGTACATTGAAAACCTTGAGAGACTCGGTTTTCCTATGGGCCAAGAGTTGGCCACTGACTTAGTCCTGCAATCGTTGCCGGAGAGTTTTAGTCAATTTGTCATGAACTACAACATGAATGAAATTGACAAATCACTACTGAGTGCTAAGCATGTTGAGAAGCTGCTGAGCAGAACATAAACAAAGGCAAAGGAAAGGCCATAATGATGGTCCATAAGAATAAGGGCAAGAAACAAGAGAAAAAGCCCCGGGACAAGTGGAAGGGTAAGGGCAAGGAAAAGTCCAAGCCTAGCACTTCTAGCTTGAAACCAGTGGGTGGAGTGGCTAAGGAAGGTACATGCTTCCACCGCGGTCGGTCGGACAGGACATTGGAAGAGGAATTGTGCCAAGTACCTAGAGGAGCTCAAGAAGAAGAAGGGAAGTGAGACTTCCACTTCGGGTATTTTTGTTATAGAAGTCAATTTATCTACTTCGCATCATGGGTATTAGATCTTGGATGTGGATCTCACATTTGTGTAAATGTGCGAGGATCTAAAGAGCAAGTAGACCATTGACTAAGGGCGAAGTCGACCTACGAGTGGGAAATGGAGCAAAGGTTGTTGCACTAGTCGTAGGGACTTATTTATTAGCTTTGCCAACCTGGGCTTGTAATTGAATTGGATAATTGTTATTTTGTGCCGCTATTAGCAAGAATATCATTTCTGTTTCTTGTTTGGACAAGAAGGGTTTTACTTTTATAATTAAGAACAAAAGTTGTTCTCTTTATTTGAATGATATTTTCTATGGTAGTGCACATTTGAGTAATGGACTTTATGTCCTTGATCTCGAAATGCCCATTTATAACGTAAATACAAAGGGGTTCAAGTCAAATGATATGAACCCGACTTATCTCTGGCATTGTCGTTTGGGCCATATAAATGAGAAACGCATTTCCAAACTCCATAAAGATGGATTCTTGGACTCGTTTGATTACGAATCATATGAGACATGTGAATCTTGTTTATTGGGAAAGATGACTAAGGCCCCATTCACTGGACAAGGTGAAAGGGCTAGTGATCTTTTAGGCCTCATACATAGTGATGTATGTGGGCCACTAAACACACTAGCTAGAGGCAGTTTTCAGTATTTCATTACATTTACTGATGATTTCAGTAGATATGGATTTGTATATCTTATGAAGCACAAATCAGAATCCTTTGAAAAGTTTAAAGAGTTCAAGAATGAAGTACAAAACTAACTTGGCAAGAGTATTAAAATCCTTCGATCAGATCGAGGAGGTGAATACTTAAGCCAACAGTTTGATGATCATCTGAAAGAGTGTGGGATAATATCTCAACTCACTCCTCTTGGAACACCACAATGGAATGGTGTTTCTGAAAGGAGGAACCGGACCTTGTTGGACATGGTTCGATCTATGATGAGTCATGCAGACCTTCTAGGCTCCTTCTGGGGACATGCTCTGTTAACAACAGCTTTCACACTTAATTGTGTTCCATCTAAGACGGTTCAACAGACACCATATGAGATGTGGACTGGGAGACGACCCAGTATGTCTTTTATAAAGATTTGGGGTTGCGAAGCTTATGTGAAACGTCAAGTTTCTGACAAGCTTGGCCCAAAATCAGATAAATGCTTCTTTGTGGGGTATCCCAAGGAAACCAAGGGATACTATTTCTATAATCCTACCGAGGGCAAAGTGTTTGTCGCACGGACTGCTGTATTCTTAGAAAAGGAGTTTATCTCCAAAGGAATCAGTGGGAGGAAAGTAGAACTTGAAGAAATTCAAAGTTCACAAAGTAGCAGCGAACCAATGGTGGAAATAGAGCAGCCTCCACAAGTCATTGTGGAACCACAATCTGCTCTAGTAGCACAAGACCCGCGTAGGTCTAACAGGATACGTCATCAACCAGAGAGATATGGATTTCTCATGACTCAGCAAGGTGACGTATTGCTCATGGATCAAGATGAGCCTATGACTTACCAGGAAGCCATTATTGGCCCAAAATCTGAAAAATGGCTTGAGGCCATGAGATCTGAAATGGAATCCATGTATGCCAACCAGGTATGGACCTTGGTTGACCTACCTAAAGGGGTAAAACCCATTGGGTGCAAGTGGGTTTTTAAGAAGAAAACCGACATGGATGGTAATGTGCATACCTTTAAGGCGCGATTGGTGGCTAAAGGTTTCAAGCAAATTCATGGTGTAGACTATGATGAGACTTTTTCCCCAGTTGCGATGCTTAAATCTGTTCGGATCTTGCTTGCTATTGCAGCATACCATGATTATGAAATCGGCAAATGGATGTCAAAGCTGCTTTCCTTAATGGAAATCTTCTCGAGGATGTGTACATGACACAACCTGAGGGTTTTGCCACTTCACAGGATGCTACAAAGGTATGCAAGTTGCAACGATCTATTTATGGATTGAAGCAAGCTTCCAGAAGCTGGAATCTTCATTTTGATGATACAATCAAACAGTTTGGTTTCATCAAAAATGAAGAAGAATCTTATGTCTACAAGAAGGTAAGTGGGAGCACAGTTGTCTTTCTAGTATTGTATGTAGATGACATACTACTAATTGGAAATGACATCCCTACCCTACAGTCTGTAAAGACTTGGTTAGGGAAGTGCTTTCCCATGAAGGACTTAGGTGAAGCCACCTATGTATTAGGTATCAGGATCTATAGAGATAGGTCGCAGAGATTGCTTGGCCTAAGTCAGAGTACATACATAGACAAAGTGTTAAGACAATTTAACATGCATGAATCCAAGAAAGGACTCTTGCCTATGTCGCGTATGGTATAAGCCTATCTAAGGCTCAATCCCTTCCACCCAGGATGAGAGGGATCGCATGAGTAAGATTCCATATGCATCCGCAATTGGATCTATCATGTATACCATGTTATGTACTCGACCGGACATCTCGTATGCTTTGAGCATGACGCGGTGTACCAATCGATCCCGGTGAGAGTCACTGGAGTGCTGTCAAGAACATCCTTAAGTACTTGAGAAGAACTAAGGATTCATTTTTGGTATATGGAGCAGAGGAGGAACTAGTAGTAAAGGGTTACACTGATGCTAGCTTCTAAACCGATAAGGACGACTCCAAATCGCAATCGGGTTTTGTTTATTGCCTGAATGGTGGGGCTGTGAGCTGGAAGAGTTCAAAGCAGGAGACAGTCGCTGATTCTACCACAGAGGTTGAGAATATTGCTGCCTCCAATGCAACAAAGGAGGCCGTTTGGATTAGAAAGTTCATTATTGAGCTTGGGGTAGTTCCTAGCATTGTGGACCCAGTGGACCTCTATTGTGATAATAATGGAGCCATTGCACAAGCTAAGGAGCCCATATTTCACTAGCGATCCAAACATATACTTAGGCGTTTCCATCTCATTCGAGAAATCATCGATAGAGGAGATGTGAAGATATGCAAAGTACCAACAGATGATAACATTGCTGATCCACTGACGAAGCCTCTTGCACAGCAGAAGCATGAGGGTCACACTAAGTCTTTAGGCATTAGAAATATGCCTGATTGGCTCTAGTGCAAGTGGGAGATTATTGGTGTATGCCCTAGTGGCCAATACATTTTGTTTGTATTTACATACATTATATTATGTTATTTTATATGAGGCATTTCATTTATTGTGTTCTTTTTAGTAGACATAATAAAGTCCTTAGAATAGTAAGTTTGATACCATAGGACATCAAGTGGATGACTTGATCGTGAGATCCTATTGGATAAAACACTATTCTTAAATGTCCCTAGTCAAGTATTATTGTTAATTAGGACAACAATAATGCATTGAGACTAGTATGTGCGTAGACTGATGACCACATCTCACGGGTCATGGATATGAGATATCAAGTCTACATATGGATACATATTAGAGTAATGATGTATTGGACAGACCCGCCATGAGAACGCTATGTGGATTGTTACGTGAGTGTCATAAGCGATTCTCATAGTGATAATGGTGTATGTGGTCCTTTGACCTGAAATCACTACGATTCCTACATGAGGAGTTGTGTGTTTTAATGCCATCAAACGTTATCTGTAACAAGATGATTATAAAGTTAGTTATTAGACATACCGCGATACATGTGGAGGGATGTGAGTGACCTAGATGGGATTTGTCCCTCCTACATAACAGGAGTGATATCTTCGGGCCCCCTGATTGAGTGAGACTACGAAATGCATGGCCATGCTCAAATGAGTCAATATGAGATATTGATCTCATTCGTTATTACTATGTCTACTCGGGAATCAGGAAACTAAAGATTGAACTAAACAAGGGTGACACATTCCATGCCTTGTGTTCAATCTGGATATCTGGACAAAGGACTAAACTACACGGAAAATTGGTCACGGATAGGTTATGTCAAATCACTGACATTCTCATTATTGGGTAGCAATGATGTGTTGCTAGATACGCTCACTGTTTGTAATATTAAAATGAGATTTTAATATTACTACCAACATCATGAGAACCTGCAGGGTCGCACACTTAGAACAGACTAAATTGGAGTAATCAGAATCCAAGTTGGACTCGGATTCAATTGTGGGCCTAACTCATGACAAATGGGTTAAGGTTGCACCACTTACCTTGCTACTGCTCACACTCACTTAAGGCAGCCACTGTTATAAATAATACTGCTAAGGGGGCTGCTACTAGGTTACATCATAACCCTAGCCGCACCTACAAAAAGTGAGTGAGAGATAGTGAGGTTTTCTTCTCTTCTCTTCGCAGCTAGCACTACGAAACAGAGGCATGACTCCTTTTTGCAAGTCTGTTCGTGTGGATACCACAGAGACATCGTCACTATTACGGTGTCGGTGATTCACCTCGCTTGTGATTATCACGCTTCAAGAGGTAAATTTTTAAAAACTCAGATTATGGACTTTTTCGCATGGATCCTGTGAGGGAATTCTATTATTCCGCTGCGAGACTTTTGATCTGCAATTCCCAACACATTAATCTTTTGGTGATGATAATGTTTTGGTGGCTAAAATTTATTAAAAAGAGGAATGTAAGGAGTTTTAAGACCAGTGTTCAAGAAGCTGATGCTTTCTATAGGAAATTTGGAAAGCAAGAAAGACCTAGTGAATTCTCTTGTGAAATGTTATTGTGTTAGAATGGAAGTATATTCTTCTGAAAATGAGAGGGCATCTTACATTTTGTCAAATAAGACAATGTTTGAAGCTAGATCTTTATTCATGCATGCTTACATGTTAGTTACTATGGACAAGTATACGGTTAGGATTTTCCCATTCTATCAAGACCTTAACACTCAAAATTGACTTAGTGATTACAAAGGTTAAGCTATTGAAGATGTATATTGCTAGTATGAAAATTACAACATTGTATATGATAAGGAGAAGCCACGTATTCACACGGATGGAATTAGGAAGTCTTGAAAGATTTGGCAATGTTTTGCTTTTGCAATGTAAGGGAAGGAAAACACTCAAAGAATAAATAATTTAAGGGAATTCCTGATATAGTTGAACTTTTAAGACAACGGGCAAAGCAAAGTATTGGTGGAGGAGTTGAATAAGACTATTGGGAGTTGTATGCACTTATGTAACATGGAAGGCATTTAGGGAGATCTTCTTAAACAAGTATTTTCTAAGAAATATACGAGATAATAAAGAAGTGGAATATTTTGGAACTAAGATAAGGGGGCATGTTCATTGTATAATATGAAATGAAGTGAAGTTTGGAGAACTTTTCAAGTTTTCCTCATATGTAGGTTCAACCCAAATGAAAACTAAAAGTATGTCAAGTTTGAATTTGGATTGACAGGATAGAAAACAAGAGATTTGCTAAGCTTATGGAGATTAGGGATTTTTTCCACCTTAGCTAGGAAGTGTAAAGTTTCACATTGATCAGAACATCACGAATCTTCAAAAGAGGAAAAGATAGATGATGAGGATGAAGAATATGATTTTACATCCGATGAATTACAAAATAGAAAGTGTGAAGCCTGAATGTTCTAAGGGTGGAAAAAGACAACATGACGACAAACTTTGTTTGGTATACTACGTATGTGATCAACTAAGGTACTATGTTAGCAAGTGTCAGTAAAGGCAGGAGGTTATACTTGATCCTAGACTATAGGTTCCAGGAAGAGTATATACTTTGAGAAGACAAGAAGAAAAGTTCAATCTTTCGACTCTTTATAGGATAACTCTCTTCAAAAATGAAAGAATATAAATATCTAAGTTTGGTTAAAAGTTGAAATGGATAAGATGGATACAATGAAGAGGCAACTATTATGGTTCTCTAAACTATTAGTATGAGCAGCTAAATTTTAAGGACAAAATTTTTATAAGGATGGGAGAATTGTAACATCCTCTTTTTACACATGTTAGACTTGTATAAGGTTACAGAGGTAGCTTAATACTTGTTTAACATGTTCGCTAAATTATGACGTTTTGAGTTAATTTAGACACTTTGCCGCAATACAGAACGTTCAAAATGACTCTTTTAACTCAAAAAGATAGCAAAAATATGTAATTAAAGGAAATAAATATGGAAAGTTCATTACTAGGTCACAAATGTGTGGAAGAGGATGTGGTTAAATTTTGAGGGCAAATAGAGCAAGTTGGTATTTTTTAGGATACTGAGTGAGTATTTAAGTATCGGATTGGGTCACAGTAGATATGAAAAATTATGAAAATGATAAACAAGAATTTTGATGGATCTTATAATTTATTCTAAGGTTGTTGGAAAACAAGAAACTTGATTTAGTGAAATCAAAATGTTCTTAACAGATACAAGTTTAAGCAAAAGGACAATTTTGTCCTTAAGACTCATATTTTAAAAGATGAGAATTTCTCTAATCTTTCTCACGCTCTCACATACGTTCTACAGAAGAGAAAGGGGAGGGGAGAGTGAAGGAAGAAGGAGGAAGGGGAAGAGGAAGGAGAGCTTGGAGCTCAATGGTCATCTTCAAGCTAGAGGTAGGGGAAAAACACTTCCATAACTCTTATCCTTCTTTCCTTCCATGTTTTCTATGTTTTGATGGCAAAAACGAAAATGTATTTTGATTGTTGTATAATGATTTCTATGCTTGATTCATACTTTTTTAAGTTGATAATGGTTTGATTTGTATAATGGATCATAGATGTGATTGAGAAGTTGTTGGTTTTTCATAGAAGGATGAGTGTAAAAAATAGGTATGATTTGAGTTTTCATTCCCTTGATTGTTCTTGAATTTTATGGCTGGAAATAGATTGTGTATAGCATGTATGAAGTTTGGATGATGTTAGAAATGGTTTATGAGAATTGGTTGAGTTTGGAACCATTTTGCAGAAAATCACGTTTCTGCATAATTTTCTAGTGCTGGTCACGCCTAGGCACAGGTTAGCTACACCTAGGCGCAACTCTGTCAGTTTCAGTTTTAGAACATGCCAAGAGTGCCATGCCTAGGCGTGGTAAATTCATGCCTAGGAGTGATACAACCACACCTAAGTATGGGAAAGTCATGCCTAGGCGTGAGACAGGACAACATCCTGATAGCTTGTAGTGTTTATCGCATATCTTAAGATATAGATATGAGAATGACTTGATTCTAGAGGCATTTGAAAGCTAACATGAAAGGCTATTTGCTTATAAAATTTCAGTATATTTAAAGTTAGAATGCACATTTGGTGCATTCTTGAAAATCATCCTTTTTGAGGCAAATATTAAGATAGTTTGGGATAGTTTGAGATTGAATAGTTTGAGAGCCATATGTTGCTCTCTTTTTGGCTAATGTTGAGCTAGGATGATATGATAAAAGGATGTTAGATCCTTATATGATAGATTTTTTTATGTAATGTTATGTCAAATTGATTTTTATTTAAAAGATGTGAATCATTGTTTATGTCATGTATTTATAAATGATGAAAATAAGGCATTGAGTCATGGTAAAATGTGATGAATGATAAATTTAATTGATGATCATGTTGTGAAACATTGAATATACCTTGTATGATATTAATGTTGATGATAGGCATAATATTGGGAAGCAATCTAAAAAGAAGGATAAAGGTAGATGAGTTTGAATGAGTCCCTCTCTACAAATCATGTAATGTAATATATAAATGGAAAGTTTGATGATTATGGAATTTGTTTCCCTATTATGCAAAAGAAAGTATGATTATTTAAAAAGTGAAAGAAAGAAAGGTTTTTAATACTCTTACATGTTTTATTTTCAAACTTGTTATTTGGTGTTTTCATGTATTACAAATTTATGCTTGGACAAAAGGGCTCCAAGTAGCCTGGACAAAAGGGCTCCAAGTGAGTTAAAAATACTTGGTACTATAAGGAACAAAAGGGCGTCTTGCCTACCCAGAAAACAATACAAGGAAGAAAAGGGCTTCCTGTAACAAAGGACTTCCTGGAAATAATCAAATAATATGTGTTTTATGAAATAAAATCTTTGCAAAGAATCATTACATGAGCATACTTTAAGATTCTCATTAGGCATAATCATACATCATCATGCTTTACATAAAAATTGACAATTGTTTGGGCAATTTTCTTGTTGTTATTAAATGTGGAGATTAAGGATAAAATCTAGTTAGAAAAGATTGAGAATAGTATTTAAAATGAATTAAGTGTTGTTCCTAGAATGATGATAAATGTTGAAGTTTAACTCAAAGGTATTAAGGTAAAAGAATGTTTGTGGTTGTTGTCACCATAGTTGATATGAATAAATATGTTGATTCATGTGTAGAGCTTTCATGTGTTGTTTCATGTGTTGTTTAATCTATTTTAGTAACTAAATGAATTATTTTGTAATTGAATGAACAGTTTGCTTTGGGAAGGGAAAGAACTGAGTTTTAGCGTATGTCACCTTTCCAATGATTAAGTACAATTTGGTTTTTACCCCAAAGTAGCTGGATTTACCATGATATCACAATTTAAATATTACTTCTGAGAATTAGTAATTCTCACCCCAATTCTTTTTTATGTTTTCCATGATAAATCCAGTAAAGAATCAAAGTAAGCACAAGGCATGGCGATAAAGATTTAGTTAAGTTATTAATCTAATTATTTTGGTTATATAATTATATTTATGGTTTTGTAATTAAGTTTATATATAATTTGGAAAGATTTGTAATCTCAGACATATCATATAGATGTTTAGTAAAGAGCAAGTTTCCTAAGGTGTAAAATGTCTTGCTCTCTTACTTCTGTAAAGGCTCTATATATTTACTCGTTAAATAGATATTGAATAGGTTATGAATTATGTTTAAGTAAGAAAGTGGCATACTAATTTTATTTACTTAGTATATGTAGGGTATACTATAGTGAATGGGATTAGGGTGTTACACCCACTGCACGTGCTACCAGCTGTAAAGCGTGTGGATTAGGAATGGGAAGATGAGGCTCCTCGGCTCGTGTATAGACCTCTTGATTTGGTAAAAAATAATCTGGGCGACATCAATGGATGGACGCTCTAGTATGACATAAACAAGAATGGCTTGGTCATGTGTCACCTCCGATATGTTAGCTGATGGTAGGATGCGGGTGCTAATGAAGTGGTACCAAACCTTGGCCTACAAAGTCAAACAGGATCTGGGGAAGAACTGTGGCTGGTTTATCTAGACACTCATCGTCCAGACCATGGGCTATGACTCAGCCTTGCAAATCCTGGCAGTGACTGTGGTAAGGTCTATGCCCTCCTTTGGCTCCCACCGGATGAATGCAGCGTACCCGCAGATGATATAGGGCTTAGGCAAACTCAAGGCAGCTCGAATAGCCATCGCAGTGTAAGAAACGTTCCACCCCTACACTTGCACAATCGCGCTCCCTTAGCCAAAGAAGGCAACGTTCGCATAGAACTCATGAATGATGGGGAGAACTGCAGTAGACTTCGGGTGCTACACAAATTGGCTCTAGTTAAGCTGGTTGAGTAGCCCCTTGATCTCCTGATGGATAATGTAACACCCCTTAATTTAATAACCATAGCACAATCGTCGTTATTACCACAGTCACTAAATCAAGATGCGCTACAATGTAACAACAAGTCTGAAAAATTTAATCATTGTGCATATGTAGAAAATACGAGCCATGACATGAAATATATGTTTACTCGCATCCAGAATACAATGTCAGCTTAATATGAAGTTATAATTCCATAATCCATACATAGAAGTAACCTACAATATAATTAAACATAAGTTTTGCATAGCATAACTACCATATAAAAGATCGACCTCCCCCGAAGTCAAACACATGGAGAGAAAGGTCCTGCACTTGATCCTCCTCCGGATCCCTAACAGATGATCTTCCCCCTTGTGACACGTCATGATGGATGGGAGCCTGAACATGCATTATAACCGAAACCTCTCTAGGGAAGAGGTGGCGATTATCCCATATCTCCCCAATGGGTATAGGGAACTCCACATGCATAAAAACATAACAGATGCTCGTACCATCTCCAGGATCATTACCACACTGAACTAGGGTTACATCCCCTATGTAAGTAAAACGCTCCACGTCATGGTCGAGATGCCAAGCTTCCAAGCCTCCATGAAATTGTATCCACATGCGACTGAGGAAAGCTTGTCCAGATGCCATCACAAGGAAACAAAAGTCGATCCCCAAAACTAAACTAAGCGAATTCAACTCGCACTCTTCACAGTCTTTATCCAACACAACATAAGACAGAGTAATACAATAAAGAGGTGAGACATCTTACTTACATTACCAATTATGGTAGCAAAGAAACATAATGGCACAGAATGCCCACATAGCAGAGCAACAACATTAAATAGTAATAATCACATATGATAAAGAAACAACAACAGAGTCTCAGATAATGAACAATTAAAACATTTCAGATAATCATGACATCAATAACACAATAGTATAATCATCATATAAATGAGTGCCAAATGATATGTCGACTCTCAATGCCGACTCACAATGCCGACTCACAATGCATGTGCACTTGGTACTAAGATTTTCTATTCCATTTCAAAGATGAACACTCCAGAAGATCTGTCCCCCTCAATGATAGTCTACGGGACCACGAAGAGAATGGTGCTTGTCAGGCTCGTGATGTGTTGCAATAGTTTATCATGGCCAGGGGTATAATAATGTGATAACATCATCACGAAATGAACCACCGCGCCTCACGGTGCTCTAAGATCCTTCCACTGGATCACACTATTCAATTCTCGTTCATTTACCACAAAAAGAATAGTGATTTGTTAGGCCCGTAATGCATGCAATCGGCTTTCACTGCGCCTTACGCCCCCTCAGATCCATCATAGATCATACTATTCAATCCTCATTAATTCACCGCGTAAAGAATAGTGATTTATCAGACTCGTAATGCGTGTAATCGGCTTTCACCGCGCCTTATGCACCCCTCAGATCCATCACCGATCACACTATTCAGTTCGCATTCATAGGCTCATACAGCCTTTTAATAGTCATCGACTGAGCAAATATTCAATGCATGTTGACTCAATGCATACTCATAGGCTCATCCAGCCTTTTAACAGTCATCGACTGAGCAATTGTCTAATGCATGTTGACTCAATGCATAATCATGTATATTCAACAATGATGATACACTTTCCAAAATATGCCACAATTAGGCCAAGTTAAACATCGATAGAATTTTAGTCCTAAACACGGACCCACAATAGCATAGTATCAATGTCCTTAAGAGTGGCAACACACTTTAATTAACATCTCTTATGAATTCATTTTCTAGAAGGAGTCCCTTGAAGTCCTTATTCAATCTTTATTCCTTTAGGTTGATCAAGTTCCTTAATCTAATCAATTATGCACACTTAAAAATTACTCCAAGGTTTTGTAAGTCTCACAAACTCTCTTGTTCTTCCCTTATGTCCAAAATCATTCTAAGTCATAAGATAAAGTTTTATTCCTTATTCTTTCCATTTTATGAACTCTTAATGAACCTAAAATTTCCCAATCATCTAAGTCTCCCCTTTAGCACTACATTTTGTGACATTTTCCTCAAGAAGCTGTGAGTTTCATTATGATAAAAGTCTAACCCTTTTTCTTTCAGCACCATGTTGATCACTTATTGTAACACCCCAAACTTTCTAACTATTTGACAGTAATATTGATAGTAATAACAGAATTCTACTGCTTAGCGATTTTTGTGTACTGTAAAATTATTTTGAATATTCCATCAGTACATTTGATCATTTTGTGTGATTTTCTCAGTGTCAGGAAAATAATAATTTTTGGGCCGGGAAAAATCTTACGTATTTTAATTATTATTGTTAAGTCTTAATTATTTTACGTAATTTGATTTGATTTTCATAAGTTTTATAATTTTTATGATTTTGTGGATGATTATAAAAATTTTATATTTCTCTGATTATTTTAATATTATCCATGGGCTGTCTGTGGACCCAGGCGGCTGTACGTGGGTCCAAGTGGGTCTCGAAAAGTGGAAATTTTTCTATAGCCAGAAAATTTTGTACTGTTGAGATGGAGACGAGGGATTTTACTAAACCCGAAATTGGAAACATTTTTTAAAATTTTCTTTTACTGTGTTTTGTACTATATTTAATTATCGGGCAATAAAAATACAGTAAAAATATTGTTCGAAGGATAATAGCAAATAAAAATAAATATTGTACTACTTGGTCAACATTAGTGGTTATGACGACTTTATGATAGACCAATAGGAAGCAAGCTTAATGTTGAAGCTTTTGAATATCAACCATCAATTTAATCAACGGTGAAGAATTGGTCTTATAAAATTGCTAGGACCATTTATGATCCTTGGATGTAAAGTATGAAGGAGTGATCTTGACCCTTCATTTTAGAGATACATCTAATGGCTAGGATTTCAAGGAGGAAAGATCTAATGGCCTAGATTAAGTCTTACATCTAGAGGCTATAATTAGAATCTACATTAATACTAACCATTGATCTAATCAATGGCTAACAATGCTCAAAATGGTGGCTAGTGAAATTGGTCACTCATTGAGTGTACAAGGAGGGGGGGACGATTTTGTGATGGCCTTAAGCAATAGCAAAGTTTCAAGACACCATTATTGCTATTCTTGATCATTCTTGATCATTCCAAAAAGCTGAAGCTCACAAAACATTTTCTCTTCATTCTCTTCATGCTAGTTTCGGCCAAGACCACTAAATCCCACCATCACTCTTCAAAAATTTTAAACAACCTTACTTCTTGAATCTATACCTCAATCTAAGATACTTTGTAGTTTAGGCCAAGTTCTAAATCTATCATCTTCAAGGACTTTCTTCAAGAGCAAAGTTATAGGGTTTTTAAGGTGAAGTGTAAGGAAACTTCACTTCTTATCTCTTTTTCATGTTCTAAGCCATGTTTGATCCATGGTTTATCTTGTTCAAGCTTAATATGCTAATAAATTTGTGTTTTGTTTTATGTTTGAGAAGCCCTTGGTGGTGAAAGACTTGGAAAAAGAACAAAGCAAGGAGCTTTTGAGGTTCTTCAAGAGGTAAGAGGGAGATTCATCTCACCAACCAAGTATGGTGGTGACAAATGAATTTTGTATTTGATAGATGGTAAATTCATGTGAGGATTCATATCGATGGTTATGTAATTATTTGGGAGTGTTTATGTGTTTTGATTATTTACTTATGCTTGATGTGCTTTGCATGATTTATTTGTGCTTACATGCTTGGTATGATTTTTATTGCTTTTATGGTATGCTTGAAATATAATATGTTGATTATATGTTATGTATGCCATAAAAATTGTTGGAAAGGAAAATAATTTTTGGTTCCAAAGACCATGAGGATTTCGGCCTCAACACCTCAAAATAGGTGTTTCTAAATTAATATTTTCATGAATGGTAAAATTTGATGTTTAGAAGAGCAAGGAAAATGAACAAATGTTTTGGTTTCAATGACCAAGAGTCTCACGGTTTTTGGAGGATTTTTAATGGTTTTGTTTGTGTAAAAACATGAATGGAACTTAGTTAATTTAGAAGGAAAAAGGAAAAGAAAAGAAATGATGGCTTCAATGGCCAAGTACTTCATGGTTTTGGAGGGTGTGGAATGGTTTTGGTTTTGTGTAAGAATATAATTTTAAGTGGTAATTTAATTGATTAAATACATGGATTTAAGAAATGGAAACATAACACTTTGTAATTTGAAAATGAAGATTTTGTTTAGGAAAAGAAAAGAATGAGGTTGCAAGTGTTTGAACCTCAATTTATTTTATAAAGTGAATTAATTTTTGGATTAATCACATTTTAATGAGAAATATATTAATGACTTGAAATTTACTAATGTATAACTCATCCTTTGGGTTTTGGAAAGCATTAGGAAATTTTAAGATTTGAAACATTGATTTTGTTCAAATGAAAAGGTGATTTTGTGGAATTTATGGTGAAAAGGATTTTCTTGAGTAAGAAAATATAGAAAATAATGTGAGAAGTCATATTATTTTGAGAAAGGTTGAATTGAGATTTTGAAGGTTAAGAAATATTTTACAACATTGATAAATGGTGAAAAAAATGCTTTGCGTAGCTTAAAAACGTGATTTTTAAGCTATGCGATTTGAAAAATGTTTAAATATTTCCACACGATTTGAAAAACGTTTAAATATTTCTACGCAATTTGGAAAGAATTTAAATATTTTTTTACGCGATTGAAATATTGCTGAAAAATCGCTACGTGATTGAAAAATGATGAAATATTTGTACGTGATTGAAAAAATAATGGAAAATCGCTACGCGATTTGAAAACGCGACAGAAATGTTGCGAAATTGTGAAAACGTAACAGAAATGTTGCACGACTGTAAAAAATGCGACAAAAGTGCACGATTGAGAAAATGCAATAATGTGATTTCGCAATTGAAAATATAGTAAAGATACTATTGGGCCAGTGTGTGGACCCTGATTATGAGATTATGAAATTGAATTGAGAATGGGCCAGTGTGTGGATCCTGAATATGAAATTGTGAATTTGAATTGAGAATGGTGCATTGTACATGCATTAGAAAGGTCCGACGGACTAAATGAGGCTAATTGCCTAGGAGAGACGTACACCTCTTGAGTGGGTGCAATATGCGTAGTGTAAGTCACTCGTTGACTCTGGGGGCATCAGGGTGTGGGTTGCCTACAGTGGACAGTTGGTAGCTCTTCTATGTCGTGGGTTAGACTGATGCAACACACCGATGATCCTGACCGAGACACTATTCTTAATCAAAATCTAGTAAAGACTGTTGTGTATATGCTAAATGTGCAAACACATATGAGAATTGTGGCACATGATCTGAGGCATGTTGGTACAGACAGATCTTTCGGATTAATTTCTCCGACTTGAGTTTTAGCTACATGGAGTAGGAAAATGAGTCTTTGTGCACATGCATAATCTAAATATCTATATCTGTATGATATATTAATTGAGGAATATTGGTTATGGTAATTGTGCTGTTGGATATTTGGATAATGTTGTGGACATTATTATAATTATTGTTTATGATAATTGAATTGTTGAATATTTGGAAAATGTTGAGGGCATTATCATAATTATTGTTTATTACATCTATTGTGATGATAAATAATGTTGATGGCATAATTATAATTATGGTATGATGTATCTGTATGATATATTGTATGTGTTATCTCTGTGCTACCATATTGGTATTAGCGTAGGTGATCTCACCTCTTTATATGTCCATTTTGTACCGTAATTATATTTGTAAAAACATTGAGCAAGGGATTGAACAAGAGGGTGAAAAAGAGCAGATTCCTCCTGAGGAAACAGAGTTTTGAGGAGAGTACGATGCCTAGTTTCTTAGGATATATGACGTTGTAGTTTCGAGGAGGTCCGAAGGCATGGCATGTCCATCTAGATAGGGGGTGTATTTTCTATATAGGAGACTTAAATATTACCTTGAGTAGGCTTTATCAAGGGAACCCTTATTTTAGTGTAAATATTTATGTACACTTAGAGTTTCCGTTGTCCATTAGGCAGTACTGGGGAGCTTACTACCGTATTCCTAGTGAGATTAGCATCGTCTCGTCTGCTCGGATACCTGTCCGTAGGACTTCGCATTGAGCTGGATTCCTACCTGCTGAGGAATCTGAGGAGGACCCGTATGAGGGTTCTGCTGTTTAGTAATACTTGGGCAATATGTTAGTTTTAAATAATGTTCAAATACTTTGAGGATTATGTCTGTATATAAATAATCTTGACAGTACTTTTGTAATGTATATATGATGTAAATTATTCACGATGATGTTGTAATATTTTATTTTCTACTAAGTTTATTTTATCGACATCAAGAAATTTTATAACTCGTATTTTTATTATAACATCACAATTTATGAACTTGGGGGTAATTCAATAATAATAACATTTAAATGTTGCACACTATGATGGATGTTACACTTATCATTTAATCACTTAAGTCCCAAGGTTGCACAAAAAATCACAACTTGGACCATTAAATCTCCTAGAGGCTGTGAGCCTCCCTAGGTGAAAAGTCTCAAATCTTATCCATTACAATCATCAATTCCTTAACACCTAATCACCTAAGTGCCAATGTCTCCAAAATCACACTTGAATTTCTAAAAATTGGCCCTAAGGTCGTGACCCCCAAAATGGTAGGGAAACCCTACATTTTCTATATGTTAATCCAAACAAGATATATATACAATCCATAACCATCAAGACATGCAAAGACAACCAATAACTCATACAAGTCCAAATAAATATACAATCATGGAAAACAACACAACCAAGAGAGCAATCCACACATGGATTCCTCATCAACAACACCAAAAACGTTTCCTCACTACCAAGATAGGTTGAAGAGGATTATCTCCCTCTTACCACTTGAAGACAACACAAGAAAGTAAGCTCCCTTGTTCTTGATTTTCGTTTTTCACTTTCAAGAAAACCCTAAGAACATCAAAACTCACCAAAATCATCATTAAAGCTTAGAAAAGGAATCCTTGATCACCTAAGAGATCAAGAATCACGAAAATGAGGAGAAAATGTGGAAAAACTATGAACTTTACCTTAAAGTCTCTAACTTTGAAGCTTGATGGAGCAAAAATGAAAATGGTGGATTTGGTGGTGGTCACAAAAGAGAAAATGTTCTAGGTGATGAGAAATGGTAGGAAATGAGGTTGTTTGAGCAAGAGAAGTGGATGCCCAAAAATGGGTCTTCTTGGCCGTGAAGGAGGAAGAGAATGGAGAGAAAAGATGAGCTTTTTAGAGAGTGATTCCAACAAGAAAGGAAGATCTTCAATGGAAGTGTAGATTCAAGCAAGATTGAAGCTTGAAATTAAGCATCCATGGAGTGTGGAAGGGTGTGGAGCTGCTGTGGAGTTAGAGAGAAGGAGGAGAAAAGGGTTGAGAGAAAAGATGAAGATGGAATGTAGAGAGAGAAAGTGATAGCAAAGTGAAATAAAATGAAATGTGTAATTAGGTGTATTTTGTGTAAATGCATGGAATAAAATGAGTGGCCACAAAGAGCCCCAAAATTGTGTGGTGGAGAGGAGGAGAGAGGAAATGTGGCTTCTTGAAGAAGCCAATAGGAAAGTACAAGGAAGCTTCCTCCAAGCTTCTCCAACAAGTTAAGCTTCAACTTTTGAAAAGTCATAGTGATGTCATGGTGATGATGTCACCATTGTGATGTCATTAAAGTATTCTCTAAAATATGACTAACACTGTGTCAGATTTATTATCAGTTGACAGAAGTTACAGTTAACAAAAATCGGTATTTATTGTCCAATAGATAATAACATAATTTTGTGATTTTTATTTATCAGATAAAAATTTTGAAAAACGTAAAATCTCGTAAACTGTGTCTGGCCTCGGGTTTAGTAAGATCCCTCGCCGATGTTTCCACAGTTCAAGGTTCTCAGAGAAAATATCTCATTTTCCCGGCTCGGCTCAGTACGCATGCAAAATGAGGAATAATATTAAAATATTCCGTGTTCTCAAAAAAATTCACAAAAATCACAAATATTATAAAATGACTATTTATCATAAAATTATTAATTTTTGGGCTGTTACAGATAGCCCTGGAGAAGGAGAATCTGCGCTCTGGTATGAAGGGTCTGGTGACCAATACTGTACACCTCTGACCTGTGGCTACTAAAATGAATTTCCTCCTATCGTACTCAGGCGGAGGGGAAGAAGGCTCCCTGTTGTCTTGGCTGTTGGAACCTCATAGCCGTTTAGGAGGCATAGTGTCTGATATGTACCTAAACCTACCAAAAGATGCAAAATGTGAGAATTGAGGATTACAAAGTAAGAACACACGTTAAACAATCAATTCTACAAAAATTGGGTTCACATGCCGCAATGTTCAAACCTGCACCGCAACATTCATACATATTCAATCATATGCCGCAACGCACAGCACTCACGTCACGACGTTAATGTGTCACGTTGTGGCACTCAACCAGATTTGAACCCACGCCATGGTGTTTACATGACACATCACGACACTCAACAAAATTCATCATTATGCTGCAACATTGATGCTCTATGCCGCGACACTGCTTGAAATTTAAATACACGTCATGGCATGACATGATCTATGCCGCGGCGCAAGCACAAAAATAGACTAAGACTTAAAATAACATGAAAATAATAACCAATTAGCAAAATAATTAAATTAAAACACCACTTACCTTGAAAAATGAACGATTAAGGCTGAGAAAGAAGGAGAGGGTTACAGGAAGCATAAGAGAAAGATAGAGAAACATAAAAGATGAGAGAAATCTGGAGAGAAACTGAGAGAGAAGCATAAAATGTTGCAACATTTAACACTAACTGCTGCAACGTGTCGCGGCATACATATACATGCGTCGCAGTGTACATTAATTCCCACCAAAAAAATAATTTAAATTATTACTATTTATTTATTATTATTATTTTTTGAACGCTCACGCTGTGACATGATATTCATACGTCGTGGTGCTCTGCTATCTGGATTTTGGCTGATGCACCAAAAAATGCTCATCACGTCACAGTGTGACTAGTCTCACACCATGGCGTGAGAGGTCTATCTGCATAATTTTGCAAAAAAATGCATTCTACTACTATTTTTGTAGCATTCTGGCCTCCATCATCTACAAAACTTGTCCAAGGGGTTAGTTTATAGTTTGTACAACAAAAACACAATAAAACCACAAAATCAACATATTGACATATTTAAAACATAAAACTTAAAGGATTAAACATTTGGGTTTCCTCCTAAAAAGGGTCTTATTTATAGTCCCAGCAAGACTTTATAGACTTCAAGCTGGAGCTGTCAATGTGAGGGAGGTCTTCCCCCTATCAATCTCTCCTCCATAACAAGGTTTTAAGCACTGGCCATTAACCTTAAAGGTTGATGAGTTATTCAGTGGAGCAATCTCTTTTGTACAATCTTCTTGTCATGCCAGTTTTTCACCTTCTCCTTGTACAATTTTGCATTCTCATAGGCTTGCAACCTAAATTCATCAAGTTCATTGAGCTGCAATAGTCTTTTGTCATTGGCAGCTTGCAAGTTGAACTTCAGCTGCTTTATTACCCAATAAGCATAATGTTTGTAACATCCCGAAAAATACATATTTGATCATAAATCATCGTTTTATAATATTCTTGATTTTTAGGAATTTTTCTGGAATTTTTCGGAAACGACGAATATTTTAATATATTTCTCGTTTTGCGTGCACCTTGAGAGTTGATTCTTTGAGACCAGTGTAACACTCCGGAAATTGATTATTTCACCATGAATAGTCATTTTCTAATATTTGTGATTTATGAGAATTTTTTCGAATTTTTCTAACCGACGAATATTTTAATATATTCTTCGTTTTGCGTGAAACTCGAGCAGAGTCGGGAAACGACTGTAGCGCTTCAAAAATTGGAAAATTATATGACGAATGGTCGTTTTATAATATTTGCAATTTTTGGGAATTTTCTGGGAATTTTCCGGAACCGTCGAATATTTTAATATATTCCTCGTTTTACGTGCGCGCTGAGCAGAATCAGAGAAACGCGATGTTTTCTCTGAGAACCTTGGACTATGGACATGTCGACGGGGGATCTTACTAAACCCGAGACTTGACACAGTTTACGAGGTTTCACAATTTTCGAGAAATCTTAACGGATACAATTAAATCAATACAAATGAAAAAAATTCATCCGTCGATTAATTAAATATCGACTTACGTCAATCCGTAACTATTATCTATTGGATAATAGTGTGTAATAAAAATCCTATCACATTATCCTAATGCAATCTGCTTTATGTCAAATCTATCTACTTTAATTCAAATTTATTGATTAAATAATCAAACCTTCCTTAAGAAGCTTTGACCCAAGCTTTGACCATCAATATCTTGGCTTCCTTTGGAAGCCAAATTTCTCACCCACTCTTCTCTCTCTTTACGTATTCTGCAGCCACTCAAGGAGAATGAATTGATTCATTTATCATAATATTTCATTTAACTCATTATCACCAAAAACACTTTCTTCCTCTTCATTTACGTTCTTCTTCTTCTTTTCCTTCTTCAAATATTTCTTTTCTTCCCACCCACACCTCACGGCCAGCCACCCCAAGAACCCCAACCTTCATAAAAATTTACACCAACCATGTTTTCTTAATCTCCTACTCCTTCTCATCATCTTTTGTGCTTGGAGTTTTCAAGAAAGCTTCCATCTTCAACCATTTTTCAAGCTTTGAAGGTGAGCTTCCATGGCTGAAAAAAATTTCAGACCTTCACTTCCATTTTCGTTTCTGGTTTCCTCTTGATTTAATGGTCATTTTCTTCTCCTTTTTCACATCATTACAATGTTCTAACGACCACATTTTCTAGGGTTTTTGAGCTTCAAATCCGAAAATCAAGAGTGCTTCTTGGAATTTTCTTGGTTCTTCATCTTGGTAAGAGGAAGACACTCCTCTTCAACCATTTTTAGCATCTAGGAACCTTGGTTGTGTTGGTTTGTGAAGAACCCTAATAAGGGTTGTTCTTGATTTTAATGATTAATTATGTTATATGTTGATTTTGACTAATTTATGTTATTGGTTTGATTAGTTGTATATAATGGATTGTTGAAATGGAAGAAAAATGATTGAACACCCACCAAGGAGTGTCACGGTTTTAGGCTAGAAATTTAGGGGAATTTGTGTTGAAGTTGTAAATGGTATAAGACTTAAATTAATCAATGTATGAGATGAAATTCAATGGAAGGAAAATTTGAAATAGAAACCACCATGAGGGCTACGGTTTTGGGAGCCAAGAACCTAGGGTTTTTGGTGAGTTAATTGGACAAGTGAACAACTTAAATAATTAAGGAATGATGATGTACATGATTAGGACTTGAAAAGATTTGAAATTGGACTAATAGGGAGGCCACGGCCTCTAGGGTAATTTTAGGTGGAAAGTGTGATTTTAATGAATTGGAAGCATAATTAATTAGGTAATTGTAAACCTAAGCAATGAAATGGATGATTAAGAAATTAAAAGAATTTACTAAAGCTAAGACTTCATAAATTTTCAAAGAACCAAGAGTGAAAGTATCATAAGAATTAAGGAGATTCTAGGTGAGGGAAGAACATGAGAGTGTGAGGCCTAAGAGCTCAAATAAAATGTAAGTTATGGGGAATTGAGTTGTCTTGGATATTAAGTTGGCTATAAGAATTGAGTTTTGAACATGAACCTTAAAAAGGGGGACAAAGTTTAATTTAGGATTCATAATGAACCTAACGATGCATTAATGGGCTTGATACTTATATTATGTGATTATGGGTCCATGTGAGTGACCAATTATATAATGATGCTTATGTTGGCCTAATGTGGCATATTATGAATTTGTATGAGATTGTGGATCATACATGAGCATGCATAGTGTCTTATGCATTGTGATGTCCTTGTGGACCGTTGTAAGGCCAAGTTGCCTAAGAGATTGAACACACCTTAGTGCGGGTGCGAGTAGACAAGTGCGGGTCGTGTTATGACCTTGGGGGCGTCGGGGTGCGGGTCCTCCACAATGGGTAGTTGGTAGCTCCTTTGCCCGTGGGGCAAACCGATGCAAACGCACCGACGATCCGGACTTGACACTGTCCTATATCGTGATCTAGTGTAGAATGTCTGTGCAATGCCATGATTGTGCATGAGAAAATTTAGTGATAGCACTAGCCTCGGCAGCCGAGTCACAGACATGTCTCCTGATCTTTCTCTCTGACTGATTGAGTCTAGCTCCATGGAGTAGGAAATTGGGAATGCATGCATACGAGTCATGATATACACTTGTCATCATTAATTCTTATTTCTGTAACTATACTTGATTTAACTTGTCATTATAATAATTATATGCACGGAGTCTGTTTAGTTACTTATTGTTATGTCTCCTGCTCATTAATTGAATATGATGTGTTGAATTGCTATTTGGGCGCGTGGCGCCGTTTTGTTTCTAGCATGCTATAACTGGTAATGATGTAGGATGTCTTACCTCTTTCCCTGTGCTTCTATTATTTGCTGTTTATGTGCACCCTGTACTGATCGAAGACGACGGTGAAGAGACAGAAGATCCTGCCTTCCCCGGCTTTTGGCCTGCACAAGATTGATCTCTACTGCGACGATGTCTACACGTATGCGCGGATTCTTGGGAGATGTGCGTCTGACCTTCCTTGGGGGGCCAGAGTGCTGGCACATCAACCTGAACTCTGACCGCTGCGTGTATTTGGGAGACGTGTCGATAGCACTTGCCTGGAGACGTCATGAGGCTCCTGTCCTCACCTGCTACCTCAGCTTGCGTCTGGAGTTTTACCTGCCCATTAGGGAGATGTGGGGTGCCCGTTATTACACCCCGCAGGAGGATTCGTTTGATTCCACCGCTCGGGCTCCGTCCCGCGCCTCTGTGGTTCCTATGGATGAGTCCTCGGATGAGGAAGATCCTGATGAGGATCCTCCTGAGGATCCTGAATCGGTCCCTCTTTATCTGAGGGGTCGATGATCATTGGTGGCTACTGATGGCTGCCAGTGTTTTTGTTTTTGGGGCCTGATGTATCTTTCTTTTTGGTTGGGCTGTATATTTTGTATATGCATGAGGGTATATATGCATGTTTCCCTTGGGGTGGGTATAGTTTTGTTTTTGATGATGACCAGGCTTGTATCTACAAAAGCAATTTGTATCAAATTTTATATATATATATATGCTATCCAGGTGCAATTTCTGTGTATTGTTTTATTCGTTCCTCTTATTCACATTCCGCATTATCGTTATTATAAAAAAAAATATTGCCAATTTGGCTCACATGGTTAAACATCAATTAATTAAAATGAACCGGGTCTTAATCGTTTGTTTATTTAATTTCCGCATTTTATTTATTTGACAATGTGACGTTCCCTCCCAAAAAGGGGCGTTACATTAAGTTGGTATCAGAGCCCCGATTTATGTTTTCTTTGGGTCTTGAGTGTGAGTCTGTCTTGTTTGTGCTGTGTGAATCTCTGTGATGGGTGTCTTGAGTGGATTCCTCTGACTTTTCTTATGTTTTCAGTGATCTAATTTGAGAGAAAAGCAAGATGGCAAGAGGTGGAGAGATGGCAGCTGCTATTGAAGCGATGCAGAGAATGGCCGAAGTCATCGCCCAACAAAATGAACGCGCTGCTCAACAACAAGAAAGAGTTGCTCAACAGCTTGAGGCGATCACCGTCGATGCGCAAAACTTAGCGAGTTTCGTCGTCATAACCCTCTCGTAGTTCAAGGGAGAATTTGATCCCGACAAGGCTAGTCTCGTGGATCAAGGAACCGGAAAAGGTGTTCGAGGCATGAAGCTGTGCCGAAGATAAGAAGGTGAACTATGCTACTTTTATGCTTTTGGTGGGCAACGCCGAAGACCGGTGGAATGGAGCTCAAAGAGCACTAGAAGCCGAAGGAGCCGACATCACATGGGATGTGTTCAAGAATAACTTCTTGGACAAATACTTTCTGCGAATGCGAGACACGCAAAGGAGATGGAGTTCCTCAACCCGAGACAGGGGAACATGACCGTCGCCGAGTACGCCGCTAAGTTTGAGAATTTGGAGAAGTTCTCGACCCATTACAAAGCATCAAACCGATGAAGCCCGGAAATGTTTTGGAAATTCACCGAAGGACCGAGGTATGAAGTGAAGAAAGCCGTGATCACCCGAAGATGAAGGTGTTCTCGTAACCGTTAGACACTTGCTTTGTGAAGTTGAAGCCTTGGAGCAAAGGCTAGAGACGCGAGAAACAGAACTTTGGGCTGTACGGTCCCAAAGAGGTGGAGGCGGTGGTTCAAACCGCTTTTCGGAAGAAGCCCTATTCCCGACCAAAGGGAGTCATCAACTAACCGGTGGAAGTTGGTGGAGGTTCTTTCGGGAACCGAATCGGTCGAATACGACCTACCCGTCCGGATGCCTAAAGTGTGGGAAGGATCATCTCACAAGAGGCGCACGATAAAAGGAATCATTTGCTTCGGATGTGGCAAACCGGGCCATATGTCCGAGAGGCGCAACCAAGCAAAGGCCGAGCCTTCAATCAATGCAACCCGAGCCAAGAAACCGCAAGTTGGGAGGTCGAGTTTATACTATGAGTGGAGTCGAAGCTTCGAATCCGAAGACTTGATTCAAGGAGAAGGCGCCATAGAAGGTAATCTTTTAAAAGTACTTGTATGACTCGGGGCAACCCATTCTTTCATATCATATGACCGTGTGCTACGACTTGGTTTACCCGTGTCCGAGCTACCTTTTGAATTGATTTGTTTCAACCCCACCGATAAACCGGTAGTTACTACCAAAGTCCGTTTGAAGTGTCCTTTGATTGTTGAAGGTCGAATCTTTTTCGTCGATTTGATCTGTTTACCTCTTTCACAGTTAGATATAATCCTAGGGATGGATGGTGGTTATCTTCCAACCATGTTCGTTAGATTGTTCTAGTAAGACCATAGTCTTTCCCTGTGAATGAGAATTCTAGATACTTGACGGCCAACCAAGCACGAGCTTTCTTGAAAGAAGGAGCTCAGGGGTACATGCTATTATCTTCTTTGAAAGTTGAGAGTGAGGTTGATTTGAGTACTATTCCGGTAGTGAAGGAATTTCCTGAGATCTTCCCTGAAGAAGTACCTGGTTTACCACCGGCACGTGAGATTGAGTTTGCTATTGATCTAGTACCGGGAGCTGGTCCCGTGTCTATAGCACCGTACCGAATGTCACCGACAGAATTAGCCGAACTTAAGAAGCAGCTGGAAGAGCTTTTGGAGAAGCAGTTCGTTAGACCAAGTGTGTCCCCGTGGGGAGCACCTGTGCTACTAGTTCGAAAGAAGGACGGTACCTCGAGATTGTGTGTGGACTACAGGCAATTGAACAAGTTGACAATCAAGAACAAATATCCTCTCCCGAGAATTGACGACTTGATGGACCAACTGAAGGGGGCAGCGGTATTTTCGAAGATTGACTTGAGATCTGGGTATCATCAGATAAGAGTGAAGACGGAGGATATACCCAAGATTGCCGTACGCGATACGGTCATTACGAGTATCTTGTGATGCTTTGTTTGGTGTGACGAATGCGCCCGCTATTTTCATGGACTATATGAACCGCATTTTTCGTCCGTACTTGGATAAGTTTGTTGTCGTCTTCATTGATGACATCCCGATATATTCCCGTAATCGGGAGGATCATGCCGAGCACCTCAAAGATAGTTCTTCGATTTTGAAGGAAAAGGAACCGTATGCCAAGTCGTCGAAGTGCGAGTTTGGCTAGATGAGGTGAAGTTTTTGGGTCATGTGATCTCAAAAGAAGGAATTGCAGTGGATCCATGCAAAGTAGAAGCAAGATCTTGCAGTGGGAACAACATACCGAAGTCGTGACGGAAGTCCGTAGTTTCGTTGGCTTAGCCGGATATTACCGGAGGTTCATAGAAGGGTTTTCCAAGATTGCCGGACCGCTCACTCAATTGACAAAGAAGAATCAAGCTTTCGAATGGACTGATAGATGTGAGCAGAGTTTTCAAGAGTTGAAGAAACGGCTGACTACCTCACCTGTATTAGTGTTACCTGATCCGAATGAACCATTCGAGGTGTACTGTGACGCTTCATATCAAGGTTTGGGATCTGTTCTTATGCAACACCGAAAGGTGGTAGCCTATGCTTCGCGACAGTTGCGAGTGCATGAAAAGAATTACCCGACTCATGATTTGGAGTTAGAGTACTGTGGTTTTTGCTCTGAAGATATGGAGACATTTCCTTTATGGAGCGACATTCAACATCTTCAGTGACCACAAGAGCTTGAAGTACTTGTACGATCAGAAAGAGCTGAATATGAGACAGCGGAGATGGCTGGAGTTTTTAAAGGATTATGATTTCCAGTTGTTGTACCACCCTGGCAAGGCGAACGTTGTGGCTGACGCCTTAAGTAGAAAGACTATCAGTGTTTCTGCCTTGATGATTAAGGAAAGAGATCTCATCGAACAATTTAGAGATGTATGGTCATTTGTTAAGTTGGAACCCGGAAGAATTTGCATGAATATGGTTACCATCTCAAGCGAGTTGATGGAAGACATACGGGAAAAACAGAAGACCGATGAATTCTTGCAAGGAGTAAGAGAACAAATGAAACAAGGCGAGAAAACAGAGTTCGAAGAAGGAACAGATGGAATTCTGAGATTCCGAGGTAGAGTTTGTATTCCTCGTGACCAAGAGCTTAGACGATATATTGTGGATCATGCCCACACTAGCAAGCTAAGTATGCACCCTGGTATAACAAAGATGTACCAAGACTTGAAGAAGTTGTTCGGTGGCATGGACTAAAAAGTGATGTCACTAGATGTGTATCGACTTGTCTAGTCGTCAAAAGGCCAAAGTGGAACATCGCGACACCGGGGTGGTTTAAGCCTGCAACCATTGTCTATTCCTGAATGGAAGTGGGACAACATCGCAATGGACTTTGTTGTGGGATTGCCAAGGACAAGGGTGGGACATGACTCGATTTGGGTAATAGTTGATCGACTTACAAAATCGGCTCATTTCCTCCCGATTAACATAAGGTACAGTTTGGAAAAGCTGACCCGCCTGTATATTGGGGAAATTGTCAGATTACATGGTATGCCTACGAGTATAGTCTCGGATAGAGATCCGAGGTTTACCTCAAAGTTTGGGCAAAGTTTACAAGCTTCGTTGGGAACGAGATTGCGCCTGAGTTCGGCGTATCATCCGTAAACCGATGGTCAATCGGAAAGGACGATCCAATCTCTAGAGGACCTACTTAGAGCTTGTTCTATGGAACAGACTGGAAGTTGGGATGAAGTTCTACCACTGGTGGAGTTCACCTACAACAACAGTTATCATTCGAGTATAGGGATGGCACCCTATGAAGCTCTATATGGAAGACGGTGTCGAACACCATTATGTTGGTACCAAGACGGCGAGCGTCTTACGATTGGACCAGACATTATCCAGCAGACGACTGAGAAGGTTAAGATGATTCAAGAGAAGATGAGAACTGCTCAGAGCCGACAGAAGAGCTATGCGGATAAGAGAAGAAAGCCTCTTGAGTTTGAAGAAGGTGAGCATGTGTTCCTGAAAGTCACACCCACGACCGGGGTCACGTAGCCTTGAAATCTAGAAAACTCACTCCAAAATTTCTTGGACCTTACCAAATTCTTCGCCGGATAGGTCCAGTAGCTTACCAGATAGCCTTACCCCCTATCCTTTCAAACATACACAATGTCTTCCATGTGTCACAACTTCGTAAATATTTACCTGATCCAAGTCATGTCATAGCAGGACACAATACAGCTTAAAAGAGAACGACCTATGAAACGTCTCCTGCGAGAATCGAGGATCGACGGATAAAGCAACTACGAGGCAAGGAGATTCCATTGGTAAAGGTGATTTGGAATGAAGCAACTGGTGATGCGACTTGGGAATTGGAAGATAAGATGAAGGAGCAACATCCAGAATTGTTTTAAGGTATGTAAATTTCGAGGACGAAATTCCTTTTAGTAGGGGAGTGTTGTAACATCCCTAAAAATACATATTTGATCATAAATCATCGTTTTATAATATTCTTGATTTTTAGGAATTTTTCTAGAATTTTTCGGAAACGACGAATATTTTAATATATTCCTCGTTTTGCGTGCACACTGGCTAAGAGTTGCTGAGACCAGTGTAACACTCCGGAAATTGATTATTTCACCATGAATAGTCATTTTCTAATATTTGTGATTTATGAGAATTTTTCTGAAATTTTTCAGAAACGACGAATATTTTAATATATTCTTCGTTTTGCGTGAAACTCGAGCAGAGTCGGGAAACGACTGTAGCGCTTCAAAAATTAGAAAATTATATGACGAATGGTCGTTTTATAATATTTGCAATTTTTGGGAATTTTCTGGGAATTTTCCGGAACCGTCGAATATTTTAATATATTCCTCGTTTTACGTGCACGCTGAGCAGAATCAGAGAAACGCGATGTTTTCTCTGAGAACCTTGGACTATGGACATGTCGACGGGGGATCTTACTAAACCTGAGACTTGACACAGTTGACGAGGTTTCACAATTTTTGAGAAATCTTAACAGATACAATTAAATCAATACAGCGAAAATTCATCTGTCAGATTAATTAAATACTGACTTCTGTCAACTGTAACTATTATCTATTGGATAATAGTGTGTAATAAAAATCCTATCACATTATCCTAATGTAATCTGCTTTATGTCAAATCTATCTACTTTAATTCAAATTTATTGATTAAATAATCAAACCTTCCTTAAGAAGCTTTGACCCAAGCTTTGACCATCAATATCGTGGCTTCCTTTGGAAGCCAAATTTCTCACCCACTCTCTCTCTCTTTTACGTATTCTGCAGCCACTCAAGGAGAATGAATTGATTCATTTATCATAATATTTCATTTAACTCATTATCACCAAAAACACTTTCTCTCTCTTCATTTACGTTTCTTCTTCTTCTTCCTTCTTCAAATATTTCTTTTTTCTTCCCAGCTCCACCACCTCACAAGCTCTCACCTTCTCCCCAAGAACCCCAACCTTCACAAAAATTTACACCAACCATGTTTTCTTAATCTCCTACTCCTTCTCATCATCTTTTTTGTGCTTGGAGTTTTCAAGAAAGCTTCCATCTTCAACCATTTTTCAAGCTTTGAAGGTGAGCTTCCATGGTGAAAAAATTTCAGACCTTCACTTCCATTTTCTTTCTGGTTTCCTCTTGATTTAATGGTCATTTTCTTCTCCTGGTTTTTTCACATCATTACATTGTTCTAACTTGGACCACATTTTCTAGGGTTTTTGAGCTTCAAATCCGAAAATCAAGAGTGCTTTCTTGGAATTTTCTTGGTTCTTCATCTTGGTAAGAGGAAGACACTCCTCTTCAACCATTTTTAGCATCTAGGAACCTTGGTTGTGTTGGTTTGTGAAGAACCCTAATAAGGGTTGTTCTTGATTTTAATGATTAATTATGTTATATGTTGATTTTGACTAATTTATGTTATTGGTTTGATTAGTTGTATATAATGGATTGTTGAAAATGGAAGAAAAATGATTGAACACCCACCAAGGAGTGTCACGGTTTTAGGCTAGAAATTTAGGGAATTTGTGTTGAAGTTGTAAATGGTATAAGACTTAAATTAATCAATGTATGAGATGAAATTCAATGGAAGGAAAATTTGAAATAGAAACCACCATGAGGGCTACGGTTTTGGGAGCCAAGAACCTAGGGTTTTTGGTGAGTTAATTGGACAAGTGAACAACTTAAATAATTAAGGGAATGATGTACATGATTAGGACTTGAAAAGATTTGAAATTGGATTGATGGGGAGGCCACGGCCTCTAGGGTAATTTTAGGTGGAAAGTGTGATTTTAATGAATTGGAAGCATAATTAATTAGGTAATTGTAAACCTAAGCAATGAAATGGATGATTAAGAAATTAAAAGAATTTACTAAAGCTAAGACTTCATAAATTTTCAAAGAACCAAGAGTGAAAGTGTCATAAGAATTAAGGAGATTCTAGGTGAGTGAAGAACATGAGAGTGTGAGGCCTAAGAGCTTAAATAAAATGTAAGTTATGGGGAATTGAGTTGTCTTGGATATTAAGTTGGCTATAAGAATTGATTTTTGAACATGAACCTTAAAAAGGGGGACAAAGTTTAATTTAGGATTCATAATGAACCTAACGATGCATTAATGGGCTTGATACTTATATTATGTGATTATGGGTCCATGTGAGTGACCAATTATATAATGATGCTTATGTTAGCCTAATGTGGCATATTATGAATTTGTATGAGATTGTGGATCATACATGAGCATGCATAGTGTCTTATGCATTGTGATGTCCTTGTGGACCGTTGTAAGGCCAAGTTGCCTAGGAGATTGAACACACCTTAGTGCGGGTGCGAGTAGACAAGTGCGGGTCGTGTTATGACCTTGGGGGCGTCGGGGTGCGGGTCCTCCACAATGGGTAGTTGGTAGCTCCTTTGCCCGTGGGGCAAATCGATGCAAACGCACCGACGATCCGGACTTGACACTGTCCTATATCGTGATCTAGTGTAGAATGTCTGTGCAATGCCATGATTGTGCATGAGAAAATTTAGTGATAGCACTGGCCTCGGCAGCCGAGTCACAGACATGTCTCCTGATCTTTCTCTCCGACTGATTGAGTCTAGCTCCATGGAGTAGGAAATTGGGAATGCATGCATACGAGTCATGATATACACTGTCATCATTAATTCTTATTTTTGTAACTATACTTGATTTAACTGTCATTATAATAATTATATGCCTGGAGTGTTTAGTTACTTATTGTTATGTCATCGCTCATTAATTGAATATGATGTGTTGAATTGCTATTTGGGCGCGTGGCGCCTTTGTTTCTAGCATGCTATAACCGGTAATGATGTAGGATGTCTTACCTCTTTCCCCGTGCTTCTATTATTTGTCGTTTATGTGCACCTCGATCGATCGAAGACGACGGTGAAGAGAGAGAGAAGATCCTCGCCTTCCCGCTTTTTGGCCCGCACAAGATTGATCTCTACCGCGACGATGTCCGCACGTATGCGCAGATTCTGGGAGATGTGCGTCCGACCTTCCTCGGGGGGCCGAGTGCCGGCACATCAACCCGAACTCCGACCGCCGCTGCGTGTATTTGGGAGACGTGTCGATAGCACTTGCTTGCCTGGAGACGTCATGAGGCTCCCCGTCCTCACTCGCTACCTCGCCTTGTGCCCGGAGTTTTACCGCCCATTAGGGAGATGTAGGGTGCCCGTTATTACACCCCCGCAGAGGATTCGTTTGATTCCACCGCTCGGGCTCCGTCCCGCGCCCGTGGTTCCTATGGATGAGTCCTCGGATGAGGAAGATCCCGATGAGGGTCCTCCCGAGGATCCCGAATCGGTCCCTTTTATCCGAGGGGTCGATGATCATTGGTGGCTACCGATGGTGCCGTGTTTTTTGTTTTGGGGCCCGATGTATCTTTCTTTTTGGTTGGGCTGTATATTTTGTATATGCATGATGGTATATATGCATGTTTCCCTTGGGGTGGGTATAGTTTTGTTTTTGATGATGACCCAGGCTTGTATCTACAAAACAGGTTGTATCAAATTTTTTATATATATATATATATGCTATCCAGGTGCAATTTCTGTGTATTGTTTTATTCGTTCCTCTTATTCACATTCCGCATTATCGTTATTATAAAAAAAATATATTGCCAATTTGGCTCACATGGTTAAACATCAATTAATTAAAATGAACCGAGTCTTAATCGTTTGTTTATTTAATTTCCGCATTTTATTTATTTGACAATGTGACGTTCCCTCCCAAAAAGGGGCGTTACAATGTTCCAGCTAAACCAGTAGATGGCATGCCTTCTCAAGTACAAGCTTATACAGAGACATACTAATGGGGTTTTATAAGTTGTCCTATACGCCTATAATGCATCGTCTAGTCTTCTTGACTAGTCCTTTCAGGATGGACACGATGTTTTTTCTAGGATTCACTGGATTTCCTAATTGGATACCTCCGCTTGCCCACTTGTTTGTTGGTGATAAGCAATGGCAATCCGATGCGTTACCCTATGCTTGGTGAGGAGAGCTTCAAAATGTTTATTACAGAAATATGACCCTCTGTCACTGATAATGGCCCTAGGTGTTCCAAACTGGGTGAAGATCTATTTTTTCTTGAAGTTAATCACTACCTTAGAATCATTGGTAGAAAATGCACATGCTTCCACCCACTTGGACACATAGTCCACTACCATAAGAATATACTGATTCCCAAAGGAGGGGACAAAAGGGCCCATGAAGTCAATGCCCAAAACATAAAAAATCTCAACTTCTAAAATGGAATTGACGGGCATCTCATTCCTCCTCGAGATATTCCCTGACTTTTGACACCGATCACATCTTTTAACATGAAAATGTGCATCCCTGAAAAGAGATGACCAATAAAAGCCAAATTGGAGCACTTTCGTTGTTGTCCTCTCACCACTATAATGTCCACCATATAGAGAAGCATGACATTGGTTCAAAATCTGTTCAACTTCCTCCATAGGCACACATCTCCTTAACATATGATCAGGATACTATTTAAACAAGAACGACTAATCCCAAAGATAATGCCTGACATCATATAAGAATTTCTTCTTTTGGTGAGAGGTGAGATCAGGAGAAAACACACCACCCACTATGTAATTCACTAAATATGCGTACCATGGATATGATTGAGTTGTGGTAGAAAAGAGCTACTCATCCAAAAATATTTCTCTAATTATGATTAGTTCAGCTTGACATTCCTCATTTTCTAATCTAGAAAGGTGGTCTGCAACTTTATTCTCTGCCCCTTTCTTATAACGAATTTCCAAATCAAATTCTTACAACAATAAGACCCACTGAATTAACCACGGTTTTGCATCCTTCTTGCTCACCCAGTATTTAATTGCAGAGTGATCCATGTAGATAATCACCTTAGTGCCCGCCAGGTATGCTCGAAACTTATCAAATTCAAATACAACAGTTAGCAACTCTTTCTCCGTTGTAGTGTAGTTTAACTGCACATCATTAAGTGTTTTGCTTTCATAATAAAGGGAGTGAAATACCTTGTCCTTTCTTTGCCCCAAAACTGCACCCACAACATAATCACTGGCGTCGTACATTAGCTCAAAAGGTAATTCCTAATCTAGAGTGGTAATCACTGGAGCTGACACAAGTTTTTACTTTAGTTCCTCAAATGCAACCTGACACAATTCATTAAAAGTAAATTGAACGTCTTTATCCAGAAGCTTGCAAAGAGGCTTAGCAGTCTTAGAAAAGTCTTTAATGAATCTTTGGTAAAAACCGATATGACCGAGAAAATTGTGAATTCCTTTTATTGAATTTGGCAAAGGAAGCTTGTCAATCACCTCTATTTTTGCCTTGTCAACTGATCAATCAATTTTGAGGCATTCATTATTGCTTTATATTTGACCTAATTAATGCTAATTGTATCCAATATTATGTTTGTGGGTGAGTTTTAGATGATTGGGCCTCATTGAGCTTAGTTGTAAAATCTTCATTAATTTTCAGAATTTAGCTCATTTTGACCTTTCTGTCTTGTGTAGGCCATCTCTTGGGCTACAAATATCATATTTGGATGATCTTGGTGTCCCCTGAAAGCTGAGACGAAGATACATATTTTTGAGTCTAATGCAATTTTTATATTTCAGCTGGATTCAAGGTGAAATTGAGCCTCAAATTCAAGACACTATTACTGCCACAAAGCTTGGACCTTCCCTCACTAATTTGGGCTTAACTCTCTCAATTTAAGCCCAAATAAGGCAAATTATATGTCTATGAAAAGCTTATTTAGAGGACTATAGTTTGGGCGAGGGGTAGATTAGGAATTATAGAAGAATTTTCAATTACAAATAGGTTAAGGCAGATTTCGAAAGATATTTTTGGAATTCTTTGTTTAGTTTTTCAGATTGAAGGAAGAGTTCTTTTCTGTGTTTTCATTTTCTCTCTTCTCTTTTATCTCTTCTCTGAAGGTTTTGCATTTTTCATAATGGCCATGGAAGGCTAAAGATCCAATCAATCTAAGGAATTCAATGATTGTGGTTAGAGTTTTGAGTTCTTTTGTTTAATTATGAATTCTGTAACGCCCCTTTTTGGAGAGGGAACGTCACATCATTCAACATAAAAGAAAATGCGAAAAATAAAATTTTGAACAATTAAGACCCGGTTCATTTAACTTAAAGTTAACTTGTTTGATACTTTAATACGTGGGTAAAATAGTAGTATATTTTTTTTTGTTAATTAACCAACTAAATGGAGAAGCTTATACAGCAGCAAAGAATGAGAAGGAAACTAAAATTCACACCTGAATGACATACATATGTATATATATTTAAACATCAACTGTACTTTAGATACAAGCCTGGGAATTGCCAAAAAGTAAAACCATACCTGCCTAAGGATTTTATATATGCATCTCCCTGAATATCAAAATATACAGCCCACCAAAAATAATACATCATTGAATGTTAAAAATAAAACACCGGTACCATCAATCAATACCAATTAGAAAATCCTCGGATGAGGAGGGACCGTATCCGGTCCTTAGAGGATCCTCCTCTTCAAAGGAAACCTCCATGGGAACCACGGAACCACGGGCAGGAGCCCGAGTAGTAGAATCAAAAGAGTCCTCCCAAGGGGTGTAGTAACGATCACCCCACATCTCTCGGATGGGCAAGTAGAATTCCAGTCGCAGGCTGACATGGCAGGTGAGGATCGGCGCCTCATGACGTCTCCAGGCTAAGGTAATCGACACGTCCCCCAGGTAGACGCAGCGATCGGAATTCAAGTTGATATGCCAGCACTCTGGCCCTCCGAGGAAGGTCAGACGTACATCACCTAGAAATTCGTGCATGCATGTCGCCATTGCCTCAGTAGATGCTAATCTCGTTCGGGCCAGAAGCCAGGAAAATTGGGATCTTCCGCTTCCTTACTATCGTCTTCGATCAACACAGTGTACACACAGGCAACAAATAATAGAAACACAGGAAAGAGGTAAGACATCCTACCATCATTACTAATTATAGCAGCCAGAAATGAAATGGCACAACGCACCCAAATAGCAATTCAGAACATCATTTCCATATAATAAGCAGTAAGTCCAACAGTAAGCAATTAAACAGTTCCAGGCAGACATTCATTACAGTAATGTTTAGACAATTCACAGTTACAGAAAATAATGATTTACGATGACAGATTATTTCATGATGCACATGTATGCTTTCCCAAATTCCTACTCCATGGAGCTAGACACAAACAGTCGGAGAGAAAGATCAGAGAAATGTACTCAGAACTCAAGTGCCGCGCCAAGTGCTATACATCAATAATTTCCATGTGCACATGGGCAATGTACATAGATGCATAGCTCCACGCTAGATCACGATATAGGACGGTGTCTCAAGACCATTGATCGTCGGTATTTTACATCGGTTTGCCCCACGGGTAGAAGAGCTACCAATTACCCATTGTGAAGGACCCGCACCCCGACGCCCCCAAGGTCAAACATGACCTACACTAGTCTACTCGCACCCGCACTAAGGTGTGTTCAATCTCCTAGGCAACTTGGCCTTACAACAATCCACAGGACATTCACAATGCATAAGACTCTATGCATGAACATGTATGATTCACAATTTCATACAATTCCATAATATGCCACAATTGGCCAAGATAAGCATCAAAATACAAATGGTCACTCACATGGACCCATCACATTATAATATAAAGATCAAATCAGTTGGTACATTCTTAGGTCCATTATGAATCCTAACTTAGAATTTGTTTCCCCTTTTTAAGGTTCATGTCCAATTCAACTCTTACAATTAGTTTAATCTTCCAAGGTAATTTAATTTCATACAATTTGTAAATTATTCAAGTTCTTAGGCCTCACACTCTCTTGTTCTTCACTCTCTTGTAATTACCTTAAGTCTTATGACAATCTCACCCTTAGTCCTTTAAAACTTATGTAACCTTTGATTATATTAAATTCTTCCACTTTATTAGTTGTCTACCTCATTACATAGGTTTTTAATTGCATAATTACTTATGCGTCCAAGTTACCAAAGTTACATATTTACACCTAAAAGGCCTTAGAGGCCGTGGCCTCTCTAGGGATTCAATTCCCAAATCTTTTCAATTTATCATATTATAGGTTACACCCTTAATTCACTTAATCCTTTACTTGTTACATTGGTTCATCAATAACCCCAATTTTAGGCTCAAAACCGTGGCCACCCTAGGAGTTCCAATTCCAAGTTTTTCCTTCCATTGATTTCATTTTATCACTTGATTAATTTAAGTCTTATACTTGTTACAAATTTTCCACAAATTACCAAATACTAAGTCCAAAAACCATGGCCTCCCTAGAGTGGTTCTCAATTGTTTTTCTTCCATTTTCAAGTCATACCATCCATTCCAAGACATCAATATACAGAACCAACCAATCCAATATCATAAACATCATGAAATCAACATGCAACATATAAATCATCTAATTTAAAGAATACCCCACATTAGGGTTTTCTCACAAACAAGTATGACCAAGGTTCCTAGATGTTAATAGAGTTGAGGAGGAGTGTCTTCCTCTTACCCAAGTGAAGAAATCAATAGAAACTCCAAGAAATCTCCTTGAAATTTCGGATTGCACCTCCAAAAACCGTAAAAATTTTGACTTGATTAGAATAGCATATAGACATGAAAAATGGAATGTAAATGGCCATTAGAAGACTCTTGAAATCGAAAATGAAGAGAAGAGAAGAAGAGTCTTGAAACTTACATAAAAACTCGAAGCTTGAAGCTTGAGGAAAGTGATGAAGATGGTGGAATCTCAAGATGCTCCAAGCAAGAAAGATGTTTAGAAGGATGAGAGGATTAAGAAAATGTGGTTAGAAGAAAATTTTGTGAAGGTTGAGGTGAGGGAGAGGGGCTGGCCGTAGCACATGTTGAGAGAAGGAGGAGGAGAAGAAAATGGAGAAAGAAGAAGAAAGGTAGAGAGAGAAAGGCTTTAGGTTAAAATGAATTTGTGTAATGTAAAATTAGTTAAGTGAAATTAATTTCCTTCCCCCAAAATGGAGGCTGCTGCCATGCTTGAGAGAGAGAAGAAGGAGAGTGTGTTGGCTTCCTTTGGAAGCTAAGGGCTCTTTAGTCATTAATTGGTCAAAGCTTCTTAAAGAAGCTTTGATTATTTTACATTAAATTTGAATTAAAGTGAATTGATTAGACATAAAGTAGATTGCATTTGGATAATGTGATAAGATTTTTATTACATGCTATTATCCAATGGATAATAGTTACAGTTGACAGAAGTCAGTATTTAATTTATCTGATAGATAAATTTTTCGCAGTATTGTTTTGTTTTATCTGTTAGAATTTCTCAAAAATCGTGAAACCTCGTAAACTGTGTCCAACCTCGGGTTTAGTAAGATCTCCCGTCGACATGTCCATAGTTCAAGGTTCACGGAGAAAACATCGCGTTTCTCCCGTTCTACTCAGTGCGCACGCAAAACGAGAAATATACTAAAATATTTGACGTTTCCGAAAAAATTCCAGAAAATTCTCAAAAATTGCAAATATTATAAAACGACATTCATCATAAAATTTTTCAATTTTTGAAGCGTTACAGTCGTTTTCCCGACTCTGCTCAAGTTTTGTGCAAAATGAGGAATATATTAAAATATTCATCGTTTTCGAAAAATTTCGAAAGAGTTCACATAAATCACAAATATTAGAAAATGACTATTTGTGGTAAAATAAGTAATTTTCGAGAGTGTTAATCGACCTTAGCAATTCTCACACAAAACAAAATGTGTACGTAAAACGAGGAATATATTAAAATATTCGTCATTTCCGAAAAATTCTAAAAAAATTCCTAAAAATCAAGAATATTGTGAAATGATTATTTATGATTAAACAGATACTTTTCGGGACGTTACAAATTCTGATTGTGTTCTTTCATCTTCTCCTTCTTCAATTGAGATCTATTTTTGCAACATGATTATGTTGATCTAGATCTAGATTTGATTGAATCTAGATTATGATTTCGAAATTGAAGATAGAATTAGGATTGATTAATCTGAATCTAATAGAGAATAGATCATCGATGGGTAATCTATATTACTTCGAAATTGTTTCTAAATCAATTTTAATCAAAAATTGCGATTGTGATTCTATTTTAGTAGACCAAATTCTAGGAGATTATCCAGTTGAATTCGAATTAACAGAGGTGAATACATATAGAATTATATTCTATTTGAACTATGGTTAACTCTGCCACTTGAATTGAAGGCCTTGGATTGGTGTTTCCATAATTGAATTTTCTTTTAACTTCGGTTTGAATTTGTATTCAACTACTTGATGAACAAAACCCCCTACTTATTGACAACTTCTAATTTGCTTGAGAAATCTGAATTGGTCCTTGGGAGATGATCTAGGTTATGCACTATGCTATATTCAATTTTAAAACCTAGACTATTTTGAGGTGGGTACGACATTGCCGATCATTAACCTCCATCCATTTGATAGAAACTTTATGGCCAAGAACAATGCCTTCTTGGACTATGAAGTGACATTTCTCTCAATTTATGACAAGGTTAGTCTCTTCACATCTTTTCTGGACAGATGAGAGAATATGCAAACAATTGTTATAATTATCTCTGAACACTAAAAAGTCATCCATAAAGACTTCAAGGCCATGCTTAATCATATCCTCAAAGATGACCATCATGCAACGTTGAAAGGTTGCTGGAGCATTGCATAACTCGAATAGAATTCTCCTAAAAGCAAATGTACTATAGGGACAAGTGAATGTCATCTTTTCTTGATCTTCTGGTGCTATGGCAATTTGATTGTATCCAGAGTAACCATCAAGGAAGCAATAATAAGCCTTTCTAGTCAATTTATCCAACATTTGGTCAATAAAAGGGAGTGGGAAATGATATTTTCAGGTTGCCTAAGTCAATTTTTGATAGTCCATGCATACCCTCCAGCCAATAACCTTATGAGAAGGGATGAGCTCACTATTTTCATTGGTGACAATTGTCATACCACCCTTCTTCGGAGCACATTGGATTGGTGAAACCTATGGGCTGTTGAAAATAGGATAGACAACGCCTGCATTAAGCCATTTAATTATCTATTTCCTCACTACTTCGTTCATTATTGGATTAAGCCGCCTTTGGTACTCCATAACCTCACTCTAGCGATCTTCCAACAAAATCTTATGCATACAGATGGAGGGGTTAATGCCATGAATATTAACAATAGTCCACCCAATAACATGTTTGTATTTCTGGAGCACACAAAGAAGTTTCTCCTATTAATCATTAGTAAGGGATGATGATATGATTATCGAAAAAGTGGATGTTGCTCCCAAATAAACATGCTGCAAATGATTAGGCAAAGGCTTCAACACAATCTTTGGAGGTTATTCAAGGGAAGGCTTCGATGTCTCCTTAGATGCATTGAACTCTAATGGTTCAAACTTGGGTGACCTGAAATACTTAGGAATCGCATCAAGTCGTTTAATGAAATTGAAAACATCATCCCTATTATTTTCATCTTGCTCAATTAATGAAGTCAATGATAATGCAAGAGGGTCATCAGGATAGTTAGCATGAAATGCATCAACAATGATATTATCCAACATACTTATGTATGAACACTCTTTATGATCTTAAGGAAACCTAATTGCTTAAAAAATGTTAAATGTTACCTCTTGATCTTGAACTCTCATAGTTAATTCACCTTTTGGACGTCTATGAGTGTTCTCCCTATGGCCAGAAATGGTCTGCCAAGAATCATAGGCATCTTACGATCCTCCTCCATATCCAGAATGACAAAGTCAATGGGAAATATGAACTTGTCCACTTTAACTAATACATCCTCAACAATTCCCTTTGGGTATGTATAGGAACGATCAACTAGTTGGAGGGTCACTAATGTGGGTTTGCATTCCCCCAAACCTAACCTCTGAAAAATGGATAAGGGCATGAGATTAATGCTTGCTCCCATGTCACATAAAGCTTGTTCAAAGAATTGATCTCCTATGGCATACAAAATTGTGAAGCTTCCTGGATCCTTTAATTTTGGAGGAAGCTTTTGTTGCAGAATAGCACTGCATTCCTCTGACAATGCCACAGTTTCAAACTCTTCTAGTTTATGCTTTTTGGGTAAAATATCCTTCATGAACTTAACGTAACTAGGCATTTGCTCCAATGCTTCAGCAAAAGGTGTAACACCCCAAATTTCCTAACTATTTGACAGTAATTTTGACAGTTAATAGAATTCTACTGTTTAGTAATTTATGTGTACTGTAAATTTATTTTGAGTATTCTATGAATACATTTGATCGTTTTGTATGATTTACTCCGTGGTAAGAAAATAATAATTTTCGAGCCGGGGAAAATCTTACGTATTACTGTTAAGTCTTAATTATTTTACATAATCTGCCTTGATTTTCGTAAGTTTTATAATTTTTATAATTTTGTGGATGATTATAAAATTTTTATATTTCTCTAATTATTTTAATATTATCCATGGGCCGTCTGTGGGCCCAGGGGGGCTGTATGTGGGCCCAGGTGAGTCTAAAAAAGTGAAAATTTTTCTGTAGCCAGAAAATTTTGTACTGTTAAGACAGAGACGGGGGATCTTACTAAACCTGAATTCGGAAACAGTTTTTGAAATTTTCTTTTACTGTGTTTTGTACTGTATTTAATTATCGAGCAATAAAAATACAGTAAAAGTACTATTCGTAGGGTAATAGCAGGTAAAAATAAATATTATACTACTTAGTCAACATTGGTGGTTTGGATATCCACCATTGATTTAATCAAGGGCGGAGATTTGGTCTTACAAAGTGGCTAGGACCATTTATGACCATTGGATGTAAAGTATGAAGGAGTGATCAACCCTTCATTTTGGAGATACATCGAATGGCTAGGATTTCAAGGAGGAAAGATCTAATGGCCTAGATTAAGTCTTACATCTAAGGCTATACCTAGAATCTACATTAATCCTAACCATTGATCTAATCAATGGCTAAGAATGCTTAAAATGGTGGCTAGTGAAATTAGTCACTCAAGGAGTATACAAGGAGGGGGGACGGTTTTGGTGATGGTTTAATGCATAGCAAAGTTTGAAGACACCATCATTGCTCATTTTGATCATTATTGATCATTCCAAAATCCTAAGCTCTTCAAACTTTTCTCTTTACTTCTATTCAAGCAAGCTCACGGCCATAGCACCCAAATCCACCTTCCATCACTCAAAAACTTCAAACAACCTTACTTCTTGAATCTATACCTCAATCTAAGAACCTTTGTAGTTTAGGCCAAGTTCTACATCCATCATCTTCAAGGACTTTCTTCAAGAGCAAAGTTATAGGATTTTTAAGGTGAAGTGTAAGGAAACTTCACTACTTGTCTTATTTTCATGTTCTAAGCCAAGTTTGATCCATGGTTTATCTTGTTCAAGCTTAATATGCTAATAAATTTGTGTTTGTTTTGTATTTGAGAAGCTCTTGGTGGTGAAGGACTTGGAAAAAGAAGCAAAACAAGCAGCTTTTGAGGTTCTTCAAGAGGTAAGAGGGAGATCCATCTCACCAACCAAGTATGGTGGTGAGAGATGGTTTTGTATTTGATGGATGGTGAATCCTTGTGAGGATTCATATCCATGGTCATGTAATTATTTGTGGGTGTTTATGTGTTTTGATTATTTGCTTATGCTTGATATGATTTGCATGATTTATTGCTTTTGTTTATGGCATGCTTGTGATATATATGATGAATATGTATATGTATGCCATGATTTGATGATGGAAAGGAAAACAATTTTTGGTTCTAAGGACCATAAGGATTTTGGCCAAGACACCTCAAAATAGGTGTTTACAAATTAATATTTTTATGAATGGTAAAATTAGAGGATTTGAAGAGCAAGGAAAATGAACAAATGAATTGGTTTTTAAGACCATGAGTCTCATGGTTTTTGAAGGAAATTTTAATGGTTTTGTTTGTGTAAAAAAAATAAGAATGGTACTTAATTGATTTAGAAGGAAAAATATTTGATGGTTTGAATGGCCAAGTACCACAGTTTTGAAGGCTTGTAAATGCCTTGATTTTATGAAATAAAGTGATTTCAAAGGGGAAAAATAATTGATGAAGCACATGGATTAAAGAAATGGAAACAAAGTATTTTGACACTTGAAAAATGAAATTTTCGTATATGAATGGAAAAGAGAGGTTGAAAGTGTTTGAACCTCAATTTATTTTAAAGAGAACTGAGTTTTAGAATTGATTCATGAATTATGGAAAATACGTTAGTAACTTGAAAATTTCTAATGTATAACTTATCCTTTGGGTTTTGGAAAGTGTTAGGAAACTTTAAAATCTGAAACATTGATTTTATTCAATGAAAAGGTGAAATTGTGGAATTTATTGTGAAAAGGATTTTCTTGAGTAAGAAAATGTGGAAAACAATGTGACAAGTCATATTATTTTGAGAAAGGTTGAATTGAGATTTTGAAGGTTGAGAAATATTTTATGACATTGAAAAATGGAGAAAAATGATTTACGTAACTTAAAAACATGATTTTTAAGCTACACGATTTGAAAAATGTTAAAATATTTCTACGCGATTTAGAAAGCGTTTAAATATTTCTACGTGATTGAAATATTGTTGAAAAATCACTACGTGATTGAAAAATGATGAAATATTTTTACGTGATTGAGAAAATGATGGAAAATCGCTACGCGATTTGAAAATGCAACAGAAATGTTGTGAAATTGTGAAAACGTAACAGAAATGTTGCGCGATTCTGAAAAATGCGACAAAAGTGTTTCGCAACTATGAAAACGCGATAATGTGATTTCGCGATTGAATATACAGTATGATTATTGTTGAACCAGTGTATAGACACTGTATGAGAAAATGATGAATTTTGTTTGTGATTGGCATTGGTGCATTTTACATGCATGAACTAGTGCATCGACAATATATGAGAAAATGATGAGATTTACCTGTGATTAGCATTGATGCATTTTACATGCATTGGAAAGGTCCGATGGACTAGATAAGGCTATTTGCCTAGGAGAGACGTACACCTCTTGAGTGGGTGCGATATGCGTAGTGTAAGTCACTCGTTGATTTTGGGGGCATCGGGGTGCGGGTTGCCTACAGTGGGTAGTTGATAGCTCTTCTGTACCGCGGGTTAGACTGATGCAACACATTGATGATCCTGACCGAGACACTATTCTTAATCAAGATTTATTAAAGATTATCGTGTATATGCTAGATGTGCAAACACATATGTGAATTATGGCACGTGGTCTGAGGCATGTTAGTTTAGACAGATCTTTCGGATTAACTTCTCTGACTTGAGTATTAGCTCCATGGAGTAGGAAATTGAGTCTATGTGCACATGCATAATAATTGAGTATTGGTTATGATAATTGAATTGTTGAATAATGTAACACCCTTATGGGGATGTCACATTTATGAAATAAAATAAAATAAAGATAAATAAAATCTACCCAAGTTGTAAAATATTTGTTACATAGTAATACGGGTTGTAAAATTTTTTCGGTTAAACAGAATATTACGAAATAAAATAACACGGAACATAAAATAAACAAACTATCATCACACATAATGTACATATGATTTTGTTTTAAGTAGTACAAATAATTTACAGCTATAAATATTTAAACCAAAACAGTAAACAAAGTAGTAAAAAGTCTATATATACAAACATAGATGCGTCCAAGTACACATCATAAATATCTAGCCCTCTGAAGGATCACTCTCAGATGAAACTTCAGGTGATAGGTATCCAGGATGCCTCGACCCTCTACGGACACGAGTCCATGCAGTCGACACGCTGCTGATCTCACTAGGCGCATCAAACACACCACCCCAATGACGCCTAAGAGATAGCGGTAACTCCACATGTAAATACAACAAAGTAGAAAAGATCGGCACTCCATCAAACTTCGTACATATGATTACAGTCAGACGCCCTACGTACGTAACCGAATCTCTGTCCTCTCGCAATCTCTAGGCTTCAGAGCCTCCGTGAAAATCCAACCTCACGAAACCAAAGAATCCTGGTAGCGCCATACTCACTCGATCAATCCAATGGGTATGGATGATCGGATGGTTCTTGATCGTCAAACTGATCCTCGGCTTGCTACTGCTCCTCGTCCTCGGGGTATACACACTCAAGAGGCTGTTCCTCTTCCTCAAAATCTTTATCACATAATTTAATATATATACAGAGAACACATAAAATAAAGAGGTAAAACAATCTATATCACCACAAACATGGGAAATAAGAAAACGACAATACAATAGATATAGCAATTCATACAATATAACCTACCATAACAGATAAATAATAATATAAAGTAACACAGAAATTAAGTGTAACAGCATCACATAATGTCATATATAAAATGGTACAGATAAAATAGTACAGATAATAATATTATAATGCACAACACATAAATCATATGTAATGCGACTCAACCCTATTCCATGGAGCTAAAAATACAGACATCAGAGAGAATGACCCGCAAAGTCTATTAGTACCTCGACTGCCCAACCAAACTATTCCGTTGTCTCACGTTGCGTCTATAGCCCATTGTGATAACGTCGTGGTCTAGTACACAGTCAAAACATCGTGTAACTACAGGCATTGTACTAAATAGACTTTACAAGATTTCGATTAAGTATAGTGCGTGTCGAGACCATTAATGTGTTACCAGTTATCACGGCCCAGAGGAGCAACCAACTGTCCACAAATAGAATAATCCGCACACTAATGTCCCCAAGTTCATTTAAGTTGAACCACACTATGCTTATCACACTGACAACACAGTGTAATTCGTCTCGTCAATCAAATCTCCAATTATCAACCAAATTAGCACAACTCAATGTATGACAAAATAATTACTAAAACACCCTCAATGGCAAAAATTATGAAAATGCCCTCAATGGCAAAAATTACGAAAATACTCGTCCCACTTGACAAATCAATTGATTCCACAACTATCCGGGTCCACCACTTTGGCCCGATAGTAAAACTTACTGTTTTCATCAATCGCGTAGAAATTTTATCGCGTTTTCATAATTTTGTCATTTTTACAAACGTTTTTAAATCGCATAAATATATTTTATTGTTTTTGAAATCGTGTACTATTTTTCAAATGTTTTCTCAATCGCGTAAGATTTTTAAATCATTTTCTTGTCCGATTTCCTTAAAAATTACTGTTTAAATAAACAAAAATAATATTTAATACATTTAAACTACGTAGGCTATTTTTCATACTGTATAAAGTATATTGGATATCTTTTCTATCTTATTTGTCTATTTTTAGCAAAAATTGACAGTATTTTGCTTAGAAAATATATAACAATGGTTTTCTAAGTTTTTTGTAAAAATCCTTTTTAATTTATATTACACCCATTTAATTATACTTTTGAAAACTACTAATGTGCTTCAAAACATAAAATGAGCTTTACGTTAGAAATTTTACAAAAGCTACTGTATTTTCTTCTAAACATGAAAATCATTAGTTTTAACTTCCTAAACTTAATCTAATCATTTTTATACCTCTAAACTCATTGTAATAAAATTCCTTTTGGTATTTATTACTTCTCTTTGTTTAAAAACAATTTTAGAAATCATAAACACTTGGCTTTGGCATGTTGGCCGAATTACACAAATTTTGCCCTTTGATCTTTAAACTCATTTTTCTTGCTCTAAATCAATTTTGTATCTTATCAATTCACCTAAGTTAGTTAAATCACTTTTTTGGAAAATTGTTGAGAACATTTTGGTTCTCATTTTATATTGAGGCCGTGAGCCTTGAATGTGTGTTCTTTGGAACACTCATGCAAACCTTGCATATTATTCATATCCTACTAATTATTCATGCATTTCTAACACATACAATATTTTTCAAGCCTGTAGACATGCATATTAATACAAATCACAAATAAGAAAGCTATAACAACAAGCACACAAATGAATCCTTATGGATTCTACAATCACAAACAACTCTATATTTTCTTATCACCACCCAAGGATGATAAGATTCAAGTCTTCCTCTTACCTTAAGTGAAGACAAACTCTCTTTCACTCCTTTCTATGGTTTCGGTTTCACCCTCCAAAGTCACCTATCAAACTTAAACAATTTCTACAAGTTACTAACATTGAAAGAAAGCTTAAACCATGGATCAATCATGGCTTAGAACATTGAACAAGAATTTAGAAATGAAAAACAAGGATTTTCACCTTCTAGGTAGAATCTCCAAGGTAGTTTTTCAAGCTTTAGATGATGGATTTTGCAAAAACTCTCAACTAGAGATGTTCTTAGAATTGTGTTTAGGTTTAGAAAAGTAGGTTAGAAGAAATTTTTTATGGATGGATGGTGAAGACAAGCACTTGGCCGAATGGACCTTCAAGGTGCATCTATGTTGTTTTCTTGTTTTTGGAAGAGAGAAAAGAGAGAAAAGCTTAAGTTAAAGATAGGAAATGAAATGATAATTGCCCTCCAAAGAGCACTTGGCCGTGGAGTTCAATTGCAAAGGAGGTGTCCATTTGGTTGGCTTCATCCAAGCCTTAGAAATGATCAAAGGTCAAGATGAAGCCTTGGCCTCCAAGCTTAGCTTTCATTGGCTAATCCAAGCCTTGTCATTAAGCCTAGTCATTAAGCTTGTCATTTGTCATTAAGCCTTGTCATTAAGCCTAGTCATTAAGCTTTTAGATATTTCACCACTAATGATGTTTAATTAAGCTACTAATGTTGACTACTTTTACTAAACGTGGGTCCCGCAATCATTTCGAGTCCATTACCGCTTATTTGCATTGACTAATAAAATAATTTTATATTATAATAATATAAAATTATTTTATTTTACAAGTCGATGAAGATTAAATCCTAAAAATTAAAAGATTAATAACAAAATATTATTATGAATTGATTTAGTAAGATCCCTCGATACTATGAAATAATTAAAATAAGATTTCTTGATATCTAGGAAATTATTATTTTCCTGCCCTGGAGCAAATCACACAAAAAGTCTAAATAAAATCACAGACAGTAAAATAAAATAGTATTTCATACAGAAAAACAACCAACAGTACAAAAAGGACATAACGGTCATTTATCCTAAAGTTGAAAAACAGAAAACAGTACATTCGGGACACAACGATCATTCACCAAAAGTTTAAGGTGTTACAACTCCCCCCAACAAACAAAAATTTTGTCCTCTAAATTTGTTATACCTTAGAACAAATGAGGATACTGCTCCCTCATTTTATCTTCCAGCTCCCAGGTAGCATCACCTGTCACATCGTTCCATATGACCTTCACTAGCTCGATCATCTTTCCTCGAAGCTGCTTTATTTTCTTGTCTTCAACCCTAACAGGAAACGTCTCATAAGCCAAATTATCCTTCAACTGTACCTCGTCTGGTTGTATTATATGTGTCGGATCAGAAATATACTTCTTTAACTCGGACACATGAAATACATCATGCAGATTAGATAGAAAAGGCGACAAAGCAATCTGATATGCTATAGGACCTATTCGACGGATAATCTGATATGGTCCAATGAACTTAGGAGTAAGCTTCTTAAACTTAATAACTCTTCCGACACCGGTCGTAGGAGTCACTCTCAAGAATACATGCTCACCCTCCTCAAACTCAAGAGGTCTTCTTTGCTTATCAGCATAACTCTTTTGTCTGTTTTGTGTCGTCTGTAACGCCCCTTTTCCTCCCTTAGTCATAATGGGTAAGAAGAAGGAATGTCGCACCATAGTGAAACAACGCACAAATGATTACGTAAAGTTTGAACATTTTTTTTTGTTTAACATAAATTCGGTTAAAACTTCCATTAATGTACTTATACACCTGTTTGTAAATATACCGCATGATTGATTTAAAATTAAAAGTCCTCTTTCATATAAAACTTCTTATCAAAAACGTCAAAGAGAAATCAACATGGAATGAAACATACAACCATGTACAATATGGATAGTTACATACTCTATACCAGAATTACAAGCCTATTTAATTTACATTTCCAAAAAGATATACAAAAAGCAAAATGTGTACCTACCCCAAGAGATACAAATATCTACCCACTAATCCAGTAGTACGTCAGGCTCCCTCAAAATAAACGGATAGCCATCAGTAGCTATCAATTTAAAACCAACCCTAAGACTGCCTGGAATGAGAAGGAACCGTAGATGGATCCTCCTCAGGGTCCTCGTCGTCCGACGAGACATCCATCGGGACGACAGAACAGCGGAAAGGAACCCGAGCAGTAGACAAGAAAGAGTCGTCACGTGGGGTATAGTACATGTCCGCCCACATATCTCTTACAGGCATATAAAATTCCAACCACACAAAAGCATGAAAGTAAAAAATAGAAGCAGTGTAGCGTCCCCATGCCAAAGACACCGTCAATTCGCCGTGGTACACACATCGGTCAGCCTGCACGTTGATATGCCAGCAATACGGACCACCATGAAAGTTGATCCACATGCAACCAAAAAATTCACGGGGGCGAAAAGACATTCTCAACAACTTCGGTCTTAATCGAGATAAGGCCAGAAACCTTGAAACTCAGTGGCTTCCTTGTTCTCCTCACGAGTGTCTTCTAGAGAGCATACGATTCAACCAAAATGCAAAATAAAGAAAAGTACCGAAAGAGGTGAGATTCCCAGCTTTCAGTACCAACAAGGCAGCAAGAAAATAAACGGCGTCGAACGCCCACATAAGACACAGTTAATACATACAGGTATAGTAATACATGAAAGCAATTAATGAGAGTAAAACAGCAAGGAACAGTAATTAACATCATCCATAGCCAACTAGCAACATTAGCATTACCAAGAATCAAATAAATATCACAGTCATAATAGTAAACACATTATCCAATCATGAATGCTCAATGGACCATGTGACTGACAACTCACAATGCAACAAGGGTACCAAAGTTCCTACTCCATGGAGCTAGACATAAACATTTTCGGAGTGAATGATCAAGGAGTAATGCCAGTGTATCGTTAGCCTTAAAAATATAGTGTGCTCATCACATAAAAACATTTGCGCAAAATGGCTCACACATGGCACCTCAACAGTTGATCGCGACATAGGACAGCGTCACAGTCAGGATCGTCAGTGTGTTGCATTGGTTTATCCCACGGCCCCAGTGGAGCTACCACTGCCCATTGTGAGACACCCACACCCCGACGCCCTCAGGGTCAACAACATATGACACCTACGCTTAGTCTATTCGCACCCGCACATAGGTGTTATTCAAACTCCTAGGCAACATAGCCTTCTCAACAATGTCCCACGGACAATACGCATGCATGATGACACAATGTCCAATCATGTATGTTCATCAACGATGCATTTAGCATAAGCCTTTCCTCAATGGCACATAAGCATTATTCAATGTCCAACATGACATATCAACAATACATTTATTAAAACATTGCCTCAATGGCACATCATCATCCTTATCTCATTGAGTACTACATCAATAATTCTCAGCATCAACATGTATTCCTCATTACACACATACCACAATTTATATGTCATGGATCCAAGAATTCCATATTCAAAGTCATTTCATCTCTATCGGTATGAAAGCACATTCCTATCACAATTTAGTAAAGCGAATTAGTTGAATCCAAGGTTTTTAGGTTATGTTTGAGTTACAAAGGACAAAGAACCATAATCTCAATCATTTCCAACTCAAAAATCTCATTTTTGGTCTTGGTAATCGATTACATCACCCTTGTAATCAATTACCTGAGAAACAGAACCTCTGTAATCGATTACAATCTCATTGTAATCGATTACGTGATTCCCAAAATCACGTTTCGTAACTTCAAGGCCCTGGTAATCGATTACACAACCGTGGTAATCGATTACCAATTGGACAGAACCTCCGTAATCGATTACCCACAAGTTGTAATCGATTACGTGATTCCCAGTAGCACCATTTTGTGACATCAGAGGCTTGGTAATCGATTACACTCCTCTTGTAATCGATTACAAGCTAAACAGAATCTCTTTAATCGATTAAACAGCAGACGTAATCGATTACCAGATTTCCAGAATCACGATTTTGCATCTTTAAGAGCTTGGTAATCGATTACAAGCCCCGTGTAATCGATTACCACGCGTAAACTTACAAAAAACAAAGTTCTTCAGGTCTTCTAACTCAAACCAAACCATTCCTCATCATATTTAATCAACAAGATGCTCAAATACACCTTCAAATCATGCAAGAGACATCAATAAATCATACAAACCCAACAAAATACACTATCATCAAGAACAACATAAAAATGAGAGAACTTTATACATGGATTCAAAAATCAACAACCATACACATACAAGACATTCCCTTACTACCAAGATTGGTTGAAGAGGATCATCTCCCTCTTACCTATATGGAAAACAACACAATGTGCCACTCCTTCTTGCCCTAGATTTTCATTTTCCCCCTTCAAGAAAAACTCCAATGTGAGTGATCACCACAATGTTCACTCAAATCATGAAAAATAGGTTCTTGATCACCAAGGTGGCCAAGAGAAAACGAAAATAGCAAGGAAATGGAAGAAAGTTGAAGTTTTTACCTTAAAGCTCCAAGCTTTAGCTTCAATGGTGGAAGAGAAATGGAAGAAGAAGAAGAAGAGGAACCAAAAGATAACCACCAAGGAGAATAGTCTTGGAATGGTGGAAGGAACAAGAAAATGTGATTTGTTTGGCAAACAAGGAAGTTGGTCTCCAATATGAGTGTGTGTGTGTGTGTGTACGGTGGAGAGGAAGAAGAAGAGAGAAAAAGAGAAATGGGTATTTGGGTTTAGAGAAATGAGAGTGAAATATTAAGACAATGGAGGGGAAATATTTGGGCTTCCCCTTGTAGCTTCTACCGTAGAAGAGTGGAAAAAGGGAGAGAGAAAAATGTGTTGCAAGGGAAATTGCTAGGAAGCTTCCTATAACAAGCTTGGATTAAATTTAATCTTTCTTGTGAAATTAAAACTAATAGATGTGATACAGAAATCAGGTTTTGAATAATGTGATAATATTTTTAATACATGTTATTATTTATTGGACAATAGTTACAGTTGGTAGAAGTCAGCATTACAAATCTGATAGATAAATTCTTCAGTGTTTTATTATCTCATTTGTTAAGATTTCTCAAAAAACGTGAAACCTTGTAAACTGTGTTCGGCCTCGGGTTTAGTAAGATCCCCCGTCGACGTTTCCATAGTTCAAGATTCTCGGAGAAAATGTCTCATTTCTCCGATTCCGCTCAGTACACACGTAAAACGAGAAATATATTAAAATATTTCGTATTTTCAGAAAATTCCAAGAAAATTCCAAAAAATCATAAATATTTTTAGAATGAATCCTGAGAGTAGAAAAGTAAATTTTGGGGTGTTACAACTCTCCCCAACAAATAGGAATTTCGTCCTCGAAATTTTCCATACCTTAAAATAATTCGGGATATTGCTCCTTCATCTTGTCCTCCAGCTCCCACGTCACATCTCCAGTTGCTTCATTCCAGATTACCTTCACTAGTGCAATGTCCTTTCCTGTGAGTTGCTTTGTCCTCCTATCCTCAATCTTTACAGGAGTTGTCTCATATGTCAAGTTTTCCTTCAATTGTACAGAATCAGGTGCTATGACATGATTAGGATTTGGGATATATTTTCTGAGTTGTGACACATGAAAGACATTATGAAGATTTGAAAGAAAAGGAGGTAAAGCTATTTGGTAAGCAACATGACCTATCCGACGAAGAATTTGGTAAGGTCCAAGGAATTTTGGAGTGAGTTTTCTAGATTTGAGGACACAACCGACCCCAGTCATAGGCGTGACTTTCAAGAAGACATGCTCTCCTTCTTCGAACTCAAGAGGTTTCCTTCTTTTGTCCGCATAACTCTTCTGTCGACTCTGAGCCGTTTTCATTTTCTCCCGAATCATTTTAACCTTCTGAGTTGTCTGCTGAATGAGTTCAGGTCCAACGGTAAGCCGTTCTCCATCTTGATACTAGCACAGAGGCGTCCGACACCTCCGCCCATATAAAGCCTCATAGGGCGCCATCCCTATACTTGAATGGTAACTGTTATTGTAGGTGAATTCCACCAATGGCAAGATTTCATCCCAACTTCCAGCTTGCTCTATGGCACAGGCTCTCAACAGATCTTCTAACGACTGGATTGTTCTTTCTGATTGACCATCAGTTTGTGGATGGTAGGCAGAACTTAACGGCAACTTTATTCCCATAGCCTCTTGAAGACTTTGCCAAAACTTCGAGGTAAACCTCGGGTCTCTATCGGAAACAATACTCATGGGTATCTTATGAAGTCTGACAATTTCACCAATGTATATCTGAGTCAACTTCTCCAATGGATATCTTATGTTGATTGGCAGAAAGTGAGCTAACTTCGTAAGTCGATCCACTATTACCCATATTGAGTCATATCCTTTCCTAGTTCTTGGTAACCCGACAACAAAGTCCATGGCGATGCTATCCCATTTCCATTCAGGAATAGCCAATGGTTGTAGTAATCCAACTGATCTTTGATGCTCAATCTTCGTTTTCTGGCAAATCAAACAAGATGACATGCATCTAGCGATATCTCTTTTCATCCCATGCCACCAAAATAACTTCCTCAAGTCTTGATACATCTTGGTCATTCCGGGATGCATACTCAACTGACTCGAATGAGCATGTTCAAGTATGTACTTTCTGAGTTCTTCATCTTTAGGCACACAGACTCTTCCTTGGAATCTCAAAATCCCATCGCTTCCTTCCTTTAATATTGATACACCACCTTGTCTCATCAATTCTCTTTCTTCTTGCAGGAATTTATCGACCTTTTGTTTCTCTCGAATATCATCCATCAGGTCATTCGAGATAGTGATCCTATTCATGCAGATTTTACCCGGTGTTAACTTTACAAATGACCATATAACTCTGAATTGCTCTATCAAGTCCTTTTCTCTAATCATCATAGTAGAAACACTAATCGCCTTTCTGCTCAAAGCATCGGCCACCATGTTCGCCTTTCCAGGATGATACTGAAGTTGGAAATCGTAATCTTTCAAAAATTCTAGCCATCTTCGCTGCCTCATGTTCAGCTCTTTCTGATTGTACAGGTACTTCAGACTTTTGTGATCACTGAAGACATTGAATGTGGCTCCATACAAATAATGTCTCCATATCTTCAATGCAAACACCACTGTAGCTAATTCTAGATCGTGTGTTGGGTAGTTCTTCTCGTGCATTCGCAATTGCCTTGAAGCGTAAGCTACCACTCCTCCGTTTTGTATGAGAACGCATCCCAAACCTTGATACGAAGCGTCACAGTACACTTCAAATGGTTCACTAGGATTCGGTAAGACTAGCACTGGTGACGTAGTCAGCTTCCTTTTTAACTCTTGGAAACTTCCTTCACAGGAATCTGTCCATTCAAAAGCTTGGTCTTTCTTGGTGAGTTGAGTGAGCGGTCCAGCGATTTTGGAAAATCCCTCAATAAACCTCCGGTAGTATCCGGCTAATCCAATGAAGCTTCGGATTTCCGTCACTGTAGTTGGTCTTTCCCACTGTAGTACAGCTTCTACCTTTGAAGGATCCACTGCAATTCCTTCCTTTGTGATTACATGACCCAAGAACTTCACTTCATCTAGCCAAAACTCGCACTTGGATAGTTTCGCATATAGCTCTTTTTCCTTCAAGATCTGGAGAACTATGCTGAGGTGCTCAGCATGGTCCTCGCGACTTTGTGAATAGATCAGAATATCGTCGATGAAGACAACAACAAATTTGTCCAAGTAAGGACGAAAGATCCTATTCATATAGTCCATAAATATTACAGGTGCATTTGTCACACCAAAAGGCATCACCAGGTACTCATAATGACCATAACGAGTACAAAAAGCCGTCTTGGGAATATCTTCCACTTTCACTCTGATTTGGTGATATCCCGATCGTAGATCGATCTTGGAAAACACAGCTGCTCCCTTCAATTGGTCCATCAAGTCATCTATCCTCGGCAACGGATACTTGTTTTTTATCGTAACCTTGTTTAACTGACGGTAGTCCACGCATAATCTTGAAGTCCCATCCTTCTTCTTGACCAACAATGCAGGTGCTCCCCAAGGTGACACACTGGGTCTCACGAATTGCTTCTCTAGGAGTTCTTCCAACTGCTTCTTAAGTTCCACGAGTTCTGCTGGTGCCATACGATAAGGCGCCATAGAAATAGGGCCAGCTCCAGGTACCAAGTCGATAGCAAACTCGACCTCACGTTCCGGTGGCAAACCAGGTACATCGTCAGGGAAAACCTCAGGAAAATCTCGAACAACAGAGATTGCGTCCACATCAACTTCACTCTCAACTTTCAAAGAAGATAACAGCATGTATCCTCGAGCTCCTTCTTTCAGAAAAGCTTTCACTTGGTTGGCGGTCAAAAATCTAGAATCCTCATCCAAAGGGAAAACTATTATTTTTCGGGAACAGTCTAACAAAACATGGTTGGCAGATAGCCAGTCCATTCCTAATATTACGTCTAGTTGGGATAATGGCAAACAGATCAAATCGACAGAAAAGATTCGACCTTCCACGATTAAAGGACAACCTAGACACACCTTAGTAGTGACTACAGGTTTTGTAGTAGGAGTTGAAACAGTCAAATCGAAAGGTAAAGAAGACACAGGCAATCCAAGTCTTTTCACACAATCATGTGAAATGAAAGAATGAGTAGCACCAGAGTCATACAGTACAATTAAAAGATTACCTTCAATGATACCTTCTCCTTGTATCAGATCCTCGGATTTAGAGGCCTCAGCACCACTCAGGGTGTAGACTCTGCCTCCAACTTATGGTTTAGAAGTCTTAGCAGCATTGACGGATGGTTCCGCCTTGGTTTGGTTACAGTCTCGAAAAACGTGACCAGGTTTCCCGCACCGAAAGCACACAAATCCTTTGATTGTGCAGTCCCTTGTGAAATGCTCCTTCCCACACTTCATGCATCTTGGAGTAGTTGTAGCATTCTAACCCATCCTTCCAAGGCTTCCAGTTGGACTTCCTCCTTGAAATTTTTGTGGTTGTTGGCTTCCAGAGGGTCTGGAATAAGGTTTCTTTTGATAACGACTTGCGTTACCACCACCTCCTCTTTGGGACCGAACGGGCCCAAAGTTTCTGTTTCTTGCCTCGCGTTCTTGTTCCACGCTTTCCAATCGGCAGCAAGTGTCAAGTAACTCAGAAAACTGAGTGATCTTCAAAGCTATCACGATTTTCTTCACGTCATGCCTCAGGCCTTCCTCAAACTTCCGACACTTCCAAGTTTCATTGGGTTGAAGTTGAAAATAGGCTGAAAATCTGGAAAAGTTCTCAAACTTGGCGGCGTATTCACTCACAGTCATGCCTCCTTGTCGCAATCTCAAAAATTCTATTTCTTTTGCGTGCCTGGCACTTTCAGGAAAATATTTGTTCAAGAACCTTTCTTTGAACACTTCCCAGGTTATCACCCTGTTCGCGGCTTGCAGTAGCCTTTGTTCTCCCGTCCACCAATGTTCAGCATCTCCCATCAGCATGTACGCGGCATAGGTCACCTTCCTATCATCAGCACAATTCATACCCGTAAATATTTTCTCCAACTCTTGAATCCACAATGTAGCTTTTTCCGGGTCAAACTCCCCTTTAAACTGTGGAGGATTAGCGCGACGAAATCCTTCCAAGTTCTAAACATCCGCTGTAGCCTCTAGCTGTTGTGCAGCCCTAGCCTGTTGTTGAGCTGTCTGCTGGTTCTGTTGTAACATTGCCTCGGCCATCTTCTGTATTGCCTTTATGGCAACAACCATATCACCTCGACGAGCCATTGTTCCTTCTCAGATTAGACTATGCAAAACACAGAGAAAGTCAGGTGTATTCATTTGAATACCAAACAACAAAATCACAGAGAATGACACAGCACAAACAAGACAGTCCAAAACCACACGACCCAAAGAAACATAATCGGGAGCTCTGATACCAAGACAGTGTAACGCCCCTTTTCCTCCCTTAGTCATAATGGGTAAGAAGAAGGAACGTCGCACTATAGTGAAACGACGCACAAATGATTACGTAAAGTTTGAACATTTTTTTGTTTAACATAAATTCGGTTAAAACTTCCATTAATGTACTTATACACCTGTTTGTAAATATACCGCGTGATTGATTTAAAATTAAAAGTCCTCTTTCATATAAAACTTCTTATCAAAAACGTCAAAGAGAAATCAACATGGAATGAAACATACAACCATGTACAATATGGATAGTTACATACTCTGTACCAGAATTACAAGCCTGTTTAATTTACATTTCAAAAAAAAATACAAAAAGCAAAATGTGGACCTACCTCAAGAGATACAAATATCTACCGACTAATCCAGTAGTACGTCAGGCTCCCTCAAAATAAACGAATAGCCATCAGTAGCTATCAATTTAAAACCAACCCTAAGATTGCCTGGAATGAGAAGGAACCATAGATGGATCCTCCTCAGGGTCCTCGTCGTCCGACGAGACATCCATCGGGACAACAGAACAGCGGGCAGGAGCCCGGGCAGTAGACAAGAAAGAGTCGTCATGTGGGGTATAGTACATGTCCGCCCACATATCTCTTACAGGCATATAAAATTCCAACCACACAAAAGCATGAAAGTAAAAAATAGAAGCAGTGTAGCGTCCCCATGCCAAAGACACCGTCAATTCGCCATGGTACACACATCGGTCAGTCTGCACGTTGATATGCCAGCAATCCGGACCACCATGAATGTTGATCCGCATGTAACCAAAAAATCCACGGGGGCGAAAAGACATTCTCAACAACTTCGGTCTTAATCGAGATAAGGCCAGAAACCTTGAAACTCAGTGGCTTCCTTGTTCTCCTCACGAGTGTCTTCTAGAGAGCATACGATTCAACCAAAATGCAAAATAAAGAAAAGTACCGAAAGAGGTGAGATTCCCAGCTTTCAGTACCAACAAGGCAGTAAGAAAATAAACGGCGTCGAACGCCCACATAAGACACATTTAATACATACAGGCATAGTAATACATGAAAGCGATTAATGAGAGTAAAACAACAAGGAACAGTAATTAACATCATCCATAGCCAACTAGCAACATTAGCATTACCAAGAATCAAATAAATATCACAGTCATAATAGTAAACACATTATCCAATCATGAATGCTCAATGGACCATGTGACTGACAACTCACAATGCAACAAGGGTACCAAAGTTCCTACTCCATGGAGTAGACATAAACATTTTCGGAGTGAATGATCAAGGAGTAATGCCAGTGTATCGTTAGCCTTAAAAATATAGTGTGCTCATCACATAAAAACATTTGCGCAAAATGGCTCACACATGGCACCTCAACAGTTGATCGCGACATAGGACAACGTCACAGTCAGGATCGTCAGTGTGTTGCATTGGTTTATCCCACGGCCCCAGTGGAGCTACCACTGCCCATTGTGAGACACCCACACCCCGACGCCCTCAGGGTCAACAACATATGACACCTACGCTTAGTCTATTTGCACCCGCACATAGGTGTTATTCAAACTCCTAGGCAACATAGCCTTCTCAACAATGTCCCACGGACAATACGCATGCATGATGACACAATGTCCAATCATGTATGTTCATCAACGATGCATTTAGTATAAGCCTTTCCTCAATGGCACATAAGCATTATTCAATGTCCAACATGACATATCAACAATACATTTATTAAAACATTGCCTCAATGGCATATCATCATCCTTATCTCATTGAGTACTACATCAATAATTCTCAGCATCAATATGTATTCCTCATTACACACATACCACAATTTATATGTCATGGATCCAAGAATTCCATATTCAAAGTCATTTCATCTCTATCGGTATGAAAGCACATTCCTATCACAATTTAGTAAAGCGAATTAGTTGAATCCAGGGTTTTTAGGTTATGTTTGAGTTACAAAGGACAAAGAACCATAATCTCAATCATTTCCAGCTCAAAAATCTCATTTTTGGTCTTGGTAATCGATTACATCACCCTTGTAATCGATTACTTGAGAAACAGAACCTCTGTAATCGATTACAATCTCATTGTAATCGATTACGTGATTCCCAGAATCACGTTTCGTAACTTCAAGGCCCTGGTAATCGATTACACAACCGTGGTAATCGATTACCAATTGGACAGAACCTCCGTAATCGATTACCCACATGTTGTAATCGATTACGTGATTCCCAGCAGCACCATTTCGTAACATCAGAGGCTTGGTAATCGATTACACTCCTCTTGTAATCGATTAAAAGCTAAACAGAATCTCTGTAATCGATTACACAGCAGACGTAATCGATTACCAGATTTCCAGAATCACGATTTTGAATTTTTAAGAGCTTGGTAATCGATTACAAGCCCCGTTAATCGATTACCACGCGTAAACTTACAAAAAACAGAATTCTTCAGGTCCTCTAACTCAAACCAAACCTTTCCTCATCATATTTAATCAACAAGATACTCAAATACACCTTCAAATCATGCAAGAGGCATCAATAAATCATACAAACCCAACAAAATACACTATCATCAAGAACAACATAAAAATGAGAGAACTTTATACATGGATTCAAAAATCAACAACCATACACAAACAAGATATTCCCTTACTACCAAGATTGGTTGAAGAGGATCATCTCCCTCTTACCTATGTGGAAAACAACACAATGTGCCACTCCTTCTTGCCCTAGATTTTCGTTTTCCCCCCTTCAAGAAAAACTCCAATGTGAGTGATCACCACAATGTTCACTCAAACCATGAAAAATAGGTTCTTGATCACCAAGGTGGCCAAGAGAAAACGAAAATAGCAAGGAAATGGAAGAAAGTTGAAGACTTTACCTTAAAGCTCCAAGCTTTAGCTTCAATGGTGGAAGAGAAATGGAAGAAGAAGAAGAAGAGGAACCAAAAGATAACCACCAAGGAGAATAGTCTTGGAATGGTGGAAGGAACAAGAAAATGTGATTTGTTTGGCAAACAAGGAAGTTGGTCTCCAATATGAGTGTGTGTGTGTGTGTGTGTACGGTGGAGAGGAAGAAGAAGAGAGAAAAAGAGAAATGGGTATTTGGGTTTAGAGAAATGAGAGTGAAATATTAAGACAATGGAGGGGAAATATTTGGGCTTCCCCTTGTAGCTTCTGCCATAGAAGAGTGGAAAAAGGGAGAGAGAAAAATGTGTTGCAAGGGAAATTGCTAGGAAGCTTCCCATAACAAGCTTGGATTAAATTTAATCTTTCTTGTGAAATTAAAACTAATAGATGTGATATAGAAATCAGGTTTTGAATAATGTGATAATATTTTTAATACATGTTATTATTTATTGGACAATAGTTATAGTTGGTAGAAGTCAGCATTACAAATCTGACAGATAAATTCTTCACAGTGTTTTATTATCTCATCTGTTAAGATTTCTCGAAAAACGTAAAACCTTGTAAATTGTATCCGGCCTCAGGTTTAGTAAGAACCCCCGTCGATGTTTCCATAGTTCAAGGTTCTCAGAGAAAATGTCTCATTTCCCCGGTTCTACTCAGTACACATGTAAAACAAGAAATATATTAAAATATTCTACGTTTTTAGAAAATTCCAAGAAAATTCTAGAAAATCATAAATATTTTTAGAATGAATCCTGAGAGTAGAAAAGTAAATTTTGGGGTGTTACATTGTCTTCATCTTTTCTTGTATCATCTTTACCTTCTCTATAGTCTGTTGTACAAGATCTGGTCTGATTGCCATACTCTCCCCATCTTGATACCAACACAGAGGTGTTCGACATCGTCTTCCATATAACACCTCATAGGGTGCCATCCCTATACTCGAGTGAAAACTATTGTTGTAGGTGAATTCTATCAAAGATAAAAATTCATCCCAACTCCCTCGTTGCTCCAATACACAGGCTCACAACAGATCTTCCAAAGACTGTATAGTTCTCTCTGTTTGACCATCAATCTACGGGTGATAAGCTGAACTCAACTGCAATTTAGTTCCCATGGCTTCTTGTAAACTTCGCCAGAACCTTGATGTAAACCTTGGATCTCAGTCAGAAACTATACATGTAGGCACACCATGTAACCTTACAATCTCACTGATATACATCTGGGTTAATCTCTCTAGCGAATACTTAATATTGATGGGCAAGAAATGAGCTGACTTCGTAAGCCTATCAACTATAACCTATATCGAATCATGACCTTTCCTCGTCTTCGGCAACCCAGTAACAAAATCCATTGAAATACTATCCCACTTCCATTTTGGAATAGCTAACGGTTGCAACATACCGACTGGCCTCTGATGTTCCACTTTCGCCTTCTGACAAACCAGATAAGACGCCACATGTTCCGCTATGTCTCTTTTCATCCTTGGCCACCAAAACAACCTTTTCAAGTCTTGGTACATCTTGGTCATCCTCGGATGCAAACTCAAATCACTAGTATAAGCTTCATCTAGAATCCCCTTCTTAAGTTTAGAATCATTGGGTATACAAATTCTTCCCTTGAATCTCAAGAGTCCATCTGCTCCTTCTTCTACCGTCGCCTTATGACCTTGCTTCAACAATTCTTTTTCATTTTGCAAAAACGGGTCCTCCTCCTGTTTCTCTCGAAATATATCAAGCAGTTCATTTAAGATTACAACCTTAAATAAGTGAATTCTTCCAAGCACAAACTCCACTGACAACCATAAATCTCAGAATTTATTAATCAATTCCTTCTCCTTTATCATCATCGCTGAAACACTAATTACCTTTCTGCTTAAGGCATCAGCTACCACATTAGCTTTTCCTAGATGGTATTGGAGTTGAAAATCATAATCCTTCAAGAATTCCAACCATCGACTCTGCCTCATATTCAATTCTTTCTGATCAAACAAATACTTTAAACTCTTGTGATCACTAAAGACATTGAACATTGCTCCATACAGAAAATGCCTCCACACCTTCAATGCAAAAACCACTACGGCTAATTCCAAATCATGTGTTGGATAGTTCCTCTTATGAACCTTCAACTGTCTAGAAGCATAAGCCACTACATTCTGGTCTTGCATCAACACGCATCCTAATCCTTGATAAGAAGCGTCACAATACACGTCAAAAGTTCTTTTAGGATTCGGTAGAATCAGTACTGGTGCAGTTGTTAACCTCTTCTTCAGTTCTTGGAAACTAGCTTCACATTCTTCCGTCCACTCAAAAACTTGACTTTTTCTTGTGAGTTGCGTAAGCGATCCAGCAATCTTAGAAAAACCTTTGATAAACCTTCGGTAATATCTAGCAAGTCCAACAAAACTTCAAACTTCTGTCACCATTTTAGTTCTTTCCCATTGCAAATCAATCTCCACCTTCGATGGGTCTACCGCAACACCTTCCTTGGAAATCACGTGACCTAAAAACTGAACTTTCTCCAACCAAAACTCACACTTTGCCAATTTTGCATACAGCTTCTTTTCTTTCAGAATTTGTAGAACTATACCGAGATGTTCGGCGTGCTCTTCTTTAGTCTGAGAATAGATCAGAATGTCATCGATAAAGACAATGACAAATCTGTCTAAGTATGGACGAAAAATCCTATTCATATAGTCCATAAAGATAGTAGGAGCATTCATCACTCCAAATGGCATTACCTGATACTCATAATGTCCATATCGAGTTCGAAAAGCTGTTTTAGGTACATCCTCCCCCTTAACACGAATCTGGTGATAACCTGATCTCAGATCTATTTTCGAAAATACCACTGCTCCTTTCAACTGGTCCATCAAATCATCAATTCTCGGAAGTGGATATTTATTCTTGATAGTCACCTTGTTCAGCTGACGATAGTCCACACAAAGTCGAGAAGTTCCGTCCTTCTTCTTAACTAAAAGCACTGGTGCTCCCCATGGTGAAACACTAGGTCGCACAAACTGTTTCTCCAACAAATCCACCAATTGTTCTTTCAGCTCTACTAACTCTGTTGGCGACATCTGATACGGTGCAATTGAGATAGGACCTGTTCCTGGTACTAAATCAATTGAAAATTCGATCTCCCTCTCTGGTGGTAAACCAAGTACGTCATCAGGAAGAATCTCTGAAAATTCATTGACGACAGGAATAGTATTCACATCTTTCTCACTCTTGACCTCTAACAAAGACAATAGCATATATCCCTGTGCTCCTTCTCTTAACAATGACTTGACTTTAACAGCAGTCAAGAATCCAGACTTTTCTTCCTTAGGAAAGACTAGGGTTTTGTTTGCACAGTCTATTAGGATATGGTTAGAAGATAACCAGTCCATTCCTAGTATTACATCTAACCCAACAAGAGGCAAACAAATCAGGTTGACCGAAAACACACGGTCCTTTATAACAACAGGACAATCCAAGCATATCTTAGACGTAATTACAGGTTTAGCAGTTAGTGTAGAAACACTCAATTTAACATTCAGAGAAGACACAGGCAACTTCAATCTTTCCACACAATCATATGCAATAAATGAATGCGTTGCACCAGAATCATATAACACAGTCAGAAGATTACCTTCAATAACACCTTCTCCCTGAATAAGGTCATCAGACTGAGAAACTTCCGTTCCAGCCATAGTATATACTCGCCCTTCTGACCTCGGTTGAGTACTTCCTGACTTTGGCTGAGTAGCACGAACACTTCTCATAGTTGGCTTCCTCTCTGGCGGAGTACAATCCCTAGATATGTGCCCAGGTTATTTGCAATTAAAACAAACTGTTCCTCTGATGGAGCATTCAGTAGAAAGATGGCCTTTCTTTCCGCACTTAAAACATGTTGGCGTGAACGCCACTCTCTGACCAGTTCCACTACCACTTGCACTTCCCCTAACTGGCGGTCATTGAGATTGATTCCCTGGTGGTCTAGAATACAGCTTACGCTGAAACCGATTGTTATTACTGCTACCACCCCTCTGAAACCTTATTGGTCCAAAATTACGATTCCTCTGATCCCGTGACGGCTCTAATTCCTCGAGTCGTGCACAAGCATCTACTAAAGCATGAAACTGATTCATCTTCAAGGATAGTACACCTCGTTTCAGTTCCACTCTCAACCCTGCCTCAAACTTCCGACATCTCCACACATCATCTTGTTGAGTTTGAGCATAGTCTGAGAACTGAGACAAGCTCTCAAATTTAGAAGCATACTCATTCACCGTCATGTTACCCTGACGTAAACCAAGAAATTCCATCTCCTTGGCATGTCTAGCACTCGCAGGAAAATACTTCTCCAGAAATACATCAGAAAATACCTCCCATGTAATTTCTGTTCTTTTCGCTTGCAATAACCGGCGAGTTCCTCTCTACCAATGTTCTTCGTCTCCCCTTAGCATAAAGGTTGCATACGTCACCTTCTTATCATCCGTGCATCTCATCCCTTCAAATATCTTCTCCAAATCTTGTATCCATTGACTTGCCTTCTCAGGATCAATCTCGCCTCTAAACTGTGGCGGATTGTTACGCCTAAATTCAGATAAATTTAAGGCATCAGCAGTAGCATCTTGCTATTGAGCTGCTCTCCTATTCTGCTGAGTAATCACTTCAGCCATTCGCTGCATAGCCTCAGCAGCTGCAATCATTGGATCCACTGCACGATTCACATTTGCACGTGTTCCTCTTCCGCCGGACATCTTCTTTCTTCAAGCACAACAAAACAGAATTAGATACATCATTTCGGAAGTAAAACACAGAGAATCACACAACACAAGCAAAAACAGACCCAACCACAACCCCAAAAGACTCTAACTTGGGCTCTGATACCAACTAATGTAACACCCTTATGGGGATGTCACATTTATGAAATAAAAAAAAATAAAAAAAAATAAAATCTACCCAAGTTATAAAACATTTGTTACATAGTAATACGGGTTGTAAAATTTTCTGGTTAAACAGAATATTATGAAATAAAATAACACGGAACATAAAATAAACAAACTATCAACACACATAATGTACATATGGTTTTGTTTTAAGTAGTACAAATAATTTACAGCTATAAATATTTAAACCAAAACAGTAAACAAAGCAGTAAAAAGTCTATATATACAAACGCAGACGCGCCCAAGTACACATCATAAATATCTAGCCCTCTGAAGGATCACTTTCAGATGAAACTTCAGGTGATAGGTATCCAGGATGCCTCGACCCTCTACGGACACGAGTCCATGCAGTCGACACGCTGCTGATCTCACTAGGCGCATTAAACATACCACCCCAATGACGCCTAAGAGATAGCGGTAACTCCACATGTAAATACAACAAAGTAGAAAAGATCAGCACTCCATCAAACTCCGTACGTATGATTACAGTCAGACGCTCAACGTACGTAACCGAATCTCTGTCCTCTCGCAGTCTCCAGGCTTCAGAGCCTCCGTGAAAATCCAACCTCACGAAACCAAAGAATCCTGGTAGCGCCATACTCACTCGATCAATCCAATGGGTATGGATGATCGGATGGTTCTTGATCGTCAAACTGATCCTCGGCTTGCTGCTGCTCCTCGTCCTCGGGGTATACACACTCAAGAGGCTGTTCCTCTTCCTCAAAATCTTTATCACATAATTTAATATATATACAGAGAACACATATAATAAAGAGGTAAGACAATCTATATCACCATAAACATGGGAAATAAGAAAACAACAATACAACAGATATAGCAATTCATACAATATAACCTACCATAACAGCATAAATAATAATATAAAGTAACACAGAAATTAAGTGTAACAGCATCACATAATGTCATATATAAAATGGTACAGATAAAATAGTACAAATAATAATATTATAATGCACAACACATAAAACATATGTAATGCGACTCAACCCTACTCCATGGAGTTAATACAGACATCAGAGAGAATGACCCGCAAAGTCTATTAGTACCTCGACTGCCCAACCAAACTATTCCGCTGTCTCACGTTGCGTCTATAGCCCACTGTCATAACGTCGTGGTGTAGTACACAGTCAAAACATCGTGTAACTACAGGCATTGTACTAAATAGACTTTACAAGATCTCAATTAAGTATAGTGCGTGTCGAGACCATTAGTGTGTTACCAGTTACCACGGCCCAGAGGAGCGACCAACTGTCCACAAATGGAATAATCCGCACACTAATGTCCCCAAGTTCATTCAAGTTGAACCACACTACGCTTATCACACTAACAATACAGTGTAATTCCTCTCGTCAATCAAATCACCAATTATCAACCAAATTGGCACAACTCAATGTATGACAAAATAATTACTAAAATACCCTCAATGGGAAAAATTATGAAAATGCCCTCAATGGGAAAAATTACAAAAATACAGTACGCCCCACCTGACAATATTGTTGCACAACTGTCCGGGTTCACCACTTTGGCCCGACAGTAAAACTTACTGTTTTCATCAATCGCGTAGAAATTTTATCGCGTTTTCACAATTTCATCGTTTTAACAAATATTTTTAAATCGCATAAATATATTTTACTGTTTTTGAAATTGCGTACTATTTTTCAAACGTTTTCTCAATCGCGTAAGATTTTTAAATCATTTTCTTGTCTGATTTCCTTAAAAATTACTGTTTAAATAAACAGAAATAATATTTAATACATTTAAACTACGTAGGCTACTTTTCATACCGTATAAAGTATATTGGATATCTTTTCTATCTTATTTGTTTGTTTTTAGCAAAAATTGACAGTATTTTGCTTAAAAAATGTATAACAATGGTTTTCTAAGTTTTTTGTAAAAATCCTTTTTAATTTATATTACACCCATTTAATTATACTTTTGAAAACTACTAACGTGCTTCAAAACATAAAATGAGCTCTACGTTAGAAATTTTACAAAATCTACTGTATTTTCTTCTAAACATTAAAATCATTAGTTTTAACTTCCTAAACTTAATCTAATCATTTTTATACCTCTAAACTCATTGTAATAAAATTCCTTTTAGTATTTGTTACTTCTCTTTGTTTAAAAACAATTTTAGAAATCATAAACACTTGGCTTTGGCATGTTGGCCGAATTACACAAATTTTGCCCTTTGATCTTTAAATTCATTTTTCTTGCTCTAAATCAATTTTGTATCTTATCAATTCACCTAAGTTAGTTAAATCACTATTTTGGAAAATTGTTGAGAACATTTTGGTTCTCATTTTATATTGAGGCCGTGAGCCTTGAATGTGTGTTCTTTGGAACACTCATGCAAACCTTGTATATTATTCACATCCTACTAATTATTCATGCATTTCTAACACATACAATATTTTTAAAGCTTGTTGACATGCATATTAATACAAATCACAAATAAGAAAGCTATAACAACAAGCACACAAATGAATCCTTATGGATTCTACAATCACAAACAACTCCATTTTCTTATCACCACCCAAGGATGATAAGATTAAAGTCTTCCTCTTACCTTAAGTGAAGACAAACTCTCTTTTACTCCTTTCTATGGTTTCGGTTTCACCCTCCAAAGTCACCTATCAAGCTTAAACAATTTCTACATGTTACTAACATTGAAAGAAAGCTTAAACCATGGATCAATCATGGCTTAGAACCTTGAAAAAGAATTTAGAAATGAAAAACAAGGATTTTCACCTTCTAGGTAGAATCTCCAAGGTAGTTTTTCAAGCTTTAGATGATGGCTTTTGCAAAAACTCTCAACTAGAGATGTTCTTAGAATTGTGTTTAGGTTTAGAAAAGTAGGTTAGAAGAAATTTTATATGGATGGATGGTGAAGACAAGCACTTGGCCGAATGGACCTTCAAGGTGCATCTATGGTGTTTTCTTGTTTTTGGAAGAGAGAGAATAGAGAAAAGCTTAAGTTAAAGATAGGAAATGAAATGATAATTGCCCTCCAAAAAGCACTTGGCCGTGGAGTTCAATTGCAAAGGAGGTGTCCATTTGGTTGGCTTCATCCAGGCCTTAGAAATGATCAAAGGTCAAGATGAAGCCTTGGCCTCCAAGCTTAGCTTTCATTGGCTAATCCAAGCCTTGTCATTAAGCCTAGTCATTAAGCCTTGTCATTAAGCCTAGTCATTAAGCTTTTAGATATTTCACCACTAATGATGTTTAATTAAGCTACTAATGTTGACTACTTTTACTAAACGTGGGTCCTGCAATCATTTCTAGGTCCATTACCGCTTATTTGCACTGACTAAAAAAATAATATTATAATAATATAAAATTATTTTATTTTACAGTTAAATCCTAAAAATTAAAAGATTAATAACAGTATCATTCAGAATTGGGTTTAGTAAGATCCCCCAGCTCTGAATAATTAAAATAAGATTTCCCGGTCCGAAAATTATTATTTTCCTGCCCTGGAGCAAATCACACAAAAAGTCCAAATAAAATCACAGACAATAAAATAAAATAGTATTTCATACAGAAAAATAACCAACAGTACAAAAAGGACATAACGGTCATTTATCCTAAAGTTGAAAAACAGAAAACAGTACATTCGGGACACAACGATCATTCACCAAAGGTTTAGGGTGTTACATTGAATACTTGGATAATGTTAAGGGCATTATCGTAAATATTGAATATTTATATCTATGTGATATAATAATTAAGGAATATTGGATGATGATAATGATAAATAATGTTGATGGCATTATTGTAATTATCGTGTGATTTGAATAATGTTAATGGCATGATGGTAATTATTATTTATTATATCTGTTGTGATAAATAATGATTGAGGGCATGATTGTAATTATTGTATCTGTGATGATAAATAATGTTGAGGGCATTATTGTAATTATGGTATGATATATCTATATGGTATGCTGTTTGTGTTATCTTTGTGCTACCATATTGGTATTGGCGTCGATAATCTCACTTCTTTGTATGTCTATTTTGTACTGTAATTATATTTGTAAAGACACTGAGCAAGGGATTGAACAAGAGGGTAAAAACGAGTAGACTCCAGAGGAAGCGGAGTTTTGATAAGATGACATCAAGACCTAGTTTCTTTGGTTACGTGAGACTACAGTTCCATGGTGGAGCTAGAGCATGGAGGACTAGTCCCAATGAGAGGGGACTAATATATCAGGGAAATCTGAAGGTCAACATGAGCAGGGAATTTCATGGAGATCCATTCCTTTCTGTAACTATTTATGTATATGTCGAATTTCCGCTGTCAATCAGGCAATATTGGGATACTAGGTATTATGTCCCAATGGAGATTAGTATCGTGTCATCTGCTCGAACACCTGTCCGTAGGACTTCGTGTCGAGTTGGATTCCTTCCTACTGAGGAATCTGAGGAGGACCCGTATGAGGGTTCTATTGTTTAGTAAGACTTAGGCAGTATGTTAGCTTTGAATAATGTTCAAATACTTTGAGGACTATGTCTGTATATAAATAATCTTGACAGTACTTTTGTAATATATATATGATGTAAATTATTTGTGATGATATTGTAATATTTTATTTTATGCTAAGTTTATTTTATCGACATTAAGAAATTTTACAACTCATATTTTTATTATAACATCACAATTTATGAACTTGGGAGTAATTTGGTAATAATAACGTTTAAATGTGGCACCCTACAGTGGGTGTTACAAAAGGAATATTGATTTGTAACTTCTTAAAAACTTCTAGAAATTTCTTGAATTGTGCGTCCATCTTATGTTTAACTTGTCTGTTACGAAAAGGTAGAGGTTGTGTATAAGGCTTGTCCTTTACCTTCTTGTGGACGACTTCTTCTTTCTTCTCAACCTTTTCATTTATAACTTCTTGGTTCTTTCTCACTTTGACCTCTTCCTCAAGCAGCTTTATCTTCGGATTCCCTTTTATGTCCTTCCCACTTCTTAGTGAGATGGCTTAGCAATGCTCATTGGAGGCACTTTTTGGATTATTGACTGTGTCACTTGGAAAGGTAACTGGGGGTCTGTTATTGATGGCATTTGCCAACTGCCCTACTTGCGTCTCCAATGCTCTCATCGAAGCCTTTTGGCTCTGAATCATCGAATCATTCTTTTCTAGATGAGTATCAGTCTTTGTCATGAAGGAATCGGTCTTAACCATCAACTGCATGAACATGTCTTTAAGAGATGGTTTCTTGTCTTACATAGGCTGCCTGGTTTGTGATAAGAAACCAGGAGGATAATTAGGTCTCTCATTTCTAGGTGCTAAGGACGAAGCTCCTTGGTTGTCCCTCCAAAAGAAGTTAGGATGGTTCCTCCATCCGGGGTTGTATTTGTTCGAGTATGGGTTGTTGTATTGTGGGCGATAGTTCCTAACATATTGTGCACTTTCTGACATAGAAGGGCACCTATAGCTTGAATGGTTGTCTCCACACTTATCACAGAGAACAAATGGGCTCTGATAAGGGCTCTGCCCTATATTGTCCAGTGTACTTACAATTGCTGCCACTTGAGCTGACAACGATGTTATAACATCCCCCTCATGCACTCCAACCACCTTCCATGGAGTGTTTATTACAGAGGGCCATTGGTATCTGTTGGCTGCCAATTCCTCCAACAATTAGAAGGCATCATCAAATGATTTACTTAATAAGGACCCTTCAGCTATTGCATCCACTATCGGATGATGTTGCGACAACAAGCCTTTGTGAAATGAATATACTTGATGCCACGATGGTATCGCATGGTGAGGACATCTATGGAGTAGATCCATGTACCTCTCCCAAGCTTTATACAAGGATTTAGATTCTATTTGGGTGAATGATGTGATATCATTCACTATCTCAACAGTCTTGGTCAGAGGAAAATATTTGTTGAGAAATTTGTTATATACCTCAAACCAAGTTGTTATTGATCCCCCAGGCAAAGATTACAACTAGCTCTTAGCTCTGTCTATGAGAGAAACAAGGAAGAGCCTTAGGCGAATAACATCCTCAGATACTACATTATGCCTAAAGGTGTTGCAGATCTCTAGGAAATTAGAGAGGTGAGCGTTGGGATCTTTGGTTGACAAGCTGCTAAATTGTATTGAAGTTTGTATCATTTGGATTATGGCTGGCATGATCTCAAAATTATTTGGACGGATGACTGGCCATCTAATGCTAGATTGCAAGTTATCCATTTGAGGGTTGTCGTAACACCCTAAAACTACCACTGTATATATCATCAATATACTCAGACAAATAGCATCAGGATAGTTACTTTTACATCTAAATGAGAATATTAATATGTATTGTAATTATCAGCGTATAAATATATAGAAACTTTAACAACAGTAAAGAGATCAAGATAATTTTACACAACTTGAAACTTGTTCTTTATTACGTAATTAAAAAATATGTTTGAAATGTATATAATAACTATAACAAGCCATAAAGGTATAAGTACAACATTAGTAAACTCAATACATCAATAAAACATGTACAAAATGTGGCATCCTAGGGCCGATGAGGGCGGGGAGTGGTCGCCAGTGCTAATTGAAAGCATTGATAAGCATCTCTTGGCAAGTTTCTAGGTGAAGGGTCCCATGAATAAACTGAATACGCACTGGAATGAGAGGGATTCAGAGACTGTGCAAGTATGAGACTGCATAGTTGAGGATGACTTAAAAGGAATTAATTTGGCGTAGCTATATCAACAAGTTGCAACTTCTTTTCAGGAGCCTAGAACACAAGAACTTCATGGTTAAGCATGCTTGACCTGGAGCAATTGTGGAATGGGTGACCTCTTGGGAAGTTTCCTAAGATGCATGTGAGTGAGGACAAAGCATGCTAAAAAGACCCATGTTGGTTTGTGGAGACACTCATCAATCCTGCAAGCAATCTCGGGGCATTACAGAGTTGTAAAATGATATCACATTTTATACGAATTATTACTGTAGGGTATCACATTTTATACAAATTATTACTGTAGGATATCACATTTTATACGAATTATTATCGAATTACCCCAAGTTATAAAATGATATTGTATAATATAAATATGAGTTGTAAAATTTCTTGATATTGATAAGATAAACTTAGTAGAATATAAAAATACTAAACAGTATCACGAATAATATACACCATATACATAACCTCGGTACTGATGTACTTAAATATATACAGACAGAGTTCTCAAAAGCCGATAAACATTACTATACTATCACACTGGCCCAAGTACATGTCTATAGAGTAGAACCCTCAGACGGATCCTCCTCAGACTCCTCAGAAGATAGGAATTTCGGATGACGCGTGGTCCTACAGACAGGTGTCCGAGCAGACGACACAATGCTAATCTCAGTAGGAGTATTGTAGTAAGCACCCCAATACTGTCTATTAGAAAATGGAAACTCCAAATATACGTAAAAGTTGATAACGAAGTAAGGGTTCCCATGATACACCCTACTTAGGGAAACAATAAGATCTCCCATATAGATAATACACTCTCTGTCTAAGTGAACACGCCAAGCCTCCAAAACCTCGGAATTGTAGCCTCATGTACCCAAGAAAACTTGGTGTTGCCATTGACTTAGAAATCAGCTTCCTCAGTAAGAATCTGCTCCTCACCTTCTTTCTTAAACTCTTGCTCACCGTCTTTACCAATTACAATTATAATACAAGAACATCATACAAAAAGGTGAGATTACAAACACCAGTACCAACATAACAGTAAAGAGATATAAATGACAATAATGTCATATATATATAATAAACAATAATTATAATCATGGCATTAAATGTAACACCCCAACTTTTGGCTAAATTATATTTTTATCCTAATTATACTGTTTTCTGTTTTCTCTGTGTTATAAAATTAATTTGACTGTTTCGTAATTGTATTTGATTGTTTTGTGTGATTTACTCCGAGTCAAGAAAATAATAATTTTTGGGCCGGGAAAAAACTTGTTTGATTATTTGGAGCTGAGGGATCTTACTAAACCCAATTCCGAATAATACGTATATCAATCTTTTAATTTTTAAGATTTTTCTGTATAAAAAAAATATTTATTATACAGAAAAGTTTGTGGGACCCACGTTTATCTTGTGGGATCCACATTTGTTTTGTGGGACCCACGTTTGGGTTAGTGGGACCCACTTTTATGAAAAGTTTACCAACGTAATTGGCTTGTAAAATTCAAAACCAAAGGATTGAAAATCCATAAAAATAGTTAGATTTAGTAGATTAGTTAGTTTAAAACCTAACTTAATGGAATAATTAGTCTAAAACCTAATTAGGTTAATCTAAAGGGTTTAAGTGATAATTAAATGGATTAAACCTAATTAATTTTTCATCAAATTTTAGTTAGGCAATGTACTAGTATAATTAAGTAGAAGATTAGGGACTCTAAGTAAATAAATGATTAACTAAAATACAAAGGAATCTAACTAACTTTTAATTAAACCTAACTAGGAGGACTTAAGCATAATTAAGTTATTAAAATCAATCAAATTTTGATTAGAATTCCTATAGCATTTTCGGCCTTTTGCATGTATTATGCTCTCAAAATGCAATCATGAAGCAATCATGGAATTCTAGAGCTTAGCCATCCACCATTCAATCCATCAAAGGCCATTATGAAGCTAATTTGTCAACAAAAGGGGCTGCACTTGTTTGGAAGCCTACGGTTATGCATGATAGACTTAGGTAATCATTCACCTCCTTAATCATTCATCCTATCATTCTAAACCTTCATCCATTTCTCTTCCTACCAAGAACTCAAAGAAAAACTCCAAAGCTCTCCTATTAGCACCATTCGGCCATCAAGCTTCTCTAACACTTCCACTCATCAAAAATTTCATCCAACTTCATTTCCTAAACCTAAACCATATTTTAAGAACATCTCTAGTTGTGAGTTTTTGCTAAATCATTCATTTGGAGCTTGGAAAATCACTTTGAAGTTTCTTTCCTATAAGGTGAAAATTCTTGTTTCTTGTTTTTAATTTGATTTTTGATGTTCTAAGCCATGATTGATCCATGATTTATCTTTTTCAACCATAGTTTATGACTTTATAATTTGTTTAAGCTTGTTATGATTTTTGTTGAAGCTACACAAAATTTCTAAAGAGGAGTCCAAGGAGATCTTGTCTTCCTTATAGGTAAGAGGGAGATTTAATCTCATCAACCATGTGTGGTGGTGAGAAAATGGATGTAATTGTGGTGAAGAATCCATAAGGATTCATTCACTTGGTTGTTTGTTGTCTTTTCAATTTGTGGTTAATTTTGTGTGCATGTTTATTGTCTTTTCTATTTGTGATTTATTAAGCATGCAAGCATGTCTATAACTGTGATATTTTGGTATGTGTTCATAGATATATGATATCTATTGTGATATGTGAATAATATGTTGAGATTTGCATAAGTGTTCCAAAGAACACATAATGAAGAGCTCATGATTTTTACTATGAAAAAAGAGAACCAAAATGTTCTCAACCATTTTTGGAAGGAAGACTTAATTGATTTGATTAAGTTAATGGATTTTACAATAATTTAGAGGATGGAAAATAATTTAAAAAAAATGATTTGTACAAAGAATGGTGGAATTCGGTCAAAAATGCTTTTTAATGTATAATTACTCCAAAATTTATTTTCTATGTGTAGACCAGTTAGTTAACCTAAAAAGAATTCATTTACAATGGATTTTCAAGAACCAAATAAGTAAATAAATTTTTATTAGAAGTCTAGTATAGAAAAGAAATAAAATTTTAGACACTTGAAAAATACTTGCCCTTTGAGTTTTTAAAGTATGTTAGCAATTTTTAAAGTGTATTTTATGGTTATAATTAAATAAAGGAATTTTTAAAAAGGAAAATGTATAAAATATCACTTAGTGGATTTTCTAAACGAAATGCTGTCAAAATTGGTTAAAAATGAGCAAGTATTGAAGAACGTTTCAAAATGGCATTTAGATAGTAAGGAAATATTTTACGTAGTTAAAGAATAAAATTAACTGTAGAAGAATTTATTAAAATTGAATTTTTGAGAAAAACGTCAGAAATTATTACGTAGAGTAATTTTTTTTAAGAAAAATGGAAAATAATGTCCAAATAATATTTTTAGTTTTGGAAAGTTTAAAAATGTAATTTGGAACGTCAAGAAATATTTTATACAGTGAAAAACAGTAGAAATAGCTTACGCGTATTTAAAATAGTGGATTTTAAACTACGCAATTGAGAAAATGTTGAAAAATATTTATGCGATTGAAAAACACGATAAAATGTTTATGCGATTAATGGGAATAGTAATTTTTACTATCGGGCCAAAGTGGTGGACTCGGACATGTTGAAAAATAGTACTGTCAAGTGGAGGCATACTGTTTTTGGAATTATTGATACTAAGGGTATTTTTGTAATTATGGTGATAATGAGGATATTTATGTAATTATGATTCATGGTGATACTGAGGGTATTTTTTTAATTATGGATCAATACATACATAGAGTGATATGCCAATTTGGTTGAAATTGACGATTAACTGAGGAGATGAATTACACTGGTCATTGCGGGTGTGATAAAGCGTAGTGTGTTCATGTGGAGAACTTGGAGGCGTTAGTGTGCGAGATTCCACATGTGGACTTGTTGGTAGCTTTGTTATTTGTGGTAATCGATAACACACACTAGCGATCTCGACAAATACTATTCTTAATCATGATCTATTGGGACCGTTCGGTACTATGCCCGGTTGTACACGACGTATTTGACTATGTGCCATTCACACGGTATTTGACTATGTGCCATTCACACGACGTATTTGTAACATTTACATGACGTATTTGATTGTAAAGTTATTATTTGGTTGAGGCAGTTATGATGTGCGGACATGTATAATATCTATCGGATTATTCTCTCTGATGTTTATGTTTAGCTCCATGGAGTAGGAACGAGTCTGAGTACATGGCATATTTAATCTGCATCACTGTGGGAATAGTTATAATTTGATTTATGATATTTTGCATATGTGATAATATGAATTGTTATATTAACTATTATATTTGTTTGTATTGTTATTTTCTTTACTGTTATGCTGGTAATGATGTAGATTGTCTCACCTCTTTGTATATATTTTTTGTATTATTATTTATGTTCTCTAAAGTCGTTAAGGAAGTAAAAGATGAGCAACTGCTAGATTGTCAATACAATGAGGAGCAGCAACCGAGTGACCAGTTTGAGGAAGGCGAACCTCGAGATCATCCATATCATATGGATTGATTGCAGCGTGGTATGATGTTACCAGAGTATTTTTGTCTTCCGATGATCTTCCCGAGGAGGATTCTTCGGAGGATCAGAACTTTTACTGTTATGCTTGGGCTAGTTTATGGTTTGCTTTAAACCAGACAGTTTACTGTTTTTAATTAAATAGTTTGTAATATGTAAATTATTTGTACCTATTAAAAACAAAATCATATGTATAATTATGGTGTGTATTGTAATAGTTTATTTTATTTTATGTTATGTTTATTTTATTTTATAATATAATGTTAAAAAATATATTTTTACAACCTATATTATTATATATTACGAAATAACTTATAACTTGGGTAAAGGTTTTATTATTATTGTTTGGAAATATGACATCCCCAGCAGGGTGTTGCATTAAACATTAATCAATTTTTGACAAATAAAATATCACACAGATATAGATGTACAAACTATGCATATGTACACAAACTCAATTTCCTACTCCATAGAGCTAACTCAAGTTGGAGAGATTGATCTAGAAGATTTGTCGGTACCACAATTGTCTCAGACCACGTGCCACAACTTTCATCAGTTTTGCACGTCTAGCGTTATACACGACAGTCTACGCCAAATCTTGATTAAGAATAGTATCTCGGTCCGGATCGTCGGTGTGTTGCGTCGGTCCAATCCATAGTACAGTAGAGCTACCAACTGCCCATTGTGGAAAACTCGCAACCCGCCGCCCCCAAGGTCAACAAGTGACCTACACTACGCATATCACACCACACAAAGATGCAACTCTCTCCTAGGCCATTGGCCTTAACATAGTCCATCGAACTTTTTCAATGCATATTCAATGCATACAAGCCAATCACAGGCTAAAGTCACATTTCACATATATGAGTCCACATTTTGGCCCAACAACAATTCTACTGTATTTTCAATCGTGTAATTATTTTGTTGTGTTTTCACAATCACACAACATTTATGTCGTGTTTTCAAATTGCGTATTGATTTTTTGACGTTTTCTTAATCGCATAAAAATATTTAAATATTTTCCAAATCGCGTAGTGATTTTTCAACGTTTTTGAAATTGCGTAACTTAAAAATCATATTTTCAAGTCGTGTAAAACATTTTTCATCATTTTTCAACTGCATAAAATATTTCTTAGAATTCTAAACATCATTTTGGCCTTTCTAAAAATTAATATGACTTCTAACTTCATTTCTCCACAATTTCTTACTTAAGAATTCCTTCCCAGAATATTTTCCACAAAATCACCTTTTAATTGAATTAAATCAATGTTTCTAGCTTAAAATTTCCTAATGCGCTCCAAAACCCAAAGAGTGAGCTATACATTAGTAAATTTCAAGTCATCCATTCATTCCTCATCATAACTATATCAATTCTAAAAAAAATTAGTTTACTTTCTAAAATATTTTGAGGTTCAAACACTTTTAACCTCATTTTTCCTTCATGAAATGAAATCTCTTTTTTTACAAATAATAAATTGTTTTATTTTCATTTTTATTTCTTATGTCCTTGTATTAATTTCCTTGCACCTAATCAACTAAGTCACCATTGAAAAATCATATTTTTACACAAAACAAATCTATTCAAGCCTTCATGGCCGTGAAGTACATGGTCATTGAAACTAAAATATTGATTCATTTCCTTGCTCTTCTAAACATTCAATTTTACCATTCATGAAAATATTAACTTGGAAACACCTATTTTGAGGTGTTGAGGCCGTAAGCCTCATGGTCTTTGGAACCAAAATTATTTTTTCTTTTCAACATCTATCATGGCATACATGGCATATAATCATCATACTATATATCAAGCATATCTTTAAAGCAATAAAATCATATAAAGCATAAATAAATAAATTCAAAGCACATAAACACACATACATAATTTACACAAACATGGATATGAATCCTCACATGGATTCATCACCCATCACATACAAATTCATCTCTCACCACCATACTTGGTTGGTGAGATAGATCTCCCTCTTACCTCTTGGTGAAACCTCCAAAGCTCCTTGCTTTTCTTTTTGTACTAGTCCTTCACCACCACCACAAGATTCTTACAAACAAAATCAAACACAAGCATATTAGTATCTAAAGCTTGAATAAGAAAGACCATGGATCAATATATGGTCTTCGAATAAGAAAAAGAAACCACTAGTGAAGTTTCTATGAACTTCACCTCAAAAGCTTCAAACTTTGATCTTTGAAGAACAAGGTGAAAATGGATGATTTAGCCTTAGCTTTCAACTATGAAGAGTCTTAGAATGATGAGAAGATTTGAGAAGAAAGGTTGATAGAAATTATAGGAGATGGGAGGGTGATTTTCTCTAGCTTGGCCGTGAGATGCTCCAGAGAGAAATGGAGAGAATTTGTGAAACTTGGCTTTAGGAAATGATGAAGATGAAATGAAATGAATAAAAAGTCATCCTTTGCTTCTCCTCAAGCCTTATGGTTGTGGAGTTCACCAAAGAAGGTGGCCACTTTGTTTGACCATTCAAGACTTCCTAATGACCTTAAATTGAATCAATGGTTGATCTTCAAAGCCTTTGCTTCCAAGCTTGTTTTCAATAGGCTTAGACAACTTGAGTCATCTAGTTCTTGAAGTTTCCTAACTATAGAAAACTAACTAAGTTTCTAATTCAATTATGTCCTAACCAAATTAAACTAACTTAGTTAGGTTTTCTAGTTTCTTTGCTAACTACTTAGTTACTTGAATGTGACATCACAATTTCTAGAAGCCCCTACATTCTTCCAAAATTGTGAAGCCTAATGAGATGCAAACTAGGTTTGTTCCATTTAGTTACTACATAGGCATTATACTAACTTAGTTTAAGTTTTCTAATTTCATTTAGTTACATAGTTAACTAGTCTAACCATCTTTGTTAACTATTTTCTATTGGTTCTTATCAAGTTTCTAATATTCTAATTGGTTCACAAAATAAGCTATTATAGCTTTTCTACAGACTATTATCCAATGGATAATAGTTGCAAAAATTATTACATAATGGACAGTACATTATTGCCCACAAGTCAGTAAATATTTGTCCGCTGTAAAATAAAAATACAATAATATTTTTATTTCACAGATAATTTCTAAAAATTAAAAGATTGTGTCACGTATCTCTCAGAATTGGGTTTAGTAAGATCCCCCGGCTCTGAATAAATATGTAAAGATTTTCCCTGGCCTGAAAATTATTATTTTCTTGACTCGGAGCAAATCACACAAAACGATCAAATATAGTCCTGAAACAGTCAAAATAATTTTACAGCATACAAAAATCACAAAATAGTACAATTCTATCATTACTGTAAAATAGATAATTTTGGGTGTTACACAAAATAGCTAGTTAAGTCTTCATCATCCTTCTTTGCTCCTGCTAAGCTCGTTTGCTGAATTTATCATAGAAACAGAAAACTAGGGTAAGAATGATAATTCTTAGTAGTTATTTAAAACATGGCATCATCATAAATCCAACTACTTCAGGGAAAAACCAATTTATATATAAGAACAGAAACAATTGGAAAGGTAACATAAGCCAAAACTTAATCCTTTCCCTTCCTAAAGTAGATAATTATTCCCTTCATGAAGTAGATAATTAACTTAATTAAATAAGACAATTTCAGTCATTACATAACATCTCAACTTAATTTAGAACTTATAACTATCAATAGATAGGTGGCCCTTAAACTTATATATTCTTTTGTTACAAAATAAGACAATTGCTCATACAATTGTCAAATTATGCAATATATGATTATTCAATGCATGATGTTGCATGAATATGCCTAATATGTGCCTTATGATGCTTGTCATAAGATTTTACAAAATATTTTTATTTTAGAAAAACACATGTTATTTGACTATTCTGAGGAAGCCTTTTTGTTCCAGGAAGCCCTATTGTTCCTTGTATAGTTTTCTAGGTAGGCAGGATGCCCTTCTATTCCTTGCACTACTAATATTTTTAACATAACAGTTGTCGCCCTTTTGTCCAAGCTACTTAGAGCCCTTTTGTCCAAGTTATAATATTACCATACATGAAAATGTCAAATAACAAGTTTGAAAACCAAAACATGCAAGAATATGTTTAAAATCATTCTACATTAACCTTTCACATAATATCATTCTTCCTTGCATAAAAGGAAACAATTCCTTAAACTTCATCATTACATGAGGAGCTCATTCTCTTTTTGAAATACATCCTTTAGCATCATAACACAATTAAAGAAACATCTATGAAGGATGCCAACACATTAGAAACTTCATTTTTGCATAAATGCAATGTTGACAAATTTTGGAGGTTGTGCCTAGGCGTGGCCTTTTGGCGCCTAAGCGTGGTTAACTGGCGCCTAGGCCTGACTTGCACTAGAAAAATTCTACTGAAACGTGATTTTTGCATTCTCTTGATTCTAACCAAAAATTCATTCACCAAAAATTAGTATTCCAACATAAAAAATGTTCAACCATGATCTCAAATCACTTTACAATTCCAATATACATCTATAATGTAACATCCTCTTCAACATGTTAGACTTGTAAATGGTTACAGAGGTAGCTTAATACTTGCTTAACATGCCTGTTTAATTTTGTGACAATCTGAGTTAGTTTAGACATTTTGTTGTAAGCCGAAAGATGAAAAATAGCTTAAAATGACCCAGATATTAGCATAAATGGCCTAGCTAATGAAAATAGAGGTGTATAATTTATTTCTAAGTCACAAATGGGTATTCTATGATATAGTTTAAGTTATAAAATTTTTGGAGTCAGTTTGGTATTTTTAGGCATACTAGTTGTCTAATTAAAGCCGGAATGACTAATCACATATATGAAAAATGATGATTTTGGTGCAACAACAATTTCAATGAATCTTACGATTTATTTGAAAGTTGTTGGAACTTGGAAAACCTGTTTTAGCTAAAGTTGAGTGTTTTTAGCAGATCGAGAATTATCTGTGTGGTATCCTTTTTGCCCTTAACACTCCTCAATTTTAGCCTCTTTTCTTAACTCCTTCTATGTGATATTTCTATCACAATCTTATTCAGTTTTCACAGTTGAAAACTGAAGCCAAGGAGAAGGAAGAGAAAGAAGCAAAGGAGGAAAGAAAGAAGAGGGAATCCAAGGGGAAAAGGAAGCTTGAGGACTTGTGATCAATCCTTTATCATCACCACCAAATTCTGCAGCTTTAAGAGCTTGAAGGTAGGGGTTCTTGAACTTAGTTCATCTTTTTCCTCATTTCTTCATGCTAGTGTTGATTGAGGTTAAACATGCCAAATTGAGTTCTTGTGATGTATGATATGATTTTCTTGCTTGGATAAGTTATAAATGTTGTTTATGACTTGTTTATGCAAAGAGTTTGGATTAGAAAACAAAACTATCCATTTTGGACCTAAAATGCTCAATGTGTAGGTTTTTGGGATTTTGATGGGTGGTTTTGTGTTTTGATCCATTTTTGATGAAATCAATTGGTATTTTGAGTTTCCCTTGTGTTTATGAACTTGTTTGGGACTTAAAATCACCTAGAGGTTGGATTGGAGTGGCCAAAATCCAAGATTTTGGCCAATGGAACAGTACCACCTCTGCAGAATTCTGCAGATCGCGGGGCCACGCCTAGGCGCAAGAAATCCACGCCTAAGCGTGAGTGGTTCGGTTTTAGTCTGGGCAAGACAGAGAGTACCACGCCTAGGAGTGGGAATGTCATGCGTAGGCGTGAGTACCAGGATTTTTCAGGATGCTATTCTTGAGATTTAGCATTCTCTAAGAGTGAGGATCATTCTTATATGCTTTCCTAAGTGTGTTGAGACACAAATGAGGGTAATTCTTGGAGAGAATAACCATATGGCTTATGCTTAAATATGGTGAAACCTTAGGCAGATCTATGAGTTAGAATGCTTTAGGAAATATCTAAAACTTTGATCAACACGAGGTTGACTTGGAAATCATTTGTGAAGTGATGGTGAGAGGTTTTATGTAAGGAATTACTAGTTACATAGTTCTTGGTACCATGTGGATAGGTGATGCTAGGACCTATATGTATTAGTATTGGATAATCACTTGGTTATGGGAATCTTGTCATGTGTCTTAATTGTGAATTGAGATAGTTCTTGATACTTGGTTATCAAACTTGGTATTTGATAGTTTCCCAATGTATTGTAACTTAATGTGGTGTGCATAACCATATAGCTAGAGAACAAGGTGTTGATCTTGATTCTCGTAGCAGGTATGCTATTGCAGTCAGGGTTATCGGTATGGGGGTGACAATAGTACTCTTACATTGGTGAGGGGAAGGTGTTTACCTACTACTAAGTGGGATTAGGCTTTTTGGCTTACTTTACTTCATATATACAAGAAACAGAGGTTTCTAATCAAGTAGCTTGTGTTTTCAAATCTTAAAATTGCATTAGCATTGCATAATCATTATATTAGTACTTGTTTGAGCATAATCATACCTCATCTCATAAAACATTGCATGGTTGACAATTGTATGGGCAATTGTCATTGCTTAATCGATTGGTTTGGTTGGTCAGTTGTTTGATAATATCTTAGGATTGTATGGGCAAAATCTTTTGATGTTATTGATTGTCAGATATTTATATTGCTTATAATATGATTGTGTTCAGTTATTTGTTTGTTGGAAATGATTAACTGCTGGTCTTGGTATGCGAATACTGAGAAATAATTATTTCTCACCCCTGTATACTTCATGTAATTCTAGGTGAAGACCCTCCAAAAGGATATGACAAGAAAAAGAAGAAACAGAAGACTTAGTTTAGTAGTTGTACTTCTTTTTTATCCAATTTGTATATTATTACTTTACTGGTTGTATATAAAGGTTTATGTATACAATATGGCTTGTTAGCCAGAGATGTATGTATATATGATTTTTTTATCATTCAAGGCTTTCTACATTAACTATAAAGGTTATTATGGATTTTTAATTACTTGCATTTTAGAAGTGACACATTTAATGCAATTTGTTTTGATATTTTCCACATATTATATGGAAAATTGTATTAGGGTGTTACAAATAACACAATCATATATGAATAAAGGAATCAATCAAACACCTCAAAAAAACCCAATTTTTTAAGTTTGAACATAAGTGATTTCAAAGGTTCACCATTCACAATCATAACTCATAATACTAAGAACATTCATCTTCAAACTTGAACAGAATGAAAATCGACATGAAATTCACAACAAACACCTAAACCCATTATTTTGCACAACCATCCAAAAACAAAATGGAAACTTGAAAAAAAGAAAGGATGGAGAAATAAGATGAAGCCCCCTACCTCAAGCTTTGTCTTTTCCTTTCTCTTTTCTCTTCTTTTCTTCCTCTCCTTCTGCTTCTTTTCTCTCTTCTCTTCCTCCACTGGTTGTGTTCGTTCTTCCTCTCTATTTTTCTGATGAGAAAAACGTGAGGCAAGCGCAATAAGTTAATAGATAATACCATATGACTTGGGGTTGAGTTACTAAATCTTTGTATCTCTTAAGAACACTTTGATTCTTGCTAAATCAAGTTTCCTAACCTCCAACGATATTAAAATAAATTCTAGGATGCACCTAAATTTCATAATTTTTTATATCTACTACAGGTCAATTCGGTATTAAAATGTACAACCGGTGTACTTAAAAGTACCAAATTAACTCAGTTTGTCTTGAAACTTTAACTACACCTTACTGTATGCATTTGTGACTTAGACATAAATTTTTCATATTTATTTCCTTTATTTAAGCAATTTATGCTTTTTTTCCTGAGTTAAAATTATCATTTTGTATGTTTTGTGTTACAACAAGGTTCCAAAATTAACTCAAAAAATCACAAAATTGCTTGGACATGTTAGACACAAATTATAGCTCATTTTTGTCCATAAACATTACTAATATGTTAAGGAGGATGTTACATTTCTCTCCCTTTTTTTTTAAATTTTGTCCTTAGAATTGCATACCTCAATCAAAAAGCTCTAGAGAGTCCTGCCTCATGTGGGACTCTAACTCCCAAGTAGCCTCCTCTGATTCAACACCATTTCAAATAACTTTCACCAAAGGAATTTGCTTACCTATGAGCTCTTTGGCTCCCTCATCCACGATTCTCACAGGTTTCATTGCAAAAGTTAAGTCATCTTTCAATTGTATTGATTCAAGTTCCACAATGTGTGAAGGATCAGGTGTAACACCCCAACTTTTGGTTAAAGTATGATATTGTCCTAAATGTACTATTTTATGTTTTTTGTGAGTTATAAAATGAATTTGATTGTTTTGTGATTGTATTTGATTATTGTGTGTGATTTACTCCGAGTCAAGAAAATAATAAATTTTTCGGCCGTTTATGAAAAATCTTAATTTAATTATTCGGAATTTGGGGATCTTACTAAACCCAATTTCAGTGATAAAACGTGTATTGATCTTTTAATTTTTAGAATTTAAGCGTGCAATAAAAATATTTTATATTATTATAATATTATTTTATTGAACAGTACGATGTTCTGGGACGTAACTCGGCCACCAAATTCTTCGCCCACTTTGTCAATGATCTCAATATATATTAAAAACAGTAGAAATCTGCTCCAAAACGAACCATGGACCCAAAAAAGTCTATGGGACCCACGTTTGGAGAATCAGTCAACATTTCTGGCTAGATTTATTTCTAAGCTAATGGGATGTGGTCAATGAAAATGGCTTGAAAGTTTCTAAGCCAATAGGAATTTAGTCCACAAAAGTGGTTAGACTAGTTAGTAACTAGAAAAACCTAACTATGTTAATTTAAACTTAACTAAGTTAATCTAATGTGTCTAAGTAGTAACTAAATGAAGTAAACCTAGTTAGCTACTCATTAGAATTCTAGTTAGAGAAGGTTCTAGTAAAGTTAAAAATGGCTAGCAACCTTAAGTAACTAGATAGTTAGACAAGTAACTAAATAACTTAACCAATTGCACCTAAGTCTAACTAGATTGCATAAATGAACACAAACCTAGTTTGCTCTCCTTTGGAGCAATTCGGCCAAGCATGTTCAAGAAGGATCAAGAAGCTTGGTGACTTGATTTTCTACACCAATAGGAAGCTAGCTTAGGAGCAAAGCCTTGATATCCACCCTTGATCACATCTAGGGCCATTAGGAGGTCTTGGATGGTCAACAAAGGAGGCCACCTCCTTTGAGCTCCACGGCCATGCATAGGAGAGAAGGCCATTTCTCTTCATTTTTCATCTTTGCTATCACCTATGTTTTCACTTCTCTCTCTTCAAGAACACCAAGAAAAACTCCATAGTTTTCTTCTTGAGCCATTCGGCCAACCCCCTAAACACCATCATCCACTCTTCTAAATTTTCGCCTAACACCACTTCTCAAATCTAAACATCATTCTAAGAAATTCTCTAGTTGAGAGTTCCTTCAAAATCATCCATCTTGAGCTTGGAAAACCACCTTGAAGATTTTTCCTACAAGATGAAAATCTTTGTTTCTTATTTCTAACTTGATTTCTTAGGTCCTAAGCCATGATTGATCCATGGTTTATATTTTTTCACCAATAGCTATGACTCTTTAAAATTTGTTTGAGCTTGTTAGGGATCCTTTGGAGGTCACACGAAAATCACTAGGAGGAGTATAGTAGGAGTTGTCTTCCCTTAAGGTAAGAGGGAGATTTAATCTCATCAACCTTGTGTGGTGGTGAGAAAATGGATGTATTTGTGGTGAAGAATCCATAAGGATTCATTCAGTTGGTTGTTTAATGTCTGTTCTATTTGTGGTTGATTTTATGTGCAAGCATATCTATAGCTTTAAAATATATGGTATGTGTTCATAGATGTAAGATAAATATTGTAGGATGTGAATAACATGTGAGGTTTTGCATAAGTGTTCCAAAAAACACAAGGAAGCTCACGACTTCACCAAGTAAAAGAGAACCAAAATGTTCTCAACCATTTTCTAAAGGAATGACTTAATTTATTTAATTGGATTAATGAATTTTACAATGATTTAAGAGATGGAAAAATAATTTAAAATGATTTGTAAAGAATATGTTGAATTCGGCCAACATGCCATTCAATATATATTTGATTCCAAAATTTATTTTTCTAATGTGGATTAAGTAGTTAACTTAAAGAGAATTCAATTTCAATGAATTTTTGGAGAACAAAATAAATGGATTTAATTTTAGAAACCTAATTAGAGGAGTTAAGTATAAACAAGAAATAAATAGAACACTTGAAAAATACTAATGTAAAGCTCACCTTTGGGTTTTGAAGCATGTTAGCAAGTTTCAAGGTATAAATAATGGTTATGATTTAAATAGATAATTTTTAAAGGAAAACGTAGGAAATATCATTTAATGGATTTTCTAGAAGAAATGTTGTCAAAATTAATCAAAAATGAACAAATAATGAAGAAAGTCTAATAATATAATTTAGAACGTAGAGAAAATATTTACATAGTTGAAAAATACTAGAAATAGCTTATGTGTATTTAAAATAAAGATTTTTAAGTTACGCGATTGAGAAAATGATTTAAAAATCTTACGCGATTGAGAAAATGATTTAAAAATATTACGCAATTTTAAAAATGTCAAAAAAATATTTACGCGATTTAAAAATGTTTGAAAAAGGTGACGCAATTGTAAAAACGCGATAAAATCTTTACGCGACTAAAAGGAACAGTGAGTTTTATTGTCAGGCCAAAGTGGTAGACCTGGACATGTGGAGAAATAGTACTGTCAAGTGGAGACATACTATATTTTGGAGATTGTGACACTGAGGGTATTTGTATAATTATGGTTCATTGTGGCACTGAGGGTATTTATGTAATTATTGTTCAAATGCATATATTGAGAGATGTGTCAATTTGGTTGATAATTGACGTTTGATTGATGAGATGAATTACACTATATTATGGGTGTGATAGGCGTAGTGTGGTTCATTGAGTGAACTTGGAGGCATTAGTGTGCAGAGAATTCCATATGTGGACAATAGATAGCTCCTCTGGGCCATGGTAACGGGCAACACACTAATGATCTCAACAAACACTATTCTTAATCAAGATTTAGTGAAAAATTATCTGGTACAATGCCTGTGGTGCAAGACGTATTTGACTGTGTACTACTTACATGACGTTTTGACTGTGGGTTATTTATATGATGTTTGACAGTGTCAATAGTTGGTTAGAAACAAATTAGGTCCACAGATAGTTCTGTCGGATCATTCTCTTTGATGTTTGTGTTTAGCTCCATGGAGTAGGAATGAGTTGGTGTACATTGGCATATTTGGTCTGCAACATAATGTGATTATTTATATTTAATGTAATTTGTTGTATGTGATGTAATGGTATGCATTATTGTCTTAAATTGTGATATCTGTATGTATTATCGTTTTATGTACTGTCATGCTGGTAGTGATGTAGATTGTCTCACCTCTTTTTATGTATTTCTCTGTATTATTATTTATGTCTTGTAAAGAGTTTGAGGAAGATGAAGAGGAGCAGCCTCTAGATATTCAGTACAGAGAGGACTAGCAACCGAGCGATTAGTTCAAGGAAGGCGAGCCGTTAGATCACCCATATCCAAGGGTCATAATTAGTCATAGCCTTTTTAGAAGACCAAATCTCCACCATTGATTAAATCCACATCCAATTGTCATAAATGATCCATCTCCATCATTGATTTAATAAAATCCAACGGTCAAAAAAAGGTCCTAGCCATTTAGAGACCAAATCTCCACCCTTGATCTAATTCTAAATCCAATGGTTATAAATGGTCATAGCCATTTTATTAGACTAATCCTAAACCATTGATTAAATCGAACAAATTGAATCAAAGTCTTCAATATTAGACTTGCTTCCTATTGGTCCATCAAAAAATTAAACTTTTTTCCTATTGGTCCGTCAAAAGTTTTATAACCATTATTGTTGATTTAAGTAGCGTTATAATTTCTATTTTTAAGGTTGCTAAAACCCCACGAAAGAATATATTTACCGTATTTTTATCACCCGATAATTAAATACAAGACAAAACATAGTACAATAAATTTTCTAAAAACTATTCTGAATTCGAAGGTTTTGTTTAGTAAGATCCCTTGTCTCCGTCTCAATAGAAATTTTGAAATAGTTAACGTAGAAAAATTTTCATGTTAGTGGGACTCACCTCTTATCCCACGTAGGACCACTAGGGCCCACGTTAGAAAAAATCAAGCGATAACCATAAAAATTTATAATCATCCACAAAAATCACAAATATTAGAAAACATTGAAAATCAATCGATTGTAAAAAATAATTAATGTGGACAAGAGAAATAAATACTTAAAGATTTTCTTTACTCCGAAAATTATCATTTTGACTGAGTAAATTATCAAAACGATCAAATATGCTGACGGAATACCCAAAATAATTTTACAGTATATAGAAATCACTAAATAGTAGAATTCTGTTAACTGTCAAAATTACTGTCTAATAGATAGGAAATTTTGGGGTGTTACAATAATTGAGGGATATTAGATGATGATGATGATAATAATGTTGATAGCATAAATGTAATTATTGTATCTGTGTGATAACAATAATGTTGATAGCATGATTGTAATTATGGTGATGTAATAAATATGTGTAAACTTGTGCTATTTGTGTTATCTCTATGCTACCATTGGTACCATTACAATTGGCGTAAGTGCTCTCACCTCTTTGTCATATATTGTTTCATTGTGATCTTTATTGTTAAAATTGTATAGTAGATGTAATGAGTTTATAGACGTTTGAACTTATAGATTTCGAGATTGACAACTTAAAGTGGTCATTTAGGATTCAAAGATGCGATGTTGACAAGGAACATTACATGGTACATCAAGATGGATACAAGAAGAAATAAGTATTTGAGTTTTTATCGTTAGTGTTATACCATACATTGAGTAGGACCCGTCATGGGAAAACACCCTAAAGTTTAAAAGTCTATAAATTTTATATTTTTTGAATAATTATTAAATATTATGTGGTATTTTCGTAATGTATATTAATCAGGTTTAAATCTATTTTTTAATATTACTTATAAATATCAGATAAGTTTACATTTTCGCGAGAAGAAATTTTAAAACCCATGTTTTATAACTCAAACCTTTTATAAACTGATTTTCAGATTAGGAGTTGGTAGTTGGAAATGCGATGCCCAATAGGGGTGTTGACACGTGACTTCAGAGGATTTAGTTCAAATGTGAGGCGTTTGACTCTGATCAAATTTGATGGAGCACCGATATTTACTACTACTTTGTGTTATACATCTTGAGATGCCTTTAACTCTTAGACTTTGGGGAGGACTATTTCATGACCATGAGATTTTGAATCGTTAGCACAAACATCATGATAAGAGGATTTAAGACATCCGTGATTTTCATTCGACGATCCATAGCCATTGGTTGATCCTCGGAGGGTTAGAAATCTTTGATGTGCACTTGGGCATTTTTTAGTGTGATGTCAAATATTTTACTACTTTACTTAAATATATGTAGTTGTAAATTATTTGTTGTACTTAAGACAAAAATCATATGTATATTATGGTGTGTAATAATAGTTTGTTTTATTTTATGTTTCATTTTATTGTATTTAATGTTATCATGTATAAAAAGAAAAAAGAAAAATTTTACCACTCATATTAATTATGTATTAAATGTTTTATAACTTGGGTAAATTTTATTATTATTGTATCGAAAATGTGACATTCTCATAAAGGGTGTTAAATTAGCTTGGTATCATAGCCTAAGTTAGAGTCCTTTGGGGTTGTGGTTGTGTCAATATTTTTGCTTGTGTTCATGTGAACTCAAGATATGTGATTTGTTTAAATAGTTACATCTAACTTTGTTTTGTTCGATTGAAGAAAAAGATGTTTGGTGGAAGAAGAACATTATAACGTGGAACGTAATGTGGATAAACATTTGCTAGATTTTTATGTGGTCGAAAGGAGATATGAAATGGAAGGTGATTACCCAACAAAATCAACGAGCAACCCAACAACAAAATGCCATCCCGTGATGCTATTATAAACTTGTCCGAGTTTAGGTGCAATAAATGCGTTATGCCAAAGGCCATTTTCCATTAGCGAATAATAAGTCAAATTTGTTAGGTCAAGACTTGGAAATGATATTTGAAGGAATGGGGTGCTTGCAGATGACTAATCGGAAAGTGACGTAACGATACTTTTATGTATTGAGAGGTGATGGCTATGATAACTGGAATGGAAGGAACCCGATGATTTTTACGAGATTGCGAAATACTTTCCAAGGTGTTAAAGAAAGTATTTCTAGAGAATATTTTCTTGTGTGAGTCTACCGAGAATATGCTATTAGAAATAGAATTTCTTAGTTAACTAATGAAAATATACTTGAAGATGTATACGAAGGCTAAATGAGAGCATTTGATCAGTTCTCAAAGGTACTTTCAAATTCAACCGATGTTGGAAATGTCGTAGAAATTGAGGAATGTCGAGGCTTGATCTGAAAGTTGAGTGCTACCCATGAGGATGAGCGAATTTCCTACTTTGATGGATATATGCCGACCACTCAAGGAGTTGGAGCCGTTAAGAGATCTAAGAAATCGCAACTTTGGACCGACTAGATTCCAAAGAGAAGGCAACAACAACAATAATCGATTTCAGCGCAAACCTTATTCGAGACCACCGGAAAGTTCTAGTGGTAACAGAGTTGGCCCAAATGTGGCGTTTATGCCAAGATGTTTTAATTTGGGAAAATGTCAAATAAAGGGATTGTTCGATAAGCATAAACAAGAATATTATTAAAGTGACAAAAAATGGAAATGTTTCTAGGGATAAAAATAAGAACATAAAAAAGGAAGTGTCTAAGTAATGTTTTTCTACTTCTAACCCGTGATTACCGGAGGGCGGGTGTACACGATGACGGGCCAAAAACTTAGTGTCCAAAGATCTTACGGGAGGAAGGTGTCATTGAAGGTAATCTTTTAATATTGTGCTATATAAGGATTTGCAATCATTTATTAATAATGAATGTATGGATCTAAATTTTGAAATTCTGTGTCTTTCTCGAGTTTAGATTGATTGTTTCTACCCCAATAGCCAAGCTGTTGTTACATCCAAAATATGAAATTCCTATCATCATAAATGATCGAAGTAAAAATGAATTTAATTTGCTTACCTCTTGTTGAGATAGATATAATACTAGGAATAGATTAGTTATCTTCTAACTATATCATATTAGACTATGCCAACAAAACCATAGCTTTTCCTAAGGATGAAAGTTCTAGATTTTTGATTACCATTAAAGTCAAATCATTGTTGAGGGATGGATTCAATTATATTTAATTCACATATTTGGTTCTTTGAAAGTCAAGAATGAGAAAGATTGAGATGCTATTTTAACGTCAATGAATTTTGGTAGGATAAATTTTTTCCATTGAGGTAACTTGGTTTACCATAAAGAGAAATCGAGTTTTCTATTGATTTGGTCAAACAATGAATTAATACATTCAAAATTGCATCAATTATGACAAGCCATCAAAATTGATAGAGTTAAAAGAAATTAGAGGAACCTTGGAGAAATTTGAGTTTGTGCGACTAAGTGTTTTGCCGTGGGGAAAACAAGATCGCTAGTCAAGAAAAAGGATGGAATGTTTAATACAATCTTTATATGGAATATCAAATCGTTGAACAAGTAACTATAAAGAATAAGGGAAAACTTAGAGGGAAAGGATCAAAACCGATTTGATGGACCAGTGTTGAAATGATCTTCAACTATTTTTCTAAGATTGAATGTTAGTTATCATCATATTCGTGTAAAGGTAGAGGATTGATAATCACATATTTTATTCATTAAGAAACCCTCATTATTAGTCATTTACACTCTTCATGTACTTAATTGACTGAATTTGATTATGTTTTGTAATTTGAACTCGAATCGGACTTAATTGATTTTTCAGCATTATTGAGTTTACACTGTTTTGTATTTTGGCCATATCTTGAGTTCTAAATGTCTGATAATTATGAATTTTACCTTGTAGAAATCTAAAGAATAAAAGAAGAGCTCGAAGTCTGATTCAACTTTGATGAAGAGCTCAAAGTCAAATATTCAGACATTTAGTGGAGCTAATTGGGCATGGAAATCAGAATACGGGATTTGAGATTTTGAACCCGAATCATATCTCAAGATGTGTGATGAGCTGAAAGTAACAGAACATAATTCGAGTTTGGGTTTATAGAATGGGCTGAAAATTGGTGATCATTTTGAAAGTTAAGACCCATATGTACAACTTTTGACAAACACAAAACTTGGACATATCCTTGATGGAGATATTGGGTCTGAAAGTCAAAACAGAGGTGCTGAAACTGGTCCTGAGTAGTCTGTAGTAATTGGGTCATATCTTGGGCTGTAGGACGAATTTTGGGTGCTTCCAGAGCCATTGGAAAGCTTAGACAATTTCCTAGAACTTTCATGAAGACCATTTGGCTCAAAAATGACGAAATCAATGAGTTCAGCAATGAATACTTTCGGAGACAAGGAAGCTCACCTACCAAGTTCACCTACACTCAAGCTCACCTACCAAGTTCACCTACCAAGCTCACCTACTAATTCCACCTACTAATCTCATCTACCCATCTACTACTACTCTGAATCCTCTATAAAAGGAAGCATGTGGAGAGCTCTAAACACAACATACACTTAGAGTTAAAGATAGTTTTTCATAGTTCTTGTATATTTTTTCCTTCATTGTAATGGAGAGCTAAGTCACTTCTAGTCAATTCGGGACTCTTGAAGAGATTGTGGCTTGGATTCTTGAGACCTTGGTTATGTAATGTATTTGATTTATATTTGAATTTCTTCTTCTCTTCTTCTTCTTCTTCTTCTTGTTCTCTTGATCTTGAATGCATGAATGGTGATTCTATTTATGTTTGATCGATTTGATCTTGGTTTAAGATTAAGTATTGTGATGAAATTTAGAACTGATTGATATGAATTAATCACATAAATGAAGATTGAGATTTGTGATGAAACTTAGAACTGATTGATCTAAACTAATCACGTAATTGAAAAGGTTAGGTTACTGATTTGTGCCTAGGTTAATTGAATTGAATTCGGTGCTTAAATTGACATATATTTTATGAATGGTGCGATTGCAGATTTGTGTTTATCACTTGTCAATTGAATTCTAGACGATTGTCTAGTATGAATTCGGATTGATGCGAGAGATCTCGGTTAGATCCAAGTTAACCATTCAAATGTATTTCAGGTGTTTTTGAAAGGTCTATGATTGAATCCACCCAATCTTGGATAGGTTTCTAAATTGACTGTTCTTTTAATTGTTATTTCTCTTTAAATTTGTTTGCGATCCTTGAACCATCAAAACCCCCTTTTTCTAACTTTCACTTGATTTGATAAAATTGCATCTACGATCCTTGAGGAGACGATCCGATGTTGTTCACTATACTACAAGTTTAGGTAATAACTTCGGTTATAATTTTGATTTGAGTTCGGCACTCGTCGAGAATTTTGAATTTTGCGCCGAATTCTTTGGGAACTCGTAGGTGTAATCTTTTCATTTTGAGTAACCTTACTAATTTTTGTTCTTTCTTACCTATTCTAATAGTTATTTTTCATTTACTAACATTGTTCATACCATACTAACATTTTTATCCTAGCTTTTGAATTTTTCTCGATTTAGGAAAGACGGAAAACAAGGTGATTACGGGTAACTATTGCAATTTTCGAACTGCAACATGCCCAGAATGAGCTGAAACTTGGTTGGTTGAAGGAAAACAGCCTGATAAACAAGACTCACAGTAAACTGTGAGGTCACCCCTGGTTTTTCGAAATTCTATCATTTAGACCACTTTTTCAATTTTTTAATATTTTTTATTGCATTTTCTAGTTTCATTTTTATGTAGATTTTGTTCTGTGTTGATTCCATAATTTTTAAAAATGTTTAGACATATTAACTAGATTTATTTTTGCATATTTTGAGTGTTGTTTAGTGTATTTTGCTTAGTTGCGCTTTTGTGTTTTTGTGCTTTAGTTGATGCATGACTAGGTCCAATCGATATCTTGCTTGATCTTGATCCCGAGATTGATAGGACCTGCATAGATTAATTAGATCTCGTGTGATAAATTCAAGAGTTAATTCGAACCTAATTTTGGGAGTGAACCCGATAACTTAAATAATCCCGAAATCATGGCCGATAACATGCATAATAGAACCCTTAAGGAACTTCTTTGCTCCCGATGTATCTTACCAATCTTTGTGCATTCAATATCCTCGATCTTGATGCAGATTTTGAGTTGAAATCTGGTTTGATACACTTGTTACCAAAGTTTCATGGTCTTGCGGGTGAAGATCCTCATAAGCACTGAAAGAGTTCCATGTTGTGTGTTCAACCATGAAGCCACAAGGCATCTCGAGGAACACATCAAGTTAAGGGCATTCCCTTCTCACTTGTCGATGCATGACCAAAGATTGGTTGTTTTATCTTTCACCAGGTTCGGTCGAAGTTGGAATGACATGAAGAGGTTGTTCCCTGGAGAGATTCTTCCCCGCCTCGAGAGAGCGCTGCAATTAGGAAGGATATATGTGGCATCGACGGATGTCCGGTGAGACTTTGCATGAATCCGGGAGAGATTCAAGAAGTTGTGTTCGAATTTGCCCTCATCACCAAATTAGTGACCAGCTCTTGATTCAATACTTTTATGAGGGTTTTTTGCCAAATGATAGAAGCATGATCGATGCTTTGCCTCTGGAGGAGCCTTAGTAGACAAAACTCCTACCGCCGCAAGAGATCGATAGCAAACATGGCAGCCTAATACCCAATGATTTGGCTCGCGGATCATCACCGCAACGAGAGGAGTTAATGAAATTCAAGCATCTCATATGGACCAACAAAGAATGGAACACAGACTAGATGAATTGACTTCTTTGGTAAGACAGATAGCAAGTGGGTCAACAACCACCCATGCGAGAGGATCGCATCGGTGTGTGGAATTTGCTCTAATTCATCTCATCCTACCGATTCATGCCCTACACTTCAGGGAAGATGGTCCCGCTTTTCCGGATCAATGTGTTCTTTCAAGCGGTGGTGTTTTTCCTGGTAGACCCCAATATCGCCAACAACAAAGAACAATCTAGATATGATCCATTTTCTAGTACTTATAATCCCTGGTTGGCGAAGACCATCCCAATTTGAGATATGGGAATTCTAGCAAGAACAACAACGGCCCCAGAAGAAAGTTCTACCAACAACAATTTAGATACCAAAGCTGCAGGTCCAAGCAACAAATACCAACAAATACCCCCGCATTCGAACAAGAAACTTTCGGTTAGTCATCGTCCAATCCACTCGGTGAGCCATCATTGGAAGACTTGATGAAACAAATGGCCACAAATAACATTCGGTTCAGTGAAGAACGTCGGTGCCAACATTCAGAATTTACAAACTCAAATCGGGCGGTGGCAACCATTTGTGAGCGAGCTAAAGAGTCAAGGTTCTAGCCAATTGCCTTCACAAACAAATCAACAATCCAAGAGGCAACGTAAGTGCAATTACCTTGAGAAGTGGCAAAGAAGTTGATGTTCCAACCTTACAAAGAATCGAGAAATTGACCAAAACGACAGGAAATGGATAATTCAGTCAGAAATCTATGCCCGAAGAAAATTGCAGAGAATTCAGATGTTACCATTCCATTACCTTTTCCAAATAGGATCACACAATCCAAGAGAACAATGCAAGCAGAAATGGAAAAAGAAGTCATGGAGACATTCAGAAAGTGGAAATCAATATTCCCCTCCTAGATGCAATCAAGCAAATTCCAAAATATGCTAAATTTCTCAAGGAGTTGTGCACTCATAAGAGAAGGTTGAAAGGGGATGAGAAGATCGGCATGGGAAGAAATGTTTCGCAATGATTCGCCAAGCATGCCACGTAAATGCAAAGATCCTGGAACTTTCACAATTTCTTGCACAATTGGCAACTCTAGATTTGAGCATGCAATGCTAGATTTGGGTGCTTCGATCAATGTCATGCCCATGTCAGTGTATAAGTGTTTAAACATTGGTACTTTGCAACCCACTGGTATCGTGATTCGGTTGGCAAATAGAGCCACTTGTCATCCTGCAGGTGTCTTTGGAAGATGTGTTAGTTCGGGTGAATGAGTTGATTTTTCCACAGATTTCTACATTCGGACATGGAAGATGAGTCTCCAACAAACCATGCTCCATTGATTCTAGGCAGACCATTCCTCAAGACCGCCAAGACCAAGATAGACGTGCATCGGCACCCTTTCTATGGAGTTTGGCGACGATTTGGTACAATTTAACATTTTTGATGCCATGAGACACCCCAGAGGAGCATTACATTTTCCATGTTGATATGATTGAGATCTTTGGTTGATGATGTCTATCTTGATTTATATCTTTGAATTCCCGATATTGTTGACTATCTTGGTTCTGTTTCTTGTGATACATGTGCCACTTGTGATGTTGAACCATGTCTTTGCATGTCTTTGAGATTTATTCGTCATATGAGTAATGATACAAATGGCGATGATGCAACAATTGAGAATGAGAGTCGTACCATCCATTGAAATTAATGTTCTTTGAGTTAGGTTTCAGATCACTTGTTACCTTCCATTGTACAACCTCCATCCTTGGAGTTGAAGACTTTACCGAGACCATCTTAAATATGCATATTTGGGAGATGGTGAGACACTTCCTAGGTGATCATTGCTAAAAACCTACAACCTTTGATCAAGAAGAAAAATTACTGCAGATTTTGAGGCGGAATAGGCAAGCCATTGGATGGACTCTTGCAGATATTCTGGTATTAGTCCCTCCACATGCATGCATAAGATTTTATTGGAAGAAGGGATCAAACAAGTTAGACAGCCCCAAAGGAGACTAAATCCCCGATTCTAGATGTGGTGAAGAAGGAAGTTACAAAGCTACTTCAAGTCGGCATTATTTATCCCATATCTCGATCAATGGGTGAGCCCCGTGCAAGTGGTTCCCAAGAAATGCTGGGTCACGGTGGTTGCGAATCGAACAATGAGCTTGTGCCCACACGAGTTCAAAACAGGTTAGCGAGTTTGCATTGATTATAGGCGGCTCAACTAGGCTACCGAAAGGATCATTTCCCGCTGCCCTTCATTGATCGGATGTTGGAGCGGTTAGGCGGCAAGTCACATTATTGTTTCTGGATGGATATTCGGGCTATTTTCAGATTCATATAGCCCCGTAGAAGACCAAGAGAAGACTACTTTCACTTGTCCATTTGGCACATTTGCATATGGGAGGATGCCCTTTGGTCTATGCAATGCTCCAGTGCACCTTTCGAGAGGTGTATGGTAAGTATCTTTTCTCGATTTTTTAGAAAATTGCATGGACGTATTTATGGATGATTTTTTGTCTATGGATCTTCCTTTGATGCATGTTTAGATAGTCTGGCTCAGGTCTTGCATAGATGCATTAAGACTAACCTCGTTCTAAATTTTGAGAAATGTCATTTCATGGTAGAACAAGGTATAGTCTTAGGGCATGTGATATCTCGTGAGGGTATTGAGGTAGATCCTGCAAAAATAGATGTTATTTCATGCCTATCTTACCCCACATGCGTGCGGGAGATTCGTTCTTTCCTTGGTCATGCAGGTTTCTATCGGCGGTTCATAAAGGATTTCAGCAAAATTGCACTTCCGCTATCCAACTTACTGCAAAAAGATGTGGAGTTTCACTTTGATAAGAAGTGCCAGGATGCCTTCAATCAATTGAAGCAGGCATTGACCAGTACACCTATCATCCAACCGCCGGATTGGACACTTCCATTTGAGTTGATGTGTGATGCCTCTAATTATGCATTGGGAGCTGTTCTTGCACAAAGGGTCGGTAAAGTATCTCATGTCATTTCCTATGCTTCGAGAACTTTAGATCCTCGCACAAATCAACTACACCACAACCGAAAAGGAACTTTTAGCAATTGTGTTTGCTTTAGATAAATTTCGATCATATTTGCTTGGTTCCGAGTGGTTGTGTTTTCAAATCATGCAGCATTGAAGTTTCTCCTGAAAAAGCCCAATGCCAAGCCCCGGTTGATTAGGTGGATGTTGCTCCTCCGTAAAAGTTTGATATTGAGATCCGTGACAAGAGTGGAGCGGAGAATTTGGTGGTGATCACTTGAGTCGAATTGAAAGGGAGGCAGATGTTTTTCCCATCCATGATGTTTTTCTCGATGAGCGACTTTTCAAGCTGCAAGGCAACATCCCTTGGTTTCTTGATTTGATTAATTTCTTGGTTGCTAAAGCAATACCCGCACATTTCACTAAGGCTAAGATTGATAAATTGAAAAGTGAGTCAAAGTATTATGTGTGGGATGATCCTTACTTATGGAGATTTTGCGGTGACCAAGTAATTAGGAGGTGTGTGCTCGATGATGAATTCCATTCCATTCTTAGCTTTTGTCATAAACTTGCATGTGGCGGCCACTTCGGTCCTCAACGGACTGCTAGGAAAGTTTTAGACTCGGATTATATTGGCCCACTCTATTTCATGATGCATATATGTTTTGCAAATCTTGTGATCAATGCTAGAGAACAGGGAATACTTCTCGTAGGAATGAAATGCCCCGAAACCCTTATTATTCTGTGAGATTTTTGATGTTTGGGGTATTGACTTTATGGGTCCTTTTCTGTATCATTTGGTTTTGTTTACATTCGCTTCTTTGTGGATTATGTATCTAAATGGGTGGAGGCTAAGGCCACTCGGATGATGATTCTAAAGTTGTTGTGGATTTTATTAGATCATGATTTTTCGTAGGTTTGGAGTCCCGAGATCCATCATTAGTGATCAAGGTTCACATTTTTGCAATCGAAGCATGGAGGCTTTGATGAAGAAGTATGGAGTCCAACACAAGGTTTCTACACCCTACCACCCCCAAACCAATGGGCAAGCCGAGGTCTCCAAAGAGAAATTAAGCGATACTCAGAAGGCAGTTCAACCTAACAGAAAGGACTGGAGCAAGAGGCTTGAGGATGCTTTATGGGCTTACCGGACTGCTTATAAGACACCAATCGGGATGTCTCCGTATCGGATTGTTTTTGGAAAAGCCTGCCACCTGGGGTGGAAATTGAACATCGAGCATTCTGGGCGGTGAAAAGGTGCAACTTGGACCTAGATCAAGCGGTATGGAGAGGAAGCTGCCAAGTAAACAATTGGAGGAGATCCGCTTGGAGGCTTATGAAAGTTCCAAACTTTATAAGGAGAAGACCAAAGCCTTCCATGATAAGTTGATTCGAGGAAAACATTTAAGATTGGTCAAAAAGTTCTCCTCTATAACTCCCGCCTCCGACTCATGCCTGGCAAATTAAGGTCTAGATGGGATGGACCATTTATTGTTACTAATGTTTTTCCTTTCAGTGTTGTTCGGATTAAAAGTGAGGTCACCGCCAAAGCTTTCATCGTAAATGGACACCGCCTCAAACAAGTATCATGAACTTCCAGAGAATGCGAAGTGGAGGTGATGAACCTTCTCCATCCGCATTATGAATAAAAAAAAAAAAAAAGATAAAAAAAAAAAGAAAAAAAAAAAAAAAAAAAAAAAAAGAGAAAAAAAAAAAAACAATATTGTGTGCCCAACAATAAGGTAGGTAGTGCCATTAAATTTTGTCACTCGGAAGCAAGTGGAGGTCACTTTTTTCTTCAACGACAACAACTGCGAAAATCTTGCAGTATGGATTTTATTGGCCCACTTTATTCAAGGTCTGTTACACTTTTTGCAAAAGTTGCAGAAATTGGTCAAAAAGTTCTGCTTTGAGATTATCATCTGCACCTACTCCTTGGAAAATTGAGATCTAGGTGGCGCGGTTCTTTTGTTGTCAGACACGCGTATTCTCTCAGCATCAGATACTGAGGATCCTAGGAATGGTAATGCGCTTAAGGTTAATGGACAAAGACTCAATCATTCCTGGAAAACCAAGTTCTTGAGTTCTTTGCGTTCTTAGGTTAAGTGGCGGATACGGTACTCCGTGACTCTTGAGTCGGTTTATTCTTCAGTTTCCCAAAATAACTGAACCCTTCTTCTCCTTCAAAATGGATGTCATTCTTTCAAACCTGAGAAAATATTTTCCTTCTCTTCCTCAAAATGCTCTGAGAAAAATCTACAAAGTTCAATGTGAGAGATTGAGAATGTTAATGCACAAGGGTATGCCGAGAAGATGTCTATTTGGATAATTGAAGCAAAGGTCCGATTAGCAGGTGAGTCCTCAATTTCATTTGACTCATATATGCCCGGTCTTGGAAGAAGTTCATATTCTAAAAGGAGAAGAGCAAAAAGGTTACAAGCCTGTCACAAATGTGGACGATGGAACTGTAACAAGCGATGTCGTACTAAGGGGATGGTTTCCGCAAATAGAGAAGATAAAATTTTCTTCATTAAGAATGGACTGAGTAAGGAGTCATTAGATGATATCTTATTGACTCTTGAGACGCATTCTTGTGGATTGGTGCATCGTGAAATTCTTAAATTGTGGAATCTCTTCAAGGATGAAGAACAACGCTACAGTCTTGGGAATCGACTCTAAAAGACCCTGTTTGCCAATTTATAAGAAAATTGGATGGGAAGCTTATCCTCTACTCATAGAAGATGTTTAAGCCGTACTTTGGACGTTAAACCGAGAGGCAGATGTGAGCCATATCCACAAACAATCTGTACATATATCTTCTTCTTCTTCTTCTTCATGGCATTTTAAAAAAAAAAAAAAAAAAAAATCAAAAAAAAAAAAAAAAAAAAAAAAATGTATACTTCTTAGGGTTGGCTTTGGTAACACAAACCGTGAATGGGGAAATGCATGCATCTGATCCAGCCTTCTTAATTGAAAAACAAAGAAGGTAGATTGTATCCCACATGTGAGGCGGCCGGTCGTATTATGGTCACTTGTCCCTTCGGGAGCCCTATGTTATTTGGTCTTGAATGAGTCGAATCTTGGTCAACAATGCTTTGGCACAAAGCCGAAAAATGGAGACTACCTCCATCCCAATCTTAAGTAAGTATGCACTCATCTTTCATCAAGTTTTTCTAACAATTTCAAAAAAAAAAAAAAAAAAAACGGACGTGATGTCTCGCATTCATGACGCTTGAAGTATAAAGATACGCCATGGAAACCGTACATACAGGTATGTCATCATTTTCTATTATCTTTGTATCATTTTGTTGTATTTTGATTTTTGTACGAGACGATCCTTTGAGCGGGGTCCTTTGGGGGTTTCTAGACTTCTTTACCTTGATGGTTTTCTTGAAGTCAAAAAAAAAAAAAAAAAAAAGATTCTACGTGTCTCTTAATTTCAACCTTTTCGACAACCGCCAACCTACCCACATAGGTGCAATTATTCCCCTTTCCATTCTTTTTCCTATTTAAACACTCCATTTTCTCCATTTTCCTTCAAACTCGTAAACACTCAAAGGGAGGAAGAGTATAGAATGGGGCCTTCTATTCGTAACCTCAAAAATGTCCGTGTTTTTGTGGGTCGAGTTATGGGAAGGGATTAGAGTTTGTAAACGCAGCTAGCACTCTTGGTCGATCACTTGCTGCGAGGAATATTCATCTTGTATATGGGGAGGTTGTCGTGGGTTAATGGGGGGCTGTATCACTTGCTTTGCCTTTGTAAGAGACAGTCAGTTTTAGGTGTCATTCTCGAAACTTTAGCTCACTTGAACATCAATGGAAAGACAATTGGGGAGGAACTTAAAGTATCATCAATGCATGAACGCATGAAGATAATGCTTGAAAACTCGATGCATTCATTGCCTTACCGGGTGGTTTTGGTACTTTGGAAGAAATTTTTCAAATTGTCTCTTGGGACGATCCGAACATCCACCATAAACCCATTGGTTTGTTGAATGTTAATAATTTCTTTGATCTTTTGTTCATTTTTTCTTGACAAAATTTGTGGAAGAAATTTATCACTCCTTCTAAGAAGACAACTTCTTATCTCTGCCTCCACTATTGATGAGCTCATTGATAAATTAGAAGCTTTTGAGTATGTACGATTAGGTATCGGCTCGATAGATTGGTCAACAGAAGAAAAGCGGCGAAGGAAGTAACAAGAAACAAGAGCCCGATCTGAAACTTTCTCTTTAATGGGTTTGATTTAAAAAAAAAAAAAATTCAAAAAAAAAAATTGTTGTTGTTTTGTTTAGTATGATATGGTTGTCATGGACTTATTAAACCAATTAGTGATGGCAGAGTAAGGAGTAATTTTACTCTTGAGACGCATCTTAATTGGTGGCGAGTAAGGAGTTTTTAGGTAGTAATTAATTAGTATTGAATTGTGGAAGTACTAACGTTTTCTTATTTGATTTCTTTTAGAGTCGTCGATGCGGCAATGTGACATGTGTTTCTTTTACGCTTAGCGTTGATTCACTTCTTATCGGGTTGTGTTGCTCTTTTCTATCTCTTTCTTTCACATTGAGGACAATGTTCTATTAAGTGTGGGGGAGAGATTTTAGCATGTTTGTTTCTTTTCGTTTGTTAAAAAAAAAAATTCAAAAAAAAAATTTTCAAAAAAAAAAAAAAAAAGGGTTCATTGCATGATTGAATAATTTTTCTCCCTTCTTGAACTGATATGCTTGGTGATGGATGATTGAATTGATGAATTGAGTTTGATGGATGCATACCTTGTGAGATTTTGAGCCTAATGGATGGATTCAACATTTATGCCATTCTCTTCTTTCTTGTGTGATTTTCACTCATGTTAATGACCACTCTAGAACTTGCTTTGATTCTTTTTGAGGCTACATTTCACTTACATGCATGAACATGATTGAGGCCCTCTTTCTTAGCTAGTTTAACCAAATAGCCAACCTTGTTTTCAATATAATATCAAGCACTCTTTTGACCTCTCAAAAATTCTCTGATTCTTGCCAACCTTGTATATTTTCCTTTGCTTAACCCCTTTGAGCTTATTTGACCATTCCTTGTTTCTAGCTCATTATGTGCCTTAAATGAAAAATCGTGTTCTTACTGTACCTTAGGGAATAAAAGAACATTAGCCTGGTTAATGGATGAGTTTTTGAACAAGTGTGGGGGTGTGTGTACAAAATGGTTGTTGACAAAAAAAAAAAAAAAAAAAAGAAATGCCTAGAAAAAAAATGTATGTATATAGTTATGTTCATATATATATAAAAAAAAAAAAAAGAGAGAAAAGGATGGGGAAATGAATATGTAAAGGGATATACATTAGAGTTGAGATGAACTTTTATGCTCGTTATTTGAACTCTATTTTTTAACTTTCTCATTTGCTTTTATTCTCTTTGGTATTTATCTTCTCATATCCATTTTATCCTCTTCGTTACCTTGACCTCACTACAACCTTGAATAAAGTCCTCATGATTTGTGTGTGCATGTGTTTTGAGTAGTGGAGAAGTAGAAGATAAGCAAGCTTATGGTAGTGCAATTTTCATGGGTTGAATTGAGTGAAATACCTATCTTTTAAACACTTGAGAGATTGAGAGGGAATATTGTGAAGATCCATCATTCTTAATTCATTCTTTTCAACGGAAGTTTCCTTGCATTTTGGTTTGAGATGTGAAGAAATGTTACCTCATTTATGCTTTGATCCCTTGAATTTCTTGTTGCTCTTCTTGCTTCATTAAGCCCTTTAGAGTTTTTAACCTATAAGTTTGTGTCGTTTGTCTTTGTCTTCTAACTTTAGTTTTATATGTTTTGCCCAGGAGTGCAAAAAGCTAAGTGTGGGGGAATTTGATAATCACATATTTTATTCATTAAGAAACCCTCATTATTAGTCATTTACACTCTTCATGTACTTAATTGACTGAATTTGATTATGTTTTGTAACTTTGAACTCGAATCGGACTTAATTGATTTTTCAGCATTATTCGAGTCTTACACTATTTCTGTATTTTGGCCATATCTTGAGTTCTAAATGTCTGATAATTATGAATTTTACCTTGTAGGAAAGATAAAAGAGAGCTCCACAACTTTGATGAGAGCTCAAAGTCAAATTCAGACATTTAGTGGAGCTAATTGGGCATGGAAATCAGAATACGGGATTTGTGACTGGAACCCGAACAGTGTGTAGTAACCAGAACATAATTCGAGTTTGGGTTTATAGAATGGGCTGAAAATTGGTGATCTGAAAGTTAAGACCCATATGTACAACTTTCATGACAAACACAAAACTTGATTCGGGCTCCTTGATGGAGATATTGGGTCTGAAAGTCAAAACAGAGGTGCTGAAACTGGTCCTGAGTAGTCTGTAGTAATTAGGTCATATCTTGGGCTGTAGGACGAATTTTTGGGTGCTTCCAGAGCCATTGGAAAGCTTAGACAATTTCCTAGAACTTTCATGAAGACCATTTGGCTCAAAAATGATGAAATCAATAAGTTCAGCAATGAATACTTTCGGAGACAAGGAAGCTCACCTACCAAGTTTACCTACCAAGCTCACCTACCAAGTTCACCTACCAAGCTCACCTACTAATTCCACCTACTAATCTCATCTACCCATCTACTACTACTCTGAATCCTCTATAAAAGGAAGCATGTGGAGAGCTCTAAACACAACATACACTTAGAGTTAAAGATAGTTTTTCATAGTTCTTGTATATTTTTCCTTCATTGTAATGGAGAGCTAAGTCACTTCTAGTCAATTCGGGACTCTTGAAGAGATTGTGGCTTGGATTCTTGAGACCTTGGTTATGTAATGTATTTGATTTATATTTGAATTCCTCTTCTCTTCTTCTTCTGTTCTCTTGATCTTGAATGCATGAATGGTGATTCTCGTTTATGTTTGATCGATTTGATCTTGGTTTAAGATTAAGTATTGTGATGAAATTTAGAGCTGATTGATCTGAATTAATCACATAACTCGAAGATTGAGATTTGTGATGAAACTTAGAACTAATTGATCTAAACTAATCACGTAATTGAAGAGGTTAGGTTACTTGATTTGTGCCTAGGTTAATTGAATTCGGTGCTTAAATTGACATATATTTATATGAATGGTGCGATTGCAGATTTGTGTTTATCACTTGTCAATTGAATTCCAGACGATTGTCTAGTATGAATTTCGGATCTAATGCGAGAGATCTCGGTTAGATCCAAGTTAACCATTCAAATGTATTTCAGGGTGTTTGTTGAAAGGTCTATGATTGAATCCACCCAATCTCGGATAGAAAGAATTATTTGTTCTTTTAATTGTTATTTCTCTTTAAATCCACGTCACTGCGATCCTTGAACCATCAAAACCCCCTTTTTCTAACTTTCACTTGATTTGATAAAATTGCATCTACGATCCTTGAGGAGACGATCCGGTGTTGTTCACTATACTACAAGTTTAGGTAATAACTTCGGTTATAATTTTGACTGAGTTCGGCACTCGTCAAGGATATACCTAAGACAGCTTTCCAAACTCATTATGGGCATTATGAGTATCAAGTGACATCGTTCGGAGTGACGAATGCTCCTGCAATATTCATGGATTATATGAATAGGATTTTGTCCATACCTAGACAGATTTGTCGTTGTTTTTATTGATGATATTTTGATCTACTCTCAAAATCAGGATGAGCATGCTGAACATCTCAGTATAGTTCTCCAGATTTTGAAAGATAAGAAGCTGTATGCAAAGTTAGCGAAGTGTGAATTTTGGTTGGAAGAGGTTCAATTTCTGGGTTACGTGATTTCCAAGAAAGGTATTGCGGTGGACCTGTCGAAGGTAGAAACTATTCTACAATGGGAAAAGCCAAAGACAGTGACTGAGATATAGAGTTTTGTTGGAATGGCCGGATATTATCAAAGGTTTATTGAAGGTCTTTCTAAGATAGACGGACGTCTTACGCAACTCACAAGAAAGAGTCAAACTTTCCTTTGGACAGAAAAATGTGAGGCAAGTTTCCAAGAGTTGAAAAAGAGATTGACAACTGCACCAGTGCTGATTTTACCAAATCCTAGCGAGGCTTTCGAGGTGTATTGTGATGCTTCTTACCAGGGGTTAGGATGTGTGTTGATGCAGAATAGGAATGTGGTAGCTTATGCTTTAAGATAGTTAAAGGTACATAAGAGAAATTACCCAACGCATGATTTGGAGCTAGCCGCAATAGTTTTTATGTTGAAAGTGTGGAGGCATTTTCTGTATGGAGCCACGTTCAATGTCTTTAGTGATCACAAGAGTCTGAAATACTTGTTTGATCAGAAGGAATTGAACATGAGGCAGAGGCAGTAGCTAGAGTTCTTGAAGGACTATGATTTTTAGCTTCAATATCATCCAGGAAAAGTAAATGTGGTGGCGGATGCTTTAAGTAGGAAGGTGAACAGTATTTCTACCATGATGATAAAGGAGGAGGAATTGATCAATCAGTTTAGAGATCTGTGGTTGTCAGTGGAATTGGTGCCAGGAAAGATTCGTTTAAACAAAATTATTATTTTGAATGACTTGCTGGAGGAAATCAAAGAAAAATAGGAAGATGATCTGTTTTTACAGAACGAGAAAGAACTTTTAAAGCAAGGTCATAAGGCAACAGTTGAGGAAGGATCGGATGAAGTCTTAAGATTTGAAGGAAGATTTTGTATATCTGATGATCCCGATCTTAAGCAAGTAATTTTGGACAAAGCTCATACTAGTAGATTGAGTATGCATTTGGGAATGATTAAGATGTACCAAGACTTAAAGCGGATATTTTGGTGGCCAAGGATGAAGAGAGATGTGGTGGAACATGTGGCATCTTGTCTTGTTTGTCAGAAGGCAAAAGTGGAACATCAAAGACCTGCTGGTATGTTACAACCTTTGACTATTCTAGAATGGAAATGAGATAGTATCTTGATGGATTTTGTTACCGGATTACCAAGAACGAGGAAAGGTCATGATTCTATATGGGTTATAGTTGATAGGCTTATGAAGTCAGTGCACTTCGTGCCGATCACTTTTAAGTATTCGTTGGAACGATTAACCCAAGTGTACATCAGTGAAATTGTCAGACTTCATGGAGTACCCGCAAGTATAGTTTCTAATAAAGATTTGAGGTTTACATCGAGGTTCTAGCGAAGTTTGCAAGAAGCCATGGGGACTCAGTTACATTTGAGTTCTGCTTATCATCCGCAGACTGATGGTCAAACGGAGAGAACAATCCAGTCGTTGTAAGATTTGTTGTGTGCTTGTGTGTTAGAACAACAAGGGAGTTGGGATGAGTTCTTGTCTCTGATAGAATTCACCTACAACAATAGTTTTCACTCAAGTATAGGGATGGCACCCTATGAAGCACTATATGGACGACGACGCCAAATGCCTTTGTTTTAGTATCATGATGGGGAAAGTATGACCATTGGGCTGGATCTTGTGCAACAAACTACGAAAAAGGTGAAGATTATTCAAGAGAAAATAAGGATGACTCAAAGCCAACAGAAAAGCTATGCTGATAAGCGAATGCAACCTCTTGAATTTGAGGAAGGTGAGCATGTATTTTTGCGAGTAACGCCTACGAAAGGTGTCGAAAGGGTTATCAAATCTAGAAAGCTCACTCCTAAATTCATTGGACCTTACCAAATCGTTCGTCGGATAGGTACCGTAGCCTACCAAATAACTTTACCACCTTTTCTATCCAATATATATGATGTATTTCATGTGTCTCAGTTGAGAAAATATATTTCTGATCCAACACATGTTATACAGCCTGATGAAGTACAATTGAAAGATAATTTGACATATGAGACACTTCCTGTTAAGATTGAGGGCAGGAAAGTGAAGCAGCTTCGAGGGAAGATGATCGAGTTGGTAAAGGTGATATGGAATGATGTAACAGGAGATGCTACCTGGGAGTTGGAAGATAAAATGAGGGAGCAATATCCTCAACTTTTTTCAGAGGTATCATAAATTTCAGGGACGAAATTTTATTAGTAGGGGAAAGTTGTGACACCCCAACTTTTGGTTAAAGTATGATATTGTCCTAAATGTACTGCTTTATGTTTTCTGTGAGTTATAAAATGAATTTGACTGTTTTGTGATTGTATTTGATTGTTGTGTGTGATTTACTTTGAGCCAAGAAAATAATAATTTTCTGGCCGAAAAAATCTTAATTATTCGGAGCTGGGGGATCTTACTAAACCCAATTCCGAGTGATACATGTATTGATCTTTTAATTTTTAGAATTTAACTGTGCAATAAAAATATTTTATATTATCATAATATTATTTTATTGAACAGTACCTACTATCTTAAAAACAGTAGAAATCTACTCCAAAATGGACCATGGATCTGGAAAAGTCTGTGGGACCTACGTTTGGAGAATCAATCAACGTTTCTAGCTAGATTTATTTCTAAGCCAATGGGATGTGGTCAACGAAAATGACTTGAAAGTTTCTAAGCCAATAGGAATTTAGTCCACAAAAGTCGTTAGACTAGTTAGTAAGTAACTAGAAAAACCTAACTATGTTAATTTAAACTTAACTAAGTTAATCTAATATGTCTAAGTAGTAACTAAATGAAGTAAACCTAGTTAGCTACTCATTGGAATTCTAGTTAGAGAAGGTTCTAGTAAAGTTAAAAATGGCTAGCAACCTTAAGTAACCACATAGTTAGACAAGTAACTAAACAACTTAACCAATTGCACCTAAGTCTTACTAGATTGCATAAATGAACACAAACCTAGTTTGCTATCCTTTGGAGCAATTCGGCCAAGCATGTTCAAGAAGGATCAAGAAGCTTGGTGACTTGATTTTCTACACCAATAGGAAGCTAACTTAGGAGTAAAGCCTTGGATATCCACCCTTGATCACATCTAGGGCCATTAGGAGGTCTTGGATGGTCAGCAAAGGAGGCCACCTCCTTTGAACTCCACAGCCATGCATAGGAGAGAAGGTCATTTCTCTTCATTTTTCATCTTTGCTATCACCTAAGTTTTCACTTCTCTCTCTTCAAGAACACCAAGAAAAACTCCATAGTTTTCTTCTTGAGCCATTCGGCCAACCCCATAAACAACATCATCCACTCTTCTAAATTTTCGCCTAACACCACTTCTCAAATCCAAACATCATTCTAAGAACTTCTCTAATTGAGAGTTCCTTCAAAATCATCCATCTTGAGCTTGGAAAACCACCTTGAAGATTTTTCCTACAAGGTGAAAATCCTTGTTTCTTATTTCTAACTTGATTTCTTGGGTTCTAAGCCATGATTGATCCATGGTTTATATTTTTTCACCTATAGTTATGACTCTTTAAAATTTGTTTGAGCTTGTTAGGGATCCTTTGGAGGTCACACGAAAATCACTAGGAGGAGTATAGTAGGAGTTGTAACGCCCCTTTTTCTAAGTATACTCACGAAGAAGGAACGTCACACTATAGTAATGAATCTAAACATAAGGTGTAATACTAATAAACATAAATTTTAAAGCGGAATAAATTAAACTACGAAAAAAATAGTGATTTCTTTTAAATTCATTGACCCGGTTCATTTTATGGTTATTTAAGTTCCTTTACAATTATCACAATATTTTTTTTGTTAATATAATAAATTATTGTCATTACCAAGTAGAGTAAAAAAGGTCCATTTACAAATCCATCGCATATAGAAGAAATAATTAAAATGATCGCAATAAATAAAATTTACAACGTAAGATAAACCGTACACATTATATATATATATATATATATATATATATATATATATATATATATATATATATATATATATATATATATATATATATATATATATATATGCACAATCCTGTTTAGTTACATCCCAAAATGTACAAAAAGCAAAATATGTACCTACCAAAAGAGATAAAAATATACACCAATCAATCTAGCCAATACATCAGGCTCTCCCAAAAAGATAACGGATAGCCATCAGTAGCCACCGACAGGATCAGTCTCTAAGACTGATGAGATCGAGAAGGGACCATAGAGGGGTCCTCCTTGGGGTCTTCCTTGTCCGATGAAACATCCATCGGAGTGACAGAGCAATGGGCGGGAGCTCGAGCAGTGGACCAAAATGAGTCATCACGTATCAGCCCACATGTCCCTTACGGGCAGGTAAAACTCCAGCCACACAAAAGCATGAAAATAAAAAATAGATGCGTCGTAACGGCCCCACGCCAAGGACACAGTCAGCTCGCCATGTTACATGCAACGGTCAGTCTACACGTTGATGTGTCAGCAATCAGGACCTCCATGAAAGGTGATCCGCACGTAGCAAAAAAATCCACGGGGGCGAGACGTCATCCTCAGCAGCTTCAATCTCAATCGAGATATGACCAGAAACCCGGAAACTCAGTAGCTTCCTTGTCTTCCTCATGAACGTCTTCTCAGAAGTACATAATTTGACAGAAATAAAAAAATAAAGAAAATACAGAAAGAGGTGAGACACCCAGCTTTCAGTACCAAATTGGCAGTAAGGAAACAGAGCGGCGCTGGACGCCCACATATAACATAGTTTATACATTTAATCTCAGTAATATTAAATTCACAGTAAAAGTAGGATAACAACAATTGGTAGTAAGATCATCAATAACAAAAAAATAACAGTGACATTATCAACAGTCAACAGTTCAAGTATTCAACAATTATTACATAAATAATAGTAAATATATTCCACAGTTATAAATGTTCATGCTCAATGAGTTATGTGACTGACAGTTCACAATGCAGAAGTGTATCAAAATTCATACTCCATGGAGCTAGACATAAACATTTTCAAAGTGAATGATCAAGGAGTAATATTAGTATATCATTAGCCTTAAAAATACAGTGTGCTTTATTTCATAAATATGTTTGCGCAATGGCTTATACATGGCACCTCGACAGTTGATCGCGATATAGGACAGCGTCTCAGACAGGATCATCAGTGTGTCGCATTGGTCTATCCCACGGCCCCAGTGGAGCTACCACTGTCTATTGTGAAACACCCACACCCTGACGCCCCCAGGGTCAACAACATATGACACCTACGCTTAGTCTATTCGCACCCACATACATAGCCTTTCTAACAATGTCCAACGGACAATACATATGCATGACGACACAATGTCCAATCATGTATGTTCATCAATGATGCATTCATCATAGCATATCATAATGTTATATTTACATATATACACATACATATTCATTTCTCGATATCATCACATCATGATATTCTCAAGCACATAATCAACAACAATTTGCCCACATAGGGTCCACAATAGCATAGGATCACTTTCCATGTCAATGCACATTTTAAATGTTCACCCACTATTACAAGTCCACATTTATGGATTAACATTTTCTAAGTCTTAAGCTTGATTAATTATGAAAATTTTAGGTTACTTTAACCCTTCAAAACTGTGGCCTTCCAAGAGTTATTACCCAATTTAATTCTTCCACTTGATTAAGAGTTATGCAAGTCTCTAAATTCTTAAGTCCCCAAAAATTAATCAAGGCATCAATTAGCCCCTAATTTGTCTCTAAAAACCGTGGTCTTCAAGGGTCTTCAAAGTCCAATTCTTTCACCACATTATGCATTAGTTCCTTATCATTAAATCACTTAATGTTTAGCTCATCGAAGTCACTCTATTTCCTCATTATTCAAGCCAAAACCGTGGCCATCATTAGGTTTTCAAGTCCAATGTTTATTTCCATTTTTATGCATTAGTTTCTTATTATTAGTTAGCTTAAATTTTGATTTATCAAGATCAATCCAATCCCTACATTTTTAAGGTCAAAACCATGGCTTCAAAGTGGGTAATAAACCCTTAAAATTTTCCATCTCAAGATTCCAACAATAACATTCAATCTTTAATTTCATAGCTTCAATTTATTATATACAAGAAACGAATTTTCCAACCCAAAATCCTCTCAAAACCGTGGCCTTCATGTTAGGGTAAGGAACTCCACATTTCTCATTTAGCAACCCTAACATGATCAAGCTCATTTAACAATTTCAATCCATTCAAAATTACAAATCAAACATTAATCAATTTCCAAGAACACATAAACAACCAAAAATCACAAAACACATGAACATACAAGGGTTCCCTCACCACTAAAATTGGTTGAAGAGAGTAATCTCCCTCTTACCTAATGGAGAATCATGAAAATGATCTCCTCCTTGCTCGTTGTGATTTTGGTTTTGTGGCTCCACAAACCCTAGCATTTTCAACCATCAAAAATCACCATTAGACATGAAAAAGAATGGATCCATGGTCATCAAAGAAACCATGGAGCACGAAAATGAGAAAAAAAGAGAAAAAAGGTTGAAGCTCGACCTCAAAGCTAGAGACTTTACCTTGGAAGATAATGGAGAATAGTTGGATTTTTTAAGAAACTTTGTGAATGAAAGTTGTAGAGAAGATGGAGGTGAGTGTATAAACGTATTTAGTGAAGAGAAAAGTGAAGAAAATTGGTGGAGGAAGGGGCTGCAAAACCGTGGCTATGGAGAATGTAGAGAGAAGGAAGAGCAAATGTGAAGAAGATGAAGTTTAGAGAGAGAGGTGTAATAAGAGAAAGTGATATTTTTTAGAGTGTTTAGCTTAAGTGAATGAAGTCACATTTTCTCTCTTTTGGGCTTGGTTAGCCGCGGCACTCAAGGGGAAATGAGGGGAAATTTTTAGCTTCTCATGTAAGCTAAGGGGTAGAGTAGTCTTTTGGGCAAAGCTTCTCAAAGAAGCTTCTTGAATAATATACAAAATTTGAATTAAAGTGACTTGATTAGACATAAAGCAGATTGCATTAGGATAATGTAATAGGATTTTTATTACATGCTATTATCCAATGGATAATAGTTACAGTCGACAGAAGTCAGTATTAATTAATTTGATGGATGAAATTTATACAGCATTTTATTATTTTATCTGTTACAATTTTCTCAAAAAACATGAAACCTGGTAAACTGTGTCCAGCCTTGGGTTTAGTAAGATCCCCCATCGATGTTTCCACAGATCAAGGTTCTCGGGAAAAATGTTTCATTTTCTTAGCTCCGTTCAGTGCGCATGCAAAACGAGGAATATATTAAAATATTTCACGTTCTCAGAAAAATCAAAAAAATTTCAGAAAATCACAAATATTATAAAATGAATATTTATAATAAAATAAATAAATTTTGGGGTGTTACAGGAGTTGTCTTCCCTTAAGGTAAGAGGAAGATTTAATCTCATCAAGCTTGTGTGGTGGTGAGAAAATAGATGTAATTATGGTGAAGAATCCAAAAGGATTCATTCACTTGGTTGTTTAATGTCTGTTCCATTTGTGCTTGATTTTATGTGCAAGCATGTCTATAGCTTTAAAATATATGGTATGTGTTCATAGATGTATGATAAATATTGTAGGATGTGAATAACATGTGAGGTTTTGCATGAGTGTTCCAAAGAACACAAGGAAGCTCACGACTTCACCAAGAAAAAGAGAACCCAAATATTCTCAACCATTTTCTAAAAGAATGACTTAATTGATTTAATTGGATTAATGAATTTTACAATGTTTTAAGAGATGGAAAAATAATTTAAAGATGATTTGTAAAGAATATGTTGAATTCGGCCAACATGCCATTCAATATATATTTGATTCCAAAATTTATTTTTCTAATGTGGATTAAGTAGTTAACTTAAAGAGAATTCAATTTCAATGAATTTTTGGAGAACAAAATAAATGGATTTAATTTTAGAAACCTAATTAGAGGAATTAAGTATAAACAAGAAATAAATCGAACACTTGAAAAATACTAACGTAAAGCTCACCTTTAGGTTTTGAAGCACGTTAGCAAGTTTCAAGGTATAAATAATGGTTATGATTTAAAGAGGTAATTTTTAAAGGAAAACGTAGGAAATATCATTTAATGGAATTTCTAGAAGAAATGCTGTCAAAATTAATAAAAAATGAACAAATAATGGAGAAAGTCTAATAATGTAATTTAGAACGTAGAGAAAATATTTACGTAGTTGAAAAATACTAGAAATAGTTTACGCGTATTTAAAATAAAGATTTTTATGTTACGCGATTGAGAAAACGATTTAAAAATCTTACGCGATTGAGAAAACGATTTAAAAACATTATGCAATTTTAAAAATGTCAAAAAATATATTTACGCAATTTAAAATTGTTTGAAAAAGGTGACGTGATTGTCAAAATGCGATAAAATCTTTACATGACTAAAAGGAACAGTGAGTTTTACGGTCAAGCCAAAGTGGTGGACCTGGACATGTGGAGAAATAGTACTGTCAAGTGAAGATATACTATATTTTGGAGATTGTGACATTGAGGGTATTTGCGTAATTATGGTTCATTGTGACACTGAGGGTATTTATGTAATTATGGTTTAAATGCAAATATTGAGGGATGTGTCAATGTGGTTCAGAATTGACGTTTGATTGATGAGATGAATTACACCGTGTTATGGGTGCGATAGGCGTAGTGTGGTTCATTGAGTGAACTTGGAGGCATTAGTGTACGGAGGATTCCATATGTGAACAGGCGATAGCTCCTCTAGGTCGTGGTAACAGGCAACACACTAATGATCTCGACAAACACTATTCTTAATCAAGATCTTATGGAAAACTATCTGGTACAATGCCTGTGGTGCACGACGTATTTGACTGTGTACTACTTACACGACATTTTGACTGTGAGCTATTTACACGATGTTTGACAGTGTAATAGTTGGTTGGGGCAGCCTGAGGTACAGATAGTTCTATCGGATCATTCTCTCTGATGTCTTTGTTTAGCTCCATGGAGTAGGAATGAGTCGGTGTACATTGACATATTTGGTCTGCATCATAATGCAATTATTTATATTTAATGTGATATGTTGTATGTGATGTAATGGTATACATTATTATTTTAAATTGTGATATATGTATGTATTATCGTTTTATGTACTACCTTACTGGTAGTGATGTAGATTGTCTCACCTCTTTGTATGTATTTCTATGTATTATTATTTATGTCTTGTAAAGAGTTTGAGGAAGAGGAAGAGGAGCAACCTCTAGATATTCAGTACCCAGAGGACCAGCAACCGAGCGATCAGTTCGAGGAAGGCGAGCCGTTAGATCACCCATATCATTTGGATTGATCTTGTGGTTATGGCTTTGCCTAAGTTCTTAGGTTTTGTGAGACTTGAGTTTCACGGAGGCTCTGAGGCCTGGCAACTGCGTGAAGATACAGGATCAATAGTTTATGTGGGGCGTCTGACTGTGTCCCTGCGTAGAGAGTTTGATGGAGCACTGATATTTACTACTACTTTGTATTTACATCTTGAGATGCCTTTGACTCTTAGGCGTTGCTGGGGAGGACGTTTTCATGCACCCAGTGAGATCAGTAGTGTGTCGACAGCACAGATTCCTGTCCATAGAGCTGCGAGACATCTAGGATTTCTGTCATCCGACGATCCATCTGAGGAGGATCCCTCGGAGGGTTAGAAATCTTTGATGTGCACTTGGGCATGTTTTTTTTAGTGTGATGTCAAACTTTTTACTACTTTATTAAATATATGTAGTTGTAAATTATTTGTGTACTTAAGACAAAAATCATATGTATATTATGGTGTGTAATAATAGTTTGTTTTATTTTATGTTTCATTTTATTGTATTTAATGTTATCATGTATAAAAAGAAAAGAAAAATTTTACCACTCATATTAATTATGTATTAAATGTTTTATAACTTGGGTAAGGTTTTATTATTATTGTATGGAAAATGTGACATCCTCATTAGGGTGTTACGTCAGGATTATACTTTCGAAGCTGTGACACATGAAAAATATCATAAAGGTTTGACAGATTTGGTGGGAGGGCTATTTGGTAAGCTACTGGCCTAACTCTCTTTAAAATTTTTGTAAGGACCAAGAAATCATGGGTTCAACTTTTGTGTTTTCAAAGCTCTTCCAACCCTTGTAGTTGGAGTGACTCTAAGGAAAACACGTTCTCCTTCCATGAACTCTAAAGGCCTCCTCCTCCTATCAGCATAGTTGTTTTGCCTACTCTGAGCTATAACCAATCTATCCCTAATCATCTTAATTTGTTCTATTGTTTGTTGTACTAATTCAGGTCCTAGAGTGGTTTGCTCACCAACTTCGTACCAACATAGAGGTGACCTACATTTTCTACCATACAACGCCTCATAGGGTGCCATACCTATGCTGGAATGATAACTATTGTTGTAGGCATATTCTACCAAGGGTAAAAACTTATCCCAACTTTTCTTTTGTTCTAACACACAGGCTCTTAACATGTCTTCCATGGTTTGGATAGTTCTCTCAGACTGTCCATCAGTCTGTGGATGGTAAGTTGTACTAAAATGCAACTTGGTCCCAAAGGCTTGTTGCAAAGCTCCCCAAAATCTAGAGGTAAACCTAGGATCTTTATCCGACACTATATTGGTGGGGACTCCATGTAACCTCACTATTTCCTGCAAATACAGTTGAGCTAGTCTATTTAGAGAAAAATTGGCTCTAATGGGCAAAAAGTGATTAGACTTGGTTAATATATCCACAATCAACCATATGGCATCAAAACCCTGTTGAGTTCTTGGTAACCCATAACAAAGTGCATTGTAATACATTCCCACTTCCACTCTGGAGTTATTAAGGATTGTAATGGCCCTGAAGGTTTCTAGTGTTCTATTTTGACTTTCTGACAAACTAGACACCTGGACACATAATCTACTATGTCAGTTTTTATTCCTGACCACCAAAACATTCTTTTAAGATCTTGGTACATTTTAGTCACCCCAGGATGAATGATATATTTACTCTTATGTGCTTCCTCCAAAATCTTCTCTCTAAGATCGTTTTCTTTAGGAATGCAAATCCTATCTCCAAACATAATGGTTCCATCATTTGCTATACTAAACCCTTTAGGTTCGCTTGACAAGATTTGCTCCCTAATTCTTCTTAAGTAATCATCTCTTTCCTGAGCATCTTGAATTTGAGTCCTGAAGTCACTAATGATATCCACCCTACTCATGTAAAGACTATATGGATACATAGTTACCTTTAGACTCAAATCCCTAAATTTCTCTAGAAGATCTGCTTCTTGAATCATCATCTAGGACACTTGTAGAGATTTTCTACTAAGTGCATCAGCCACCACATTGGCATTACTTGGATGATAAGTCATAATCTTTGAGAAATTCTATCCATCGTCTTTGTCTTATATTTAACTCTTTTTTTATCAAACAAATATTTCAAGCTCTTGTGGTCATTAAAAACTTCAAATTGGACACTATAAAGATAATGCCTCCAAATTTTCAAAGCAAACACCACTGCTGCCAATTCCAGATCATGGGTAGGATAATTATCTTCATGTGGCCTTAACTGTCTAGATGCATATGCAACTACCTTTCTATTCTGCATAAGGACATAACCTAACCCTATTCTTGAAGCATCATAGTATACTTCAAAACCTTCCTAAGGATTCAGAATCACTAAAACATGTGTCATAATTAGTTTTAACTTTAATTCTTGAAAACTATCCTCACAAGCTTATGTCCACACAAAAAAGATTTCCTTTCCTAGTTAACCTAGTTAAAGGTAAAGCTAGTTAAGAAAATCCCTTTATGAACCTTCTATAATATCTAGCCAAACCCAAGAAGCTCATAATTTCTATTACTGTTGTGGGTCTCTCCCATTGCAACACTGCTTCAACCTTACTAAGGTCAACAAATATTCCTTCCTTGGATATCACATGTCCTAAGAACTGCACCTTTTCTAACCAAAACTCACATTTTGATAATTTAGCAAATAATTTCTTTTCTTTTAGGATTTCTAGAATAATCCTGTGTGCTCTTCATGCTCCTTAGTTGTCTTTGAATAAATGAGAATATCATCTATAAAGACACAAACTTATCCAAATATGGTCTAAAAATCCTATTCATGTAGTCCATAAACACTGCTAGTGCATTGGTTAGACCAAAGGAGATATTCATAATGTCCATAACGAGTCCTAAAGGCAGTTTTAGGGATATCTGATTCCTTAACTCTGATTTGATGGTATCCTGATCTCAAATCAATCTTTGAAAACATTGTTGCCCCTCTTAACTGATCCATCAACTCATTTATCCTAGGCAATGAGTACTTGTTCTTAATTATGACCTTATTCAACTTTCTGTAATCTACATACAGCCACATACTCCTATCCATTTTCTTTACCAGCAACACTAGTGCTCCCTATGGTGATACACTGGGTCGAATAAACTATTTATCTAACAATTCTTCTATTTGTTTTTTAAGTTCTACTAACTCTAAGGGAGACATCCTATATGGTGCAATAGATATAGGCCTGATTCCTGGCACTAAATCTATATTAAACTCTATCTCTCTTACAGGTGGCAATTCAGAAACTTCCTTAGGAAAAACTTCTGGATATTCCCTCACCATAGGTATCTCTTCTAAACTTTGTTCACCCTCAACATTCATGGAAAACAGGAGAACATATCTCTGAGCTCCTTCTACTAAGCAATGGTTGACTTGTTTAGCATTTAAAAACACTGACTCAAAAGAAACAGGTATATGAGATTTATGTAACATGAACATCAAAGTTTTATCTGAACAATTTAAAATAATATGGTTAGAAGATAACCAATCTATTCCTAAAATCATATCAATACCAACAAGGGGTAGACAAATAAGATCGACAAAGAAGATCTTATTTTTATTTTAACATAACAGTTCAAACATATGGAAGAAGTGATTACAGGTTTTCCCGTTGGAGTGGATACTGACAAGGTACAGGAGAGTTCAGATACAGGTAACTCTAACCTCTTCACACATTCATAAGAAATAAAGGAATGAGAAGCTCCTGAATCATACAATACAATTACAAGATTATCCTTAACTACACACGTATCTTGAATGAGATCGGGAGTTCTAGCCACCTCTTTACCACTCAGAGTGTAGACTCTTCCTCTGGCATGAGGTCGCTGGTCTGATGTGGCTTTCTGTCTTTGTAGACAACTTTTAGCAAAAAGCCCCTCCTGACCGCAAACATAACATGCAGTCTGATTGTAACACCCTAAATTTTATTTATTTTATGATAAATATTCATTTTCTAATATTTGTGATTTTTGAAAATTTTTTTGAATTTTTCTGAGAATGTGAAATATTTTAATATTATTCCTCATTTTACATACAAACTGAGCGGAGTCGGGAAAATGAGATATTTTTCCCAAGAACCTTGAATTGTGGAAACATTGATGGGGAATCTTACAAAACCAGAGGCAGGACACGGTTTACGAGATTTCATATTTTTCGAAAAATTTTAACAGATAAAATAATAAATCGTTGTGTAAAATTTTATCCATTAGACAATTAATACTGACTTCTGTCAACTGTAAGAATTGTCCATTGGATAATAACATGTATTAAAAACCCTATCACATTATCCTAATATAATCTACTTTAAGTCTAATTAAACTCACTTTAATTCAAATTTATTGTATTTTAATTAAAGCTTCTTTGAGAAGCTTTGACCACCAAAGGACAAGAATGCCCTTGGATTGTTGGGGAAGTAAAAAATCTCCTTTTTCTCTCTCTCCATTGCCGCTACTACCTTGGCCCAAGGGAGGCAAAATTTTTGCCATAACATTTTCTCTCTTTAACTTCTTCTTCTTCATTTTCTCTTCTTCTCCTTCTTGGCTACGAAATTGCAGCCCCTTGAGTGACCATTTTCTTTGATTTTTCTCTTCATCAAGACCATTTCCATATTCACCTCAACCTCCTCCACACTTTCTATTTAGAAATCTTTCCAAAATCTATCTCCTCCTCCATTGTCTTCCAAGACAAAGCTTAAAGCTTTAAGGTAAAGTTTTCATTTTTCTTCTTTCTTCTCTTCATTTTTGTGTTCCATGGTCTCTTTGATGACTATGGATCTTTTCTTTTTCAACCGTTGGGGCTGATTGCTTGTCTTGAAATTCCTAGGGTTTTGGAAGCTCAAAACCGAACCTTCAAGGAGCAAGTAAGAGATTATTTTTGTGTTCTTCCTTTAGGTAAGAGGGAGATTACTCATTTCAACCATTATTGGTGGTGAGGGAACCTTTGTATGCTCACTTTGTTTAGTGGTTTTGCATGTTTATGTATTCTTGAAATTGGATTAATGCTTGATTGAAGATCTTGAATGTATTGAATGTGTTGAAAATGCTTGATCATGTTAGGGTTGTTAAATGAAAAATTTGGAGTTTCCTACCCTAATGTGAGGCCATGCTTTTGACTAGAATTTAAGGATATAAATTGGTTTTTGTATACAAATGAAATGAAGCTTATGTAATTAGATGTCGAATGGTAATATTAAATTTTATGAATGGAAAATTTTAATGGTTTAATATCCTAAAGTGAGGCCACGGTTTTGGCTTTGGATCCTAAGGGAATGGATTGATTTGGTGTGCAATAACATCTAAGTAATTAGGTATTAAGTAACAAATGCATAAAATGGAAATAAATTGGAACCTTGATGACCTAGTGCGGCTACAGTTTTTAGAGAAAATTAGGGGTTAAATGATGCCTTGATGCATCTTTGGAAGTTAGGAATTTAGAGACATGCATAATCCATAATAAAGTGGAAGAATTGAATTGAATAATAACACTTGAGAGGGACACGGTTTTGAAGGGTTGTTTAACCTAAAATTTTCATAATTAACCAAAGCTTAAGACTTTGAGAATGTGAATCCATAATGTGGACTTGTGACAATGGATGAACCCTAAATATATATATATATATATATATATATATATATATATTGATGTGGAGAATTGATTCTATGTTATTATGGACCCCTATGTGGGCTAAATACTTGTTGACTGTGTACTTGAGGAAATTATGACATGATGATGTTGAGAAATGAATATATATACATATGTCATTGTGGTATGCTTATGATAAGTGCATCATTGATGAACATACATGGTGTACATTGCGTCGTCATGCATATGTGTTGTCCGTTGGACATTGTTGGAAAGGCGATGTATGCCTAGGAGTTTGAATAACACTTATGTGCGGGTGTGAGGAAACTAAGCGTAGGGTCATAGTGGTTGGCCCTAGGGGTGTTGGGGTGCGGGTGTCTCACAATAAACAATGGTAGCTCCACTGGGCCTGTGGGATAGACCGATGCAAACAAAGTGACGATCCAGACTGAGACGCTGTCCTATATCGCGATCAACTATTGAGGCACCACGTATAAGCCAATTGCGCAAATATTTTTATGAGATGAGCACACTATTTTTAAGGTTAACGAGATACTAGCATAACTCCTTGATCATTCACTCCAAAAATGTTTATGTCTAGTTCCATGGAGTAGGAATTGGGTACCATTTGCATTGAAAACTATCAGTCTCATAATTCATTGAGCATGAGCATTTATAATTATGGAAAATATCCGTTATTATTACCGTAACCATTATTTGATTGCTTGAACTGTTGACTGTTGAAAATATTGATGTCGTATGCCTGTTGTTGATAATCTGTACTACTATTTATTGTTGTTTTGCCTTTACTGTTAATCTTAATTATTACTATGAATTGTGTTGATATGTGGGCATCCAGCGTCGTTCTGTTTTCTCACTGCCATTTTGGTATTGAATGCTGGGTGTCTCACCTCTTTCTGTATTTTTTGTATTTCCTGTATTACTGTCGGACTGTGTACTTCTAAGAAGACGCTCATGAGGAAGAGAATGAAACAATTGAGTTTCTGGGTTTCTGGCCACACTACGGCTAGAGTTGCTGAGGATGTCGTCACGCCTACGCCGCTTTTTGGGGTACATGAAGTTGACCTTTCATGGAGGACCCGATTGCTGGCACTTACATGTGCAGACGGACCGATGCGTCTACCGCGGGGAGCTGACGGTGTCTTTAGCCTGGGGTCGATATGACGCCCCTGTCTTTGATTTTTTTGCTTTTGTTATTTTGGAATTTTACCTACCTGTAAGGGATATGTGGACTGATATGTTTTATACTCCACAAGAGGACTCTTTCCTCTCCACTGCTCGGGCTTTTGCCTGAAATTCGGTCGCTCCGATGGTGATTTCGTCGGATGAAGAGGACCTTGAGGAGAACCCGGCTACGGTCCCTTCTCACCAGTCTTAGGGGTTGATACTATAGGTGGCTACTGAAGGCTAACCATTTATCTTTTTGGGGAAGCCTGATGTTTTGCTAGTTTATGGGTGCAAATGTGTAACTATCTTGGGTAGGTAAAGCCTTTACTTTTTGTATATTTTGCAATGTAACTAAACAGGCTGATGCATATAATATATATATATATATATGTGTTGTGAATGTATGATTTTAAATTCTGTTTCGATTCTATTGTATTTATAATTATTGTTATCTTTTTACCGTTATTCAATAAAAAAAAAGAGAAATTCGTACAAATATTTCAATACTCAATTATTTTATCATCCAAGGATACCAACTATTTAATCTTGTGTTGATAATGAACCGGGTCTAAATTAATCACTGTACTTATTATTTTTCGCAACTGATTTCATTTCTTTTGTATTATGGTGTGACGTTCCTTCTTTGCGGTATTAAGAAAAAGGGGTGTTACACTGTCTTGGTATCAGAGCCCCAGTTTAGGTTTTCTTTTGGGTCTTGTGGTTTTGGACTATTTTGTTTGTGCTGTGTGATTCTTTGTGTTTGGTATTCCGTATGGATACATCTAACTTTTTTCTGTATTTTGTATAGCTTGATTTGAAAAGAATTATGGCTCGTAGATGAGACATGACTGTTGCAATCAAAGCAATCCAGAAGATGGCTAAGGCAATGCTGCAGCAAAACCAACAAATGGCTCAACAGCAAGTGAGAACTGCACAACAATTGGAAGTTACTGCTGATGCCCAGAATCTTGAAGAATTTCATCGCACTAACCCTCCATAATTTAAGGGAGAGTATGATCCTGAGAAAGCTACTCTATGGATCAAAGAGCTGGAAAAGATTTTCACGGGCAAGAACTGTGCCAATGACAGGAAAGTGACTTATGCTATGTTCATGCTGATTGGGGGCGCGGAGGATTGGTGGACCGAAGAGCAGAGGTTGTTGGAGGCAGAAAATCGAGCAATCAGTTAGGAGGTGTTCAAGGAGAGATTCTTGAACAAGTATTTCTTGGAAAGTGCGAGGCATGCTAAGGAAATGGAATTCCTTGGCTTGAGGCAATGGAATATAACGGTAAGTGAATATGCTGCCAAATTTGAGAGTTTGTCTAAAATCTTAACCTACTTTCAACACTACTTAAACGAAGCATGGAAGTGTCAGAAGTTTGAGGAAGGTATGAGACATGACGTGAAGAGAGCTATCATAACTTTGAAGATTTCTCAATTCTCAAAACTAATCGATACTTGTCGCCGGGTGGAAGACTTAGACCAGGCACGTGATGCAAAGAACAGAAATTTTAGGCCTTTTCGGTCCCAAAGAGGAGGAAGCAGTAATGCTAACTGTTACCAGAAGAAGCCTTATTCCAGACCACCTGGAACTCAGCAACAAAAGCCACAAGGTAGAAGTCTTGGAGGAAGTCCGGGCAGAACTGGTCAAACAACGGCGTCTGCGTCGAGATGCATGAAGTGCGGGAAGGAACACTACACGAGGGACTGCACCATCAAAGGAATCATCTGCTTCAGATGCGGGAAACCTGGACACGTTTCTCGTGATTGCAATCAACCTAAGGCGGAACCTTCCGTCAATGTTGCTAGAACTGCTAAACTGCAGGCTGGAGGTCGGGTTTACACCCTGAGTGGTGCTAAAGCCTCCGAATCCGAAGATCTTATACAAGGGGAAGGTCTCATAGAAGGTAATCTTTTAACTGTGCTGTACGACTTAGGTGCAACTCATTCTTTCATTTCCTATGACTGTGTGAAAAGACTTGGTTTACCTGTGTTTTCTTTACCTTTTGATTTGACTGTTTCAACCCTAACTACTAAACTTGTTCTTACCACCAAAGTCTGTTTGAATTGTCCATTGATTGTTGAAGGTCGAATCTTTTCTGTTGATTTAATCTGTTTACCATTGTCTCAATTAGATGTGATCATAGGAATGGATTGGTTATCTTTTAACCATGTCCTATTAGATTGTTCTAGAAAGACCATAGTTTTCCCTTTGGATGAGAATTCTAGATTTTTGACGGTCAACCAAGTAAAAGCTTTCTTGAAAGAAGGAGCTCGGGGATACATGTTGTTGTCTTCTTTGAAAGTCGAGAATGAGGTTGATGTGGACGCAATTTCAATGGTTCAAGAATTTCTCGAATATATACCTGGTTTACCAACAGAGCGGGAGATTGAATTTGTCATTGACCTTGTACCTAGAGCTGGCCCTATTTCCATAACGCCTTACAGAATATCCCCTGAGAGCTAGCTGAGCTCAAAAAGCAACTGGAAGAGCTTTTGGAGAAGCAATTCATGAGACCCAGTGTATCACCTTGGGGAGCACTAGTATTGCTAGTTAAGAAGAAAGACGGTACTTCAAGGTTGTGCGTGGGTTATCGTCAGTTAAACAAGGTCATGATCAAGAACAAGTATCCATTGTCGAGGATAGATGACCTGATGGATTAGTTGAAGGGAGCGACAGTATTTTCTAAGATTGATTTGCGATTAGGCTACCATCAGATCAGAGTGAAAGTTGAAGACATTCCTAAAACGGCTTTTCGTACTCGTTATGGACATTACGAGTACTTGACGATGCCTTTTGGTGTGACTAATGCACCTGCTGCTTTCATGGATTATATGAATAGAATCTTTTGTCCTTATTTGGACAGATTCGTCGTTGTCTTTATCGATGATATCTTTATCTATTCGAAAAATCAGGAGGATCATGCCGAGCATCTCAGTATAGTTCTTCAGACTTTGAAGGAGAAAAAGCTATATGTCAAGTTATCGAAGTGTGAGTTTTGGTTGGACAAAGTTAAATTTTTAGGCCATGTGATTTCAAGGGAAGGAATTGTTGTAGACCCATCGAAGGTAGAAGTTGTTCTCCAATGGGAAAGACTGAGAACGGTGACTGAAATCCGAAGGTTTATTGGATTAGCAGGATATTATAGGAGATTTATCGAAGGATTCTCTAAGATTGCTGGACCTTTCACTCAACTCACAAGGAATAATCAAGCTTTTGAGTGGATGGATGCTTGTGAAAAGAGTTTTCAAGAGTTGAAAAGGAGACTAACTACTTCACTAGTGTTAGTTCTACCTGATCTAAGCGAACCATTCGAAGTGTACTATGATACTTCATACCAAGGATTGGGTTGTGTCCTTATGCAAGGCAGGAAATTAGTGGCTTATGCCTCGAGACAATTGCGAGTGCATGAGAAAAACTACCCAATGCATGACTTAAAGTTAGCTGCTGTTGTATTTGCTTTGAAGATATGAAGACATTATCTCTACGAAGCAACATTCAACATCTTCAGTGATCACAAATGCTTAAAGTACTTGTACGACCAGAAAGAGTTGAACATAAGGCAGTGAAGATGGTTAGAATTCCTAAAAGACTACGATTTCTAACCATTGGGAAGGCAAATGTTGTGGCCAATGCCTTAAGTAGGAAGACGATCAGCATTTCTGCCATGATCATCAGAGAAAAAGATTTGATAGAACAATTTAGAGATGTATGGTCTTTTGTGGAGTTAATGCCAGGCAAGATCTGCATGAACATAGTCACCATTTCGAATGATTTAATGGATGACATTCGAGAGAAGCAGAAGGTTGATAAGTTCTTACAAGAAGAAAGAGAACTGGTAAAGTAGGGTGGTGTATCAACACTAGAAGAAGGGATCGATAGGATTTTGAGATTCCAAGGTAGAGTTTGTGTGCCTAAAGACGAAGAACTTAGGAAGTATATTCTTGAACATGCTCATACAAGTCAGTTAAGTATACATCCAGGAATGACCAAAATGTACCAAGATTTGAAGAAGTTATTTTGGTGACATGGGATGAAGAGAGATATTGCTAGATGCATATCTTCCTATTTGGTTTGTCAGAAGATGAAGATTGAACATCAAAGACCGTTAGGATTTTTACAACCCTTGACTATTCCCGAATGGAAGTGGGATAGTATTGCCATGGACTTTGTTGTTAGTTTGCCAAAGACCAGAAGAGGGTATGATTCAATATGGGTAATTGTGGATCGACTTACAAAGTCAACACACTTCTTGCCGATCAACATAAGATATCCTTTAGAGAAGTTGACTCAGCTGTATATTAGTGAAATTGTTAGACTACATGATGTGCCTAAAAGTATCATTTCTAACAGAGATCCGAGATTTACATCAAAATTTTGGCAAAGTCTTCAAGAAGCAATGGGGACGAAGTTATGATTAAGTTCGGCTTATCATCCGTAGACGGACAGTCAGTCGGAAAAAACAATTCAATCATTGAAGGATTTGTTAAGAGCTTCTGGGATAGAGCAGACTGGAAGTTGGGACGAGATTTTACCATTGGTAGAATTTACCTACAATAACATTTACCATTCGAGCATAGGGATGGCACCCTATGAGGCTCTGTATGGACAAAGATGCCGAACACCATTATATTGGTATCAAGACAGAGAGCGACTTACCGTCGGACCTGATCTTATTCAACAGACGATTGAGAAGGTTAGAATGATTCAAGAAAAGATGAAAACGACTCAAAGTCGGCAAAAGAGTTATGCGGATAGAAGAAGAAAACCTTTTGAATTTGAGAAAGGAGAGCATATGTTCTTGAAAGTCACGACTATGACTGGGGTTGGTCGGGTTCTCAAATCTAGAAAACTCACTCCAAAATTCCTTGGACCTTATCAAATTCTTCATCGGATAGGTCCCGTTGCTTACCAAATAGCTTTATCACCTTTTTTTTCAAATCTTCACAATGTCTTTCATGTGTCACAACTTTAAAAATACATTCTGAGTCCTAATCATGTCATAGCACCCGATTCAATACAATTAAAGGAAAACTTGACTTTTGAAACAACTCCTGTAATGATTGAGGATAGGAGAATGAAGCAACTCAGAGGAAAAGACATACCATTGGTGAAAGTAATCTGGAACGAAGCAACTAGAGATGCGACATGGGAGCTGGAGGACAAGATGAAGGAGTAATACCCAAAACTGGTCTAAGGTATGAAAATTTCGAGGATGAAATTCTTATTTGTTAGGGAGAGTTGTAACACGCCAAATTTTATTTATTTTCTAATATTTGTGATTTTTGAGAATTTTCTGGATTTTTTTAGAATGCGGAATATTTTAATATTATTCTTTGTTTTGCGTGCAAACTGAGTTGAGTCAGGAAAATGAGATATTTTTCCCGAGAACCTTGAGCTGTAGAAACGTCGATAGGGGATCTTACTAAACCCGAGGCTGGACACAGTTTACGAGGTTTCATGTTTTTCGAGAAATTTTAACAGATAAAATAATAAATCATTGTGTAAAATTTTATCCGTCGGACAATTAATACTGACTTTTGTCAATTGTAACAATTGTCTATTGGATAATAACATGTATTAAAAACCCTATCACATTATCCTAATGTAATCTACTTTAAGTCTAATCAAATTCACTTTAATTCAAATTTATTGTATTTTAATCAAAGCTTCTTTGAGAAGCTTTGACCACCAAAGGACAAGAATGCCCTTGGCATGTTGGGGAAGCCAAAAATCTCCCCCTTCTCTCTCTCCATTGCCGCGGCTACCTTGGCCCAAGGGAGGCAAAATTTTTGCCTTCACACTTAAACATTCCACCCAAAATATCTCATTTCTATCATAACACTTTCTCTCTCTAACTTCTTCTTCTTCTTCTCTTCTTCTCCTTCTTGGCTACGAAATTGCAACCCCCCTTGAGTGACCATTTTCTTTGATTTTTCTCTTTGTCAAGACCATTTCCATATTCACCTCAACCTCCTCCACACTTTCTATTTAGAAATCTTCTCCAAAATCTATCTCCTTCTCCATTGTCTTCCAAGACAAAGCTTAAAGCTTTAAGGTAAAGTTTTCATTTTTATTCTTTCTTCTCTTCATTTTCGTGTTCCATGGTCTCTTTGATGACCATGGATCTTTTCTTTTTCAACCATTGGTGTTGATTCCTTGTCTTGAAATTCCTAGGATTTTGGAAGCTCAAAACCGAACCTTCAAGGAGCAAGTAGGAGATCATTTTTGTGTTCTTCCTTTAGGTAAGAAGGAGATTACTCACTTCAACCATTATTAGTGATGAGGGAACCTTTGTATGCTCACTTTGTTTGGTGGTTTTGCATGTTTATGTATTCTTGAAATTGGATTAATGCTTGATTGATGATCTTGAATGTATTGGATGTGTTGAAAATGCTTGATCATGTTAGGGTTGTTAAATAGAAAATTTGGAGTTTCCTACCCTAATGTGAGGCCACGGTTTTGACTAGAATTTAGGGATATAAATTGGTTTTTGTATACAAATGAAATGAAGCTTTTGTAATTAAATGTCAAATGGTAATATGAAAATTTATGAATGGAAAATTTTAATGGATTAATATCCTAAAGTGGGGCCACGGTTTTGGCTTTGGATCCTAAGGGAATGGATTGATTTGGTGTGAAATAACATCTAAGTAATTAGGTATTAAGTAACAAATGCATAAAATAGAAATAAATTAGAACCTTGATGACCTAGTGAGGCCACGGTTTTTAGAGAAAATTAGGGGTTAAATGATGCCTTGATGCATCTTTGGAAGTTAGGAATTTAGAGACATGCATAATCCATAATAAAGTGGAAGAATTGAATTGAATAATAACACTTGAGAGGGACACGGTTTTGAAGGGTTGTTTAACCTAAAATTTTCATAATTAACCAAAGCTTAAGCCTTTGAGAATGTGAATCCATAATGTGGACTTGTGACAATGGATGAACCCTAAATATATATATATATATATATATATATATATATTGATGTGGAGAATTGATTCTATGTTATTGTGGACCCCTCTGTGGGCTAAGTACTTATTGACTGTGTACTTGAGGAAATTTTGACATGATGATGTTGAGAAATGAATATATATACATATGCCAATGTGGTATGCTCATGATGAGTGCATCATTGATGAGCATACATGATGTACATTGCATCGTCATGCATATGTGTTGTCTGTTGGACATTGTTGGAAAGACAATGTATGCCTAGGAGTTTGAATAACACCTATGTGCGGGTGTGAGTAGACTAAGTGTAGGGTCATAGTGGTTGGTCCTGGGGGCATCGGGGTGCGAGTGTCTTACAATAGATAGTAGTAGCTCCACTGGGGCCATAGGATAGACCAATGCAAACACACCGATGATCTGAACTGAGACGTTGTCCTATATCGCGATCAACTGTTGAGGTGCCATGTATAAGCCAATTGTACAAATATTTTTATAAGATGAGCACACTATTTTTAAGGCTAATGAGATACTGGCATAACTCCTTGATCATTCACTCTGAAAATGTTTATGTCTAGCTCCATGGAGTAGGAATTGGGTACCATTTATATTGAAAACTGTCAGTTTCATAATTCATTGAGCATGAGCATTTATAATTGTGGAAAATATCTGTTATTGTTACCGTAATGATTATTTGATTGCTTGAACTGTTGACTGTTGAAAATATTGAAGTTGTATGCCTGTTGTTGATAATTTGTACTGTTATTTATTGTTGTTCTGCCTTTACTGTTAATCTTAATTATTACTATGAACTGTGTTGATATGTGGGCATCTAGCGCCGTTCTATTTTCTCACTGCCATTTTGGTACTGAAAGCTAGGTGTCTCACCTCTTTCTGTATTTTCTGTATTTCTTGTATTACTATCGGACTGTGTACTTCTAAGAAGACGGTCGTGAGGAAGAGAAGGAAACAATTGAGTTTCTGGGTTTCTGGCCACACTACGACTAGAGTTGTTGAGGATGTCATCATGCCCACTCTGCTTTTTGGGGTACGTGAAGTTGACCTTTCATGGAGAACTCAATTGCTGGCGCTTACATGTATAGATGGACCGATGCGTCTACTGTGGGGAGCTGACAGTGTCTTTAGCCAAGGATCGATATGACGCTCCCGTCTTTGATTTTTTCACTTTTGTTATTTTGGAATTTTACCTACCCGTGAGGGATATGTGGACTGATATGTTTTACACTCCACAAAAGGACTCTTTCCTCTCCACTGCTCGAGCTTCTGCCTGAAATTCGGTCGCTCCGATGGTGATTTCGTTGGATGAAGAGGTCCCTGAGGAGGACCCAGCTACGGTCCCTTCTCGCCAGTCTTAGGGGCTGATACTATAGGTGGCTACTGATGGCTAACAATTTATCTTTTTGGAGAAGCCTGATGTTTTGCTAGTTTATGGGTGCAAATTTGTAACTATCTTGGGTGGGTAAAGCCTTTACTTTTTGTATATTTTGTGATGTAACTAAACAACCTAATGCATATATATATATATATATATATATATATATATATATATATATATATATATATATATATGTTGTAAATGTATGATTTTAAATTCTGTTTCGATTCTATTATATTTATAATTATTGTTATCTTTTTACCATTATTCAATCAAAAAAAAAAAGAGAAATGCATACAAATATTTCAATACTCAATTATTTTATCATCCAAGGATACCAACTATTTAATCTTGTATTGATAATGAACCGGGTCTTAATTAATCACTGTAATTATTATTTTCCGCAACTGATTTCGTTTCTTTTGTATTATGGTGTGATGTTCCTTTTTCGCGGTATTAAGAAAAAGGGGTGTTACACTGACCGAGCAAACAAGGTCTTCCTCCATGATTTTTCCCACATTTAGGGCATTTGAAATCCTTAAATCCTACTTGCCCATTTTGCACTTATTTACCTTTGTCCTATTGAAACTTTGGTCGAAAAGCACCTCCTTGAAATCTGTCATCCCCTCTCTTCCTCTTTTGAAAACCCATGGTCCTTTACTCTGTTTGAGGCTTAGACTCACTTGACTTTACAATGTTACACTTTTTTATTAGGGTGGGAAAATCCCTAATCTTTAGGGGCCTAACAAATCTCTTGATCTCCTCCCTTAATCCAAACTCAAACTTAAGGCACCTCTAGTTTTCATCTGGATTCAACCGAAAATAAGAAGAAAATTTGGAAAGTTCATCAAACTTGGATTCACACTAGGCTATAGACATATTTCCTTGCTTCAACTCAAAGAATTCTACTTCTTTAGCATCTTGCACATTTCTTGGAAAATATTTATCTAAGAAAGTTGTTCTGAATACCTCCCACGTCATGTGAGTACTTGTAACTTCTAACAACCTCCTAGAACTCTTCCACCAATTCTCTGCTTCACCTTTTAACATAAAGGAAGTGAAGGACACTTTTTGTTCATCAACATATCCCATCACCTCAAATATCTTTTCTAACTCACTAAGCCACTCTTCGGCCTTAACTGGATTGGGCTCTCTCCGAAATGATGGGGGATTCAACTTCCTAAACTCCAATAATTTGTGGAATCGCTAATTTCTCATTACTGCTACATCTTCAACTGGTGGATTCTGATTCAACCCATTTCTCTCCATCATTCTAGTGGTAACCTCAGTATGAGCCCTCATTGCCTCCATCATTGTCCTAACCATCTCTGACATATCATTGTTATTTTCATTAGTAGCCCGTGTTGTTCACTTAGGCAGTGCCATAATTTCCTGTACACATTAAACAATACATATTGAGTTAATCAGTCTCAATATCATGTAACAGTGTGCCAGTAACTATTAACAACCAATCCTAAAGCAAGTCATGCAATACAATTTAAATATCTCTCATAAGAGATAGAAGAATGCATAACTCAAACAAATCATTTAAACATGCCCTAAAGCATAGTCAGTTCATTTCCTGGCTTGACAGGATGAACTGCTCTAATACCAAAATGTAACACCCTAAAACTACCACTGTGTATATCATCAATATACTCAGACAAATAGCATCAGGATAGTTACTTCTACATCTAAATGTGAAAATTAATATGTATTGTAATTATCAACGTATAAATATATAGAGTCTTTAATAACAGTAAAGAGATCAAGATAATTTTACACAACTTGAAACTTGTTCTTTACTATGTAATTAAAAAATATGTCTGAAATATATATAATAACTATAACAAGCCACAAAGGTATAAGTACAACATTAGTAAACTAAATACATCAATAACATATGTACAAAATAACTAGGTAAGTTTCCATCATCCTTCTTTGCTCCTGCTAAGCTTGTTTGCTGGATTTATCATGGAAATAGAAAATTTGGGTGAGAATGATAATTCCAAGTAGTTATTTAAAACATGGCATCATCATAAATCCAGCTACTTCTGAGAAAAACTAATTTATATATAAGAATAGAAACAATTGGAAATGTGGCACAAGCCAAAACTTAATCCTTTCCCTTCCTGAAGTAGATAATTAACTTAATTAAATAAAACAATTTCAGTCATTATATTACATCTCAACTTAAATTAGAACTTATAACTATCAATAGATAGGTGGCCCTTAAACTTACATCTTCTTTTGTTACAAAACAACACAATTGCCCATACAATTGTCAAATTATGCAAAATATGATTATGCAATGCATGATGTTGCATGGATATGCCTAATATGTGCCCTAAGATGCTTGTCATATGATTTTACAAAAAAATATTTTTATTTTAGAAAAACACATGTTATTTGACTATTCCCAGGAAGCTCTTTTGTTCCAAGAAACCCTATTGTTCCTTGTATGGTTTTCTAGGTAGGCAGGATGCCTTTTTGTTCATTGCACTACTAATATTTTTAACATAACACTTGGTGCCTTTTTGTCCAAGCTGCTTGGAGCCCTTTTGTCCAAGTTATAATATCACCATACATGGAAATGTCAAATAGCAAGTTTGAAAACCAAAACATGCAAGAATATGTTTAAAATCATTCTACATTAACCTTTCACATAATATCATTCTTCCTTGCATAAAAGGAAACAATTCCTTAAACTTCATCATTACATGAGGAGCTCATTATCTTTTTGAAATACATCCTTTAGCGTCACAACACAATTAAAGAAACATCTATGAAGGATCCCAACACATTGGAAACTTCATTTTTACAAAAATGCAATGCTGACAAATTCTGGAGGTTATGCCTAGGCGTGGCCTTTTGGCGCTTAGGCGTGACCCTCTCTGTCTCAACCATGCCTAAGCATGGTTAACTAGCGCCTAGGCCTGACCTGCACCAGAAATTTTTTTGCTGAAATGTGATTTCTGCATTCTCTTGATTCTACCCAAAAATTCATTCACAAAAAATCAGTATTCCAACATAAAAAATGTTCAACCATGATCTCAAATCACTTTACAATTCCAATATACATCTATAACACAATCATATATGAATAAAGGAATCAATCAAACACCTCAAAAAAACCCTTTTTTTTTTTAAGTTTGAACATAAGTGATTTCAAAGGTTCACCATTCACAATGATAACTCACAATACTAAGAACATTCATCTTCAAACTTGAACAGAACGAAAATCAACATGAAATTCACCACAAACACCTAAATCCATTATTTTGCACAACCATCCAAAAAGAAAATGGAAACTTGAAAAAAAGAAAGGATGGAGAAATAGGATGAAGCCCCCTACCTCAAGCTTTGTCTTTTCCTTTCTCTTTTTTCTTCTTTTCTTCCTCTCCTTCTCCTGTTTTTCTCTCTTCTCTTCCTCCACTGGTTGTGTTCATTCTTCCTTTCTGTTTTTCTGATGAGAAAAATATGAGGCAAGCCTTATAAGTCAAGTTAATATATAATACCATATGACTTTGGGTTAAGTTACTAAATCTTTGAATCTCTTAGGAACACTTTGATTCTCGCTAAATCAAGTTTCCTAACCTCCAATGATATTAAAATAAATTCTAGAATGCACCTAAATTTTAATTTCCTCATTTCTATAATTTTTTATATCTACTACAGGTCAATTCGGTATTAAAATGCATAATCGGTGTACTTAAAAATACCAAATTAACTCAGTTTGTATTGAAACTTTTAACTACACCTTACTGCATGCATTTGTGACTTAGAAATAAATTTTTCATATTTATTTCCCTTATTTAAGAAATTTATGCTATTTTTCTTAGTTAAAATAATCATTTTGCACGTTCTGTGTTGTAGCAAAGTGCATAAATTAACTCAGAATGTCACAAAATTGCTTGGACATGTTAAACACATATTATAGCTCATTTCTGTCTATAAACATTACTAATATGCTAAGGAGGATGTTACAGTTGAAAACTCCCTCAAAGGCTGGGTATGGTTGTACTCATCTGCCATCTTATAAGTGCCTATAACAAATGAAGAATTGAAATGTAAATTGATACACACAAAAAGAAACTTGAACTAAAACTAAATAAACTCGTTAATATTAGCTCTACTGAAATTAAGTCGTAGTCCTCGGTGTAACACCCCTTTGGAGGATGTCACACATAAAAGAAAATAAAATAAATAGAAATATAATCTACCCAAGTTGCGGAACATTTGTTAAATATTATTACGGGTTGTAAAATAATTCCTGATAGACAGAAATATGTAATAAAAAGATAATGCGAAAAATACGAAATAAAAAAAAAAACATCATCACTAATAATATACATATGGTTAAGTTATAAAGCTGTACAAATAATTTACAACTAAGACTACAACTATTTAAACAAAAACAAGAAAGAAAGCAATAAAAGAGTTAATATATACTGAGACATACGCCTGACGCGCCCAAAAAAAACATCATGGTTATCTAATCCTCGGATGGATCACTCTCGATCGAAAATGATCATCGGGAGATAGATATCCGGATGTCTCGACACACGGCGATAACGGGATCGCGCAGTCGATACAATGCTTATCTCACTAGGCTCAGGGTTTTCAGCACCCCAATAACGCCTAATGGATAAAGGTAACTCTAAGTGCAGAAATAACGTCGTCGTCATAATCGGATCTCCATCAAACTGATGACGTAGAATCATGGTCATACATCCTGCATATGTAACAGAAGCACGATCTCCTCGTAAATGCCAAGCCAGATCACCTCCATGAAATACCAGCTCTATGAATCCCAAAAATGCTGGCGTCGCCATCCCACGCAATCAATCCAGAGGATATGGATGATCGGATGGTTCTTGATCGTAAACCGATCGTACGCTTGCGACCTTCCTCTTCCTCAGGGTACACGATCTCAAGAGGCTGTTCCTCTTCTTCCTCTTCAAACTCTTTACCGCATAAATAAATAGACAATAGACACATACAATAAAGAGGTAAGACAACATAAAATCATCACAACATGGCCAATAAGAAGACGACAAATAACAACTATACAGTTCATATAATACAAAAAGCTATAACAGTAATAATAATGGAATAGAGTACATATTAGATATCCTAATGTTTCAGAACATCACAGATATAACACAAATAAAGAAAATCACATAGATAAACCAATCTCACAGATAAAATAAGATAAGAAATGGACAACTAACATAAGAATTATCAGATAAATATAAATAGAGAAAATGTAAAAACATCCAAGATATTACTAGATAAAGATAAATAGAGAAAATGGAATATTATCCAAGATATAATCAAATACACCAAAACACAACCCTACTCCATGGAGCTAAACCCAAACAGATATCGAGAGAGAATGACTTGCAAAATCTATTAGTACCACGGCTGCCCAACCAACTATTGCGCGGTCACACGTTGCGTCGATAGCCTACTAATGACCTGGAATCCACCATCCAGCGTAGTATAGTTCACGGTCTCCGTTGTGGCACTATAGGCAATGTACTACTAGACTTTACAAACCTCGATTAAATATAGTGAATGTCGAGTACATTAGTGTGCTATCGGTTTACCACGGCCCGTGAGCTACCAAGTTGTCCACATGTGGGATCCCGTACACTAAAGTCTCCAAGTTCATTAGAACAATGAACCACACTACGTTTATCGCATCGACAACACGATGTGATTTGTCTCGTCAACCAAAACACCAAAAATTGGTATAAAGACAAAACATAATTCCAAATATATGAAATTACGAAAATGCCCTCAAGATAAAAATATGCCCTCAATGGCAAAAAGCCTGTACGGGTTCACTTTTTCCCGACAGCGAAATAACCTCAAAAGCCTGTACGGGTTCACATTTTCCCGACAGCGAAAAATAAATATGGTAACGGTCAATCGCGTAGAAATTTTATCGCGTTTTTGAAATCTCGTCGTTTTTACAAACGTTTAAAAATCGGGTAAAGATATTTTTCTGTTTTTAAAATCGCGTAGCATTTTTAATACGTTTTCTCAATCGCGTAGGATTTTTAAATCATTTTCTTATTCAAATGCCTTTAAAATTACTTGTTTAAACAAGCGAGAAATAGTACTTAGTACATTTAAACTACGTAGAATAATTTTTCATACCGCATACTGTCTTTTAGATATTTTTGCTATCTTATTGGTTCATTTTTACTAAAAATTGACAGTATTTTGTTTAGAATATCATAATAATGGTTTCCTAATTTATCCATAAAATTTCCATTTACCTAATTTTTAACCATTTCATTTAATTCTTTTTGAAATCTCTAACATGCTTCAAAACCAAAAGTGAGCTATATGTTAGAAAATTTCTTAACATTCTTGTATTTCGTTTCTAATGATAAAGTTATGAACTTTTAATCCTTTAGACTTACTTCTAATCAATTGGTCCCTTCAAAAATCATTATAGAAAATTTCTTCTTAACTTGTATTGTTTCTTTTTAATTGAAAAAGGTTTAGAATCAAGTTTTAGAAATCATGATTACCTATAGTGGCATGTTGGCGAATTTTGTAAAACTTTTTCATTTGATTTCTAAATCATGTCAAAGGTATTATCTTATCTAAGTTCATTAAATCATGTTATAAAGTAATGATTTTAAATCAAATAAATCCTTTAGGCATGTTGGCCCAAAATTTACTAAATCATTACCATTTGATTTCTAAATGCATTTTCTTTGATCAAATCAATTAGAAACTTTCTTGATTCTCCTAGGTTAATTAAGTTACACTTTAGGAAAAATCAAGAGAACATTTTGGTCCTCCAAATTTGTCATTGCCGTGAGCTAGTGGATGTGTTCTTTGGAACACTCATGCAAATTTACACATGTTATTCACATCCTATACTTTATCATACAATTCTAACACATGCATTATATTTCTAACACATGCAAAAATATTTTCTAACACATGCAACCTAAATTAAAGCTTGTAGACATGCTTTCAAAAGCTAATAGACATGCAAAATTATTACAATCATCAAACAAGAAAGCTAATAACAATTACCACATAAACTACTAGCAACCACAAAAATTAACAAATACACACATAATTAACACATGACCACCGAATCCTTATGGATTCTACAAACATCACAAATGGCTCCATCTTCTTACCACCATCAAGAGATGATAAGAATTGTCTTCCTCTTACCTTAAATGAAGACAAAAGGCTTGCTTTCACACCTCCTAGGTCACGGTTTTCACCACCAAAAATACCTAGAAATCTCAAACAAAATCTACATGTTACTAACCATGAAAAAGAAGCTAAACCATGGAAAAATCATGGCTTAGAACTTTGAAAAAGAAGAGAGAAAAGAAAAGCATGAAATTTCACCTTCTAGGTAAAACTTTCAAGGTTGGTTTCCAAGCCCTAGATGGAAGAATTTGAAGAAACTCCCAACTACAAAGGTTCTTAGAATAGTGTTTAGGTTAAGGAAACTTGGTTAGAAAAATTTTTGGATGGTTGGATGGTGTAGTTTGTGTCTTGGCGAATGGAAGGAGAAAAAGAACAACAATGGTGGCTAGGGTTCTTGATGAGAGAGAAGAGAGAAAAGTGATGAAGAAGAAAGTGATTTTAGTCTCCTAAGGCCTCTTGGCCGTGAACATCAAGTGGGGTGCAAGGTGGGCACCTTGCTTGGCTTCATCCAAGCCATTGGATGAATCAAAGGCCAAGATCAAGCCTTTGTGAGCAAGCTTGATTCCCATTGGTTGGTTCCCAGGTGACTCACATGCTTTGAGTCACACACAGTATTAAATGCTCTTGAGTCACTAGGTGAGTCACTGTTTCGAAAAGTTCTACAAATGCTTACGGTGATTAATTAAGCTACCGATCTAACGTTCTCATGCTAATTGTGGGTCCCGCAAAATATTTAGGGTCCATTGTCACTAAAACATACCGACTAATAAAATAATATTATAATAATATAAAATTATTTTATTTGTGATTAAATCCTAAAAATTAAAAGATTATTTTTAGTCTCATTCGAGAATCGGGTTAAGTAAGATCCCCCAATTCTAAATAATAAAATAAGATTTTCCCGGCCCGGAAAATATTATTTTCCGCCTCGAGCAAATCACACAAAAAGTCCATATAAAATCACGACAGTATTTTCAGGCATTAAATCAAGAAGAAAACAATTAAAAACAGACAAAAACAGCGAAAACAGTACGTTCGGGACGTAACGGTCATTTTCCCATTTTTTCCCACAACGTAGGTAATCATCCAAAACGTTCAAATAAAATATCCAGCAGTATTATATAGCTGTATATCTTTCAGAAAAATTAATACAGTAGCTCAGAAAAATTTTTATTTTACCGTCTCGAAACAAACTACGTAAAACGATCAAATAAAATTTGAGCCAGTATTATCGTAATTGTTTTCATACAAAAATCGAGAACAGAAAAATAGGGACACAACGGTCATTCATACAAAAGCATGAAAAACAAAACAAGACATTCGAGAATATTTTCTAAAAATTGGGGCGTTACAACTCTCCCCAACAAATAAAAATTTCGTCCTCGAAGTCGATGTTCATCCAAACAAATGAGGATATTGATCCTTCATTTTATCTTCTAGTTCCCAAGTAGCTTCACCCGTCATATCATTCCATATGACCTTTACTAGCTCGATCATCTTCCCCGAAGTCGCTTTACCTTTTTCGTCCTCTATCCCGACAGGTAAAGTTTCGTAAGTCAAATTCTCCTTTAAGCGCACGTCATCCGGTTGTATAACATGTGTCGGATCGGTATATACTCAGAATCGAGACACATGAAACACGTCATGCAAATTGGATAGAAAAGGCGGCAAAGCAATCGATATGCTACGGGACCAATACGTCGGATAATCTGATATGGTCCAATGAATTTAGGAGTAAGCTTCTTAGACTTAATCACTCTTCCGACACCAGTCGTGGGAGTAACTCTCAGAAACACATGCTCACCCTCCTCAAACTCAAGAGGTCGTCTTCGTTTATCCGCGTAACTCTTTTGTCTGCTTTGCGCCGTCCTCATCTTCTCTTGTATCATCTTGACTTTATCCGTAGTCTGTTGTACAAGTTTAGGTCCAACAGTCATACTTTCCCATCCCGATACCAAAGATAGCGGCGTTCGACATCGTCTTCCATACAATGCTTCATAAGGTGCCATTCCGATGCTTGCGTGAAAACTATTGTTGTAGGTGAATTCTATCAAAGATAAAAATTCATCCCAACTTCTCCGTTGTTCCAAAACACAAGCCCGCAATAAATCCTCCAAGGACTGTATAGTTCTCTCTGTCTGACCGTCAGTCTGCGGATGATACGCTGAACTCAGTCGTAACTTGGTTCCCATAGCTTCTTGCAGACTTCGCCAAAATCTTGACGTAAACCTTGGATCTCTGTCAGAAACTATACATATAGGCACTCCATGTAATCTGACAATCTCGCTGATGTACAACTGGGTTAATCTTTCCAATGAATATTTAATATTGATTGGTAAGAAATGAGCCGATTTCGTAAGTCTATCAACTATAACCCATATTGCATCATGACCTTTCTTTGTCTTGGCAAACCAAGAATCGAAATCCATAGAAATGTTATCCCATTTCCATTCGGAATCGATAATGGTTGCAACATCCCAGCTGGTCTTTGGTGTTCAACTTTTGACTTTTGACAAACTAGGCAAGTTGACACGCATCTAACCACATCACCCTTCATTCCATGCCACCAGAATAACTTTTTCAAGTCTTGATACATCTTTGTTATACCTGGATGCATACTCAATAGACTAGTATGGGCATGTTTCACAATATATCTTCTCAGTTCTCGGTTACGAGGAACACAGACTCTACCCGAAATCTCAGAATTCCATCAGTTCCTTCTTTGAACTCTAGTGTCTCGCCTTGTTTCATTTGCTCCTTTATTCCTTGCAAAAATTTATCGGCATTTTGCTTTTCCTTTATGTCTTCCATCAGCTCGCTCGATATAGTAACCATACTAATACAGATCTTCCCCGGTTTCAACTCAACAAATGACCACTCATCTCTAAACTGTTCAATGAGCTCCTTTTCTTTAATCATTAGCGCAGAAACACTAATAATCTTCCTGCTCAAGGCATCGGCCACGACATTCGCCTTACCAGGGTGGTACAAAAGCTGAAAATCGTAATCGTTCAGAAATTCTAACCATCTTCGCTGCCTCATATTCAGCTCCTTCTGGTCGTACAAGTACTTCAAATTCTTGTGATCACTGAAGATGTTGAACGTTGCTCCATAGAGAAAGTGTCTCCATATCTTCAAAGCAAAAACTACCGCAGCCAATTCCAAATCATGCGTAGGATAATTCTTTTCATGAACCTTCAATTGTCGAGAAGCATATGCCAACACGTTCCGATCTTGCATCAACACGCATCCTAGTCCTTGATAAGAAGCGTCACAATACACATCGAAAGATTTCGTCGACGGTAGGATCAACACCGTGTGCAGTTGTTAACCTCTTCTTCAACTCTTGAAAACTGGCTTCACGCTCTTCCGTCCATTCAAAAGCTTGACTTTTCCTCGTCAGTTGTGTAAGTGGTCCAGCAATCTTGGAAAAACCTTCGATAAATCTCCGATAATAACCAGCAAGTCCAACAAAACTTCGAACTTTTGTTACTGTCTTAGGTCTTTCCCACTGTAAAACAGTCTCCACTTTCGATGGGTCCACCGCAATACCTTCTTTAGAAATTACGTGACCAAGAAATTGAACTTCTTCCAACCAAAACTCACACTTAGCCAATTTCGCATACAGCTGCTTCTCCCTCAAAATCTGAAGAACAACTTTTAGATGTTCAGTATGCTCTTCCCTCGATCTAGAATAGATCAGAATGTCATCGATAAAGACAACGACAAATCTGTCTAGATACGGACGAAATATCCTATTCATATAATCCATAAATATGGCAGGAGCATTTGTCACCCCGAATGGCATTACATGATACTCATAATGTCCATAACGAGTTCGAAAAGCGTTTTCGGCACATCTTCCCCTCTTACACGAACGGTGATAACCTGATCGTAGATCTATCTTGGAAAATATCACAGCTCCTCTCAATTGATCCATCAAATCGTCGATTCTTGGAAGCGGATATTTATTTTTGATAGTCACCTTATTTAATTGCCGATAGTCTACACAAAGTCGTGATGTTCCATCCTTCTTCTTAACCAAAAGTACTGGTGCACCCCATGGGGAAACGCTAGGTCGTACAAATTCTTTCTCCAACAGTTCCACCAATTGCTTTTTCAGCTCCTCCAACTCTACTGGCGACATACGATATGGTGCAATTGAGATAGGACCTCGTTCTCCCGTACTAAATCAATTGAGAACTCGATCTCCCGCTCAGGCGGTAAACCAGGTACATCTTCAGGAAAAACATCCGGAAAATCGTTGACAATAGGAATAGTATTCACATCCTTCTCATTCTTAACTTCTAGAGAAGACAATACCAGATATCCCTGCGCTCCATTTCTCAACAAAGACTTGACCTTAACAGCAGTTAAGAATCCAGACTCTTCTTCCTTAGGAAAAACTATAGTTTTCTTTGCACAATCTATGAGGATATGGTTAGAACATAACCAGTCCATCCCTAAGATTACATCTATCTCAATGAGAGGTAAACAAATCAAATCGACCAAAAACAAACGGCCCTTCATAACAATAGGACAATCCAAACAGATCTTAGAAGTAACTACAGGTTTAGCAGTTGGCGTAGATACATTCAACATAACATTCAGAGAAGACATAGGCAACTTCAACCTTTCTACACAATCATATGCAATAAAGGAATGTGTAGCTCCAGAATCATACAATACAGTCAGAAGATTACCTCCAATGTCTCCTTCTCCCTGAATAAGATCATCGACTTAGAAATCTCAGATCCCATCATTGTATACACTCGTCCTCCGATCTCGGTTGAGTACTTCCGATTTCTCGCTCGATTAGCTTTAACATACCGAACAATGGGTTTTCTCTCCTACTGTGGACAATCCTTTGATATGTGCCCGTGTTGCTTACAATTGAAACAAACTGTACCTTTAACTGTACACTCGGGAGAAATATGACCTTTCTTCCCGCACTTAAAACATGTTGGCGTAAACGCCACCCTCTGTCCAGCTCCACTACCACTTGCACTTCCACTAACAGATGGTCGCTGAGATTGACTTCCTGTTGGCCTGGTATACGGCTTACGCTGAAACCGATTTGCATTACTACCTCCACCTCTCTGGAACCTTGTCGGTCCAAAATTCCGATTCCTCTGATCTCTAAATGGCTCCAACTCCTCAAGTCGAGCACACGCATCCACCAAAGCATGAAACTGAGTCATCCTCAAAGATACTACTCCTCGTTTCAGTTCCACCCTTAAACCTGATTCAAATTTCCTGCATCTCCACACATCATCTTGTCGTGTCTGAGCATAATCTGAGAATTGAGACAAATTCTCAAATTTTGTGGCATACTCATTCACCGTCATATTCCCCTCGTCGCAAACCAAGAAATTCCATTTCCTTGGCATGCCTAGCACTTGCAGAAAATATTTATCCGAAAAGTATTAGAAAACACTTCCTGTGTAATCTCGGTCCTTCAAACTTGCAACACTCGGCGGATTCCTCTCCACCAATGTTCTCGCATCTCCTCTCAAAGCATGAAGACAACATAAATTACTTTCTTTTCATCCGTGCATCTCATCCCCTCAAAGATTCTCTCTAAATCTTGCATCCACTGACTCGCTTTCTCCGGATCCACCTCGCCTCTAAATTGTGGCAGATTATGGCGCCTAAATTCGATAAATTTAGGGCATCACCGTAGCATCTTCTTGTTGAGTCGCTCTCAAATTTTGCCGAGTAATCACTTCACCATCCGCCGCATAGCCTCAAGAAGAACCAACATCGGGTCCTCATCACGATTTACGTTAGCACGTCCTCTACCTCTACCAGCCATCTTCTTTCTTCAAACATAACAAAACAAAGTTAGATACATCCTTCTAGATATTTCGAAAGGATATAAATCACAAACATCACGGAGAATCACACAAAGACAAACAAAAACAGACCCAACCACAACCCCAAAAGACTCTAACTGGGCTCGATACCAACTAATGTAACACCCCTTTGGAGGATGTCACACATAAAAGAAAATAAAATAAATAGAAATAAAATCTACCCAAGTTGCGGAACATTTGTTAAATATTATTACGGGTTGTAAAATAATTCCCGATAGACGTAAATATGTAATAAAAAGATAATGCGAAAAATACGAAATAAAAAAAACATCATCACTAATAATATACATATGGTTAAGTTATAAACCTGTACAAATAATTTACAACTAAGACTACAACTATTTAAACAAAAACAAGAAAGAAAGCAATAAAAGAGTTAATATATACGTACATACACGACGCGCCCAAAAAAAAACATCATGGTTATCTAATCCTCGATGGATCACTCTCGGCCGAAAATGATCATCGGGAGATAGATATCCCGGATGTCTCGACACACGGCGATAACGGGATCGCGCGGTCGATACGATGCTTATCTCACTAGGCTCGGGGTTTTCAAGCACCCCAATAACGCCTAATGGATAAGGGTAACTCTAAGTGCGAAATAACGTCGTCGTCATAATCGGATCTCCATCAAACCGATGACGTAGAATCACGGCCATACGTCCCGCATATGTAATGAAGCACGATCTCCTCGTAAATGCCAAGCCGATCACCTCCATGAAATACCAGCTCTATGAATCCCAAAAATGCCAAGGCGTCGCCATCCCACGCAATCAATCCAGAGGATATGGATGATCGGATGGTTCTTGATCGTAAACCGATCGTCACCGCTTGCCGACCTTCCTCTTCCTCGGGGTACACGATCTCAAGAGGTTGTTCCTCTTCTTCCTCTTCAAACTCTTTACCGCATAAATAAATAGACAATAGACACATACAATAAAGAGGTAAGACAACATAAAATCATCACAACATGGCCAATAAGAAGACGACAAATAACAACTATACAGTTCATACAATACAAAAAGCTATAACAGTAATAATAATGGAATAGAGTACATATTAGATATCCTAATGTTTCAGAACATCACAGATATAACACAAATAAAGAAAATCACATAGATAAACCAATCTCACAGATAAAATAAGATAAGAAATGGACAACTAACATAAGAATTATCAGATAAATATAAATAGAGAAAATGTAAAAACATCCAAGATATTACCAGATAAAGATAAATAGAGAAAATGGAATATTATCCAAGATATAATCAAATACACCAAAACACAACCCTACTCCATGGAGCTAAACCCAAACAGATATCAGAGAGAATGACTTGCAAAATCTATTAGTACCACGGCTGCCCAACCAACTATTACGCGGTCACACGTTGCGTCAATAGCCTACAACACTGGGAATCCACCATCCAGCGTAGTATAGTTCATGGTCTCCGTTGTGGCACTATAGGCAATGTACTACTAGACTTTACAAACCTCGATTAAATATAGTGAATGTCGAGTACATTAGTGTGCTATCGGTTTACCACGGCCCAACGGAGCTACCAACTGTCCACATGTGGGATCCCGTACACTAAAGTCTCCAAGTTCATTAGAACAATGAACCACACTACGTTTATCGCATCGACAACACGATGTGATTTGTCTCGTCAACCAAAACACCAAAAATTGGTATAAAGACAAAACATAATTCCAAATATATGAAATTACGAAAATGCCCTCAAGATAAAAATATGCCCTCAATGGCAAAAAGCACAGACGGGTTCACTTTTTCCCGACAAATAAATAACCTCAAAAGCTCAGTACGGGTTCACATTTTCTCGACAAATAAAAATAAATATGGTAACGGTCAATCGCGTAGAAATTTTATCGCGTTTTTGAAATCTCGTCGTTTTTACAAACGTTTAAAAATCGGGTAAAGATATTTTTCTGTTTTTAAAATCGCGTAGCATTTTTAATACGTTTTCTCAATCGCGTAGGATTTTTAAATCATTTTCTTATTCAAATGCCTTTAAAATTACTTGTTTAAACAAACAGTAAATAGTACTTAGTACATTTAAACTACGTAGAATAATTTTTCATACCGCATATCGTCTTTTAGATATTTTTGCTATCTTATTGGTTCATTTTTACTAAAAATTGAATGATATTTTGTTTAGAATATCATAATAATGGTTTCCTAATTTATCCATAAAATTTCGATTTACCTAATTTTTAACCATTTCATTTAATTCTTTTTGAAATCTCTAACATGCTTCAAAACCAAAAGTGAGCTATATGTTAGAAAATTTCTTAACATTACTGTATTTCGTTTCTAATGATAAAATTATGAACTTTTAATCCTTTAGACTTACTTCTAATCAATTGGTCCCTTCAAAAATCATTATAGAAAATTTCTTCTTAACTTGTATTGTTTCTTTTTAATTGAAAAAGGTTTAGAATCAAGTTTTAGAAATCATGATTACCTATAGTGGCATGTTGGCCGAATTTTGTAAAACTTTTTCATTTGATTTCTAAATCATGTCAAAGGTATTATCTTATCTAAGTTCATTAAATCATGTTATAAAGTAATGATTTTAAATCAAATAAATCCTTTAGGCATGTTGGCCCAAAATTTACTAAATCATTACCATTTGATTTCTAAATGCATTTTCTTTGATCAAATCAATTAGAAACTTTCTTGATTCTCCTAGGTTAATTAAGTTACACTTTAGGAAAAATCAAGAGAACATTTTGGTCCTCCAAATTTGTCATTGCCGTGAGCTAGTGGATGTGTTCTTTGGAACACTCATGCAAATTTACACATGTTATTCACATCCTATACTTTATCATACAATTCTAACACATGCATTATATTTCTAACACATGCAAAAATATTTTCTAACACATGCAACCTAAATTAAAGCTTGTAGACATGCTTTCAAAAGCTAATAGACATGCAAAATTATTACAATCATCAAACAAGAAAGCTAATAACAATTACCACATAAACTACTAGCAACCACAAAAATTAACAAATACACACATAATTAACACATGACCACCGAATCCTTATGGATTCTACAAACATCACAAATGGCTCCATCTTCTTACCACCATCAAGAGATGATAAGAATTGTCTTCCTCTTACCTTAAATGAAGACAAAAGGCTTGCTTTCACACCTCCTAGGTCACGGTTTTCACCACCAAAAATACCTAGAAATCTCAAACAAAATCTACATGTTACTAACCATGAAAAAGAAGCTAAACCATGGAAAAATCATGGCTTAGAACTTTGAAAAAGAAGAGAGAAAAGAAAAGCATGAAATTTCACCTTCTAGGTAAAACTTTCAAGGTTGGTTTCCAAGCCCTAGATGGAAGAATTTGAAGAAACTCCCAACTACAAAGGTTCTTAGAATAGTGTTTAGGTTAAGGAAACTTGGTTAGAAAAATTTTTGGATGGTTGGATGGTGTAGTAGTTTGTGTCTTGGCCGAATGGAAGGAGAAAAAGAACAACAATGGTGGCTAGGGTTCTTGATGAGAGAGAAGAGAGAAAAGTGATGAAGAAGAAAGTGATTTTAGTCTCCTAAGGCCTCTTGGCCGTGAACATCAAGTGGGGTGCAAGGTGGGCACCTTGCTTGGCTTCATCCAAGCCATTGGATGAATCAAAGGCCAAGATCAAGCCTTCGTGAGCAAGCTTGATTCCCATTGGTTGGTTCCGGTGACTCACATGCCGAGTCACACAACAGATAAATGCTCACGAGTCACTAGCCGAGTCACCATTCTCGAAAGTTCTACTGACTTACGGTGATTAATTAAGCTACCGATCTAATCGTTTCGCTAATTGTGGGTCCCGCAAAATATTTCCGGGTCCATCTTGTCACTAAAACATACCGACTAATAAAATAATATTATAATAATATAAAATTATTTTATTTGTGATTAAATCCTAAAAATTAAAAGATTATTTTTAGTCTCATTCAGATCGGGTTAAGTAAGATCCCCCAATTCTAAATAATAAAATAAGATTTTCCCGGCAGGAAAATATTATTTTCCCGCTCGAGCAAATCACACAAAAAGTCCATATAAAATCACAAACAGTATTTTCGTGCATTAAATCAAGAAGAAAACAATTAAAAACAGACAAAACAAATAAAACAAGACGTTCGGGACGTAACGGTCATTTTCCTATTTTTTCCCACAACGTAGGTAATCATCCAAAACGTTCAAATAAAATATCCAAGTAGTATTATATAGCTGTATATCTTTCTAGAAAAATTAATACAAGAGTTCGAAAAATTTTTATTTTACCGTCTCGAAACAAACTACGTAAACGATCAAATAAAATTTGAGCCAAGATATCGTAATTGTTTTCATACAAAAATCGAGAACAGAAAAATAGGGACACAACGATCATTCATACAAAAGCATGAAAAAAGAAAACAAGACATTGAGAATATTTTCTAAAAATGGGGCGTTACAACTCTCCCCAACAAATAAAAATTTCGTCCTCGAAATTCGATGTTCATCCAAACAAATGAGGATACTGATCCTTCATTTTATCTTCTAGTTCCCAAGTAGCTTCACCCGTCATATCATTCCATATGACCTTTACTAGCTCGATCATCTTCCCTCGAAGCTGCTTTACCTTTCTGTCCTCTATCCTGACAGGTAAAGTTTCGTAAGTCAAATTCTCCTTTAACTGCACGTCATCTGGTTGTATAACATGTGTCGGATCTGGTATATACTTCCGTAACTGAGACACATGAAACACGTCATGCAAATTGGATAGAAAAGGCGGCAAAGCAATCTGATATGCTACAGGACCAATACGTCGGATAATCTGATATGGTCCAATGAATTTAGGAGTAAGCTTCTTAGACTTAATCACTCTTCCGACACCAGTCGTGGGAGTAACTCTCAGAAACACATGCTCACCCTCCTCAAACTCAAGAGGTCGTCTTCGTTTATCCGCGTAACTCTTTTGTCTGCTTTGCGCCGTCCTCATCTTCTCTTGTATCATCTTGACTTTATCCGTAGTCTGTTGTACAAGTTCCGGTCCAACAGTCATACTTTCCCCATCCTGATACCAGCATAGCGGCGTTCGACATCGTCTTCCATACAATGCTTCATAAGGTGCCATTCCGATGCTTGCGTGAAAACTATTGTTGTAGGTGAATTCTATCAAAGATAAAAATTCATCCCAACTTCTCCGTTGTTCCAAAACACAAGCCCGCAATAAATCCTCCAAGGACTGTATAGTTCTCTCTGTCTGACCGTCAGTCTGCGGATGATACGCTGAACTCAGTCGTAACTTGGTTCCCATAGCTTCTTGCAGACTTCGCCAAAATCTTGACGTAAACCTTGGATCTCTCGTCGAAACTATACATATAGGCACTCCATGTAATCTCGACAATCTCGCGATGTACAACTGGGTTAATCTTTCCAATGAATATTTAATATTGATTGGTAAGAAATGAGCCGATTTCGTAAGTCTATCAACTATAACCCATATTGCATCATGACCTTTCTTTGTCTTCGGCAAACCAGTAACGAAATCCATAGAAATGCTATCCCATTTCCATTCGGAATCGATAATGGTTGCAACATCCCAGCTTGGTCTTTGGTGTTCAACTTTTGACTTTTGACAAACTAGGCAAGTTGACACGCATCTAACCACATCACCCTTCATTCCATGCCACCGAATAACTTTTTCAAGTCTTGATACATCTTTGTTATACCCGGATGCATACTCAATAGACTAGTATGGGCATGTTTCACAATATATCTTCTCGGTTCTCGGTTACGAGGAACACAGACTCTACCCCGAAATCTCGAATTCCATCGTTCCTTCTTTGAACTCTAGTGTCTCGCCTTGTTTCATTTGCTCCTTTATTCCTTGCAAAAATTTATCGGCATTTTGCTTTTCCTTTATGTCTTCCATCACCTCGCTCGATATAGTAACCATACTAATACAGATCTTCCCCGGTTTCAACTCAACAAATGACCACTCATCTCTAAACTGTTCAATGAGCTCCTTTTTTTTAATCATTAGCGCAGAAACACTAATAATCTTCCTGCTCAAGGCATCGGCCACGACATTCGCCTTACCAGGGTGGTACAAAAGCTGAAAATCGTAATCGTTCAGAAATTCTAACCATCTTCGCTGCCTCATATTCAGCTCCTTTTGGTCGTACAAGTACTTCAAATTCTTGTGATCACCGAAGATGTTGAACGTTGCTCCATAGAGAAAGTGTCTCCATATCTTCAAAGCAAAAACTACCGCAGACCAATTCCAAATCATGCGTAGGATAATTCTTTTCATGAACCTTCAATTGTCGAGAAGCATATGCCACCACGTTCCGATCTTGCATCAACACGCATCCTAGTCCTTGATAAGAAGCGTCACAATACACATCGAAAGATTTCGTCGAACCGGTAGGATCAACACAGTGCGATTGTTAACCTCTTCTTCAACTCTTGAAAACCGGCTTCACGCTCTTCCGTCCATTCAAAAGCTTGACTTTTCCTCGTCGGTTGTGTAAGTGGTCCAAAGCAATCTTGGAAAAACCTTCGATAAATCTCCGATAATAACCAAGCAAGTCCAACAAAACTTCGAACTTCATTCTTGTCTTAGGTCTTTCCCATCCGTAAAACAGTCTCCACTTTCGATGGGTCCACCGCAATACCTTCTTTAGAAATTACGTGACCAAGAAATTGAACTTCTTCCAACCGAACTCACACTTAGCCAATTTCGCATACAGCTGCTTCTCCCTCAAAATCTGAAGAACAACTTTCAGATGTTCAGTATGCTCTTCCCTCGATCTAGAATAGATCAGAATGTCATCGATAAAGACAACGACAAATCTGTCTAGATACGGACGAAATATCCTATTCATATAATCCATAAATATGGCAGGAGCATTTGTCACCCCGAATGGCATTACCTGATACTCATAATGTCCATAACGAGTTCGAAAAGCAGTTTTCGGCACATCTTCCCCTCTTACACGAATCTGGTGATAACCTGATCGTAGATCTATCTTGGAAAATATCACAGCTCCTCTCAATTGATCCATCAAATCGTCGATTCTTGGAAGCGGATATTTATTTTTGATAGTCACCTTATTTAATTGCCGATAGTCTACACAAAGTCGTGATGTTCCATCCTTCTTCTTAACCAAAAGTACTGGTGCACCCCATGGGGAAACGCTAGGTCGTACAAATTCTTTCTCCAACAGTTCCACCAATTGCTTTTTCAGCTCCTCCAACTCTACTGGCGACATACGATATGGTGCAATTGAGATAGGACCTGTTCCCGGTACTAAATCAATTGAGAACTCGATCTCCCGCTCAAAGCAGTAAACTGTGTACATCTTCGGGAAAAACATCCAGGAAAATCGTTGACAATAGGAATAGTATTCACATCCTTCTCATTCTTAACTTCTAGAGAAGACAATACCGATATCCCTGCGCTCCATTTCTCAACAAAGACTTGACCTTAATGCAGCGGTTAAGAATCCAGACTCTTCTTCCTTAGGAAAAACTATAGTTTTCTTTGCACAATCTATGAGGATATGGTTAGAACATAACCATCCATCCCTAAGATTACATCTATCTCAATGAGAGGTAAACAAATCAAATCGACCAAAAACAAACGGCCCTTCATAACAATAGGACAATCCAAACAGATCTTAGAAGTAACTACAGTTTAGCAGTTGGCGTAGATACATTCAACATAACATTCGGAGAAGACATAGGCAACTTCAACCTTTCTACACAATCATATGCAATAAAGGAATGTGTAGCTCCGAGAATCATACAACAAATGTAAGATTACCTCCAATGTCTCCTTCTCCTCGAATAAGATCATCGACTTAGAAATCTCAGATCCCATCATTGTATACACTCGTCCTCCGGATCTCGGTTGAGTACTTCAGATTTCTGGCGATTAGCTTTAACATACCGAACAATGTGTTTTCTCTCCTACTGTGGACAATCCTTTGATATGTGCCCTGTGTTGCTTACAATTGAAACAAGCGTACCTTTAATCGTACACTCGGGAGAAATATGACCTTTCTTCCCGCACTTAAAACATGTTGGCGTAAACGCCACCCTCTGTCCAGCTCCACTATCACTTGCACTTCCACTAACAGATGGTCGCTGAGATTGACTTCCTGTTGGCCTGGTATACGGCTTACGCTGAAACCGATTTGCATTACTACCTCCACCTCTCTGGAACCTTGTCGATCCAAAATTCCGATTCCTCTGATCTCTAGATGGCTCCAACTCCTCAAGTCGAGCACACGCATCCACCAAAGCATGAAACTGAGTCATCCTCAAAGATACTACTCCTCGTTTCAGTTCCACCCTTAAACCTGATTCAAATTTCCCGCATCTCCACACATCATCTTGTCGTGTCCGAGCATAATCCGAGAATTGAGACAAATTCTCAAATTTTGTGGCATACTCATTCACCGTCATATTCCCCCGTCGCAAACCAAGAAATTCCATTTCCTTGGCATGCCTAGCACTTGCAGGAAAATATTTATCCGAGAAAAGTATTAGAAAACACTTCCCTGTGTAATCTCGGTCCCTTGACTTGCAACACTCGGCGGATTCCTCTCCACCAATGTTCTCGCATCTCCTCTCAAGCATGAAGACAAGATAAATTACTTTCTTTTCATCTGTGCATCTCATCCCCTCAAAGATTCTCTCTAAATCTTGCATCCACTGACTCGCTTTCTCCGGATCCACCTCGCCTCTAAATTGTGGCAGATTATGGCGCCTAAATTCAGATAAATTTAGGGCATCACCGCAGCATCTTCTTGTTGAGTCGCTTCTCAAATTTTGTCGAGTAATCACTTCACCATCCGCACGCATAGCCTCAAGAAGAACCAACATCGGGTCCTCATCACGATTTACGTTAGCACGTCCTCTACCTCTACCAGCCATCTTCTTTCTTCAAACATAACAAAACAAAGTTAGATACATCCTTCTAGATATTTCGAAAGGATATAAATCACAAACATCACGAGAGAATCACACAAAGACAAACAAAAACAGACCCAACCACAACCCCAAAAGACTCTAACTTGGGCTCGATACAACTAATGTAACACCCCTTTGGAGGATGTCACACATAAAAGAAAATAAAATAAATAGAAATAAAATCTACCCAAGTTGCGGAACATTTGTTAAATATTATTACGGGTTGTAAAATAATTCCCGATATTTAAATATGTAATAAAAAGATAATGCGAAAAATACGAAATAAAAAAAAAAACATCATCACTAATAATATACATATGGTTAAGTTATAAACTGTACAAATAATTTACAACTAAGACTACAACTATTTAAACAAAAACAAGAAAGAAAGCAATAAAAGAGTTAATATATACGGACATACGTTTGCCGACGCGCCCAAAAAAAACATCATGGTTATCTAATCCTCGGATGGATCACTCTCGCCCGAAAATGATCATCGGGAGATAGATATCCGGATGTCTCGACACACGGCGATAACGGGATCGCGCAGTCGATACGATGCTTATCTCACTAGGCTCAGGGTTTTCAAGCACCCCAATAACGCCTAATGGATAAGGGCAACTCTAAGTGCAGAAATAACGTCATCGTCATGATCGGATCTCCATCAAACTGATGACGTAGAATCACTGTCATACGTCCTGCATATGTAACAGAAGCACGATCTCCTCGTAAATGCCAAGCCAGATCACCTCCATGAAATACCAGCTCTATGAATCCCAAAAATGCTGGCGTCGCCATCCCACGCAATCAATCCAGAGGATATGGATGATCGGATGGTTCTTGATCGTAAAGCGATCGTCGCTTGCTGACCTTCCTCTTCCTCGGGTACACGATCTCAAGAGGTGTTCCTCTTCTTCCTCTTCAAACTCTTTACCGCATAAATAAATAGACAATAGACACATACAATAAAGAGGTAAGACAACATAAAATCATCACAACATGGCCAATAAGAAGACGACAAATAAAAACTATACAGTTCATATAATACAAAAAGCTATAATGATAATAATAATGGAATAGAGTACATATTAGATATCCTAATGTTTCGAACATCACGGATATAACACAAATAAAGAAAATCACATAGATAAACCAATCTCACGAGATAAAATAAGATAAGAAATGGACAACTAACATAAGAATTATCGAGATAAATATAAATAGAGAAAATGTAAAAACATCCAAGATATTACCGAGATAAAGATAAATAGAGAAAATGGAATATTATCCAAGATATAATCAAATACACCAAAACACAACCCTACTCCATGGAGCTAAACCCAAACAGATATCAGAGAGAATGACTTGCAAAATCTATTAGTACCACGGCTGCCCAACCAACTATTACGCGGTCACACGTTGCGTCAATAGCCTACGGCACTGGGAATCCACCATCCAGGCGTAGTATAGTTCACGGTCTCCCGTTGTGGCACTATAGGCAATGTACTACTAGACTTTACAAACCTCGATTAAATATAGTGAATGTCGAGTACATTAGTGTGCTATCGGTTTACCACGGCCCAGCAGAGCTACCAACTGTCCACATGTGGGATCCCGTACACTAAAGTCTCCAAGTTCATTAGAACAATGAACCACACTACGTTTATCGCATCGACAACACGATGTGATTTGTCTCGTCAACCAAAACACCAAAAATTGGTATAAAGACAAAACATAATTCCAAATATATGAAATTACGAAAATGCCCTCAAGATAAAAATATGCCCTCAATGGCAAAAAGCCTGTACGGGTTCACTTTTTCCCGACAGCGAAATAACCTCAAAAGCCTGTACGGGTTCACATTTTCCCGACAGCGAAAAATAAATATGGTAACGGTCAATCGCGTAGAAATTTTATCGCGTTTTTGAAATCTCGTCGTTTTTACAAACGTTTAAAAATCGGGTAAAGATATTTTTCTGTTTTTAAAATCGCGTAGCATTTTTAATACGTTTTCTCAATCGCGTAGGATTTTTAAATCATTTTCTTATTCAAATGCCTTTAAAATTACTGTTTAAACAAACAGAAATAGTACTTAGTACATTTAAACTACGTAGAATAATTTTTCATACCGCATACTGTCTTTTAGATATTTTTGCTATCTTATTGGTTCATTTTTACTAAAAATTGACAGTATTTTGTTTAGAATATCATAATAATGGTTTCCTAATTTATCCATAAAATTTCCATTTACCTAATTTTTAACCATTTCATTTAATTCTTTTTGAAATCTCTAACATGCTTCAAAACCAAAAGTGAGCTATATGTTAGAAAATTTCTTAACATTACTGTATTTCGTTTCTAATGATAAAATTATGAACTTTTAATCCTTTAGACTTACTTCTAATCAATTGGTCCCTTCAAAAATCATTATAGAAAATTTCTTCTTAACTTGTATTGTTTCTTTTTAATTGAAAAAGGTTTAGAATCAAGTTTTAGAAATCATGATTACCTATAGTGGCATGTTGGCGAATTTTGTAAAACTTTTTCATTTGATTTCTAAATCATGTCAAAGGTATTATCTTATCTAAGTTCATTAAATCATGTTATAAAGTAATGATTTTAAATCAAATAAATCCTTTAGGCATGTTGGCCCAAAATTTACTAAATCATTACCATTTGATTTCTAAATGCATTTTCTTTGATCAAATCAATTAGAAACTTTCTTGATTCTCCTAGGTTAATTAAGTTACACTTTAGGAAAAATCAAGAGAACATTTTGGTCCTCCAAATTTGTCATTGCCGTGAGCTAGTGGATGTGTTCTTTGGAACACTCATGCAAATTTACACATGTTATTCACATCCTATACTTTATCATACAATTCTAACACATGCATTATATTTCTAACACATGCAAAAATATTTTCTAACACATGCAACCTAAATTAAAGCTTGTAGACATGCTTTCAAAAGCTAATAGACATGCAAAATTATTACAATCATCAAACAAGAAAGCTAATAACAATTACCACATAAACTACTAGCAACCACAAAAATTAACAAATACACACATAATTAACACATGACCACCGAATCCTTATGGATTCTACAAACATCACAAATGGCTCCATCTTCTTACCACCATCAAGAGATGATAAGAATTGTCTTCCTCTTACCTTAAATGAAGACAAAAGGCTTGCTTTCACACCTCCTAGGTCACGGTTTTCACCACCAAAAATACCTAGAAATCTCAAACAAAATCTACATGTTACTAACCATGAAAAAGAAGCTAAACCATGGAAAAATCATGGCTTAGAACTTTGAAAAGAAGAGAGAAAAGAAAAGCATGAAATTTCACCTTCTAGGTAAAACTTTCAAGGTTGGTTTCCAAGCCCTAGATGGAAGAATTTGAAGAAACTCCCAACTACAAAGGTTCTTAGAATAGTGTTTAGGTTAAGGAAACTTGGTTAGAAAAATTTTTGGATGGTTGGATGGTGTAGTTTGTGTCTTGGCGAATGGAAGGAGAAAAAGAACAACAATGGTGGCTAGGGTTCTTGATGAGAGAGAAGAGAGAAAAGTGATGAAGAAGAAAGTGATTTTAGTCTCCTAAGGCCTCTTGGCCGTGAACATCAAGTGGGGTGCAAGGTGGGCACCTTGCTTGGCTTCATCCAAGCCATTGGATGAATCAAAGGCCAAGATCAAGCCTTCGTGAGCAAGCTTGATTCCCATTGGTTGGTTCGGTGACTCACATGCTTTGAGTCACACAACAGATAAATGCTCTTGAGTCGCCTATTGAGTCACTGTTCGGGAAAGTTCTACGACTTACGGTGATTAATTAAGCTACCGATCTAACTGTTTCGCTAATTGTGGGTCCCGCAAAATATTTCCGGGTCCATCCTTTGTCACTAAAACATCTTGACTAATAAAATAATATTATAATAATATAAAATTATTTTATTTGTGATTAAATCCTAAAAATTAAAAGATTATTTTTAGTCTCATTCAGAATCGGGTTAAGTAAGATCCCCCAATTCTAAATAATAAAATAAGATTTTCCCCGGCCCGGAAAATATTATTTTCCTGCCTCGGAGCAAATCACACAAAAAGTCCATATAAAATCACAGACAGTATTTTCAGGCATTAAATCAAGAAGAAAACAATTAAAAACAGACAAAAGCAATAAAACAAGACGTTCGGGACGTAACGGTCATTTTCCATTTTTTCCCACAACGTAGGTAATCATCCAAAACGTTCAAATAAAATATCCAGCAGTATTATATAGCTGTATATCTTTCAGAAAAATTAATACAGTAGCTCAGAAAAATTTTTATTTTACCGTCTCGAAACAAACTACGTAAAACGATCAAATAAAATTTGAGCCAGTATTATCGTAATTGTTTTCATACAAAAATCGAGAACAGAAAAATAGGGACACAATGGTCATTCATACAAAAGCATGAAAAACAGAAAACAGTACATTCAAAATATTTTCTAAAAATTGGGGCGTTACAACTCTCCCCAACAAATAAAAATTTCGTCCTCGAAATTCGATGTTCATCCAAACAAATGAGGATACTGATCCTTCATTTTATCTTCTAGTTCCCAAGTAGCTTCACCCGTCATATCATTCCATATGACCTTTACTAGCTCGATCATCTTCCCTCGAAGCTGCTTTACCTTTCTGTCCTCTATCCTGACAGGTAAAGTTTCGTAAGTCAAATTCTCCTTTAAGCGCACGTCATCTCGGTTGTATAACATGTGTCGGATCGGTATATACTTAAAAGTAAGCGAGACACATGAAACACGTCATGCAAATTGGATAGAAAAGGCGGCAAAGCAATCGATATGCTACGGGACCAATACGTCGGATAATCGATATGGTCCAATGAATTTAGGAGTAAGCTTCTTAGACTTAATCACTCTTCCGACACCGGTCGTGGGAGTAACTCTCGAAACACATGCTCACCCTCCTCAAACTCAAGAGGTCGTCTTCGTTTATCCGCGTAACTCTTTTGTACGCTTTGCGCCGTCCTCATCTTCTCTTGTATCATCTTGACTTTATCCGTAGATACGTTGTACAAGTTAGGTCCAACGGTCATACTTTCCCCATCCCGATACCAAAGATAGCGGCGTTCGACATCGTCTCTTCCATACAATGCTTCATAAGGTGCCATTCCGATGCTTGCGTGAAAACTATTGTTGTAGGTGAATTCTATCAAAGATAAAAATTCATCCCAACTTATCCGTTGTTCCAAAACACAAGCCCGCAATAAATCCTCCAAGGACTGTATAGTTCTCTCTGTCTGACCGTCAGTCTGCGGATGATACGCTGAACTCAGTCGTAACTTGGTTCCCATAGCTTCTTGCAGACTTCGCCAAAATCTTGACGTAAACCTTGGATCTCTGTCAGAAACTATACATATAGGCACTCCATGTAATCTGACAATCTCGCTGATGTACAACTGGGTTAATCTTTCCAATGAATATTTAATATTGATTGGTAAGAAATGAGCCGATTTCGTAAGTCTATCAACTATAACCCATATTGCATCATGACCTTTCTTTGTCTTCGGCAAACCAGTAACGAAATCCATAGAAATGCTATCCCATTTCCATTCTGGAATCGATAATGGTTGCAACATCCCAGCTGGTCTTTGGTGTTCAACTTTTGACTTTTGACAAACTAGGCAAGTTGACACGCATCTAACCACATCACCCTTCATTCCATGCCACCAGAATAACTTTTTCAAGTCTTGATACATCTTTGTTATACCTGGATGCATACTCAATAGACTAGTATGGGCATGTTTCACAATATATCTTCTCAGTTCTCGGTTACGAGGAACACAGACTCTACCCCGAAATCTCAGAATTCCATCAGTTCCTTCTTTGAACTCTAGTGTCTCGCCTTGTTTCATTTGCTCCTTTATTCCTTGCAAAAATTTATCGGCATTTTGCTTTTCCTTTATGTCTTCCATCAGCTCGCTCGATATAGTAACCATACTAATACAGATCTTCCCCGGTTTCAACTCAACAAATGACCACTCATCTCTAAACTGTTCAATGAGCTCCTTTTCTTTAATCATTAGCGCAGAAACACTAATAATCTTCCTGCTCAAGGCATCGGCCACGACATTCGCCTTACCAGGGTGGTACAAAAGCTGAAAATCGTAATCGTTCAGAAATTCTAACCATCTTCGCTGCCTCATATTCAGCTCCTTCTGGTCGTACAAGTACTTCAAATTCTTGTGATCACTGAAGATGTTGAACGTTGCTCCATAGAGAAAGTGTCTCCATATCTTCAAAGCAAAAACTACCGCAGCCAATTCCAAATCATGCGTAGGATAATTCTTTTCATGAACCTTCAATTGTCGAGAAGCATATGCCACCACGTTCCGATCTTGCATCAACACGCATCCTAGTCCTTGATAAGAAGCGTCACAATACACATCGAAAGATTTCGTCGAATCTGGTAGGATCAACACCGGTGCAGTTGTTAACCTCTTCTTCAACTCTTGAAAACTGGCTTCACGCTCTTCCGTCCATTCAAAAGCTTGACTTTTCCTCGTCAGTTGTGTAAGTGGTCCAGCAATCTTGGAAAAACCTTCGATAAATCTCCGATAATAACCAGCAAGTCCAACAAAACTTCGAACACATTCTTGTCTTAGGTCTTTCCCTTTCGTAAAAACAGTCTCCACTTTCGATGGGTCCACCGCAATACCTTCTTTAGAAATTACGTGACCAAGAAATTGAACTTCTTCCAACCAGAACTCACACTTAGCCAATTTCGCATACAGCTGCTTCTCCCTCAAAATCTGAAGAACAACTTTCAGATGTTCAGTATGCTCTTCCCTCGATCTAGAATAGATCAGAATGTCATCGATAAAGACAACGACAAATCTGTCTAGATACGGACGAAATATCCTATTCATATAATCCATAAATATGGCAGGAGCATTTGTCACCCCGAATGGCATTACATGATACTCATAATGTCCATAACGAGTTCGAAAAGCGTTTTCGGCACATCTTCCCCTCTTACACGAACGGTGATAACTGATCGTAGATCTATCTTGGAAAATATCACAGCTCCTCTCAATTGATCCATCAAATCGTCGATTCTTGGAAGCGGATATTTATTTTTGATAGTCACCTTATTTAATTGCCGATAGTCTACACAAAGTCGTGATGTTCCATCCTTCTTCTTAACCAAAAGTATTGGTGCACCCCATGGGGAAACGCTAGGTCGTACAAATTCTTTCTCCAACAGTTCCACCAATTGCTTTTTCAGCTCCTCCAACTCTACGGCGACATACGATATGGTGCAATTGAGATAGGACTGTTCCGGTACTAAATCAATTGAGAACTCGATCTCCCGCTCAAAGCGGTAAACCAGTACATCTTCAGGAAAAACATCCGGAAAATCGTTGACAATAGGAATAGTATTCACATCCTTCTCATTCTTAACTTCTAGAGAAGACAATACCGAGATATCCCCTGCGCTCCATTTCTCAACAAAGACTTGACCTTAACAAAATAGTTAAGAATCCAGACTCTTCTTCCTTAGGAAAAACTATAGTTTTCTTTGCACAATCTATGAGGATATGGTTAGAACATAACCAGTCCATCCCTAAGATTACATCTATCTCAATGAGAGGTAAACAAATCAAATCGACCAAAAACAAACGGCCCTTCATAACAATAGGACAATCCAAACAGATCTTAGAAGTAACTACAGGTTTAGCAGTTAGGCGTAGATACATTCAACATAACATTCGGAGAAGACATAGGCAACTTCAACCTTTCTACACAATCATATGCAATAAAGGAATGTGTAGCTCCAGAATCATACAATACGGTCGAGAAGATTACCTCCAATGTCTCCTTCTCCTGAATAAGATCATCGACTTAGAAATCTCGAGATCCCATCATTGTATACACTCGTCCTCCGGATCTCGGTTGAGTACTTCCAGATTTCTACTGCGATTAGCTTTAACATACCGAACAAATGGTTTTCTCTCCTGTGGACAATCCTTTGATATGTGCCCGGGTTGCTTACAATTGAAACAAAGCTGTACCTTTAAGCGTACACTCGGGAGAAATATGACCTTTCTTCCCGCACTTAAAACATGTTGGCGTAAACGCCACCCTGCGTCCAGCTCCACTACCACTTGCACTTCCACTAACAGATGGTCGCCGAGATTGACTTCTGTTGGCTGGTATACGGCTTACGCCGAAACCGATTTGCATTACTACCTCCACCTCTCTCGGAACCTTGTCGGTCCAAAATTCCGATTCCTCGATCTCTAGATGGCTCCAACTCCTCAAGTCGAGCACACGCATCCACCAAAGCATGAAACCGAGTCATCCTCAAAGATACTACTCCTCGTTTCGGTTCCACCCTTAAACACGATTCAAATTTCCGCATCTCCACACATCATCTTGTCGTGTCTGAGCATAATCTGAGAATTGAGACAAATTCTCAAATTTTGTGGCATACTCATTCACCGTCATATTCCCCTGTCGCAAACCAAGAAATTCCATTTCCTTGGCATGCCTAGCACTTGCGGGAAAATATTTATCCAGAAAAGTATTAGAAAACACTTCCCGGGTAATCTCGGTCCCTTCACTTGCAACACTCGGCGGATTCCTCTCCACCAATGTTCGCATCTCCTCTCAAAGCATGAAGACAGCATAAATTACTTTCTTTTCATCTGTGCATCTCATCCCCTCAAAGATTCTCTCTAAATCTTGCATCCACTGACTCGCTTTCTCCGGATCCACCTCGCCTCTAAATTGTGGCGGATTATGGCGCCTAAATTCAGATAAATTTAGGGCATCAGCTGTAGCATCTTGCTGTTGAGCTGCTCTCAAATTTTGCTGAGTAATCACTTCAGCCATCTGCCGCATAGCCTCAGCAGCAACCAACATCGGGTCCTCATCACGATTTACGTTAGCACGTCCTCTACCTCTACCAGCCATCTTCTTTCTTCAAACATAACAAAACAAAGTTAGATACATCCTTCTAGATATTTCTGAAAGGATATAAATCACAAACATCACAGAGAATCACACAGCACAAACAAAAACAGACCCAACCACAACCCCAAAAGACTCTAACTTGGGCTCTGATACCAACTAATGTAACACCCCTTTGGAGGATGTCACACATAAAAGAAAATAAAATAAATAGAAATAAAATCTACCCAAGTTGCGGAACATTTGTTAAATATTATTACGGGTTGTAAAATAATTCCGATGTAGAAATATGTAATAAAAAGATAATGCGAAAAATACGAAAAAAAAAAAAACATCATCACTAATAATATACATATGGTTAAGTTATAAAGCTGTACAAATAATTTACAACTAAGACTACAACTATTTAAACAAAAACAAGTAAAGAAAGCAATAAAAGAGTTAATATATACGTACATCGACGCGCCCAAAAAAAACATCATGGTTATCTAATCCTCGGATGGATCACTCTCGATCGAAAATGATCATCGGGAGATAGATATCCGGATGTCTCGACACACGGCGATAACGGGATCGCGCAGTCGATACGATGCTTATCTCACTAGGCTCAGGGTTTTCAGCACCCCAATAACGCCTAATGGATAAGGGTAACTCTAAGTGCAGAAATAACGTCGTCGTCATAATCGGATCTCCATCAAACTGATGACGTAGAATCACGGTCATACGTCCCTGCATATGTAACAGAAGCACGATCTCCTCGTAAATGCCAAGCCAGATCACCTCCATGAAATACCAGCTCTATGAATCCCAAAAATGTTGGCGTCGCCATCCCACGCAATCAATCCAGAGGATATGGATGATCGGATGGTTCTTGATCGTAAACCGATCGTACGCTGGCGACCTTCCTCTTCCTCGGGTACACGATCTCAAGAGGCTGTTCCTCTTCTTCTCTTCAAACTCTTTACCGCATAAATAAATAGACAATAGACACATACAATAAAGAGGTAAGACAACATAAAATCATCACAACATGGCCAATAAGAAGACGACAAATAACAACTATACGGTTCATACAATACAAAAAGCTATAACAAGATAATAATAATGGAATAGAGTACATATTAGATATCCTAATGTTTGAACATCACAGATATAACACAAATAAAGAAAATCACATAGATAAACCAATCTCACAGATAAAATAAGATAAGAAATAGACAACTAACATAAGAATTATCAGATAAATATAAATAGAGAAAATGTAAAAACATCCAAGATATTACTAGATAAAGATAAATAGAGAAAATGGAATATTATCCAAGATATAATCAAATACACCAAAACACAACCCTACTCCATGGAGCTAAACCCAAACAGATATCGAGAGAATGACTTGCAAAATCTATTAGTACCACGGCTGCCCAACCAACTATTACGCGGTCACACGTTGCGTCGCCATAGCCTACTTTGAGGAATCCACCATCCAGGGCGTAGTATAGTTCACGGTCTCCGTTGTGACACTATAGGCAATGTACTACTAGACTTTACAAACCTCGATTAAATATAGTGAATGTCGAGTACATTAGTGTGCTATCGGTTTACCACGGCCCAGCGGAGCTACCAACTGTCCACATGTGGGATCCCGTACACTAAAGTCTCCAAGTTCATTAGAACAATGAACCACACTACGTTTATCGCATCGACAACACGATGTGATTTGTCTAAAATCAACCAAAACACCAAAAATTGGTATAAAGACAAAACATAATTCCAAATATATGAAATTACGAAAATGCCCTCAAGATAAAAATATGCCCTCAATGGCAAAAAGCCTGTACGGGTTCACTTTTTCCCGACAGCGAAATAACCTCAAAAGCCTGTACGGGTTCACATTTTCCCGACAGCGAAAAATAAATATAGTAACGGTCAATCGCGTAGAAATTTTATCGCGTTTTTGAAATCTCGTCGTTTTTACAAACGTTTAAAAATCGGGTAAAGATATTTTTCTGTTTTTAAAATCGCATAGCATTTTTAATACGTTTTCTCAATCGCTTAGGATTTTTAAATCATTTTCTTATTCAAATGCCTTTAAAATTACTGTTTAAACAAACAGAAATAGTACTTAGTACATTTAAACTACGTAGAATAATTTTTCATACCGCAGCATCTTGTCTTTTAGATATTTTTGCTATCTTATTGGTTCATTTTTACTAAAAATTGACAGTATTTTGTTTAGAATATCATAATAATGGTTTCCTAATTTATCCATAAAATTTCCATTTACCTAATTTTTAACCATTTCATTTAATTCTTTTTGAAATCTCTAACATGCTTCAAAACCAAAAGTGAGCTATATGTTAGAAAATTTCTTAACATTACTGTATTTCGTTTCTAATGATAAAATTATGAACTTTTAATCCTTTAGACTTACTTCTAATCAATTGGTCCCTTCAAAAATCATTATAGAAAATTTCTTCTTAACTTGTATTGTTTCTTTTAATTGAAAAAGGTTTAGAATCAAGTTTTAGAAATCATGATTACCTATAGTGGCATGTTGGCCGAATTTTGTAAAACTTTTTCATTTGATTTCTAAATCATGTCAAAGGTATTATCTTATCTAAGTTCATTAAATCATGTTATAAAGTAATGATTTTAAATCAAATAAATCCTTTAGGCATGTTGGCCCAAAATTTACTAAATCATTACCATTTGATTTCTAAATGCATTTTCTTTGATCAAATCAATTAGAAACTTTCTTGATTCTCCTAGGTTAATTAAGTTACACTTTAGGAAAAATCAAGAGAACATTTTGGTCCTCCAAATTTGTCATTGCCGTGAGCTAGTGGATGTGTTCTTTGGAACACTCATGCAAATTTACACATGTTATTCACATCCTATACTTTATCATACAATTCTAACACATGCATTATATTTCTAACACATGCAAAAATATTTTCTAACACATGCAACCTAAATTAAAGCTTGTAGACATGCTTTCAAAAGCTAATAGACATGCAAAATTATTACAATCATCAAACAAGAAAGCTAATAACAATTACCACATAAACTACTAGCAACCACAAAAATTAACAAATACACACATAATTAACACATGACCACCGAATCCTTATGGATTCTACAAACATCACAAATGGCTCCATCTTCTTACCACCATCAAGAGATGATAAGAATTGTCTTCCTCTTACCTTAAATGAAGACAAAAGGCTTGCTTTCACACCTCCTAGGTCACGGTTTTCACCACCAAAAATACCTAGAAATCTCAAACAAAATCTACATGTTACTAACCATGAAAAGAAGCTAAACCATGGAAAAATCATGGCTTAGAACTTTGAAAAAGAAGAGAGAAAAGAAAAGCATGAAATTTCACCTTCTAGGTAAAACTTTCAAGGTTGGTTTCCAAGCCCTAGATGGAAGAATTTGAAGAAACTCCAACTACAAAGGTTCTTAGAATAGTGTTTAGGTTAAGGAAACTTGGTTAGAAAAATTTTTGGATGGTTGGATGGTGTAGTTTGTGTCTTGGCCGAATGGAAGGAGAAAAAGAACAACAATGGTGGCTAGGGTTCTTGATGAGAGAGAAGAGAGAAAAGTGATGAAGAAGAAAGTGATTTTAGTCTCCTAAGGCCTCTTGGCCGTGAACATCAAGTGGGGTGCAAGGTGGGCACCTTGCTTGGCTTCATCCAAGCCATTGGATGAATCAAAGGCCAAGATCAAGCCTTCGTGAGCAAGCTTGATTCCCATTGGTTGGTTCCCGGTGACTCACATGCTGAGTCACACAGCGTATTAAATGCTCTGCTGAGTCAGCTAGCTGAGTCAGCCTGTTCTGGAAAGTTCTACAGCTTACGGTGATTAATTAAGCTACCGATCTAACCGTTCTGCTAATTGTGGGTCCCGCAAAATATTTTAGGGTCCACTTTGTCACTAAAACATATTGACTAATAAAATAATATTATAATAATATAAAATTATTTTATTTGTGATTAAATCCTAAAAATTAAAAGATTATTTTTAGTCTCATTCAGAATCGGGTTAAGTAAGATCCCCCAATTCTAAATAATAAAATAAGATTTTCCCGGCCCGGAAAATATTATTTTCCCGCTCGAGCAAATCACACAAAAAGTCCATATAAAATCACAGACGGTATTTTCGGGCATTAAATCAAGAAGAAAACAATTAAAAACAGACAAAAAAATAAAACAAGACGTTCGGGACGTAACGGTCATTTTCCCATTTTTTCCCACAACGTAGGTAATCATCCAAAACGTTCAAATAAAATATCCAGCAGTATTATATAGCTGTATATCTTTCAGAAAAATTAATACAAGAAAGAGCTTCGAGAAAAATTTTTATTTTTACCGTCTCGAAACAAACTACGTAAAACGATCAAATAAAATTTGAGCCAAGTATTATCGTAATTGTTTTCATACAAAAATCGAGAAACAGAAAAATAGGGACACAACGGTCATTCATACAAAAGCATGAAAAACAGTAAAACAAGACATTCAGAATATTTTCTAAAAATTGGGGCGTTACAACTCTCCCCAACAAATAAAAATTTCGTCCTCGAAATTCGATGTTCATCCAAACAAATGAGGATACTGATCCTTCATTTTATCTTCTAGTTCCCAAGTAGCTTCACCCGTCATATCATTCCATATGACCTTTACTAGCTCGATCATCTTCCCTCGAAGCTGCTTTACCTTTCTGTCCTCTATCCTGACAGGTAAAGTTTCGTAAGTCAAATTCTCCTTTAACTGCACGTCATCTGGTTGTATAACATGTGTCGGATCTGGTATATACTTCCGAATCGAGACACATGAAACACGTCATGCAAATTGGATAGAAAAGGCGGCAAAGCAATCGATATGCTACGGGACCAATACGTCGGATAATCGATATGGTCCAATGAATTTAGGAGTAAGCTTCTTAGACTTAATCACTCTTCCGACACCGGTCGTGGGAGTAACTCTCGTAAACACATGCTCACCCTCCTCAAACTCAAGAGGTCGTCTTCGTTTATCCGCGTAACTCTTTTGTGCGCTTTGCGCCGTCCTCATCTTCTCTTGTATCATCTTGACTTTATCCGTAGTACGTTGTACAAGTTCCGGTCCAACAGTCATACTTTCCCCATCCCGATACAAAGATAGCGGCGTTCGACATCGTCTTCCATACAATGCTTCATAAGGTGCCATTCCGATGCTTGCGTGAAAACTATTGTTGTAGGTGAATTCTATCAAAGATAAAAATTCATCCCAACTTCTCCGTTGTTCCAAAACACAAGCCCGCAATAAATCCTCCAAGGATGTATAGTTTCTCTGTCTGACCGTCATGCGGATGATACTGTTGAACTCGCCGTAACTTGGTTCCCATAGCTTCTTGCAGACTTCGCCAAAATCTTGACGTAAACCTTGGATCTCTGTCGAAACTATACATATAGGCACTCCATGTAATCGACAATCTCGCCGATGTACAATCGGGTTAATCTTTCCAATGAATATTTAATATTGATTGGTAAGAAATGAGCCGATTTCGTAAGTCTATCAACTATAACCCATATTGCATCATGACCTTTCTTTGTCTTGGCAAACCAAGAACGAAATCCATAGAAATGTTATCCCATTTCCATTTCGGAATCGATAATGGTTGCAACATCCCGGTGGTCTTTGGTGTTCAACTTTTGACTTTTGACAAACTAGGCAAGTTGACACGCATCTAACCACATCACCCTTCATTCCATGCCACCGAATAACTTTTTCAAGTCTTGATACATCTTTGTTATACCTGGATGCATACTCAATAGACTAGTATGGGCATGTTTCACAATATATCTTCTCAGTTCTCGGTTACGAGGAACACAGACTCTACCCCGAAATCTCAGAATTCCATCAGTTCCTTCTTTGAACTCTAGTGTCTCGCCTTGTTTCATTTGCTCCTTTATTCCTTGCAAAAATTTATCGGCATTTTGCTTTTCCTTTATGTCTTCCATCAGCTCGCTCGATATAGTAACCATACTAATACAGATCTTCCCCGGTTTCAACTCAACAAATGACCACTCATCTCTAAACTGTTCAATGAGCTCCTTTTCTTTAATCATTAGCGCAGAAACACTAATAATCTTCCTACTCAAGGCATCGGCCACGACATTCGCCTTACCAGGGTGGTACAAAAGCTGAAAATCGTAATTGTTCAGAAATTCTAACCATCTTCGCTACCTCATATTCAGCTCCTTCTGGTCGTACAAGTACTTCAAATTCTTGTGATCACTGAAGATGTTGAACGTTGCTCCATAGAGAAAGTGTCTCCATATCTTCAAAGCAAAAACTACCGCAGCCAATTCCAAATCATGCGTAGGATAATTCTTTTCATGAACCTTCAATTGTCGAGAAGCATATGCCAACACGTTCCGATCTTGCATCAACACGCATCCTAGTCCTTGATAAGAAGCGTCACAATACACATCGAAAGATTTCGTCGAATCGGTAGGATCAACACCGGGTGCGGTTGTTAACCTCTTCTTCAACTCTTGAAAAGCGGCTTCACGCTCTTCCGTCCATTCAAAAGCTTGACTTTTCCTCGTCGATTGTGTAAGTGGTCCAAAGCAATCTTGGAAAAACCTTCGATAAATCTCCGATAATAACCAAGCAAGTCCAACAAAACTTCGAACTTCACATTCTTGTCTTAGGTCTTTCCCTTTGTAAAACAGTCTCCACTTTCGATGGGTCCACCGCAATACCTTCTTTAGAAATTACGTGACCAAGAAATTGAACTTCTTCCAACCGAACTCACACTTAGCCAATTTCGCATACAATTTGCTTCTCCTCAAAATCGAAGAACAACTTTCGGATGTTCGGATGCTCTTCCTCGATCTAGAATAGATCGAATGTCATCGATAAAGACAACGACAAATCTGTCTAGATACGGACGAAATATCCTATTCATATAATCCATAAATATGGCGGGAGCATTTGTCACCCCGAATGGCATTACACGATACTCATAATGTCCATAACGAGTTCGAAAAGCGTTTTCGGCACATCTTCCCCTCTTACACGAATCGGTGATAACCTGATCGTAGATCTATCTTGGAAAATATCACGCCTCCTCTCAATTGATCCATCAAATCGTCGATTCTTGGAAGCGGATATTTATTTTTGATAGTCACCTTATTTAATTGCCGATAGTCTACACAAAGTCGTGATGTTCCATCCTTCTTCTTAACCAAAAAATCTTGGTGCACCCCATGGGAAACGCTAGGTCGTACAAATTCTTTCTCCAACAGTTCCACCAATTGCTTTTTCAGCTCCTCCAACTCTCGGCGACATACGATATGGTGCAATTGAGATAGGACATTCCGGTACTAAATCAATTGAGAACTCGATCTCCCGCTCGGGCGGTAAACCTGTACATCTTCAGGAAAAACATCCAGGAAAATCGTTGACAATAGGAATAGTATTCACATCCTTCTCATTCTTAACTTCTAGAGAAGACAATACCAGATATCCCTGCGCTCCATTTCTCAACAAAGACTTGACCTTAACAGCAGTTAAGAATCCAGACTCTTCTTCCTTAGGAAAAACTATAGTTTTCTTTGCACAATCTATGAGGATATGGTTAGAACATAACCAGTCCATCCCTAAGATTACATCTATCTCAATGAGAGGTAAACAAATCAAATCGACCAAAAACAAACGGCCCTTCATAACAATAGGACAATCCAAACAGATCTTAGAAGTAACTACAGGTTTAGCAGTTGGCGTAGATACATTCAACATAACATTCAGAGAAGACATAGGCAACTTCAACCTTTCTACACAATCATATGCAATAAAGGAATGTGTAGCTCCAGAATCATACAATACAGTCAGAAGATTACCTCCAATGTCTCCTTCTCCCTGAATAAGATCATCAGACTTAGAAATCTCAGATCCCATCATTGTATACACTCGTCCTCCAGATCTCGGTTGAGTACTTCCAGATTTCTGCTGATTAGCTTTAACATACCGAACAACAGGTTTTCTCTCTCCGTGTGGACAATCCTTTGATATGTGCCCAGGTTGCTTACAATTGAAACAAGCGTACCTTTAAGCGTACACTCGGGAGAAATATGACCTTTCTTCCCGCACTTAAAACATGTTGGCGTAAACGCCACCCTGCATCCGGCTCCACTACCACTTGCACTTCCACTAACGGATGGTCGCCGAGATTGACTTCTGTTGGCTGGTATACGGCTTACGCCGAAACCGATTTGCATTACTACCTCCACCTCTCCGGAACCTTGTCGGTCCAAAATTCCGATTCCTCCGATCTCTAGATGGCTCCAACTCCTCAAGTCGAGCACACGCATCCACCAAAGCATGGCGAGTCATCCTCAAAGATACTACTCCTCGTTTCGGTTCCACCCTTAAACCCGATTCAAATTTCTGCATCTCCACACATCATCTTGTCGTGTCGAGCATAATCCGAGAATTGAGACAAATTCTCAAATTTTGTGGCATACTCATTCACCGTCATATTCCCCCGTCGCAAACCAAGAAATTCCATTTCCTTGGCATGCCTAGCACTTGCAGGAAAATATTTATCCAGAAAAGTATTAGAAAACACTTCCCAGGTAATCTCAGTCCCTTCAGCTTGCAACACTCGGCGGATTCCTCTCCACCAATGTTCTGCATCTCCTCTCAGCATGAAGACAGCATAAATTACTTTCTTTTTATTTGTGCATCTCATCCCCTCAAAGATTCTCTCTAAATCTTGCATCCACTGACTCGCTTTCTCCGGATCCACCTCGCCTCTAAATTGTGGCAGATTATGGCACCTAAATTCAGATAAATTTAGGGCATCATTTTGTAGTATCTTCTTTGAGTTTTGCTCTCAAATTTTCTTTGAGTAATCACTTCACCATCGCCGCATAGCCTCAAGGCAACCAACATCGGGTCCTCATCACGATTTACGTTAGCACGTCCTCTACCTCTACCACCATCTTCTTTCTTCAAACATAACAAAACAAAGTTAGATACATCCTTCTAGATATTTCGAAAGGATATAAATCACAAACATCACGAGAGAATCACACAAAGACAAACAAAAACAGACCCAACCACAACCCCAAAAGACTCTAACTTGGGCTCGATAATAACTAATGTAACACCCCTTTGGAGGATGTCACACATAAAAGAAAATAAAATAAATAGAAATAAAATCTACCCAAGTTGCGGAACATTTGTTAAATATTATTACGGGTTGTAAAATAATTCACGATAGACGAAATATGTAATAAAAAGATAATGCGAAAAATACGAAATAAAAAAAAACATCATCACTAATAATATACATATGGTTAAGTTATAAACCTGTACAAATAATTTACAACTAAGACTACAACTATTTAAACAAAAACAGTAAAGAAAGCAATAAAAGAGTTAATATATACGTACATACTGTTGACGCGCGCTAAAAAAAAAACATCATGGTTATCTAATCCTCGGATGGATCACTCTCGGTCGAAAATGATCATCGGGAGATAGATATCCGGATGTCTCGACACACGGCGATAACGGGATCGCGCAGTCGATACGATGCTTATCTCACTAGGCTCAGGGTTTTCAGCACCCCAATAACGCCTAATGGATAAAGGTAACTCTAAGTGCAGAAATAACGTCGTCGTCATAATCGGATCTCCATCAAATTGATGACGTAGAATCACTGTCATACGTCCAGCATAGGTAACAGAAGCACGATCTCCTCGTAAATGCCAACCCGGATCACCTCCATGAAATACCAGCTCTATGAATCCCAAAAATGTTTGGCGTCGCCATCCCACGCAATCAATCCGGAGGATATGGATGATCGGATGGTTCTTGATCGTAAAGCGATCGTCGCTGGCGACCTTCCTCTTCCTCGGGTACACGATCTCAAGAGGTATGTTCCTCTTCTTCCTCTTCAAACTCTTTACCGCATAAATAAATAGACAATAGACACATACAATAAAGAGGTAAGACAACATAAAATCATCACAACATGGCCAATAAGAAGACGACAAATAACAACTATACGGTTCATACAATACAAAAAGCTATAACGATAATAATAATGGAATAGAGTACATATTAGATATCCTAATGTTTCGAACATCACGGATATAACACAAATAAAGAAAATCACATAGATAAACCAATCTCACGAGATAAAATAAGATAAGAAATGGACAACTAACATAAGAATTATCGAGATAAATATAAATAGAGAAAATGTAAAAACATCCAAGATATTACGAGATAAAGATAAATAGAGAAAATGGAATATTATCCAAGATATAATCAAATACACCAAAACACAACCCTACTCCATGGAGCTAAACCCAAACAGATATCGAGAGAATGACTTGCAAAATCTATTAGTACCACGGCTGCCCAACCAACTATTACGCGGTCACACGTTGCGTCAATAGCCTACGGCTGGAATCCACCATCCGGGCGTAGTATAGTTCACGGTCTCCGTTGTGGCACTATAGGCAATGTACTACTAGACTTTACAAACCTCGATTAAATATAGTGAATGTCGAGTACATTAGTGTGCTATCGGTTTACCACGGCCCGGAGAGCTACCAAGCTGTCCACATGTGGGATCCGTACACTAAAGTCTCCAAGTTCATTAGAACAATGAACCACACTACGTTTATCGCATCGACAACACGATGTGATTTGTCTCAAATCAACCAAAACACCAAAAATTGGTATAAAGACAAAACATAATTCCAAATATATGAAATTACGAAAATGCCCTCAAGATAAAAATATGCCCTCAATGGCAAAAAGCACATACGGGTTCACTTTTTCCCGGCAATGAGAAATAACCTCAAAAGCACATGCGGGTTCACATTTTCCCGACAATGAAAAATAAATATGGTAACGGTCAATCGCGTAGAAATTTTATCGCGTTTTTGAAATCTCGTCGTTTTTACAAACGTTTAAAAATCGGGTAAAGATATTTTTTGTTTTTAAAATCGCGTAGCATTTTAATACGTTTTCTCAATCGCGTAGGATTTTTAAATCATTTTCTTATTCAAATGCCTTTAAAATTACTTGTTTAAACAAAAGAAATAGTACTTAGTACATTTAAACTACGTAGAATAATTTTTCATACCGCATCTTGTCTTTTAGATATTTTTGCTATCTTATTGGTTCATTTTTACTAAAAATTGATGATATTTTGTTTAGAATATCATAATAATGGTTTCCTAATTTATCCATAAAATTTCCATTTACCTAATTTTTAACCATTTCATTTAATTCTTTTTGAAATCTCTAACATGCTTCAAAACCAAAAAGTGAGCTATATGTTAGAAAATTTCTTAACATTACTGTATTTCGTTTCTAATGATAAAATTATGAACTTTTAATCCTTTAGACTTACTTCTAATCAATTGGTCCCTTCAAAAATCATTATAGAAAATTTCTTCTTAACTTGTATTGTTTCTTTTTAATTGAAAAAGGTTTAGAATCAAGTTTTAGAAATCATGATTACCTATAGTGGCATGTTGGCCGAATTTTGTAAAACTTTTTCATTTGATTTCTAAATCATGTCAAAGGTATTATCTTATCTAAGTTCATTAAATCATGTTATAAAGTAATGATTTTAAATCAAATAAATCCTTTAGGCATGTTGGCCCAAAATTTACTAAATCATTACCATTTGATTTCTAAATGCATTTTCTTTGATCAAATCAATTAGAAACTTTCTTGATTCTCCTAGGTTAATTAAGTTACACTTTAGGAAAAATCAAGAGAACATTTTGGTCCTCCAAATTTGTCATTGCCGTGAGCTAGTGGATGTGTTCTTTGGAACACTCATGCAAATTTACACATGTTATTCACATCCTATACTTTATCATACAATTCTAACACATGCATTATATTTCTAACACATGCAAAAATATTTTCTAACACATGCAACCTAAATTAAAGCTTGTAGACATGCTTTCAAAAGCTAATAGACATGCAAAATTATTACAATCATCAAACAAGAAAGCTAATAACAATTACCACATAAACTACTAGCAACCACAAAAATTAACAAATACACACATAATTAACACATGACCACCGAATCCTTATGGATTCTACAAACATCACAAATGGCTCCATCTTCTTACCACCATCAAGAGATGATAAGAATTGTCTTCCTCTTACCTTAAATGAAGACAAAAGGCTTGCTTTCACACCTCCTAGGTCACGGTTTTCACCACCAAAAATACCTAGAAATCTCAAACAAAATCTACATGTTACTAACCATGAAAAAGAAGCTAAACCATGGAAAAATCATGGCTTAGAACTTTGAAAAAGAAGAGAGAAAAGAAAAGCATGAAATTTCACCTTCTAGGTAAAACTTTCAAGGTTGGTTTCCAAGCCCTAGATGGAAGAATTTGAAGAAACTCCCAACTACAAAGGTTCTTAGAATAGTGTTTAGGTTAAGGAAACTTGGTTAGAAAAATTTTTGGATGGTTGGATGGTGTAGTTTGTGTCTTGGCGAATGGAAGGAGAAAAAGAACAACAATGGTGGCTAGGGTTCTTGATGAGAGAGAAGAGAGAAAAGTGATGAAGAAGAAAGTGATTTTAGTCTCCTAAGGCCTCTTGGCCGTGAACATCAAGTGGGGTGCAAGGTGGGCACCTTGCTTGGCTTCATCCAAGCCATTGGATGAATCAAAGGCCAAGATCAAGCCTTCGTGAGCAAGCTTGATTCCCATTGGTTGGTTTCCGGTGACTCACATCTTTGAGTCACACACAGAAATGCTCTTGAGTCGGACTAGTGAGTCGGCTGTTCTGGAAAGTTCTACGACTTACGGTGATTAATTAAGCTACCGATCTAACTTGGTTACGCTAATTGTGGGTCCCGCAAAATATTTAGGGTCCACTTGTCACTAAAACATCTTGACTAATAAAATAATATTATAATAATATAAAATTATTTTATTTGTGATTAAATCTAAAAATTAAAAGATTATTTTTAGTCTCATTCGAGAATCGGGTTAAGTAAGATCCCCGATTCTAAATAATAAAATAAGATTTTCCCGGCCAGGAAAATATTATTTTCTGCCTCGAGCAAATCACACAAAAAGTCCATATAAAATCACGAGACGGTATTTTCGGGCATTAAATCAAGAAGAAAACAATTAAAAAGCAGACAAAAACAGTAAAACAAGACGTTCGGGACGTAACGGTCATTTTCCCATTTTTTCCCACAACGTAGGTAATCATCCAAAACGTTCAAATAAAATATCCAGCAAGTATTATATAGCTGTATATCTTTCGAGAAAAATTAATACAAGATGGCTCGAGAAAAATTTTTATTTTACGAGTCTCGAAACAAACTACGTAAAACGATCAAATAAAATTTGAGCCAAGTATTATCGTAATTGTTTTCATACAAAAATCGAGAACAGAAAAATAGGGACACAACGGTCATTCATACAAAAGCATGAAAAACAGAAAACAGTACATTGAGAATATTTTCTAAAAATTGGGGCGTTACAACTCTCCCAACAAATAAAAATTTCGTCCTCGAAATTCGATGTTCATCCAAACAAATGAGGATACTGATCCTTCATTTTATCTTCTAGTTCCCAAGTAGCTTCACCCGTCATATCATTCCATATGACCTTTACTAGCTCGATCATCTTCCCTCGAAGCTGCTTTACCTTTCTGTCCTCTATCCTGACAGGTAAAGTTTCGTAAGTCAAATTCTCCTTTAGCGCACGTCATCCGGTTGTATAACATGTGTCGGATCGGTATATACTTCCGTAATGGCGAGACACATGAAACACGTCATGCAAATTGGATAGAAAAGGCGGCAAAGCAATCGATATGCTACGGGACCAATACGTCGGATAATCTGATATGGTCCAATGAATTTAGGAGTAAGCTTCTTAGACTTAATCACTCTTCCGACACCAGTCGTGGGAGTAACTCTCAGAAACACATGCTCACCCTCCTCAAACTCAAGAGGTCGTCTTCGTTTATCCGCGTAACTCTTTTTGTCTGCTTTGCCGTCCTCATCTTCTCTTGTATCATCTTGACTTTATCCGTAGTCTGTTGTACAAGTTAGGTCCAACGGTCATACTTTCCCCATCCCGATACCAAAGATAGCGGCGTTCGACATCGTCTTCCATACAATGCTTCATAAGGTGCCATTCCGATGCTTGCGTGAAAACTATTGTTGTAGGTGAATTCTATCAAAGATAAAAATTCATCCCAACTTCTCCGTTGTTCCAAAACACAAGCCCGCAATAAATCCTCCAAGGACTGTATAGTTCTCTCTGTCTGACCGTCAGTCTGCGGATGATACGCTGAACTCAGTCGTAACTTGGTTCCCATAGCTTCTTGCAGACTTCGCCAAAATCTTGACGTAAACCTTGGATCTCTGTCAGAAACTATACATATAGGCACTCCATGTAATCTGACAATCTCGCTGATGTACAACTGGGTTAATCTTTCCAATGAATATTTAATATTGATTGGTAAGAAATGAGCCGATTTCGTAAGTCTATCAACTATAACCCATATTGCATCATGACCTTTCTTTGTCTTCGGCAAACCGATACGAAATCCATAGAAATGTTATCCCATTTCCATTCTCGGAATCGATAATGGTTGCAACATCCCAGTGGTCTTTGGTGTTCAACTTTTGACTTTTGACAAACTAGGCAAGTTGACACGCATCTAACCACATCACCCTTCATTCCATGCCACCGAATAACTTTTTCAAGTCTTGATACATCTTTGTTATACCCGGATGCATACTCAATAGACTAGTATGGGCATGTTTCACAATATATCTTCTCAGTTCTCGGTTACGAGGAACACAGACTCTACCCCGAAATCTCAGAATTCCATCAGTTCCTTCTTTGAACTCTAGTGTCTCGCCTTGTTTCATTTGCTCCTTTATTCCTTGCAAAAATTTATCGGCATTTTGCTTTTCCTTTATGTCTTCCATCAGCTCGCTCGATATAGTAACCATACTAATACAGATCTTCCCCGGTTTCAACTCAACAAATGACCACTCATCTCTAAACTGTTCAATGAGCTCCTTTTCTTTAATCATTAGCGCAGAAACACTAATAATCTTCCTACTCAAGGCATCGGCCACGACATTCGCCTTACCAGGGTGGTACAAAAGCTGAAAATCGTAATTGTTCAGAAATTCTAACCATCTTCGCTACCTCATATTCAGCTCCTTCTGGTCGTACAAGTACTTCAAATTCTTGTGATCACTGAAGATGTTGAACGTTGCTCCATAGAGAAAGTGTCTCCATATCTTCAAAGCAAAAACTACCGCAGCCAATTCCAAATCATGCGTAGGATAATTCTTTTCATGAACCTTCAATTGTCGAGAAGCATATGCCAACACGTTCCGATCTTGCATCAACACGCATCCTAGTCCTTGATAAGAAGCGTCACAATACACATCGAAAGATTTCGTCGAATCTGGTAGGATCAACACCGGTGCAATTGTTAACCTCTTCTTCAACTCTTGAAAACTGGCTTCACGCTCTTCCGTCCATTCAAAAGCTTGACTTTTCCTCGTCAATTGTGTAAGTGGTCCAAATGATCTTGGAAAAACCTTCGATAAATCTCCGATAATAACCAGCAAGTCCAACAAAACTTCGAACTTCTGTTACTGTCTTAGGTCTTTCCCTTTGTAAAACAGTCTCCACTTTCGATGGGTCCACCGCAATACCTTCTTTAGAAATTACGTGACCAAGAAATTGAACTTCTTCCAACCAGAACTCACACTTAGCCAATTTCGCATACAGCTGCTTCTCCCTCAAAATCTGAAGAACAACTTTCAGATGTTCAGTATGCTCTTCCCTCGATCTAGAATAGATCAGAATGTCATCGATAAAGACAACGACAAATCTGTCTAGATACGGACGAAATATCCTATTCATATAATCCATAAATATGGCAGGAGCATTTGTCACCCCGAATGGCATTACCTGATACTCATAATGTCCATAACGAGTTCGAAAAGCAGTTTTCGGCACATCTTCCCCTCTTACACGAATCTGGTGATAACCTGATCGTAGATCTATCTTGGAAAATATCACAGCTCCTCTCAATTGATCCATCAAATCGTCGATTCTTGGAAGCGGATATTTATTTTTGATAGTCACCTTATTTAATTGCCGATAGTCTACACAAAGTCGTGATGTTCCATCCTTCTTCTTAACCAAAAATCTTGGTGCACCCATGGGGAAACGCTAGGTCGTACAAATTCTTTCTCCAACAGTTCCACCAATTGCTTTTTCAGCTCCTCCAACTCTCTGGCGACATACGATATGGTGCAATTGAGATAGGACCTGTTCCCGGTACTAAATCAATTGAGAACTCGATCTCCCGCTCAGGCGGTAAACCAGGTACATCTTCAGGAAAAACATCCGGAAAATCGTTGACAATAGGAATAGTATTCACATCCTTCTCATTCTTAACTTCTAGAGAAGACAATACCAGATATCCCTGCGCTCCATTTCTCAACAAAGACTTGACCTTAACAGCAGTTAAGAATCCAGACTCTTCTTCCTTAGGAAAAACTATAGTTTTCTTTGCACTGATCTATGAGGATATGGTTAGAACATAACCAGTCCATCCCTAAGATTACATCTATCTCAATGAGAGGTAAACAAATCAAATCGACCAAAAACAAACGGCCCTTCATAACAATAGGACAATCCAAACGGATCTTAGAAGTAACTACGGGTTTAGCGGTTGGCGTAGATACATTCAACATAACATTCGAGAGAAGACATAGGCAACTTCAACCTTTCTACACAATCATATGCAATAAAGGAATGTGTAGCTCCAGAATCATACAATACGGTCGAGAAGATTACCTCCAATGTCTCCTTCTCTCACTGAATAAGATCATCGGACTTAGAAATCTCGAGATCCCATCATTGTATACACTCGTCCTCCGGATCTCGGTTGAGTACTTCCAGATTTCTGGTGATTAGCTTTAACATACCGAACAACAGGTTTTCTCTCCGGCTGTGGACAATCCTTTGATATGTGCCCAGGTTGCTTACAATTGAAACAAAGCTGTACCTTTAAGCGTACACTCGGGAGAAATATGACCTTTCTTCCCGCACTTAAAACATGTTGGCGTAAACGCCACCCTGCATCCAGCTCCACTACCACTTGCACTTCCACTAACGGATGGTCGTTGAGATTGACTTCTGTTGGCACTGGTATACGGCTTCTGCTGAAACCGATTTGCATTACTACCTCCACCTCTCTACGGAACCTTGTCGGTCCAAAATTCCGATTCCTCGATCTCTAGATGGCTCCAACTCCTCAAGTCGAGCACACGCATCCACCAAAGCATGGCGAGTCATCCTCAAAGATACTACTCCTCGTTTCGGTTCCACCCTTAAACACGATTCAAATTTCTGCATCTCCACACATCATCTTGTCGTGTCGAGCATAATCGAGAATTGAGACAAATTCTCAAATTTTGTGGCATACTCATTCACCGTCATATTCCCCTGTCGCAAACCAAGAAATTCCATTTCCTTGGCATGCCTAGCACTTGCGGGGAAAATATTTATCCGAGAAAAGTATTAGAAAACACTTCCCAGGTAATCTCGGTCCCTTGACTTGCAACACTCGGCGTGATTCCTCTCCACCAATGTTACGCATCTCCTCTCGGCATGAAAAAAGACATAAATTACTTTCTTTTTATTTGTGCATCTCATCCCTCAAAGATTCTCTCTAAATCTTGCATCCACGACTCGCTTTCTCCGGATCCACCTCGCCTCTAAATTGTGGCGGATTATGGCACCTAAATTCAGATAAATTTAGGGCATCACCGTAGTATCTTCTTTGTTGAGTTGCTCTCAAATTTTCTTTGAGTAATCACTTGACCATCTGCACGCATAGCCTCAAGAAGCAACCAACATCGGGTCCTCATCACGATTTACGTTAGCACGTCCTCTACCTCTACCACCATCTTCTTTCTTCAAACATAACAAAACAAAGTTAGATACATCCTTCTAGATATTTCGAAAGGATATAAATCACAAACATCACGAGAATCACACAAAGACAAACAAAACGGACCCAACCACAACCCCAAAAGACTCAACTTGGGCTCGATACCAACTAATGTAACACCCCTTTGGAGGATGTCACACATAAAAGAAAATAAAATAAATAGAAATAAAATCTACCCAAGTTGCGGAACATTTGTTAAATATTATTACGGGTTGTAAAATAATTCCGATAGACGAGAAATATGTAATAAAAAGATAATGCGAAAAATACGAAATAAAAAAAAACATCATCACTAATAATATACATATGGTTAAGTTATAAAGCTGTACAAATAATTTACAACTAAGACTACAACTATTTAAACAAAAACAGTAAAGAAAGCAATAAAAGAGTTAATATATACTGAGATATCTGTTGTGACGCCCAAAAAAAACATCATGGTTATCTAATCCTCGGATGGATCACTCTCGGTCGAAAATGATCATCGGGAGATAGATATCCGGATGTCTCGACACACGGCGATAACGGGATCGCGCAGTCGATACGATGCTTATCTCACTAGGCTCAGGGTTTTCAGCACCCCAATAACGCCTAATGGATAAGGGTAACTCTAAGTGCAGAAATAACGTCGTCGTCATAATCGGATCTCCATCAAACTGATGACGTAGAATCACGGTCATACGTCCTGCATATGTAACAGAAGCACGATCTCCTCGTAAATGCCAACCCAGATCACCTCCATGAAATACCAGCTCTATGAATCCCAAAAATGCTGGCGTCGCCATCCCACGCAATCAATCCAGAGGATATGGATGATCGGATGGTTCTTGATCGTAAAGCGATCGTCCGCTTGCGACCTTCCTCTTCCTCAGGGTACACGATCTCAAGAGGCTGTTCCTCTTCTTCCTCTTCAAACTCTTTACCGCATAAATAAATAGACAATAGACACATACAATAAAGAGGTAAGACAACATAAAATCATCACAACATGGCCAATAAGAAGACGACAAATAACAACTATACAGTTCATACAATACAAAAAGCTATAACAGTAATAATAATGGAATAGAGTACATATTAGATATCCTAATGTTTCAGAACATCACAGATATAACACAAATAAAGAAAATCACATAGATAAACCAATCTCACAGATAAAATAAGATAAGAAATGGACAACTAACATAAGAATTATCAGATAAATATAAATAGAGAAAATGTAAAAACATCCAAGATATTACCGAGATAAAGATAAATAGAGAAAATGGAATATTATCCAAGATATAATCAAATACACCAAAACACAACCCTACTCCATGGAGCTAAACCCAAACAGATATCAGAGAGAATGACTTGCAAAATCTATTAGTACCACGGCTGCCCAACCAACTATTACGCGGTCACACGTTGCGTCAATAGCCTGACGGCTTTGAGGAATCCACCATCCGGGCGTAGTATAGTTCACGGTCTCCCGTTGTGGCACTATAGGCAATGTACTACTAGACTTTACAAACCTCGATTAAATATAGTGAATGTCGAGTACATTAGTGTGCTATCGGTTTACCACGGCCCAGCGGAGCTACCAACTGTCCACATGTGGGATCCCGTACACTAAAGTCTCCAAGTTCATTAGAACAATGAACCACACTACGTTTATCGCATCGACAACACGATGTGATTTGTCTCAATCAACCAAAACACCAAAAATTGGTATAAAGACAAAACATAATTCCAAATATATGAAATTACGAAAATGCCCTCAAGATAAAAATATGCCCTCAATGGCAAAAAGCACATGACGGGTTCACTTTTCCCGACAAATGAAATAACCTCAAAAGCTGTACGGGTTCACATTTTCCCGACAGCGAAAAATAAATATGGTAACGGTCAATCGCGTAGAAATTTTATCGCGTTTTTGAAATCTCGTCGTTTTTACAAACGTTTAAAAATCGGGTAAAGATATTTTTCTGTTTTTAAAATCGCGTAGCATTTTTAATACGTTTTCTCAATCGCGTAGGATTTTTAAATCATTTTCTTATTCAAATGCCTTTAAAATTACTGTTTAAACAAACAGAAATAGTACTTAGTACATTTAAACTACGTAGAATAATTTTTCATACCGCATATTGTCTTTTAGATATTTTTGCTATCTTATTGGTTCATTTTTACTAAAAATTGTGATATTTTGTTTAGAATATCATAATAATGGTTTCCTAATTTATCCATAAAATTTCCATTTACCTAATTTTTAACCATTTCATTTAATTCTTTTTGAAATCTCTAACATGCTTCAAAACCAAAAGTGAGCTATATGTTAGAAAATTTCTTAACATTCCTGTATTTCGTTTCTAATGATAAAATTATGAACTTTTAATCCTTTAGACTTACTTCTAATCAATTGGTCCCTTCAAAAATCATTATAGAAAATTTCTTCTTAACTTGTATTGTTTCTTTTTAATTGAAAAAGGTTTAGAATCAAGTTTTAGAAATCATGATTACCTATAGTGGCATGTTGGCGAATTTTGTAAAACTTTTTCATTTGATTTCTAAATCATGTCAAAGGTATTATCTTATCTAAGTTCATTAAATCATGTTATAAAGTAATGATTTTAAATCAAATAAATCCTTTAGGCATGTTGGCCCAAAATTTACTAAATCATTACCATTTGATTTCTAAATGCATTTTCTTTGATCAAATCAATTAGAAACTTTCTTGATTCTCCTAGGTTAATTAAGTTACACTTTAGGAAAAATCAAGAGAACATTTTGGTCCTCCAAATTTGTCATTGCCGTGAGCTAGTGGATGTGTTCTTTGGAACACTCATGCAAATTTACACATGTTATTCACATCCTATACTTTATCATACAATTCTAACACATGCATTATATTTCTAACACATGCAAAAATATTTTCTAACACATGCAACCTAAATTAAAGCTTGTAGACATGCTTTCAAAAGCTAATAGACATGCAAAATTATTACAATCATCAAACAAGAAAGCTAATAACAATTACCACATAAACTACTAGCAACCACAAAAATTAACAAATACACACATAATTAACACATGACCACCGAATCCTTATGGATTCTACAAACATCACAAATGGCTCCATCTTCTTACCACCATCAAGAGATGATAAGAATTGTCTTCCTCTTACCTTAAATGAAGACAAAAGGCTTGCTTTCACACCTCCTAGGTCACGGTTTTCACCACCAAAAATACCTAGAAATCTCAAACAAAATCTACATGTTACTAACCATGAAAAAGAAGCTAAACCATGGAAAAATCATGGCTTAGAACTTTGAAAAAGAAGAGAGAAAAGAAAAGCATGAAATTTCACCTTCTAGGTAAAACTTTCAAGGTTGGTTTCCAAGCCCTAGATGGAAGAATTTGAAGAAACTCCCAACTACAAAGGTTCTTAGAATAGTGTTTAGGTTAAGGAAACTTGGTTAGAAAAATTTTTGGATGGTTGGATGGTGTAGTTTGTGTCTTGGCGAATGGAAGGAGAAAAAGAACAACAATGGTGGCTAGGGTTCTTGATGAGAGAGAAGAGAGAAAAGTGATGAAGAAGAAAGTGATTTTAGTCTCCTAAGGCCTCTTGGCCGTGAACATCAAGTGGGGTGCAAGGTGGGCACCTTGCTTGGCTTCATCCAAGCCATTGGATGAATCAAAGGCCAAGATCAAGCCTTCGTGAGCAAGCTTGATTCCCATTGGTTGGTTCCCGGTGACTCACATGCTGAGTCACACGGCGTATTAAATGCTCTGTGAGTCGACTAGGTGAGTCACTGTTTCTGAAAGTTCTACGACTTACGGTGATTAATTAAGCTACCGATCTAACCGATTCTGCTAATTGTGGGTCCCGCATAAAATATTTAGGGTCCATTGTCACTAAAACATCTTGACTAATAAAATAATATTATAATAATATAAAATTATTTTATTTGTGATTAAATCTAAAAATTAAAAGATTATTTTTAGTCTCATTTAGAATCGGGTTAAGTAAGATCCCCCAATTCTAAATAATAAAATAAGATTTTCCCGGCCCGGAAAATATTATTTTCTGCCTCGGAGCAAATCACACAAAAAGTCCATATAAAATCACAGGCGGTATTTTCGGGCATTAAATCAAGAAGAAAATAATTAAAAAGCAGACAAAAAAGTAAAAACAAGATACGTTCGGGACGTAACGGTCATTTTCTCATTTTTTCCCACAACGTAGGTAATCATCCAAAACGTTCAATTAAAATATCCAGCAGTATTATTTAGCTGTATATCTTTCAGAAAAATTAATACAGTAGCTCAGAAAAATTTTTATTTTACCGTCTCGAAACAAACTACGTAAAACGATCAAATAAAATTTGAGCCAGTATTATCGTAATTGTTTTCATACAAAAATCGAGAACAGAAAAATAGGGACACAACGGTCATTCATACAAAAGCATGAAAAACAGAAAACAGTACATTCAGAATATTTTCTAAAAATTGGGGCGTTACTCGGCAACGGCGCCAAAAACTTGTTCGCTCTTTTGCTAACCGCAAGTGCACGGGTCGCATAAGTAATATAGTAAAGAGTCGAATATCATTCCCACGATGAGTACGTCAATCTTAAGAGCTAAATATTAACCAATAGCTTACTTAATACTATCCAAGGCACATTCAAATTATAAAAAGTTGTGTAGGTTAACTGTAAAGACTAAAATGCAATAAAATGAGATAAAAGGTGTTGATTAGAATATAAGGAATCCTTCTTCACCCTCTACTTCAATTGATGATATGCAATCCTCATTAACAACATAAATGAGACATGATTTGTTAGCCTAAGAAAATAACTTAGTTAAAAGCCTATGTCTAGGTCATTTAACCATGCTTCATTTACCTAGTTCACTATATTTTCATGAGATCTAGAGCAAACTCCACTCATTAAGACCAATTCTCAATAATAGCTATGCATGACCAATAGGTATATGTCTATCCTATTAGCTAATTAACTTATTCCATCATTAGAGTGAAATTAAACATGCATTAACCATATCCATGATCTCAAACCTAAATTCCCATGTCTAGTTCAAAAGATTTAATCAAAACACATTAAATGTTGGTCAAACACCTAAGAGCATTAAGAGAAATATGATTAAACAAACCCAAGTCATCTATATTAACTCAAAGGATTACAAAATCATTAATATTCATAGAGGGATCCAAAGAAATCCCTATACAAAGCTTAACTAGCCATGAAACACAAAAATATATGCCTATACATTATATTCATGATACAAGAAGAGAGAAAGTAAAGGAATAAGATAAAGAAGCTCAATATATATGATCTTTTATGCTTGAATCCTCCTCCAAAAGAAAGATGGCCTCTAACTTTGTTCCCTTTAACTTCTTTTCAACCTCAAGCTCGAACCCTAGCAACTGTGTTCTAATAATGTTAAAAGCTCTCCTTTTAAAATTTGATAAAACAGCATTTATAAGCCAAATTTTCACTTGCACGTCGTGGCATGAACCTCCTTGTGTCGTGGAACATGCTGAATTAGGTCATCATGCCGCTACATTCATTCCATTGCATTGCAGTGCTCTGGCCTCGGGTTTCAGTATGGAGCATGTTGAATGCACCACGCCGCGGCGTTAACATGCCTGCATCGTGGCGTGAAATGCTAAAATTCACACTTGACTTTCTTTTCCAATGTTAGTCCAAATTCTCCAAATTTCTTCTTGATTAGAGCACTTCATGCAATAGAGAAATCACTAAATTAATAACAGTTGCAAATTCACATAATCACATAAAGAATTATAATAGATTTGCTTAAGATCATATAGGAAGATATTGCAATTGAATTTGTAACACTCGTCTTTGGGAATTACATTTCAAACTAAAACATTATAAAGATAAACCCAATTTTATTATAATATACGAATTGCAAAATCTCTTTTCGAGAATAATATAAACTTAACTGAATATTAAATACACATGGCATAGTAACTGAATAATATACATCTCATGTACAACATAGATTAGTGACAACTTAATTATATAAAACTTATGTATTCAAAAGAATATCTTCATCTACCATAACAAAAACTAATCTAGCCTAAGTCTAAATACCTAGAGGGTAGGGTCCTCCACTGGATCCTCCTCCGGATTCCTCAATAGACAAATCCCCCAGTCAGGGCATGTCTCAACGAACGGGAGTCTGAGCAGAAGATACCTCAGAATCCTCTCTATAAGTGTAATGAAAATCATCACATATGTAACACCCAGTGTAGGGTATCACATTTATGTTACTTAATTACCAAATTACCCCTTCCATTATAAAATATGATTTGTAATATAAATATGAGTTATAAAATTTTCTTGATATTGATATAATAAAACTTACCAGAATATAAAATCCTAAACAACATCACTAATAATTTACATCATATATACATTACAAAAGTACTACCAAGATTATTTATATACAGACATAGTCCTCAAAGTATTTGAACATTATTTAAAACTAACATATTGCTCATGTATTACTAACTAGCAGAACCCTCAGACGGGTCCTCCTCAGATTCCTCAGCATGTAGGAATCCAGCATGATGCACAGTCCTACGGACTGGTGTCCGTGCAGATGACACGATACTAATCTCACTAGGAGTACGGTAGTAAGCTCCCTAGTACTGCCTAATAGACAATAGAAACTCTAAGTGTACATAAATATTTATACTGAAATAAGGGTTCCCTTGATATGCCTACTCTAGGTAACATTTAAGTCTCCTATATAGAAAATACACTCTATATCTAGATGGACATGCCAGGCTTCCGGACCTCCTCGAAATTACAACCTCATATATCCTAGGAAACTAGGTGTAACATCCCGAAAATTTATAATTTTAGAATAAATGATCATTTTATAATATTTGGGATTTTTAGGAATTTTTCTGGATTTTTCGGAGAACGCAGAATATTGTAATATTATTCCTCATTTTGCGTGCGTATTGAGCAGAGTCGGGAAAATGAAATATTTTTCCTGAGAACCTTGGACTATGGAAACGTTGACGGGAGATCTTACTAAACCCGAGACCGGACACAGTTTACAAGGTTTCACGTCCTTCGAAAAAATTTAACAGATGGAATAATAAAACAATGCGAAGAATTGATCTGTCAGATTTGTTAATGCTGACTTCTGCCAACTATAACTTTTGTCCAATAAATAATAACATGTAATAAAAATCTTATCACACTATTCTAAAATCTACCTTGTGTCAAGCTCCTTTAGCCTTATTTTCAAAATAGAAGTTAAATTAATTCAAAAAAAAAACTCATTGGGAAGCTTCCAGGAAATTTCCTCCCATTTCCCATTTCTCTCTCTCTTCCCTCTCCCCATCCTCCTACACGGCAGATGGCTATTTTGGGGAGCCAAAAAAAAAAAAGATCCACTCTTCTCATTCTCACTTTTACCACTCCACTCTCACATCTCAAACACTCTTTTCTTCTTCTCCTTGCTTCACCACCGTACACACACTCTCATTGGAGTTCATCTCCATTGTTTGCTACAACTAAACTCATATCTAGCTTTCTTCCATCATTCCAAGACTGTTTTCCTTGTGGCCATCCTTGGTTCTTCTTCTTCTTCCTCCATTTTTCACCATTGAAGCTAAAGCTTTGAGCTTAGAGGTAAAGTCTTAACCTTTCTTTCACTTTCTTCTCATTTTCATTTTTCTTGGTCACCTATGTGATCAAGAACTCATTTTTCCATGGTTTGAGTGGACATTATGGAAATCACTCACATTGGTGTTCTTCTTGAAGGGGAAAACGAAAATCTAGGGCAAGAAGAGGTAATACCTTGTGTTGTCTTCCAAATAGGTAAGAGGGAGATGATCCTCTTCAACCAATCTTGGTAGTAAGGGAATGTCTTGTATGTGTGTTGTTATTGATTTCTGAATCCATGTATAAAGTTGTCCCATTTTTATGTTGCTCTTCATGATAGTACATTTTGTTGGGTTTATATGATTTATTGATGTCTCTTGCATGATTTGAAGGTATATTTGAGTAACTTGTTGATTAAATATGATAATGATTGGTTTGGTTTGAGTAACTTTATTTTCTGCAAGTTTACGCGTGGTAATCGATTACACGGGGCTTGTAATCGATTACCAAGCTCTTAAGGGTATGAAATCGTGATTCTGAAAATCTGGTAATCGATTACGTCTTGTGTGTAATCGATTACCGAGATTTTGTTTAGCTTGTAATCGATTACAAGAATGGTGTAATCGATTACCAAGCCTCTGATGTCACGAAATGGTGCTTCTGGGAATTACGTAATCGATTATAACTTATGAGTAATCGATCACGGAGGTTCTGTCCAATTGGTAATCGATTACCAGGGTTGTGTAATCGATTACTGATAATCACATATTTTATTCATTAAGAAACCCTTATGTTTAGTCATTTACACTCTCCATATTCTTAATTGATTGAGTTTGGTATGATTTTGTGAGTTTGAGCTCAAATTGGTCCTAATTGAATATTTTCAGCATTATTGAGATTTGACACTGTTTCTGTATTTTAGCCATAACTTGAGTTCCTGATATCTGATAATCATGAATTTTACCTTGTAGGAAAGCTAGGAGGAAGCTCTACAACTTTAATGAAGAGATCGAAGTCCCAAACAGATGTCTAAGGGACCTAAGTTTACATGGAAGTCAGAATACGGGTTCTGTCACTAGAATCCGAACGGTGTGCACTCATAAAATCATATCTCAAGCTGTAATAAGGGAGACGGGCTGAAATTTGGATAGTTGATAGTTAAGATCCAAATAAACAACTTTCATGAAGAACACTTTTTGAAAAAATGAAGTCTAATGGGTCAGTTTGAGCTTGCAAGTCGGAACAGAGGTGCTGAAGTTGGGTTTGAGCAACCTGCGGTATTTGGGTCATATCTTAGGCTATTGGAAGCCAAATTGGACAATCCAGATATGCATGTTATAGCCAAGACAAAGATCTACAACTTTCATGAAGAGTACTTTTCATGGATCTGAAGTATAGTTGGTCGTTTTTGGCTTCCAAGTCAGATAAGAAATTTTCGTCCTCAACCACTCCACTCACCAACCCACTCAACCACCCCACTCAACCACTCCACTCACCAACCCACTCAACCACCCCACTCAACCACTCCACTCACCAACCCACTCAACCACTCTACTCAACCACTTCACTCAACCACCCCACTCATCCACCCACTCCCCTTTGTCATTTTGTTACCCTAGACTTCTATAAAAAGCACCATTGGTTATCATGAAGAACAAGTGGTATTCTCCTTCAATTCTCTTATAGTTTCTTCTTGTTTCTTCGTAGTTTCTCATAGCTCTTGTATATTTTGATGATTTCCTTCATTGTAATGGAGAGCTAAGCTACTTTCGGTCAATTTGGGACTCTTGAAGAGATTGTGGTTTGGATTCTTGAGACCTTGGTTATGTAATGTATTTGATTTATATTTGAATTCTCCTCTTCTCTTCTTCTTCTTCTGTTTTCTTGATCTTGAATGCATGAATGGTGATTCTGTTTATGTTTGATCTGATTTGATCTTAGTTTAAGATTAAGTATTGTGATGAAACTTAGAACTGATTGATCTGAATTAATCACATAACTGAAGATTGAGATTTGTGATGAAACTTAGAACTGATTAATCTAAACTAATCACGTAATTGAAGAGGTTAGGTTACTGATTGGTGCCTAGGTTAATTGAATTCGGTGCTTAAATTGACATATATCTACATGAATGGTGCGATTGCAGATTTGTGTTTATCACTTGTCAATTGAATTCTGGACGATTGTCTAGTGTGAATTACGGACCTAATCTTTGAGATCTCGGTTAGATCCAAGTTAACCATTCAAATGTGCTTCAAGTGTTTGTTGAAAGGTTTATGATTGAATCCACCCAATCTCGGATAGATTTCTGAATTGACTGTTCTTCTAATTATTATTTCTCTTTAAATCTTGTCACTGTGATCCTTGAACCATCAAAACCCCCCTTTTTTCTAACTTAACTTAATTTGATCAAATTGCATTTACGATCCTTGAGGAGACGATCGAGTGTTGTTCACTATACTACAAGTTTAGGTAATAACTTCGGTTATAATTTTGACTAAGTTCAACGCTCGTCAATTACCAGGTCCTTGAAGTTACGAATCGTGGTTCTGGGAATCATGTAATCGATTACAATGAGATTGTAATGGATTACAGAGATTCTGTTACACTGGTAATCGATTACCAAGACCCAAAAATGAGATTTTTGAGCTGGAAATGATTGAGATTATGGTTCTTTGTCCTTTGTAACTCAAACATAACCTAAAAACCCTGGATTCAAGGATTTTACTTTACTTAAATGTGATAGGAATGTGTATTCATACCGATAGAGAAGAATTGATGTTGAAAATGAAATTCTTGGATCCATGACATGGAAATTGTGGTATGTGTGGAATAAGGAACATATATTGATGCTGAGAATTATTGATGCAAGTGTGATTCCCTATGTGGGTTATGCACCTATTGATTTAGTACTCAATGAGATAAGAATGATGATATGCCATTGAGGCAATGTTTTAATAAATGTATTGTTGATATGTCATGTTGGACATGGAATAATGCTTATGTGCCATTGAGGAAATGCTTATGTTGGATGCATCATTGATGAACATACATGATTGGACATTGTGTCATCATGCATGCGTGTGGTCCGTTGGACATTGTTGAGAAGGCTATGTTGCCTAGGAGTTTGAATAACACCTTTGTGCGGGTGCGAGTAGACTAAGCGTAGGTGTCATATGTTGTTGACCCTGGGGGCGTTGGGGTGTGGGTATCTCACAATAGACAGTGGTAGCTTTGCTGGGGCCGTGGGATAGACCAATGCAACACACCAACGATCCGGCCTGAGACGCTGTCCTATATCGCGATCAACTGTTGAGGTACCATATGTGAGCCATTGCGCAAACAATTTTATGAAAGAAAGCACACTGTATTTTTAAGGCTACTGATACACTGGTATTACTCCTTGATCATTCACTCCGAAAATATTTATGTCTAGCTCCATGGAGTAGGAACTTTGGTACCCTTGTTGCATTGTGAGTTGTCAGTTACATGGTCCATTGAGCATTTATAATTGGATAATGTGTTTACTATTATGACTGCGATATTTATTTGACTCTTGGTAATGCTAATGTTGCTAGCTGGCTATGGATAATGTTAACTATTGTTCTTTGCTGTTTTACTCTCGTTAATTGCTTTCGGGTATTATTGCACTTGTATGTATTAAGCGTGTCTTCGTGGGCGTTTATTTGTTTATTTTCTTCTTGCTGCCATGTTGGTACTGAAAGCTGGGAATCTCACCTCTTTCCTATATTTGTGCATTTCTGTTTTACATTTATATTTGATAAAAGATCGTGAAGAAGATAAAGAGCGACTACACCTTGGTTGATTGACTTGAGCATCTGGTCAAGATTTCATCGACTACGTAAGAGTGCAGCCGCAGGGTGTCATTGATGCCTGTCGTTTCAACTGGGACGTCGTGTGTCACGCGCATATGGGGTTGCGGCCTTGTCTGCTGGTAGTACCCATCCCTGGGTTACTACTCCTCCCCTTTAATTGTTTTTATTCCCGCTGTATTTTATTTGACTCTGTAATTATTATATTCTATGTTATCAATGATTCGTGTAAATTGGCTATAAACTATATATATATATATATATATAAGGAACGTGATTTCTTTCCAATGGTTGTATTAAGGGTTGAATACATTTATGTTTCATTCATGGCTCGTATTTTCTACTTATGCATAAACAAAAAATAAATAAACTCATCAATTTGGAAACTACTGTTATCATGACTGTGACACACCTGGATTTAGTAACTGTGGCGTAATGACGATTGCGCTGTAGTTGGTATATTTAGGTGCGTTACACTGGGCATTGCCATCTTCTCAAAACTCTGCTTCCTCAAGAGGAATCTGTTCCTCTTTGCCTTCTTGTTCAATCCCTTGCTCAACGTCTTTACAAATATAATTACTGTACAAAATAGACATACAAAGAGGTGAGATCACCTATGCCAATACCAACATGGTAGCATGGAGATAACACATACAATATATCATACAGATACATCATACCATAATTATAATCATGCCATCAACATTATTTATCATCACAACATATGTAATAAATAATAATTACAATCATGCCCTCTACATTATCCAAATATTCAATCAATTCAATTATCATAAATAATAATTACGATAATGCCCTCAATATTATCCAAATATTCAAAAGTTCAAAATATCACACCGATATCAATGCTCAGTAATTATGCATGTGCACATAGACTCAATTTCCTACTCCATGGAGCTAAAACTCAGGTCGGAGAAATTGATCCGAAAGATCTATTTGTACCAACATACCTCAAACCACGTGCCACAATTCTCATATGTGTTTGCACATCTAGCATATACACGACAGTCTTTACTAGATCTTGATTAAGAATAGTGTCTCGGTTCGGATCATCGGTGTATTGCGTCGGTCTAACCCACGGTACAGAAGAGCTACCAACTGTCCATTGTAGGCAATCCGCACCCTAATGCCCCCAAAGTCAATGAGTGACTTTACACTACGCATATCGCACCCACTCAAGAGGTGTATTCTTTCCTAGGCAATTAGCCTTATCCAGTCCATTGGACCTTTCCAATACATGTATAATGCACCAAATGCCAATCACAAGCTAATCTCATAATTTCTCATATAGTGTTCATACACTGATCCAACAGTAATTCTACTGTAAATTCAATCGCAAAATTATATTATCAAATTTTCTCAATCGCGCAACACTTTTGTCTCGTTTTTCATAATCGTGCAACATTTCTGTTACGTTTTCACAATTTCACAACATTTCTGTCGCATTTTCAAATCGCGTAGTGATTTTCCATCGTTTCCTCAACCATGTAAAAATATTTCATCATTTTTCAATCACGTAGCAATTTTTCAACAATATTTCAATTGCGTAAAAATATTTAAATGCTTTCCAAATTGTGTAGAAATATTTAAACATTTTTCAAATTGCGTAGCTTAAAAATCACGTTTTTAAGTTACGAAAAGCACTTTTCACCATTTTTCCACTACGTAAAATATTTTTCAATCTTCTTAGCATCATTTTGGCCTTTCTCAAAATAATATGACTTCTCACTTCATTTTTCACATTTTCTTACTTAAGAAATCTTTTTCGCAAAATATTTCACAATTTCACCATTTCATTAAATTAAATTAAAGTTTTTCTAACTTAAAATTTCTTAACGCTCTCCAAAACCCAAAGGATGAGTTATATGTAACGCCCCAATTTTTAGAAAATATTCTGAATGTACTGTTTGCTGTTTTTCATGCTTTTATGTGAATGACCGTTGTGTCCCTATTTTTCTGTTCTCGATTTCCGTATGAAAACAATTACGATAATACTGAGGCTCAAATTTTATTTGATCGTTTTACGTAATTTGCTTCGAGACGGTAAAATAAAAATTTTTTCGAACTCTTGTTTTAATTTTTCTCGAAAGATATACGCCTATATAATCTTCTTGCTGGATATTTTATTTGAACGTTTTGGACGATTACCTACGTTGTGGGAAAAAAATGAGAAAATGATCGTTACGTCCCGAAACGTCTTTTTTTTTTGTTTCTTTGTTTTTAATTGTTTTCTTCTTGATTTAATGTCCGATAATACTGTCTGTGATTTTATATGGACTTTTTGTGTGATTTGCTCAGAAAGGCGGGAAAATAATATTTTTCGGGTCGGGAAAATCTTATTTTATTATTTAGAATTGAGGGATCTTACTAAACCCGATTCTGAATGAGACTAAAAATAATCTTTTAATTTTTAGGATTTAACTGTCAAATAAAATAATTTTATATTATTATAATATTATTTTATTAGTCAAGTATATTTTAGTGACAAGTGGACTCCGAAAATATTTTGCGGGACCCACAATTAGCGTAACGGTTAGATCGGTAGCTTAGTTAATCACCAGATTAGCGGTAGAACTTTCAGAATAAGGTGACTCACTAGTCGACTCAAGAGAAAATTAAATGCCTTGGGTGATTAGGCTTGTGAGTCACCAAGAGCCAACCAATAGGAATCAAGCTTGCTCACCAAGGCTTGATCTTGACCATTGATTCATCCAATGGCTTGGATGAAGCCAAGCAAGGTGCCCACCTTGCACCTCACTTGATGGCTACGGCCAAGAGGTCTTGGATGACCAAAATCACAACTCATCTTCATCACTTTTCTCTCTTCTCTCTCATCAAAACCCTAGCCACCATTCTTGTTCATTTTCTTCACCATTTTCGGCCAAGACACTATCTACACCATCCAACCATCCAAAAATTTTTCTACAAGTTTTCCTAATCTAAACACCATTCTAAGAACCTTTCTAGTTGGGAGTTTCTTCAAAATCTTCCATTTAAGGCTTGGAAATCAACCTTGAAAGTTTTACCTAGAAGGTGAAATTTCATGCTTTTCTTTTCTCTCTTCATTTTCAAAGTTCTAAGCCATGATTTCTCCATGGTTTAGCTTCTTTTTCATGGTTAGTAACATGTAGATTTTGTTTGAGATTTCTAGGTATTTTTGGTGGTGAAAACCGTGACCTAGGAGGTGTGAAAGCAAGCCTTTTGTCTTCATTTAAGGTAAGAGGAAGACAATTCTTATCATCTCTTGATGGTGGTAAGAAGATGGAGCCATTTGTGATGTTTGTAGAATCCATAAGGATTCGGTGGTCATGTGTTAATTATGTGTGTATTTGTTAATTTTTGTGTTTGTTAGTAGTTTATGTGGTATTTGTTAGTAGCTTTCTTGTTTGATGATTGTAATAATTTTGCATGTCTATTAGCTTTTATGCATGTCTATAAGCTTTAATTTAGGTTTTATGTGTTAGAAAATATATTGCATGTGTTAGAAAATATATTGCATGTGTTAGAATTGTATGATAATATATAGGATGTGAATAACATGTTTAAATTTGCATGAGTGTTCCAAAGAGCACATCCAATAGCTCACGGCAATGACAAGTTTGGAGGACCAAAATGTTCTCTTGATTTTTCCTAAAGTGTAACTTAATTAACCTAGGAGAATCAAGAAAGTTTCAAATTAATTTGATCAAAGAAAATGCATTTAGAAATCAAATAGTAAAGACTTAGTATTTTGGGCCAACATGCCTAAAGGATTAAATTGATTATTGCTAACTATTTCCTAATATGATTTAATGAACTTAGACAATATAATACATTTGATATAATTTGGAAGGTGAAAAACAATTTAGAAATCAAATGCAAAAGTTTTATGAAATTTGGCCAATATGCCACTATAGGTAATCATGATTTCTAAAACTTGATTTCAAATCTTTTTCAATCATAAAGAGACAATACAAGTTAAGAAGAAATTTTCTATAATGGTTTTTGAAGAAACAAATTGAGTAGAATTAAGCTTAAAGGATTAAAACTAATAATTTTATCATTAGGAAGGAAATACAGTAATGTTGAGAAATTTTCTAACATATAGCTCACTTTAGGTTTTGAAGCATGTTAGAGATTTCAAAAAGAATTAAATGATATGGTTAAAAAAATTAGGTAAATGGAAATTTTATGGATAATTTAGGAAACCATTATTATGATATTTTAAACAAAAAATCTTGTCAATTTTTAGTAAAAATGAACCAATAAGATAGCAAAAATATCCAAAAGACAGATTATGCGGTATGAAAAATTATTCTACGTAGTTTAAATGTACTAAGTAATATTTCTGTCTGTTTAAACAGTAATTTTAAAGGCATTCGAATAAGAAAATGATTTGAAAATCCTACGCGATTGAGAAAACGTATTAAAAATGCTACGCATTTTAAAAACAGAAAAATATCTTTACCCGATTTTTAAAACGTTTGTAAAAACGACGGAATTATGAAAACGCGATAAAATTTCTACGCGATTGACCGTTACTATATTTATTTTATCTTTGTCGGGAAAATGTGAACCCGTACAGATTATTTTTGAGGATCTTTCATTTGTCGGGAAAATGTGAACCCGCATGTGCTTTTGAAATTTTATCTCATTGTCGGGAAAATGTGAACCCGCATGTGCTTTCTATCTATGTGTGCCAAGTTTTTGGTGGATTGGTTGACGAGACGAATCACATCGTGTTGTCGATGAGATAAACGTAGTGTGGTTCATTGTTCTAATGAACTTGGAGACTTTAGTGTACGGGATCCCACATGTGGATGGAGTTGGTAGCTCCCGCTGGGCCGTGGTAAACCGATAGCACACTATGGTACTCGACATACACTATATTTAATCGAGATTTGTGAAATCTAGTAGTACATTTGCCTCGTAGTGCCACAACGTGAGACCGTGAACTACACCACGCCTGGATGATGGATTCTCGTGTCGTGGGGCTATAGACGCAACGTGTGATTGCGCAGCAATAGTTGGTGGGGCAGCCGTGGTACTAATAGATTTTACGAATCATTCCTTTCTACGATACTTGTGTTTTCTTTAGCTCCATGGAGTAGGGTTTTGTTATATTATTTGTTTATCTCTATGTCTATTTATTTCCATCTTATCTATTTATTGTTTATCGTATTTTATTTGTTTGTTTTATCGATTACTACTTCTATATTTGGTTATTTTTATTATATCTTATCGGTTTATTCTTATCTTCCTTGTTTTATCTGTGAGGTTTTATCTGTGATGTGATATATTGTTATGATATCTAAATTTTACTTCAATCTGTTATTATAATTATTAAAGCTTTTTGTATTGCATGAACTGTATATATGTTGTTTGTCGTCTTCTTATTGGCCATGTTGTGATGATTTTATGTTGTCTTACCTCTTTGTTATATGTATTTTCTATTTATTTATTTTACGCGGTAAAGACTTTGAGGAAGAGGATCAGCCCCTTGAGATCTTGTACCCCGAGGAGGAGGAAGGTCAGCAAGCGGACGATCAGTTTGACGATCAAGAACCATCCGATCATCCCTATCCTCTGGATTGATTGTGAGGGATGGCAGCGCCAAGATTTTTGGGGTTCGTAGAGCTAGTATTTCATGGAGGTGCTCTGGCTTGGCATCTACGAGGCGATCGTGATTCTGTGACATATGCAGGATGGGTGACCGTGATTCTACGTCAGCGATTTGATGGAGAGCCCATTATGACTACGACGTTATTTCTGCACTTAGAGTTACCCTTATCCATTAGGCGTTATTGGGGTCTTGAAAACCCCGAGCCTAGTGAGATTCGCGCGATCCCGTTATCGCCGTGTGTCGAGACATCAGGGATATCTATCTCCGATGATCATTTTCATCTTTGAGAGTGATCCATCCGAGGATTAGATAACCATGATGTTTTTTTTTATCAAAAATACATGTCGTATATATTAACTCTTTTATTGTTTTCTTTCTTGTTTTTGTTTAAATATTTGTAGTCTTAGTTGTGAATTACTTGTACAGCTTATAACTTAAATCATATGTATATTATCAGTAATGATGTTTTTTTTATTTCGTATTTTCCGCATTATCTTTTTATATCATATTTCTGTCTATCAGGAATTATTTTTACAACCCGTAATAATATTTAACAAATGTTTCACAACTTGGGTAGATTTTATTTCTATTTCTTTTATTTTCTTTTATGTGTGACATCCTCCAAAGGGGTGTTACATTATATGTTAGGAAATTTCAAGTCACCAACGTATTCTTTATAATTCTAAATCAATTCTAAAAATCAATTCTCTTTAAAATAAATTGAGGTTCAAACACTTTCAACCTCTCTTTTTCATTCATATATGAAAATTCTATTTTTCAAGTGACAAAACACTTTGTCTTATAAAACCAAGGCATTTCAAAACCGTGGTACATGGCCATTGAAACCATCATATATTTTTTTCCTTCTAAATCAACTAAGTTCCATTCATGCTTTTACACAAACAAAACCATTAAAATTCCTCCAAAAACCGTGAACACTTGGTCATTAAAACCAATCCATCTTTTCTTTTTCCTTTCCTTTCTAATCATTCAATTTTACCATTCATGAAAATCTTAGTTTGGAAACACCTATTTTGAGGTGTTGAGGCCGAAATCCATATGGTCTTTGGAACCAAAAATTATTTTCCTTTCCATCATCAAATCATGGCATGTATCATACATATCACAAGCATGCCATAAACAAAAGCAATAAATCATACAAATCATATCAAGCATAAGTAAATAATCAAAACACATAAACACTCACAAATAATTACATAACCATGGATATGAATCCTCACATGGATTCACCATCCATCAAATACAAGATTCATCTCTCACTACCATATTTGGTTGGTGAGATGGATCTGCCTCTTACCTCTTGAAGAACCTCTAAAGCTCCTTGGTTTGCTCATTGAGTAAGTGATTCACCACCAAAAGCTTCTTAAACACAAAATAAAACACAAGTTTATTAGCATATTAAGCTTGAACAAGGAAAACCATGGATCAAACATGGCTTAGAACATGAAAAAGAGATAAGAAGTGAAGTTTCCATAACTTCACCTTAAAAACCCTAGAACTTTGCTCTTGAAGAAAGTCCTTGAAAATGATAGATTTAGAACTTGGCCTAAACTACAAAGTGTCTTGGATTGAGGTATAGATTCAAGAAGTAAGGTTGTTTAAAATTTTTGAAGAGTGATGGTATGCACTAGGGGTCTTGGCCGTGAGCTAGCTTGAAGAGAAATGGAGAGAAAAGTTTTGTGAGCTTAGCTTTTTGGAAATGATCAAGAATGATCAAGAAGAGCAATAATTGTGTCTTGAAACTTTGCTATGGCTTTAAGCCATCTCAAAACCAAACCGCCCCTCCTTGTACACTCAATGAGTGACCAATTTCACTAGCCACCATTTTGGGCATTGTTAGCCATTGATTAGATCAATGGTTAGTATTAGTGTAGCTTCTAAGTATAGCTTCTATATTGATAAGACTAAATCTAGGCCATTATATCTTTCCTCCTTGAAATCCTAGCCATTAGATGTATCTCTAAAATGAAGGGTCAAGATCACCTCTTCATACTTTCCATCCAATGGTCATAAAAAGTCCTTGCCACTTTGTAAGACTAATCTCCACCGTTGATTAAATCAATGGTAGATATCCAAAGCCTTCAATATTAAGCTTGCTTCCTATTGGTCCGTCATAAAGTTGTCATAACCACTAATTTTGACTAGGCAGTATAATATTTATTTTTATCTACTATTACCCTACGAACAATATTTTTACTGTATTTTTATTGCCCAATAATTAAATATAGTACAAAATACAGCAAAAGAAAATTTCAAAAATGTTTTCGGATTCAGGTTTAGTAAGATCTCCCATCTCCATCTCAACAGTATAAGATTTTTTGGCTGCAGAAAAATTTTCACTTTTCCAGATCGACCTAGGCCCACATACAGTCCACTTGGGCCCATATACAGTCCCTTGGGCCCACAGATGGCCCATGAATAATATTAAAATAATCAGAGAAATATAAAAAATATTATAATTATCCACAAAATCATAAAAATTATAAAATTTACGAAAATCAAATTAGATTACGTAAAATAATTAAGACTTAATAGTAATAATTAAAATACGTAAGATTTTCCCTGGCCCGAAAATTATTATTTTCTTGACACGGAGCAAATCACACAAAATGATCAAATGCACTCACAGAATAATCAAAATAATTGTACAGTACACAGAAATCACTAAACACTAGAATTCTGTTATTACTGTCAAATAGTTAGAAAATTTGGGGTGTTACAACTCTCCCCCTCTAAAAAGAAGTTTCGTCTTCGAAACTTGATAAACTTGATTTCACACCCTCAGAATAAATATGGATTTGCGCTTTTACCTTTTCTTTCAGTTCCCATGTAGCTTCACCGCTTACATCGTTCTAAACTATTTTAAGCAATGAAATTTCCTTACCTCGAAGTTGTTTTGTCCTTTGATCCTCAATCTTAACTGGAAACGTTTCATAGGTTAAGTTTTCCTTCAGTTGTACCACATCCAACTCAATAACAAGAGTGGGATCAGGAATGTACTTTCGTAATTGTGATATGTGAAATACATTGTGAAGATTCGATAGTAAAGGTGGTAACGCAATCTGATAAGCTACTGGACCTACTCGATAGAGTATCTGATATGGCCCGATAAACTTTGGAGTGAGCTATTTAGACTTAAGCACTCGTCCAACAACAGTCATAGGTGTCACTCGTAGAAATACATGGTCACCTTCTTCAAACTCAAGCGATCTTCTCCGTTTATCAGCATAGTTTTTTTGCTAAGTATGAGTCGTCCTCATCTTATCTTGGATCATCTTCACTTTCTTTGTTGTTTGTTGTACAAATTCTGGTCCTAGTATAGCACTTTCACCATCATGATACCAACACAATGGTGTTCTGCATTGTCTCCCATACAATGCCTCATAGGGTGTAACACCCACCGTAGGGTGCCACATTTAAATGTTATTATTACTGAATTACCCCCAAGTTCATAAATTGTGGTGTTATAATAAAAATACGAGTAGTAAAATTTCTTGATGTCGATAAAATAAACTCAGCAGAAAATAAAATATTACAACATCATTGCGAATAATTTACATCATATATACATTACAAAAGTACTGTCAAGATTATTTATATACAGACATAATCCTCAAAGTATTTGAACATTATTTAAAACTAACATACTGCCCAAGTATTACTAGACAGCAGAACCCTCAGACGGGTCCTCCTCAGATTCCTCAGCAGGTAGGAATCCAACTCGACACGAAGTCCTACGGATAAGTGTCTGAGTAGACGACACGATGCTAATCTCACTAGGAGTACAGTAGTAAGCTCCCTAGTATTGCCTAATGGACAACAGAAACTCTAAGTGTACATAAATATTTACACTAAAATAAGGGTTCCCTTGATAAAGCCTACACAGGGTAACATTTAAGTCTCCTATATAGAAAATACACCCCCTATCTAGATGGACATGCCTTGCCTTCGGACCTCCTCGAAACTGCAACGTCATATATGCTAGGAAACTGGACATCGCCATCTTCTCAAAACTCTGCTTCCTCAGGAGGAATCTGCTCTTCTTCACCCTCTTGTTCAATCCCTTGCTCAACGTCTTTATAAACATAATTACAGTACAAAATAGGCATACAAAGAGGTGAGATCACCTACGCCAATACCAATATGGTAGCACAAAGATAACACATACCATATATCATACAGATACATCAAACTATAATTACAATCATGCCATCAACATTATTTATCATCACAATAGATGTAATAAATAATAATTACGATAATGCCCTCTATATTATCCAAGTTTTCAACAATTCAATTATCATAAACTATAATTATGATAATGCCCTCAACATTATCCAAGTATTCAATAATTCAATTATCATAAACAATAATTACGATAATGCCCTTAACATTATCCAAATATCCAATAGTACAATTATCATAACCAATATTCCTCAATTAATATATCACACAGATATAGATATTCAGATTATGCATGTGCACAAAGACTCACTTTCCTACTCTATAGAGCTAAAACTCAATTCGGAAAAATTGATCCAAAAGATCTGTCTGTACCAACATGCTTCAGACCACGTGCCACTATTCTCATTAGTGTTTGCACATCTAGCATATACACGATAATCTTTAATAGATCTTGATTAAGAATAGTGTCTCAATCAGGATCATTGGTGCGTTGTATCGGTCTAACCCACAATACAGAAAAGCTACCAACTGCCCACTGTAGGCAACCCGCACCCCATTGCCCCCAAAGTCAACGAGTGACTTACACTACGCATATCGCACCCACTCAAGAGGTGTACGTCTCTCCTAGGCAATTAGCCTTATCCAGTCCATTGGACCTTTCCAATGCATGTACAATGCACCATTCTTAGTTCAAATTCATAATTTCACATTCAAGGTCCACACACTGGCCCATTCTCAGTTCAAATTCATAATCTCATTTTCAGGGTCCACACACTGACCCATTCTCAATTCAGATTCATAATCTCATTTTCAGGGTCCACATATTGGCCCAACAGTATCTTTATTGTATTTCTAACTGTGAAATCATATTATCGCGTTTTCTCAATTGTGCAACACTTTTGTCGCATTTTTCACAATCATGCAACATTTCTGTTATGTCTTCACAATTTCGCAACATTTTTGTCGCGTTTCCAAATCGCGTAGTGATTTTCCATCATTTTCTCAATCACGTACAAATATTTCAGCATTTTCAATCACGTAGTGATTTTTCAACAATATTTCAATCGCATAAAAATATTTAAATGCTTTCCAAATTGCGTAAAAATATTTAAATGTTTTTCAAATCGCGTAGCTTAAAAATCACGTTTTTAAGTTACATAAATTATTTTCCACCATTTTTCCACTACGTAAAATATTTCTCAACCTTCCAAAATTCCATTTCAACCTTTCTCAAAATAATATGACTTCTCACATTATTTTTCACATTTTCTTACTCAAGAAAATCCTTTTCGCAATATATTCCACAAATTCACCATTTCATTGAATTAAATCAATGTTCCTAACTTAAAATTTCCTAACGCGCTCCAAAACCCAAAGGATGAGTTATACGTTAGAAATTTTCAAGTTACCAACGTATTTTCCATAAATCATGAATCAATTCTAAAACTCAGTTCTCTTTAAAATAAATTGAGGTTCAAACACTTTCAACCTCTCTTTTTCTCTTATAACCAAAATTTCTATTTTTCAAGTGATAAAACACTTTGTTTCCATTTCAAAATCCTTATTCTCACTTTCTTTAAAATTCATTACTTTCCCTTTCTAAATCATAATTTCATACAAAATTCTTCTCATTTCAAGCCTTCAAAACCGTGTGGTACTTGGCCATTGAGACCATCATTTCTTCCTTTTAAATCATCTAAGTTCCATTCATGTTTTTTTTAACACAAACAAAACCATTAAAAATTCCTTCAAAACCATGAACTCTTGGCCTTTGAAATCAATCCATCTTTTCTTTTTCCTTTCCTTTCTAATCATTCAATTTTACCATTCATGAAAATTTTAGTTTGGAAACACCTATTTTGAGGTGTTGAGGCCGAAATCCTATGGACCTTGGAACCAAAAATTGTTTTCCTTTCCAACAATTATTATGGCATACATAACATATAATCAACATATTATATTTCAAGCATACCATAAAAGCCATAAAAATCATACTAAACATACAAGCACAAATAAATCATGCAAAGCACATAAACCACATAAACACCCACAAATAATTACATAACTATGGATATGAATCCTTATATGGATTCACCATCCATCAAATACAAATACATCTCTCACCACCATACTTGGTTGGTGAGATGGATCTCCCTTTTACCTCTTGAAGATTCTCAAAAGCTCCTTGGTTTGCTCCTTAAGTAAGTGATTCACCACCAAAAGCTTCTTAAACACAAAATAAAACACAAGTTTATTAGCATATCAAGCTTGAACAAGGAGAACCATGGATCAAACATGGTTTAGAACATGAAAAAGAGATAAGAAGGGAAGTTTTCTTACACTTCACGTTAAAACCCTAGAACTTTGCTCTTGAAGAAAGTCCTTGAAGATGATGGATTTAGAACTTGGCCTAAACTACAAAGTGTCTTAGATTGAGGTATAGATTCAAGAAGTAAGGTTGTTTAAAATTTTTGAAGAGTGATGGTGGGATTTAGTGGTCTTGGCCGAAACTAGCATGAAGAGAAATGGAGAGAAAATGTTTTGTGAAGCTTTAGCTTTGTTTGGAAATGATCAAGAATGATCAAGAATAACAATAATGGTGGTCTTGAAACCTTGCTATGCTCTTAAGCCACCAAAACCAAACCCCCCCTCTTGTAGTCTCAATGAGTGACCAATCTCACTGGCCACCATTTTGGGCATTGTTAGCCATTGATTAGATCAATGGTTAGGATTAATATAGATTCTAATTATAGCCTCTAGATGATAAGACTTAATCTAGGCCATTAGATCTTTCCTCCTTGAAATCCTAGCCATTAGATGTATCTCCAAAATGAAGGGTCAAGATCAGTCCTTCATACTTTACATCCAATGGTCATAAATGGTCTTAGCCACTTTGTAAGACCAAATCTCCACCCTTGATTAAACCAATGGTGGATTTCCAAAGGCTTCAACATTAAGCTTGCTTCCTATTGGTCCGTCATAAAGTTGTCATAACCACTAATGTTGACTAAGCAGTATGATATTTATTTTTAGGGGTGTCAAATGGATGGATTGGTTTGATTTTGGATTGGATCATAATGGATGGATCCAAAATAAACCATTAATCCATTTAAGATCCATTACAGAATGCTTAATATTATCCAATCCATCCATAACCTAATTTAATGGATGGATATTCAATCCATCCATTAATCAATTTTAATGGATTGGATGGATGGATATCCAATCCGCTCATTTAAAAAAAAAATTATCTCTAAAATTTATCTTTAAAAAAATACTTTAGTGAAAGTGAAAGTGTTGAAATAATTAAAAAGGTAAAATACATTGGATATCCATTAGATTGGTTTTTAATTGGATATCCAACGGATATCCAATGGATCCAATGGATATTTTGGTTGGATTACTAACTATCCATAACTAAATTTAATCCATTAGATCCAATCCAATAAAATACATTATTCTAATTGGATGGACTGGATTGGTTTTAATATGGATGGATTGGATGGATTAAAAATTAATGGATTTTTTTGCCAGCCCTATTTATTTTTATCTGCTATTACCCTACGGACATAATTAACTGTAGTTTTTATTGCCCGATAATTAAACACAGTACAAAACACAGTAAAAGAAAATTTCAAAAATTATTTTTGGATTCAGGTTTAGTACATCTCCGTCTCAACAGTACAAAATTTTTTGGTTGCAGAAAATTTTTTACTTTTCTAGACCCACCTGGGCCCACATACAGCACCCTTGGGCCCATAGACGACCCATGGATAATATTAAAATAATCAAAGAAATATAAAAATTTTCATAATCATCTACAAAATAATAAAAATTATAAAACTTACGAAAATCAAATCAGATTACGTAAAATAATTAAGACTTAATAGTAATAATTAAAATACGTAAGATTTTTCCCGACCCAAAAATTATTATTTTCTTGACACAGAGTAAATCACACAAAATGATCAAATGTATTCATGGAATAATCAAAATAATTTATAGTACACAGAAATCACTAAACTGTAGAATTCTGTTATTACTGTCAACATTACTGTCGAATAGTTAGAAAATTTGGGGTGTTACAACTCTCCCCCTCTAAAAAGAAGTTTCGTCCTTGAAACTTGATAACATTGATTTCACACTCTCAGAATAAATATGGATATTACTCTTTTATCTTTTCTTCTAGTTCCCATATAGCTTCACCGCTTACGTCATTCCAAACTATTTTAACCAATGAAATTTCCTTACCTCGAAGTTGCTTCGTCCTTTGATCCTCAATCTTAACTGGAAACGTTTCATAGGTTAAGTTCTCATTCAGTTGTACTGTGTCTGGCTCGATAACATGAGTAGGATCAGGAATATATTTCCGTAGTTGTGATACGTGAAATACATTGTGAAGATTTGATAGAAAAGGTGGTAACGCAATCTGATAAGCTACCGGACCTACCCGACGTAAAATTTGATACGGCCCGATAAACTTTGGAGTGAGCTTCTTGGACTTAAGCACTTGTCTAACTCCAATCACAGGTGTACTCGCAGAAATACATGGTCACCTTCCTCAAACTCAAGCGGTCTTCTCTTTTTATCAGCATAGCTCTTTTGCCTAGTTTGAGTCATCCTCATCTTATCCTGGATCATCTTTATTTTCTTTGTTATCTATTGTAAAAATTTTGGTCCTACCATAGCACTTTTACCATCATGATACCAACACAGCAGTGTTCTGCATCGTCTCCCATACAATGCCTCATAGGGTGCCATCCCTATGCTCGAATGAGAATTGTTGTTGTATGTGAACTCTATCAATGGAAAAAATTCATCCTAACAACCAGTTTGTTCTAGAACACAAGCTCTCAACAAGTCCTCTAATGACTGAATCGTCCTTTCTGACTGACCATCAGTCTGTGGATGGTAAGCAAAACTCAAACATAACTTTGTTCCCATCGCTTCTTGCAGACTATTCCAAAATCTTGATGTAAACCTTGGATCTCAATCCGAAATAATACTGGATGGTACACTATGAAGTCTAATGATTTCACTGATGTACACTTGGGCTAACCTCTCCATTGAGTACTTAATATTAATTGACAAAAAGTGCGTCGACTTAGTAAGCTGATCAATAATTACCCAAATAGAATCATGACTTTTCTGAGTCTTTGGTAGTCCTGGTACGAAATCCATTGCTATGTCATCCCATTTCTATTCAGGAATAGGCAAAGGTTGCAACATTCCCGAAGGTCTTTGGTGTTCCACCTTAGCTTTTTGACAGACTAAACAGGATGATACATATTTAGTGACATCCTTCTTCATTCCTTGCCACCAATACAACTACTTCAAATCTTGATACATCTTTGTGGCTCCTGGATGCATACTCAACTTACTCTTGTGAGCTTCATCCAAAATCAATCTCCTAAGTTCTTGATCGTTAGGCACACAAACCCTTCCTTTAAACTTCAGAATTCCATCAGCTCCTTCGTTAAATTCTAACACCGCTCCTTGGCTCCTTGCTTCTTTTGCTTCTTGCAAGTACTGGTTATCATTCTGTCCTTCTCGTATTCTATCCATTAAATCATTGAAATGGTGATCATGTTTAAACGTATTCTCCCTGGCGTCAATTTCACAGACAAACGCATATCTTGAAATTCCTCTATCAGTTCCTTCTCCTTAATCATCATAATAGAAGCACTAAGCATCTTCCTACTTAAAGCATCTACTACGACATTCGTCTTTTCGGGATGATACTGTAACTGAAAGTCATAATCCTTCAGAAACTCTAACGAATGTCTCTGCCTCATATTCAACTCTTTCTGGTCAAATAGATACTTCAAGCTTTTATGATTACTAAAAACAGTGAACGTTGCTCCGTAGAAAAAATGTCTCCACACTTTTAATGCGAACACCACTACTGTCAACTCCAAATCATGAGTTGGAAAATTCCTTTCATGCACTTTTAACTGCCTTGAAGCATATGCCACAACCTTACGGTTCTGCATAAGTACACAACCCAATCCTTGGTACGAAGCATCACAATATACTTTGAAAGGTTCGTTTGGATCAGGTAAAATCAATACCGGTGAAGTAGTCAGTCATCTTTTCAACTCCTGAAAACTTTCTTCACATGTATCAGTCCATACAAAAGGTTGATTCTTTCGTGTAAGTTAGGTAAGAGGTCCTGCTATCTTCGAAAACCCCTCAATAAATCGTTGATAGTAACCGACTAATTCGACAAAACTACAGATTTTTTATACAGTCTTTGACCTTTCCCATTCAATAATCGTCTCCACCTTTGAAGCATCAACTTCAATTCCTTCCTCTGATATCACGTGTCCCAAAAATTGAACTTCGCTTAGCCAAAATTCACTTTTGGACAACTTGGCATACAACTTATTCTCCTTCAAAATCTGGAGAACCACTCTGAGATGTTTAGTATGTTCCTCCTGACTTCGAGAATAAATCAAAATGTCATCTATAAAGACAACAACAAACTTATCCAAGTACAAATGGAAATTCCTGTTCATAAAGTCCATGAATATGGCAGGTGCATTCCTCACACCAAACGATATCACTAGATATTCATAATGCCCATAACGTGTCTGAAATGCAGTTTTGGGAATATCATCCGCCTTCACACGAATCTGATGATAACCAGAATGTCTAAAGTGGGGCCACAGTTTTGGCCATGAGTCCTAAGGGATTGAATTAAATTGTTGTGAAATAAAATTTAAGTGATTAGGTATCAAGAGACTAGTGCATGAAATAGAAAGGAATTGGGACTTTGAAGACTTAGGGAGGCCACGATTTTTAGAGAAAACTTGGGGTTCAAATGATGCCTTAGTGCATCTTTGGAGATATTGGAACTTAGGTGATTAGGTGCTAAAGAATTAATAACTGTAATGGAAAAGATTTGAGACTTCTACCCTAGGGAGGCTCACAGCCTCTAGGAGGATTAATAGTCCAAGTTGTGATTCTTGGTGCAACATTGGGAAATTTTAGGTTCCTCAGGAATTCATAAAATGGAAAGAATAAAGGAAAAGACTTTATCCTATGGATTGGAGTGATTTTGAACATAAAGTAAGAACAAGAGAGTGGTGAGGCTTGTAAAACCTTCGAGTAATTTTAAGTGAGCATCATTGATTAAATTAAGGAACTTAATCAACCTAAAGGAATGAAGATTGAATAAGGACTTCAAGAGAATCCCTCTAGAAAATGAATCCATAAGAGATGTTAATTCAAGTGAAACTTTATAATGATTCCATAATAGATGTTAATTAAAGTGGAACTTTATAATGATCTCATAAGACTTGTTGAGCTAGGGTGAAACCCCGAAATGAACTTCTAAAAGTGTGCTATCACTCTTGAGAATTTAATACTAGGCTATTGTGGGTCCGTGTTTGGGACAAAAACTCTGTTAATGCTTAAATTGGCCAAATTGTGGCATATTATGGAAGATGTGTAATGTGAAATATATGTGAAAATGTTGATATCTAACTTGGCCAAATTATGGCATATTATGGAAGGTATATCATTATGGTTTAATATACATGATTGTGCATGGAGTCAACATGCATTGGACATTTGCTCAGTCGATGACTGTTAAAAGGCTGGATGACCCTAGGATCATGCATTGAGTCAGCATGTATTGAACAAATTGCTCAGTCGATGACTGTTAAAAGGCTGGATGAGCCTATGAATGAGAATTGATTATAGTGCGATCCCGTGGAAGGATCTCTAGGCACGTCATGTAACACCCCAAATTTTCTAACTATTTGACAGTAATTTTGACAGTTAACAGAATTCTACTGTTTAGTGATTTCTGTGTATTGTAAAATTATTTTGAGTATTTCGTCAGTACATTTGATCATTTTATGTGATTTACTCCGTCTTAAGAAAATAATAATTTTCGGGCTAGGGAAAATCTTACGTAATTTAATTATTACTGTTAAGTCTTAATTATTTTACGTAATCTGAGACGGAATATATACGATGCCATGTTTTGTTTTGTGTTTAAGAAACTTTTGGTGGTCAAGGACTTGGAAAAAGAAGCAAACCAAGGAGCTTTTGAGGTTCTTCAAGAGGTAAGGGGGAGATCCATCTCACCAACCAAGTATGGTGGTGAGAGATGGTTTGTGTATTTGATGGATGGTGAATCCATGTGAGGATTCATATCCATGGTCATGTAATTATTTGTGGGTGTTTATGTGTTTATGTGTTTATGTGGTTTATGTGTTTTGTATGGTTTGTTTGTCCTTACTTGCTTGATATGATTTGCATGATTTATTGCTTTTGTTTATGGCATGCTTGTAATATATATGATGATTATGTATATGTATGCCATGATTTGATAATGGAAAGGAAAATAATTTTTGGTTCCAAGGACCAAGAGGAAATTTCGGCCAAGACACCTCAAAATAGGTGTTCATAAATTAATTTTGGGAGCAAGAGATTCTAAGTATTTTACTAATTATGAGTAACATATTAATGATTTTAAGGATTTACAAAGAAAGTGGACATGAAAATGAACAAATGAATTGGTTTTAAGACCACGAGTCTCACGGTTTTTGAAAGAAATTTTAATGGTTTTGTTTGTGTAAAAACAAGAATGGTACTTAATTGATTTAGAAGAAAAAATATTTGATGGTTTCAATGGCCATGTACCACGGTTTTGAAAGGTTTGAAATGCCTTGGTTTTATGAAACAAAGTGATTTTCAAAGTGAAAATATAATTTGATTTAGTACAAGGATTTTTGGAAAGGGAATCAGAGTGTTTTATCACTTGAAAAATGGAATTTTCGTATGTGAATGGAAAAGAGAGGTTGAAAGTGTTTGAACCTCAATTTATTTTAAAGACGATTGATTTTTAGAATTTATTTGGAATCATAAAGAATACGTTGGTGACTTGGGATTTTCTAACATGTAACTCATCCTTTGGGTTTTGGAGAGCGTTAGTAATTTTTTTAAAGTTAGAAACATTGATTTAATTTAATGAAATGGTGAATTTGTGAAATTTATTGCGAAAAGGATTTTCTCAAGTAAGAAAATGTGAAAAATAATGTGAGATGTCATATTATTTTGAAGAAAGGATTTCTTAAGGAGAAATGTGAAAAATGATGTTGGAAATGATATTGATTTGTTTGAAAGTCCAAAATAATGTTTGGAATATTGAGGAATATTTTACGTGGTTGTAAAATGGTGAAAAATATTTTACGTAACTTAAAAACATGATTTTTAAGTTACGCGATTTGAAAGATGTTTAAATATTTCCACTCAATTTGAAAAACGTTGAAATATTTTTATGCAATTTGGAAAGCATTTAAATATTTCTACATATTTGAGATATTGTTGAAAAATTGCTACGCAATTTAAAAATAGTGGAATATTTATACGTGATTGTGAAAACGTTGAAAAATCACTACGTGATTGAAAAATGATGGAATATTTTTATGTGATTGAGAAACGTTGGAAAATTGCTACGCGATTTGAAAACGTAACAGAAACGTTGCAAAATTGTGAAAACGTAACAAAAATGTTGCGCGATTGTGAAAACATGACAAAAGTGTTTTGTGACTATGAAAATGCGATAATATGATTTCACTATTGAATATACAGTATGGTTACTGTTGAACAGTGTATGGACACTATATGAGAAAATGATGAATTTTGCCTGTGATTGGCATTGGTGCATTGAATATGCATTGGAAAGATATGCAGTGAAGCATATGATGAAATTGAAAAATATGCATTGAGGCATATGATGAAATTGGAAAATATGCATTGAGGCATATGATGAATTTGAACAAAAATGCATTGAGATATTCATGCATTGAACAAAAATTAATAGCTAATGCTATTGTGACCTTTGTGGTTGAAGAGGGAATCAGAATTGATAGTGAGGTCTATGATGGATCTTGGGGGCGTTAAGGCGCGGCGGTCGACCAGTGGATGTTAATTGGCAAAATGACCATGTGCCACTTAGCGATGCAGTCCGTTGCAACGCATTGACGATACCCGACAAGAACATGATTCTTTTCGACGACTGGGAGATTGTCTTTGGGCTAAGGCTAACAATTAACCAGAGCATTCTTCTTGAATTTTGTGAAAAACCTCCATAGAGTTTTTGAAAAATTGAGCCTTTGTGCACATGCATAACATATGCATCATTATTGAGTATTGGTTATGATAATTGAACTATTGAATACTTGGATAATAATTGAGGGCATTATCATAAATACTGAATATTTATTTCTGTGTGATATAATAATTAAGGAATATTGGATGATGATGATGATAATAATGTTGATAGCATGAATGTAATTATTGTATCTGTGTGATGACAATAATGTTGATGGCATGATTGTAATTATGGTATGATATACCTGTATGGTGTGCTGTTTGTGTTATCTCTATGCTACCATGTTGGTATTGGCGTAGGTGATCTCACCTTTTTGTTATATTGTTTTATTGTGCTTGTATTATTAAAATTATATAATAGATGGAACAAGTTTCTTAGATGTGATGAGAGGTAGATATTTTGAGTTCGGTGACAACAGTGAGGAGTGACCATTCCGGACTGGTTAGTGTACAGTTTTGAGGAGGAACAGATATATGGCACATCAAGATGAATACAAGATGGAATAAGTATGTTAAGTTTTTATCGTTAGTGTTTTACCGTACTATTGAGTAGGACCCGTCATGGGATTTGCTACTGTTTAAAATTGAGTCTGCAAGTTTTATATTTATTACATAATTGTTAAATATCAAGTGGTGTCTGTTATATGAGTTTTAAATTAGTTTAAATCTATTTTTCAGTATTACCGATAAATATCAGTAAGTTTATGTTTCCACGAGAAGAAATTTTGAAACCCACCTTTTATCACTCAAACCTTGTTTATGAACTAATTTTCAGATTAGGAGTTGGTAGTCGGAAATGTGATGCCCTAAGGAGAGTGTTACATGTCAGGGCGCGGTGATCCCTCTAGTGACCTGTTTTGTCACATTGTATACCCCTGGCTAGAAAGCCGATTGCAACGCATTGACGAGGAACCAACAAGCACTATTCTCTTCGTGGTCCAGCATAGACTGTCATTTCGGGGGGCAAATCTCCTGGAACGTTCATCTTTGAAATGGAATAGAAAATCTTGGTACCAAGTGCACATGCATTGTGAGTCAGCATTATGAGTCTGCATATCATATGACACTCATTTATGTGATCATTATGTGATTGGTATTGTCATAAGCGATGGTTTTGATGACAACAAACAAGAAAGGAAATGAAAATGCGAAGATCAAGCACCAAAGGATTCAAGTTTAGCATATAGGTCCTTAGATCTTGTGTAAAGGTATTTTGGGATTCACTCTAAGCTCACTTATAGGCTTTCCTAAATGGTTTGCAAAATCATATGTTACTTTTATGAAAATAAGTTTTTGTTTTTGCCAAATGCCTTTTATAAAGATTGAAAAAGATTTGGAAAACTTTGGATGAATAAACCTTTAAGAAATCTCCTTTCATGCTCAAATCAATAACTGGTTATCACTATTCATCTAACTGGTTAGGTGCCAAAATAGAAATGCGGGAATTGGTTTTTTAATTTGACTAACCAATTAGACAATATAAGTAATCGGTTATTTGTGAAAACAGAAGCTGTGGTTAAGAGCCTAACCGATTAGGTCCTTGTCCTAACCGGTTAGTATGTACGTTTTCAAAGAAATGAATTCTGTTTCAAAAAGAAGCCTAACCGATTAGGAAGTTAAACTAACCGGTTAGTATGTTTTAAAACACACGTGAAAAAGGTTTCTAAAGAAGCCTAACCGATTAGACTCATTTGCTAACCGGTTATTTGATTAAAACAGAGACCAATCTTAAATATCTAACCGATTAGGAATGTTTCCTAACCGGTTAACTGGGAGATCAGAAAACACGAACAACGGCTCTATTGCAGAGCATTTAATGCTTCTAACTGCCCTCAACGGCACAAAATCTCTTTTGTCTATAAAACTAAGTTGTTAGGCATTTATGTTAGTTGGTCAATCAATCTGAAAAACATTCAAAAGCATTGAATTCACGTTTTCTATAGCACCTCCATAATACCCTATTTTTGAGCTTGAATAGAGTGAATCCTTGATACCCATAAGCTTCAATTTGTGTTATCTACTCTTTTAAGAGAGTTTCTATCTTTTAAACACTTTGTTTATCTTGTAAAGAGGGTGAGGTATCCCTCTAGTGAAAAAGGGTGAGGTATCCCTTGTTGAAAAGAAGGTGAGGTATCCTTCAAAGGTGTAAAGAGGGTGAGGCATCCCTCAAAGGTTGTAAAGGGTGAGATATCCCTCTTTTGAGGCTCAAGCACAAAGGGTGAGGTATCCCAAGGTGTGGTGAGTGCTCTTGTTTGTAAAGGTTGTCAAGCACCTGTTGAAGCTTGAAGATATAGTGGAAAATCTCTAGTGGTTGCTTGAGGACTGGACGTAGGTCACAAGGGGTGGCTGAACCAGAATAAATCCTTGTGTTTGTTTTTCTCTAACTCTATCTCTTTACATTTGTGCCTTAATTATATATGCTTGAGTTGAATTTGATATCTAGCTTATTTACTTGATTTATCCTATAACCCAAGTGGTATTTGTGAAATCACTAATAGTTCCACCTTTGTTAAACTTATTCTGCTGCATTTATTAATTGAGTTATTCAAAATGCTTAATTTCTCAAAGGTGTTTTAAAATTTGTAATCACCCAATTTACCCCCTCTTGGGTGATGGTTGCCATGGCTAACACATTATACTATTGTTTTATTAATGTCATGATTATATGAAATGTTTTAATTGTCCATTATGTGAGACTCTATTGTTGTTTCTTTTGTCGTACGTGATTATTACTATTCAGTGTTGTTCTGCTATGTGGGTGTTCTGCCCCATTCTGTTTCTTTACTGCCATAATTGGTAATGTAAGTAAGATGTCTCACCTCTTTCCTGTATTCTTGTATTTATGTTTTATATATATATATATATATATATATATATATATATATATATATATATATATATATATATATATATATTTGATAAAAGATCGTGAGGAAGAAGTTTAGGGACCACATCCTTGTTGGTTGGATTGAGCTAATTCATTATTTTTTATATGGTGTCTGGATGAGATTTCTTTTGTTACGCACGGGTGCAACTTCATTAAGGCATTGATGCCTGACATGTCGATTGGGACTCCGAGTGTCACGTATGTATGGGGTTGCGGCTTTGTCTGCTAGTAGTACCTATCCCAGGGTTACTACTTTCCCCTTTTGTGCTTTAGTACCCGCTATATTTTATTTGAATATATAAGTACTATATTTAGTGTTGTCAGTGCTTTGTGTTAAGGATGAATATGTTATATATGAAATATGTTTTTCTTTAGTGGTTGTACTTTAATGGTTGGATACTAAATATGCATTCATTCGGGGCTTATATTTTCCACCTACGTATAAATGAAATAATTTTTTTTAAATACTATTTTTGAGACTGTGACATGCCTGGATTTAGTGATTGTGGTGTAATGACGATTGTGCCATAGTTATTAGATCTAGGGGTGTTACACTTATGGTGGCCATTATGGAGGAGATAGAACGCCGCTAAAGTAATGCAAGCAGGATTTTATTGGCCATCTTTGTTTAAAGATATTGTTTCCTTTATGGACAGATGTGATAAGTGCAACATGTAACATCCTTCCTTGGGAATTACATTTCAAACCAAAATTATAAAACTAAAACCAAGTCATAAATGATTTAATATTGTAATATACGTATTGTAAAATTTCTTTTCGCGGATAATATAAACTTAACAGATTATAGAAAACACACGACATAGTAAATCGAATAATACACATCTCATAGTTTACAAACAATATAAATACATAAGGCTTACTCAAACGTATATGTACAGATACCATAACCAAACCTAATCTGGCCCAAGTCCAAACACCTAGAGGGAAGAGTCCTCCACTGGATCCTCCTCCAGATTCTCCTCAGAATCCACAATAGACAAATTCCCCAGTAGGGGTATGTCCCGACAGACAGGAGTCCGAGCAGACGACACCTTAAAATCCTCCCTAGGAATGTAATGAAGATCACCTCATAACTCCCTAACAGGCATATAAAACTCCAGATGTACAGTAGCATCAAAAGAAAAAGTAGCGACTCGATGGCGGGTCCTACTCAAAGACAGAGTAACATCCCCATGATACTCAATTCGCTCAGTGTCTAGATGGACGCGCCATGCGTTGGTGCCTCCATGGAACCGTACCCTAACGAAACCCAAAAGATCCCGCATCGCTGCCATCACAGTCTTTATATAACATAAACATAAAAACAGAAGAAATAAGACAACATAATAAAGAAATGAGATCCCCTACATCACATACTTGTATGGTAGCAAAGAAACAGAAACAGTAATAATAATAATGTCATTCAATACAGAATTAACAATTTCAGTCATGATATCAAATAATAGATAATTCAACGAATATATATATCACAACATGTCTACTAGCTATGCATATGCACAATGGACCGACCCCTACTCCATGGAGCTAAAACCAATATCAGAGAGAATCGATCGGGAGACATGTCTGTATATCATCAGCCTCAAATCAAGTGCTACAACTTTTTCTGCATGCGCATCATGGCTTATACAAGACATTCTATAACAGATCGTGAATAGGAATAGTATCTCGTTGAGATCGTCGGTGTGTTTGCATCGAAAACCACGGCACTGTAGAGCTATTAACTGGTCACCTATGGAATTACCGCATCCCGACGCCCCCAAGATCAGTCATTGACCTTCACTACGCAATTCGCACCCGCACTAAGGTGTAAATTCAATCTCCTAGGCATACAACCTTAACAACAAAGTCCCCATGACATTCACAATGTATGATCAAATGACTCAATGAATCAATAATTATTAACAACGTGATTCCCATGAAAAACAAGCCCCCATTGGCTAAACTATCTATTGACGCCTCCAGGTCCAATACGTCGGACCAACAACAATTTGCTATTTTTCTCAATCGCGAAACATTTTTATCGCATTTTCACAATCGTGTAACACTATTGTTGCATTTTCAAATCATGTAACATTTTTACGTCGTTTTTCAATCGCATAAAAAAATTCAAACATTTTCTTAATTACATAACTCAAAATCAACGTTTTTAAATCGCGTAAGGTTTTATCAATATTTTTCAATCTCGTAAAATGTTTATTGACGTTCTAAGCTTAATTTTGAGATTTTCTATGTTTAATAAAAATTAAAACCTTAATTTCAAATATTTTCTTACCAAATCTCCTCTAAGTAATATTTTCTAACGTTTTTCACAAAATCTACATTATTTTGATTTAATAAAATATTTCAAAAATCCTTTTCCATTACCTTTACTAAAAGCTCTCTTTAAATAAAATACTTTAAACTTTCAAATCATCTTTCAAAATTATTTCTATTATAATGGTCAAAATCAATTCTTTTTCTAATGATAAAATTTTATTCATCTCCTTTTTCAACTTGTAAATCCTTAAATCATATTCTTGTCACCTAATTATCTAGGTTTACAATCTATAAAATATTTTTGCTTTGGATACCCCATTTTGAGCTAGATGGTCGTGAGTCATGTATGATCATTGGGACCAAAATTTTTTGCCATTCCCATATGATTTCAAAGCATGTACAAACATTCCAATCATCAATTCATACCATAGCAATTTCATGCATACTATCAAAGCCATATAATCACACATAACTTAACAAGCATAAACCATTAAATTTACACAATCAAGTGAATAAATCCTCACATGAATTTTTCACCAACAACCACAAATTCCATTTCTCACCACCAAGTTGATTAATGACGTTAATCTCCCTCTTACCTTAGGTGATGATCAAGAAGCTCCTTAGTTGCCTCCTTGGAGTAAACTTCTACTTCCAAAAAGGTCCTTAAAACAAATTAAGCATACAAATATTAAGATCTAAGGCTTGAAATAAGATGACTATGGATCAAGATTATGGTGTAGAACTTGAAAATAAAATTAGAAGTGAAGATCACGAACTTCACCTAAAAGCCTTCAAACTTAAACTTGGAAAAAGTGATTGAAGATTAATGAATTTGAAGAAGATATGAGGTTGGTTTGAATTGAACAAGATTGAAGAGAAATTTTGAGGTGTTGGCTGAAAATGCTAAGGAGAGAAAATGAGAGAGTTTTGGTACTTCATTTCTAGAAAACAAAGAATGACAAGATAAGTGTTGGAGAGACTAAGTAACCAATTTGTCTTTTTCAAGCTTGCCTTGGAAGCTTGCTTGCCATTGGTTCACAATTTTGAGTCATAGCCACAAAGCTTGACTTCCATCAAACTTACCTTAGAAGCTTTCTTCTCATTGGTTCAAAACTAAGTGAGTCATAAGAGGTGATGATGGGGTTTATGACTAAGCTCATGACTAGTCATCTAACTCGATATTTACCAGTAGATATTAACCAATGGATAAAGGTTACTGCTAGCAAAACTAGTGCTTATTGTCCAAAATGTACATAGATTTTATCTGACAGATAAAATCTCAAAAAAAGAAAAATTTCAAAATCTGTTTCCAGTTTTGGGTCTAGTAAGCTCCTCTGGCCCCGCGTTAACATTCAAAATTTTTCTGGCCCCAAGAAATTTTATTTTTCCAGCACTGCCTCTAACACACATAAAGTTCAAAAATAATAATAAAATAATTAAAATAAATTAATAATTCACAAAAATCATAAAAATCATTATTAACTGGAAAACAAAATTTCAGGGTATTACATAATACCCTGGAAAAATATGTTAGACTTGTACATAGATACAGAGGTAGCCTAATACTTACTTAACATGTCTGTTAAATTTTGTGATTGTCTGAGGACGTTTAGGCATTTTGCTGCAACGCTATGTGTGGAAAGTAGCCATTTTTAGCACTGGAAATGGCTTAAACTGCTTAATTAATGGAATTAAGTGTGGAAAGTTTGTTTCTAGGTGACAAATGTGTAGAACATAGTGTAGTAAAATTTTGAGGTTAATTGGAATTAGTTTGGTATTTTTAAGCATACTAGTTATGTGTTTTAATGCCGGATTGGCTACCAACAGATATGGAAAATTATGGAAATGGTAAAAATAGATTTTTAATAAATCATAGGATTTATTTTAGGTTTGTTGGAGGTTAAAGAATTGGATTTGAAGAAATCCATGTGTTTTTAGTAGATCGGGTTTTTAGTACCTCTTTAGTGATTGACTTATAAGAAGCCAAAATGAGTTTCTCTTCTTCATTCCATGATAGAACAGAGAAGAGAAAACAGAAAGAGAAGAAAGAAAAGAGAAAAGAGAAAGGAAAAAGAAAGGAGAAGGAGAAGGAAAAGGAAGAAGGGGGAGGAATCAAGAGGAAAGCTTGGAACTCAATAGCTAAGGAATCAAGAGGAAAGCTTGGAACTCAATAGCTAATCCTTGATCATCTTCATCATCTTGGTACTAGAGGTAAAGGGACTTTGTTTCAACTTCTTGCTTTTACTTCTTGATTTCATCCTCTTCATTTAGTTCAGGAGGGACTTGATAAAGGAGATGAGTTTTGAAGTATAAGGTTTGTGTTTATGATGGTAAATGCTTGAATCTTGTTAGAGAACTTGAGAACGACATGATTGTGAGTTGTTGGATGCATAAGGATGAGTTTGTCATCTCTTTGAAGACTTAATTCCCATTTAAGTTAGATTTGGGGTTTAGGTTAAATGTGGATTTTGATGCTCAAAGTGGTTTGATGGAATGGAATTGAAGTGGTTTTTGAGTTGTAGTGAGTTTATGGATCCTACTTGAGGTTAGATATCATGTGGTTTTGATGTTTGAAGGTGTGGAACACCATTGTTCCTTAATGGAACAGTGAATTTTCTGTAGAATTCTGTAGAAAACTCACAGTCGCAAGGTCACGCCTAGGCGTGACTGAACTGCTCCTATGGGTGGGAGTTTCAGTTTTCTAGTTTTGTGAGGTAGAGAGCATCACGCCTAGGCGTGACTGGACCATGCCTAGGCGTGGATGTCTGGAAGAAACAGGGAATTATGTTTGCTAAAATGGAGTTCCCAATGGATGTAGTTCCTTTTTTTATGCTTCTTAATAAGTATTGAGGCTCTAATAGGAATATTTAATGAAGTGAGAATGTGATAAATCATAAGTGATTTGTAATGCTAATTATGTGAGATAATTAGGCATGAATATGTTTATATATACATAGATTGTGATATTGAGAAAAATGAATTTTCCTAGGAGTTGGAATCACTCATGTGTACTCTTTTAAGAGTGTTGAAGTACTTTTAGAAGTATTTTGAATGAAATGTTTGTGAAATAAACTTGAGATGCATGTAAATCAATTATAGAGCTAATTATGAGATGTAATTAGTAATTGTATTACGTGTGTTATTTGTGAACAATGAGGTAATTATTTCCTCATCATGATTGTGGATTGGTGGAGGAGAGTAATATCCTCCCTATTTTTGGTAGAACAGTGAGGTGAGTAATATCCTCTAATTGTGTTGATGGATAGTGTAGGTGTAACACCCTCCTTAGGGAATTACAATTCAAACCAAAACACATAAAGCTAAAACCAAGTCATAAATAATTTAATATTGTAATATACAGGTTGTAAACTTTCTTTTCGTGAATAATATAAACTTAACAGAATATAGATAACACAAGACATAGTAAATTGAATATTACACATAACATAGTTTAGTGACAACATAAATACATAAGACTTATATACTTAAAAGTATATGTACAGATACCATAACAAAACCTAATATGGCGCAAGTCTAAACACACCTGGAGGGAAGGGTCCTCCATTGGATCCTCCTCGGAATCCATAACAGACAAATTCCCCAGTCGGGGCATGTCTAGATGAACGGGAGTTCGAGTAGACGATAACTCAGAATCTTACCTAGGAGTGTAATGAAGATCACCCTATAACTGCTTGACAGGCATATAAAACTCCAAATGTAAAGTAGCATAAAAAAAAAAGTAGCAACCCAATAGCGGGTACTACTCAAAGATAGGTAACTGTAACACCCTCCCTAGGGCATTACATTTAAAACTAAAACTTATAAAACTTAACCCAAGTTATAAAAGATTTAATCTTGTAATATACGGGTTTCAAAATTTCTTTTCGCAGATAACTTAAACCTAACAAAATAAATAAAGAACACAAGATATATCAAACTAAATAATATACATCATATATACATCAAACTTAGGTACTTCAAAACATCTATATAGATACCAAAATAAAACATAAACTATCCCAACACCAAACACTTAGTGAGAAGGGTCCTTCTCTGGATCCTCCTTAGATTCTTTAGCAAACAAAAACCCTGGATGGTACAAGGTCCTACGGACTGGAGTCCTACCAGACGACACGACAGAGTCCTCTCTAGGAGTACGATGATGATCACCCCATAACTCTCTAATAGGCATATTAAACTCGAAATGTACATAAACATCAAAAGAAAAAGTAGTGACCCCAAGGCGGGTCCTACTCTTAGATAAGGTAACATCCCTACCATATACAATGTGTTCCATATCCAAGTTGACGTGTGCATCGAGCCTCGGATCCTCCTTAGTAGCAAACAAAAACCCTGGATGGTACAAAATGACGCAGTCCTACCAGACGACGATGAAGCGAGAAGATCTCGTCTCGACGCCATCCCAAAACCCAAAATATCACCCCAAACAAAACCTAAGAGATCCCACCTCATCTCCTTCACAGTCTTTATCAAACATAAACATAAAATAGAATAACAGAATAAAGAGGTGAGATCTGTAACACCCCAAACTTCCTAAATATAAGACAATAATTTTGACAGTTAATAGAATTCTACTGTTTAGTGATTTCAGTGTGCTGTAAAATTATTTTAAATATTTCGTCAGTACATTTGATCGTTTTGTGTGATTTACTCCGTGTTAGGAAAATAATAATTTTCGAGCCGGGGAAAATCTTACGTAATTTAATTATTACTGAAAAGTCTTAATTATTTTACGTAATCTGATTTGATATTTGTACATTTTCTAATTTTTGTGATTTTGTGTATGATTATAAAATTTTTATCTTACTCTGTTTATTATAGTGTTATCCGTGGGCCATCTATGGGCCCAGGGAGGTCGTATGTGGGCCCCACGTGGGTCCAGAAAGGTAAAAAAATTTTTATAGCCAGGAAAATTCGTACCGTTGAGACGGAGATGGGGGATCTTACTAAACTTGAATCCGAAAACAGTTTTAGAAATTTTCTTTTACTGTGTTTTGTACTGTATTTAATTATCGGGTGATAAAAATACAGTAAAAATATTATTTGAAGAGCAATAGCAGATACAAAAATAAATATTGTACTGCAAAGTCAACATTAGTGGCTTGGGTATCTACCATTGATATAATCAACGGTGGAGACTTGATCTTGATTTAATCAACGGTTGAGATTTAGTCTTATAAAGTGGCTAGGACCATTTATAGCCCTTGGATGTAAAGTTTTAAGGAGTAATCTTGACTCTTCATTTTTGGAGGCACATCTAATGGCTAGGATTTCAAGGAGGAAAGATCCAATGGCCTAAATTAAGTTTTCTATCTAAAGCCTAAACCTAAAACCTATATTAATTCTAACCATTGATCTAATCAATGGTCAAGATTGCCTAAAATGGTGGCTAGGAGATTTGTTGCATTTTGAAGAGTGCATGGAGGAGGGGGGATGGTTTTGGTGCTGCATTTAGGAGCTAAAGCAACATTGGAAGACCATAATTGATCACCTTTGGTCATTATTGCATCTTTGTGTTTGTTTTATGTTCAAGAGACTTTTGTTAGTGGAGATCTTGTTCAAAATATAAAGCAAGGAGCTTTTTGTGGTTCTTCAAGAGGTAAGAGGGAGATCCATCTCACCAACTAAGCATGGTGGTGAGAGATGGTTTATTTATTTGATGGATGGTGAATCCATGTGAGGATTCATATCTATGGTCATGTAATAATTTGTGTGTGTCTATGTGCTTTGATTATTTGCCTATGCTTGATATGCTTTGCATGATTTTATTGCTTATATGGTATGCTTATGATATGTATGATGAAGATATGTTGAATATATTATGATGGATGTATGATAAATACAATAAATTTTGGCTCCAATGGCCAATGGAAGTCTACGGTTTTGACACCCAAAAATTAGGGTTTTATATTAAAAATTTTCAAGAATAAAGAAAGTGATTTGTTTAAAGAAATTATGAAGTGGAGAAAATTATTTTTGGTTTCAAAGACTATGGTGAATTTCGGCTTTATCACCTCAAAATAGGTGTTCACAAATTAATATTTTCATGAATGGTAAAATTGGATGTTTAGAAAAGCTAGGAAAATAAACAAATGGTTTGTTTTCAAAGAACTTGAGTTCACAGTTTTGGTGAGGTGTTTTAATGGTTTTGTTTGTGTAAAAACCAAGAATGGAACTTAGTTGATTTAGAAGGAAAAATACAAGAATGATTTCAACGGCCATGTCCACAATTTTGAAGACTTGAAATGCCTTGGTTTTGTGAGAACAAAGTGATTTTCAAAGTAGAAATATAACTTGATTTAATACAAGGAATTTGGAAAGGGAATTAGAGTGTTTTAACACTTGAAAAATGAAATTTTCATATGTAAATGGAAAAGAGAGGTTGAAAGTATTTGAACCTCAATTTATTTTAAAGAGGATTGTTTTTAGAATTAATTTGGAATTATAAACAATACGTGGGAAACTTGGGATTTTCTAACGTGTAACTCATCCTTTGGGTTTTGGAGAGCGTTAGTAAATTTTAAAGTTAGAAACATTGATTTAAATCAATGAAATGGTGAATTTATGGAATAAATTGTGAAAAGGATTTTCTTGAATAAGAAATTGTGGAAAATAATGTGAGAAGTCATATTATTTTGAAAAAAATTGAAATAGAATTTTTGAACCTTGAGAAATATTTTACGAAGTTGAAAAATGGTGAAAAATGATTTACGTAACTTTAAAACGTGATTTTTAAGTTACGCGATTTGAAAAATATTTAAATATTTCCATGCAATTTGAAAAACGTTGAAATATTTTTTACGCAATTTGGAAAGCGTTTAAATATTTTTACGTGATTGAGATATTGTTAAAAAATCACGATGTGATTTAAAAATGGTGGAATATTTTTACGTGATTGATGAAAACGTTGAAAAATCTATATATGATTTGAAAACGTAATAGAAAATGTTACAAAATTGTAAAAACGCGACAAAAGTGGTGCGCGACTATGAAAACACGATAATATGATTTTTGCGATTAAATATACAGTAAAATTGTTGTTGAACTAGTGGATGAACATTGTATGAGAAAATGATAAATTTTGCCTGTGATTGGCATTGGTGCATTTTATATGCATGAACTGGTGTATGAACACTGTATATGAATTTTGCCTATGATTGGCATTGGTGCATTAAACATGCATTAGAAAGGTCTGAGGGACTGTATGAGACTATTTGCCTAGGAGAGACGTACACCTCTTGAGTGGGTGTGATATGCGTAGTGTAAGTCACTTGTTGACCTTGGGGGCATCGGGGTGCGGGTTGCTTACATGGGTGGTTGGTAGCTTTTCTTCCCATAAGTTAGACCGATGCAACGCACTGATGATCCTGACCGAGACACTATTCTTAATCGAGATCTTGTAAAGACTGTCGTGTATATGCTAGATGTGCAAATACAAATGAGAATTATAGCACGTGGTCTGAGGTATTTTGGTACCGACAGATCTTTCGGATCAACTTCTTTGAACTGAGTATTAGCTCCATGGAGTAGGAAATTGAGTCTATGTGCGCATGCATGAAGCTAAGCATTTATATCTGTATGATATATTAATTGAGGAATATTGGCTATGACAATTGTTTTGTTAAGGAATAATTAGATGATGATGATGATAATCATGTGATGGCATTACTATAATTACTGCTACTTTATACACTATATGACAACATAATTGTAATTATGGTATGATATATCTGTATGGTATGCTGTATGTATTATCTTTGTGCTACCATGTTGGTATTGGCGTAGGTGATCTCACCCCTTTGTATGTATATTTGTGTACTGTATTTATATTTGGTGAAGACGCTGAGCAAGAAATTGTACAAGAAGGGGAAGAGGAACAACTTCCTTCTGATAACGTGGAATTTTGATATTATGGCGTCGAGGTCAAGTTTCTTCTGGTACGTTCTTCTGCAGTTCCGCGGAGGAGTAGGAGCATGGAGAACTAGTCCTAATGAGAGGGGACTAATTTATGAGGGACATTTGACAGTAAACTTTAGTAGGATATTTCATGGGGATCCATTTTTCTCTGTAACTATTTTTGTGCATGTGGAATTTTTGCTGTCTATTAGGCAGCATTGGGATACCAAAAACTATGTCCCAACGGAAATTAGTATAGTGTCGTCAGCCCAGACACCTGTCCGTAAGGCTATACGTCAAATCGGATTCCTACCCGCTGAAGAACCTGAGGAGGACCCAACTGAGGGTTCTGCTGCTTAGTTAGACTTGAGCGAGTCTAAACTCTGTTACAAACTATGTCTGTATATATTTAAATGTGTAATCTAGTTTTGGAGAAATGGTCTATATATAAATAATTCTGACAGTACATGTGTAATGTAAATGATGTAAATTATGTGTGATGATATATAATATTTTTTTATTTACACTAAGCTTATTTTATCGTTATCAAAGAAGAAAGAAAAAAATTTACAACTCATATTTTTATTATAACATCACATTGTATGACGTTGGGGGTATTATAATAATTAAGTAACATAAATGTGGCACCCTACGGTGGGTGTTACAAGATCCCCTACATCACATACTAGCATGGCAACATAGAAACAATAATAATAATAATAATAATGCCATTCAAGTACAGAATCAACATGTATATTTACGATATCAATTAACAAGTAATTCAACAGATTTATATATATATAACATCAACATGTCAACTGACTATGCATATGCACAATGGACCAGTTCCTACCCCATGGAGCTAAAACACAATTTTTGGAGAGAATGATCAGGGAGACATGCCCGTATATCATCAGCCTCAATAAAGTGCTACAACAAATTTAGCGTACGTATCATGGCTTATACAAGATATTCTTCACTACATCGGGAATAGGAATAGTGCCCGATCGAGATCGTTGGCGCATTTGTTCAATCATCACGGCCCAGTGGAGCTACCAACTGGCCATTTATGGGATACCCGCGCCTCGACGCCCCCAAGATCAGCAATTGACCTACACTATGTAATTCGCACCTGCACTGAGGCATAATTCAATCTCCTAGGCAAACAGCCTCAACAAACACAATCTACACGACTTTCAATGCATGATCAATGACTCAATGCATAGATAATTATCAATGACATGGTTTTCCATAAAAACAAGCCACCACTAGGCTAAACCGTTTACTAACATTCCTGGGTCCAGTACGTCGGCCTGATAATAGACTGCTATTTTTCTCAATTACAAAACACTTTTATCGCATTTTCACAATCGCATAACACTTTTGTTACATTTTTAAATTGCGTAAATATTTTCAAACGTTTTCTCAATCGCGCAACAATTTTTAAACGTTTTCTCAATCACGTAGTTCAAAATTCAACATTTTTGAAAGGCATAAGGTTTTGTCACTATTTTTCAATTGCATAAAACATTTATTGACTTTCTAAACTTAATTTTGAAACTTTCCAAGTCTAATATAAAATTTGAACCATAATTCCAATTTTTTTTTCTTACTAACACTTCTCTAAGTAATATTTTCTAATAATTTTCTCAAAATCTGCATTATTTTAATTTAATAAAACTTTTTTCCATTACCTTTACTAAAAAATTTATTAAATAAAATAATTTAAGTTTCAAACTATCATTCAAACTTATTATCCATCATCATGGCCGAAAATCACTTTTGTCCAATGATAAAAATTTTGTTCATTTTCTTTTCCATCTTGTAAATCCTTAATTAAATTGCTTGTCACTTAATCATCTAAGTTCATAATTCATAAAATCATTTTTGCCTTGAATACCCCATTTAAGGCATGAAGGCCATGAGCCATTAAGGTCATTGGGACCAAAAACTTTCGCCATTCCAACATGATCCATAGCATACAAAGCATTTCAATCATTATTTTCATACCGTAGTAAGTTCATGCACACTATCAAAGCCATATAATCACATAAAACAAATAAGCCTAAACCAATAAAAATCATACAACCAAGTGAATAAATCCTCACATAGATTTTTCACCTACAACACAAATTCATTTTTCACCACCAAGATTGGTTGATGAGGTTAATCTCCCTCTTACCTTAGATGATGCTCAAGAACTACTTGTTATCTCCTTTAAGGTAAACTTCTACCACCAAGATGTCATTAAAACAAAATGAGTATGCAAATATTAACATCTAAGGTTTGTACTAAGATGACCATGGATTAAAATCATGGTCTAGAACTTGAAAATGAACTAAGAAGTGAAGATTCAAGAAATCCACCTAAAAATCTTTAAACTTGAGCTTGAAGAAAATGGTTGAAGATGGATGAATTTGATGATGATCACAACTAGAAAGTATTTCAAAAAGGTGTTTAGAGTTAAGATATGTACTTGGTTTGAATTAAACAAGATGGGAAGGTGTTCTCGGGTGCCTTGGCCGAAACCACCAAAGAGAGAAAATGAGAGAGTTTTTGTGTTTTTGCTTTCATGAAAGTGAGATAGGAATGAACTAAGTGAAGAACTAAGTCTAGAACCTTCCAAGCACATGCATGACCGTGAGCTTCCAAGGAGCAAGGTGTCCAAACTTCTTCATTAAGTTTCCTTCCCATTGGTTTAACATGGTGAGTCATGGAGATGAGTCACAAAGTGTGAGTCATGGCCACTAATGTTGACTCCATTCTAATTGGTTCACCATAAAGCATTCATTAGGAGATGAGTGACTGGGTTTATGACTAATCACTTTGCTAGATATTAACCGGTAGTTATTAACTAATGGACAAAATTTTTCACTAACAAAAATAGTGTTTATTGTCCAATGAATAATAGAACGTACCAAGATTTCATTTTCGAATAAAATCTCAAAAAAAAATTTCAAAAATTGTTTCTGGTTTCGGGTTTAGTAAGCTACTCCAGCCCCGCATTAGCAGTCCAAACTTTTTTGGCGCTGAAAATTTTTTTATTTTTCAAGCCCCGCTTCAAACACACAGAAAGCCAAAAAATAATAATAAAATAATCAAAATAAATCAAACAATTCACAAAAATCATACAAACCATATATAACTGAAAAATAAGAAATTTCGGCTTGTTACAGTAACATCCCTAAAATACTTAATGCACTCAGTGTCTAGGTGAATGCCTCATACGTCAGTGCCTCCATGGAACAGCACCCTAACAAAACCCATAACATCTCACCTTCCTGCCATCACAGTGTTCATAGAACATAAACATAAAACAGAACAATACCATAAACAGGTGATATCCCCTACATCGCATACCAGTATGAAAGCAAAGAAACAATAAAAACCATAATGCCATTCAATACAGAATCAACAATTACAAGCATGATATCAATTAATAGATAATTCAACGAATGTATATCACAACAACATGTCTACTAACTATGCATATGTACAATGGACCGACCCCTACTCCATGGAGTTAAAACCAATATCGGAGAGAATTGATCGGGAGATATGTCTGTATATTGTTAGCCTCAATTCAAGTGCTACAACTTTCTCAGCATATGCATCATGGCTCATACACGACATTCTACACCAAATCGTGAATAGTAATAGTGTCTCATCAAGATCGTCGGTGCGTTTGCATCAAAAACCACAACACAGTAGAGCTACTAACTGGCAACCTGTGGAATTACCGCACTCCGATGCCCCTAAGATCTGTCATATACCTTCACTACACAATTCACACCCGCACTATGGTGTAAATTCAATCTCCTAGGCATACAACCTTAACAAACAAAGTCTCACGACTTTCACAATGCATGCTCAAATGACTTAATGAATCAATAATTATTAATAACATGATTTCCACAAAAAACAAGCCACCACTGGGCTAAACCATCTATTTACATCTTTGGGTCCAGTACATCGGCCCGATAACAATCTACTGTTTTTCTCAACCACGAAGTATTTTTATCGCGTTTTCATAATCGCGTAACACTTTTGTTACATTTACAAAGTGCATAACATTTTTTTATTATTTTTCAATCATGTAAAAATTTTCAAACATTTTCTTAATTGCGTAACTCGAAAATCAACGTTTTAAAATCACGTAAGATTTTATCAATACTTTTCAATTGCATAAAACGTTTCTTGACATTCTAAGCTTAATTTTTTAGACTTTCCATGTTTAAAATAGAATTTGAACCTTATTTCCAATGGTTTCTTACCAAATCTCCTCTAAGTGATATTTTCTAATGTTTTTCACAAAATCTACGTTATTTTGATTTAATCAAACATTTCAAAAATCTTTTTCCATTACCTTTACTAAAAACTCTCTTAAATGAAATACTTTAAATTTTCAAACCATTTTTCAAAGTTATTTCCATTATCATGGCCAAAAATCAATTCTTTTCCAATGATTAAATTTTGTTCATCTCTTTTTTTTCAACTTGTAAATCCTTAAATCATATTCTTGTCACCTAATTACCTAGGTTCACAATTAATAAAATATTTTTGCTTTGGATACTCTATCTTGGGCTAAATGGTCGTGAGCCATGTATGGTCATTGAGACCAAATTTTTTCCATTTCCACATGATTCAAAGCATGTAAAACATTACAATCATCAATTACTACCATAGCAATTTTATGCATACTATCAAAGGCATATAATCACATATAGCCAATAAGCATAAACCATTAAATTCACACAATTAAGTGAATAAATCCTCACATGAATTTTTCACCTACAACCACAAATTCCATTTCTCACCACCAAGTTGATTGATGAGGTTAACCTCCCTCTTATATTAGATGATGATCAAGAAACTCCTTAGTTGTCGTCTTGGTGTAAACTTCTACCATCAAATAGATCCTTAAAACAAATTAAGCATACAATTATTAAAATATAAGGCTTGAAATAAGATGACCATGGATCAAGTTTATGGTCTAGAACTTGAAAATAAATTAGAAGTGAAGATCAAGAACTTCACCTAAAAACCTTCAAACTTAGGTTTGGAGAAAGTGATTGAAGATGGATTAATTTGAAGAAAATCTCAACATGAAAATGTATCAAAATGGTGTCTAGATTCAAAATATATGGTTAGTTTGGATTGAACAAGATTGGAGAGTAAATTTGATGTGTTGGCCAAAATTACTAAGGAGAGAAATGTGAGAGTTTGGTATTTTGTTTCTTGAAAACAAAGAATGACAAGATAAGATTTAGAGAGATTAAGTAACCATTTTGTCTTCTAAGCTTAGAAGCTCCTTGGTCGTGTACACCTAGGGTGTTGTTGGGTGGCCAAACTTCTCCTCCAAGTTCTCTTCAAACTTGCCTTAGAAGCTTACTTCCCATTGGTTCAACAATAAAGTGAGTCATGATTAGTGATGACTAAGTTTATGACTAGGCTTTTGACTAATCATCTAACTAGATATTTACCAGTAGATATTAACCAATGGACAAAGGTTACTACTATCAAAACTAATGTTTATTGTCCAATGGATAATAGAATGTACCTAGATTTCATCTGACAGATAAAATCTCAGAAAAAAAATTTTAAAATCTGTTTCCGATTTTGAGTTTAGTAAGCTCCCCCGGCCCCGTGTTAATAGTCAAAATTTTTCTTGCCCAAAAAATATTTTATTTTTCTAGCACCGTCTCAAATACACATAAAGTCCAAAAATAATAATAAAATAATCAAAATAAATTAAATAATTTACAAAAATCACAAAAATCGTAAAAATTATTATTAACTGAAAAATAAAATTTTGGGGTGTTACAACTCTTCCCCTCTAAAAAGAATTTCATCCTCGAAATTATCGTATCTTAGAATAAATGCGGATATTACTCTTCCATTCTGTCTTCTAGTTCCCATGTTGCATCTCCAGTCACATCATTCCAGATTATCTTTACCAAGGCAATTTCTTTTCCTCTGAGTTATTTCACTATCCTGTCCTCGATCTTAACAGGAAGTGTCTCATAGGTCAAGTTCTCTTTTAATTGTACTGTATTTGGTGCTATGACATGGTTTGGATCAGGAATATATTTTCTCAATTGCGATACATGGAAGACATTATGAAGTTTAGAAAGAAAAGGTGATAAAGCTATCTGATATGTTACTGGACCTATTCAACGAAGAATTTGATATGGTCCGATGAATTTCGGAGTGAGCTTTCTGGATTTAATAACCCGACCAACCCTAGTCGTGGGCGTGACTCTCAAAAACACATGTTCACTTTCCTCAAACTCAAGAGGTCTATTTCTCTTGTCAGCATAATTCTTCTGTCGACTTTGAGTTGTCTGCATCTTTTCCTGGATCACCTTAACTTTTTTCGTTGTTAGTTGTACAAGTTCGGGTCCTAACGCAAGCTTTTCCCCATCTTGGTACTAGCACAAAGGCGTTCTACATCGTCATCCATATAATGCCTCATAGGGTGCCATCCTTATGCTTGAGTGGAAACTATTATTATAGGTAAATTCTATCAGAGGTAAGAATTTATCCTAACTCCCAGTCTGTTCTAAAACACAGGCTCTTAGCAGATCTTCCAATGATTGAATTGTCCTTTCTAATTGGCCATCCGTTTACTAATGACAGGCAGAGCTTAAACGAAGTTTTGTCCCCATTGCTTCTTGCAAACTCTGCCAAAACCTTGATGTAAATCTTGGGTCTCTATCAAAAATAATACTAGAGGATACACCGTTAAGTCTAACAATTTCACCAATATACACCCGAGTCAATCTCTCCATTGAATACCTTATATTCATGGGCAAGAAGTGTGCTAACTTCGTAAGCCGATTAACAATCTCCCATATGGAATCATAACCCTTTCGAGTCTTTGGCAGTTCAACAACAAAGTCCATTGCAATGACATCCCATTTCTATTCGGGAATAGTCAGAGGTTGTAACATTCCTGAAGGTTTTTGATGTCCAACTTTAGCTTTTTGACAAACTAGACAGGATGCTATATACTTGGCAATGTCCCTCTTCATCCTTTGCTACCAATATAACCGTTTCAAATCCTGATACATCTTGGTCGCTCTTGGATGCATACTCAATTTGCTTTTGGGGGCTTCGTTGAGAATCAAACTCCTAAGCTCCGGATCACTTGGTATACAAATCCTATCTTCGAACCTTAGAATTCCATCCAGCCCTTCCTCAAATTCTGAAATGGTGTGTTGCTTCATTAGCTCCTTCTCATCCTACAAGTATTGATCATTTCCCTATTTATCTCAAATTTCTTCTATCAACCCATTCGACATAGTAATCATGTTCAAGCAAAGTCTTCTTGTTGTCAATTCTACAAACAACCGCATATCCCTGAATTGTTCTATCAATTCTTTTTCCTTGATCATCATAGCAGAGACACTAAGTATCTTCCTACTCAAAGCATCTACTACGATGTTCGCCTTTCCGGGATGATACTAAAGTTGGAAATCATAATCTTTCAAAAATTCTAACCACCTCATTTGCCTCATATTCAGCTCTTTCTGGTCAAATAGGTACTTCAGACTCTTATGATTGCTAAAGATGTTGAATGTTGCTCCATACAGAAAATGCCTCTAGGGTAGTTCTTCTCATGCACTTTCAATTGCCTTGAAGTATATGCTACTACCTTTCTGTTCTGCATAAACACACAACCTAAACCCTGATGCGAAGCATCACAATATATCTTAAAAGGTTCATTGGGATTAGGTAGAATCAATACTGGAGACATAATCAATCATCTTTTCAATTCTTGAAAACTCTCCTTATATGCATCAGTACATGCAAAAGTTTGATTCTTTCGTGTGAGCTGGGTAAGAGGTCCCGTTATCTTGGAAAATCGCTCGATGAATATTCGGTAATAACTGGCTAATCCCACAAAACTATGGATCTCCGTTGCGGTTTTCAATCTTTGCCATTGAAGAACTGTTTCAATTCTCAATGGATCCACCACAATTCCTTCCTTTGAAATTACGTGACCCAAAATTGAACTTCCTCTAACCAAAACTCGCACTTTGACAACTTAGCTTACAACTGCTTCTCCTTCAGAATTTGGAGAACCACATAGAGATGTTAAGCGTGTTCCTCCTGACTCAGAGAATATATCAGAATGTCGTCAATAAAGACAACGACAAATCTGTCTAGATAAGGACAAAAGATCCTATTCATGTAATCCATGAATATTGCAGGAGCGTTCGTCACTCTGAACTACATTTCTTGATATTCATAATGCCCATTATGTGTTTGAAATGCCATCTTGGAGATATCCCTTACTTTTACACGAATCTGGTGATAACTAAAACATAAATCAATCTTAGAGAACACTGTATCTCCCTTCAATTGATCCATCAAATCGTCTATCCTCAAAAGTGGATATTTATTCTTGATTGTGATCTTGTTCAACTGGCGATAATCCACACATAAACAAGAAGTTCCATCTTTCTTCTTAACTAACAGCACTAGAGCTCCCCATGGTGATACACTAGGTCTAATAAACTACTTTCCCAATAGTTCCACCAACTGGTTCTTGAGTTCAGGTAATTCTGATGGTGACATCCGGTATGGTGCCATGGATATAGGACCAGATCCTGGTACAAGATCGATAGAAAATTCTATCTCTTATTCTAGTGGTAGTCCGGGTACATCATCAGGAAAAACTTCTGGAAACTCATTGACTACAAGAATAGTATTCATATTCATTTCACTCTTGACCTCCAAGGAAAATAGTAACATGTATCCATGAGCTTTTTCCCTCAAGGAAGCTTTAACTTGGTTGGTCGTCAAAAATCCAGAAATCTCAGTCTCAAGGAACACTAAAGTTTTATTGGAGTAATCTAATAGGATATGGTTAGAAGATAACCAATCCATTCTTAAAATCTCGTCTATTTGTGAAAGAGGCAAATAAATTAAATTAACAGAAAAGTTTCGGTCTCTCACAGTAATAGAACAGTTTAAGCAGACTTTAGTAGTAATAGTAGGTTTAGCAGTAAGAGTAGAAATAATCAAATCAAATGGTAATGAAGACACAGACAACCCTAATTGATTCACACAGTCATAGGCAATAAAAGAATGGGTTGCCCCCGAGTCATATAGTACAGTCAAAGGCTTACCTCCTATGGCACAATCTTCCTTGATTATATCTTCGAATTAGGAGGCTTTTGCTCCACTCATTCTCCTTCCTGCTTGAGGTCTTGAAGCATGTACATTACTAATGGAAGGCTTCGTCTTTGGTTAAGTACAATCTCTAGAAATATGTCCGGGCTTCCCGCACTTGAAACATATTATTCCCTTGAACGTACACTCTTTTGTTAAGTGACCTCTTCCACACTTTATACATTTTGGTAAAGATGTCACAGTTCATCTGAATCTACTGCCACTAGTACTACCTCTATTTGATTGTTGTTGTTGTTGATTCCCCGGTGGCTATGAATATAGTTTCCGCTGGAATCAGTTGATATTACTATTACTCCCCATTTGGAACTGAGATGGTCCAAAGTTATGGGGTCTCGTATCCCGAGACTGATCGAGACTGATCCAACTCTTCAATTTGGCAGCACTTGTCCAATAAAGCTGGGAATTGCTCTATCCCTGACGGTAGTACTGCTCGCTTCAGATCATGCCTTAAACCTTCTTCGAATTTTCGACACTTCCAATCCTCATCGGGCTGGAGTTAAAAATATCGTGAGAATTTTGATAGGCTTTCAAACCTAGTAGCATATTCACTAACGATCATTCCCCTTTGCTTTTGTCCGAGGAACTTCATCTCCTTTGCGTGCCTCGTACGAGCTAGAAAATACTTCTCCAATAATTTGCTCTGAAAGACTTCCCACATGATAATTCTTCCTTCAACTTCCAACAATCGTTGAGTTCCTACCCACCAGTCCTCACCGTCTCCAACGAGCATGAAAGTAGCATAGGTTACATTCCTTTCATCTGTGTATCCTATTCCTCTAAATATTTTCTCCAATTCCTTGATCTAAAGGTTTGCTTTCTCTATATCAAATTTGCCTTTAAACTGTGGCAGATTATTACGGTGAAACTCTAACAGATTCTAAGCCTCGGCTATCGCTTCCTGCTACTGAGCAGTCCTCTAATTTTGTTGTACTATTACATCAGTCATTCTCTGCATTGCTACTGCAGCCATAACCATATTATCATTGCCATGTCCCGTGTCCACATACGCACCTCTACTAAGAGCCATTGTCTTTCTTCAAAGTCAGACTAATCAAAACACAATGAAAACTAAATGTAACTATTTCAAAAAACATTGTCTCCTTTTGAAAACCAAAACACAGAGAAACACACAACACAAGTAAGACAGACCTAACCACAAACTCGATAGACTAAACTTGGGCTCTGATACTAACTAATGTAACACCCTCCTTAGGGAATTACATTTCAAACCAAAACACATAAAGCTAAAACCAAGTTATAAATAATTTAATATTGTAATATACGGGTTGTAAAATTTCTTTTTGCGGAAAACATAAACTTAACAGAATATAGAGAACACAAGACATAGTAAACTGAATATTACACATAATATAGTTTAGTGACAACATAAATACAAAAGACTTACATACTCAAAAGTATATGTACAGATACCATAACAAAACCTAATATGGACCAAGTCCAAACACCTGGAGGGAAGAATCCTCCATTGGATCCTCCTCCAGATCCTCCTCGGAATCCATAACAGAAAAATTCCCTAGTCGGGACATGTCTCGACGGACGGGAGTCCTAGCAGATGATACCTCAGAATCCTCCCTAAGAGTGTAATGAAGATCACCCTATAACTCCCTAACAGGCATATAACACTCCAAATGTACAGTAGCATCAAAAGAAAAAGTAGCAACCCTATGGCGGGTCCTACTCAAAGACAAGGTAACATCCCCAAAATTCTTAATGCACTCAGTGTCTAGGTGAACGTGCCATACGTCGGTGCCTCCATGGAACCACACCTAAACGAAACCAAGAAGATTCCGCCTTGCCACCATCACAATCTTCATAGAATATAAACATAAAATAGAACAAACAAGAACATTACCATAAAGAGGTGAGATCCCTTACATTACATACTAGTATGGCAGCAAAGAAACAGTAATAACAATAATGTCATTTAATACAGAATCAATAATTACAAGCATGATATCAATTAATAGATAATTCAATGAATGTATATCATAATAACATGTCTACTGACTATGCACATGAACAATGGACCGACCCCTACTCCATGGAGCTAAAACCAATATCGGAGAGAATTGATCGGGAGACATGTCCTTATATTGTTAGCCTCAATTCAAGTGCTGTAACTTTCTCAGCATGCGCATCATGACTTATACAAGACATTGTACACCATATCATGAAAAGGAATAGTATCTCGTCGAGATTGTCGGTGCATTTGCATTGAAAACCATGGCACAGTAGAGCTACTAACTGGCCACATGTGGAATCACGGCGCCCCGACGCCCCCAAGATAAGTCATTGACCTTCACTAGGCAATCCGCACCCACACTAAGGTGTAAATTCAATCTCCTAAGGATACAACCTTAACAAACAAAGTCCCACGACTTTCACAATGCATGCTCAAATGACTCAATGAATCAATAATTATTAATAACATGATTTCTATGAAAAATACGCCACCACTGGGCTAAATCGTCTATTGACGTCTCCGGTCCAGTATGTCGGCCTGACAACAATCTACTGCTTTTCTTAATTGTGAAGTATTTTTATCGCGTTTTCACAACATTAACACTTTTGTTACGTTTCCAAAGTGCATAACCTTTTTTCATCATTTTTTAATCTTGTAAAATTTTCAAACATTTTCTTAATTGCGTAACTCAAAAATTAATGTTTTTATATCGCGTAAGGTTTTATCAATACTTTTCAATTGCATAAAACGTTTCTTGATGTTCTAAGCTTAATTTTTGAGACTTTCCATGTTTAAAATAGAATTTAAACCTTATTTCCAATGTTTTCTTACCAAATCTTCTCTAAGTGAAATTTTCTAATGTTTTTCACAAAATCTATGTTATTTTGATTTAATCAAACATTTTAAAAAAAAATTCCATTACCTTTACTAAAAACTCTCTTAAACGAAATACTTTAAATTTTCAAACCATCTTTCAAAGTTATTTCCATTAAAATGGCTGAAAATCAATTCTTTTCCAAAGATAAAATTTTGTTCATCTCTTTTTTTTCAACTTGTAATTCCTTAAATCATATTCTTGTCACCTAATTACCTAGGTTCACAATTAATAAAATATTTTTACTTTGGATACCCCATCTTAGGCTAAATGGCCGTGAGCCATGTATGGTCATTGGGACCAAAATTTTACCATTTTCACATGATTCAAAGCATGTAAAACATTCCAAATATCAATTCCTACCATAGCAATTTCATGCATACTATCAAAGTCATATAATCACATATAGCCAACAGGCATAAACCATTAAATTCACATAATCAACTGAATAAATCTTCACATGGATTTTTCACCCACAACCACAAATTCCAATTCTCACCACCAAGTTGGTTGATGAGGCTAATCTCCCTCTTACCTTAGGTGATGATCAAGAAATTCCTTAGTTGCCTTCTTGGTATAAACTTCTACCACCAAATAGATCCTTAAAACAAATTAAGCATACAATTATTAAAATATAAGGCTTGAAATTAGATGACCATGGATCAAGTTTATGGTCTATAACTTGAAAATAAAATTAGAAGTGAGATCAAGAACTTCACCTAAAAACCTTCAAACCTAGGTTGGAGAAAGTGATTGAAGATGGATTAATTTGAAAAAGATCACGACATGAAAGTGTCTCCAAATGGTGTCTAGATTCAAGATATATGGTTAGTTTGGATTGAACAAGATTGGAGAGTAAATTTGATGTGTTGACAGAAATTGCTAAGCAGAGAAATGAGAGAGCTTGGTATTTTGTTTCTTGAAAATGAAGAATGACAAGATAAGCTTTAGAAAGATTAAGTAACCATTTTGTCTTCTAAGCTTGTCTTAGAAGCTTCTTGGCCGTGTACACCTAGGGTGTTCGGTGGCCAAACTTCTCCTCCAAGTTCTCTTCAAACTTACCTTGGAAGCTTGTTTCCCATTGGTTCAACAATAAAGTGAGTCGTGATTAGTGATGACTAGGCTTATGACTAATCATCTAACTAGATATTTACTAGTAGATATTAACTAATGGACAAAGGTTACTACTAGCAAAACTAGTGTTATTATCCAATGGATAATAGAATGTACTTAGATTTCATCTGACGGATAAAATCTCAGAGAAAGAAAAATTTCAAAATCTGTTTCCGATTTCGGGTTTCGTAAGGTTCCCCGGCCCCACATTGATTGTCAAAATTTTTTCAGCCTCGAAAATATTTTATTTCTCCGACACCGTCTCAAACACACATAAAGCCCAAAATATTAATAAAATAATCAAAATAAATTAAATAATTTACAAAAATCGTACAAATCTTTATTAACTAAAAAATGAAATTTCAGGGTGTTACGTTTGGTGAGTCATATCCTTACTATGCCTGCTAATTCATAACATTACCATGGAATTGGAGTTCCTGAATATGATATCATAACATTACCATGGACGTGGTTACATAACATTACTTATTTCATACTTAAGATTTGCATACACATAAACACTAGATATAATTAAGCATAACATGACAATTGTATTGGTGATTGTAACCGTAACATAAACTCATGACATTACAATTGTATGGGCAACTGTGTACTTTTGTGATTGAAGTGTTAACTTGATCATTGGTAATCTATATGATTGTATAAAATGCTGGTATTGGAATACTTCTACTGAGAATTGTGATTTCTCACCCTGTTTGTGTTGTCATGTAAATCCAGGTACAAGTTCTTCAAAAGGGAAAAAGAAGATGTATGAAGACTAGCTTAGTTTAGATGTTGTTTTGGACTGAGCTTGTATATATTTTATATTTGCTTAGTTTGTTTTGAGTTATGTATAACAGTATGCCCTTTTGTGGCTGTGATGTATATATAATTGTTGATAACATGGCTCTATATAATTATTTATTAATGTGAATATTATGGGATTGGTTGTTAGTGGTAGCATGGTCAATACTGAGTATTCTTGTGTAGATAAATTTTAATGGGATATTAGAATTGGGATGTTGCATTATGGTACCAGAGCAGTTCATCCTGTTGAGCTGGTGTATAGACTGACTATGCTTAGGCATGTTTAGAGTTGGTTGGGCATTTCTTATCTCTTACATATGATGTTTGAGTGAAATTGCTTGACTTGCCTTATGCATTGTGTTGTTAGCTGCTGTTGCACAGTTACATGATGTTGAGGCCGCAGCTCAATATGTGTTATTTTTGTGTGTACAGGAAACAATGGCACCTAAAAGGCGAACCAGATGAATTAGGAATACACTTGGTGAAGATACAGTTATGGTCATAGCTTTTATAGTAATGGCCAATGCCATGACGCATCAAATAGAGCAGGCAGCCGCTACTACCAATGCAATGAGAGAACAGGCAAATGTAACTACAAGAGTGTTAGAGAGGTTGGGACTTCAACAACTAGTACCACCATCGGTACCACTACCAGCACAGGGGGTACCAATTGGATGAGCAAAGAGTTTCATTCGCTTCCTTTATGTTAAGAGGAGAAGGGGAACAATTGTGGCAAAGTGCTAAGAGATTGTTGGTAGCAGTTGGGACACTGATAGCATGGGAAGTGTTCAAGGAAACCTTTTTGGAAAAGTACATTCCAAGAAGTCTACAGGATGACAAGGAAATGAAATTTCTTTGTCTTCAACAAGCTGATATGACCATTGGGCAGTATGAAGCTAAATTTCATGAGTTGTCCAAGTTTTCTTCTCAATTTAGACTCAATCCAAATGAGAACTGGAAGTGTGTTAGGTTTGAATCCAGGCTTAGGAGAAATATAAAAAAGGTAGTGAGGCCTTTGGAAATCAAGGATTTTCCATCCTTAGTGAACAAGTGTAGAATTGTGGAGTCTGATAATCTCCAACTTCTGGCAGAGCGAAGATTGCAAAACCTTTAGAAGAAGAAAAAAGTGGATGGTGGATATGGGAAAGGTATTTCTAAATCCAGACACCCACAAAAGAAAGGCGAGCGAGTTCAGATGGATGATCGACAGGTGAAATGTACCAAGTGTGGTAGGTACCACGGGGATAAAGTTTGTACAGTGGACCAGATCAAATATTTTCAATGTGGCAAGACAGACCATTATGCAAGGAATTATCCTCAGAAGAAACAGGCAAAGTCAGAGGTTAGACTAGGAAGAGTCTACTGGTTAGAGGGTAAGGAGACAACACAATCTCCTAGTTTTGGTAAAGGTGAGTACTTTGTTATACATATTCAGTAATTTTGTTTTCATAATAATTGGTTGTATTTGTGTTTGCATGTCAGTTGTTAGGATTCTTTGCATTAGGTAAACTAAATTTTGGGGACAAAATTCTAAAAAGGAGGGGAGAATGTAATACCCTGAAAAAACATGTTCGACTTGTATATAGATACAGAGGTAGCCTAACACTTGGTTAATATGTTTGTTAAGTTTTGTGATTGTCTGAGCACGTTTAGGCATTTTGCTGCAACACTATGTGTGAAAAATAACCGTTTTAGCTCTGAAAATGGCTTAAACTACTTAGTTAATGGAATTAAATGTGAAAAGTTTGTTTCTAGGTCACAAATGTGTTGAAAATGGTGTAGTAAAATTTTGAGGTTAATTGGAATTAGTTTAGTATTTTTAAGCATACTAGTTGTGTGTTTTAGTACTGGATTGACTGCCAGCAGATATAAAAAATTATGGAAATGGTGAAAATAGATTTTTAATGAATCATAGGATTTATTTTAGGTTTGTTGGAGGTTAGAGAATTGGATTTGGAGAAATCTGTATGTTCTTAGCAAATCGAGTTTTTAGTACCTCTTTAGTGATTGGCTTATAAGAAGCCAAAGTGAGTTTCTCTTCTTCATTCCTTGACAGAATAAGGAAGAGAAAACAGAAAGAGAAGAAAGAAAAGAGAAAGGAAGAAGAAAGGAGAAGGAAAAGGAAGAAGGGGGAGGAATCAAAAGGATATCTTGGAACTCTATAGCCAATCCTTGATCATCTTCATCATCTTGGTACCAAGAGGTAGGGGGACTTTGTTTCAACTTCTTGCTTTTACTTCTTGATTTCATCTTCTTCATTTGGTTTATGAGGGACTTGATAAAAAGGGATGAGTTTTGAAGTATGAGGTTTGTGTTTATGATGGTAAATGCTTGAATCTTGTTAGAGAACTTGTGAATGGCATAATTGTAAGTTGTTGGATGCATGAAGATGAGTTTGTCATCTCTTTGAAGACTTAATTCCCATTTAAGTTAGATTTGGGGTTTAGTTCAAATGTGGATTTTGATTCACAAAGTGGTTTGATGGAGTGGAATTGAAGTGGTTTTTGAGTTGTAATGAGTTTATAGATCCTACCTGAGGTTAGATATCGTGTGGTTTTGATGTTTGAAGGTGTGGAACACCATTGTTTCATAATGGAACAGTGAATTTTTTGCAGAATTATACAAAAAACTCATAGTCGTAGGATCACGCCTAGGCATGAGAAAACCACGCCTAGGCACGGGAGTTTCAGCTTTAGGGTTTTGTGAGACAAAGAGCATCATGCCTAGACGTGACTGGACCACGCCTAGGCATGGGTGTCTGGCAAAAACAGGGAATTTTGTTTGCTGAAATGGAGTTCTCAATGGATGTACTTCCTTCTTTTATGCTTCTTAATGAGTATTGAGACTCTAATAGGAGTATTTAATGAAGTGAGAATGTGATAAATCATAAGTGATTTGTAATGCTAATTATGTGAGATAATTAGGCATGGATATATTTATATATACGTAGATTGTAATATTGAGAAAAATGAGTTTTCCTAGGAGTTGGAATCATTTATGTGTACTCCTTTAAGAGTGTTCAAGTACTTTTACAAGTATTTTGAATGAAATGTTTGTGAAATGAACTTGAGATATATGTAAATCAAATGTGGAGCTAATTATGAGAAGTAATTAGTAATTGTATTGAGTGTGTTGTTTGTGAAACTCTTTGAGGTGAGTAATATCTTTTCTATGTTGTTGAGTAAGGAGGTGAGTAATATCCTCTTTAAATTAATTGAACAATGAGGTAAGTAATTCCTCATCATGATTATGGATTGGTGGAGGTGAGTAATATCCTCCTTATTTTTGGTAGAACAGTGAGGTGAGTAATATCCTCTGATTGTGTTGATGGATAGTGTAGGTGAGTCATATCCTTACTATGCCTGATAATTCATAACATTACCATGGAATTGGAGTTCCTGAATATGATATCATAACATTACCATGGACATGGTTACATAACATTACTCATTTTTTACTTAGGATTTGCATAGACATAAACACTAAACATAATTAAGCATAACATGACAATTGTATTGATGATTGTCACCATAACATAAACTCATGACATTACAATTGTATGGGCAATTGTGTACTTCTATGATTGAAGTGTTAACTTGATGATTGGTAATCTATATGATTGCATAAAATACTGGTATTGGAATACTTCTACTGAGAATTGTGATTTCTCACCCTGTTTGTGTTACAATATAAATCTAGGTACAAGTTCTTCAAAAGAAAACAAGAAGATGTATGAAGACTAGGATAGTTTAGATGTTATTTTGGACTGAGCTTGTATATATTTTATATTTGCTTAGTTTGTTTCGAGTTATGTATAGCAGTATGCCCTTTTGTGGCTGTGATGTATATATATAACTGTTGATAACGTGGCTCACCATAATTATTTATTTATGTGAATATTATGGGATTGGTTGTTAATGGTAGCATGATCAATACTGAGTATTCTTGTGCAGATCAATTCTAATGGGATATCAGAATTTAGATGTTATAATAGGTGCCAAAGAACAAGAAACATATCAAGAAGGAATGAAATGCCATAGAACATCATGTTGGAGGTTGAATTGTTTGATGTTTGCGGAATTGACTTCATGGGGCCATTCATATCGTCCTTTGGTCAAATGTATATATTGGTGGTGGATTATGTCTCCAAGTGGGTTCAAAGCAGTAGCCTTGCCCACAAATAACTCAAAAGTGGTGGTGCAGTTTCTAAAGAAGCATATTTTCACCTGCTTTGGAACCCCAATAGTGATCATAAGTGATGAAGGTTCCCACTTTTGCATTAAATGCTTTCAAGAACTCTTAGGGAAATATAGAGTCTCACATAGGGTCGCCACAGCATACCACCCACAAATAAGTGGGCAGGCCGAAATCTCAAACTATGAGATTAAGAGAATCCTAGAAAAAATTGTAAATCTTTCTAGAAAGGACTAGTCAAGGAGGTTGGAGGATGCATTATAGGCTTATCACACTGCTTTTAAGACTCCGATTGACATGTCTCCTTACAACCTTGTTTTGGGAAAGACCTATCACCTGTCAGTTGAATTGGGCTATCAAAAAGCTCAACTTTGATCTTCAAGCGGCAGTCGAGAAACAACTGCTCTAGTTAAATGAACTGGATGAATTTCATTTGCAAGCTTATGAAAATGCCAAGCTTTATAAAGAGAAAGTCGAGAGATGGCATGATAAGGTCATTACTGATGAGAAATTTGAGTCAAGACAACAAGTATTATTGTACAACTCAAGACTTAGATTATTTCCTGGAAAGCTCAAATCAAGGTGGTCGAGCCCCTTTGTGGTGATGAAGGTGTTCCTACATGAAGCCATAAAGATTATTCCACCGTATAGCTCATCAAGCTTTAAGGTTAATGGCCAACGCCTAAAACCTTATCATGGAGAAGAGGTTGATAGGAGGAAGACTTTCCTCACATTAAATGATTCATGAAGCAAGGAAACTAAGTCCTGCCGAGACTATAAATAAGGCCCTTTTTGGGAGGGAACCCAAATATTTAATACTTTAAGTTTAAGTCTTTAATATGTTAATATGTTGATTTTGTGGTTTTATTATGTTTTTGTTATACAAACTGTAAATTAACCTTTTGGACAAGTTTTGCAGGTGTTGGAGGCTAGAATGAAGCAAAAACACCAGCAGAATGAAGTTTGCTACAGAAGTATGCAGATAAACTCCTCATGTCGCGACGTACGCCATGTCATGCCATGGCGCCCAAGCATTTTAGGTGCATCAGGCCAAAATTCAAAGAACAAAATGCCATGACACAACATAATGCACGTTGTGGCATCTTTGTTTTTTTTAAATAAATAAATAATAATAATATATGATAATATAATATTAATAGTAATAATTTAAATTAATAGTCTGGTGGGAATTAATTCACGTTGCGGCGTATGTATGTGCATGCCGCGGCGCGTTGCGGCAGTTAGTGTTAAAAATTTGATTTCACCATTTTTCCATTTTTTTGTATTTACTGGTAGTTAATCTGGTATTAAAATACACAACCACTATGCTTAAAATTACCAAACTAACTTCGATTAACCTCAAATTTTATGTATAGCATAGTTCACACATTTGTGACCTAGAAACAAATTCTCCACATTTATTTCCATTAACTAAGTAGTTTAAGTCACTTTCGGAGCTAATAACAGTTATATTCCTCACATAGTGTTATAGTAAAGTGCCTAAATGTGCTCAGACAGTCACAAAACTTAACAGGCATGATAAACAAGTATTAGGCTACCGTTGTAATCATATACAAGTCTATCATATTTTCACAGGTGTTACATGTTTGCCTGGCACCCAGAGTCTGCAGCCATTCTTCCCATAGTTTGCGAGTTCTATGCGAACGCTGCCTTCTTTATCGAGTGAAGCACTATAGTGAGAGTATGAGGGTGGACAGTTTCTTACACTACAATGGCTATTTGAGTTGCCTTGAGCTTGCATTATCTCGCTAAGATATGCGAATACATTGCGTTCTACTGGTGGGAGCCAAAGGAGGGCATCAACCTCAACACGATCACTGCCAAGATCTGCACAGTTGGTCATCTGCCTCGATCCTGCTTGACACCAGAGGCCAGGGTCTAGTATTATTTCTTCAACACCTTTATTCTACCATTAGCAAATTTATCTGACGTGACCCGTGACTGGGCTATATTGATTTATGCTATCCTTGAGCACCAATCAATAAATGTTGCTCAGATCATTTTCGACCAAATCAGGAGGTCGATATAGGAGTATAGGAGCCTCTTTTTTCCATTTCTCATCCACATACTTTGCAGCTTGTAGCACGTATAATGGGGGCCAAATGAGGAGCTGGCTAATGTTCAACAACCTCTTAATGATTATATCATTGAGAGGTTAGGAGCAGCTCCAGCAGCAGCACCTGCCGGATAGAGACAGACTCGCCGAGAGCCCAGGGTAGCCCCACCACTTGGCACAAACTGGCGCGCCTAGATGGAGATGTAGATGGCACAATTAGCTGCCATGCAGACCTGCCAGTATCAGTATGCCATCCAGACACAACGATGGATTGCAGAGCGACTAGGACTTCCTATGGATGACTTTCTGGTCCCTGAGTTCCCACCCGAGGCGGTGGTTGTTCCTCCACCACAACACCAGGCTCCCAAGGTTGGAGAATGAGCTGATGATGCTGACTAGGACGATGAGGAGGATAATGATTAGCCTTAATGCATACATGGCGTTTTTTTTTCATGTTATTTTTATTATGTTTTGTACACAGTGGGGGCACTATTTCTGTAACACCCATGAAAAACATGATAGACTTGTTGTAGCTTAATACCTAATTATCTTACCTGTTTAATTTTGTGCCCTTCTGAGCACGTTTAGTCACTTTGTTGCAACGTAATGTGTGGACTATAACTATTTTTAGCTTTGGTAATGGCTTGAATTGCTTAATTGGTGAAAATAAATATGAAGAGTTTATTTCCAGGTCACAAATGTGTGAACTGTGCAGCAGTTAAAATTTGGGATTAATTGGAGTTAGTTTGGTATTTTTAAGCATACTGGTTGTGTGTTTTAATACCAGATTGACTACCAGCAGATATAAAAAAATGTGAAAATGGTGGAACAAGATTTTTGATGAATCTTAGGATTTATTTTAAACTTGTTAGAAGTTAGGAAACTTAGTTTAGAAAAATCTAAATGTTCTTAGCAAATCGAAATTTCCAGCTTAAGTCACTTAAGTGACTTAAGTATCCCACGATTTCTTCCTTCTTTTCTACCTTGACTTTCTTGTTTAAATGAGATATTTCTCTCATTTTCTATTCATTTCACATGGTAGCCACAAGGAAGAGCAAAGGGAAAGCAAAGAGAGAAGACCAAGGTGAAGCAACAACAACCAAAGAGAAGGAAGAGCTTAGTGGTAGAGAGGAGTTGCTAAGTGACTTTGTTTCTGGCCATTAGAGGTAAGGGGAACCTTGTTCTTGACTCTTTACTTCATTCTCTTCATCTTGTTCTAGAGAGACCTTAATGAGGCAAGTGATGGTGGAGTATTGTCTTTGTTGTTTTATGCTTAAATCATGTTGTAGAACTTGAGTATAGCATGTTTTTAGGTTGTTTGATAATTGATGATGAGTTTTCATCAATTAAACACCTTTGGTTTCCCTTAAGACAAAAGTTAAGTTTTAGGGTTCAAGTTGGATGAATTGATTCATTGATTCATGTGGAGATGTTTTGAAATTGGTTTGAGAGTTAAAACATGATTAGGGACCTTGTATGTGATTGGAAATCACTTGGTTTGGAGTTTGGAATGGTTGGAAAGCCATTGTTCCTTAATGGAACAGTGGCTATTTTCTGCATAATTCTATAGAAAACTCTATTGCAGGGTCACGCCTAGGCTTAGGCATGGGTGAGACAGAGAGTATCACACCTAAGCGTAACAGAACTGTGCCTAGGCGTGGTTTCCTGGGAATTACAGGGTTGTTTCCCTGCCACCTTCATGCCTAGGCGTGGGATGGTGGTGCCTAGGCGTGACTTCCAAACTTGGAAAAGAATTGAAATATGATTCAATTGAGCCTGTGAAAAGTGTAGTTTCTTCTTTTATGCTTCCTAGTGAGTAATAAGACTCTTGTAGGAGTATTTAATGAAGAGCGAATGTAATGCATAAAAAAAATGGTTTGTAATGTTAATTGATAGAAATAATTGTACATTGTAACACCCCAATTCTTTCTTCTTTTCTCTTTTTTCGATTATCTGTGATTTTTATGATTTTTATGATTTTTTGTGAATTATTTGGCTTATTTTGATTATTTTAATATTATTTTTTATAAGTTTTGGACTATTGATGTGGGGCCGAGGGAGCTTACCAAACTCGAAACCAGAGACAATTTACGAAGTTTTCATTATCTAATATTTTATCTGACAAATAAAATCAAGGTACGTTCTATTATCTATTAGATAATTGTAACACCCCTCGTAGGGTATTATATTTCCTACTATAAACTTTTAATCTGAAAATCATTTTATAAAAGGTTTGAGTTCTAAAATATGGATTTTAAAATTTTTTTTCGCTGACAATATAAACTTATCGAAAATATAAGTAATACAGAAAATAATCTGAACTGATTAATACTCATATTATTTTATGCCATATAATACTCAACAGTACTTAAAACATAAAACTTATAGACTCAAGGAAACAATAGCAAACCCCATGATGGGTCCTACTTAATAGCACGGTAAAACACCAACGAGAAAAACTCAACATACTTATTCCGTCTTGTATCCTTCTTGATGTATCATATATCTATTCCTCCTCAAAACTACACACTAACCAATCCGGGATGGTCACTCCTCGATATTGTCACCGAACTCAGAATATTTTCCTCCAGTCAAGTCTAAGAAACTCGTTCCATCTACTATACAAATTTTAACAATACAAGTACAACAAAACAATACATTAAAGAGGTGAGATCCCCTTTCATCAATACCAATATGGTAGTAAAGAATGATACGAATGGCAAAGTCATTTCATACACACAAATATCACAATTATATTCATGTCATCATTTCACAAACAATTTCCATAACCATATATCATAGTATAATAACCAGTACCAGTTTCATAATAACAAATACCATCAATATATATGAAATGATGATGTCACACCATATGAACATTTACCATGCCACAACAATATGTGTACTGACCATGTGTATGCATACTAAACCAATTTCCCACTCCATGGAGGTTTTCACAATTTCGAGATGAATGTTCTAGAATAAATGTCAGCCTTAGCCCAACGACATTACCAGTCCACGAAAGGAATCGTGTTCTTGTCGGGTATCGTCAATGCATTGCAACGGACTGCATCACCAAGTGGCACATGGTACTTGCCAACTGTCCACTGGTTGACCGCTGCGCCTTGACGCCCCCAAGATCCATCATAGATCTCACTTTTCAATTCTCATTCACTCTTCAACCACAAGGGCCATAATAGCTATCAGCTATATTCCGTTCAATGCACGAATACCTCAATGTAGTTCTGTTCAATGCATGAATACCTCAATGCATGTCTCAGTTTCATCATATGCCTTAATGCATATCTTAATTTCTTCATTAAAATGGTTTCCAAATGAGATTAGAACAACTGCCCATACAATTGTCTAATATCATAAGATCAATGGATATTATATAATCGCTCATACAATTACATAATATCATTGATACATCCGGGTCCAGTACATCAGTTTTTACAATATCTTTACTGTATTTTCAATCGCGTAACATTTTTAACACGTTTTCATAATCGCGTAACACTTTTATTACGTTTTCAAATCACGTAACCATTTTATGATGTTTTCTCAATCGCGTAAAAATATTTACATGTTTTCCAAATTGCGTAGCGATTTTTCAATGTTTTCAAAATTGCATAGCTTAAAAATCATATTTTCAAGTCGCGTAAACTATTTTTCATCATTTTTCAATTACGTAAAATATTTCTCAATATTCCAAACATCATTTTGGACTTTCCAAAAATTAATATAATTTCTAACTTCAAATCCCAAACTTTCTCACTTAAAAATCATCTACGTAATATTTTTCATAATTTCCCCAAAATCAACATTTCCTTTAAATCAATTATTCCAACTTAAAATTTCCTAACACGCCTCAAAACCCAACGAATGAGCTATACGTCAGTAAATTTCATGTCACCAATTTATTTTTCTTTATAAACTGATTCCACCAATTTAATAAATCCCAAAAAAATGATTATCACTTACTTTAAAAATCTCAAAATTCATTAATTTAAACCATTTATTAATACATCATCTAAGATTACTCTTAAAATCATTTTTGACTCAATTTACCAATCCTTGGCATATTGGCCATAATTACTTTATTCTTTAAAATCAACTACTTAATTATTTCCCATCTCATTTTTATTTATAAAAACCTTTAAAATCCAATTTCTTGATTTCTAAATCATTAAATCCATGATTAATGAAATAACTCAAAATTCTTTACTCCCAAAAATTAATTTGAGGTTGTGATGCCTCTATGGTTCTTTGGAACCAAAATAGTTTTTCTTTCCACATAATTCTCATCATCTCACATACTTTAATTCAATAAGCATACTATAAAAATTCATTCATCATAAACGCATACTAAAACATATTATCAAAGCAATAAACATATTAATCACCAAACAAATCATAAACATGGAAAGCTCTTAAACAAACAAGTGAAATAATCTTTATGGATTTTTCACCACACACACATCCATTCCTCACCACCAACATATGGTTGATGAAGGTAATCTCCCTCTTACCTTAGATGATGTACAAAGTTCCTTGTATGTCCTCTTGAATCAACTTTTCTCCATCAAGAGTTTCTTAAAAACAACACAAATACACACAAGTTAACATCTAAGGCTTTGAAATAGAAACCACAGATCAAAGCATAGTTTAGAAGAGAAAATAAAATCAATAGTGAAGATCCCATGAATTTCACCTTAAGAACTCTAAAACTTGATCTTGAAGAAAGTAGATGAAGATGGTTGATTTAGACCAAGCCTTCAACTACAAAGTGTCTTGGAATAAGGTAAGGATTCAAGATATGTGATTGGTTAAAATTATAGAAGAATGGAGGTAGGTTTTGGAGTGGCTGTCCGAGAGCTCCTTGGAGGGGAAAGAATGGAGTTTTTTCTTGTTCTTGGAAGAGAGAAAATGGAGAGAATTGTTTTTAGTCTTTGGTAGAATGAAAATGAAGATAGAAATGAAAAGGAAATCAAGACTCCTCCTACCTAGTAGCTGTCGTGGAGTGCATGGAGAGAAAGGTGATATTTTGTGTGTAGCTTTTTGTTTTTCTTTGATAAGAATGAAAGAAAAGTTGGTAGGAAAGATTAAGTGTATAAATTGTCTTACATTTTTTTTCATTGCATGACCGTAGTTGGGTAGGAGAAAAGATGAATGAATTATGGATATTTTGCCTCCAAAAAGAAGTGCATGGCCGTAGGATACATGGTGCAAAGCCACCAAAATTGACTAAGAGAATTTAGTGTAGTTTCTTGAATATTTGTTATAAAGATGACCAAGTTCATTTAAGTGTAATATTTTCCTACCAAATGGATTGCATAGCCATGAGTTGCTTCTTAAAAATAGAGGAAAGCCACTTTTGTTGACTTATTTCTTTGTTGCTTGATATAACTAATGAATGATGAATTATTGAATGAGTTTGCCTCCTTTAGCCTTGCATGACCATGAATGCATGGAGGGAAGCCTACTACAATTGACTAACTATTGTGTAGCTTCTTGAATGCAAACAATGAAGAATGACAAAGTGAATTAAGGTATATTTTAGCCTTCAAAATTGAAGCATAGCCATTGTAACACCCTAAAATTTATTTATTTTATTATAAATAATTATCTTATAATATTTGTGATTTTTGAAAAAAAAAATTAGATTTTTCTGAGAATGTAGAATATTTTAATATTATTTCTCGTTTTACGTGCAAACTGAGCGGAGCTGAAAAAATGAGATATTTTCCCGAGGACCTTGATTTGTGGAAACGTCGATGGGGGATCTTACTAAACCCGAGACTGGACATGATTTACGAGGTTTCACGTTTTCGAGAAATTTTATCAGATGAAATAATAAATCACTGTGTAATTTCTATCCGCCGGACAATTAATACTTACTTCTGTCAATTGTAACAATTGTCCATTGGATAAAAGCATGTATTAAAAATCCTATTATATTATCCCAATGTAATCCGCTTTATGTCTAATCAAATCCACTTTAATTCAAAAATAACATATTTTAAGCAAACTTCTCATGGAAGCTTTGACCACCAAATGACCAAAGTGCCCTTACCTTGTTGGAGAAGCCATTCTCCCCCTTCTCTCTCTCCTATTACCGCGACAATGAGCCCTTAGGGAAGCAAGAATTTTGCTTCCCACACTTAACACACATCATCCAAAATATCACATTTCCTACTATTATTTTCTCTCTCTAACTTTCATCTTCATTTTCTCTCCAACTTCTCTTTTCTTCTTCCTTCTTCCCTCATGGGTTTGCAACCCTAAATGTGACCATTTCTTTTCATCTTCTAACTTCACCAATACCATTTCTACATTCCTCTCATCATCCTCTACACTTCCTATTTGAAGAGCTTCCTTAAAATCCATCATCTTCACCATTGTCTTCCAAGAACAAAGCTTAAAGCTTTAAGGTAAAGCTTCCATTTTTTCATTTTCCTTCTCTTCATTTTCGTGTTCCTTGGTCACATTGGCGACCAGGGATTCATATTATTCAAGACTTGGTTGTTGATTCTTTGTGTTTGAATTTCTAGGGTTTTAGAGAGCCAAAATCGAATCCACCAAGAGCACACCAAGGAGGTGATTTCGTGTTCTTCCTTTAGGTAAGAGGGAGATTTACTCACTTCAATCATTACTGGTGGTGAGAAGACCTTGTGCAGTTATTGGAGAAATTCATATTTTAATGCTTACTTTATTTGATGGTTTTTCATGTTTATGTGTTCTTGATTAAGATTAATGATTGATTTATGATTTTCAATGCATTAGGGATGTTGGCATGCTTGATGAAGTTAGATTTAAGATATGAAAAATTTGAGGGTTTACAACCCTATTGAGAGGCCACGGTTTTGGCCGTGAATTTTAAGGGTTGGATTTGATTTTGTGTAAAATAAGACTTAGGTAATGAAGAATTGAAAGATTGATGCATGAAATAGAACAAGGTTTGGAACCTTGATGACTAGGGAGGCCACAGCCTCTAGAGGAAATTTTGGAGTTCAAGTGATGCTTTGGTGCATCTTTGGTAATTAAGGACTTAGATATATATATAATTCATAATAAGGTGGAAGGAATTGATTGAGTAATAAATTCTAAAGAGAGCCACGGTTTTGAAGGGATCCTTAGCCCAAAATTCTCATAATTGATCAAGACTTAGTACATTGAGAATGTTGGATTCATAATGTGAAATTGTGGTATGTATTGAAACATATATATACATGTTGATATTGAGGATTGGTTTTGTGCTATTGTGAGTTCATATGTGGAACTAAGTATTTGTGAATTGTACTTGATGAAATTGTGGCATGATATTGTTGAGAATTGTTTATATGCCATTATAATATGTTCCATGAGAAATACTTGTTGATGAATATGCATATGATGCATTGTTTATGAGGAACATATCATTGATACACATACATGATGTAAATTGAGTCGTCATGTAACGCACCTAGATATAGTAACCACAGCACAATCGTCATTATGCCACAGTCGCTAAACCCAAGCGTGTCACAACATCAATATCAGTGATTTTTCAAAATTTAACATTGTTTCCATTATGTGTAGATAGAAAATACGAGCCACGATATGAAATATAATTATATCGACTTACAATCCAAATACAACATTAGTTTAATATAAAATACATAACCATAATCAATGCATAAGATAGCTTACAACAATATTAAACTCAGGTTTCACATAACATAATACAACTACCATATGAATGTTCGGCCTTCCCCGAAGTCTAACACATGAATGGAATGGTCCTGCACCTGATCTTCTTCAGTGTTCCCGACGGGTATTACTCGCCCTTGCAACACGTCCAAATGGATAAGAGTACGAAAATGCGTTATAACTGAAACCTCTCTAGGGAAGAGGTGACGGTTACTCCACATCTCCCCAATTGGTATAGGGAACTACACACGTATAGGTATGAAGGCGATGTTCATACCAGCACCGGGTTCATTACCACTTTGAACTAGGGTTACATCCCCAATGTAAATGATACACTCCGCGTCATGGTCGAAATGCTAGGCTTCCGAGCCACTATGAAATTATATCCACGTGCGTAACAGAGGAGCTTGTTCAGACGCCATCACGATGAAACAAAAGTCGATTCTCCAACAATAACTAAGTAAGTCCAACTTGGGCTCTTCACAATCTTTATTTAACGCGACATAAGACAGAGTAATAAAATAAAGAGGTGAGACACTCAACTTTCATTACCACTATGGCAGTGAGAAAACAACATGGGGCAGGGCTCCCATATAGCAATGCAGTTCATATATTCATTAACAGCAACAGTAGAATTTCAAGCAATAGTTAGAATCAATAACAACATGCAGGTCACAATAATATCTCAAGCAATCAGCACAATATCCAAACAATTATTACAGAATTAAAGCAGATATTTTCACAGTTGCAAGTATTCATGCTCAACAATTTATGAGACTGATAATGAATAGTACATAATGCATTATGGTACCAAAAACCCTACTCCAGGGATCTAGACATAAACATTTTCGGAGTGAATGATCAAGGAGTAATGCCAGTATATCGTTAGCCTTTAAAAATAGTGTGCTTCATCTCATAAAAATATTTGCGCAACAATGGCTTATACATGGCACCTCAACAGTTAATCGCGATATAGGATAGTGTCCAGTCAGGATCGTCGGTATGTTTGCATCGGTCAACCTCACAGCACAGAGAAGCTCATAACTGTCCATGTGAAGCACCCGCACCTCGACGTCCCCCGTGCCAACCACTATGACCCTTCGCTTAGTTTATTCGCACCCGCACATAGGTGTTATTCAAACTCCTAGGCACATATCGCCTTTACCACAATGTCCAACGGATGACACATATGCATGACGATGCAATGTCCAATCATATATGTTTATCAATTTAAATATGTCCAACGGACAACACATATGCATGACGACACAATGTCCAATCATGTATGTTCATCAAAGGTACATTTATCATATTCAATACCGCGACGGTACATAATTCATTATCAATGTCAATACATCATAATCTCATCAACAATTACTTAACCCCACATAGGGTCTTACAACAATATGGAACCACTCCTCAACCCCAATGTATGTTTATGGTCCATCCATTATCAACATTCCCTATTAAGGGTTCAACGTTTCCAATAACTTAAGTCTTAATAAATTTTGAATTTCCTTAGGTTAAACAACCCTCAAAACTGTGGCCGCACAAGCCTTTAAGATTCTAAATTTTCTTCTATTTTGTGCACTAGTCGCTTGATACCTAATTTCATAGCTTTTATTTCACATGGGGTCAACTTAATTCCTCAACATCAATATGTACTCACATATAGCTCGTCAATTCCCACAAGTTCATATTTTGGATTCCCATTTTCAAAGTCTTTAACTTTGTTCAATTATAAAAAATTTAGGGTAAATAACCCTTCAAAACTGTGGTCTTCTCAAGTGCCATCATTCAATTAAATTCTTCCACATCATTATGGATTATGTATGTCTCTAATTTCTTAGTTTCCAAAGATGCACCAAGGCATCCTTTAAACCTTAAACTTTTTCTCTAAAACCGTGGCCCCTCAAGGTTCTCAAAATCTCAATTTCTCTCCATTTTATATATTAGTTTCTTGATATCAAATCACTTTAATTTTAGTTCACCAAAATCAATTCAATCTCTCATTTTTCCAAGCCAAGACCGTGGCTTCCCTCTTGGGTATTAAACCCTTAAAATTTTTCATTCATTAATTCTAATTTTATCATCCAACATTAAATCACCTAAGCTTTATTTCTTTGTGTACAACAACCAATTTTTATCTCAAAATCCCACTCAAAACCGTGGCACCATGTTAAGGTAGGAAATTCTAAATTTTTCATTTAACAACCCTAACATGATCAAGCATATTTAACACATCCAATATATATTAAATCACCATTCAAGCATTTATTCAATTCAAGAACACAAAACATGTAAAATCATCAAATAAAGTGAGCATACAAAGATGGAATCCTCCATCAACAAGCACACAAAGGTTCCCTCACCACCATTAGTGGTTGAAGTGAGTAATCTCCCTCTTACCTAAGGAAGAATCACGAAAATGGCTCCTACTTTCTCCTTGGTGAATTCGGTTTTGGGGTCTTCAAAACCCTAGGATTTTCAATCATCAAGAACCAACATTAAACATGGTAAAGAATGAACCTTTGGTCTCCAATGAGACCCTAGAGTACGAAAATGAAGAGAAAGAAGAATAAAAATGGAAGCTTTACCTCAAAGTTGGAAGCTTTGTCTTGGAAGACAATGGTGGAGAAGTTGGTTTTTGAGAAAAACCCTCCAAATAGAAGTTGTAGAGGAGGTTGAGAGGAGTGTAGAAATGGTGTTTGTGAAGAGAAATACGAAGAGAATGGGTCGAGAGGGTGGCTGGATTTTCTTAGGGGAGAAGTGGAAGAATAGAAAAGGAAGAAAGGTTGGATTTTTGAAGAAACTTTCTAAAGGAAAGATGTAGAGAAGGATGAGGTGAGCATAGAAATGGTCTTGGTGAAGGAAAAAGATGAAGATTAATGGTCAAGAGGGGGCTGCAATTTCGTAGCTATGGGGGAGGGTAGAGAGAAGGAGGAGAAGACTAGAAGAAGATGAAGTTTGTGAGAGAAGTAGGTAGGTAAAAGTGAGATATTTTTTGGTGTAAGGCTTAAGTATGGGAAGCAAAATTGCTTCCCCTTTGGGCCCAAGAGTCCACGACAATGAGAGAAAAGAGAGGGGGGAAAATTAGCTACCCCAACAAGCCAAGGGTAGCTTGGTCATTTGGTGGTCAAAGCTTCTCAAAGAAGCTTTGAAGAAAGTACACCAATTTGAATTAAAGTGGATTTGATGGGACATAAAGTGGATTGCATTAGGATAAGGTGATAGGATTCCAAATGCATGTTAATTGTCCAACGGAAAAAATTTACATAGCGCTTTATCGCTCTGTAAGATAAAATTTCTCAGAAAACGTGAAATCTTGTAAATCATGTCCAGCCTCGGATTTAGTAAGATCCCCTGTCGATGTTTCCACATATCAAGGTTCTCGGGAAAAATGTATCACTTTCCCAGCTCCACTCAGTTTGCATGCAAAATGAGGAATAATATTAAAATATTTCGCATCTTCAGAAAAATACAGAAAAATTCACAACAATCCCAAATATTATAAAATGATCATTTATCATGAAATTATTAATTTTTGGGATGTTACCCTGACTCTGCTCAGTGCACATGTAAAACAAAAAATAATATTAAAATATTTCACGTTCTCAGAAAAATACAGAAAAATTGTCAAAAATCACAAATATTATAAAATAACTATTTATCTTAAAATTATCAATCTTCAGGATGTTACACGTTATGCATATGTGATGTCCATTGGACTTTATTGAGAAAGGCGATGTGTGCCTAGGAGATTGAATAACACCTAAGCGCGGGTGCGAGTAGACTAAGCGTAGGGTCATAGTGGTTGACCTTGGGGGCGTCAGGGTGCGGGTGTCTCACAACAGACAGTGGTAGCTCCACTGGGGCCATAGGATAGACCAATGCAAACACACCGATGATCCGGACCGAGACGTTGTCCTATATCGCGATCAACTGTTGAGGTGCCATGTATAAGCCATATTGCGCAAATATTTTTATGAGATGAAGCACATTATTTTTAAGGCTGACGAGATACTGGCATGACTCCTTGATCATTCTCTCTGAAATGTTTATGTCTAGCTCCATGGAGTAGGATTTTTGGTACCGTAATGCATTGTGCACTGTCCATTGTCAGTCTCATATTTCATTGAGCATGAGTACTTACAACTGTTGAATTATTTGCTTTTACTGTTGATATAATTATCTAATTCAGTAAATTGTTCACTGCCAGAGATTCTATTGTTATTTTTCTTTTACTGCTTACTTAATTATTACTGGTATTTTTATTATCCTCGTATATCTACCGCGAGTCATTGACTTTCTTTGAAGACGAACATAACATGACACGACAAAACAAACACGATCATTTCAAATAGTATTATCTCCTTTCGGAAACCAATGCAAAGAGTCACACAATTCACACAATTCAAACAAGACAAGTTCAATTCCACACATCCTAACAATCTCTAACTCAAACTTCTTCATTCTGCCTCCTCTGGCGTAACTTCTGCAAGTCGTCAGCTTCCAAACAGCTTCTCGGACCCAACTAACACTAGTTATTCCTTTCTCCAGAAGATCGGTTTTCCAAAACCTCTTGATCTCCTTACAAAAGAATTCCTATTTTTCCTAGTATAATACACCTGGGTGAAGTCACAGTTTCCTGTACTCACAGAACATTACATATTGAGTAGGCCAGTCCTCAATATCATGCAACTGTATGACAGTAGCTACTGACATTCAACCTACAGCAAGCCATGCATTCCTTTCCCATTATCTCAATCCAGAGACAAGGAAATGCACAACATACACAAACTCTAACATGCCTAAACATAGCAAGTCCATACCATGGCTCAACATGATGAACTGTTCTGATACCACCTAGTGTAACGCACCTAAATCTAATAACCATGGCACAATCATCATTGCACCACAATTACTAAATCCAGGCATGTCACAGTGTCAACAAATACATTAATTTCACATTTTAAAAGCTTGTTTCCACATTTATGCATAAGTAAAAAATATGAGCCTCAAAATGAAACATGTTTAGTAATCAGCCATTAAAATACAATCAATGAAATAAAAACATATTTCATATATGTAGTGTATTTGTCCTTAAGCCAAGGCACTAATAACACAAAATATAATACTTACATATTCAAATAAAATACAGCGGGAACAAAACACTAAAGGGGAAAAGTAGTAACCCTGGGATAGGTACTACTAGCAGACAAAGCCGCCCCCCACGTAGCTGCACTCATACGTAATCGAAGAAATCTTGTCCAGACATCCAATCCCATCGGCAAAAGTGTGGTCCCTCTTCATCTCCTTCACCATCTTTTATCAAACATAAATATAAAACAGAAATATAGGAAAGAGGTGAAACACCCTTCTTTCATTACCATTCCGGTAGTAAGAAAACGACACGGCGCAGAGTGCCCACAAAGCAATATAGTTCATATATTTATTAATAGCAACATTAATATTTATAGTAAAAGCAGAACGACAGTAAGCAATAGCAAGAATCAACAATAACAGGCAAATCATAACATTATTTCCAGTAATCAACATAATAATCGAATAATTATTTACAGAAGTAAAACAATTGCTTTCATAGTCACAAATGTTCATGCTCAACAATTTATAAGACCGACAATGAACGATGCACAATGCATTATGGTACCAAAATTCCTACTCCATGGAGCTAGACATCAACCTTTCGGAGTGAATGATCAAGGAGTAATGCCAGTGTATCGTTAGCCTTAAAAAAAATAGTGTGCTTCATCTTATAAAAATATTTGTGCATCAATCGCTTATACGTGGCACCTCAACAGTTGATCACGAGATAGGACAGCGTCCCGGTCCGGATCGTCGGTGTGTTTGCATCGGTCTATCCCACAGCACAAAGGAGCTCTTAACTATCCATGTGAAGAACCAGCACCCCGACGCCCCCAGGGTCAACAATATATGACACATATGCTTAGTCTATTCGTACCTGCACATAGGTGTTATTCAACTCTTAGGCTTACATATGCATGACGACACAATGTCCAATCATGTATGTTTATCAATGATGCATTCATCATAAGCAATACCACAACGGTATATAATTCATTATCAAATTACATATGCATGACGACACAATGTCCAATCATACATGTTTATCAATGATGCATTCATCATAAGCAATACCACAACGGTATATAATTCATGCTCAATACATTAAAATTTCCTCGAGAAATCCATCAATAAATACTTAACCCCACATAGGGTCTTACAACAATATAGAATTACTTCTCAACATCAAACTATGTTCATGGCCCATCAATTATCACCACTTCCCCATTAAGGCTTAACATTTCCAAGAACTTAAGTCTTGATCAATTATGCAAATTCTTAGGTTAACTAACCCTTAAAACCGTAGCCTCACAAGCCTTCAAGGTTCTAAATTTCTTTCCATATTATGCACTAATCTCTTGATACCTAATTGCTTAGTTTTTATTCCACATGGGATCAATTCAATTCTTCAACAACAATATATATTATAGTTTATCATTTATCACCATTTCATATTATGGAGTTCAACTTTTACAATGTTATATGTCTTAATCAATTATCATGATGTCCATGTTATGGATTCTCATTTTCAAAGTCTCAAGTCTTTGGTCAATTATGAAAATATTAGGGTAAATAACCCTTTAAAACTGTGGTCTTCTCAAATGCCATTATTCAATTTAATTCTTCCACTTATTAAAGATTATGCATGTCTTTAAGTTTTCAATCTCCAATGATACACCAAGGCATCACTTGAACCCAATCTTTCTCTTTAAAACCATGGTCATCATAAGTCTTCAAGGTCCAATGTTTCTTTCCATTTTATGTATCAACTTCTTAACATCAACTTACTTGAATTTTAGTTCACCAAGTTCATTCCAATTCCTTGTAGTTTTAAGCCAAAACCGTGGCTACCTCTTTAGATATTTAATCCTTAAAACTTTCCATTTAGTAATCTCAAGGTTATCATCCAACATTTAATTCCCTAAGCTTTATTCATTTGTTCACAAAAACAATTTACAACCCAAAATTTCCTTCAAAATTGTGGCACCATATTAGGGTAGGAAACTCCAAATTTTCCATTTAACAACCCTAATATGATCAAGCATAATCAACATTCCCATTACATCCAAAATCACCACCAAAACCGTGGCCATCATGTTAGGGTAGGAAACTCCAAATTTTCCATTTAGCAACCCTAACATGATCAAGCACATTTAACACTTCCAACCCATTCAAAATCACATTCAAGTATTAATCAAATTCAAGAGCATACAAGCATGAAAAAATCACAATTCAAAGCAAGCACACAAAAGTTCCCTCACCACCAATACTGGTTGAAGTGAGTAATCTCCCTCTTACCTAAAGGAAGAACACAAAAATGGTCTCCTATTGCTTCTTGGTGGATTTCGATTTTTGGGTCTTCAAAACCCTAAAATCTCTAACACAAAGAATCAATGTTTAGCTTAGTAAAGGATGGATCTTTGTCCTCCAATGAGACCATAGAACACAAAAATGAAGAGAAAGAAGAAGAAAGGTGGAAGCTTTACCTTCAAGTTATAAGCTTTGCCTTGGATGACAATGGAGGAGAAGTTGGTTTTTAAAGAAAACCCTTCAAATAGAAGTTGTAGAGGAGGTTGAGGGAAGTGTAGAAATGGTGTTGGTGAAGAGAAAAGTGAAGAGAAATTTGGGAGATGGTGGCTGGATTTTCGTAGCCAAGGAGGAAAAGAAAAGAGAAGGAAGAAAGATTGGATTTTTGAAGAAACTTTCTAAAGGAAAGATGTAGAGAAGGATGAGGTGAACATGGAAATAGTCTTGATGAAGGAAAAAGATGAAGATTGGTGGTCAAGAGGGGCTGAAATTCATAGCTATGGTGGAGGTGTAGAGACAAGCAGGAGAAGCTTGAAGAAGATGAAGTTAGAGAGAGAAAAAGTATGGGAAAGTGAAGACATTTTTGTGTGTGTGTTAGGTTAAGTGTGGGAAGCAAAATTGCTTCCCCATTAAGCCCATGGGTCCACGGCAATGAGAGAGTGAGGGAGGGGGAGAGGCTTCTCCAACAAGTCAAGGGTGTCTTGGTCTTTTGGTAGTCAAGGCTTCTCAAAGAAGCTTTGGCCAAAGTACACAAAATTTGAATTAAAGTGAATTTGATTTGACATAAAGTGGATTGCATTTTGGATAATATGATAGGGTTTTTGACACATGTTATTACCCAATGGATAATTACTACAATCGTCAGAAGTCAGTATTAATTTATTTGACAGATGAATTTTACACAGCGTTTTATTATTTTGTCTATTAAATTTTCTCAAAAAATGTAAAACCTCGTAAATCGTGTCTGGCCTCGGGTTTAGTAAGATCCCCCGTCGACGTTTTCACATATCAAGGTTCTCGGGAAAAATATCTCATTTTCCCAGGCTCGCTCAGTTTACATACAAAACGAGGAATAATATTTAAATATTTCGCATTCTCAGAAAAATCTAGAAAAATTCACCAAAATCCTAAATATTATAAAATGATCATTTATCATGAAATTGTTAATTTTCGGGATGTTACCCTGGCTCTGCTCAGTGTGCACGTAAAATGAGAAATAATATTAAAATATTTCGCATTCTTAGAAAAATACAGAAAAATGTCAAAAAATCACAAATATTATAAAATAACTATTTATCCTAAAATTATTAATTTTCGGGATGTTACATCCTCACTACCAAGATAGGTTAAAGTGGATTATCTCCCTCTTACCTATGGGAGACAACTCAAGAAAGCAAGCTTCTTGATCTTCTTTTCGAAATTTCGTCCTAAAGCTCCAAGAACCCTAAAATGATCAAACTTTTAGAATCAATAACCAAGCTTTGAAAAGATGAATCCTTGGTCACAAGGGTGGCCAAGGAACACGAAAATGAAAAGAAAAAGAAGGAAAGTTGAGAGCTTTACCTCAAAGTTTCAAGCTTTATGGCTTGAAGAAAGATGATGAAGATGTGAGCTTTTTATGTAGCTTCCATCAAGGAAAAGTCTTAGAATGTGATGTAGTGTATGGAAATGAGGTTGAATGAAATTTTGTGATGGTGGAGGTGCAAAAATAGTGTGAGGCCGTGGAGCATGGAGGGAAGAGGAAGAAGAGAAAAATGAGAGAAAAGTGAGAGAGAGGAAAACCTTTAAGTGTTATGTAGATTTCAAGGATCAAGATGAGTTTAGCAAGCTAATGAAGATGACCTCCCATGGTGGTGATTACCGTGGGAGAGGAAGAGAGAAGGAGGAGAAAATGGTTGAGAGAAAAAGTGATAGGAGAGAAATAGTAGAGAGAGACAGCGATAGGAACTTTTGAGTGAAGATGAAATGTGATGTGTGGTTGAGAGAAAGGATGAGAAATTGTCATCTTTTCCCCTCCTTCAGCCGTAGCCACACAAAAGGGAGGAGATAGGAATTGGCTTCTTCAACAAGCCATGAGGAAGTTGCTTGGAAGCTTCCTCCAGGCTTCTCCAACAAGCTAAGTTTTCATCTTTTTGAAAAGTCAAAGTGATGTGACATAAAGTGAATTTCCTTTAGATAAGATAGGATTTCTACTACAAGCTATTACCCAATGGACAATTGTTATATATGGTAAAGCCAGTGTTAATTATCCAACGGATAATAAATTGTACAGTGATTTTTATTTTTATCTGATAAAAATCTCAAAAAACGTAAAATCTCGTAAATCATGTCTGGCCTCAGGTTTAGTAAGATCCTCCATCGACGTTTCCACAGCTCAAGGTTCTCGGAAAAAATATCTCATTTCCTCGGCTTCGCTCAGCACGCATGCAAAACGATGAATAATATTAAAATATTATACGTTTCTGAAAAAATCCAGAAAAATTCACAAAAATCACAAATATTATAAAACATCTTTTTATCATGAAATTATTTATTTTCAGGGTGTTATATTATAGACATTATTTTTGTCTCACAAAAATGATGTTTTTCAATGATTCCAAAAGCTTGCCAAAGTTATCCAAAACGAAAAAAGTTTTTGTATTGCATCTATAAGAAGTGACTATGGTAGTGAGTTTGAAAACCATGAATTTGAAACCTTTTGTGATGAACATGGCATTGAGCATAATTTTTCTGCCTCTAGAACACCACAACAAAATGGTGTTGTAGAAAGGAAAAATAATCTTTAGAAGAAATGACAAGAACTATGCTCAATGAGGTCAATCTTCCTAAGTATTTTTGGGCGAATGTGGTTAACATTGCTTGTTATATTATGAATAGGGCTCTAATAAGGCTAATTTTAAAGAAAACCCCCTATGAATTATATAAAGGAAGGAAGCCAAATGTTTCACATTTTCATGTCTTTGGATGTAAATGCTTTGTTTTGAATAATGGAAAGGATAACTTGGGGAAGTTTAATGCAAAATTTGATGAGGGAATATTTCTTGGTTATTCTATACATAGTAAGGCCTTTAGAGTTTATAATAAACGAACTATGATCATAGAAGAGTCCATACATGTTGCATTTGATGAAACTAATCCAAATGAGTCGAGAAAGGAGTTTATTGATGATGTTGTAGAAATTTTGGCAAGGACTCACCTAGAGAACAAAGAAAAAGAAGTCAAAAAGCAAGAAGAAAGCCCATATGGTTCTCCAAGACAAGAGGATTCTCAAATCATCGACCTTTCCAAGGAATGGAGAACATCAAGATATCATCCTCTTGACAAAGTGATAGGCGATGTATCAAAAGGGGTAATCACTCGTAACTCTCTTAGAGATGCATGTAACCATATAGCTTTTGTCTCTCAATTTGAACCTAAAAACATAAGTGAGGCCATTAATGTTGAACATTGGATCTTAGCCATGCAAGATGAACTAAACCAATTTGAGAGAATTCAAGTTTGGGAATTAGTTCCAAGACCCAATGATCATCCCATAATTGGCACCAAATGGGTCATTAGGAACAAACTTGATGAAACGGGCTTAATAATAAGAAACAAAACTAGGCTTATAGGTAAGGGTTATAATCAAGAAGAAGGCATAGATTATGAAGAAACATATGCTCCCGTAGCAAGATTAGAAGCCATTAGAATGCTACTTGCATATACATGCACCATGGATTTTAAGCTTTTTCAAATGGATATTAAAAGTGCTTTTTTAAATGGTTTTATACAAGAAGAGGTGTATGTGGAACAACCTCCTGGTTTTGAAAACTTTGAACTGCCCAACCATGTTTTTAAATTGAAAAAGGCCTTGTATGGTTTGAAACAAGCTCCTAGAGCTTGGTATGAAAGGTTGAGCAAGTTTCTTTTAGAAAATGGCTTTTCTAGAGGAAAGGTTGACACTACTCTCTTCATCAAGCATAAAAAGAATAATATCCTTCTTTTTCAAATATATGTTGATGATATTATATTTGGTGCTACTAATGGCTCTCTTTGTAAGGAATTTGCAAATATTATGCAAAGTGAGTTTGAGATGTCTATGATGGGTGAGCTCAACTTCTTCCTTGGTCTCCAAATCAAGCAAACAAGGGATGGGACTTCTATAAGTCAATTCAAATATTGCAAGGAGCTTCTCAAGAAGTTTGGAATGGAAGGTTCCAAGCAAATGGCTACACCAATGGGCACTTATTGCTAATTAGACAAGGATGAATGAGGTAAATCAGTAGAAATTACGAAATATAGAGGTATGATTGGCTCACTCCTTTATCTTACTGCTAGTAGGCCTGATATCATGTTTAGTGTATGCATGTGTGCTAGATATCAAGCTAATCCTAAAGAATCTCACCTATGTGCTATTAAAAGAATCATGAAATATCTAATTGGCACTTCACAAATGGGATTGTGGTACACTAAGGGTGCCTCTTGTAGTCTAATTGGTTATTCTGATTCTAATTTTTCTGGATGCAAAATGGATAGGAAAAGCACTAGTGGGACATGCCACTTGCTTGGAAGCTCACTAGTTTCTTGGCATAGCAAGAAGCAAAATAGTGTGACATTGTCAATAGCTGAAGCTGAATATGTAGCAGCTGGTAGTTGCTGTGCTCAAATCCTTTGGATGAAGCAATAACTTCAAGACTATGGTCTTGAGCTTAATCACATTCCCATAAGGTGTGACAACACTAGTGCAATCAATTTGTCTAAGAATCCCATTTTGCACTCAAGAAGAAAACACATTGAAATCAGGCATCACTTTATTAGAGATCATGTTCAAAAAGGTGATTGCATACTTAAGTTTGTGAAAACAACTAAACAACTAGCCGATATCTTCACTAAACCTTTAAACAAAGAAGCATTCTTTTATATAAATAGTGAACTTGGTATATTAGATCATTCTTGCATTCATATTTGAAGAATAACTCTGCTGCATAATTTGGATGTTTGCTGCATAATTTGATATATTACATTATACTCTTGCTTTAAATTGTTTTTGAATCCAATACTGACTTGAGCATCATAGTTTCCCCCAAGTTCTTTTTGTAGGTACTTGACCCATGCTTAAGTCCGTCAACCATCCAATCTCAAGTTCTTACTGAAGAAATTGGATTCAAGCTCCTTCAAAGAAGAATAATCAGTTTGTGAGCTATATTTAAGGTGTTTAGAAGTGATGGAAACATGGCCAAGTCAAGTAAATACTTAAGAATGGAATAAGTTGTTGATATATTAAAGGATGTATTCCTGAAGTTTTTTTTTCTTGATTTGTTAATGAAAGACAAGTTTTGATAGTCTTGAAGGATGGATTCTTGAAGAATTTTTCTGGTTTTGTTTTAGAAATAAAGAGTTGGGAGATGGACATAATCTATTATGGAAATGGTAAAATCTATTATTGGTGTCTAAAGATGATTTGTCAAGTTAAACTTGGTCTTTGTTAAGACAAATAATTGATTATGGCCTCACATATTCGGTTATGGGCTAGTATTATGTCTCTGAGAATTAAGTCAGCTCATGGAAATGGTCTCTAGAAGCAAGGAATAACCGATTATTACATCCATATAATTGGTTATATAGTTTTTCCTCTCAACTTTGTGGTCTCTGGAAGCAAGGAATAACCAATTATTACATCCATATAATTGGTTATATGGTTTTTCCTCATAACTTCATGGTCTCTGGAAGAAAGAAATAACTGGTTATATGTATATACGTAACTGGTTATTCACTCAAAACAGTGAGCATGTTTTTGTTACTCCCACACTCATAACCGATTACATCTTTCATCATAATCGGTTATGATGACCCTTTAAACAGACCCACTCGATCTTCTTCCTCATTCACAACGCACACCTTTCCACGATTGTCATTTTCTTCTCTCCAACACAAACTCACACCCACTCACTCAAACACTTCTCCCACTCCAAATCCAACCAAAATCCACCTCTAAAACTCATTTTTCATCATTTTTCATCAATTTTCACCGATCAAAACCTCTATTTTCATCTAATTTCTCACTTCCCCTTTCACTTTCTCTCTCCTCCAAACGTGCCCTAACTCCATTGTTAACCATGGCCAGCAGCTCCTCTCATATTCCATGAAAATCTCGCACAAAGAATCCTAATGTACCAAAGGAAACTCCTCCCCAAGACAACTCCAATGTCAACCTTGACCTTGGAAGGTATTTCTCAAATTCAAGGCAAAAAAGTACGTATCATTTAAAGTTTCATGGAAGGAACATTATTCAGCCCAAGTATGTGGATTGGGAGTTCTTCATTCAACAAGGATTCACCTCCCTCATTGACCTCTTGGATTTTCATGGGCTAAAAGCATTTGTAACTGCTCCATGTAAGTACTACTATTTTGAAGCTACTAAAGTCCTTTTCTGTAATATGCACTTTGCTGGAGCAAATTTGATTTCTGAAGTTAGTAAACATAGGATAATTGTCATACCAAAACATTGGCACATTTTGTTTGGTATGAAATATTCTGAGGCAAGGTTCACAGAGGAAAGTCACACAAAATGGGAAAACTATGATAAAATAGTAGCCATTTAGGATATGATTCAACCTGGAATCCTAATTCCAACCACCAAAAATTTCACTGCTGGTTATTTGAAACCACAAGACCGTCTTCTTCACTTTGTGTTAGTTCATATTTTAGTTCCAAGGGCCAGCAATTATGCCCTGGTTGAAGAGGATGATATATTCTTCATATGAGTAATGAAACAAAGAATGCATATCCATTGGCCCGCTCTCATCATGCACTACATGATGAAGGCCAAAGACAAGTTTATGATGGATCTCCCATATGCTTTAATTATTGCCATAATCCTGGACCATTATGATGGAGAAGACAATTTTATACATGAAGATAGTGTGATTGAGCTTGCTAGAAACAACAAATTTGGGAAAGCCACCTTCAACCGCATGCAAATCAAGAAAATTGATGGTGTTTGGGGTATATGGAAGAGGATGAGAGGCAACAGGTCCTGATGCCCCTGGGGAGAATGACCCTGCAAACAACGAAGACCATCTTCTCACTGATCTTCAAGACATTCAAGCTCAAAATGAAAGGATTGAAACCAGGCTTACAAATCTTCAAGCTTATCAAGAAAATAGCAACACAACAATCTATGATCGCCTCAGTGCCATAGAAGATTGTAACACCCTAAAATTTATTTATTTTATTTTAAATAGTCATTTTCTAATATTTATAATTTTTGTGAATTTTTTTAGATTTTTCTAAGAACGCAAAATATTTTAATATTATTTCTCGTTTTACGTACAAACTAAATGGAGTCGGGGAAATGCAATATTTTTTTCCGAGAACCTTGATATGTGAAAACGTCAATGGCAGATCTTATTAAACCTGAGGTCAGACACGGTTTACGAGATTTCATGTTTTTTAAGAATTTTATCAGATAAAATAATAATCGTTGTGTAAATTTTATTCGCTGGACAATTAATACTGACTTATGTCAACTGTAACAATTGTCTATTGGATAATAGCATTGACCAAAGTATAAGCTTGTTGGAGAAGCCATTCTCCCCCTCTCTCTCTCCTCTTTGCCACAAAAATTGACCTTGGGGAAGAAATCCCACATTTATCACATTTCACATATATCTACTATAATGTAATCCACCCTCCGGTTTTATGTGGCCATTTTAATCAAATCCACTTTTATTTCAAAAATACCTTCTTCAAAATATTTTTTCCGAGAACCTGATATGTGAAAACGTCAATCGCAGATCTTATTGGAAGCTTTGATTTCATGTTTTTTAAGAATTTTATCGGATAAAATAATAATCGTTGTGTAAATTTTAATGACCTTGACTTATGTACTGTAACAAAGTCTATTGGATAATAGCATGTGTTAGAAATCCTATCACATTATCCTAATGTAATCCACCTTTCTAATCAAATCCACTTTTATTCAAAAATACAATATTTTACTCAAGCTTCTCATGGAAGCTTTGACCACCAAATGACCAAAGTACCCTAAGCTTGTTGGAGAAGCCATTCTCCCCCTCTCTCTCTCCTCTTTGCCACAAAAATGATGACCTTGGGGAAGCAAAATTTGCTTCCCACATTTATCACATTTCACCAGAATATCACTCATTCTACTATCACTTTCTCTCTCTTCAACTTTCATCTCTATTTTTCTCTAACTTCTCTCTTCTTCTTCTTCTTCTTCACCCTCACGGTTTTGCAGCCCTTGAGTGGCCATTTTCATTTTCTCACTTCATCATCACCATTTCTACACACTCCTTCTCATTCTCAACATTTCTTCTTTGAAGACCTTCTTCAAAATCCATCATCTTCTTCACTTTTTCTCAAGAACAAAGTTTGAGACTTTGAAGATAAATCTTTGGTTCTTCACTTTCTCTTCCTATTTTTCGTTTCTATGGCCATATTTGTGACCATGGATCTCTTCTTTTTCAACCATTGGTGTTGATTCTTTTAGCTTGAATTTTAGGGTTTTTGGAGAGCCAAAACCAAACCACCAAGAAGCCAACTAGGAGGCCATTTTCATGTTCTTCCTTTAGGTCAGAGGGAGCTTTACTCACTTCAACCATTATTAGTGGTGAGAAGACCTTTGTGTGGTTGTTGATGGAGAAATCCATAATGGATGCTTACTTTGTTTGTTGGTTTTTCATGTTTTGTGTGTTCTTGATTGAGGTTAATAATGATTAGTTCTTTTGAATGCATTAAAGATGTTGGATTGCTTTGGTGATGTTGGATTTTATAAATGAAAAATTTAAGGGTTTACTACCTTATTGAGAGGCCACAGTTTTGACCTTAAATCTTAAGAGTTTGAATTGATTTTTGTGTAAAATGAAATCTATGTAATTAGTTATTAAAGGATGGATAGAAGGAATGGAAAAATTGGAACCTTGATGCCTTAGGGAGGCCACGACCTCTAAAGGAAGTTTTGAGTCCAAATGATGCTTTTGTGCATCTTTGGGAATTAAGGATTTAGAGATATGTAATTCATAATGAGATGGAAGAAATTAATTGAGTGATGAACATTTAGAGGGGCCACGATTTTTCAAGGGTTCTTTAGCCCAAAATTGTCATAATTGATCAAGACTTAGGAAACTAAGGATGTTGGATTCATAATATGGAATTATGATATGTGTTGAACCATGTATATGAAATTGTTGATATTGAGAATGGATCATATGATATTGTGAGTCCATGTGTGGGACTAAGTACTTGTTGATGTGTATTTGATTAAATTGAGGCATGATGTTGTTGATGATTGACTATATGCCCTTGTGACATATTCTATGAAAAATATATTGTTGATGAATATGCATGATATGCATTGCGTTATGAGAAACATGCAATTGATACACATACATGATGTAAATTGAGTCGTCATGCATATGTGATGTCCGTTGGACTGGCGATGTGTGCCTAGGAGATTGAATTCTACCTTTGTGCAGGTGCGAGTAGACTAAGCGTAGGGTTATAGTGGTTGACCTTGGGGGCATCGGGGTGCGGGTGTCTCACAATAGACAGTGGTAGCTCCACTGGGGCTATGGGATAGACCGATGCAAGCACATCGATGATCAGGACCGAGACGCTGTCCTATATCGCGATCAATTGTTGAGGTGCCATGTATAAGCCATATTGCACAAATATTTTTTTGAGATGAAGCGCTTTATTTTTAAGGCTAATGAGATACTAGCATGATTCCTTGATCATTCTCTCCAAAAATGTTGATGTCTAGCTCCATGGAGTAAGATTTTTGATACCATGTGCATTGAGCATTGTCAGTCCCATATTTCATTGAGCATGAGTACCTATGACTGTTAAACTATCTGTTTTGATATTACAATGATTATCTGATTGATAAACTATTTACTGCCTGATATTCTGTTATTACTCCTATTTTATTACTTACTTGATTATTACTGTTAATTTTATTATTACTGTTGATGAATATATGTGTTGTAATGCTATGTGGGCGCCCAGCGCCGTTTTGTTTTCTTGCTGCCATTTTGGTATTGAATGCTGGGTGTCTCACCTCTTTTCTGTATATCTGTACTTTTGTTTTAAATTATGTATTTTCGAGAAGATGCCCATGAGGAAGAAAAGGAGGCATCTGATTTTCCTGGCTTCTGGCCCGATTACGACTAGTGTTGATTGAAGATGTCTTCGCGTCGGCGCCGATTTTTAGGCTATGCAAGGATGACCTTTCACGGTGGTCCAGGCTGCTGGCATATAAACTTGAGCACGAACCGTTGCATCTATCACGGGGAGCTGACTGTGTCTTTAGTTTGGGGTCGCTATGACCTGCCTGTTTTTGACTTCACTACTTTTGTCCATTTTGAATTTTACCTGCCTGTTAGAGATTTGTCGGATGACCTTTATTATACCCCACGAGATGATTCATTTCTCTCCACTACTCGGGCTTCTGCTCGAAATTCGGTTGCTCCGATGATGATCTCATTGGATAAGGAGGACCCTGCTACGGTTCCTTCTCGTCAGTCTTAGGAGCTGATACTGTCAGTGACTATTAATGGTTTTCTCTATATTTTTTTTTTGGAAAGCCTGACGTTTTACTAATTTGATGGGATGTAAATCTGTAATCATCTTGAGTGGGTAAAGCCTTTACTTTTTGTAAATTTGATGATGTAACTAAATAGGCTTGATGCATATATATATATAATGGATGTATGGTTTCATTTCTTGTCGATTTATTTTATAGTATCTGTATTTATCATTATCTCTTCAAAAAGAAAAAAAAATGTGTACTCATATTTCGATACTCAGTTATTATGCTATTAAGATGGAAATTGTTTATTCAGATAACAAATATGAACTGGGTTTTAATCAATCAATGAATTTGTATTTTTCACATTTTTGTTTCATTTACGTTTTACTTTACTATGGTGTGACGTTCCTTCTTCTAGCGGAAAAAAAAGGGGCATTACAAAGATAGTCTAGACAAACTTGAGCGACGCTTTCCGGAGGATCATGGGACTTGAGTTTGGATTCATTTCTACTTATCAATAGGTTTGCTATAACCATAACTCTGTCTTGCTCTGTTTAGCTAATATCATAAGACATGCTACATAACTCTGTTAATGGTTGGTTTATATTCTTGCCTTGACTATTATGACGTTGATGATCTTTTGTGGCAATCCATTTATGTTTTGATGATACTGTTGCTCATTTTTTTTCTTTCGTAATGTTAATTAGAAATGGTTTTGCACTATCTCTTCTCTCTTTGTCAAAATATATGACATATTTTTTTTTATCATGGCAAAAGGGGGAGAAGAAAGTTATTGAGAAAAGGTAAACAAAAGGTATAAAATCAATGATTCTGGGATTCAAATATCAAGGGGAAGCTTTGCAAACTCTGAACTTGTCACCTCTTGAAAAACAAAGGGGGAGTAAGTTTTATTTTAATACCTTGTGTGAATACCAATTTAATTGAACTAATGTTTTTCTCAAATGATTGTTTGTCATCATAAAAAAAAGGGAGAATGTGAATGACAATGGTCTTGGTTTTGATGATCAACAAACAAGAAAGCAATGAAGTGCAAAGATCAAGTCCCAAGGTCTTTCAAGAATAGCTAATAGGACTTAGATCATATGTAAAGGTATAATGGACTCACACAAAAGCTCGTTTCTAAACTCATCTTTAAACTTAGATCATATGTAAAGGTATAATGGACGCACACAAAAGCTCGTTTCTAAACTCATCTTTAAAATGACTTTGTATAATCATGTTTTCATCTTGTGAAAAGTGTGTTTAAGATTAAGTAAAATGCTTTTAGAAAGCTTGGAAATAATTTGGATATCCTTGGTTAAGAATTTCTTTAAAAATCCTATGTTTCTAAACACTCCATAATAGAATATGGATTCTCCATAATAGGTTATGGACCAAGTCAGAGGCTTTCCTACGTTTTTCCAAAAGTCTCATAATCGATTATATGCATTTCTCATAACTGGTTATATGACAAGTCAGGAAGTATTTTTAGACTCTCCACATGTCCATAATCGATAAAGCCTATTCCATAATAGGTTATATGGAGCTAACAGAACGTCCACTTTATGTTTTAAGTGCTTCCATAATCGATTATGCCATTATTGTAACAGGTTATGAAATCTTTCATAACCGATTATGAGAAAAGTCATAATAGGTTATGACAATTTATAACAGGTTATGAAAACTCCATAACCGATTATGAAAAAGTCATAATAGGTTATGAAGTTAGATAAAAGCCCATGATAAGGTGATTGCAAGCCATAATCAATTATGGTTATACCATAATAGGTTATGGACTCTTACAGAACTCTTTCACAATGGCTCTTTCAAGAGCATTTAATGCCCCCAACTACTTCTAACGTCTCTTAAATGATATGGGCTATAAATGAAAATGTTTGGGCATTGATTATGGGTTGGAAAACATTCTAAAAAACATCCTTGAGCATTAATTACGAGTTTTCTCATCATTTCTTTACAAACCTTGTGTTGAGCTTCAAGTTGTGTGAATCCTTCATACCCATAGTTCTTCAATTTGTATTATCTGCTCTAGAGAGAGTTTCTTTCATCTAAATCTTGTATAATCTGTAAAGAGAGGATGAGGTATCCCTCAAAATAGTTAGGGTGAGGTATCCCTTGAATTTAGAGGCTCAAGCACAAGGGTGAGGTATCCCAAGGTGTATTGAGTGCTTCAAATTTGTAAAAGTTGTTAAGCACTTGATTTCAAGCTTGAAGATATAGTATAAATCTCGAGTGGTTGCTTGAGGACTGGACGTAAGCCACAAGTGGATTGGTGGATGAACCAGGATAAAGCTTGGTGTTTGTTTTCCTAACTCAACTTCTATATATATTGTGCACTGTTTTATTGATTTTCTTGAATACTATCTATCTTGTCTAGTTCATCTAAGTGCAATTTCTATTTATCTCATTTATTCATTCATTTCCATCGATTAATAGCTTCAACAAAAATTGATAAACAAAGGTTTTACGAAAGATTTACGAAAATATTTTATAAACTCAATTCACCCCCCTCTTGAGTTTGAGGCCACTTAGCAACATCTCCTTGATCATTTTCTCCAATTTTTTGTGTCTAGCTCCATGGAGTAGGATTTGTAGTACCGAATGTTGGATTTTGGTACCATGTGCACATGCATAGTGAGTCAACATATCATTTGGTATTTATTTATTCATAAGATGATGGAATTGTTGTTTATTGATGTATAACTGCCTGGAATTGCTAATCTGTTTATTATATGAATCTTGATGCTATTTATTATTATTTCTGCTATGCTATGTGGGCGTCCTGCGCCGTTCTGTTTCTTTACTGCTATAATTGGTATTAAATGTAGGATGTCTCACCTCTTTTTTGTATTTCTGTTACTCTGTATATTTATATATTTCTTCAAAGACGGTGGTGAAGAAGGGGAAGTGCACGAGTTCCTTGGCTTTTGGCTTGGTTTTGACTAGTACTTGTTGGAGCATGGTGTCCCGTCCATGTGGCTTTTTGGGTTATGTTAAGCTGACTTTTCATGGAGATCCGGATTACTGGCACATCAACCTGCATACGGATCGCTGCATCTACCATGGAGACGTGATGGCGTCACTGGCTTGGGGTCGTTATGATCCCCCTATTTTTACTTTCATTGTAAACATTCATTTGGAGTTTTACTTACCCGTTCGTGATATGTGGAGTGATCTTTACTACGCTCCACGTGAGGATTCGTTTTCATCCTCTGCACGAGCCCCCGCTTGTAACACGATTGCTCCGATGAGGATTTCCTCTGACGATGAAGACCCTGAGGAGGATCCAGCCACAGTTCCTTCTCGTTAGTTTTAGGGGCTGATGTTGTTGATAGTCACTAATGGTTATCTATAAATCTTTTGAGGGCCTGATATTTTGTCTTTTGGTGGCCTGTACATGTGTAATCTTTTGGGGTGGGTAAAGTTTTTGCTCATTTTGTATAAATGTTGATGTAACTAAACAAGTATGATATAAGTATATATATATGTATGATGTATGGCTTATTTCTCATGTTGATTATGTTGTAATTATGTTTTATCATTTTATTACAAAAATAAGAATTCACCAAATTACTTCTATGATTTACCACTAAACAGGCTTATCGATATTTAAATGAACTGGGTCTTAATTTATGTTTTATTTCTGCATTGTCCCGTTTGGTGTGTTGTTCCCTCCTCAAAAAGGGGCTTTACACTAGTTTGGTATCAAAGCCCCGATTTAAGTTTTTCTTTTGGGTCTTTGTGGTTAGGTCTGTCTTGTTTGTGCTGTGTGATTCTTTGTGTTTAGTATTCCGAAAGGATACATCTAATTCTTCTTTGTGTTTTGTTCATTTAACTTTGAAAAAGTGAAATGGCATGCGGTGGAGGTATTGTTGCAGCTGTAGAAGTGATGCAATGAATGGCAGACGTTATGGCACAATAAACTGAAAGAGCTGCTTAACAGCAGGAAAGGGCTGCATAACAGTTAGAAGCATCTGCTGATGCTCAAATTTGTCGGAATTCCTTCGTAACAACCTTCCTCAGTTTAACGGGGGATTTGATCCAGAGAAGGCTAGTCTATGGATTAATGAGCTGGAGAAAATTTTCAGAGGCATGAACTGTGCAGATGATAAGAAAGTAACTTATGCTGCTTTCATGATGATCGGAGCTGCAGAAGAATCATGGAACGGAGCACAGAGACTGCTAGAAGCTGAAGGTCGAGTAATCACCTGGGAGCTATTCAAGGATAGATTCTTGGAGAAGTATTTCCCAGCAAGTGCAAGACATGTAAAAGAGATGGAGCTCCTCAATTTGAGACAAGGAACTATGACTGTCAGCGAGTATGCTGCGAGGTTCGAGAGCTTGTCCAAATTCTCGACGTATTTCCAACATCAGCCGAACGAGGTGTGGAAGTGTCAAAAATTTAAAGAAAGATTAAGGCATGACATAAAAAGGGCAGTCATAACCTTAAGGATCAACCAATTTTCAGAGTTGTTGGATACGTGTCATCGAGTGGAAGATCTGGATTAAGCGTGGGACACGAGGAACCGTAACTTTGGACCTACTAGGTTCCAAAGAGGAGGTGGCAACAATGCAAACTGTAATGCCCCCTTTTCTTGTCTCATGAAGAAGGAACGTCACACCATGAGGAGATTAAAATGAAATGCAGAAAACAATAATTACCTTGATTTATTAAGACCCGGTACATTTTTAACACGTGACTAAATATCTAGCATTCTTGGATTGTATAGTAATTCTGTAACGCACCTAAATATACCAACTGCAGCGCAATCGTCATTACACCACAGTTACTAAATCCAGGTGTGTCACAGTTATGATAACAGTAATTTTCAAATTGACGAGTTTAATTTTCGTATTTATGCATAAGTAGAAAATACAAGCCATGAATAAAATATAAATGTATTCAACCCTTAATACAACCATTGGAATGAAATCACGTTCCTTATATATATAGTTTATAGCCAATTTACACGAATCACTGATAACATAGAATATAATAATTACAGAGTCAAATAAAATACAGCGGGAATAAAAACATTAAAGGGGAGGAGTAGTAACCCAGGGATGGGTACTACTAGCAGACAAGGCCGCAACCCCATATGCACGTGACACACGACATCCCCGTTGATACGACAGGCATCAATGCCACCACGCGGCTGCACTCTTACGTAGTCGATGAAATCTTGTCTAGATGCTCAAGTCAATCAACCAAGATATAGTCCCGCTTTATCTTCCTCACGATGTTTTATCAAATATAAATGTAAAACAGAAATGCACAAATATGGGAAAGAGGTGAGATTCCCAGCTTTCAGTGCCAACATGGCAGCAAGAAAATAAACGGCATCGAACGCCCACATAAGACACAGTTAATACATACAAATGCAGCAATACCCGAAAGCAATTAACGAGAGTAAAGCAGCAAAGAATAATAGTTAACATTATCCATAGTCAGCTAGCAACATTAGCATTACCAAGAGTCAAATAAATATCGCAGTTATAATAGTAAACACATTATCCAATTATAAATGCTCAATGGACCATATGACTGACAACTCACAATGCAACAAGGGTACCAAAGTTCCTACTCCATGGAGCTAGACGTAAACATTTTCGGAGTGAATGATCAAGGAGTAATACCAGTATATCAGTAGCCTTAAAATACAGTGTGCTTTCTTTCATAAAATTGTTTGCGCAATGGCTCATACATGGTACCTCAATAGTTGATCGCGATATAGGACAGCGTCTCAGGTAGGATAATTGGTGTGTCGTATTGGTTTATCCCACGGCCCCAGCGGAGCTACCACTGTCTATTGTGAGACACCCACACCCCAACGCCCCCAGGGTCAACAACATATGACACCTACGCTTAGTCTACTCGCACCAGCACAAAGGTGTTATTCAAACTCCTAGGCAACACAACCTTCTCAACAATGTCCAACGGACAACACGCATGCATGATGACACAATGTCCAATCATGTATGTTCATCAATGATGCATTCAACATAAGTATTGCCTCAATGGCACATAAGCATTATTCAATATCCAACATGACATATCAACAATACATCTATTAAAAACATTGCCTCAATGGCATATCATCATTCTTATCTCATAGAGTACTAAATCAATAAGTGCATAACCCACATAGGGAATCACACTTGCATCAATAATTCTCAGTTTCAATATATGTTCCTTATTACACACATACCACAATTTCCATGTCATGGATCCAAGAATTCCATTTTCAAAATCATTTCTTCTCTATCGGTATGAATACATATTCTTATCGCATTTAAGTAAAGTAAAATCCTTGAATTCAGGGTTTTTAGGTTATGTTTGAGTTACAAAGGGCAAAGAACCATAATTTCAATCATTTCCGGCTCAAAAATCTCATTTTTGGGTCTTGGTAATCGATTACATCACCCTGGTAATCGATTACCAACGTAACAGAATCTCTGTAATCGATTACAATCTCATTGTAATCGATTACATGATTCCCAGAACCACGATTCGTAACTTCAAGGACCTGATAATCGATTACATAGCCCTGGTAATCAATTATCAATTGGACAGAACCTCCGTAATCGATTACCCACAAGTTGTAATCGATTACGTGATTCTCAGAAGTACTATTTCATGACATCAGAGGCTTGGTAATCGATTACACCACTCTTGTAATCGATTACAAGCTAGACAGAATCTCTGTAATCGATTACACACAAGATGTAATCGATTACCAGATTTCCAGAATCACGATTTCGTATCCTTAAGAGCTTGGTAATCGATTACAAGCCCCGTGTAATCGATTACCACGCGTAAACTTGCAGAAAACAGAGTTCTCCAGGTCCTTTAACTCAAACCAAACCAATCATTATCATATTTAATCAACAAGTTACTCAAATATATCTTCAAATCATGCAAGAGGCATCAATAAATCATACAAACCCAACAAAATGCACTATCATGAAGAATAACATAAAAATGAGAGAACTTTATACATGGATTCAGAAATCAATAACAACACACATACAAGACATTTCCTTACTACCAAGATTGGTTGAAGAGGATCATCTCCCTCTTACCTATTTGGAAGACAACACAAGGTGTTACCTCTTCTGCCTTAGATTTTCGTTTTCCCCTTCAAGAAAAACACCAATGTGAGTGATTTCCATAATGTCCACTCAAACCATGGAAAAATGAGTTCTTGATCTCATAGGTGACCAAGAAAAACGAGAATGAGAAGAAAGTGAAAGAAAGGTGAAGACTTTACCTCCAAGCTCAAAGCTTTAGCTTCAATGGTGGATAGTGGAAGAAGAAGAAGAAGAACCAAAGGATGGCCACAAAAGAGAACTTGGAATGGTGGAAGATGAGTAGAAATGGGTTTAATTTAACAAATCATGGAGATGGTCTTCCAATGGGTAGGTGTACGGTGGAGAAGAAAAAGAAGAGGAGAAGAAATGGTGTTTGAAGAGAATGAGAAGAGAGAAAATATTAGGAAGATGAAAGTGAATATTGGGTTCCAATATTGCCTCTGTAGTGGAAAAGAGTGAGGAAGGAAGAGAGAGAAAAATGTGTCCACAAGGAAACTTCTTGGAAGCTTCCTACAATGGGCTTTTAATTAACTCTATTTTTATTTTGAAAATAAGGCTAAAGGGGCTTGACACAAGGTAAATTTTTGGATAATGTTTTTAATACACGTTATTATTTATTGGACAATAATTACAGTTAGCAGAAGTCAACATTAACAAATCTGACAGGTAGTTTCTTCGCAATGCTTTATTATTTTATCTGTTAAATTTTTTTCGAAAAACGTAAAATCTTGTAAACTGTGTCCGGTCTCGGATTTAGTAAGATCCCCCGTCGACGTTTCCATAGTTCAAGACTTTCGGAGAAAATATCTCATTTCTTCGGTTCCGCTCAGTACATACGTAAAACGAGAAATATATTAAAATATTCTGAGTTCTCAGAAAATTTTAAAAAAATTCCAGAAAATCACAAATATTTTAGAATGAATTATGATAGTAGAAAAGTATAATTTTGGGGTGTTACAAATTCGAGTATTGAAATATGTGTACATTTTTTTTTTTGAAATAATGGTAAAGAGATAATAATAATTATAGGTACAATGGAATCAACATAGAATTGAAAGTCAAACATTCACAATTCATATATAATATTATATGCATCAGCCTGTTTAATTACATCATGATTTACACAAAAAGCAAAAGATGTACCCACCTGAAATGATACAAATATACACCCATCAAGTACGGCAAAATGTCAGGCTTCCCAAAAAGATAAATGGTTAGCCATCAGTAGCCACCGACAGTATCAGCCCCTAAGACTGACGAGAAGGGACCGTAGCTGGGTCCTCCTCAAGGTCCTCTTCATCCGATGAAATTGCCATCGGAACAACCGAATTTTGACCAGAAGCCCGAGCAGTGGAGAGGAAAGAGTCCTCTTGTGGGGTGTAGTAAAGATCATCCCACAGATCTCTAATAGGCAGGTAAAATTCCAAGTGGACAAAAGTAGTAAAATAAAAAACAGGCGAGTCATAGCGGCCTCACGCCAAAGAGACAGTCAGCTCCCCGTGATAGATGCAACGGTCTGTGCTCAAGTTGATGTGCCAGTAATCGGGTCCTCTATGAAAGGTCATCCTAGTATACCCCAAAAATCGGCGCGAATGCGTAGACATCTTTGATCAGCACTAATCATAGTCGAGATAAAAGCCAGGAAACTCAGGCGTTTCCTTTTCTTCCTCGCGAACATCTTCTCAGTAGTACATAATTTAAAACAAAAGTACAGATACATAGAAAATAGGTGAGACACCCAGCTTTCATTACCAATACAGTAGTAAGAAAACAAAATGACACTAGACGCCCACATATCAACACAGTTCATATCCAATCACAATAATAGTTAAAATTGACAGTAAAAGCATAACAACAATAAATAGCAGTAAGAATCATCAATAACAGGCAGACAACATCAATATTACCAACAGTCGACAGTTCAAGCAATCAAATAACTATTGCAGTAATAAGAGCAGATATTTTTCCACAGTTATAAATGCTCATGCTCAATGAATTATGAGACTGACAGTTCATAATGCAAATGGTACCAAGTTCCTACTCCATGGAGCTAGACATAAACATTTTCGGAGTGAATGATTAAGGAGTTATGCCAGTATCTCATTAGCCTAAAAAAATAGTGTGCTCATCTCATAAAAATATTTGCGCAATATGTCTTATACATGGCACCTCAACAATTGATCGCGATATAGGATAGCATCTCAGTCCAGATCGTCAGTGTGTTTGCATCGGTCTATCCCATGGCCCCAGTTGAGGTACCACTGTCTATTGTGAGACACCCGCACCCCGACGCCCCTAGGGCTAACCACTATGACCCTACGCTTAGTCTACTCGCACCCGCACACGGGTGTTATTCAATCTCCTAGGCATACATCGCCTTTCCAATAATGTCCAACGGACAACACATATGCATGACGACGCAATGTACATCATGTATGTTTATCAATGATACATTTATCATAAAGCATACCACAATGGCATATGATCATTCTTCAATATCAACATGTCATAATTTTATCAAGTACTTAGTCCCATATAGAAACTCACAATAACATAGAACCAATTCTCAACATCAACATTTATTTATACATGGTTCATCAATTATCACAATTACATGTTATGGTATCCAACATCTTAGATCTTGGTCAATTATGTGAAGTTTAGGTTAAATAACCCTTAAAAACCGTGGCCTCCCTAGGTCTTCAAAGTTCTAATTTCTTTCCATTTTATACATTAATCACTTGATACCTAATCACTTAAGTTTTATTTTACATAAAATCAATCCAATTTCTCAAAATTTAAGGCCAAAACTGTGGCCACACATTGGTGTAGGAAACCCTCAAAATTTTCATTTCATACCTTAATCATCTTTTAATCAATCACATAAATTTTTATTTTACACAAATCAATTCCAACCCTAAGAATTCCAAACCAAAACCGTGACCTCAAATGGGGTAGTAAACCCTCAAAATTTTCCATTCATTAATTCTATCATTATCAAATATTCCAACACCACTCATGCATTCAAAATCATTATTCAATCATCAACATCAATCAATAGCACATAAACATATAAAATCATCAAACAAAGTAAGCATACAAATATGGATTTCTCTATCAAACAATCACCTCCTCACCTCCAATAATGGTTGAAGTGAGTAATCTTCCTCTTACCTAAAGGAAGAACATGAAAATGGTCTCCTATTTGCTCCTTGGTGGATTCGGTTTTGGGGTCCAAAAACCCTAGAAATTTCAACCACAAAGAATCAACGTTAAGCTTAGTAAAAGATGGATCTTTGGTCTCCAATGAAACCATAGAACACAAAAATGAAGAAAAGGAAAAGAAAAAAATGGAAACTTTACCTTAAAGTTGGAAGCTTGTTCTTGGAAGACAATGGAGGAAATGATGGATTTTGAAGAAACTTTCTAAATGGGAAGTGTAGAGGAGGTTGAGGGGAGTGTAGAAATGGTGTTAATGAAGAGAAAAAAATGAAAAGGATGGTCACATTTGGGGGCTGCAAACCGTGGGTGAAGGAGGAGAAAAGGAAAGAAGGAGGAGAAAAATGGAGGATGAAAACTAGAGAGATAAATGGATAGATCAAAAATGAGTGACATGTGATTAAGTGTGTTAAGTGAGGAAAGCAAATTTTTGCTTCCCATTGGCCACATTGCCGCAGTAAAAAGAGGGGAGAGAGGGGGAAAATTTGGCTTCCCCAACAAGTCAAGGGTATACTAGTCTTTTGGTGGTCAAAGCTTCTCAAAGAAGCTTTGATTAAAAAATAATAAATTTAAATTAAAGTGGATTTGATTAGACATAAAGTGGATTACATTAGGATAACATGATAGAGTTTTTAATACATATTATTATCTAATGGACAATTGTTACAGTTGACAGAAGTCAGTATTAATTTGTCCGATGGATAAAATTTACACAACGATTATTATTTTATCAAATAAAATTTCTCAAAAAACGTAAAATCTAGTAAACCGTATCCAGTCTCGGGTTTAGTAAGATGTCCCATCGACGTTTCCACAGATCAAGGTTATCGAGAAAAATATCTCATTTTCTTGGCTCCGCTCAGTAGTACGCAAAACGAAAAATAATATTAAAATATTATGCATTCTCAGAAAAATCCAGAAAAATTCCCAAAAAGCACAAATATTATAAAATGAACATTTATAATAAAATAAACAAATTTGAGGTGTTACAACTCTCCCCATCAAATAAGAATTTCATCCTCGAAATTTTCATACCTTAGAATAATTCTGGGTGTTGCTCCTTTATCTTGTCTTCCAGTTCCCATGTCGCATCTCAAGTTGCTTCGTTCTAGATCACTTTCACCAATAGAATATCTTTTCCTCTGAGTTGTTTCATTCTCCTATCCTCAATCCTTACAGGAGTTGTTTCATAAGTCAAGTTTTCCTTTAATTGTACTGAATCAGGTGCGATGACATGATCAGGGCTAGGAATGTAATTTTGAAGTTGTGACACATGAAAAACATTGTGGAGATTTAAAAAAAAAGGTGGTAAAGCTATCTAATAAGCAACTGGACCTATCTGACGAAGAATTTGATAAGGTTAAAGGAATTTTGGAGTGAGCTTTCTAGATTTGAGAACCTGACCAACCCCAGTCGTAGGCGTGACTTTCAAGAACACATGCTCTCCTTCCTCAAATTCAAGAGGTTTTCTTCTTTTGTCCGCATAGCTATTTTGTCGACTTTGAGCTGTTCTCATCTTTTCCTGAATCATTTTAACCTTCTCAGTTGTCTGCTGAATAAGATCAGGTCCAACTGTAAGTCGTTCTCCATCCTGATACCAACATAAAGGTGTTCTACATCTTCATCCATATAGAGCCTCATAGGGAACCATCCCTATGCTTGAATGATAATTGTTCTTGTAGGTAAATTCTACCAACGGTAAAATTTCATCCCAACCTCCAGTCTGTTCTATGGCACAAGCTCTCAGCAAATCTTCTAATGATTGAATTGTCCTTTTTGATTGGCCATCAGTCTGAGGGTGATATGCAGAACTTAAGCGTAACTTTGTTCCCATTGTTTCTTAAAGACTTTGCCAAAATTTTGATGTAAATCTGGGATCTCTGTCAGAAATGATACTTGTAGGCACACCATGTAATCTGACAATTTCATCGATGTACAACTGAGTCAACTTCTTCAATGAATACTTTATGTTGATCGGCAAGAAATGTGCTGACTTCGTAAGTCGATCCATAATTACCCATATTGAATCATATCCTCTTCTAGTCTTTGGCAATCTGATAATAAAGTCCATGGCAATACTATCCCACTTCCATTCTGGAATAAATAAGGGTTGTAACAATCCTGACGGTCTTTGGTGTTCAATCTTTATTTTTTGACAAACCAGATAGGAAGATACACATATAGCAATATCTCTTTTCATTCCATGCCACCAAAATAACTTTTTTAAATCTTGGTACATTTTGGTAATTCCAGGGTGCATACTTAACTGACTCGTGTAAGCATGTTCGAGTATATACTTCCTGAGTTCCTCATCTTTAGGCACACAGACTCTGCCTTAGAATCTTAAAATTCCATCGTTTCCTTCCTCTAATGTTGATATACTGCCTTGCTTCATCATCTTTCTTTCCTCTTGCAAGAACTTGTTAGCCTTCTGCTTCTCTCGGATATCTTCCATTAAATCATTCGAAATAGTGACCATGTTCATGCAGATTTTGCCCAAAATTAATTCCACAAAAGATCATACGTCTCTGAATTATTCTATCAGATCCTGTTCTCTGATCATCATGGTAGAAACGCTGATTGTTTTCCTACTTAAGGCTTCGGCCACAACATTGGCCTTTCCAGGGTGATACTGAAGTTGGAAATCATAATCTTTCAAGAATTTTAACTATCTGTGTTGTCTCATATTCAACTCTTTTTGATCATACAAATACTTCAAGCTCTTGTGATCACTAAAGATGTTGAATGTTGCTCTATAGAGAAAATGTCTCCATATCTTCAAAGCAAATACAACAGCAGCTAACTCCAAGTCGTGCGTTTGGTAGTTCTTCTCATGCACTTGCAATTGTCTCAAAGCATAAGCCACCATTTTTCTGCCTTGCATAAGGACACAACCCAATCCTTGATATGAAGCATCACAGTATACTTCAAGTGGTTCACTTGAATCAGGTAGAACTAACACTGGTGAAGTAGGTAGTCTCCTTTTCAGCTTTTGAAAACTTTCTTCGCAAGCATCCATCCACTCAAACGTTTGATTCTTCCTTATGAGTTGAGTGAGAGGTCTAGCAATCTTAGAGAATCCTTTGATGAATCTCCTATAATATTCGGCTAATCCAACAAAGCTTCGGATTTCTGTCACCGTCTTTGGCCTTTCCCACTGTAGAACAACTTCCACTTTTGATGAGTCTACAACAATTCCTTCCTTTGAAATCACATGGCCCAAGAATTTAACTTCATTCAACCAAAACTCACACTTTGATAACTTGGCGTATAATTCTTTCTCCTTCAAAATCTGAAGAACTATACTGAGATGTTCAGCATGATCTTCCTCATTTTTCAAATAAATCAAGATATCGTCGATGAAGACAACGACGAATCTGTCCAAATAAGGATGGAAGATTCTATTCATATAATCCATGAAAATAGCAGGTGCATTAGTTACACCAAATGGCATTACCAGGTACTCATAATGTCCATAACGAGTACGAAAAGCCGTTTTAGGAATGTCTTCCACTTTCACTCTGATTTGATGGTAGCCCAATCGTAAAACGATCTTAGAAAACACCGTCGCTCCTTTCAGTTGATACATTAGGTCATATATCCTCGACAATGGATACTTATTCTTGATTGTGACTTTATTCAGCTGACAGTAGTCCACACACAATCTCGAAGTACCGTCTTTCTTCTTAACTAGCAGTACCAGCGCTCCCCAAGGTGATACGCTAGGTCTAACAAATTATTTCTCCAAAAGTTCTTCCAATTGCTTCTTGAGCTCAACTAGCTCTGCTGGCGACATTCTGTAAGGCGCTATGGAAATAGGACCAGCTCCAAGTACAGGATCAATGGTAAACTCGATCTCTTGCTCCGGTGGTAATCTACGTACATCTTCTGGAAAAACTTCTGAAAAATCTCTAACCACTGGAAGTGTGTTCACATCCACCTCATTCTCGATTTTCAAAGAAGACAACAACATGTATCCCCGAGCTCTTTCTTTCAAGAAAGCTTTCACTTGGTTGGCCGTCAAAAATCTAGAATTCTCATCCAAAGGGAAAACTATGGTTTTTCTAGAATAATCTAACAGGACATGGTTAGTAGATAACCAATCCATTCCTAAGATCACATCTAATTGAGATAGTGGCAAACAGATCAAATCAATAGAAAAGATTCGACCTTCAACAGTCAAGGGAAAATTTAGACAGACTTTGGTAGTAATAACAGGTTTAGCAGTAGGAGTTGAAACAGTCAAATCAAAAGGCAAAAAAGACACAGGTAAACTAAGTCTTTTCACACAGTCGTAGGAAATGAAAGAATGAGTTGCACCAGAGTCATACAGTACAGTTAAAAGATTACCTTCTATGACACCTTCCCCTTGTATAAGATCTTCAGATTGAGAGGCTTCAGCACCACTCAGGGTGTAAACTCTTCCTCCAGCCTGCGGTTTAGCAGTTCTAGCAGCATTAACAGAAGGTTCCGCCTTAGGTTGATTGCATTCACGAGAAACGTGTCCAGGTTTCCCACATCTGAAGCAAATAACTCCTTTAATAGTGTAGTCCCTCGTGTAGTGCTCCTTCCCGCACTTCATGCATCTTGGCGTAGACGCCGTTGCTTGACCAGTTCTCCCTGGACTTCCTCCAAGACTTCTACCTTGCGGTCTTTGTTGTTGATTTCTAGGTGGTCTAGAATAAGGCTTCTTCTGGTAACGGTTGGTATTACTGCTTCCTTCTCTTTGGGATCGAAAAGGTCAAAAGTTGTGGTTTCTTGCATCACGCGCCTGGTCTAAGTCTTCCATCTGGCGACACATATCAAGCAGTTTCGAAAACTGGTTAATCTTCAGTGTGATAATTGCTCTCTTCACATCGTGTCTTAGGCCTTCCTCAAACTTTCGACATTTCTATGCTTCATTCGGTTGTTGTTGAAAATAAGTTGAGAATTTAGACAAACTCTCAAATTTAGCAGCATACTCACTTACGGTCATATTTCCTTGCCGTAAACTAAGAAACTCCATCTCCTTAGCATGTTTGGCATTTTCCGGGAAATATTTATTCAAGAATCTCTCTTTGAACAATTCCCAATTAATTGCTTGATTTTAAGCCTCCAATAACCTCTACTCTCTAGTCCACTAATCCTCTGCATCTTCAACAAGCATAAATGCAGTATATGTCACCTTCTTGTCGTTGGCACAGTTCATGCCCATGAATATATTCTCCAACTCTTTGATCCACAGAGTAGCCTTCTCAGGATCATATTGTCCCTTAAATTGTGGAGGGTTAGTGCGACGAAATTCCACTAAATTTTGGGCATCAATAGTAGCCTCTAATTGTTATGCAGTCCTCTCTTGTTATTGAGTTGTTTGCTGGTTTTGTTGCAGTATAGCTTCAACCATCTTCTGAATCACCTCAATTGCAGCAGTCATATATCCTCTATGAGCCATAATCCTCTTTCAAGTCAAGCTATACAAAATACAAGGAAAAGTCAAATGTATATTTTCGGAATACTAAACATAGAGAATCACACAGCATAAACAAGACAGTCCAAAACCACATGACCCAAAAGAAAACTCAAACCGGGGCTCTGATACCAAGACAGTGTAACACCCATTTTTCTTGTCTCTCGAAGAAGAAACGTCACACCATGATGAGATTAAAACGAAATGCGAAAAACAATAATTACTTTAATTTGTTAAGACTCAGTTCATTTTTAACACGTGACTAAATATCTTGCGTTCTTAGATTGTAAAGTAATTCGAGTATTGATATATGTGTACATTTTTTTTGAAATAACAGTAAAGAGATAATAATAATTATAGATACAATGGAATCGGCACAAAATTGAAAGTTATACATTCACAATTCATATATAATATTATATGCATCAGTCTGTTTAATTATATCATGATTTACACAAAAAGCAAAAGATGTACCCACCCGAAATGATACAAATATACACCCATCAAGTACGGCAAAATGTTAGGCTTCCCCAAAAGATAAGCAGTTAGCCATCAATAGCCACCGACAGTATCAGCCCCTAAGACTGACGAGAAGGGACAGTAGCTGGGTCCTCCTCAGGGTCCTCTTCATTTGATGAAATTGCCATCATAGCGACCGAATTTCGGGCAGAAGCCCGAGCAGTGGAGAGGAAAGAGTCCTCTTGTGGGGTGTAGTAAAGGTCATCCCACAGATCTCTAACAGGCAGGTAAAATTCTAAGTGGACAAAAGTAGTAAAATAAAAAATAGGCGAGTCGTAGCGGCCCCATGCCAAAGAGACAGTCAGCTCCCCGTGATAGATGCAACGGTCCGTGCTCAAGTTGATGTGCCAGCAATCGGGTCCTCCATGAAAGGTCATCCTAGCATACCCCAAAAATCAGCTCAGACGCGAAGACATCTCTGATCAGCACTAATTGTAGTTGGGCCAAAAGCCAGGAAACTCAGACGCTTCCTTTTCTTCCTCGTAAACGTCTTCTCGGTTGTACATAATTTAAAACAGAAGTACAGATACATAGAAAAGAGGTAAGACACCCAGCTTTCATTACCAATACGGTTGCAAGAAAACAGAAAGGCGTTGGACGCCCACATATCAACACAGTTCATATCCAATCACAGTAATAGTTAAAATTTACAGTAAAAGCAAAATAATAATAAATAGCAGTAAGAATCATCAATAATAGGCAGACAACATCAATATTACCAACAGTCGATAGTTCAAGCAATCAAATAATTATTGCAGTAATAAGAGCAAATATTTTTCCGCAGTTATAAATGCTCATGCTCAATGAATTACGAGGCTGAAAGTTCACAATGCAAATGGTACCAAGTTCCTACTCCATGGAGCTAGACATAAACATTTTCAGAGTGAATGATCAAGGAGTTATGCCAGTTTTTCGTTAGCCTAAAAAAATAGTGTGCTCATCTCATAAAAATATTTGCGCAATACAGTTTATACATGGCACTTCAATAGTTGATTGCGATATACGACAACGTCTCAGTCCGCATCGTCGGTGTGTTTGCATCGGTCTATCCCACGGCCCCATTGCAGCTACCACTGTCTATTGTGAGACACTCGTACCCCGACGCCCCTAGGGCCAACCACTATGACCCTACGCTCAGTCTCCTCGCACCCGTACATAGGTGTTATTCAAACTCCTAAGCATACATCGCCTTTTCAACAATGTCCAACGGACAACACATATGCATGACGATGCAATGTACATCATGTATGTTCATCAATGATACATTTATCATAAAGTATACCACAATGGCATATATATATATATGGCTCAATATCAACATGTCATAATTTCATCAATAACTTAGTCCCACATAGGGACTCATAATAGCATCAACCAATTCTCGATATCACATATATGCATATACATATGGTTCAACAATTTTCATAATTTCATATTATGGATCCAACATTATCAATTTCCTAAGTCTTGATCAATTATGAAAATTTTGGGCTAAAGAATGTAACATCTCGAAAATTTATAATTTTAGGATAAATGGTCGTTTTATAATATTGGTGATTTTTGGAAATTTTTTTGTATTTTTCTAAGAACGTAGAATATTTTAATATTATTTTTTATTTTACATGCACACTGAGCAGAGCAAGGGTAACATCCCAAAAACTAATAATTTCATGATAAATGATTATTTTATGATATTTGGGATTTTTGTAAATTTTTCTGGATTTTTCTGATAATGCGGAATATTTTAATATTTTTTCTCATTTTGCGTGCAAACTGAGCGGGCCTAGAAAAATGAGATATTTTTTCCGAGAACCTTGATCTGTGGAAACATCGATGGGGGATCTTACTAAACCTGAGGTCGGACACGGTTTACGAGGTTTATGTTTTTCAAGAAATTTGATTTGACAGAGCGATAAATCGCTGTGTAATTTTTACTCGCTGGACAATTAATACTGACTTCTGTCAACTGTAACAATTGTCCATTGGGTAATAGCATGAATTAGAAATCCTATCACCTTATCCTAATGCAATCCACTTTATGTCAAATTAAATCCACTTTAATTCAAATTTGTGTACTTTCTTCAAAGTTTCTTTGAGAAGCTTTGACTACCAAATGACCAAGACACCCTTGGCTTGTTGGAGAAGCCTTTTCCCCTTCCTCACTCTCTCATTGTTGTGGACCCATGGGCAAAATGGGAAGCAAAATTGCTTCCCACACTTAACCTAACACACACACAAAAATATCTTCACTTTCCCACATATTTTCTCTCTCTAATCTTCATCTTCTTCATTTTCTCCTCCTTCTCTCTACCCCTCCACCATAGCTACGAAAATGGAAGCCCCTCTTGGCCATTGATCTTCATATTTTTCCTTCATCAAGACCATTTCCATGCTCACCTCATCCATCTCTACATCTTTCCCTTAGAAAGTTTCTTAAAAAATCCAACCTTTCTTCCTTCTCTCTTCCTCCCCCTCTTCAATCCGAAAATCCAGCCACCATCTCCACTCATTCTCTTCACTTTTCTCTTTATAAACATCATTTCTACACTCCTCTCAACCTCCTCTACAACTTCTATTTGGAGGGTTTTTCTCAAAAACCAACTTCTCCACCATTGTCTTCCAAGACAAAGCTTCAAGCTTGAAGGTAAAGTTTTCATCTTTCTTCTTGTTTCTCTCCATTTTCGTGCTCCATGGTCTCTTTGATGACCATGGATCCATTCTTTTTCCACCATTGGTGTTAACTCATTGTCTTGAAATTTCTAGGGTTATTGGTAGCCCAAAACCGAAATCACCAAGGAGGAGAGGAAGCCATTTTAGTATTCATCCTTTAGGTAAGAGGGAGATTACTCACTTCACCCATTATTGATAGTAAGGAGACTTTGGTGTGCTTGTTGATGGAGAAATCCATCTTTGTATGCTCACTTTATTTGGTGATTTTACATGTTTAAGTATTCTTGAATGTAATTAATGTTTGAATGTTGATCTTGAATGTGTTGGATATATTGAATATGCTTGATCATGTTAGGGTTGTTAAATGAAAAATTTGGAGTTTCCTACCCTAACATGGTGCCACAGTTTTGATGGAGATTTTAGGTTGCAAATTGATCTTTGTATACAAATAAAATAAAGCTATGTAGTCAAATGTTAAATGATAATAATGAAATCAATGAATAGAAATTTTGAGGGTTTCCTATACTAAAGAGAGGCTATGGTTTTGACCCAAATAAATAGGAGTTTGGATTAAATTAGTAAGTAATAACATTCATGTAATGGGATATTAAGGAATTGATGATCATAATGGAATTGATTATGAAAAACTTAGGCTTTTCCTAATAATTATGGATGTCATGTGTAACGCCCCAATTTTTAGAAAATATTTCGAATGTACTGTTTGCTGTTTTTCAAGTTATTGTATAAATGACCGTTGTGTCCTTATTTTACTGTTTCTTGATTTCTGCATGAAATACAAATACGTTTATACAGGCTCAAATTTTATTTGGTCTTTTTACGTAATTTGTTCTAGACGGTAAAATAAAAGTTTTTCCGAGCCTCTTGTTTTAATTTTTCTGGAAGATATGACAATTAATACTGTCTGTAATTTTATTTGAACTTTTTGGACGATTAGCTACGTTGTGGGAAAAAATAGGAAAATGACCATTACGTCCCGAACGTGCTGTTTTTCTTTGTTTTTAATTGTTTTCTACTTGATTTAATGTCCGATATTACTGTCTGTGATTTTATATGGACTTTTTGTGTGATTTGCTCGGCGGCAGAAAATAATATTTTTTCGGGCCGGGAAAATCTTATTTTATTATTTAGAATTGAGGATCTTACTAAACCCGATTCTAAATGAGACAAAATAATCTTTTAATTTTTAGGATTTTCTTTGTTAAATAAAATAATTTTATAATATTATAATATTATTTTATTAGTCAAGTATAATAAAATGACAAAGTGGACCCGAAAATATTTTGCGGGACCCACGTTTAGCTAATACGTTAACTTAGTAGCTTAATTAAACATCATTAGCAGTAGAACTTTCCAGAACAAGCTGACTCAGCTAGCTAACTAAGCTGATAATTAATGAAGCAGTGTGACTAGGCTTGGGGAGTCATCAATAACCAACCAATAGGAGACAAGCTTGTTAAGCAAGCTTTAATCCTAACCTTTGATGCATCCAAGGGCTTGGATGAAGCCAAGCAAATGCACACCTTGCATGCTTGATGAGCTACGGCCAAGGGAGGTGAGAGATCAATCTTCACTTTGCTTGCATGCAAAAATTCTCTCTTCTCTCTCATCAAAAACCCTAGCCACCATTCTTGTTTCTTTTCTTCACCATTTTCGGCCAAGCTTGCTTCTTGATCATCCAACCACCCAAAATTCAATCAAGCCAACTTTTCTAAACCTAAACACCATCCTAAGAACATCTCTAGTTGAGAGTTCTTACAAATTCTTGCATTTGGAGCTTGGAAACCAATCTTGAAGATTTTACCTAGAAGGTGAAATCTCATGCTTTTCTTTTCTCTCTTCTTTTTCAAAGTTCTAAGCCATGATCTATCCATGGTTTAGGTTCTTTTTCATGGTTAGTAACTTGTAGAATTTCGTTTGAGTTGCTAGGTACTTGGTGGAGAAACCCGAATACTAGGAGGAGTGAAAGAAAAACCATTTGTCTTCATTTAAGGTAAGAGGAAGACAAATCTTATCACCTATGGATGGTGGTAAGAAGATGGAGTTTTCATTTTGTGATTGTAGAATCCATAAGGATTCATGTTTGTGTTTGTTAGTAGCTTATTTGATGTGGTTGTGTATTTGTTAATAGCTTTCCTATTTGTTGTTTGTAATAATTTGCATGTCTACAAGCTTTAAGTTGCATGTCTACAAGCTTTGATAATATTGCATGTGTTAGAATTGTATGATAAAGTATAAAATTGCATGATAATGTATAGGATGTGAACAACATGTCAAGGAAATGCATGTGTGTTCCAAAGAACACTTCATGATGGCTCACGACCACTAACAAAATGGAGAACCAAAATGTTCTCTTAATTTTCTTAAAAGGTGATTTAATTAACCTAGGAGAATTAAGAAGGTTTCAAGTTGTTTAAATCAAGAAAAATGAATTTGGAAATCAAATGGCATAACCTTACATTTTCGGCCAACAAGCCTAACTTCAACACTTAATTTCTAAAATTATTTTCTAAGGTAAGGATTTAATCAATGTAGACAATACAAGAGATTTAACATGCATTTAGAAGGTGAAAAACAATTTGGAAATCAAATGCAAAGTTTTTATCAAATTCGGCCAACATGCCAAATTAGATATTTATGATTTCTAAAATTAATTTCAAGTTATTTTCAATCAAGAAGAAGCAATACAAGTTAAAGTAAATTTTCTACAATGAGTTTTAAAGAAATAAAGTGGTTAGAACTAAGTTTATGAGGTTAATACTAATGATTTCTACTGTAAGAAGAAATACAGTAACTTTCAAAAATTTCTAACATAGGGCTCATACTATATTTTGAAGCATGTTAGTAATTTTCAAAAGGATTAAGTATATGGTTTAAAAAAATTTAATAAACAGAATTTTTTTACGGTAAAATTAGGAAACCATTATTATAATTTTCTAAGCAAAATACTGTCAATTTTTAGTAAAAATGGACAAATAAGATAGAAAAGATGTCCAAAAGACAGTATACGGTATGAAAAATATTATACGTAGCTTAAAAGTATTATTTATTAATTCTGTCTATTTAAAAAGTGATTTTTAAAGAATTCGGTCAAGAAAATGATTTAAAAATCTTACGCGATTGAGAAAACGTATTAAAAATCCTACGCGATTTTGAAAATAGAAAAATACATTTACGCGATTTCAAAACGTTTGTAAAAACGACGAGATTGTGAAAACGCGATAAAATTTCTACGCGATTGACCGTTACTGTATCTATTTTCGCTGTCGGGAAAATGTGAACCCGTACAGGCTTTTGAGGATTTTTCGCTGTCGGAAAAATGTGAACCCGTACAGGCTTTCTATCTTTCTGCCATTGAGGGCATTTTTATAATTTCATATTTTTGGAATTATGTATTGTGTCTATGCCAAATTTTTGGTATTTTGGTTGATGAGACGAATCACATTGTGTTGTCGATGCGATAAACGTCGTGTGGTTCATTGTTCTAATGAACTTGGAGACATTAGTGTACGAGATCCCATATGTGGACAGTTGGTAGCTCCGCTGGGCCGTGGTAAATCGATAGCACACTAATGGACTCGACACGCACTATATTTAATCGAGATTTGTAAAGTCTAGTAGTACATTTGCTCGTAGTGCCACAACGTGAGACAGTGAACTACACCACGCCCTGGATGATGGATTCTCGTGTCGTGGGGCTATAGACGCAACGTGTGACACAAGCGCAATAGTTGGTTGGGCAGCCGTGGTACTAATAGATTTTGCGGGTCATTCTCTCGATATCTTTGTGTGTTTTTAGCTCCATGGAGTAGGGTGTGTTTTATATTTATTTATTGGGATTTATGTATTTATTTTATCTTATCTATTTATTTCATCTTATCTATTTATTTTATCTTATCTATTTATTTTATTTTATCTATTTATTTTGTTTTATCCGTTTATTACATTGATTTATTTGTTTTGTGTTTGTGTTATCTATTGTTGCATTGTAGCATTTGTTTCTTATTTTATCTGTAATGGCGTATTGTTGGAATATTTATATCTTTTTGAATCTTTACGCTACTCTGTTACTTATTACTGTTATAGCTTTTTCATATTGCATGAATTGTATATCTGTTGTTTGTCGTCTTCTTATTGGCCATGTTTGTGGTGATTTTAGATTGTCTTACCTCTTTATTGTATGTGTTTCCTGTATATTTATTTTATGCGGTAAAGAGTTTGAGGAAGAAGAAGAGGAACAGCCTCTTGAGGTCCTGTACCCCGAGGAGGAGGAAGATCAGCAAATCAACGACCAGTTTTACGATCAAGAACCATCTGATCATCCATATCCATTGGATTGATTAGTTTTGGTATGGCGGTGCCCGGATTTTTGGGGTTCGTGACTCTGGAGTTTCACGGTGGATCGCTATCGTGGCACATGAGAGGAGATAGAGACTCGGTGACGTACGCGGGACGGATAACTGTGACCTTACGTCATAGGTTTAATGGAGAGCCGATCATGACTACGACAGTGTTTCTACATTTAGAGTTACCCTTATCCATTAGGCGTCATTTTGGTGGTATGACCACGGAGCCTAGTGAGATAAGTATCGTATCGACGGCGCGATCACGTTATCGCCGAGAGTCGAGGCATCCAGGATATTTGTCCCCTGATGATCATTTTCATGATGAGAGTGATCTTTCAGAAGAGTAAATATGTTTGATGTTTTTTTTTTGGGCGCGTCTGCTTATGGATGTATATATTGACTCTTTTACTGTTTTTATTTACTGTTTCTGTTTAAATATTTGTAATTGTACTTGTAAATTATTCGTACAACTATAACTTGAAACATCTGTATATTATAAGTAATGTTGTTTTGTTTTATGTTTTTTTTTTTATTTGCTATTTTCGCATATTTTATTCAAGAATATTCTGTTTAATAGGAATTATTTTACAACCCGTAATAGTATGTAACAAATGTTTCATAACTTAGGTAGATTTTATTCATTTATTTTTATCTTTCTTTTATGTGTGACATTCTTCAAAGGGGTGTTACATTAGTTGGTATCAGAGCCCAAGTTAGAGTCTTTTGGGGTTGTGGTTGGGTCTGTTTTTGTTTGTCTTTGTGTGCTTCTCTGTGATTTATATCCTTTTGGAAGTATCTAAAAGGATGTATCTAATTTTGTTTGGTTCTGTTTGAAGATGTCTGGACGAGGTAGAGGACGTGCTAATGTGAATCGGGATGTGGACCCTATGATTGCGGCTGCTGAGGCTATGCAGCGTATGGGTGAAGTGATTACTCAGCAAAATCTGAGAGCGGCTCAACAAAGAAGATGCTACCGACTGGCGATGCCCTGAATTTATCTGAATTTAGGCGCCACAATCCGCCACAGTTTAGAGGCGAGGTTGATCCGAAGAAAGCAAGTCAGTGGATGCAAGACTTGGAAAGAATTTTTGAAGGGATGAGATGCACAGACGATAAGAAGGTGACTTATGCTGTCTTCATGCTGAGAGGTGATGCAGAACATTGGTGGAGAGGAACCCGCCGAGTATTGCAAGCTGAAGGAACAGAAATCACATGGGAAGTGTTTTCCAATACTTTTCTGGATAAGTATTTTCCTGCGAGTGCTAGGCATGCCAAAGAAATGGAATTTCTTGGTTTGCGACAGGGGAATATGACGGTGAATGAGTATGCCACAAAATTTGAGAATTTGTCTCAATTCTCAGATTATGCTCAGACACGGCAAGATGATGTGTGGAGATGCAGGAAGTTTGAATCAGGGTTAAGGGTGGAACTGAAACGAGGAGTGGTATCCTTAAGAATGACTCAGTTTCATGCTTTGGTGGATGCATGTGCTCGACTTGAGGAGTTGGAGCCATCTAGAGATCAGAGGAATCGTAATTTTGGGCCGACAAGGTTTCAGAGAGGTGGAGGTAGCAATACGAATCGGTTTCAGCGTGAACCGTATTTCAGACCAACAGGGACTCAATCTCAACGACCATTGGTTAGTGGAGGTGCAAGTGGTAGTGGAACTGGGCAAAAGGTGGTGTTTACGCCAACGTGTTTTAAGTGTGGCAAGAAGGGCCATATATCTCCAGATTGTACAATCAAGGGGACAATCTGTTTTAATGTGGGCAGCCTGGGCATATGTCGAAAGATTGTACTCGACGCAGAAGAAACCCGCTATTCGGTATGTTAAAGCTAGTCGGCAAAAATGCGGAAGTACTCAACCAAGATCGGGAGGACGAGTATATACAATGATGGGATCTCGAGATTTCTAAGTCGATGATCTTATTCGGGAGAAGGAGACATTGGAGGTAATCTTCTTTGTATTGTATGATTCTGGTGCTACACACTCCTTTATTGCATATGATTGTGTGGAGAGATTGAAGTTGCCTGTGTCTTCTCTGAATGTTAAATTGAGTGTATCTACGCCAACTGCTAAGCCTGTTGTTACATCTAAGATCTGTTTGGACTGTCCTATTGTTGTGAATGGCCGTTTGTTTATGGTCAACTTGATTTGTTTACCTCTTGTTGAGATAGATGTAATTTTAGGGATGGACTGGTTATGTTCTAACCATATCCTTATAGACTGTGCAAGTAAAACCATAATTTTTCCTAAGGAAGAGGAGTCTGGATTCTTAACTGCTGTTAAGGTCAGGTCTTTGTTAAGAGATGGAGCACAGGGATATATGGTATTGTCTTCTCTAGAAGTTAAGAATGAGAAGGATGTGAATACTATTCCTGTTGTCAACGAGTTTCCTGATGTTTTTCCTGACGACGTACCTGGTTTGCCGCCTGAGAGGGAGATCGAATTCTCAATTGATTTAGTACCAGGAACGGGTCCTATCTCAATTGCACCGTATCATATGTCGCCAGTGGAATTGGAGGAGCTAAAGAAGCAATTGGTGGAGCTGTTGGAGAAAGAGTTTGTGCGACCTAGTGTTTCGCCATGGGGTGCGCCAGTGCTTTTAGTCAAGAAGAAGGACGGAACGTCTCGACTTTGTGTGAATTATCGTCAACTGAATAAGGTAACTATCAAGAATAAATATCCGCTTCCAAGGATTGACGATTTGATGGATCAGTTAAAAGGAGCTGTGGTATTTTCCAAGATAGATCTGAGATCTGGTTATCATCAGATTCATGTAAAAGGGGAAGATGTGCCGAAAACTGCTTTTCGAACTCGTTATGGACATTAAGAGTATCAGGTAATGCCATTCGGGGTGACGAATGCTCCTACCATATTTATGGATTATATGAACAGGATTTTTCGTCCTTATTTAGACAGATTTGTCGTTGTCTTTATTGATGACATTTTGATCTATTCTCAATCGAAGGAAGAGCATGCTGAACATCTGAGTATTGTCCTTCCGATTTTGAGGGAGAATCAGCTATATGCGAAATTATCTAAGTGTGAGTTCTGGTTGGAAGAAGTCCAATTTCTTGGTCACGTAATTTCTAAAGAAGGTATTGCGGTGGACCCATCAAAAGTGGAGACTGTTTTACAGTGGGAAAGACCTAAGAGAATGTGAAGTTCGAAGTTTTATTGGACTTGCTGGTTATTATCGGAGGTTTATCGAGGGTTTTTCCAAGATTGCTGGACCACTTACGCAGCTTACGAGGAAAACTCAAGCTTTTGAATGGACGGAAGAACGTGAAGCTAGTTTTCAAGAGTTGAAGAAGAGATTAACAACTGCACCGGTGTTGATCCTACCAGATTCGACGAAATCTTTTGAGGTGTATTGCGACGCTTCTTATCAAGGGCTAGGATGCGTGTTGATGCAAGATCGGAACGTGGTGGCATATGCTTCTCGACAATTGAAGGTTCATGAGAGGAATTATCCAACGCATGATTTGGAATTGGCCGCTGTGGTTTTTGCTTTAAAGATATGGAGACATTTTCTCTATGGAGCAACGTTCAACATTTTCAGTGATCACAAGAGCTTGAAGTACTTGTATGATCAGAAGGAGCTGAACATGAGGCAGCGAAGGTGGTTAGAATTCTTGAAAGATTATGATTTTCAACTGTTGTACCACCCTGGTAAGGCGAATGTTGTGGCTGATGCCTTAAGTAGAAAGATTATCAGTGCTTCTGCTCTGATGATCAAAGAAAAGGAGCTCATTGAACAGTTTAGAGATGTGTGGTCATGTGTTGAGTTAAAACCGGGGAGAATCTGTATTAACATGGTTACTATCTCGAGCGAGCTGATGGAAGACATAAGGGAAAAACAGAATGCTGATAAATTTTTGCAAGGAATAAGGGAGCAAATAAAGCAAGGCGAGACAATAGAGTTCAAAGAAGGAACTGATGGAATTCTGAGGTTTCGGGGTAGAGTTTGTGTTCCTCGTAACCGGGAGCTGAGAAGATATATTGTGAAACATGCCCATACTAGTTTATTGAGTATGCATCCAGGCATAACAAAGATGTACCAAGACTTGAAGAAGTTATTCTGGTGGCATGGATTGAAGAGTGATGTGATTAGGTGTGTATCAACTTGTCTAGTCTGTCAAAAGGCAAAAATGGAGCATCAAAGACCAGCTGGAATGTTACAACCGTTATCTATTCCAGAATGGAAATGGGATAGCATATCCATGGATTTCATTACCGGTTTGCCGAAGACAAGGAAAGGTCATGATTTGATATGGGTTATAGTCGATAGGCTTACGAAATCGGCTCATTTCTTACCAATTAATATTAAATATTCCTTGGAAAGATTAACCCAGTTGTACATCAGTGAAATTGTCAGATTACATGGTGTACCGACTAGTATAGTTTCTGATCGTGATCCGAGGTTTACGTCAAGGTTTTGGCAAAGTTTGCAAGAAACTATGGGAACTAAGTTACGACTGAGTTCAGCGTATCATCCGCAGACAGATGGTCAGACAGAAAGAACTATACAGTCTTTGGAAGATCTGTTGTGTGCTTGTGTTTTAGAACAACGAGGAAGTTGGGATGAAATTTTATCTTTAATAGAATTCACCTACAATAATAGCTTTCACTCAAGCATCGGAATGGCACCTTATGAGGCATTGTATGGAAGACGATGTCGAACACCGTTGTGTTGGTATCAAGATGGGGAAAGTATGACTGTTGGACCCGATCTTATACAACAAACTACGGAGAAGGTAAAGATGATACAAGAAAAGATGAAGATGATGCAAAGCAGACAAAAGAGTTATGCGGATAAACGAAGACGACCTCTTGAGTTTGAGTTGTAACGCCCCAATTTTTAGAAAATATTCTGAATGTACTGTTTTCTGTTTTTCATGCTTTTGTATGAAAGACCGTTATGTCCCTATTTTTCTGTTCTCGATTTCTGTATGAAAACAATTACGATAATACTGGCTCAAATTTTATTTGATCGTTTTACGTAATTTGTTTCGAGACGGAAAAATAAAAATTTTTTTTCAGCTATTGTATTAATTTTTCCGAAAGATATACAGCTATATAATACTGCTAGATATTTTATTTGAACGTTTTGGACGATTACCTACGTTGTGGGAAAAAACGGGAAAATGACCGTTACGTCCCGAACGTCTTGTTTTATTGCATTTTTTGCTTGTTTTTAATTGTTTTCTTCTTGATTTAATGCCCGAAAATACCGTCTGTGATTTTATATGGACTTTTTGTGTGATTTGCTCCGGCGCAGAAAATAATATTTTCCGGCCGGGGAAAATCTTGTTTTATTATTTAGAATTGGGGGATCTTACTTAACCCGATTCTCGAATGAGACTAAAAATAATCTTTTAATTTTTAGGATTTAATCACAAATAAAATAATTTTATATTATTATAATATTATTTTATTAGTCAAGTAATTTAGTGACAAAGTGGACCCGTAAATATTTTGCGGGACCCACAATTAGCAAAACAGTTAGATCGGTAGCTTAATTAATCACCGTAAGCGTAGAACTTTCCGAGCAAGCCGACTCGTGAGAGAATTTATTACAATCGTGTGACTAAGCAAGGTGAGTCACCATGAGCCAACCAATGAAAATCAAGCTTGCTCACCAAGACTTAATCTTAGCCTTTGATGTAATCTATGGCTTGGATGAAGCCAAGCAAGGAGCCACCTTGCATGCCCTTAGAGAGCTACGGCCAAGTGAAGGAGGGAGGACCAAAAATCACTTTGTCTTCCTTGCTTTTCTCTCTTCTCTCTCATCAAGAACCCTAGCCACCATTGTTGTTCCTTTTTCCCTTCCATTCGGCCAAGACACTAACTACACCATCCAACCATTCAAAAATTTTTCTAACCAAGTTTCCTTAACCTAAACACTATTCTAAGAACCTTTGTAGTTGGGAGTTTCAAAAATTTTTCTAACCAAGTTTCCTTAACCTAAACACTATTCTAAGAACCTTTGTAGTTGGGAGTTTCTTCAAATTCTTCCATCTAGGGCTTGGAAACCAACCTTGAAAGTTTTACCTAGAAGGTAAAATTTCATGCTTTTCTTTTCTCTCTTCTTTTTCAAAGTTCTAAACCATGATTTCTCCATGGTTTAGCTTTTTCATGGTTAATAACATGTAGATTTTATTTGAGATTTTTAGGTATTTGGTGGAGTGAAAACCGAAACATAGGAGGTGTGAAAGCAAGCTTTTTGTCTTCATTTAAGGTAAGAGGAAGACAATTCTTATCATCCCTTGATGGTGGTAAGAAGATGGATTGTTTGTAGAATCCATAAGGATTCGGTTGTGGTGTGTTTATTGATGTGTATTTGTTAATTTTTGTGGTTGCTAGTAGCTTAAGTGTTGTATGTTAGTAGCTTTCTTGTTTGGTGATTGTAATAATTTTGCATGTTTATTAGCTTTTGATTGTATGTCTATATGCTTTAATTTAGGTTTTATATGTTAGAAATATTTTGCATGTGTTAGAAATATAAATGCATGTGTTAGAATTGTATGATAAGGTTTAGGATGTGAATAACATGTGTAAATTTGCATGAGTGTTCCAAAGAACACATTCCCTAGCTCAAGCAATGACCAAGTGTGAGGACCAAAATGTTCTCTTCATTTTTCCTAAAGTGCAACTTAATTAATTAGGAGAAATAAGAAGGTTTCAAATTGTTTTGATCAAAGAAAAGGAATTTAGAAATCAAATGGTAAAGATTTAGTAAATTTTGGGCCAACATGCCTAAAGGATTTATTTGATTCAAAATCATTACTTTATAACATGATTTAATAAACTTAGATAAGATAATACCTTTGACATGATTTAGAAATCAAATGAAAAAGTTTTACAAAATTCGGCCAACATGCCACTATAGGTAATTATGATTTCTAAAACTTGATTTCAAACCTTTTTCAATCAAAAAGAGACAATACAAGTTAAAAAGAAATTTTTATAATGATTTTTGAAGAAACAAATTGAGTAGAATTAAGTTTAAAGGATTAAAACTAGTGATTTTATCATTAGGAAGTAAAATACAGAAATTTTGAGAAATTTTCTAACATATAGCTCACTTTAAGTTTTGAAGCATGTTAGAGATTTCAAAAAGAATTAAATGATATGGTTAAAAATTAGGTAAATAGAAAATTTTATGGAAAATTTAGAAAACCATTATTATAAGTTTATAAACAAAATGCTGTCAATTTTTAGTAAAAATGAACCTATAAGATAGTAAAAATATCCTAATGACAGTATGCAGTATGAAAAATTATTCTACGTAGTTTAAATGTACTAAGTATTATTTCTATCTGTTTAAACAGTAATTTTAAGGGCATTCGAATAAGAAAATGATTTAAAAATTCTACGCGATTGAGAAAACGTATTAAAAATGCTACGCGATTTCAAAAATAGAAAAATATCTTTACCCGATTTTTAAACGTTTGTAAAAACGACGGAATTATGAAAATGCGATAAAATTTCTACGCGATTGACCGTTACTATATTATTTTATGCTGTCGGGAAAAAGTGAACCCGTACAGGCTTTTTGAAAATCTATATGCTGTCGGGAAAATGTGAACCCGTACAGGTTTTTGAGAATTATTTGCTGTCGGGAAAATGTGAACCCGTACAGGCTTTCCATCTATCTGTTATGTGTGCCATGTATTTGGTGGATTTGTTGACGAGACGAATCACATCGTGTTGTCGATGCGATAAACATAGTGTGGTTCATTGTTCTAATGAACTTGGAGGCTTTAGTGTACGGGATCCCACATGTGGACAGTTGGTCGCTCCGCTGGGCCGTGGTAAACCGATAGCACACTATGGTACTCGACGTACACTATATTTAATCGAGATTTGTGAAATCTAGTAGTACATTTGCCTGTAGTGCCACAACGTGAGACCGTGAACTAGACCACGCCTGGATTGATGGATTCTGTGTCGTGGGGCTATAGACGCAACGTGTGACAGCCGCAATAGTTGGTGGGGCAGCCGTGGTACTATTAGGTTTTGCGAATCATTCTCTCTCTCGATACTTGTGTTTTTCTTTAGCTCCATGGAGTAGGATTTTGTCATATTATTTATCTCTATGTATATTTGTTTCTATCTTATCTATTTATTGTTTATCTCGTATTTTATTTGTTTATTTTATCCGGTTATTGTTATTATATTTGGTTATTATATCGTATCGTTTATTCTTATCTTTCTTGTTTTATCTGTGAAGTTTTATTTGTGATGTGATACATTATGATGATATCTAAATTTTCTTCAATCTGTTATTATAATTGTTAAAGCTTTATGTATTGCATGAACTGTATGTATATTGTTTGTCGTCTTTTTATTGGCCATGTTGTGATGATTTTATGTTGTCTTACCTCTTTGTTATATGTATTTTCTGTTTATTTATTTTACGCGGTAAAGACTTCGAGGAAGAGGAATGGCCTCTTGAGATCGTGTACCCTGAAGAGGAGGAAGTCCGGCAAGCAGACGATCAGTTTGACGATCAGGAACCATCCGATCATCCATATCCTCTGGATTGATTGTGAGGGATGGCGACGCCAAGATTTTTGGGATTCATAGAGTTGGTATTTCATGGAGGTGCTCTGGCTTGGCATTTACGAGGAGATCGTGACTCTGTGACGTATGCAGGAAGTGTGACTGTGATCCTACGTCATCGTTTTGATGAAGAGCCTGTCATGACTACGACGTTATTTCTGCACTTAGAGTTACCCTTATCCATTAGGCGTTATTGGGGTGCTGAAAACCCTGAGCCTAGTGAGATAAGCATCGTATCGACTGCGCGATCCCGTTATCGCCGTGTGTCGAGACATCCAGGATATCTATCTCCTGATGATCATTTTCATGCTGAGAGTGATCCATCAGAGGATTAGATAATCATGATGTTTTTTTTGGGCGCGTCAGCGTATGTCTGTATATATATTAACTCTTTTATTGCTTTCTTTACTGTCTTTGTTTAAATAGTTGTGGTCTTAGTTGTAAATTATTTGTACAGTTTATAACTTAATCATATGTATATTATTAGTGATGATTTTTTTTTTATTTCGTATTTTCTCGCATTATCTTTTTATTACATATTTCTGTCTATCAGGAATTATTTTACAACCCGTAATGATATTTAACAAATGTTTCACAACTTGGGTAGATTTTATTTCTATTTCTTTTATTTTCTTTTATGTGTGACATCTTCCAAAGGCGTGTTACATGAGGAGGGTGAGCATGTGTTTTTAAGTGTTTCATTGGACCGTATCAGATTATCCGACGTGTAGGTCCTGTAGCGTATCAGATCGCTATGCCGCCGTTTTTGTCAAATCTACATGACGTATTTCATGTGTCTCAGTTACGAAAGTATATACCAGATCCGACGCATGTTATATAGCCAGATGACGTGCAGCTGAAGGAGAATTTGACCTATGAAACTTTACCTGTCAGAATTGAGGACAGAAAGGTAAAACAGCTTCGAGGGAAAATGATCGAACTAGTGAAAGTCATATGGAATGATGTGACGGGTGAAGCTACCTAGGAGCTGGAAGATAAGATGAAGGATCAGTATCCTCATTTGTTTTGAGGAACAGCGAATTTCGAGGACGAAATTTTTATTTGTTGGGGAGAGTTGTAACGCCCCAATTTTTAGAAAATATTTCGAATGTACTGTTTGCTGTTTTTCAAGTTATTGTATAAATGACCGTTGTGTCCTTATTTTACTGTTTCTCAATTTCTGCATGAAATACAAATACGTTTATACAGGCTCAAATTTTATTTAGTCTTTTTACGTAATTTGTTCCGAGACGATAAAATAAAAGTTTTTCCGAGCTATTGTTTTAATTTTTCTGGAAGATATACAGACAATTAATATTGTCTGTAATTTTATTTGAACTTTTTGGACGATTAGCTACGTTGTGGGAAAAAATGGGAAAATGACCATTATGTCCCGAACGTCTTTGTTTTGGTATTTTTTTTTGTTTTTAATTGTTTTCTACTTGATTTAATGTCCGATATTACCGTCTTGTGATTTTATATGGACTTTTTGTGTGATTTGCTCGAGCGGGAAAATAATATTTTTCTGGGCCTGGGAAATCTTATTTTATTATTTAGAATTGGGGGATCTTACTAAACCCGATTCTAAATGAGACGATAAATAATCTTTTAATTTTTAGGATTTTTCTTGTCAAATAAAATAATTTTATAATTTTATAATATTATTTTATTAGTCAGTATAATAAAATGACAGTGGACCCGAAAATGTTTTGCGGGACCCACGTTTAGCTAATACGGTTAACTTAGTAGCTTAATTAAACATCATTAGCAGTAGAACTTTCCAGAACAAGCTGACTCAGCTAGCTGACTAAGCTGATAATTAATGAAGCAGTGTGACTAGGCTTGGGGAGTCATCAATAACCAACCAATAGGAGACAAGCTTGTTAAGCAAGCTTTAATCCTAACCTTTGATGCATCCAAGGGCTTGGATGAAGCCAAGCAAATGCACACCTTGCATGCTTGATGAGCTACGGCCAAGGGAGGTGAGAGATCAATCTTCACTTTGCTTGCATTCAAAAATTCTCTCTTCTCTCTCATCAAAAACCCTAGCCACCATTCTTGTTTCTTTTCTTCACCATTTTCGGCCAAGCTTGCTTCTTGATCATCCAACCACCCAAAATTCAATCAAGCCAACTTTTCTAAACCTAAACACCATCCTAAGAACATCTCTGGTTGAGAGTTCTTACAAATTCTTGCATTTGGAGCTTGGAAACCAATCTTGAAGATTTTACCTAGAAGGTGAAATCTCATGCTTTTCTTTTCTCTCTTCTTTTTCAAAGTTCTAAGCCATGATCTATCCATGGTTTAGGTTCTTTTTCATGGTTAGTAACTTGTAGAATTTTGTTTGAGTTGCTAGGTACTTGGTGGAGAAAACTGAATACTAGGAGGAGTGAAAGAAAAACCATTTGTCTTCATTTAAGGTAAGAGGAAGACAAATCTTATCACCTATGGATGGTGGTAAGAAGATGGAGTTTTGATTTTGTGATTGTAGAATCCATAAGGATTCATGTTTGTATTTGTTAATAGCTTTCCTATTTGTTGTTTGTAATAATTTGCATGTCTACAAGCTTTAAGTTGCATGTCTACAAGCTTTGATAATATTGCATGTGTTAGAATTGTATGATAAAGTATAAAATTGCATGATAATGTATAGGATGTGAACAACATGTCAAGGAAATGCATGTGTGTTCCAAAGAACACTTCATGATGGCTCATGGCCACTAACAAAATGGAGAACCAAAATGTTCTCTTAATTTTCTTAAAAGGTGATTTAATTAACCTAGGAGAATTAAGAAGGTTTCAAGTTGTTTAAATCAAGAAAAATGAATTTGGAAATCAAATGGCATAACCTTACATTTTCGGCCAACAAGCCTAACTTCAACACTTGATTTCTAAAATTATTTTCTAAGGTAAGGATTTAATCAATGTAGACAATACAAGAGATTTAACATGCATTTAGAAGGTGAAAAACAATTTGGAAATCAAATGCAAAGTTTTTATCAAATTCGGCCAACATGCCAAATTAGATATTCATGATTTCTAAAATTAATTTCAAGTTATTTTTAATCAAGAAGAAGCAATATAAGTTAAAGTAAATTTTCTACAATGAGTTTTAAAGAAATAAAGTGGTTAGAACTAAGTTTAAGAGGTTAATACTAATGATTTCTACTGTAAGAAGAAATACAGTAACTTTCAAAAATTTCTAACATAGGGCTCATACTATATTTTGAAGCATGTTAGTAATTTTCAAAAGGATTAAGTATATGGTTTAAAAAATTTAATAAACAGAATTTTTTACGGTAAAATTAGGAAACCATTATTATAATTTTCTAAGCAAAATACTGTCAATTTTTAGTAAAAACGGACAAATAAGATAAAAAAGATGTCCAAAAGACAGTATACGGTATAGAAAATATTATACGTAGTTTAAAAGTATTATTTATTAATTCTGTCTATTTAAAAAGTGATTTTTAAAGAATTCGGTCAAGAAAATGATTTAAAAATCTTACGCGATTGAGAAAACGTATTAAAAATCCTACGCGATTTTGAAAACAAAAAAATACATTTACCTGATTTCAAAACGTTTGTAAAAACGACGAGATTGTGAAAACGCGATAAAATTTCTACGCGATTGACCGTTACTGTATCTATTTTCGCTGTCGGGAAAATGTGAACCCGTACAGGCTTTTGAAGATTTTTCGCTGTCGAAAAAATGTGAACCCGTACAGGCTTTCTATCTTTCTGCCATTGAGGGCATATTATTATCTTGAGGGCATTTTCATAATTTCATATTTTTAGAATTATGTATTGTGTCTATGCCAAATTTTTGGTGTTTTGGTTGACGAGACGAATCACATCGTGTTGTCGATGCGATAAACGTAGTGTGGTTCATTGTTCTAATGAACTTGGAGACATTAGTGTACGAGATCCCATATGTGGACAGTTGGTAGCTCCGCTGGGCCGTGGTAAATCGATAGCACACTAATGGACTCGACACGCACTATATTTAATCGAGATTTGTAAAGTCTAGTAGTACATTTGCCTGTAGTGCCACAACGTGAGACCGTGAACTACACCACGCCTGGATGATGGATTCCTGTGTCGTGGGGCTATAGACGCAACGTGTGACAGCGCAATAGTTGGTTGGGCAGCCGTGGTACTAATAGATTTTGCGGGTCATTCTCTCTGATATCTTTGTGTGTTTTTAGCTCCATGGAGTAGGGTGTGTTTTATATTTATTTATTGGGATTTATCTATTTATTTCATCTTATCTATTTATTTTATCTTATCTATTTATTTTATTTTATCTATTTATTTTGTTTTATCTGTTTATTATATTGATTTATTTGTTTACTGTGTTTGTGTTATCTATTGTTGCATTGTAGCATTTGTTTCTTATTTTATCCGTAATGGCGTATTGCTTTGGAATATTTATATTTTTTTTGAATCTTTACGCTACTCGTTACTTATTACTGTTATAGCTTTTTCATATTGCATGAACTGTATATCTGTTGTTTGTCGTCTTCTTATTGGTCATGTTTGTGGTGATTTTAGATTGTCTTACCTCTTTATTGTATGTGTTTCCTGTATATTTATTTTATGCAGTAAAGAGTTTGAGGAAGAAGAAGAGGAACAGCCTCTTGAGGTCCTGTACCCTGAGGAGGAGGAAGATCAGCAAATCAACGACCAGTTTTACGATCAAGAACCATTTGATCATCCATATCCATTGGATTGATTAGTTTTGGTATGGCGGTGCCCGGATTTTTGGGGTTCGTGACTCTGGAGTTTCACGGTGGATCGCTATCTTGGCACATGAGAGGAGATAGAGACTCGGTGACGTACGCGGGACGGATGACTGTGACCTTACGTCATAGGTTTGATGGAGAGCCGATCATGACTACGACAGTGTTTCTACATTTAGAGTTACCCTTATCCATTAGGCGTCATTTTGGTGGTATGACCATGGAGCCTAGTGAGATAAGTATCGTATCGACTGCGCGATCACGTTATCGCCGAGAGTCGAGGCATCCAGGATATTTGTCCCCTGATGATCATTTTCATGATGAGAGTGATCCTTCGAGGAGTAAATATGTTTGATGTTTTTTTTTTTTAGCGTGCGTCTGCGTATGGATGTATATATTGACTCTTTTCTTGTTTTTATTTCTTGTTTTTATTTTTGTTTTTGTTTAAATATTTGTAATTGTAGTTGTAAATTATTCGTACAACTATAACTTAAAACATCTGTATATTATAAGTAATGTTGTTTTGTTTTATGTTTTTTTTTTATTTGCTATTTCCGCATATTTTATTCAAGAATATTCTGTTTAACAGGAATTATTTTACAACCCGTAATAGTATGTAACAAATGTTTCACAACTTGGGTAGATTTTATTCATTTATTTTTATCTTTCTTTTATGTGTGACATCCTTCAAAGGGGTGTTACATCATGGTTTGATGAGAACCTGGGAATGTAAAATTGGTTTGCAATAAGAATCAAGTGAAGCTTAAATGGTTAAGTATTGAATAATGATGTTAAATGTAATAAATGGGTTTAGGGGTTTAATACCCCAAAGGGAGGCTACGGTTTTAGCTTAGATCCATGAAGGATTGAGTTGGCTTTGGTGAACTAAAATTAAAGTGATTGGATATCAAGAAACTAATACATAAAATGGAGAGGAATTGTGATTTTGAGAACCTTGAGGGACCACGGTATTAGAGAGAAAGTTTGAGGTTTAAATGATGCATTGGTGCATCTTTGGAAACTAAGAAATTACAGACATGCATAATCCATAATGAAGTGGAAGAATTTAATTGAATGATGACACTTGAGAAGACCACGGTTTTGAGGGGTTATTTACCCTAAGATTGTCATAATTGACCAAAGTTAAAGACTTCGAAAATGTAAATCCAAAATATGAACTTGTGGAAATTGATGAGCTATATGTGAGTACATATTGATGTTGAGGGATTGAATTGACCCCAAGTGAAATAAAACCTACATAATTAGGTATCAAGAGACTAGTGTATAAAATGAAAGGAAAATTTAGAATCTTGAAGGCTTGTGAGGCCACAGTTTTAGGGGTTGTTTAACCTAAAGAATTTCATAATTTATTAAGACTTAAGTTATTGGAAACGTTGAACCCTTAATGGGGAATGTTAATAATGGATGGACCATAAACATACATGGAGGTTGAGGAGTGGTACCATACTATTATAAGGCCCTATGTGGGGTTAAGTAATTGTTGGTGAGATTATGATCTATCATTGATATGATGTATTGATATTGATAATGAATTATATACCGTCGTGGTATTGAATATGATAAATATATTTTTGATAAACATACATGATTGGATATTGCGTTGTCATGCATATGTGTTGTCCGTTGGACATATTTGAATTGATAAACATACATGCTTGGACATTGTGCCATCATGCATATGTATGCCTAAGAGTTGAATAACACCTATGTACGAGTGCGAATAGACTAAGCAGAGGGTCATATGTTGTTGACCCGGGGAGCGTCGAGGTGCGGGTGCTCCACATGGATAGTTAATAGCTCCTCTATGCCGTGGGGTAGACCGATGCAAACACACCGATGATCCTGACTGGACGCTGTCCTATCTCGCGATCAACTGTTGAGGTGCCACGTATAAGCCATTGATGCACAAATATTTTATGAGATGAAGCACACTATTTTTAAGGCTAACGATATACTGGCATTACTCCTTAATCATTCACTCCGAAAGGTTGATGTCTAGCTCCATAGAGTAAGAATTGTGGTATCATAATACATTGTGCATCGTTCATTGTCAGTCTCATAAACTGTTGAGCATGAACACTTGTGACTGTGAAAGTAATTGTTTTACTTCTGTAAATGATTATTTGATTATTGTGCTGATTGCTGGAAATATTGTTGTGATCTGCCCGTTATTGTTGATTCTTGCTATTGCTTACTGTTGTTCTACTTTTACTATAAATATTATTATTACTGTTGATAAATATATGATCTATATTGCTTTGTGGGCACTCTGCGCAGTGTTGATTTCTTACTGCCGTAATGGTAATGAAAGATGGATGTCTCACCACTTTCTTGTATTTCTGTATTTCTGTTTTATATTTATATTTGATAAAAGATCGTGAGGATAATGAAGAGGGACCACACTTTTACCGATTGGATTGGGCACCTGGATAAGATTTCTTCAGTTACGTACGAGTGCAGCTGCGTGGGGGCATTGATGCCTGAATTGTCGATTGGGACACTGAGCGTCATATGTATATAGGGTTGCGGCTTTGTCTGCTAGTAGTGCCTATCCCAAGGATTACTACTTTTCCCCTTTAGTGTTTTGTTCCCGCTATATTTTTATTTGAATATATAAATACTATGCTTAGTGTTATCTTATCAGTACCTTGTGTTAAAGGTGGATGTACTATATTTAAAAAATATGTTTTTTTCCTTCAATGGTTGTATTAAATGGTTGGATAATAAATATGTGTCATTCGAGGCTCCTATTTTCTACTTATGCATAATGGAAACAATTTTTACTTTTGAAATTACGGTTGTTGAGACTGTGACACACCTTGATTTAGTAATTGTGGTACAATGACGATTGTGTCATGATTATTATATCAAGGGGTGTTACAAAGAACCCTTAAAAAACCGTGGCCTCCAAAGACCATTACCAACTCAATTTCTTCCATTACAAGTATCAATCTTTTAATGTCCAATTACATAGGTTTCATTACTCACAATTTTAATTCCAACCCTTAATAAATTGGGCCAAAACTGTGGCCTTCTAAAGTCACCAAAATTCTAATTTTTCTTCATATTATGCATTAGATACTTGATCCCTAATCACTCAAATTTTATCTCACACAAAATCACTCCAAACCCCTAAAATCCAAGCCAAAACCGTGACCTCACTTTAGTGTAGGGAACCCTCAAATTTTTCCATTCATTACTTCTAACATTTCAAGTATTCCAACAACACCAATACAATCAAAATCATTATTCAATCATCAACATCAATTTAGAACATATACACATGCAAAATCATCAAACAAAGTAAGCATAGAAATATAGATTTCTCCATCAAACAAACACCCAAAGTCTCCTCACCACCAATAATGGTAGAAGTGAGTAAATCTCCCTCTTACCTAAAGGAAGAACACGAAAATGGTCTCCTATTAGCTCCTTGGTGGTTTCGGTTTTGAGCTTCCAAAACCCTAAAAATTTCCATCATCAAGAATCAACATCAAGTATGGTAAAAGATAGATCTTTGGTCTCCAATGAAACCATAGATCACGAAAATGAAGAGAAAGGAAGAAGAAAATGGAAACTTTACCTCAAAGTTAGAAGCTTTGTCTTAGAAGACAATGGAAGTGATGGTGGATTTTGAAGAAACTTTCTAAATAGGAAATGTAGAGGAGGTTGAGGTGAGTGTAGAAATGGTGTTAATGAAGATAAAAGATGAAAAATGGTGGTCATAATGGAGGCTGCAAAACCGTGTGGAGAGGGGAGAAGAGAGAGAGAAGGTGGAGAGAAAAATGAAGAAGAAGAACTAGAGAGAGAAAGTGTTGTAGGAAAATGATATTTTTAGTGTATATTGATTAAGGGAGGGAAGCAAAATTGCTTCCCCTTGGGCTATGTGTGTCGCGGCAAAGGAGAGAGAGACGGGGGGTGGAGAGGCTTCTCCAACAAGCCAAGGGCATTCTTGACCTTTGGTGGTCAAAGTTTCTCAAAGAAGCTTTGATTAAAATACAATAAATTTAAATTAAAGTGGATTTGATTAGACATAAAATGGATTACATTAGGATAATGTGATAGGATTTTTAGTACATGTTATTATCTAATGGACAATTGCTACAGTCGATAGAAGTCAGTATTAATTTGTCTGACAGATAAAATTTACACAACGATTATTCTTTTATTTGATAAAATTTTTCGAAAAACATGAAACCTCGTAAATTGTGTCCAGTCTCGGGTTTAGTAAGATCCCCCATCAACGTTTCCACAGATCAAGGTTATAGGGAAAATATCTCATTTTCTCAGTTCCGCTCAGTTTGTACGCAAAATGAGGAATAATATTAAAATATTCCACATTCTCAGAAAAATCCAGAAAAATTTTCAAAAATCACAAATATTATAAAATGAATATTTATAAAGAAATAATTAAATTTTTGGGTGTTACAACTCTCCCTAACAAATAAGAATTTTGTCCTCGAAATTTTCGTACCTTAAAACAATTCTGGGTATTGCTCCTTTATCTTTTCCTCTAGTTCCCATATCGCATCTCCAGTTATCTCATTCCAAATTACTTTCACCAATGGTATGTCTTTCCCTCTGAGTTGCTTCATTCTCCTATCCTCAATCCATACAGGAGTTGTTTCATAAGTCAAATTTTCCTTTAATTGTATTGAATCAGGTGTTATGACATGATCAAGACTCGAAATGTATTTTCGAAGTTGTGACACATGGAAAACGTTGTGGGGATTTGAAAGAAAAGGTGGTAAGGCTATTTGGTAAGCAACAGGACGTACCCGACAAAGGATTTGGTAAGGTCCAAGGAATTTTGGAGTAAGTTTTCTAGATTTGAGAACCCAACCAACCTTAATCGTAGGCATGACTTTCAAGAACACATGCTCTCCTTCCTCAAATTCAAGAGGTTTCCTTCTTTTGTCTGCATAACTCTTTTGTCAACTTTGAGACGTTCTCATCTTCTCCTGAATCATCTTGACTTTCTTAGTCGTCTGTTATATGAGATCTGGTCCAATGGTAAGCCATTCTCCGTCTTGATACCAATATAAAGGCGTTCTACATCTTCGTCCATACAGAGCCTCATAGGGTGCCATCCCTATGCTTGAATGATAACTGTTATTATAGGTAAACTCTACCAACGGTAAAATTTCATCCCAGCTTCTAGTCTGTTCTATAGCACAAGCTCTCAACAAATCTTCCAATGATTGAATTGTTCTCTCTGATTGACCATCCGTCTGCGGATGGTATAGAGAACTCAATTGTAACTTTGTTCCCATTGCTTATTGAAGACTTTGCCAAAATTTTGATGTAAATCGAGGATCTCGGTCAGAAATGATACTTGTAGGCACACCATGTAGTCTGACGATTTCTTCGATGTATAATTGAGTCAGCTTCTCCAATGGATATCTTATGTTGATCGGCAAGAACTATGCTGAATTTGTAAATCGATCCACAATTACCCATATTGAATCATAACCTCTTTTTGTCCTTGGCAATCCAACAACAAAGTCCATGGCAATACTATCCCACTTCCATTCGAGAATAGTCAAGGGTTGTAACATTCCAGATGGTCTTTGATGTTCAATCTTTGTTTTCTGACAAACCAAATAGGAAGATACGCATCTAGTGATATCTCTTTTCATCCCATGCCACCAAAGTAACTTCTTCAAATCTTGGTACATTTTGGTCATTCCAGGATGTATACTCAACTGACTCGTGTGAGCATGTTCAAGTATATATTTCCTGATTTCCTCATCTTTAGGCACACAAACTCTACCTTGAAATCTCAAAATTCCATCGCTTCCTTCTTCTAGTGTTGATACACCACCCTGCTTTATTAGTTCTCTTTCTTCTTGTAAGAACTTATCAATTTTCTGCTTCTCTCGGATATCTTCCATTAAATAATTCGAAATATTGACCATGTTTATGCAAATTTTGCCCGGCATTAGTTTCACAAAAAGACCATATGTCTCTGAATTGTTTTATTAGATTCTGTTCTCTGATCATCATGGTAGAAACACTGATTGTTTTCCTACTTAAGGCATCAGCCACAACATTTGCCTTTCCAGGGTGATACTGAAGTTGAAAATCATAGTCTTTTAGGAATTCTGACCATCTTCGCTGCCTCATGTTCAACTCTTTCTGGTCATACAAATACTTCAAGCTCTTATGATCACTGAAGATGTTGAACATTGCTCCATAAAGATAATGTCTCCATATCTTCAAAGCAAATACAACAGCAGCCAACTCCAAGTCATGCGTTGGATAGTTTTTCTCATGTACTCGCAATTATCTCGATGCATAAGCCACCACTTTTCTGCCTTGCATAAGGACATAACCTAATCCTTGGTATGAAGCGTCACAATGCACCTCGAATGGTTCACTTGGATTAGGTAAAACTAACATTGGTGAAGTAGTTAGTCTCATTTTCAACTCTTGAAAACTTCCCTCGCAAGCATCCGTCCATTCAAAAGCTTGGTTCTTCCTCGTGAGTTGAGTGAGAGGTCTGGCAATCTTAGAAAACCCTTCAATAAGTCTCCGGTAATATCCCGTTAATCCAATAAAGCTTTGGATTTCGGTCACCGTCTTCGGTCTTTCCCATTGAAGAACAACCTGTACCTTTGATGCGTCTACATCAATTCCTTCCTTTGAAATCACATGGCCCAAGAATTTAACTTCATCTAACCAAAACTCACACTTCGATAACTTGGCATACAGCTCTTTCTCCTTCAGAGTCTGAACAACTATACTGAAATGTCCAGTATGATCCTCCTGATTTTTCGAATAGATCAAGATATCGTCAATGAAGACAACAACGAATCTAACCAGATAAGGATGAAAGATTCTATTCATATAATCCATGAAAATAACAAGTGCATTAGTCACACCAAATGGCATCACAAGGTACTCGTAATGTCCATAACGAGTACGAAAAGCCGTTTTAGGAATGTCTTCCACTTTTACTCTGATCTGATGGTAGCCCAATCGCAAATCGATCTTAGAAAACACAGCTGCTGCCTTCAACTGATCCATTAGGTCATTTTTCCTAGGCAATGGATACTTGTTCTTGATCGTGACCTTGTTTAACTGACAATAATCAACGCACAATCTCAATGGGTCTTGCTGAAAAACACTCTTCGAATACCTATCGGGGTATTCGAATACCTAAAACCAGTTTTAAATTTCAAAACCAAAAAATGGTTGTTTAATTTTGGTTTTATTTCTTTGCAATTTTTGACCAAAAAATGGTCTTCTTCATTTTTTTAACTAGCAATACTGGTGCTCCCCAAGGTGATACACTGGGTCTCACAAATTGCTTCTCCAAAAGCTCATCCAGTTGCTTCTTGAGCTCAACTAGCTCTGCAGACGATATTCGGTAAGGCGCTATGGAAATAGGACCAGCTCCAGGTACTAGATCAATGGCAAATTCGATCTCCTGCTCCGATGGTAAACCAGGTACATCTTCAGGAAAAACTTCAGGAAATTCTCAAACCACTGAGATAGCGTCCACATCTACCTCGTTCTTAACTTTCAAAGAAGACAACAATATGTATCCTCGAGCTACTTCTTTCAAGAAAGCTTGAACTTGGTTGGCCGTCAAAAACCTAGAATTCTTATCCAAAAGGAAAACTATGGTTTTTCTAGAACAATCTAACAAGAGATGGTTAGAAGATAATCAATCCATTCCTAATATCACATCTAATTGAGATAATGGCAAACAGATCAAATCAACAGAAAAGATTCGACCTTCAACAATCAATGGACAATTCAAACAGACTTTGGTGGTAACAACAGGTGTAGCAGTTGGAGTTGAAATAGTTAAATCAAATGGTAAAGAAGACACATGTAAACCAAGTCTTTTCACACAATCATAGGAAACAAAAGAATGAGTTACACCAGAGTCATACAGTACACTTAAAAGATTACCTTCTATGACACCTTCCCCTTATATAAGATCTTCAGATTAAGAGGCTTAAACACCACTCAGGGTGTAAACTCAACCTCCAGCCTGCGGTTTAGCAGTTCTAGCAGCATTGACGGAAGGTTCCGCCTTAGGTTGATTGCATTCACGAGAAACATGTCCAGGTTTCCCGCATCTGAAGCAGATCACTCCTTTAATAGTACAGCCCCTCGTGTAGTGCTCTTTCCTGCACTTAGTGCATCTCGGCGTAGACGCCGTTGTTTGACCCGTTCTGCCCAAACTTACTCCAGGATTTTCACCTTGCGGCTTCTGTTGTTGATTTCCAGGTGGTCTAGAATAAGGCTTCTTCTAGTAACGGTTAGCATTACTGCTTCCTCCTCTTTGGGATCGAAAAGGTCCAAAGTTTCTATTCCTTGCATCTCGCGCCTGGTCCAAGTCTTCCACCCAGCGACATGTATCAAGTAGTTCCGAAAACTGAGTAATCTTCAAAGTTATGATAGCCCTCTTTACCTCACTTTAGTGTAGGGAACCCTCAAATTTTTCCATTCATTACTTCTAACATTTCAAGTATTCCAACAACACCAATACAATCAAAATCATTATTCAATCATCAACATCAATTTAGAACATATACACATGCAAAATCATTAAACAAAGTAAGCATAGAAATATGGATTTCTCCATCAAACAAACACCCAAAGTCTCCTCACCACCAATAATGGTAGAAGTGAGTAAATCTCCCTCTTACCTAAAGGAAGAACACGAAAATGGTCTCTTATTGGCTCCTTGGTGGTTTCGATTTTGAGCTTCCAAAACCCTAGAGATTTCCATCGTCAAGAATCAACATCAAGCATGGTAAAAGATGGATCTTTGGTCTCCAATGAAACCACAGATCACGAAAATGAAGAGAAAGGAAGAAGAAAATGGAAACTTTACCTCAAAGTTAAAAGCTTTGTCTTGGAAGACAATGGAGGTTATGGTGGATTTTGAAGAAACTTTCTAAATAGGAAATGTATAGGAGGTTGAGGTGAGTGTAAAAATGGTGTTAATGAAGAGAAAAGATGAAAAATGGTGGTCATAATAGGGGCTACAAAATCGTGTGCAGAGGGGAGAAGAAAAGATAAGGTGGAGAGAAAAATGAAGAAGAAGAACTAGAGAGAGAAAGTGTTGTAGGAAAATGATATTTTTAGTGTATATTGATTAAGTGAGGGAAGCAAATTGCTTCCCCTTGGGCTATGTGTGTTGCGGCAATGGAGAGAGAGAAGGTGTAACACCCCAAAAATTCGTATTTTATTTATTTCGGTCGATTCTTAATTATTTTGAGTAATCCGACTCGACTTCCGTGAATTTTATAATTTTTGTGATTTTTAGGAATTTTTGGGAGTTTTTATGTTTTTGATTATTTTAATATTATTTTTGGGCTGTATATAAGCCTTCGTATTTTATTTCTTTCTGTCAATCCTTAATTATTTTTACTAATCTGATTTGAGTTTCATGAGTTTCACAATTGTTATGATTTTTGTGAATTTTTGTGATATTTCAAATATTTTGAATATTTTAATATATTTTAGATATTTCGAGATATTTTGAATATTTTAATATATTTGAGATATTTTAAGATGTTTTTAAGATATTTTGAATATTTTATTATATTTTATTATATTTTATTATATTTTGGAATATTTTGAATATTTAATATATTTCTGATATTTTAGGTTGTGTGTAGGCTCGAGGCAGGCCCCAAAAAAATAAAAATTTTCCTTAGCCAAAAAATTTTGTATTGTTGATTCAGAGTCAGGGAATCTTACTAAACCTGAAAACGGAAATAATTTTTGAAGTTTTGTTTTTCTACGATTTTATCTGACAAATAAAATCAGGATATGTTTTATTATCTATTGGATAATATTTTTCTTGGAAATATCTAGTGGATGATTCTAGACGCAAGCCTAGTCACCTGCTCTAGAATGTTCTAGACGATGACTCATCATTTGGTGACTCACCTAGGTGACTAGCCTAGTGACTCACTATTCTAGAAGACTCTAGAAAATGCCTCGTCACGTGCCTAGTCATCAAGTACTTGAGTACTTGCTTTACATGTGGACCAATGAGGAGCTGGTCAAAGTCGGCAGCTGTGACTCATCGCGGAGGACCAATAGAAGCTTGACATGTGATGTGACACCTCAGCACCTATGACTTAGCATATTCGAGAAGCTTCCAGAAGCGATGACTCGCCATGTTCCAGAAGCGATGACTCGCCATGTTCTAGAATGCTGACTCGCCACATTCTAGAAGAGTGTAGAAACGCTGACTCACCCTGTGACTCGCCGTAGTGAGTCACACGTTCCAGAAGGTTCCCTGACGACTCACCATGCTGACTCAGCGCTACGACTCACCATGCTGACTCAGTTGTTCTAGAAATCTCTACGGTGACTCATCATGTTGACTCATCGTAGTGAGTCACATGTTCTAGAAACTTCTCTTTGATGACTAGCTCTATATGACCCATCAAGGATAATCAGTAGAAAAATGATCAAGAATAGTTGCTACCCATCTAGAATAAGAAAAAAATCTAGGTATATTTTATTATCCATTGTACAATAGACACTGACTTTATAAGCAGTAATTATTGTTCATTACTTAAAGTATACCAAAAAATATCTTGATCAAAATATCTTAAGCCTTTATCTTGATCAAAATATCGTGAGCTTCATCTTTTTCTTGAATCCTTACATCAATCCAAGCATCTTTTTAGTTGGAGTCTTGATCAAAATCATTCATCTTCAAGGAGTTCTTTCAAAGCCAAACACAAAAACTCTTACCTTTCCTCTCTAGAGAAGCTCATGCCCAACCACCGTAAAATCACCTTCCAAGCCTCAATAATTCTAAATAACTTTAGATCTTGAATCTCCATGCAATTCTAAGGAACTTTCATGTTGAGACTATCTTCCAAATCATTCACATTCAATCTTGATCTTCAAGTTCAAGATCTTTTAGGTGAAGATTTGTGTTCTTCATCTTTCTTTTCTTTGGTAAGTTTCTAAGACCATATTTTGGCTTATGGTCACTTTTGATAATCTTGAACATTAATATTGTATGTGTTTCTTTGTTTTAAGTGCTACTTGGTGGAGTAGATCTATTTCAAGAAGAACAACAAGGAGCTTTGGAGGTTTCTCCAAGAGGTAAGAGGGAGATTACCCTCATCAGCCATGTGTTGGTGGTGAGGAGTGGATTTGTGTGTGGTGAAGAATCCATAAGGATTCATTCACTTGGTTGATTTAAAGTTGTTCTTATTTGTGATTGATTTTGTTTGCAAGCATGTCTACAGCTTTAATATATATTTGTATGTGTTTATGGATGCATGATAATTATTGTAGGATGTAAATAACATGTTGAGGATTTGCATGAGTGTTCCAAAGAACACATGAAGCTCACGGCTTCACCACTACAAAAAGGAACCAAGATGTTCTAAATATTTTTCTAATCATGGATTAGGTGATTTAACAATAATAAATTGGATTAAGAATTTTTATAAGATATTAGATGATGGAAAATAAATAAATATGATTTATAAAGCATAGAGTAATTTTTGTCCAACATGCCAACTTATGATGTTTTTAATTCATAATTATTTCCTAAGCATAGATTTATGTAAATTAAAGAGAACTCAATTTTAATGAATTTTAAAGAATGAAATGAATGAAGTTATTTTAGAAACTTAATTAGAGAAATTAAGTATGGATGAGAAATGAAATGAATCTTGAAAAGTACTAACGTATAGCTCACCCTTTAGGTTTTGAAGCGTGTTAGCAAGTTTCGAGATGTAAATATTGGTTATGACTAAGAAAGGTAATTTTTAAATGGAAACAGTAAAAAATATTACTTAAAGGATTTTCAAAAGGAAATGTCGTAAATAAAGTTAAAAATAAATATATAATGGAGAAAGTTTCAAAATTTAATTTAGAACTTAAAAAAATATTTTACGTAGTTGAAAAATATTAGAAAAACCTTACATATATTTAAAATAATAATTTTTAAACTACGCGATTGAGAAAATGATTTAAAAACGCTACGCGATTTTGAAAACGTTTAAATATTTTTACGCGATTGGGAAAAAGTTGGAAAATATTTACGTGATTTGAAAACGTGACAAAAGCGTCACGTAGTTGTGAAAATGCGATAAAAAGGATACGCGATTGAGAAAACAGTGGATTACTGTTGGGCCAACTTACTGGACCCTGGTGGATCATTAATATTATGTAAACTGAATGAGCAGTTATATAATATCATTGATGTTGTTGGTATTAGACAATTGAATGAGCAGTTGTTCTAATATTATTGTGAGCAATACTATGGTGGATTGAGTTATGTATTGGATTGTCATGCATAGTCGATGGCTGTGATGGCTTTTGTTGTTTTGGAGTGAATGAGAGCTGGATAGTGTGATCCAGTGGGGGATCTACAGGGGACGTCAGGACGTGGTGATTCATAGTGACCTATTTGTCACATTATATACCTGGCCATGATAAACCGTTGCAACGCACTGGCGTATGTCCCGACAAACACTATTTATGTCTCGCGTCTAGTTTAGACTGTCATTATGGGTGGCAAATCTTCTAGGCCATTCATATCCGAATTTGTTTAGCTCCATAGAGTAGGAATATGATGCATTGTGCATATACATAGTTTGTGTACATATTGTTGTGGCATTATCGAGGTACATATTATGGTGGCATAATCATTACACATGTATATTATTGATATCTGTTGTTGATATACTGTTGATGTTTATATTATTGAGATATATGTTTTCTGAACATAATGATAATTTGTTAACATGATTATACTTGTGATATTTGTGTGTATCGAATGACTTTGTCATTCGTAACATTCTTTACTACCATACTGGTATTGATGAAAGGGGATCTCATCTCTTTGTTGTATTGTTTATTATTTTTGTATTGTCAAAATTTGTATAGTAGGCGAAATAAGCTTCTTGGACTTAACTGGAGGTAATGTTCTGAGTTCGGTGACGACGTCGAGGAGTGATCTTCTCAATTTCGATAGTGTGCAGTTTGGTGGAAGAACAGAACATGTATGTTGAATTTTCCTCGTTTGTGTTGTTACTGTGCTATTAAGTAGGACCCATCATTGGGTTTGCTACTGTTTCTTGAGTTTGTAAGTTATGTTTTTAAATGTTGTTAAATATTATGTGGAATAATAAACATGTGTATTAATTAGTTCAGTCTATTTTCTGTATTACTTATATTTTCGGTAAGTTTATATTGTCAGCAAAAAGAAATTTTAAAAATCCATATTTTATAACTCAAAGCTTTTGTGAAATGATTTTTAGATTTTTTTCAAATTTTAGTCGGAAATGTGATGCCCTATGGAGGGTGTTACAGAAAGGGGGTGGAGAGGCTTCTCCAACAAGTGATAATCACATATTTTATTCATTAAGAAACCCTTATGTTTAGTTATTTACACTCTTCATGTACTTAATTGACTGAATTTGATTATGTTTTGTAAGTTTGAACTCGAATCGGACTTAATTGATTTTTTCAGCATTATTCGGGTCTTACACTGTTTCTGTATTTTAGCCATATCTTGAGTTCTAAATGTCTGATAATTATGAATTTTACCTTGTAGGAAAGATAAGAGAGAGCTCTACAACTTTGATGAAGAGCTCAAAGTCAATTTCAGACATCTAGTGGAGCTAATTGGGCATGGAAATCAGAATACGGGATTTGTGACTGGAACCCGAACAGTGTGTAGTAACCAGAACATAATTCGAGTTTGGGTTTATAGAATGGGCTGAAAATTTGTAATCTGAAAGTTAAGACCCATATGTACAACTTTCATGACAAACACAAAACTTGATTCGGGCTCCTTGATAGAGATATTGGGTCTGAAAGTCAAAACAGAGGTGCTGAAACTGGTCCTGAACAGTCTGTAGTAATTGGGTCATATCTTGGGCTGTAGGACGAATTTTTGGGTGCTTCCAGAGCCATTGGAAAGCTTAGACAATTTCCTAGAACTTTTATGAAGACCACTTGGCTCAGAAATGACGAAATCAATGAGTTCAACAATGAATACTTTCGGAGACAAGGAAGCTCACCTACCAAGCTCACCTACCAATCTCACCTACCAATCTCACCTACCAAGCTCACCTACTAATTCCACCTACTAATCTCATCTACCCATCTACTACTACTCTGAATCCTCTATAAAAGGAAGCATGTGGAGAGCTCTAAACACAACACACACTTGGTGTTAGAAATAGCTTTTCATAGTTCTTGTATATTTTTCCTTCATTGTAATGGAGAGCTAAGTCACTTCTAGTCAATTCGGGACTCTTGAAGAGATTGTGGCTTGGATTCTTGAGACCTTGGTTATGTAATGTATTTTATTTATATTTGAATTCCTCTTCTTCTTCTTCTTCGTTCTCTTGATCTTGAATGCATGAATGGTGATTTGTTTATGTTTGATCTGATTTGATCTTGGTTTAAGATTAAGTATTGTGATGAAATTTAGAACTGATTGATCTAAACTAATCACGTAATTGAAGAGGTTAGGTTACTGATTTGTGCCTAGGTTAATTGAATTCGGTGCTTAAATTGATATATATTTACATGAATGGTGCGATTGCAGATTTATGTTTATCACTTGTCAATTGAATTCTGGACAATTGTCTAGTATAAATTCTGGATCTGATGCAGAGATCTCGGTTAGATCCAAGTTAACCATTCAAATGTATTTCAGGTGTTTGTTGAAAGGTCTATGATTGAATCCACCCAATCTCGGATAGATTTCTGAATTGACTATTCTTTTAATTGTTATTTCTCTTTAAATCCTGTCACTACAATCCTTGAACCATCAAAACCCCCCTTTTTCTAACTTTCACTTGATTTGATCAAATTGCATCACGATCCTTGAGGAGACGATCCGGTGTTGTTCACTATGCTACAAGTTTAGGTAATAACTTCGGTTATAATTTTGACTGAGTTCGGCGCTCGTCAACAAGCCAAGGGCATTCTTAACCTTTGGTGGTCAAAGCTTCTCAAAGAAGCTTTGATTAAAATACAATAAATTTAAATTAAAGTGGATTTGATTAAATATAAAATGGATTACATTAGGATAATGTGATAGGATTTTTAGTACATGTTATTATCTAATGGACAATTGCTACAGTCGACAGAAGTCAGTTTTAATTTGTCTGACAAATAAAATTTACACAACGATTATTCTTTTATCTGATAAAATTTCTTGAAAAACGTAAAATCTCGTAAACCGTATTCAGTCTCGGGTTTAGTAAGATTCCCCGTCGACGTTTCTACAGATCAAGGTTCTCGAAAAAAATATCTCATTTTCTCGGCTCCGCTCAGTTTGTACGCAAAACGAGAAATAATATTAAAATATTTCACGTTCTCAAAAAAATCCAGAAAAATTCTCAAAAATAAAAAATATTATAAAATGAATATTTATAAAGAAATAATTAAATTTTAGGGTGTTATACTATCTCAAATGGCTTAATGGAAGACATTCGAGAGAAGCAGAAAGTTGACAAGTTTTTGCAAGAAGAAAGGGAGCTAATGAAGCAAGGCAGTGCGACAACATTAGAGGAAGGAACTGATGGAATCCTAAGATTCAGAGGCAGAGTTTGTGTACCTAAAGATCAAGAACTTAGGAAGTATATTCTCGAACACGCTCGCACGAGTCAGTCGAGTATGCATCCGGGAATAACCAAGATGTACCAAGATCTGAAACGATTATTTTGGTGGCACGGAATGAAGAGTGACATTGCCAGATGTGTGTCGTCTTGTTTGGTTTGTCAGAAAGTGAAGTTTGAACTTCAAAGACCTTCTGGAATGTTGCAACCCCTAACTATTCCCGAATAGAAGTGGAACAGTATTGCGATGGACTTTGTGGTTGGATTGCCAAAGACCAGAAACGGTTACAATTCAATATGGGTAATCATTGATCGACTCACGAAGTCAACACATTTCTTACCAATTAACATAAGGTACAACCTGGAAAAGTTGACTCAGATGTATATTAGTGAGATTGTTAGGCTGCATGGTGTGCCTACTAGTATCATTTCTGATAGAGATCCAAGGTTCACATCAAAGTTTTGGCAAAGTTTGCAAGAAGCATTGGGAACTAAACTTCGGTTGAGTTCTGCTTATCATCTTTAGATCGATGGTCAATCGGAAAGGACAATTCAATCATTGGAGGATTTGCTTAGAGCTTGCGCTTTGGAACAAAGTGGATGTTGGGATGAAGTTTTACCCTTGGTAAAGTTCACCTACAACAACAGTTTTCATGTGAGCATATGGATGGCACCCTATAAGGCTCTCTATATGGGCGATGGTGCAGAACACCTTTGTGTTGGTACCAAGATGGCGAGCATCTTACTGTTAGAGCTGATCTTATACAACAAACAATGAAAAAGGTCAAGATGATTCAGGAAAAGATGAGGACGGCTCAGAGTCGACAAAAGAGCTATGCCAACAAGAGGAGAAAGCCTCTTGAGTTTGAGGAAGGCGGGCATATGTTTTTGAAAGTCACGCCTACGACTGGGGTTGGCTAAGTTATGAAATCTAGAAAACTTACTCCTAAATTCCTTTGACCTTATCAAATTCTTCGCCGAATAGGTCCAGTAGCTTACCAGATAGCCTTACCACCTTTTTCTTTCTAACCTTCACAATGTTTTCCATATGTCATAACTACGGAAATATATTCCTGACTCTAGCCATGTCATAGCACTAGACACAGTACAATTGAAAGAGAACTTAACCTATGAGACAACTCCTGTAAGGATTGAGGATAGGAAGGTAAAGTAACTCAGAGGGAAGGAGATCCCATTGGTAAAGGTGATATGGAATGACAGAACCAGAGATGCAACGTGGGAGTTAGAAGACAAGATGAAGGAGCAACATCCATAACTATTCTAAGGTATGAAAATTTCAAGGACGAAATTTCTTTTTAGAAAGGGAGAGTTGTAACACCCCGAAAATTAATAATTTCATAATAAATAGTCATTTTATAATAATTGTGATTTTTGTGAATTTTTCCGGAAACGTTGAATATTTTAATATATTCCTCGTTTTGCGTACACGCTGAGGGGAGTCAGGAAAATGAAATATTTTTCCCGAGGCTAGTAAACCTTGAACTGTGGAAACATCAATGAGGGATCTTACTAAACTCGAGGTCGGACACAATTTATGAGATTTGCATTTTTCAAGATTTTTATCTGATAAATAAAAATCGCTATATAATTTATTATCTATTGGACAATAAATACTGACTTCTGTTAACTTTAACAATTTTCCATTGAGTAATAGCTTATAATGAAAATCCTTATCACATTATCTAGAAATCTGCTTTATGTCTAATCAAGTTGACTTTTGCAAAATCTAACCAAAGCTTCTCAAGGAAACTTCCTAGAAATTTCTCAAGCAATGCATAAAGTTATTTCCCTCCTCTCTCTCTCTTGTTCCACGACAAGGGCAATTTAGGGGAGCTAAAACTTGTTTCTCACTTTATCACCTTCATTTCTAATTTCAAAATACCAAAAATCTATTACTTTCTCTCTCTACCATTTCCCTTCTCTCATTTTCTCTCAAGCCCTTCTCTTCCTCTTTTCTTCTTCTTCTTCCATGGCACCCACACCATGGAAGGACCATCTTCACTAGCTTGCTAAACTACTTCCATTTCTTGCTTCCTCTCATCATCCCAAGACATTTTTCCTTGGTGGTCATCCTCTAGTTTTTCCTTTTCTATTTTCCACCATTGAAGCCCAAGCTTGAAGCTTTTGAGGTAAAGTTCTTGACTTTCTTCTCTTTTCTTCTCTTTTTCATTTTTCTTGGTCATATAGGTGACCAAGGACTCATCTTTTCATGGTTTGAGTGAAGATTTTGAAAGTTGCTCACTTTAGGATTTTCTTGAAGGTGGAGGACAAAATCTCCAAAGTAAAAAGAGCTTGTTTTCCTTGTTATTTCTCTTGGTAAGAGGGAGATAATCCTCTTCAACCTATCTTGGTGGGGAGGAAATGTCTGTTTGGTGTTGATTGATGAGTGAATCCATGTGGGATTGCTCTCTTTGTTATATTGTTTTTCATGATTTTGTTGACTATGGACCATGTACTGGATTGCTTGAGATTAATGAGAAACCTTGAAATGGCGATCAAAATTTTGTAAAAAATGAGTTCTACAGAATTCTTGCTGATGCATTAGCGCTCAGGCGTTGTGTAGAGAGCGCTCAGGTGCTCAACTGGTGCTTAGGCGCTGTAGCTTGGATGCCCAAGTGCTCAATGCCCAGAAAATTTTCTTATAACGTAGCTCGGTGAGCGCTCAGGCGCTACGAAGAGAGCGCCCAAGCACTCAGCCAGCGCTCAAGTGCTGAAGAGATGGCGCCTAGGTGCCAATAGCAAATTCAGCCAGGTATAAGTAAGATATACTAGGACTTTAGTACGAGGATGTTCCAATTAAACGAAAATAAAGAACTTGATTAATTGAGAGAATTCCTCTAGGGAAGGATTTCATAAGAATGGTTAAGCCAAAGTGAAATTTCATATTGAACCTTAAGGAGTGTTTTACCACTTTTGAGAACTTGATACTATGTTATTGTGGGTCTATGAGTGGGACTAAGGAATTATTGATGTTTAACTTAATCAAATTATGATATGTTATGGATGAGTATATCATTTGTTGAATATATATGAATATGCATTTAGTCATCATGCATTGTGAAAGTCTGATGGACTATGTTGTAAGGCTGTATGCTAAGGAGATTGAATCACACCTTAGTGCGGGTGAGAATAGACTAGTGTAGGTCATATCATTAACCTTGGGGGCGTCGGGGTGTGGGTGTTCCACGAATGGACAATTGGTAGCTGATGGGATTTAATTATATTTAAAAGTTTCAACCCAAGTGTAGGTTGTCTCAAGTAATAAATTCTCGGGAGTCCGAGATCGATCCACAGGGAATTAATGAAGAAAAATATATTGATTTGAGGTAAAAAAAAGATTTGTCACAAAATTAAAGATGATATAAGTTGTTCACAAATAGAAAAGATTTGCTTGGATTAGGAGATCCACTTTTGATAATAAATTAAAGATAAGATTATTTCTTTTTATAACTCAATTGAAATCATGCATAATGAAGATTCCAATTGGAAGATTTAACATTCAAAGTTCAATCATGTAATTATATTATAGTTTCAATAATTATCTATTAATACTTGTAAATTGTCAAAAGCATCCACTGTGCCAATCCTATTGTCTACAATGGATCAAGATATTCATTATACAAGAAGAGTTTCTAAATTAATTAGAAACAACATATAATACATATAAAAGTCACATAAAAATATATCATTTAAAGCACAAGAAAGAAATAAATCTAACCTCAATTTATTACTAAAAGCTTCACTCCTTCACCTAAGCTAGATGAAAATTAATTACACATGAGAAAGAAGAAAATAAAAAGAAAAGAAAAAGAAAAAGAAAAACAAAGGAGAGAAAGAGAATTTCTCTCCTGGAACCAGCATCCCTCTCTCTGCCCCTCCCCCCTATTTATAGAAAATTTGAGGTTACTGTGCATATGCACAGTAACCTGCATAGTAATACTTAACGATTAAGTATTGTACAGTAACCTACATAGTAATACAAACGTAACGGATGACGTTTTTCTTTTTTATTTTTTTATTATTATTTTCTATAATAATACTTGAGCAAACGTGCACAATCGTGTCTCATGTTTTCTTCATTTTTGAGAAAAGTGGTCTTCATAAAAGTTGTAGCCCTGGATATTTGCTTTAAAATGGCTTTGGTCTGAGTCCAAAATCATGCTTAGAACTCAAGATATGGTCCAATTATTGCAGAGTTTTTAGGCCCGGTTTCAGCTCCTTTGTTTTGACTTCAAAGCCCAATATCACCCATTAGACCTCAGAATCTGAAAAAGTGTTCAACGTGAAAGTTGTAGAGAATTGTATTAGCTTTCCTACAAGACCAAAATCACATCAAACAGATATTTGCAACTCAAATTCTAACTAGTTTACTAAATATTGCCAAAGAGATAATTAAGGTTAATTTATGCAATAATTTGTTTAATGATCCAATTCAGCTTAATATCATAAAATGTGTCAAAATCAACTTAATTAAGCTTAATTGAACCTTAAGAAGCCTAGTGAAAGGATTATAAAATGTATAAAATATAGTGTTATCAAATTCTCCCACACTTAACTTTTGCACTCCTGGGCAAAACACAAAAGACAAAAACCAAAGAAAAATGACACAGACTCAAAAACTAAAAACTCTAAATGATTTAATGACTCAAGAAGAGCAACCAAACATTCAAAGGATCAAAACAATCATGAGGTAACATATCTTCACATCTCAAATGAACAAGCAAAGAAACTTCAGTTGAAAAGAATGAATCAAGAATAATAGATCCTCACAGAAGTCACTCTCAATCTCTCAAGTGTTTAAAAAGGTTAGTATTTCACTCTATTCAACCCATGAACAATTGTACTACCATAAGCTTGCTTATCTTCTACTTCTCCACTACTCAGAACACATGCATACACAAATCATGAGGACTTTATTCAAGGTTGTAATGAGGCCATGGTAAAGGAGAGGGGAATATGGATTTGACAAGTTAAAAACCAAAGAGAATAAAAGAACATGAGAGTTGAGTTCAATTAACAAGCATGAAAGTTCATCCCAACTCTAATGCATATTCCCTTTACATATTTTTCCTTTCCCTTTTTGCCTTGTTGGCCCTTCTTTACACATTTTTTTTAATTAGGCACTCTTTCCTTTTTCAACAACCATTTTGTACACACACCCCCACACTTGTTCAAGAACTCATTCATTAACAAAGCTAATGTTCTCTTATTCCTTAAGGTCAAGTAAAAACATGATTTTTCATTTAAGGCATGTAATGAGCTAGAAACAAGGAATAGTCAAATAAGCTCAAAGTGGTTAAGCAAAGGAAAATATACAAGGTTGGCAGGAATCAGAGAATTTCCAAGAAGTCATAAGAGTGCTTGATATCATATTGAAATAATATGCTACTGAACAAGGCTGGCTATTTGGTTAAAGTAGCTATTTTAAGAAAAATGCCTCAATCATGTTTATATAAGCAAGTGAAAATGTAGCTTCAAAAAGAATCAAAGCAAGTTCTAGAGTAACAATTCCATGAGTGAAAAAAATATCTCACAAGAAAGAAGAGAATGGTACAGATATTCAATTCATTCATCGATAGGCTCAAAATCTCACAAGGCATATATCCATCATTCTCAATCCACAAAAATTTCAACATCCATAACCAAGCATGTGATGTTTAAGAAAGAAGACAATTTACTCAATCATGCCAATTTTCCTGAATTAAAATTGCTACTTCTACACAAAATAGTTATCTACCCCAATCTAGATGCGTCTCAAGAGTAAAATTACTATCACAGCAAAATTTACTCCTTACTCTGCCATCCTTAATTGGTTTAGGTTAGAAAATTATTGACAAACATATAAACACATTAATAAACACACTTCCTAATTATTATTATTATTATTTTAAATATTTTTTTTTAATTTTTTTTAAACAATTTTTTTAACACAATTATTCACACAACAATTATTCTCACTATCCTTCTCCCCAACCAGATCACAACATTGTCCTCAATGTTAAAATTTAGAAAGGTAAAGGATAGAAGATAGTACCTGTTGTTGCAAATACTGAAAAGAGAAACCTCACATAAATTTAAACAGAAACAAAGTACGACCAAAGATTGAAATTATTTTAAACAGATGAAGTGTCTTGACTGGCTTCCTTTGCTTACTGCTTCTCGCAACATTTCCTTCGGACCACTTCTTGCTTCTTCTTTTTTTTGCCGACACTATTTACATCCCTATACCAAGGCTCCGAAATCTGGGAGGCACTTAAGCCGACTCAATAAAAATACAAACGAAATATTAAAAACTTACCTTAGCTTTGGTAGACAGGATCTTCTACCAAAGTCTCCACTACATCTGGATCCTTCATCTCAAGTTATAGCTTTAACTCCTAACCATTTACCTTCCTCCAATTTAATTTCATGAGAACAGACCAGGGGACGACCATATTTTTTATCAGGAAAACTCCAACCTTTATTAAGAAACTCCTTAAACTTTGGACTCCATCCCTAAGTGTTATGATCCTGAGTTAAATAAAAGTTAGTACAATTATCAAATACATTAGATGGATTACTAATAAAATTAAACTCAGAATTAACAAGAAGATTCTCAAGGGGATCAAAATCAAAGGTTGTAGAAAGTCCCTTCTCCATGATTGAGTCAATCATGTATGTTTGGTGACCTTTGTCATTATTTTCTGGCTTAACAGGATTCTTTGTCACCTCAGGTTCCTTGGGTAGTTTGACATCACTAATATCTTGATTCTTTTTCACATCTTCTAACTCATTCACACTTAAGGAGGTCATCATTCTGAACACTTGGCTTTTTATCTCCTTACTTTCTTCAACAACCTTTCCATTCCTAAGAGTTATTACCGAATTGACTTAATCTATTTGTTTACTTTCAGAGCAACCCTCATTTAGAAAGTACTGACCTTGGGATTTAGTTGAGGTTGAGAAGAAAATTTTTCTTTCTCTTGAATGATGAGTGCAGAAGCAAGTTTAGCAAGAGTGTCTTTTATGTCAATCATGGTTTGAGTGGTTTGTTTATTGGTGACATCTTGCTTTTCTATGAATGCATTCAATGTTCCTTCAAGATTTTTCTTATATGGTAGGACATAAGGTGCATATCCTTGAGAATTTTGAGAATCCTGTTGCTCATGAGGAGGTGGTGGTTGCATAAATTGTGTTTGATTATTATTTCTCCAACTGAAGTTCGGGTGATTTCTCCATCCTGGATTGTAAGAATTTGAAAAAAGAAGAGGTGAATGACTTTTTAAAATTATTCATTGCATTTACTTGCTCATGCACAACTTCTTTAAAAACAGGAATATTAGGACATTCATTTGTCAAGTGTCCTAATTCATTACAAGTATCACAAATATCTTCAATTTGCACAGATTTGACTTCTTTTACTTTCGCTAATTCCATTGCTTCAATTTTTCTAGCCAAACTGGCAATCCTAGCATTTAGATCTTCTTCTAGTCTAAGATTATTTTTTTCTTTATTAGCATTTGCAAGGTTAGATCTAATTGAATTTCTAGAAATATTAGTATCATGCCAAGATTGAGAATTTTCAGCTAACTGGTCTAAATAATCTAAAGCTTCAACAGGTTCTTTATCAAAAAACTCACAATTACACATTGTTTCCATAAATTGTTTCGTTTTAGGTGTTAAACCTTCATAAAAGAAGCTTATAATCCGCCATTTTTCAAAACCATGATGTGGGTAAGAATTTAACAAATCTTTAAAATGTTCCCAACTTTGAAAATACGCTTCATTTGAATTTTGGGAAAAAATTTGGATTTGTCTTTTCAAAGCATTTGTTTTATGTGTTGGAAAAAATTTCTTTAAAAACTCACCTTGCATTTCTTGTCATGTGTCAATTGATCTTGGTTTCAAAGTGTTAAACCAAGTTTTTGCTTTATCTTTCAAAGAAAAAGGAAACAGTTTAAACAAAACAATCTCTTCAGTGTAATTTTTATCATTGAAAGCAATACAAACTTCCTCAAATTCTTGTAGATGTAAATATGGATTTTCAGATTTTAAACCATGAAAATTTGGAAGTAAAGAAATCATACCCGGCTTAAATCTAAAATTATTAGCATTAGTTGGGAAGACAAAACATGATGGACTAGAATTTCGGGGTGGTTGCAAATATGCACGCATAGTTCGCAATAGTTGATTTTTATGTTCATCATGTACACTTTCATTTTCAGCTATTGGTGGTTGATTTTCATCCATTATGTCAATTGTGTGTGATTGTGATTCAATCGGATCAATATATAAAGTATCAGGATTAATTTTAACCAAATGACCAGAATTTGAATCACGATACCAAATAAATATAAATAAGTGACGTAAAATAAAATAAAAGTAATGTACAAGCTAGCGGGATAAACCGTCCATTAAATATTAACAAGGGTGTGGTATAAACCGGCCACCCAATATATATATATAATAATAATAGTAATAATAATAATAATAATAAGTAAAAAGTTAAATAACTGATAAAATAAAAAAGTTAGATAGTTAAAGAGTTAATAATATACAGAAAATAAAATGCAGGAAATAAAGTGCGAAAAATAAAATACGAAAAATAAAATGCAGAAAGTAAAGTGCGGAAAGTAAATTTTAAAATATGAAAACCGGTGAGTGGCTGAGCCCCACAGAGCCGGCGAAAGAGAAGAGAAGAAGAAAGATTATTTCATTAAGTTAGAGGGAAGAAAAAATAAATGATAGAATTTAAAAGTTAGATTGCGAAAAATAAATGACGAATTTAAAAGTTAGATTGCGTAAAATAAATGACAAAAATTAAAAGTTAGAAAGTTAAAGTAAAGTAAATAAAATAATAATAATAATAATAATAATAATAATAATAATAATAATAATAAAAAGCAAAAAGAAAAGCGTAAATAAATAAATAAATATTTACAAAGATGAGGTAATAAATCAACCACCAAATAAAAACAAAAAATATAAAAAATAAATTACAAGAAAGTAAAAGGGAGAGTTACCACCACGAGTTAGTGCGTAAAAATAAAAGGGATAATTAACCTCACTGTACAAGAAAATAAAAGGGAGAATTACCCCCACTAAGTTAATATATACCAAAGGTTAATTTTTTTATTTTTATTTTAAACTTTTTTTTTATTTTTTACTATTTACTATTCACTATTCATTATTTACTATTTACTTTTTACTTTTCGCTATTCATTATTTACTATTTATGTTACTATTCATATTACTATTCATACTATTCACAAAAAAAAAATACTAGTTAGTGCGTTAGTAAATAGATAAATAAAAATGAAAAGAGTAGAGGAGGAATATACTTGATAGTGAAGTTTACTTACAGAAAGAGAACCTCAATATATTAGAACTTCAAATCAAGTCCCCGGCAACGGCGCCAAAAACTTGGTGGGATTTAATTATATTTAAAAGTTTCAACTCAAGTGTAGGTTGTCTCAAGTAATAAATTCTCGGGAGTCCGAGATCGATCCACAGGGAATTGATGAAGAAAAATATATTGATTTGAGGTAAAAAAAAGATATGTCACAAAATTAAAGATGATATAAGTTGTTCACAAATAGAAAAAATTTGCTTGGATTAGGAGATCCACTTTTGATAATAAATTAAAGATAAGATTATTTCTTTTTATAACTCAATTGAAATCATGCATAATGAAGATTCCAATTGGAAGATTTAACATTCAAAGTTCAATCATGTAATTATATTATAATTCCAATAATTATCTACTAATACTTGTAAATCGTCAAAAGCATCCACTGTGCCAATCCTATTGTCTACAATGGATCAAGATATTCATTATACAAGAAGAGTTTCTAAATTAATTGGAAACAACATATAATACATATAAAAGTCACATAAAAATATATTATTTAAAGCACAAGAAAGAAATAAATCTAACCTCAATTTATTACTAAAAGCTTCACTCCTTCACCCAAGCTAGATGAAAATTAATTACACATGAGAAAGAAGAAAATAAAAAGAAAAGAAAAAGAAAAACAAAGGAGAGAGAGAGAATTTCTCTCCTGGAACCAGCGTCCCTCTCTCTGTCCCTCCCCCCTATTTATAGAAAATTTGAGGTTACTGTGCATATGCACAGTAACCTGCATAGTAATACTTAACGATTAAGTATTGCACAGTAACCTGCATAGTAATACAAACGTAACAGATGACGTTTTTCTTTTTATTTTTTTATTATTATTTTCTATAATAATACTTGAGCAAACGTGTACAGTCGTGTCTCATGTTTTCTTCATTTTTGAGAAAAGTGGTCTTCATGAAAGTTGTAGGCCTGGATATTTGCTTTAAAATGGCTTTGGTCTGAGTCCAAAATCATGCCTAGAACTCAAGATATGGTCCAATTATTGCAGAGTTTTTAGGCCCGGTTTCAACTCCTTTGTTTTGACTTCAAAGCCCAATATAACCCATTAGACCTCAGAATCTAAAAAAGTGTTCAACGTGAAAGTTGTAGAGAATTGTATTAGCTTTCCTACAAGACCAAAATCACATCAAACAGATATTTGCAACTCAAATTCTAACTAGTTTACTAAATATTGCCAAAGAGATAATTAAGGTTAATTTATGCAATAATTTGTTTAATGATCCAATTCAGCTTAATATCATAAAATGTGTCAAAATCAACTTAATTAAGCTTAATTGAACCTTAAGAAGCCTAGTGAAAGGATTATAAAATGTATAAAATATAGTGTTATCAGTAGCTCCTTTGGGTCGTGGGATAGATCGATGCAAATGCACCGATGATCCAGACCGAGATATTGTCCTATATCGCGATCCTGTGAAAATGCCGTTGTATAAAGCCTTGATACACAAATTATGAATTTTTAGAAAAGCACTTGATTTTATGGCTGACGAGATACTGGCATGTCTCCTTGATCATTCTCTCTGATGTTGTGTCCAGCTCCATGAGTAGGATTTGTAGTACCGAATGTTGGATTTTGGTTCCATGTGCACGTGCATAGTGAGTCAATATATCATTTGGCATTTATTCGTTCATAAGATGATGGAACTATTGTTTATTAATGTATAACTGTCTGAAATTTCTAATCTGTTTATTATGTGAATCTTGATGCTAATTATTATTTCTACTATGCTATGTGGGCATCCTGCACCGTTCTATTTGTTTATTGCCTTAATTGGTATTGAATGTAGGATGTCTCACCTCTTTTCTGTATTTCTGTTACTCTGTATATTTATATGTTTCACCGAAGACGGTGGCGAAGAAGGGGAAGTGCACGAGTTCCCTGGCTTTTGGCCTGGTTTTGACTAGTACTTGTTGGAGCATGATGTCCCGTCCACGTGGCTTTTTGGGTTATGTTAAGCTGACTTTTCATGGAGGCCTGGATTGCTGGCATATCAACCTGCATACGGATCGCTGCATCTACCATGGAGACATGACGACGTCACTGGCTTGTGGTCGTTATGAACCCCCTATTTTTACTTTCACTATAAACGTTCATTTAGAGTTTTACTTACCCGTTCGTGATATGTGGAGTGATCTTTACTATGTTTCACATGAGGATTCGTTTTTATCCTCTGCACAAGCCCCCGCTTGTAACTTGGTTGCTCCGATGAGGATTTCCTCTGACGATGAAGACCCTGAGGAGGATCCAGCCACGGTTCCTTCTTGTTAGTTTTAGGGGCTAATGTTGTTGATAGCCACTGATGGTTATCTGTAAATCCTTTGAGGGCCTGATATTTTTCTTTTGGTGGGCTGTACATGTGTAATCTTTTGGGGCAGGTAAAATTTTTGCTCATTTTGTATATCTGTTGATGTAACTAAACAAGTATGATATAAGTATATATATGTATGATGTATGGCTTATTTCTCATGCTGATTCTTTTGTAATTATGTTTGATCATTTTCTTACAAAAAAAAAATTCACCAAATTACTTATATGATTTACTACTAAACAGGCTTATCGATATTTAAATGAACCAGGTCTTAATTTATGTTTTATTTTCGCATTGTCCCATTTGGTGTGATGTTCCCTCTTCAAAAAAGGGCGTTACACTTATTCCTTTTGATGCTTGGTCATCACTGCATGGTTAAAGTTAATAAGTGTGTTTTCCTGAGTCTACCTCTCTATTAGTAACCATATGAGTTTTAATGATAAATTATAAGGTTCATGGTTGTTTCGTCTTTTCAGGGGTGATTGTTGATATTTATATATAATGTGTTATTAGATGCTTTAAAACTTATCTATGATGGTTATAAACATGTAAAAATTGAATTTGTTGTTCTTGAAGTTTATGGTTAAACTTGATTAATTTATAAAATGAGTACCAAGGAACTATTTAAAATATTTGAGGTGGTGTAAGCTCCAGTAATACTAGTAGCTCTTTATCTAAATGAAGATGGGTATGTTTGGCAAAGTTATCATATTTTGTTTTCCTTATTTGTTAAGATGGAATTATGAGGTATGCTATAAGAATGATATTAGTTCTTCTAAAAATGTGTGAAGTTAGTTTTACTCGTTGATTAGTATTCCATCTTTTCATAACTAATTATGAGTCTAGTGATTCTTTATAATATATGTGTGTGTGTGTGTGTGTGTGTGTGTGTGTGTGTTTGTGTGTAAACGTGAGTGATGTTGAAATGCATAATGTGATTGATGATTGTTCGTTTTTATTGGACTTCCGTATATCTTTGTAGTATGAAAGTTAGAAAATAAGTTTTCTTGTAATTTGTGGATGAACTTTAATTCATGTTTGAACGAGTTAATGTGTGACTGGAGATGCAACTTGGGAACTAGAAGACAGAATGAAAGAGCAATATATGTATTTGTTCTAAGGTATAATAATTTCAAGGACAAAAATCTTTATGATTTGGGAAAATGTTGTAACATTCCGAAATTTCTTGTTTTTCAGTTATATGTGGTTTTTATGATTTTTATGATTTTTGTGAATTGTTTGATTTATTTGGATTATTTTATTATTATTTTTGGACTTTTTGTTTGTTTGAAGCAGGGCCGGAAAAATAAAAAATTTTCGGGGTCGAAAATTTTTGGATTGTTAATGCGGGGCCAGGAAAGCTTACTAAACCCGAAACCGGAAACAGTTTTTAAAATTTTTCTTTATCTGAGATTTGATTCAAAAATGAAATTTAGTTACGTTTTATTATCCATTAGATAATAGCTTCCGATAAAGATCTAGTTGGATGATTCTAGACATAAGTCTAGTCATCTTTTCTAGATGCTTCTCTTTGTGACTCAATTTGGTTGAACCAATTAGAGTAAGTCAACAAAAATGGCCATGACTCACACCATGTGGCTTACCCCCATGACTCACCATGTTGAACCAATAGGAAGGAAAGTTAAAGGAGAAGTTTGGACATCTTGCTCCTTGGTGACTCACGACTAAGCATGTGCATGAAGGATGGTTCTCGACTTAGTTCACTTAGTTCATTCATATCCTTCTATCAAGAACCAAAAGCAAAACTCTCTCATTTTATCTCTTTGAAGCTCCCGGCCAAGACACCCAAAAGTCACTATTCAATCTTGTTAATTCAAATCAATCACATATCTTGACTCTAAACATCATTTTGAAACACTTTCTAGTTGTGACCATCTTCTAATTCATTCATCTTCAAGTTTTTTCTTCAAGATCAAGTTTAAGGGTTTTTAGGTGAAGGTCTTGAATCTTCACTTCTTGTTTCATTTTCAAGTTCTAGATCATATCTTGATCTATGGTCATCTTGTTTCAAGCCTTAGATATTAATATTTGTATGTTTGTTTTGTTTTAAGAACAACTTGGTGGTAGAAGTTCGCTTTAAGAAGGCATTCAAGGAGTTCTTGAGCATCATCTAAGGTAAGAGGGAGATTAACCTCATCAACTAATCTTGGTGGTGAGAAACGAAGTTGATGTTTATAGGTGAAAAATCCATGTGAGGATTTACTCAATTGATTGTATGATTTTTAATTATTTGTGCTTATTTGCTTTAGGAAAAACTCTAAAAAACTCCATTGTACTATACACCATGTGCACTTTAGTTATGTTACTTTAAAAATGCGCAAAAAGGACCTGTTATTTTGCATTTTGTGCAAACAAGTCCAAAATGGTAACGAATGTTACATTTTGGATGGAAACGCACACGTGTGTTGCACATGCACGTCTGAATTGAGTGTTGCCAAATGCAGACTTCTTCAACCTAGGACCAGAACCATGCAGCCGCCATCCAACCACCTAAACCTCGGACTGTCAGCTACCATCACTGCCATTCTGCCTTCACCACGCCAAATCTGTCTTTACCAAGCTCCAAAATAGAACTCCCAAAAACCCAAATCCACCTTGCGCGAACCACCACCGCAAGCCACCGCCTTCCACTATTCCAAGCCAACCGTGACCCATACGAACCACTGTCTAGAACCTATTCCAGATCCGCAACCCACGAGCTCCGTCGTGTCGCCTAAACCTAGTCTCCTGAGTCTTAGCCGCCCATTCATAGATTTGGGTTTTAAGTTTTTGCATGATAGAGCTGACGGCTGGTGGCTAGAAGGTGGTGAATGGTGGTTTGGTTTCGCTGGTTTGGGTGGTTGAGTGACGAGATTCGTTGCCATGGTGGTGCAAGGGTGTATATTATGGAGTTCTAGAGTTTGGATGGGAGGAAGAAGAAGACCATGTTTGGGGGCCAACATTTCAGACGTGCACATGCAATGCACATGCGCGTTTCCATCCAAAATGTAACGTCTGTTACCATTTTGGACTTCTTTGCACAAAATGCAAAGTAACAGGTCCTTTTTGTATATTTTTTAAGTAACAGGACCAAAGTGTACATGGCGTATAGTACAAGGATTTTTTTTTATAGTTTTTCCTTTGCTTTATGCGATTTTATGGCTGTGATAATATGCATGAACTTGTCATGGTAAGAATTTGATGATTGAAATATGTTGCATGCTATGAATCATGTTGGAAGGATGAAAAATTTTGGTTCCAAAGACTATTGAGGCTCACGACCCTCATGCCCCAAATAGGGTATCCAAGGCAAAAATGATTTAAATATTATGAACTTAGATGATTAGGTGACTAGTAATTAAATTAAGGATTTATAAAATGGATACGGAAATGAACAAAAATTTTATCATTTGAAAAGAATTTTTTGGCCATGATCATAGAGAAATAAGTTTGAAAGATAGTGTGAAATTTTAAAGTATTTTATTTAAAAGAGTTTTTAGTAAAAGAGATTGAAATAAGTTTGAAAGATGGTTTAAAATTTAAAGTATTTTATTTATGGGATGTTTTAGTAAAGGCAATGGAAAAAGAAAAAGGCTTTGTTCTAAAATGTTTGATTAAATTCAAATAACATAGATTTTGTGAAGAAGATTAGAAAATATCACTTAGAGAAGGCTTAGTAAGAAAATATTAGAAATAAGGTTCAAATTTTATATTAAACTTGGAAAGTTTCAAAATTAAGTTTAGAAAGTCAATAAATGTTTTACGCGATTGAAAAATGGTGATAAAACCTTATGTATTTCAAAAATGTTGAATTTTGAACTACGCGATTGAGTAAATGTTTTAAAAAAATTGTTATGTGATTGAGAAAAAAAATTTGAAAATCGTTACGCGGTTTGAAAATGTAACAAAAGTGTTGCGCGATTCTGAAAATGCGATAAAAATGTTATGTGATTGAGAAAAACAACAGTTTGCTATCGGGCCGATGTACTGGACCTGAGAATGTTAGTAAATTGTTTAGCCCAGTGGTGGCTTGTTTTTTGTGGAAAACCATGTCATTGATAATTATCTATGCATTGAGTCATTGTTTATGCATTGAAAATCATGTAGACTGTGCTTGTTGAGGTTGTTTGCCTAGGAGATTGAATTACACCTTTGTGCTAGTGTGAATTCCATAGTGAAGATCTATGAATGATCTTGGGGGCGTCAGGGCGCGGTAATTCCACAGGTGGCTAGTTAGTAGCTCTGTTATGCCATGGTTCCCGATGCAAACGCACTGACGATCTTGATGAAACACTATTCTTATTCCTGATCTGGTGTAGAATGTCTTGTATAAGCCATGATGCGTACGTTGAGAAAATTATAGCACTTGATTTGAGGCTGACAATATACATACATGTCTTCTAGATCATTCTCTCCGAGGTTGGTTTTAGCTCCATGGAGTAGGGGTTTGATCCATTATGTATATGCGTAGTCAGTATGCATATTGTTGTGGCATAGTAAGTATACATATTATTGTGATATACGTTCATCAAAATTATCTATTAATTGATATCATGATTATACTTGTTATTTTTGTGATGATTCTGCACTTGAATGGCACTATGTGTTATTACTATTTCTTTGTTGCTATGCTGGTATGTGATGTAGGGGATCTCACATCTTTGTTATATTGTTGCTGAGTCGGAAACCAACCGCTCTTTTACTAACCGCAAGTGCACGGGTCACTCAAGTAATAAAAATGATAAGTAAGATCATCTCCATAGGGACCATGATAACTTTCAAAGCTAAATATTAATTTACAACTTAATTAATTCTATTCAAGCAAACATAAATTGGAAAAGGGGTTAATAAATAAATTACAAGGCATAAAGAAAAGCAAAGGGAGGTTGAGAACTTAAAGAATCCTTTTTCACCTCCTATTTCAGCTGAAAACATGCAATCCTTATAAGCATACAAACGATTAGATTAGGTTACCCTGAGAAACTAACTTAGTTAAAAGCCTATGTCTAGGACAATTAACCTTATGTTATTTACCTAGCTCACTATGCGTCCATGACAACCAGAGTAAACAATAAGCATTAAGATTGATTCTCAACTAAGACTATACACGACTAATATGTATATGTCTATCCTATTAACGAATCAACCCATTCCACCATTGAAATGAAGCCGAATGTGCATTTACCATACAAATGATCTAAAACCTAAAGTCCTATGTCTAGGCTCAATAGATTTCAACAAATGACCCACAAGTTGATCAGACAAATGCGAACATTAAGCACAATATGATAGAACAAAACCCAAATCTTTCATATAAACTCAAAAGGGGTACAAATCATTCAATACCAAAGGGAGATTCAAAGAATAATCTAAACACAACTACCTTCACAATGAATACGAAAATGTATACAAAAATACATATTCAAGATAAATGGAAGAGAAAGAGAAGAAGAAACTGAAGAAGAAGCCCCAATGGGTTGAGCCTTGAAGCTTAGATCTTGGTTCCTTCAACCTTGTTTCAACCTGACAATACCTTCCTAACTGCTGGATTCTTCAATGGGCAAAAACCCCAAAATGTTCTATGAAAGGTGGGAGATAAAAAATAAGAAAACCTAAGAGTGGGAGAGCCTGTTCTGAAATCTGTGTGAAATATATTTATAGGCCCACAGATTTCGCACGTCACGCTGCAACGTTACATAATACGCGGCGCGGCACGCAAAACTTAGGGCACTTGTAACACCCCAAATTTTCTAGCTATTTGATAGTAATAATAGAATTCTACTGTTTAGTGATTTCTATGTACTGTAAAATTATTTTGATTATTTCATGAATGCGTTTGATCGTTTTGTGTTTACTCCGTGTCAGGAAAATAAAAATTTTTGAGCCAGGAAAAATCTTACGTATTTTAATTATTGATGTTGATTCTTAATTATTTTTTCAAATCTGATTTGATTTCCATGAATTTTATAATTTTTATGATTTTGTGGATTATTTTGAGATTTTATATTTTTTTGATTATTTTAACATTATTGTTGGGCTGTTTGTGGACCCAATGGGGCTGTATGTGGGCCCAAGCAGATCCAGAAAAAAAAAAAAATTGGAGCCAAAAAATTTTGTACTATTGAGATGGGGACGGGGGATCTTACTAAACCTGAAATCGAAAACAGTTTCTGAGATTTTCTTTTACTGTGTTTTGTACTGTATTATTTATCGGGTAATAAAAATACAATAAATATTGTCCATAGGGTAATAGCAGCTAGAGAAATATTATACTGGTTAGTCAAATTTAGTGGTTATGACAACTTTATGAAGGACCAATAGGAAGCAAGCTTAGTGAGGAAGGCTTTGGGTATCCACCATTGATTTAACCAATGGTGGAGATTGGTCTCACAAAGTGGCAAGGACCTTTTGTGACCATTGGATGGAAAGTATGAAGAGTAAATCTTGACCATCTATTTTGGAGATATATCTAATGATTTCATAGAGAAGAGATCTAATGGCTCAAATTTGATTATATCACTTGCAAGCTTCTACCAAAGATCAACCATTGATTTAATCAATGGCTATTAATGTCTAAAATGGTGGCTAATGAATTTGGACATAACCCTAGTGTTTAAGGGGGGGTTCGATTTTGAAGACCATTTAGCCATAGGAAAATTTTCATTACTCATCTTTACCATTTCCTAAAGCAAAGCTTCACAAAAACTTTTCTCTCTTTTTCTCTCAACCTAGCTCACGGCCAAGAGGCCAAAATCCTACCATCACTCTTTAAAAATTTCAACTAACCTTATTTCTTGAATCTATACCTAAATCCAAGACACTTTGTAGTTAAGGCCAAGTCCTAATTCATTCATCTTCAAGGACTTTCTTTAAGATCAAGTTCTAGGGTTTTTAATGTGGAGTTATGGAAACTTCACTATTTGTTTCATTTTCATGTTCTAGGCCATGTTTTGATCCATGGTTTTTCTTATTCAAGCTTTAGATGCTAATAAACTTGTGTTTGTTTTGTGTTTAAAATGCTCTTGGTGGTGAAGAACTTGTATTAGAAGCAAAGCAAGAAGCTTTGGAGGTTTCTCCAAAAGGTAAGAGGGAGATCTATCTCACCAACCAAGTATGGTGGTGAGAGATGAATTTGTATTTGATGGATGGTGAATCCATGTGAGGATTCATATCCATGGTTGTGTAATTTATTTGTGGGTGTTTATGTGCTTTAAATTATTTATTTGTGTTTGTATGCTTTATGTGATTTTTATTACTTTATGGTATGCTTGATTATATGATATGATGAATATGTATATGAATGCCATGATTTGATGATGGAAAGGAAAATAATTTTTGGTTCCAAAGACCAAGAGGCTCACGGCCTCAACACCAAAAAATAGGTGTTTCTAAATTAAGATTTTCATGAATGGTAAAATTGAATGCTTAGAAAGGAAAGGAAAAAGAAAAGATGTGTTGGTTTCAAAGACCAAGTGCTCACGGTTTTGAAGGTTTGAAAGGAGGAAATTTTGTATGAAATTATGATTTAGAAATGAAAAGTAATTAATTTAAAGAAAATGAGAAAAAGGATTTTAGAAATGGAAACAAAGTGTTTTGTCACTTGAGAAATAGAGATTTTGTTTATAAAGGAAAAAGAGAGGTTGAAAGTGTTTGAACCTCAACTTTATTTCAAAGAGAATTGAGTTTTAGAATTGATTTAGAATTATGGAGAATACGTTGGTTACTTGAAACTTACTAATGTATAGCTCATCCATTTGGTTTTTGAGCGCATTAAGAAATTTTAAGTGAGAAAAACATGGAAAAGTAAAGCAAGAAAATGTAGGAAATTTTAGAAAGGTCAAAATGAAATTTAGAAGGTTAAGAAATATTTTACGTAGTGGAAAAAATGGTGAAAAATGTTTTTCATAACTTAAAAATGTGATTTTTAAGCTACGTGATTTCAAAAACGTTAAAAAATCGCTACGCGATTGAAAAATGATGGAATATTTTTATGTGATTAAGAAAACGATGGAAAATCGCTATGCGATTGGAAAAACATGACAAAAGTGTTGCGTGATTGAGAAAACGCGATAATATGATTACGCGATTGAATATATAGTAGGATTACTATTAGATCAATGAATGGACTCTGTATGAGAAATAATGAATTTTGCCTGTGATTGGCTTTGGTGCATTAAACATGCATTGGAAAGGTCCGATGGACTGGATAATGCTAATTGCCTAGGAGAGAATACACCTTTTGAGCGGGTACGATATACGTAGTGTAAGTCACTTGTTGACCTTGGGGACATTGGGGTGCAAGTTGCTCACAATGGGCAATTGGTAGCACTTCTGTACCGTGGGTTAGACCGATGCAACACACCGATGATCCGGACCGAGACACTATTCTTAATCAAGATCTGATAAAGACTGTCGTGTATATGCTAGATGTGCAAACACTTATGAGAATTGTGGCACGTGGTCTGAGGCATGTTGGTACAAACAGATCTTTTCGATCAATCTCTGTGACCTAAGTTTAGTTCCACAGAGTAAGAAATTGAGTCTATGTGCACATGTATAATTTGAGCATTTATATCTGTGTGATATTTGAACTGTTGAATAATTGGATAATGTTGAGGGCATGATTGTAATTATTGTTGATTATATCTATATCATTGTATGATATATCTGTATGATGTGTTGTTTATGCTATCTCCATGCTACCATGTTGGTATTGGCGTAGATAATCTCACCTCTTCGTATATTATTTTGTACTGTATTTATGTTTTGGTAAAGACACTGAGCAAGGTACCGAGTAAGAAGGTGAAGAGGAACAGATTCCTACTGAGGAAGCTGAGTTTTGATAGGATGGCATCCAGATCGAGTTTTTTTAGATATGTGAGACTACAGTTCCATGGTGGAGCTGGCGCTTGGAGGATTAGTCCCAATGAGGAGGGACTAATATATCAGGGACATTTGACGGTCAACATGAGCAGGATATTTCATGGAGATCCGTTCTTTTCTATCACTATTTATGTACATATAAAATTTCCGCTGTCGATTAGCCAATATTGGAGTGGTAGGTATCACATCCCAACGGAGATTAGTATAGTGTCGTTTGCACGGACATCGGTCCGTAGGACTTCACGTCAAGTTGGATTCTTGCCTACTGAGGAATCTGAGGAGGACTTGTCTGAGGGTTCTGCTTTCTAGTCATACTTGGGCAAGTATGTTAGTTTAAATAATGTCAAATACTTTTAAGAACTATGTCTGTAAATATTTAAGTATGACAGTATTGAAACTTATATATATGATGTATATTGTTTGTGATGATGTTTAATATTTTTATTTTCTACTAAGTTTATCTTGTCAATATCAAAAAATTTTCCAACTTGTATTATTATTAAATAATATTATTTCATAATCTGGGGAAGTAATTCGGTAATATTAATATAAAATGTGATACCATAAGGTGGGTGTTACAACACTAGTGCTGTGGCATTCACTTTCTTGAGCCGCACGTGAAAGCCTCGAGATGACAAAGTGCACAGGCAAAAAGTAGGGCGCCGTGGCATGTAGTTCTTTGCGCCGCACCGTGATATTCTGGAGCTTGCCTTGTGATTTCTCTTCCATTCCAGGACCTTTGTTTGCTTCAAGTTAGTCATTTTGGGACCATCCTACAATTGAGAAATCAACCAGTCAAATACAAATGCAATCAACCTCAATCTAATCAAAGATTAGGAATGATTTAAACAAGATTGATAAGGAAGACCTCACATAGATCTTACATGAAAATGAGATTAAATGTAACATCCTCCCTAACCTAATAGCCTTAAACAGAGCTATAGAAACTCAGTAATACTGGTAAAAAATTATCTGTTAATTCGGATAATTTTCTGAACCAGTTTGAGCATAATTCGATAACTTTGAATACAAGACAATAAATAAGGTATCTTCTGAATCAGTTGATATGATGAAAATAAATATAAAAAATTTATTTCCTAGCTAAGGACCATTGATAAGAATTGTAGAAAATTTTAGAAAAGCAACATAGCAAGTTTGGTATTTTTAAGGATACTGCTAAGAAATAACTGGAACGATAATAGAACAGCTAAATAATTCATAAAATTATGAAATTTCATGGAGATGACAAGTAAGACATGAGGAATATTTTGGTATAAAATACCAACTAAGATAAATATCAGAAAGCTTATTACTTAATCTCTCGGTTTAATTCAAGTCAGGAAGCTTAACTGATAAATTGTAGTATATAGAAATTTATGAAAAAATAGATCTGAAGACTAAGATGAGTCCTAAAATTTTTTCTAATACTTATGATAACTTAAAAACTCAGTTTTTAAAGATTAAAATATATTTAACAAATACAAAAGTTCCAACATAAAATTTTAAATCACCTTTCTTTATTTCCACTGCCAATTCACTTCCAGAATTCTCCTTCTCTTTTTCATTCATTTTGGACAATTCTCATGTCTCATTTCTTTCTCTTCCCTGCGTCAAAATTGGGTAGAAAACAAGCAAGAAGAATAACCCAAGGCTCTCTCTCTAGTTTTCCATCTTTCATCTTTCCACTTCCAACAAAAAATAACCGTGTGATTTCTTATTTTTAACTCATCATTCCACACGGTTTGCATCCCCAAAACAGAGTGAGTGCACAACCAAGAAAAGAGGAAGAAAGGAGAAACAAAGTGAGGAAAGTGAAGAAAAAATTAAAGACCCAAAGCTTAGGAGAAAGGTAGGGGTTCTTGTGACTAGTTTTGTTAAACTTTCTTTCTTGTTTTCTAAACTTTTCACCGATGCAGTAGTGGGTAGTTTTTTATTGACTCTCTTAAGAAAAAGGATATGGTATGGAAGATAATATAGTTTTAAGTTTGTATATATCTATTTATATATGTATATGCTTTAACTCTCATAAATTGATTTAAAAGATGAATAATGAATCAGGATATGAAAGTTACGGACCCAATTATGGAGGGGGTAAATCAATTATGAAGGGGGTAATGTGTATATAAGAAAGGAGTGATGATAATATCTCCTAAACTTGAATGGCACAAATGAAAAGCATGCTCTATAAATTGCTATTCAAATAGCATAAATGCTATTGAATAGCCAAGATTCAAAATTAGATGAAACTAAAAGCTATTCAAATAACCATGAAGGATATTTGAAAAACCTTGTGCAAAAAATTGATAAACGTGAATGCAGATTGATGAGAAAATGATAATTGTTTGAATAATTTAAACAAAAACTTGAAACGTGCATTCGTAATAAAAAGGAAATAAAAGGTATCCAAATCACTATATATATTCTAATAAGTTTACTTAGTAGTGGAAGAATATATATATACCATTCTGATTGGGAACAAAAGAATATATTGGCTTTCATAGTGCTTTCATGTTATATTATGTAACTGGGAGGGGATCCACTTACACCTAGTGTAAGTAAAAGAGACTTACACCCAATCTTACACCCTTCATTTTATTGTGATCATATGGCTATCATTTATCTCCTATCGTAACCACAAGATCACAATAAATGAAAGCTATAAGATTAGGTGTAAGTCTTTTTTACTTACACTAGGTATAAATGGATCCCTTCCCTATGTAATTTAATATAATGAAGGATAACTTGACTACATAATAATGAAACCGTGAATGCATATATGATAGGAAAGACATTATAATTGGTTAAAATATGATTGGAAAGCCATTATAATTGGTTTAAACGTTAATATATGTTATTTGATCAAATAGATTCTTTTAGAGTGAAAAGCAATTATGATTGGTTAAATAACAATGTTCATAATTCTAATCATGATGCATTTGGAATATTTCAGAATAATGTTGAACTATTTGGTATTTGGTATGAGCATGAGTGTTTACTCTCCTATTTTTCAAGATTGAGATAGTAATTTGACTTGAGATTGTATTTGATTAGTCAGTGCTCATAGAGATGATATTTGAAATGTGTTTGAATTGAGTATGGATGTTGTATATACCTTGAATGGTATGAATGAAGATGAAAGACATAATGTTGGGAAGCAATATAAAGAAATGGTAAAGGTAGATGAGGGTGAATGAGTCCCTCTCTACAAGCATGTTTGATAATGTATAAAGAGAAAATTTAATGATTATGGTAATTGCTTTCCTATTACATAAAAATAAGTATGATTATGTACAATGTAAAAGAAGGAAAGGTTTTTAATATTATGCATGTTTTATTTTCAAACTTGTTATTTGATGTTTCCATGTATTATAAATTTATGCTTGGACAAAAGGGCTCTAAGTAGCTTAGACAAAAGGGCTTCAAGTGAGTTAAAAATATTTGGTAGTGCAAGGAACAAAAGGGCGTCCTGCCTACCCAGAAAACAATACAAGGAACAAAAGAACTTCCTGGAAATAATCAAATAACATGAGTTTTCTAAAATAAAATCTTTTCAAAGAATCATTACATGAGCATACTTTAGGACTCTCATTAGGCATAATCATACATTACCATGCATTGCATAAAAATTGACAATTGTATTAGCAATTGTCTTGTTTTTACTAAATGTGAAGAATTAAGGATAAAAGCTGGTTAGAAAAGGTTGAGATTAGTATTTAAAATGAGTTGAGTGTTGTTCTTAAAATGATGATAAGCGTTTAAGGTATATGTTGTTTGAATTAATTATTATGACATAATGAATTATTTTGTAATTGAATGAACTGTCTGCTTTGGGAAGGGAATGGACTAAGTTTTGACTCATGCCACCTTTCCAAATGATTAAGTACAATCTGTCATCTACCCCAAAGTAGCTGGATTTACCATGATATTACGATTTCAAGCTTACTATTGAGAATTATTAATTCTCACCCCAGTTTTTTTATGGTTTCCATGATAAATCCAGAGAAGGACCAAAGCAAGTGCAAGGCGAGACGGTGAAGATTTAGTTAAGTTGTTAATGTAATAGTTTTAGTTATGTAATTATATTTATGGCTCTGTAAATAAGTTTATGTAATTAGTTTTTGTAAAGGTTTGTAATATTAGATATATCAGATAGATTTCTAGTAAAGAGCAAGTTTTCTGAGGTGTAAAATATCTTGCTCTCTTACTTCTTTAAAGGCTCTATATATTTATTCGTTAAATAGATATTGAACAGCTTGTATATTATGCTAAAGTTAGAAAGTGGCATACTAATTCTATTTACTTAGTATACGTAGGATATACTACAGTGAATGAAATTAGGATGTTACATTAAAGCATCACAACAAGGACAAAGCCATCAATAATACATAGAGATAGGGAACAAATAACTATATTTTATGGAATTATCAATTGTCCTGTCTGTTCTATGTTTATATTTGATAAAGACTGTGAAGGAGATGAGGCGGGATTGCTTGGGTTTTGTTTGGGGTGATCTTCTGAGTGTTGTGATGGCGTCGAGATGGGATCTTCTCGGGTTTGAGAGGGTACAGTTTCACAGAGGTACTGATGTCTGGCGCATTCACTTGGATACGGAGCGTATTATTTATGTTGGGGAAGTAACCGGTTGGTTTCCAAGCTTCAAATGGATGATTTTGAAGAAACTCTCAAGATGAAAGATGTTTAGAATGATGTTTAGGTCTAGGAAATGGTGTTGGATGAAATTTTAGAAGAGTGGAGGTATGGAGTGGTGATGAAGGCCGTAAGCTTCACCAAGAAGAAAGGAGAGAATTTTTTTGGTTGTCTTGCTTTGGAGAATGGTTGAAGATGAGTTTGAACTTAGCAAAATGTTTTCTTCCTTCCTCCTAATGCACTTGGCCGTGGGGCTCCCTAAGGAGATGGCCTCCTTGAGTGACTTCTAAGAGCTCCTTTTGGCCTTATATATGTTCAAGGGTGGATCTTCAATACTTTATCTCCAAGTTGCTTCCTATTGGCCTAGAGAGACAAGTCATCAAATGTCTAGCACCTTCTTGAATGTGCTTGGATGGGCTTGGCCGAATTGCACTAGGGAGAACTAATCAAGCTTTGATTCATTTTAGTCTCCTAATTATGCTTAAGACATCCTAGTTAGGTTTAGGTAAATTTAGTTAAGTTTTCTTAGTTATTTAGTTACTTAGGATAACTAATCACCTTCTTGATTATGCTATGACATTCTCTAACTAAAATTTTAATGAATGACTAACTAGGTTTATTCTATTTAATTACTACTTAAGCACTTTGGATTAACTTAATTAGGTTTTAAACTAACTTAATCATGTTTTCTACTTACTAATCCATTAAGTTCAACCATTTTTGTTGACTAATTCCTATTGGTTTAGAAATGTTCAAGCCATTTTTGTTGACTAATTGCTATTGGTTTAGAAATATTTCAAGCCATTTAGGTTGACTAATTCCTATTGGCTTAGAAATGATTCAAGCCATTAACGTTGACTGATTTACCAAGCGTGGGTCCCACAGACTTTTCCAGGTCTATGATCCATTGGAGTAGAAGCTATTATTTTTAAGACAGTAGATACTGTACATCGGATATTAAAATAATATTATAAAATATAAAATATTTTTATTTTATAGATAAATTATAAAAAAATAAAAGATTGATACACATATTACTCAGAATTGGGTTTAGTAAGATCCCCCAACTCCGAATAATCATATAAAGATTTTCTCTGGCCCAAAAATTATTATTTTCTTGACTCAAAGTAAATCACACACAATAATTAAATACAGTTATGAAACAGTCAAATTAATTTTATAGCACACAAAAAACATAAAACAGTACAATCAGGACAAAATCATAATTTAACCGAAAGTTGGGATGTTACAAACTGAGCATACCAATTTGTTGAAATGAATATCCAATGACTGCATGAATTGTGAATTGATCTCTTTTCTTGGAAAATCACATAAGAATTCAGGAGTTGTGTTTATCTCTATTGCTTCAATTATGCATGAATACATTTCCCATCTTTTTGTTTGATAGACCTTGAACTATGAATGCATGTTAAGCTTAGAGAAAGTTTATGGAAATGCGTGTGTGTGGATTACTTGCATCTAGAAGTTATTAGATTCTCTCTTAAGGCGAAATCCTAGACAATGCATGATCAAGGAAATGATATGGGCCTTCTTTGGACTGTTTGGGCTTTTCAAACCAACCTTTAAATAATATTATATCCCTAGGTCCCTTTTTAAAACCTTGCTTATGTTTGGCCTTTATTTCTTTTTTTTACCTACATTTTCCTTTCCCTTACCTAAACAAAAAATAAATTTTTCCCTCTCATACACCCTTTGTTGAGTACATATCTTGTATTATTTTATTATTCAAGTGATCTAATTAGTATTTTTGTGCATAAAGTATTAAAGGAGCTAAAAAAATGATTTAGAATGGAAGGAAATGAAATGAAAAGTATTTCATGAAAAAAAAGAAAGAAAAAAAATAAAAAAATAAAATGTTTGATTATTATGCTCCGTTTTGCACTTGTTTAATATTTTGTGGCTTGAATTTTGAAATTTACATGATTTTATATCTCAACTTTTGTTTTCTTTATCCTATCCCTTCTTTCTTAACCCGTACCATTGGCCTTACATTATAAGCTTTAAAAGACTCTTTTGATCCTTGGTTATGTTTTGTTTATATTAGTGGAGAGAGAGATGAAAAATAACCCTATAGATGCGTGTTTGATGTGCATTTCCTATTTTATAAACCTATTTGGGCTTGTATTTCATGAATAGGAATTGGTCTTATATTCATATTTATGGGAAGTCATTTATGCATGAAAGTTGCATGTGAGAGTCAATACAACAATTAGATTATACATGTGTGCTACCTTGAAATAAGGTTGCGAAGTAGTTTCTGACGATATGAATGATCTTTAATAACTGGTATTGCTCTGTTTAAGTTTGCATATTTTGAGTTTTTAGTAGTTTATTCTTTTTGTCTTGTTTTAAATTCTTTCTATTTTTTTTTTGCTTTGCTTGAGGACAAGCAAAATCTTAAGTTTAGGGAAGTGATGAACCTGTAAAAACTCATGTTTCTACGATTCAAAACCTTGGTTTTCACCCTCTTCCAACCCCTTTTGATTGAACTTTGTTCTCCATTTTTATCATGTTTTTATTATTCTAAACTTTGTTCTTATTACGTGTTTTTATTTGTTTTTGTTAGGTAATTACACATGGAAGAAGATTAGATGCTTGAACAAGAAAGAAAAACCTGAAATGAAGTTGCTGGTGTTGGGTGCTTAAGCATCTAACTTTTGATTGCTTAAGCTCCCAAGCACAAAGAAAAGTATGATGCGCGCCTAAGTGCCCAAAAACTGAGCGCTTGAGTGCTCAGTACATTTAATGACATGTTTTGTTACCTATAATTAGAAAAAGTAAGGTTTGTAGGCAGACATTCAATAAAGATTCAGAGAAAGAAGTGGATGTACAAACCCTAATTTGGCATGGGAGCATCCAGGCATGAAGATTAGGAATTTTCTTCAACCTTTCCATCTATCTTCCATGGAGTTTGTTAAAATTTCTTCTTTATTTTCCTCTTTCTCTATGTGTAGCTAAACTACTCTTGTTAGGGTGATGATGGATCTTATTCTTGGATGATGTAAATTCATTTTGTGTTTAATCTACGTTTTTATTTCATGATTTATGTGTTTATCTCTTCTCTTAATGCTTTCCTTAATTTGACTAACTTGGGAATGATTTTAGGATTTATGTATGATTTGGAAAAATTATGTATCAACCTAGAACTTGTGATAAACACCTCAATTTTTGCAATCACTAGGAATAGATATTGTAGGTTGTGTGATGTTGCTTTCTATTACCTGATTTTTTTATAAAGCCTTCTCTATTTGGGGTTATACTAAGGGATTAGTTAACTGAAAGTAGTGTGAAGTGTAATACCCCAAATTTTCCTAAATAGTTGACAGTAATTTTGACAGTTAACAGAATTCTACTGTTTAGTGATTTCTGTGTACTGTAAAATTATTTTGAGTATTCCATCAGCGTATTTGATCGTTTTGAGTGATTTACTCTGTGTCAGGAAAATTATAATTTTTGGGATGGGAAAATCTTACGTAATTTAATTATTACTATTAAGTTTTAATTATTTTACGTAATCTGATTTGATATTTGTACGTTTTCTAATATTTGTGATTTTTGTGGATGATTATAAATTTTTATATTTCTCTGATTGTTTTTGGGCTGTTTGTGGGCCCAGGTGACCTTACATGGGCCGAGGTGGGCCTCGCAAAGTAAAACTTTTTCTATTCATAGAAAAATTTGTACTGTTTAGACGGAGACAGGGGATCTTACTAAACTTGAATCCGGAAACAGTTTTAGAAAATTTCTTTTTCTGTGTTTTATACTGTATTTAATTATCAGATGATAAAAATATAGTAAATATATTTTTTTGTGGGGTTATAGCAGATAAAAATAAATATTGTACTGCTAAGTCAACATTGGTGGTTATGACAACTTTTTGACGGACCAATAAGAAGCAAGTTTAATTTTTGAAGCTTTGAATATCAACCATCGATTTAATCAATGGTGTAGAGTCGGTCTAATAAAATGGCTATGAACATTTACAACCATTGGATGAAAAATTAATCAAGGGTAGAGATTTGATCTTATAAAGTGGCTAGGACCATTTGTGACCGTTGGATTTGGATTTAATCAACAGTGGAGATGGATTATTTATAACCATTGGATTTGGATTTAATCAATGGTGGAGATTTGGTCTTCTAAAATGGCTATGACTAATTATGACCCTTGGATTGAAAGTAAGAAGGAGTAATCTTGACCATTCATATTGGAGATGCATCTAATGGCAAGGATTTCAAGGAGAAAGATCTAATGGCCTAGGTTAAGTCTTCTAATCAAAAGTCTACCTTAATCCTAACCATTGATCTAATCAATGGCTTAAATGGCTCTAAATGGTGGCTAGAAAAGATGACAACTTTATGAATGCATAATACATAGAGGGGGGATGGTTTTTGTGTTGTTTAGGAGCTTAAGGAAAAAGATTGAAGACATTATTAGATGTCTTAGTCAATTATGCATCATTATTGATTATTTGCACTCTTAAGAGAATGCATGAAGGGGGGATGGTCTTTGGTGTCTTAAGGCCATAGCAAAAAGTCTATGACCATTATCACTCATTCTTGATCATTATTGATCATTTCCAAAAACCTAAAGCTCTTAGAAAATTTTCTCTCCTTCTCCTTCAAGCATGGTTTCGGCCAAGCACCCTAAGTATGCCTTCCATCACTCAAAAATTTTATCCAACCTAGTTTCCTGAATCCTTACCTTATTCTAAGAACATCTCTAGTTATGAGTTTTCACAAAATCATTCATCTTGAGTTTCAAATCCAAGCTTCAAGTTTTTATCACAAAGGGTAAAGTTCTTATCTCTTCACCCAAACTTCAAGTTTTAATTTTCTAAGCCATGCTTGAACCATGGTTTACCTATTCTTTTACTTGTTATTGATTTTAAGATTTGTTTATGATTTTTAGGGATTTTTCCATGGAGATCTACGAAATTGGTAGGAAGGAAAACTAAGTGTTTTCACTTCATTCTTTATCTTAACCAAGTCTAAGAAGCCTTTCTTTCACAAAAATCAAAAACTTCAACCTTGTTCTTCAAGAGGAACCATTCGGCCATTCACCCAAAATCACCATCCAATCTCTTTTAATTTTATCCAAGCATAGATCTTGAATCTACATGATACTCTAAGCAACTTTCATGTTGGAGACTTTCTCTAAATCATCCATCTTCAACCTTGTTCTTCAAGCTAAAGATTGAAGCTTTATTGGTGAAGTTTGTTAATCTTCACTTTTCTTTTGATTTTCAAGGTTCTAACCATGATTCATATTCATGGTTTTCTTATTCAAGTCTTATATATATTAATCATGTGTGTTTTGTTTTGTATTTGAGAAGCCCTTGGTGGTGAAGGACTTGGAAAAAGAAGCAAAACAAGGAGCTTTTGAGGTTCTTCAAGAGGTAAGAGAGAGATTTATCTTACCAACAAAGTATGGTGGCGAGAGATGGTTTGTGTATTTGATAGATGGTGAATCCATGTGAGGATTCATATCCATGGTCATGTAATAATTTGTGGGTGTTTATGTGCTTTGATTATTCGCGTATGCTTGGTATGATTTGCATGATTTATTTCTTTGATTATGGCATGTTTGTGATATATATTTGAATATGTGAATGTATGTCATGATTTGATGATGGAAATGAAATTGATTTTTGGTTCCAAAGACCAAGAGGAATTTCGGTCAAGACACCTCAAAATAGGTGTTCACAAATTAATATTTTCATGAATGATGAAATTGGACGATTAGAAAAGCAAGGAAAATAAACAAAGGGTTTGTTTTTCAAGAAGTAGTGTTCACAGTTTTAAAAAGGATTTTAATTGATTTATTTTGAAGCATTTTACTAAATATGAGTTTTAAATGAAAAGGGCAATGTTGATTTTAAGGATTTGCAAAGAAAGTGAAAATGGATTTGTAAAGAAAGTGAAAATGAAAAATGAACAAAGGATTTGATTTCAAAGACCAAGTGCTCACGGTTTTTATGAAGAATTTTTAATGGTTTTGTTTGTGTAAAACCATATTGACTTAGAAGGAAAAATATGTGATGGCCATTGGAATCATGTACCACGGTATTGGAAGGCTTGTAATGCCTTCATTTTGATGAAACAAAGTGATTTTCTAAGTGAAAATATAATTGAGTTAGTACAAGGATTTTTGAAAAGGGAATCAGAGTGTTTTATCACTAGAGAAATAAAATTTTCATATGTAAATGGATAAGAGAGGTTGAAAGTGTTTGAACCTCAATTTATTTTGAAGAAAATTGATTTTAGAATTGATTTGAGAAAAATGGAGAATATAATAGTGAGTTCATATTTTCTAACGTGTAACTCATCCTTTGGGTTTTGGAGAGCGTTAGTAATTTTGAAAGTTAGAAACATTGATTTAATTCAATGGAATTGTGAATTTGTGGAATATATTATGAAAAAGATTTTCTTGAGTAAGAAAGTGTGGAAAATAATGTGAAAAGTCATTATTTTGAGTAAAGAATTTCTGAAAGGTAAAATGTGAAAAATGATGTTGGAAATTATATTGATTTGTTTTGGAAGTCCAAAATAATGTTTGGAATATTGAGGAATATTTTACGTGATTATAAAATGGTAAAAAATGTTTTATGTATCTTAAAAACGTGATTTTTAAGCTACACGATTTAAAAAATGTTAAAATATTTCTACACGATTTGGAAATCATTTAAATATTTTGAAAATGATGGAAAATGGTTTGCGCAACATAAAAGAATGATTTTTAAGTTACGTGATTGTGAAAATGGTGGAAAATCACTACAAGATTTGAGTAACGTGTAAATATTTTTACGTGATTGATGAAAACGTTGAAAAATCTATATGTGATTTGAAAACGTAACAGAAATATTACAAAATTGTGAAAATGCGACGAAAGTATTGCGCGACTATGAAAACGTGATAATATAATTTTCGCAATTAAATACACAGTATGAATGCTATTGGGCTAGAGTGTGGACCCCAAATATGAAAATGATAAATTATGCCTATGATTGGCATTGGTGCATTTTATATGCATGAACTGGACACTGTATATGAATTTTGCCTATGTTTGGCATGTGGTGCATTATACATGCATTGGAAAAATATGCGTTGTGGCATATGATGAAATTGGAAAATATGCATTGAGGCATATGATGAATTTGAACAAACTTGCATTGAGATATTCGTGCGTTGAACAAAAATTAATAGCTGATGCTATTGTGACCCTTGTGGTTGAAGAGGGAATGTAAATTGATAGTGAGGTCTATGATGGATCTTGGGGGTGTCAAGGTACGGCGGTCGACCTGTGGATATCTGTCTGTGGGCTAAGGCTAGACCATATGCCACTTGGCGATGCAATCTGTTGCAACACATTGACAATACCCGACAAGAACACGATTCTTTTCGAAAGCTGGACAATTGTTTGTGCGCTAAGGCTGGGCATTGTCTGTGGGCTAATCTGGAAGATTGTCTTTGGGCTAAGGCTGACAATTAACAGAGCATTCTTCTCGAAATTGTGAAAACCTCCATGGAGTAGGACATTGAGTCTATGTGCACATGCATAACATATGCATCATTATTGAGTATTGGTTATGATAATTAAACTATTGAAATACTTGGATGATGATGATGATAATAATGTTGATGCATTATTGTTATTATCGTGTGATTTGAATTGATGAATACTTGGATATTGTTGAGGACATCATCGTGAATATTGAATAATACTTGAACTGATAAATGATTGGATGATGATAGTTGATTAATGTTGAGTGCATTATTGGAATTATGATATGATACTGTATGATATACTATTTGTGTTATCTCTATACTACCATGTTGGTATTGGCGTAAGTGATCTCACCTCTTTGTTATATTGTTTGGTTGGGCTTGTGTTGTAAAAATTATATAATAGATGGAACGAGTTGTCTTAGACATAACGAGTGGCAGATATTCTGAGATTGGTGACAACGTTGAGGAGTGGTCATTCAGGATTCGATAGTGTGCAGTTTGAACAAGGAACAGATGTCTGATGCATCAAGATGGATACAAGAAGGAATAAGTATGTTAAATTTTACTGTTAGTTTTGTACCGTGCTATTAAGTAAGACCCATGATGGGGTTTGCTACTGTTAAAAAGAGAGTCTATTAGTTTTATATTTCTCTTTAAATTGTTACATATTAATTGGTATCAATATTATATATTAATCAGTTTAAATATATTTTCAGTAATACTTATGGATTTCAGAAAGTTTATGTTTCTGTAATAAGAAATTTTAAAACTCACATTTTATAACTCAAACCTTTTATGAACTTCTTTACATATTATGAGTTGGGAGTCGGAAATGTGATACCCTGAGGAGGGTGTTACAGTAGTTAGTATCAGAGCACGGTTTGAGTCTTTTGGGGTTTGTGGTTAGGTCTATTTTGCTTGTGTTGTGTTCTTTGTGTTTTGTTTTCCGAAAGGAAACAAGGTTGTTTAAAATGGATATTAGATCCATTTTATTTTGATTCGTTCGTCTTTGAAGAAAGGAAATGGCTCATGGTAGACGTACGTGGGTGGAAACAGAACGTGACACTAAGAATACAGTTGCAACTATGGGAGCAATGTGGAAGATAACTGACGTGACAGTATAACAGGAACAGAGGATCGCCGAATAGCGGGAATTGGAAGTTGAGGTTCAGGATCTAATGGAAGAGAAACAATTTTGAAATACAAGATTTTGTAATTTTGGAATTGGGTATTCTAAAGGAGGGATATTAGGAAAGTAATTGATTTCAATGGAAAACATATCTACGATTATTGGAAATTAGCAGGAGCAGTAAACGTGTGTAGATAGTGTTTGTAACAGTAAACCCAGTTGGACCTTGACGTCTTTATTGTTATGTAAGAGATGTGGAAAAGAGGGCACTTAACAAAGGATTGTACGTCCAAGAAACAATTTGTTTTAAGTGTGGAAAGTTTGGACACATTTTCAGAGATTGTGTTCCATTGAAAATGTAGTTTTCTGTAAGTAAAATCTTAGGTAGTAGGGAGAGTCGATACGTCGAATGGAACGGGAGTGTTCTGAGCTGAAGACATAAACAAGGGAGACTATATTGTAGAAGGTAATTCTTTACCTATTCTTTATAGCATATGATTGAGTAGATCAATTATATGTTGGTGTTATTTGTGTCTTCGTGAACTTCTGATTTGTTTACTTCTGTTTCTATTACTAGCCTATCGTGCTATTCATGTTATTCAAATTATTGTTATAGATCAAATTTTTGTGTTAGTTTGATCTGTTTATTTCTTTCATAAATAGATTTGATCTTTGAAAACGGATTAGTTATTTTCCAACCATATCCGATAAGATTGTCTCAATAAAGTGTTAATAATCTAGAAAATTCATTCCTGAAAATTGGGTTATATCAAATTCTTGTTGGATATGTCCAGTAATATATCAGATAGTTTTGCTATCTTTTATAATGTTTTTCATATATCGCAATTTGCAAGAAAGAATATTTTGCAAGAAAGGATATTCCTATTCTAATCCATGTCATAGTATCGGTACAGTGTTGTTGAAAGAGAACTCGATGTGTGAGATATTTCTTGTTAAGAGTAAAGGCAGGAGAATGAAGCGATACAAGGACAAGGAAATTTTAAGTGACGTTGTTCGGATTGGCGAATGTTTTCGTAATATCCATGGATTAGGTGAGTAGAAATTTTCGTCCTTATTTAGACAGAATTGTCATTATTTCTTTGTTGATGACATTCTGATCTATTCTCGAAATTATGAGGAACATACTGAACATCTCAGTGTGATTTTTCTAAGTTCTAGAAGAGAAGTGGTTATATGCTAAGTTGCTGAGATGTGAATTCTGAATGGATGAAGTTTAGTTTTGGGTTCCGTAATTCTAAGGAAGGAATTGCAATTGATCCATTAAAGAATGAAAATGTGTTTGATTACTTATCTGGTATTAGTTCTGTCTAATTCCAGTGAACCATTAAAGGTGAACAGTGACACATTACGTCGGAGTTTAAGATATGTGCTTATGCAGAATAGAAGAGTTGTAGGGTATGATTTTAAGGAAATTGAAGGTACATGAGAAAAACTATTCTACGCAAGAATGGAAGTTGGTAGCTGTTAAGTTTGCATTAGAAGTATGGAGAAACTTTCTTTATGGAGTAAAATTTAACATCTTCAGTAATTATAGGAATCTAAGATATCTGTTAGATCAGGAGAAGTTGAATGAGAGATAAAGAGATTTCATTGGTTAAAATCGTTTGGAACGATGTAAGTGGAGAAGCAACATGGGAGTTGGAGGACAAGATAAAGAGCAATATTTATATTTATTCTGAGGATGTGAAATCAGGTTTATTAAATTTCGAGGACGAAATTTCTTTTTAGAGGGAGAGTATTGTAACACCCCAAATTTTCCTAAATAGTTGACAGTAATTTTGAAAGTTAATAGAATTCTACTGTTTAGTAATTTCTGTGTACTAAAAAACTATTTTGAGTATTCTGTCAGCGTATTTGATCGTTTTGAGTGATTTACTTCGTGTTAGAAAAATTATAATTTTCAGGCTACAGAAAATCTTAAGTAATTTAATTATTACTGTTAAGTTTTAATTATTTTACATAATCTGATTTGATATTTGTACGTTTTTTAATATTTGTGATTTTTGTGGATAGTTATAAATTTTTATATTTCTCTAATTGTTTTTGGGCTGTTTGTGGGCCTATGTGGGTCCCGCAAAGTAAAAAATTTTCTACGCATAGAAAAATTTGTACTATTTAGATGGAGATAGGGGATCTTACTAAACCTGAATCCGGAAACAGTTTTAGAAAATTTCTTTTTCTGTGTTTTATACTGTATTTAATTATCGGGTGATAAAAATAAAATAAATATATTCTTTTGTGGGGTTATAGCAGATAAAAATAAATATTATACTGCTAAGTCAACATTAGTGGTTATGGTAACTTTTTGACGGACCAATAGGAAGCAAGTTTAATTTTTGAATCTTTGAATATCAACCGTCGATTTAATCAATGGTGTAGAATCGGTCTAATAAAATAGCTATGAACATTTACAACCATTGGATGAAGAATTAATCAAGGGTGGAGATTTGATCTTATAAAGTGGCTAGGATCATTTGTAACCGTTGGATTGGATTTAATCAACGGTGGAGATAGATTATTTATAACCATTGGATTTGGATTTAATCAATGGTGGAGATTTGGTCTTCTAAAATGGCTATGACTAATTATGACCCTTGGATTGAAAGTAAGAAGGAGTAATCTTGACCCTTCATTTTGGAGATGCATCTAATGGCTAGGATTTCAAGGAGAAAGATCTAAAGGGCTAGGTTAAGTCTGCTAATCAAAAGTCTACCTTAATCCTAACCATTGATCTAATCAATGGCTTAAATGGCTCTAAATGGTGGCTAGAAAAGATGACAACTTTATGAATGCATAATGCATGGAGTGGGGACAATTTTTGTGTTGTTTAGGAGCTTAAGGAAAAAGTTTGAAGACATTATTAGATGTCTTGGTCAATTATGCATCATTATTGATTATTTGCACTCTTAAGAGAATGCATGAAGGGGGGGGACGGTTTTTGGTGTCTTAAGGCCATAGCAAAAAGTCTATGACCATTATCACTCATTCTTGATCATTATTGATCATTTCCAAAAACCTAAAGCTCTTAGAAAATTTTCTCTACTTCCCCTTCAAGCATGGTTTCTGCCAAGCACCCTAAGTATGCCTTCCATCACTCAAAAATTTTATCCAACCTAGTTTCTTGAATCCTTACCTTATTCTAAGAACATCTCTAGTTATGAGTTTTCATAAAATCATTCATCTTGAGTTTCAAATCCAAGCTTCAAGTTTTTATCATAAAGGGTAAAGTTCTTATCTCATCACCCAAACTTCAAGTTTTAATTTTCTAAGCCATGCTTGAACCATGGTTTACGTATTCTTTTACTTGTTATTAATTTTAAGATTTGTTTATGATTTTTAGGGATTTTTCCATGGAGATCTACGAAATTGGTAGGAAGGAAAACTAAGTGTTTTCACTTCATTCTTTATCTTAACCAAGTCTAAGAAGCCTTTCTTTCACAAAAATCAAAAACTCCAACCTTATTTTTCAAGAGGAACCATTCGGCCATTCACCCAAATTCACCTTCCAATCTCTTTTAATTTTATCCAACCATAGATCTTGAATCTACATGATACTCTAAGCAACTTTCATGTTGGAGACTTTCTCTAAATCATCCTTCTTCAACCTTGTTCTTCAAGCTAAAGATTGAAGCTTTATTGGTGAAGTTTGTTAATCTTCACTTTTCTTTTGATTTTCAAGGTTCTAACCATGATTCATATCCATGGTTTTCTTATTCAAGTCTTATATATATTAATCATGTGTGTTTTGTTTTGTATTTGAGAAGCCCTTGGTGGTGAAGGACTTGGAAAAAGAAGCAAAACAATGAGCTTTTGAGGTTCTTCAAGAGGTAAGAGGGAGATTCATCTCACCAACCAAGTATGGTGGTGAGAGATGGTTTGTGTATTTGATGGATGGTGAATCCATGTGAGGATTCATATCCATGGTCATGTAATAATTTGTGGATGTTTATGTGCTTTGATTATTCGCCTATGCTTGGTATGATTTGCATGATTTATTTCTTTGATTATGGCATGTTTGTGATATATATTTGAATATGTGAATGTATGCCACGATTTGATGATGGAAAGGAAATTGATTTTTGGTTCCAAAGACCAAGAGGAATTTCGGTCAAGACACCTCAAAATAGGTGTTCACAAATTAATATTTTCATTAATGATGAAATTGGACGATTAGAAAAGCAAGGAAAATTAACAAAGGCTTTGTTTTTCAAGAAGTAGTGTTCACGGTTTTGAGAAGGATTTTTATTGATTTATTTTGTGTAAAAAGTTTCTAAGCATTTTACTAAATATGAGTTTTAAATGAAAAGGGCAATGTTGATTTTAAGGATTTGCAAAGAAAGTGAAAATGAAAAATGAACAAATGATTTGATTTCAAAGACCAAGTGCTCGCGGTTTTTATGAAGAATTTTTAATGGTTTTGTTTGTGTAAAACCATATTGACTTAAAAGGAAAAATATTTGATGGCCATTGGAATCATGTACCACGGTTTTGGAAGGCTTGTAATGCCTTGATTTTAATGAAACAAAGTGATTTTCCAAGTGGAAATATAATTGATTTAGTACAAGGATTTTTGGAAAGGGAATCAAAGTGTTTTATCACTTGAGAAATGAAATTTTCATATGTAAATGGACAAGAGAGGTTGAAAGTGTTTGAACCTTAATTTATTTTGAAGAGAATTGATTTGAGAAAAATGGAGAATATAATAGTGTGTTGATATTTTCTAACGTGTAACTCATCCTTTGGATTTTGGAGAGCGTTAGTAATTTTTAAAGTTAGAAACATTGATTTAATTCAATGGAGTTGTGAATTTGTGGAATATATTGTGAAAAAGATTTTCTTGAGTAAGAAATTGTGGAAAATAATGTGAAAAGTCATATTATTTTGAGTAAAGAATTTCTGAAAGGTGAAATGTGAAAAATGATGTTGGAAATGATATTGATTTGTTTTGGAAGTCCAAAACAATGTTTGGAATATTGAGGAATATTTTATGTGATTGTAAAATAGTGAAAAATATTTTACGTATCTTAAAAACGTGATTTTTAAGCTATGCGATTTGAAAAATGTTAAAATATTTCGACGCAATTTGGAAATCGTTTAAATATTTTGAAAATGATGAAAAATGGTTTACGCGACTTAAAAGAATGATTTTTAAGTTACGCGATTGTGAAAATGGTGTAAAATCGCTATGGGATTTGAGTAACGTGTAAATATTTTTACGTGATTGATGAAAACGTTGAAAAATCTATGTGTGATTTGAAACGTAACAGAAATATTACAAAATTGTGAAAATGCGATGAAGGTGTAGCGCGACTATGAAAACGCGATAATATGATTTTCGTGATTAAATACACAGTATGAATGCTGTTAGGCTAGAGTGTGGACCCTGAATATGAAAATGATAAATTATGCCAGTGATTGGTATTGGTGCATTTTATATGGATGAACTGGTGTATGGACACTGTATATGAATTTTGCCTATGTTTGGCATGTGGTGCATTATACATGCATTGGAAAAATATGCATTGTGGCATATGATGAATTTGGAAAATATGCATTGAGGCATATGATGAATTTGAACAAAATTGCATTGAGATATTCGTGCATTGAACAAAAATTAATAGCTGATGCTATTGTGACCCTTGTGGTTGAAAAGAGAAAGTGAATTGATAGTGAGGTCTATGATGGATCTTGGGGGCGTCAAGGCGCGGCGGATGATCAGTGGATATCTGTCTGTGGGCTAAGGCTGGACCATATGCCACTTGGCGATGCAGTCCGTTGCAACGCATTGACGATACCCGACAAGAATACGATTCTTTTCGAAAGCTGGACAATTGTCTGTGGGCTAAGGCTGGGCATTGTCTGTGGGCTAATCTAGAATATTGTCTTTGGGCTAAGGCTGACAATTAATAGAGCATTCTTCTCAAAATTGTGAAAACCTCCATGGAGTAGAACATTGAGTCTATGTGCACATGCATAACATATGCATCATTATTGAGTATTGGTTATGATAATTGAACTATTGAAATACTTGGATGATGATGATGATAATAATGTTGATGCATTATTGTTATTATCGTGTGATTTGAATTGATGAATACTTGGATATTGTTAAGGACATCATCGTGAATATTGAATGATACTTGAACTGATAAATGATTGGATGATGATAGTTGATTAATGTTGAGTGCATTATTGGAATTATGATATGATATATCTGTATGATATACTGTTTGTGTTATCTCTATGCTACCATGTTGGTATTGGTGTAGGTGATCTCACCTCTTTGTTATATTGTTTGGTTGGGCTTGTGTTGTAAAAATTATATAAAAGATGGAACGAGTTGTCTTAGACATAACGAGTGACAGATATTCTGAGATTGGTGACAACATTGAGGAGTGGTCATTCAGGATTCGATAGTGTGCAGTGTGAACAAGGAACAGATGTTTGATGCATCAAGATGGATACAAGAAGGAATGAGCATGTTAAATTTTACCGTTAGTGTTGTTTCGTGCTATTAAGTAAGACCCGTGATGGGGTTTGCTACTGTTAAAAAGAGAGTCTGTTAGTTTTATATTTCTCTTTAAATTGTTAAATATTAATTATTATCAATATTATTTATTAATCGGTTTAAATATATTTTTAGTAATACTTATGGATTTACGTAAGTTTATGTTTCTATAATTAGAAATTTTAAAACTCACATTTTATTACTCAAACCTTTTATGAACTTCTTTACATATTATGAGTTAGGAGTCGGAAATGTGATACCCGAGGAAGGTGTTATAGTGGTTGGTATCAAAGCATGGTTTGAGTCTTTTGGGGTTTGTGGTTAGGTCTATTTTGCTTGTGTTGTGTTCTTTGTGTTTTGTTTTTCGAAAGGAAATAAGGTTGTTTAAAATGGATATCAGATCCATTTTATTTTGATTCATTTGTCTTTGAAGAAAGGAAATGGCTCGTGGTAGACGTACGTGGGTGGAAACAAAACGTGACACTAAGAATACAGTTGCAACTATAGGAGCAATGTGGAAGATAACTGATGTGACAGTATAACAGGAACAGAAGATCGCCGAACTGCAGGAATTGGAAGTTGAGGTTCAAGATCTAATGGAAGAGAAACAGTTTTGAAATACAAGATTTTGTAATTTTGGAATTAGGTATTCTAAAGGAGGGATATTAGGAAAGTAATTGATTTCAACGGAAAACATATCTACGATTATTGGAAATTAGCAGGAGCAGTAAATGTGTGGAGACAGTGTTTGTAACAGTAAACCCAGTTGGACCTTGACGTCTTTATTATTATGTAAGAGATGTGGAAAATAGGGCACTTAACGAAGGATTGTACGTCCAAGAAACAATTTGTTTTAAGTGTGGAAAGTTTGGACACATTTTTAAAGATTGTGTTCCATTGAAAATGAAGTTTTCGGTTAGTAAAATCTTAGGTAGTAGGGAGAGTCAATACGTCAAATGGAACAGGAGTGTTCTGAGCTGAAGACATAAACAAGGGAGACTATATTGTAGAAGGTAATTCTTTACCTATTCTTTATAGCATATGATTGAGTAGATCAATTATATGTTGGTGTTATTTGTGTCTTCGTGAACTTCTGATTTGTTTACTTTTGTTTCTATTACTAGCCTATCGTGCTATTCATGTTATTCAAATTATTGTTATAGATCAAATTTTTGTGTTAGTTTGATCTGTTTATTTCTTTCATAAATAGATTTGATCTTTGAAAACAGATTGGTTATTTTCCAACCATATCCGATGAGATTGTCTCAATAAAGTGTTAATAATCTAGAAAATTCATTCCTGAAAATTGGGTTATATCAAATTCTTGTTGGATATGTCCAGTAACATATCATATAGTTTTTCTATCTTCTATAATGTTTTTCATGTATCACAATTTGCAAGAAAGAATATTTTGCAAGAAAGGATGTTCCTATTCAAATCCATGTCATAGTATCTGGTACAATGTTGTTGAAAGAGAACTCGATGTGTGAGATATTTCTTGTTAAGAGTAAAGGCAGGAGAATGAAGTGATATAAGGGCAAGGAAACTTCAAGTGACGTTGTTTGGAGTGGCGAATGTTTTCGCAATATCCATGGATTAGGTGAGTAGAATTTTTCGTCCTTATTTAGACAGAATTGTCATTATTTCTTTGTTGACGACATTCTTATCTATTCTCGAAATTATGAGGAACATACTGAACATCTCAGTGTGATTTTTCTGAGTTCTAGAAGAGAAGTGGTTATATGCTAAGTTGTTGAGATGTGAATTCTGAATGGATGAAGTTTAGTTTTGGGTTCCGTAATTCTAAGGAAGGAATTGCAATTGATCCGTTAAAGAATGAAAATGTGTTTGATTACTTATCTGGTATTAGTTTTGTCTAATTCCAGTGAACCATTAAAGGTGAACAGTGACACATTACGTCGGAGTTTAAGATATGTGCTTATGCAGAATAGAAGAGTTGTAGGGTATGATTTTAAGGAAATTAAAGGTACATGAGAAAAACTATTCTACGCAAGAATGGAAGTTGGTAGCTGTTAAGTTTGCATTAGAAGTATGGAGATAGTTTCTTTATGAGTAAAATTTAACATCTTCAGTAATTATAGGAATCTGAGATATCTGTTAGATCAGGAGAAGTTGAATGACAGACAAAGAGATTTCATTGGTTAAAATCGTCTGGAACGATGTAAATGGAAAAGCAACATGGGAGTTGGAGGATAAGATAAAGAGCAATATTTATATTTATTTTGAGGATGTGAAATCAGGTTTATTAAATTTCGATGACGAAAATTCTTTTTAGAGGGGGAGTATTGTAACACCCCAAATTTTCCTAAATAGTTGACAGTAATTTTGACAATTAACAGAATTCTACTGTTTAGTGATTTCTGTGTACTTTAAAATTATTTTGAGTATTCCGTTAGCGTATTTGATCGTTTTGAGTGATTTACTCTGTGTCAGAAAAATTATAATTATTAGGCCGGGGAAAATCTTACGTAATTTAATTATTACTGTTAAGTTTTAATTATTTTATATAATCTGATTTGATATTTGTACGTTTTCTAATATTTGTGATTTTTGTGGATGGTTATAAATTTTTATATTTCTCTGATTATTTTTGAGCTGTTTGTCGGCCCAGGTGGCCTTACGTGGGCCTAGGTGGGTCCCGTAAAGTGAAAATTTTTTTACGCATAGAAAAATTTATACTATTTAGACGAAGATAGGGGATCTTACTAAACCTGAATCGGGAAACAGTTTTAGAAAATTTCTTTTTCTGTGTTTTATACTGTATTTAATTATCGAACGATAAAAATACAGTAAATATATTCTTTTGTGGGGTTATAGCAGATAAAAGTAAATATTGTATTGCTAAGTCAACATTAGTGATTATGACAACTTTTTGACGAACCAATAGGAAGCAAGTTTAATTTTTTAAGCTTTGAATGTCAACCGTCGATTTAATCAACGGTGTAGAATCAGTCTAATAAAATGGCTATGAACATTTACAACCATTGGATGAAGAATTAATCAAGGGTGGAGATTTGATCTTATAAAGTGGCTAGGATCATTTGTGACCTTTGGATTTGGATTTAATCAACGGTTGAGATAGATTATTTATAACCATTGGATTTGGATTTAATCAATGGGGGAGATTTGGTCTTCTAAAATGGCTATGACTAATTATGACCCTTGGATTGAAAGTAAGAAGGAGTAATCTTGACCCTTCATTTTGGAGATGCATCTAATGGCTAAGATTTCAAGGAGAAAGATCTAATGGCCTAGGTTAAGTCTGCTAATCAAAAGTCTACCTTAATCCTAACCATTGATATAATCAATGGCTTAAATGGCTCTAAATGGTGGCTAGAAAAGATGACAACTTTATGAATGCATAATGCATGGAGGGGGGACAATTTTTGTGTTGTTTAGGAGCTTAAGGAAAAAGTTTGAAGACATTATTAGATGTCTTGGTCAATTATGCATCATTATTGATTATTTGCACTCTTAAGAGAATGCATGAAGGGGGGGACGATTTTTGGTGTCTTAAGGCCATAGCAAAAAGTCTATGACCATTGTCACTCATTCTTGATCATTATTGATCATTTCCAAAAACCTAAAGCTCTTAGAAAATTTTCTCTCCTTCTCCTTCAAGCATGGTTTCGGCCAAGCACCCTAAGTATGCCTTCCATCATTCAAAAATTTTATCCAACCTAGTTTCTTGAATCCTTACCTTATTCTAAGAACATCTCTAGTTATGAGTTTTCACAAAATCATTCATCTTGAGTTTCAAATCCAAGCTTCAAGTTTTTATCATAAAGGGTAAAGTTCTTATCTCTTCACCCAAACTTCAAGTTTTAATTTTCTAAAACATGCTTGAACCATGGTTTACCTATTCTTTTACTTGTTATTGATTTTAAGATTTGTTTATGATTTTTAGGGATTTTTTCATGGAGATCTACGAAATTGGTAGGAAGGAAAACTAAGTGTTTTCACTTCATTCTTTATCTTAAACAAGTCTAAGAAGCCTTTCTTTCACAAAAATCAAAAACTCCAATCTTGTTCTTCAAGAGGAACCATTCGGCCATTCACCCAAAATCACCTTCCAATCTCTTTTAATTTTATCCAAGCATAGATCTTGAATCTACATGATACTCTAAGCAACTTTCATGTTGGAGACATTCTCTAAATCATCCATCTTCAACCTTGTTCTTCAAGCTAAAGATTAAAGCTTTATTGGTGAAGTTTGTTAATCTTCACCTTTCTTTTGATTTTCAAGGTTCTAACCATGATTCATATCCATGGTTTTCTTATTCAAGTCTTATATATATTAATCATGTGTGTTTTGTTTTGTATTTCAGAAGCCCTTGGTGGTGAAGGACTTGGAAAAAGAAGCAAAACAATGAGCTTTTGAGGTTCTTCAAGAGGTAAGAGGGAGATTCATCTCACCAACCAAGTATGGTGGTGAGAGATGGTTTGTGTATTTGATGGATGGTGAATCCATGTGAGGATTCATATCCATGGTCATGTAATAATTTGTGGATGTTTATGTGCTTTGATTATTCGCCTATGCTTGGTATGATTTGCATGATTTATTTCTTTGATTATGGCATGTTTGTGATATATATTTGAATATGTGAATGTATGCCACTATTTGATGATGGAAAGGAAATTGATTTTTGGTTCCAAAGACCAAGAGGAATTTCGGTCAAGACACCTCAAAATAGGTGTTCACAAATTAATATTTTCATTAATGATGAAATTGGACGATTAGAAAAGCAAGGAAAATAAACAAAGGCTTTGTTTTTCAAGAAGTAGTGTTCACGGTTTTGAGAAGGATTTTTATTGATTTATTTTGTGTAAAAAGTTTCTAAGCATTTTACTAAATATGAGTTTTAAATGAAAAGGGCAATGTTGATTTTAAGGATTTGCAAAGAAAGTGAAAATGAAAAATGAACAAATGATTTGATTTCAAAGACCAAGTGCTCGCGATTTTTATGAAGAATTTTTAATGGTTTTGTTTGTGTAAAACCATATTGACTTAAAAGGAAAAATATTTGATGGCCATTGGAATCATGTACCACGGTTTTGGAAGACTTGTAATGCCTTGATTTTAATGAAACAAAGTGATTTTCCAAGTGGAAATATAATTGATTTAGTACAAGGATTTTTGGAAAAGGAATCAAAGTGTTTTATCACTTGAGAAATGAAATTTTCATATGTAAATGGACAAGAGAGGTTGAAAGTGTTTGAACCTTAATTTATTTTGAAGAGAATTGATTTGAGAAAAATGGAGAATATAATAGTGTGTTAATATTTTTTAACGTGTAACTCATCCTTTGGGTTTTGGAGAGCGTTAGTAATTTTGAAAGTTAGAAACATTGATTTAATCCAATGGAATAGTGAATTTGTGGAATATATTGTGAAAAAGATTTTTTTGAGTAAGAAATTGTGAAAAATAATGTGAAAAGTCATATTATTTTGAGTAAAGAATTTCTGAAAGGTGAAATGTGAAAAATGATGTTGGAAATGATATTGATTTGTTTTGGAAGTCCAAAACAATGTTTGGAATATTGAGGAATATTTTATGTGATTGTAAAATGGTGAAAAATATTTTACGTATCTTAAAAACGTGATTTTTAAGCTACGCGATTTGAAAAATGTTAAAATATTTCGACGCAATTAGGAAATCGTTTAAATATTTTGAAAATGATGGAAAATGGTTTACGCGACTTAAAAGAATGATTTTTAAGTTACGCGATTGTGAAAATGGTGTAAAATCGCTATGGGATTTGAGTAACGTGTAAATATTTTTACGTGATTGATGAAAACGTTGAAAAATCTATGTGTGATTTGAAACGTAACAGAAATATTACAAAATTGTGAAAATGTGATGAAGGTGTAGCGCGACTATGAAAACGCGATAATATGATTTTCGTGATTAAATACACAGTATGAATGCTGTTAGGCTAGAGTGTGGACTCTGAATATGAAAATGATAAATTATGCCTGTGATTGGTATTGGTGCATTTTATATGCATGAACTGGTGTATGGACACTGTATATGAATTTTGCCTATGTTTGGCATGTGGTGCACTATACATGCATTGGAAAAATATGCATTGTGGCATATGATGAATTTGGAAAATATGCATTGAGGCATATGATGAATTTGAACAAAATTACATTGAGATATTCATGCATTGAACAAAAATTAATAGATGATGCTATTGTGACCCTTGTGGTTGAAAAGAGAATGTGAATTGATAGTGAGGTCTATGACGGATCTTGGGGGCGTCAAGGCGCGGCGGTTGATCAGTGGATATCTGTCTGTGGGCTAAGACTGGACCATATGCCACTTGGTGATGCAGTCTGTTGCAATGCATTGACGATACCCGACAAGAATACGATTCTTTTCGAAAGCTGAACAATTGTCTGTGGGCTAAGGCTGGGCATTGTCTGTGGGCTAATCTAGAATATTGTCTTTGGGCTAAGGCTGACAATTAACAGAGCATTCTTCTCAAAATTGTGAAAACCTACATGGAGTAGGACATTGAGTCTATGTGCACATGCATAACATATGCATCATTATTGAGTATTGGTTATGATAATTGAACTATTGAAATACTTGGATGATGATGATGATAATAATGTTGATGCATTATTGTTATTATCGTGTGATTTGAATTGTTGAATACTTGGATATTGTTAAGGACATCATCGTGAATATTGAATGATACTTGAACTGATAAATGATTGGATGATGATAGTTGATTAATGTTGAGTGCATTATTGGAATTATGATATGATATATCTGTATGATATACTGTTTGTGTTATCTCTATGCTACCATGTTGGTATTGGTGTAGGTGATCTCACCTCTTTGTTATATTATTTGGTTGGGCTTGTGTTGTAAAAATTATATAATAGATGGAACGAGTTGTCTTAGACATAACGAGTGACAGATATTCTGAGATTGGTGACAACGTTGAGGAGTGGTCATTCAGGATTCGATAGTGTGCAGTGTGAACAAGGAACAAATGGTTGATGCATCAAGATGGATACAAGAAGGAATGAGTATGTTAAATTTTACCGTTAGTGTTGTACCGTGCTATTAAGTAAGACCCGTGATGGGGTTTGCTACTGTTAAAAAGAGAGTCTGTTAGTTTTATATTTCTCTTTAAATTATTAAATATTAATTGTTATCAATATTATATATTAATCAGTTTAAATATATTTTTAGTAATACTTATGGATTTCTATAAGTTTATGTTTCTATAATTAGAAATTTTAAAACTCACATTTTATAACTCAAACCTTTTATAAACTTCTTTACATATTATGAGTTGGGAGTCGGAAATGTGATACCCTGAGGAAGGTGTTATAGTGGTTGGTATCAAAGCATGGTTTGAGTCTTTTGGGGTTTGTGGTTAGGTCTATTTTGCTTGTGTTGTTTTCTTTGTGTTTTGTTTTTCGAAAGGAAACAAGGTTGTTTAAAATGGATATCAGATCCATTTTATTTTGATTCGTTTGTCTTTGAAGAAAGGAAATGGCTCGTGGTAGACGTACGTGGGTGGAAACAAAACGTGACACTAAGAATACAGTTGCAACTATAGGAGCAATGTGGAAGATAACTGATGTGACAGTATAACAGGAAAAGAAGATCACCGAACTGTAGGAATTGGAAGTTGAGGTTCAAGATCCAATGGAAGAGAAACAGTTTTGAAATACAAGATTTTGTAATTTTGGAATTGGGTATTCTAAAGGAGGGATATTAGGAAAGTAATTGATTTCAACGGAAAACATATCTACGATTATTGGAAATTAGTAGGAGCAGTAAATGTGTGGAGATAGTGTTTGTAGCAGTAAACCCAGTTGGACCTTGACGTCTTTATTATTATGTAAGAGATGTGGAAAATAGGGCACTTAACGAAGGATTGTACATCCAAGAAACAATTTGTTTTAAGTGTGGAAAGTTTGGACACATTTTTAGAGATTGTGTTCCATTGAAAATGAAGTTTTCGGTTAGTAAAATCTTAGGTAGTAGGGAGAGTCGATACGTCAAATGGAACAGGAGTGTTCTGAGCTGAAGACATAAACAAGGGAGACTATATTGTAGAAGGTAATTCTTTACCTATTCTTTATAGCATATGAATGAGTAGATCAATTATATGTTGGTGTTATTTGTGTCTTCGTGAACTTCTGATTTGTTTACTTTTGTTTCTATTACTAGCCTATCGTGCTATTCATGTTATTCAAATTATTGTTATAGATCAAATTTTTGTGTTTGTTTGATTTGTTTATTTCTTTCATAAATAGATTTGATCTTTGAAAACGGATTGGTTATTTTCCAACCATATCCGATGAGATTGTCTCAATAAAGTGTTAATAATCTAGAAAATTCATTCCTGAAAATTGGGTTATATCAAATTCTTGTTGGATATGTCCAGTAACATATCAGATAGTTTTTCTATCTTCTATAATGTTTTTCATGTATCACAATTTGCAAGAAAGAATATTTTGCAAGAAAGGATGTTCCTATTCAAATCCATGTCATAGTATCTGGTACAATGTTGTTGAAAGAGAACTCGATGTGTGAGATATTTCTTGTTAAGAGTAAAGGCAGGAGAATGAAGTGATATAAGGACAAGGAAACTTCAAGTGACGTTGTTTGGAGTGGCGAATGTTTTCGCAATATCCATGGATTAGGTGAGTAGAATTTTTCGTCCTTATTTAGACAGAATTGTCATTATTTCTTTGTTGACGACATTCTGATCTATTCTCGAAATTATGAGGAACATACTGAACATCTCAGTGTGATTTTTCTGAGTTCTAGAAGAGAAGTGGTTATATGCTATGTTGTTGAGATGTGAATTCTGAATGGATGAAGTTTAGTTTTGGGTTCCGTAATTCTAAGGAAGGAATTGCGATTGATCCTTTAAAGGTTGAAAATGTGTTTGATTACTTATCTAGTATTAGTTTTGTCTAATTCCCGTAAACCATTAGAGGTGAACAGTGACGCATTACATCAGAGTTTAAGATATGTGCTTATGCAGAATAGAAGAGTTGTAGGGTATGATTTTAAGGAAATTAAAGGTACATGAGAAAAACTATTCTACGCAAGAATGGAAGTTGGTAGCTATTAAGTTTGCATTAGAAGTATGGAGATAGTTTCTTTATGAGTAAAATTTAACATCTTCAGTAATTATAGGAATCTGAGATATCTGTTAGATCAGGAGAAGTTGAATGAGAGACAAAGAGATTTCATTGGTTAAAATCGTCTGGAACGATGTAAATGGAAAAGCAACATGGGAGTTGGAGGATAAGATAAAGAGCAATATTTATATTTATTTTGAGGATGTGAAATCAGGTTTATTAAATTTCGATGATGAAATTTCTTTTTAGAGGGAGAGTATTGTAACACCCCAAATTTTCCAAAATAGTTGACAGTAATTTTGACAGTTAACAGAATTCTACTGTTTAGTGATTTCTGTGTACTGTAAAATTATTTTGAGTATTCCGTCAGCGTATTTGATCGTTTTGAGTGATTTACTCCGTGTCAGAAAAATTATAATTTTTGGGCCGGGGAAAATCTTACGTAATTTAATTATTACTGTTAAGTTTTAATTATTTTATATAATCTGATTTGATATTTGTACGTTTTCTAATATTTGTAATTTTTGTGGATGGTTATAAATTTTTATATTTCTCTGATTGTTTTTGAGCTGTTTGTCGGCCCAGGTGGCCTTACGTGGGCCTAGGTAGGTCCCGTAAAGTGAAAATTTTTCTATGCATAGAAAAATTTATACTATTTAGACGAAGATAGGGGATCTTACTAAACCTGAATCCGGAAACAGTTTTAGAAAATTTCTTTTTCTGTGTTTTATACTGTATTTAATTATCGAGCGATAAAAATACAGTAAATATATTCTTTTGTGGGGTTATAGCAGATAAAAGTAAATATTGTATTGCTAAGTCAACATTAGTGATTATGACAACTTTTTGACGGACCAATAGGAAGCAAGTTTAATTTTTGAAGCTTTGAATATCAACCGTCGATTTAATCAACGGTGTAGAATCGGTCTAATAAAATGGCTATGAACATTTACAACCATTGGATGAAGAATTAATCAAGGGTGGAGATTTGATCTTATAAAGTGGCTAGGATCATTTGTGACCTTTGGATTTGGATTTAATCAACGGTTGAGATAGATTATTTATAACCATTGGATTTGGATTTAATCAATGGGGGAGATTTGGTCTTCTAAAATGGCTATGACTAATTATGACCCTTGGATTGAAAGTAAGAAGGAGTAATCTTGACCTTTCATTTTGGAGATGCATCTAATGGCTAAGATTTCAAGGAGAAAGATCTAATGGCCTAGGTTAAGTCTGCTAATCAAAAGTCGACCTTAATCCTAACCATTGATATATTCAATGGCTTAAATGGCTCTAAATGGTGGCTAGAAAAAATGACAACTTTATGAATGCATAATGCATGGAGGGGGGACAGTTTTTGTGTGGTTTAGGAGCTTAAGGAAAAAGTTTGAAGACATTATTAGATGTCTTGGTCAATTATGCATCCTTATTGATTATTTGCACTCTTAAGAGAATTGATGAAGGGGGGGCGGTTTTTGGTGTCTTAAGGCCATAGCAAAAAGTCTATGACCATTGTCACTCATTCTTGATCATTATTGATCATTTCCAAAAACCTAAAGCTCTTAGAAAATTTTCTCTCCTTCTCCTTCAAGCATGGTTTCGGCCAAGCACCCTAAGTATGCCTTCCATCATTCAAAAATTTTATCCAACCTAGTTTCTTGAATCCTTACCTTATTCTAAGAACATCTCTAGTTATGAGTTTTCACAAAATCATTCATCTTGAGTTTCAAATCCAAGCTTCAAGTTTTTATCATAAAGGGTAAAGTTCTTATCTCTTCACCCAAACTTCAAGTTTTAATTTTCTAAGCCATGCTTGAACCATGGTTTACCTATTCTTTTACTTGTTATTGATTTTAAGATTTGTTTATGATTTTTAAGGATTTTTCCATGGAGATCTACGAAATTGGTAGGAAGGAAAACTAAGTGTTTTCACTTCATTCTTTATCTTAAACAAGTCTAAGAAGCCTTTCTTTCACAAAAATCAAAAACTCCAACCTTGTTCTTCAAGAGGAACCATTCGGCCATTCACCCAAAATCACCTTCCAATCTCTTTTAATTTTATCCAGGCATAGATCTTGAATCTACATGATACTCTAAGCAACTTTCATGTTGGAGACTTTCTCTAAATCATTCATCTTCAACCTTGTTCTTCAAGCTAAAGATTGAAGCTTTATTGATGAAGTTTGTTAATCTTCACTTTTCTTTTGATTTTCAAGGTTCTAACCATGATTCATATCCATGGTTTTCTTATTCAAGTCTTATATATATTAATCATGTGTGTTTTGTTTTGTATTTGAGAAGCCCTTGGTGGTGAAGGACTTGGAAAAAGAAGCAAAACAGGGAGCTTTTAAGGTTCTTCAAGAGGTAAGAGGGAGATTCATCTCACCAACCAAGTATGGTGGTGAGAGATGTAACACCCCAATTTTTGGTTAATTACGTTTTTGCCCTAATTGTACTGTTTTCTATTTTCTGTGTGTTATAAAATTAATTTGACTGTTTTGTAACTGTATTTGATGGTTTTGTGTGATTTACTCCGAGTCAAGAAAATAATTATTTTTTTAGGCTGGAGAAAATCTTGTTTGATTATTTGGAGCTGGGCGATCTTACTAAACCCAATCTGAATAATATATATATCAATCATTTAATTTTTAGGATTTTTCTGTGTAATAAAAACATTTATCATGCAGAAAAGTCCGTGGGTCCCACGTTTAGCTTGTGGGAATCACATTTGTTTTGTGGGACCCACATTTGGTTTGTGAGACCCATTTTTGTTTTGTGGGACCCACGTTTAGTTTGTGGGACCCACTTTTACTTTTTGGGACCCACTTTTAGGAAAAGTTTACCAATGTAAATGGCATGCAAAATTCTAAACCAAGAGGTTGAAAATCCATAAAAATAGTTAGATTTAGTAGATTAGTTAGTTTAAAATCTAACTTATTGGAATAATTAGTCAAAAACTTAATTAAGTTAATCTAAAAGGTTTGAGTGGTAATTAAATGGAATAAAACCTAATTAGTTTTTATCAAATTTTAGTTAGACAATGTATTAGTATAATTAAGTAGAAGATTAAGGATTCCAAGTAAATTAATGATTAACTAAAATACAAAGGAATGTAACTAACTTTTAATTAAACCTAATTAGGAGGACTTAAGCATAAATAAGATATTAAAAATCAATCAAATTTTGATTAGAATTCCTATAGCTATTTTTGGATTTATGCATGCATTATGCATTCAATTATGCACTCAAAAGCAATCATGAAGTCTAGATGCTTAGTCATCCACCATCCAAATCATCAAAGGCAATTATGTTAGCAAAATTGTCAAAAAAGGGGGCTGCATTTGTCTTGGAAGTCTACAGCCATGCATGATGAGGGAGGGGCTATTATTCACTTCAAAATCATTCATTCAATTATTCTAATTCATTCTCTCTTTTCTCTCCTACCCAAAGAAACCAAAGAAAACTTCTAAGTCTTCATTTCCCACACCATTCGGCTAAGCCTCTTCAATACACTTCCATCCATCAAAAATTTCATCCAACTTTATTTCCTAAATCTAAACCATATTTTAAGAACATCCCTAGTTGTGAGTTTTTACTAAATCATCCATTTGGAGCTTGGAAAATCACTTTGAAGTTTCTTTCCTATAAGGTGAAAATTCTTGTTTCTTGTTTCTAATTTGATTTTTGATGTTCTAAGCCATGATTGATCCATGGTTTATCTTTTTCATCCATAGTTTATGACTTTATAATTTGTTTAAGCTTGTTAGGATTTTTGTTGAAGCTACACAAATTTTCTAAGGTGGAGTCCAAGGAGATCTTGTCTTCCTTATAGGTAAGAGGGAGATTTAATCTCATCAACCATGTGTGGTGGTGAGAAAATGGATGTGTGTGTGGTGAAGAATCCATAAGGATTCATTCACTTGATTGTTTATTGTCTTCTCTATTTGTGATTGTTTATGTGTGCATGTTATTTTCTTTTCTATTTGTGGTTTATTATGCATACAAGCATGTTTATAGCTTTGATATTTGGTATGTGTTTTATTATTACTTTAATATATGGTATGTGTTCATAAATATATGTATATGTTCATGGATCTATGATGATTATTGTTGGATGTGCAAATATGTTGAGACTTGCAAAAGTGTTCCAAAGAACACAAGATGAAGAGCTTATGGTTTTTACTATGAAAAGAGAACCAATATGTTCTCAACCATTTTTTAAAAGGATCACCTAATTGATCTAATTAAGTTAAAGGATTTTTCAATGATTTAATGGATGAAAAAAAATAATTTTAAACATGGTTTGTGTAAAAATGGTGATTTTCGGCCTAAATATATTTTTAATTATTAATTGATCCAAAATTTATTTTCTAAGTGTAAACTAGTTTATTAACCTAAAATGAATTCAATTACGATGGATTTTCAAGAGTCAAATAAGTAAATAAATTTTTACTAGAAGTTTAGTATGGTAAAGAAATAAATTTTAACACTTGAAAAATACTTAACTTTGAGTTTTTAAAGTATGTTAGTAATTTTCAAAGTGTATTTTATGGTTATAATTAAATAAAGGAATTTTTAAAGGAAAACGTAGAAAATATCATTTAGTAGATTTTCTAAACGAAATGCTGTCAAAATTGATTAAAAATGAGCAAGTAATGAAGAACTTTTCAAAATGATATTTAGAAAGCAAGGAAATATTTTACGTAGTTGAAGAATAAAAATAACAGTAGAATAATTTATTAAATTTGAATTTTTGAGAAAAACGTCAGAAATCATTACTTAGGGTAATTTTTGTAAGATAAATGGAAAATAATGTCTAAATAATATTTTTAGTTTTGGAAAGTTTCAAAATTTAATTTGAAACATCAAGAAATATTTTATACAGTGAAAAATTGTAGAAATAGCTTACGCGTATTTAAAATGATGATTTTTAAACTACGCGATTGAGAAAACGTTGAAAAATATTTACGCGATTGAAAAACGTTTGTAAAATGTGATGTAATTGTGAAAATGCGATAAAATTTTTATGCGACTTATGAAAATAGTAAGTTTTTACTGTCGGGCCAAAGTGGTGGACCCGGACATGTTGGGAAATAGTACTGTCAAGTGGAGACATACTATTTTTGGAATTATTAATACTAAGGGTATTTTTGTAATTATGGTGACAATGAGGATATTTATGATTCATGGTGATACTGAGGGTATTTTGTAATTATGGATCATTACATACATAGAATGGTATGTCAATTTGGTTAAAATTGACGATTGACTGACGAGATGAATTACATCGTGTTGCGGGTGTGATAGGCGTAGTGTGTTCATGTGGAGAACTTAGAGGTGTTAGTGTGCAGTAGATTCCACATGTGGACAGTTGGTAGCTCCTCTGGGTCGTGGTAACTGAAAACACACACTAGCGATCTCGACAAATACTATTCTAAATCAGGATCTATTGGGGACTGTCTGGTACTATGCCTGGACGTACACGACGTATTTGACTGTGTACTATTCACACGACGTATTTGATTGTGTGCCAGTCACACGACATATTTGACTGTGTGCTGTTTACACGACATATTTGACTGTGTAACAGTTGGTTGAGGCAGCCTGATGTGCGGACATGTCTACCGGATCATTCTCTCTGATGTTTGTGTTTAGCTCCATAGAGTAGGAACAAGTCTGAGTACATGGCATATTTAATCTGCATCACTGTGTGAATAGTTATAATTTGATTTATGATATTTTGCATGTGTGATAATGTGAATAGTTATAATTTGATTTATGATATTTTGCATGTGTGATAATATGAATTGTTATATTAACTGTTATATTTGTTTGTATTGTCGTTTTCTTACTGCTATGCTGGTAATGATGTAGATTATCTCACCTCTTTGTATATATTTTCTGTATTATTATTTATGTTCCGTAAAGTCATTGAGGAAGTAGAAGAGGAACAACTGTTGGATTGTCAATACAACGAGGAGCAGCAACCGAGTGACCAGTTCGAGGAAGGCGAACCTCGAGATCATCCATATCATATGGATTGATTGTAGCGTGGTATGATGTTACCAGGTATTTCTGTCTTCCGATAATCTTCCCGAGGAGGATTCTTCGGAGGATCAGAACTTTTAGTGTTATACTTGGGCTAGTTTATGGTTTGCTTTAAACCAGACAGTTTACTGTTTTTAATTAACTAGTTTGTAATATGTAAATTATTTGTATTTATAATTATGGTGTGTATGTAATAGTTTGTTTTTTTTACAACCTATATTATTATATATTACGAAATAACTTATAACTTGGGTAAAAGTTTTATTATTATTGTTTGGAAATGTAACATCCCCATTAGGGTGTTGCAAGAGATGGTTTGTGTATTTGATGGATGGTGAATCCATGTGAGGATTCATATCCATGGTCATGTAATAATTTGTGGGTGTTTATGTGCTTTGATTATTCGCCTATGCTTGGTATGATTTGCATGATTTATTTCTTTGATTATGGCATGTTTGTGATATATATTTGAATATATATATGTATGCCATGATTTGATGATGGAAAGGAAATTGATTTTTGGTTCCAAAGGCCAAGAGGAATTTCGGTCAAGACACCTCAAAATAGGTGTTCACAAATTAATATTTTCATTAATGATGAAATTGGACGATTAGAAAAACAAGGAAAATAAACAAAGGGTTTGTTTTTCAAGAAGTAGTGTTCACGGTTTTGAGAAAGATTTTTATTAATTTATTTTGTGTAAAAAGTTTCTAAGCATTTTACTAAATATGAGTTTTAAATGAAAAGGGCAATGTTGATTTTAAGGATTTGCAAAGAAAGTGAAAATGGATTTGCAAAGAAAGTGAAAATGAAAAATGAACAAATGATTTGATTTCAAAGACCAAGTGCTCATGGTTTTTATGAAGAATTTTTAATGGTTTTGTTTGTGTAAAACCATATTGACTTAGAAGGAAAAATATTTGATGGCCATTGGAATCATGTACCACGGTTTTGGAAGGCTTGTAATGCCTTGATTTTGATGAAACAAAGTGATTTTTCAAGTGGAAATATAATTGATTTAGTACAAGGATTTTTGGAAAGGGAATCAGAGTGTTTTACCACTTGAAAAATGAAATTTTCATATGTAAATGGACAAGAGAGGTTGAAAGTGTTTGAACCTTAATTTATTTTGAAGAGAATTGATTTTAGAATTTGTTTGAGAAAAATGGAGAATATAATAGTGAGTTGATATTTTCTAACTTGTAACTCATCCTTTGGGTTTTGGAGAGCGTTAGTAATTTTGAAAGTTAGAAACATTGATTTAAATCAATGAAATTGTGAATTTGTGGAATATATTGTGAAAAAGATTTTCTTGAGTAAGAAAGTGTGGAAAATAATGTGACAAGTCATATTATTTTGAGTAAAAAATTTTCGAAAGGTGAAATGTGAAAAATGATGTTGGAAATAATATTGATTTGTTTTGGAAGTCCAAAATAATGTTTGGAATACTGAGAAATATTTTACGTGATTGTAAAATGGTGAAAAATGTTTTACGTATCTTAAAAACGTGATTTTTAAGCTACGCGATTTGAAAAACGTTAAAATATTTTTACACAATTTGGAAATCATTTAAATATTTTAAAAATGATAGAAAATGGTTTACGCGACTTAAAAGAATGATTTTTAAGTTACGCGATTGTGAAAATGGTAGAACGCGATTTGAGCAACGTGTATATATTTTTATGTGATTGATGAAAACGTTAAAAAATCTATGTGTGATTTGAAAGCATAATAGAAATATTACAAAATTGTGAAAACTTTTCACGCGACGAAAGTGTTGCGCGACTATGAAAATGCAATAAAATGATTTTCGCGATTAAATACATAGTATGAATGCTGTCGGGCTAGAGTGTGGACCCTGAATATGAAAATGATAAATTATGCCTGTGATTGGCATTGGTTCATTTTATATGCATGAACTGGTGTATGGACACTATATATGAATTTTGCCTATGTTTGGCATGTAGTGCATTATACATGCATTTGAAAAATATGCATTGTGGCATATGATGAAATTGGAAAATATGCATTGAGGCATATGATGAATTTGAACAAAATTGCATTGAAATACTCATGCATTGAACAAAAATTAATAGCTGATGCTATTGTGACCCTTGTAGTTAAAGAGGGAATGTGAATTGATAGTGAGGTCTATGATGGATCTTGGGGGCGTCAAGGCGCGGCGGTCGACCAGTGGATATCTGTCTGTGGTCTAAGGCTGGATCATATGACACATGGCGATGCAATCCATTGCAACACATTGACGATACCCAACAAGAACACGATTCTTTGTAACTATACCCAACAATCCATTGCGAAAGTTGGACAATTGTCTGTGGGCTAAGGCTGGGCATTATCTGTGGGCTAATCTGGAAGATTATCTTTGGGCTAAGGCTGACAATTAACAGAGCATTCTTCTCGAAATTGTGAAAACCTCCATGGAGTAGGACATTGAGTCTATGTGCACATGCATAACATATGCATCATTACTGAGTATTGATTATGATAATTGAACTATTGAAATACTTGAACTGATAAATGATTGGATGATGATAGTTGATTAATGTTGAGTGCATTATTGGAATTATGGTATGATGTATCTGTATAATATACTGTTTGTGTTATCTCTATGCTACCATGTTGGTATTGGCGTAGGTGATCTCACCTCTTTGTTATATTGTTTGGTTGGGCTTGTGTTGTAAAAATTATATAATAGATGGAACGAGTTGTCTTAGACATAACGAGTGGCAGATATTTTGAGATTGGTGACAACATTGAGGAGTGGTCATTCAGGATTCGATAGTGTGCAGTGTGAACAAGGAACAGATGTCTGATGTATCAAGATGGATACAAGAAGGAATGAGTATGTTAAATTTTACCGTTAGTGTTGTACCGTGCTATCAAGAAAGACCCGTGATGGGGTTTGCTACTGTTAAAAAGAGAGTCTGTTAGTTTTATATTTCTCTTTAAATTGTTAAATATTAATTGGTGTCAATATTGTATATTAATAAGATTAAATATATTTTCAGTAATACTTATGAATTTCAGTAAGTTTATGTTTCTATAATAAGAAATTTTAAAACTCACATTTTATAACTCAAACCTTTTATGAACTTCTTTACAGATTATGAGTTAGGAGTCGGAAATGTGATACCCTGAGGAGGGTGTTACATGAAGAAGATTAATATACCAAGGGATTGGATATTGGTTAATTTTGAGAATTTGATGATGAATTATGGAATAAAACTTAGTTAAACTAATCTTTGAATTTACATCAAAAGAGTTCAAGTGAAATTGAAACCTTAACACTTTTATATCCTTATTTTTCAACCTTTGCCTAACTGATTTAATTTACTCTTATTAATTTTGATTATTTTCTAATTAGTGTTTTATTTTATTTGTAATCTTGTCATATCCCAATATTTGATAGCTTAAATAGTGTTGATTTAACGAATTTATTAATTGACAACGTAATCCTCGTGGGAATGATACTCTTAGTCATCATTTATTATTTTTGCGATTTGGTACATTTGTGAATATGACAATAATAGGGAGAGAATATATTACCTCCTTAACCTACTTGGTAGGGAGGGAATATGTTACCTCCTTAGTGTAACATCCTCTTAAACATGTTAGACTTGTATATAGTTACAAAGGTAACATAATACTTAACATGTCTATTTAATTTTGTGACAAATTGAGTTAGTTTAGGCACTTTGCTACAACATAAAAGGTGAAAAGTAGCTTAAAATGATACAGATAATGGCATAAATTGCTTAAATGAGGGAAATAACTATGGATAATTTATTTCTATGTCACAAATGAGTGTGAGAGGATGTAGTTAAAATTTGAGAATAATCAGAATTAGTTTGGTATTTTTAGACATGTTGCTTGTGCGTTTTAATGCCAGATTGACTAATAGAAGATATGAAAAAATAGGATAATGGCAAAACAATAATTTAGATTAATCTTAATATTTATTCTAAAGTTGTTGGAAGTTAGAAAACTTGATTTGGTAAAATCAAAGTGTTTTTAACAGATAAAAAAAGTCTCAGCAAATTTTCAAAATGAGCTAAAGTCTTGCACGACTCTTTTAGGCCACTTTCCTTGACTTTGTGAGATATTTCTCACATTTCACTCTCTATTTTCTCACGTTGAAGGCAACAACAACTACATAAAAGAGAAAACAAGAAAACAAAATGAAAGAAAGGAAAAGGGACAAAAGGAAGAAAGAGGAAGAACCAGGAAGATCAAGGAACAAAGTTAGTGCTTGGAGTTCATCATCTTGGCTTCAAGAGGTAGGGGTGTTTAACTCTTTTTCCTCCATCAAATTCATAGTTTGATGTTAGTTTATATGGTAAGAGAAAATGGGTCTTGATAAGCAAATCTATTTTCTTTGATTAGATTTTGTTTCCAATGGTTGATTATAGTTGTTTTCAGCCTAATTAATACAAGGTAGTCATTCTTGACTTGAGATATACCCATTTAGTTTCCTAGGCACCATGTTGGAAAATGGGTATTTGGAGGCTTGAGTTTGAATTTGGTTCCAAGTTTTGATGAGTTGAGGTAGTGTTTTCAAAGTTACAACATGATTAGAGACCTTGAATAATGTTAGAAATCATCTAGGAACTTATCATGAGAGTTAAAATTGGTTGGAAAAACCAATTATGCAGAAAAATAGATTCTGCAGCAATTTCTGGTGTTTAGCATCCGAACAGCCTATAGTATTTGTAGCATAACTTGAGTTGTAGTCATAGGATTGACCTGCTTCTTATTGCATTTGAAAGCTAATACACAAGGATTCATGTAGTAAAAATTTCAGATTTTTAGTGTGAATGCATGTGTCTTGAAGCATGTCAATTGGTTTTTAATGATAACAAAGACAAAGATGAAGATCAAGAGCAAAAGAGAAAATCAAGATCAAAGGAAGGAATCAAGAGGTTTAGATATAAGCATTAGAACATCAATGTTAAATGCTCTCAAGATATCTCAAATGGTTTTTCAAAAATGATTTTAATCAATGTGGTTTTCAAAGATCAATTCCTAAAAAGAGGACTTCTTTTATCTTGGATCATGCCAAACAAAGTTCAATATTGTTTAAATCCATGTTTTCTTAAGTTAGGAATGACATGAATCCTCTTTCAGGCTTGAAAAATGAGTTTAAAGTATAGTGTAATCGATTACTATGTTTAGTAATCGATTACAAGATAAACAGAAGCCAAGTAATCGATTACATCATCCATGTAATCGATTACCAGAAAGTCAAAGGATGTGTAATCGATTACACCCAAGCTGGTAATCGATTACCATGTTCCCAAAAAGCCAAGAACACGATCAAAGGGCCATGTAATCGATTACATCAATATTGTAATCAATTACCATAAAGTCAGAGGGCATGTAATCGATTACACAAGTCACATAATCTATTACCACAAGCCCAAAAAGCCAAGAACGCGTTCTATCTTCCATGTAATCGATTACCAAAACCCTGTAATCGATTACCAGTGTTCTGACATGCCCAATAGCTATATTAGATGCATTAAATGCTTGGCTTCAACCACCCTCCGATGACTCTTTTAATGAATGGGCTTTAAATACAGTTGTTGGGGCATCATTGATGGTGGTTCTTGAACTTGAAACATCTTAGTATCACACCAAAACGTGAATCAATCTTTGAATCCATTTCTTGCTCTGTTTTTTTGTGAAAAACTTGAGACATCTTTGAGAGCATTCTAAGAGCTTCAATTTGTATCATCTACTCTTGTGAGAGTTTCATCTAGTAAACACTTTGATTGTTTGTAAAGGGGGTGAGGTATCCCTCTAGAGAAAAGAGAGTGAGGTATCTCTCAAAGATTGTAAAGGATGAGGTATCCCTTGTTGAAGGTGAGGTATCCTTCAAAGGTTGTAAAGGGGGTGAGGTATCCTTCTAGTGAAAAGGGTGAGGTATCCCGGTTTTAAGGCTCAAGCACAAAGGGTGAGGTATCCCAAGGTGTGGTGAGTGCTCTCTTGTGTAAAGGTTTTCAAGCACCTGTTCAAGTTTGAAGTTTAGTGGAAAATCTCAAGTGGTTTGCTTGAGGACTGGACATAGGTCACAAGGGGTGGCTGAACCAGGATAAATCCTTGTGTTTGATTCTCTAAACCCTTCTCTTTATATTTGTGCTTTGCCTGTATTCTTACTTGATTACTTCTCTCTTTGTTGGTTATTAAGTAATATCTATTGTTCTTATCAATTCATTCATTTCAAATAGTTAATAGCTTCAACGAAATTCAATAGTCAAGTGTTTTGCGAAAGAATTGCAAACTTGTTTTATAAACTCAATTCACCCCCCTCTTGAGTATTGAAGCCACATGGTAACAAGTGGTATCAGAGCTAGACTCTTGTATAAAGAGCTTAGCCGTTTCAAGAGTAAAATGGCTTCAAATGGTTTTTCTAATGAAGGTTCTTCTATAAATAGGCCTTCCTTTTTCAATGGGGATGGTTATGCATATTGGAAAGAAAGGATAAAGATTTTCATTGAAGCTATTGATATTGATGTGTGGGATGTTGTTGAAAATGGTCCTTTTGTCCCCACACATCTAGTTGATGGTGTTAGAACAAATACACCAAGAAATGAATGGACCGATGATGACAAGAAAAAAGTTCAATACAACTTGAGAGCCAAAAATATCATTACTACCTCTTTAGGGTATAATGAATTCTTTAGGGTGTCAAATTGTAAGACCGCTTAAGAAATGTGGGATACATTGCAAGTAACCCATGAAGGTACAAGTGAGGTAAAAAGATCTAGAATAAATACACTCACCTATAAATATGAATTGTTTAGAATGAACCAAGGAGAAAGCATTTACTAAATGCAAAAACGTTTTACTCATATAGTTAATCATCTTGTTTCATTGGAAAAAACCTTTACCAATGAAGATCTTATTAACAAAGTTTTGAGATGCTTGAGCAGGAGTTGGCAACCTAAAGTGACGGCCATATCAGAGTTAAGAAATCTTGCCGCAATGACCTTAGCCACTCTCTTTGGAAAGCTTCAAGAGCATGAGTTGGAGCTAAATCGACTAAGTCAAAATAAGGAGCAAGATAAAAAGAAAAAGGGGATTGCTCTCAAAGCCACTTCTTCCTCAATTGAATATGAAGATGAAGATGAAGGAAGATCTTGACAATATTGAGATGAATGAAGAAAATTTCAGCCCCCTTGTGAAGAAGTTTGGAAGATTTCTCAAGAAGAATGAAGCTCAAAGAAGACCTCCCTTTCCCCAAAGGAATGCCTATCACAAAGGGGAAGAAACCTCATCCACTCCTAAATGCTATGAATGTGGAGAACCGGGGCACATGAAGATGGAGTGTCCAATCTATCAAAGAAAAGTGGATAAATTTGAAAAGACGCCTTTCAAGGAACGAAAAGGAAGAAGAGCATACATTGCATGGGAGGAAAATGATATGGATTCCACCGATGATTCGGAGGATGAGGAAGCCCATCTTTGCCTTATGGCAAATGGAGAAGAAGAAGAAGAAAGTGAAACTGAGGTAACCTCTACTAATCTTGAACTTTCTCCTTCATATAGTGAATTGCAAGATGCCTTTCAAGAATTGCATGATGAATCCATGAGACTCACTAAAATAGTTTTAATTTCCAACAAAACAATCTCTTTAATGACTAACAAAATTTCTATTTTAACTAAGGAGGTTGAAGAACTCAAAGTTGAAAATGAGACTCTAGGACTTATTGATGCCAACTCATCATGCATGATTTGTTCTTTACATGAAAATGCACCCATACCCTCATCTTGTTCTTCATGTAAAGAATATGAAATTGAAATTGAAGACTTGAAAAATACTCTTGCAAAGTTTACTTTGGGAAGGGATAATTTGAATATGTTACTAGGGAAACAAAGATGTGTGTTTCAAAAGGCTGGTTTAGGGTACAATCCCAAAAATCAACAAAACCATTACAAGAATTTCTTTATTCCCTCAAGTACATCAACAAGTCCTTTTATAAAGTGTTTTCATTGTGGAAAGAAAGGACATAGTGCATTAACTTGTAATGTGAGAAAGAATATCAATAACAAGATTGGAACTAAAATGATATGGATCCCTAAAGGCACCTTGCCTAACTCTAACACACAAGGACCCAAGAGAATTTGGGTACCAAAAGCCAAAAATTGAAGTGTGTTGTAGGTGTGCTTGAAGGCCAAGAATGGACTTTGGAATATTAAAAGTGGCTATTGTAAGTACAAGATCAGAAAATACTCCAAGTCCTATCCATTGTCTCCAAGAAGCTTGGACTTGCAACATTTGGATAAGTGGAGACTTATTCTGTACTTTAACTTGCTTTAAAGATGTTCTTTTCTAGCTTTATATCTTGAAAATATCTTTACATATGTTAATATGCTAGATAAGTACACTTCTTGTTTGAAATGGTATGTTTGATGATAATATCTTTGTACTTGACATAACATTCCTAATATGATCATTGTTTGCCCTAAAGTGCATATATAAGAGGAGAATTAGGAATAATTGATCAATCATGCATTTGAATGAATGCATGTGTTAGATACTTTATCGTGGAATATTGGATCAATCTTGCACTCATATTTGAAATATAACCCTGCTGCATAAACTGGCCTTTGCTGCATAATCTGCTATATTACATGATATTCTTGCTTAAAAATTGTCTTTGAATCCAATACTGACTTGAGCGTCAGAGATTCCCCTAAGTCATTTTGCAGGTGCCTCCTCATGTCAAAGATCTCTAAGAAGCTCAAAAACATCTCAAATCCATCCAAATGAGGTAATTCTTGGTAAAAATAGCAATCTTGTATGATTATGTGTTTTGGATAACAATCTGTTTGGATTATATGCCTACATGAAGTTTGAAATTGATTTAAGATGCTTTGAAACAAATTTGAAAGGTTTAAAATTGATCCTTAACTGTTTGAAATGCAAAATCTGAGTCTTAGTAGGCTGGTAATATATTACAAGACCTTTGTAATCGATTACAAAGGTTCTGTCAAGAAAGCAATCAATTACACCTCACTGGTAATCGATTACAATGAACCCAGAACTCAGGTAATCGATTACACAAATAATGTAATCGATTACAAGGTTCCCAGAAGGCTAGTAATCGATTACACTGATATTGTAATCGATTACAGGGGCAAACAGAAAGCTGGTAATCGATTACACAAACCATGTAATCGATTACAGAGGGGTTTTAAAAGGTTTCAGACGTGCGAAAGGTCACTCATTTTGAAAATTTGACCCTTTTTCTCCTTTGCTCCCACGAAACCCCCTTCTCCCAAATCTCCCCTCTCACTCCATTCTCCACCAAATCCTCCAAAATCATCTCCCTCTCACTCAAAATCCTTCTCCTAACACAACCCAACCATCAAAATCCCATCAAAATCCACCCCATTCATCCCAAGCTCTCACCCACTACCTTCGTTCTTCTCCCTTCATCCCCCACGACCCACACACCTCCAAACACCACCCACACACCTTTAAACACTTACCCATACACCTCTAATCATCAATGGTTGACCAAACCCAACGTGCCAAGCGTGCAAGAACAGGGGCCACCATTGGAGAATCCTTAAGTGCCCCTCCACGTAACATCTCGGGGCTGGACCTCACTAGGCACTTTTCAACTACCAAGAAGGCTGAGCTTTTCCGGAAGAACTTCCAACTGAGGAAGCTAATCTCGCCAAGGTATCTCACACAATCCTTCTGCACTAGTGAACCCCTGGAGAGCTTTCAGTTGATTGAGAGGCTAGGTTTGCTTGGGTTCTTCAGCATTCAGAAGGCCATATACCCAAATCTGGTTCGTGTCTTTTATGCAAACTTGAGGTACGAAGAGCATTGCTTGATATCTGAGGTGAGGAAGACTCAGATTGAAATTTCTCGCGAAGAATGGTGTAGGTTGACCAAGCTAAATTATGCTGGGATGAGTTTCTATGGAAATGAAAATGCTTGGGGAGCTGAGTTTGAATACAAGAGCGTTCTGACGTCCCTGATTCGCTCTGGTTACGTCCTTCCAAGAAACAATAAAAAAGTGATGGCCACTGGTCTGACAATGGAGAACAGGGTACTCCATTATCTAGTGGTTCGAGGCTTGATTCCCAGAGGCGGGAATTATTCTCAGGTATTGCGAGATGACGTGGTGGTCTTGTGGGCCATGACCACTGGCAGGCCAATCAACTGGGCCAATTACATCATTCAACACATGCTGGATGTGAAGAAAAAGAAAAACTCTGCCCTTCCCTATGCCATGTTGGTGACTACTATCCTGGAGCAGTGTCGCATCTCCTTGGCTGAGGAATCCAAGGATACCAGCTCCAAGGGACCACAATCCATTTGTCTGCACACCTTGAAGAAGCTTCAGCTGAGCAAGGTCGATGGGCGATGGTACTATTTGGCCCATGGTAGCTATGGGCATATTCCTCATGGTCCAAAAAGTGATGAGGAGGACGAGGACGAGCAGCCTGCACCAGCTCCACCAACTTTAGCCACATTGGAGCTTCTACTACAAGAAATGCGAAGTTTGGCCACTACGGTGGAAACCCGGATGGACCGGATTGAGCAAAAGGTGGATCACCAGGAGCTGAGGATGGACTATTCCGATCAGGAGCTTACTGCTATTCGTTTGCTTCTGGAGGGCCCCAGACATACTGCATCGAGATATGCTACTACACCTACCACCTCTATCATTTGCTGACCCCTCTGCCACTCCCGCTGGAGTTCCTGCTGATGACGATGAGCTCCTTGGTTCCGAGGACGATCTTGACACTGGAGACGATGATGTGGACCTTGGTGACATTACTGCAGATGTGGAGAGTGACAGTGAGGCCATTGATAGTGATCATGGACCTTTGCTATAATAGTTTTTTTGTTTTTCTGATATTTGGCTGTATATGATTGAAACAATATTTATATAAAATCAGTTGGTTCTTTTGATGTTTCTGATATGAATATTGATTCTAATATGCACTTGAATATTGATTTGATTGGTTCCATTTTGATCTATTGGATTGATTGTATATTGACTGGTTTGAGCTGATTGATTTTTACTGTTTAAAATTTTGGGAAATCATGAAAATTAGCGGAAATGCTGCCGAAATTTCATCTAAATGCTAATATGTTTTTTATAATTCCAACAAGGGAGAGATTAGTGTCTTGCATAAGTACGGGGGAGTTAAATTTAAAGCTTTCACATGAATATATCACTAACCCTATATTGTGTATACATTACGGGGGAGAGTTGCGCTTAAAAATGGGGGAGAATGTGAATGCATGTGTCTTGAAGCATGTCAATTAGTTTTTGATGATAACAAAGACAAAGATGAAGATCAAGAGAAAATCAAGATCAAAGGAAGGAATCAAGAGGTTTAGATATAAGCATTAGAACATCAATGTTAAATGCTCTCAAGATATCTCAAATGGTTTTTCAAAAATGATTTTAATCAATGTGGTTTTCAAAGATCAATTCCTAAAAAGAGGACTTCTTTTATCTTGGATCATGCCAAACAAAGTTCAATATTGTTTAAATCCATGTTTTCTTAAGTTAGGAATGACATGAATCCTCTTTCAGGCTTGAAAATTGAGTTTAAAGTATAGTGTAATCGATTACCAATGTTTAGTAATCAATTACAAGATAAACAGAAGCCTTGTAATCGATTACATCATCCATGTAATCAATTACCAGAAAGTCAGAGGACGTGTAATCGATTACACCCAAGCTGGTAATCGATTACCATGTTCCCAGAAAGCCAAGAACACGTTCAAAGGGCCATGTAATCGATTACATCAATATTGTAATCGATTACCATAAAGTTAGAGGCGTGTAATCAATTACACAAGTCATGTAATTGATTACTACAAGCCTAGAAAGCCAAGAACACGTTCTATCTTCCATGTAATCGATTACCAAAATCCTGTAATCGATTACCAGTGTTCTGACATGCCCAACGACTATATCAGATGCATTAAATGCTTGGCTTCAACCACCCTCCAACAGCTCTTTTAATGAATGGGCTTTAAATACAGTTGTTGGGGGCATCATTGATGGTGGTTCTTGAACCTGAAACATCTTAGTATCACACCAAAACGTGAATCAATCTTTGAATCCATTTCTTGCTCTATTTTTTTGTGAAAAACTTGAGACATCTTTGAGAGCATTCTAAGAGCTTCAATTTGTATCATCTACTCTTGTGAGAGTTTCATCTTGTAAACACTTTGATTCTTTGTAAAAGGGGTAAGGTATCCCTCTAGAGAAAAGAGAGTGAGGTATCTCTCAAAGATTGTAAAGGGTGAGGTATCCCTTGTTGAAGGTGAGGTATCCTTCAAAGGTTGTAAAGGGGGTGAGGTATCCTGGTTTTGAGGCTCAAGCACAAAGGGTGAGGTATCCCAAGGTGCGGTGAGTGCTCTCATGTGTAAAGGTTTTCAAGCACCTATTCAAGCTTGAAGTTTAGTGGAAAATCTCGAGTGGTTTGCTTGAGGACTAGACGTAGGTCACAAGGGGTGGCTGAACCAGGATAAATCCTTGTGTTTGATTCTCTAAACCCTTCTCTTTATATTTGTGCTTTGCTTGTATTCTTACTTGATTACTTCTCTCTTGGTTGGTTATTAAGCAATATATATTGTTCTTATCAATTCATTCATTTCAAATAGTCAATAGCTTCAACGAAATTCAATAGTCAAGTGTTTTGCGAAAGAATTGCAAACTTGTTTTATGAACTCAATTCACCCCCCTCTTGAGTATTGAAGCCACTTGGTAACATTTAGACCAACCCAATTAGCACCAGTTGTGGTTTGAATTTGAGATAGATTTTGTAGAAACAAGCAGTTTGACACCCCGTAAACTAGATTGCATAACTTCTTGCTCCGAGGTTGTATTTATATGAGACTAGTGGAAATTTGAAGCTAACATGTAAGGCTATAAGGGGTAAAAATTTCAGAATTTTTTCACTCTTCATACTTTCTCAGTTTTAGTTTAAAGTAAGGTCAAAATCTGGTAAGTTAGCTAGTTGCCCTGTTTCAAATGCTGCATTTTGTTGCATAACTTTGTCTACACTGAGTGAAATGAAGTGAGGTTTATTGCATTTGAAAGATATGAGATAAGGATATTTTTCTATAAAATTTTAGAAGTTAGCATGTATATTTGGTGCATTCATAAAAATCAACCTTTTTAGGTGACAAACTAGAAAATGTCAAGATATGAATCTTGTTGAAATAAAGTTTCCTACTTGTTAGGATCTCTTATACATGCTTTTTAGTGTGTGTTAAGATGTTTTTAAGAGTTTGCATTAAGAGAATGATCATCTGGTATATATGAGAGGTATGAGCCTTAGCATATCTAAGAGTAAGGGATTGCCTTGGGAAGGTACCTAAGAATTTAGGTGACAAAGTGTTGTAATTGCTAATGTAACATCCCGAAAAATATCTGTTTAAGTATAAATGATCATTTTATAATATTCTAGATTTTTGAGAATTTTTCTAGAATTTTTCGGAAAAGATGAATATTTTAATATATTTTTCATTTTGCGTGCACACTGAACTGAGAATTGCTGAGGTTAGTGTAACGCTCTGGAAGTTAATTATTTCACTACCAATAGTCATTTTCTAATATTTGTGATCTATGTGAATTCTTTCGGAATTTTTCGGAAACGACGAATATTTTAATATATTTCTCGTTTTGCATGTGCGCTATGCAGACCCGGAAAGATGCGATGTCTTCTCTGTGGCTGGTAAACTCTAAATTATGGACTTGTCGATGGGGGATCTTACTAAACCTGAGGCCGGGCACAATTTACGAAGTTTATGTTTTACGAGGTTTTACTCGATGAATGAAATCGCGGTATTGTAAAAATCATCTGATGAATAATGAAATATTATTTTCATCATCAGTAACTCTTCTACACTGGAGGAAAAATAATATTGACAGTGTAAATATTCATCAGTGTTAGTGTACCCGATTAGGAAACAGCTTTACTTTCATTTTATCGAGAAAGGTGCGAAGCTTCTCATGGAAGCTTGGAGGAAGCTTCTTGGAAATTTCCTCTTCCTCCTTCCCCATGCAAAGCAGCCCATTTTCGCTCCTCTCTCTCCTTCATGCACGGTTGGACAACATTTTGGGGGGAGATTGATTTTATTTCCTAAGCATTCCTTTACTTCTTTCTTCTTCTGCTTCTTTCTTCTTCTTCCTCATGACATTTTCTCCTCTCTCTTTCTCCAGAAATCCCACGGCACCAGTGATAATCACATATTTTATTCATTAAGAAACCCTCATTATTAGTCATTTACACTCTTCATGTACTTAATTGACTGAATTTGATTATGTTTTGTAAGTTTGAACTCGAATCGGACTTAATTGATTTTTCAGCATTATTCGAGTCTTACACTGTTTCTGTATTTTGGCCATATCTTGAGTTCTAAATGTCTGATAATTATGAATTTTACCTTGTAGGAAAGATAAAAGAGAGCTCTACAACTTTGATGAAGAGCTCGAAGTCAAATTCAGACATCTAGTGGAGCTAATTGGGCATGGAAATCAGAATACGGGATTTGTGAACTGGAACCCGAACAGTGTGTAGTAACCAGAACATAATTCGAGTTTGGGTTTATAGAATGGGCTGAAAATTGGTGATCTGAAAGTTAAGACCCATATGTACAACTTTCATGACAAACACAAAACTTGATTCGGGCTCCTTGATGGAGATATTGGGTCTGAAAGTCAAAACAGAGGTGCTGAAACTGGTCCTGAGCAGTCTGTAGTAATTGGGTCATATCTTGGGCTGTAGGACGAATTTTTGGGTGCTTCCAGAGCCATTGGAAAGCTTAGACAATTTCCTAGAACTTTCATGAAGACCATTTGGCTCAAAAATGACGAAATCAATGAGTTCAGCAATGAATACTTTTGGAGACAAGGAAGCTCACCTACCAAGTTCACCTACCAAGCTCACCTACCAAGTTCACCTACCAAGCTCACCTACTAATTCCACCTACTAATCTCATCTACCCATCTACTACTACTCTGAATCCTCTATAAAAGGAAGCATGAGGAGAGCTCTAAACACAACATACACTTGGTGTTAGAAATAGCTTTTCATAGTTCTTGTATATTTTTTCCTTCATTGTAATGGAGAGCTAAGTCACTTCTAGTCAATTCGGGACTCTTGAAGAGATTGTGGCTTGGATTCTTGAGACCTTGGTTATGTAATGTATTTGATTTATATTTGAATTCCTCTTCTCTTCTTCTTTTGTTCTCTTGATCTTGAATGCATGAATGGTGATTCTGTTTATGTTTGATCTGATTTGATCTTGGTTTAAGATTAAGTATTGTGATGAAATTTAGAACTGATTGATCTAAACTAATCACGTAATTGAAGAGGTTAGGTTACTGATTTGTGCCTAGGTTAATTGAATTCGGTGCTTAAATTGACATATATTTACATGAATGGTGCGATTGCAGATTTGTGTTTATCACTTGTCAATTGAATTATGGACGATTGTCTAGTATGAATTACGGATCTCGATGCAGAGATCTCGGTTAGATCCAAGTTAACCATTCAAATGTATTTCAGGTGTTTGTTGAAAGGTCTATGATTGAATCCACCCAATCTCGGATAGATTTTGAATTGATTTGTTCTTTTAATTGTTATTTCTCTTTAAATCTGTCCTGCGATCCTTGAACCATCAAAACCCCCCTTTTTCTAACTTTCACTTGATTTGATTAAATTGCATCTACGATCCTTGAGGAGACGATCCGGTGTTGTTCACTATACTACAAGTTTAGGTAATAACTTCGGTTATAATTTTGACTGAGTTCGGCGCCGTCAAAATTTTGGGTGTTCGGGGAACTCGTAGGTGTAATCTTTTCATTTTGAGTAACCTTACTAATTTTTGTTCTTTCTTACCTATTCTAACAGTTATTTTTCATTTACTAACATTGTTCATACCATACTAATATTTTTATCCTAGCTTTTGAATTTTTCTGATTTAGGAAAGACGGAAAACAGGTGATTACGGGTAACTATTGCAATTTTCGAACTGCAACATGCCCAGAATGAGCTGAAACTTGGTCGGTTGAAGGAAAACAGCCTGATAAACAAGACTCACAGTAAACTGTGAGGTCACCCCTGGTTTTTCGAAATTCTATCATTTAGACCACTTTTTCAATTTTTTAATATTTTTTATTGCATTTTCTAGTTTCATTTTTATGTAGATTTTGTTCTGTGTTGATTCCATAATTTTTAAAAATGTTTAGACATATTAACTAGATTTATTTTTGCATATTTTGAGTGTTGTTTAGTGTATTTTGCTTAGTTTTTTTTTTGTGTTTTTGCGCTTTAGTTGATGCATGACTAGGTCCAATCGATATCTTGCTTGATCTTGATCCCGAGATTGATAGGACCTTGCATAGATTAATTAGAGCTCGTGTGATAAATTCTAGAGTTAATTCTGAACCTAATTTTGGGAGTGAACACGATAACTTAAGTAATCCCGAAATCATGGCGATAACATGCATAATAGAACCCTTAAGGCTTCTTTTGCTCCCGATGTATCTTACCAATCTTTGTGCATTCAATATCCTGATCTTGATGCAGATTTTGAGTTGAAATCTGGTTTGATACACTTGTTACCAAAGTTTCATGGTCTTGCGGGTGAAGATCCTCATAAGCACTGAAAGAGTTCCATGTTGTGTGTTCAACCATGAAGCCACAAGGCATCTCCGAGGAACACATCAAGTTAAGGGCATTTCCCTTCTCACTTGTCGATGCACCAAAGATTGGTTGTTTTATCTTTCACCAGGTTCGGTCGAAGTTGGAATGACATGAAGAGGTTGTTCCTGGAGAGATTCTTCCCCGCCTCGAGAGTTCTTTGCAATTAGGAAGGATATATGTGGCATCGAGACGGATGTCCGGTGAGACTTTGCATGAATACTTGGGAGAGATTCAAGAAGTTGTGTTCGAGCGCCCTCATCACCAAATTAGTGACCAACTCTTGATTCAATACTTTTATGAGGGCTTGCTTTGCCAAATGATAGAAGCATGATCGATCTTTGCCTCTGGAGGAGCCTTAGTAGACAAAACTCCTACCGCTGCAAGAGATCGATAGCAAACATGGCGCCAATACCCAACACAGATTTGGCTCGCGGATCATCACCGCAACCAGAGGAGTTAATGAAATTCAAGCATCTCATATGGACCAACAAAGAATGGAACACGAGACTAGATGAATTGACTTCTTTGGTAAGACGGATAGCGGTGGGTCAACAACCACCCATGCGGATGACTTTGCATCGGTGTGTGGAATTTGCTCTAATTCATCTCATCCTCCGATTCATGCCCTACACTTCGGGAAGATGGTCCCACCTTTCCGGATCAATGTGTTATGTTTTGCGGTGGTGTTTTCCTGGTAGACCCCAATATATCAAGAACAACAAGAACAATCTAGATATGATCCATTTTCTAGTACTTATAATCCTGGTTGGCGAGACCATCCCAATTTGAGATATGGGAATCCTAGCCAGCAACAATAGCCACCAGCAGCAACAACAGCCCCACCAACAGCAACAACAATTTAGATACCAAGTCTGCAGGTCCAAGCAACAAATACCAACAAATACCCCCGCATTCAGACAACAAGAACTGCTCGATAGCCTCTGTCCAATCCACTCACCGGTGAGCCATCATTGGAAGACTGATGAAACAAATGGCCACAAATAACATTGGTTCAAGTGAACGTCGGTGCCAACATTCAAAGAATTTACAAACTCAAATTGGGCACTGGCAACCACCGTGAGCGAGCTAAAGAGTCAAGGTTCTAGCCAATTGCCTTCACAAACAAATCAACAATCCAAGAGGCAACGTAAGTGCAATTACCTTGAGAAGTGGCAAAGAAGTTGATGTTCCAACCTTACAAAGAATCGAAATTGACCAAAAACGGCGGGAAATGGATAATTCAGTCCAGAAACTGTGCTTACATGAAGAAAATTGCAGAGAATTCAGATGTTGCCATTCCATTACCTTTTCCAAATAGGATCACACAATCCAAGAGAACAATGCAAGCGAGAAATGGAAAAAGAAGTCATGGAGACATTCGAGGAAAGTGGAAATCAATATTCCCCTCCTAGATGCAATCAAGCAAATTCCAAAATATGCTAAATTTCTCAAGGAGTTGTGCACTCATAAGAGAAGGTTGAAAGGGGATGAGAAGATCAGCATGGGAAGAAATGTTTACGCAATGATTACGCAAGCATGCCACGTAAATGCAAAGATCCTGGAACTTTCACAATTTCTTGCACAATTGGCAACTCTAGATTTGAGCATGCAATGCTAGATTTGGGTGCTTCGATCAATGTCATGCCCATGTCGGTGTATAAGTGTTTAAACATCGGTACTTTGTAACCCACCGGTATCGTGATTCGGTTGGCAAATAGAGCCCGCTTGCTCATCCTGCGGCAGTGTCTTTGGAAGATGTGTTAGTTCGGGTGAATGAGTTGATTTTTCCAAAGAGATTTCTACATTCGGACATGGAAGATGAGTCTCCAACAAACCATGCTCCATTGATTCTAGGAAGACCATTCCTCAAGACCGCCAAGACCAAGATAGACGTGCATGCTGGCACCCTTTCTATGGAGTTTGGCGACGATTTGGTACAATTTAACATTTTTGATGCCATGAGACACCCCCTAGAGGAGCATTCTGTTTTCCATGTTGATATGATTGAGATTTGGTTGATGATGTCTATACTGATTTATATCTTTGAATTCCCCGATATTGTTGACTATCTTGGTTCTGTTTCTTGTGATACATGTGCCACTTGTGATGTTGAACCATGTGCTTTCGCATGTCTTGAGATTTATTCTCTGTTATGAGTAATGATACTTTGCCGATGATGCAACAATTGAGAATGAGAGTCGTACCATGCTTGAAATTAATGTTCTTTGAGTTAGTGTTTCGAGATCACTTGTTACCTTCCATTGTACAACCTCCATCCTTGGAGTTGAAGACTTTACCAGACCATCTTAAATATGCATATTTGGGAGATGGTGAGACACTTCCTAGGTGATCATTGCTAAAAACCTACAACCGATCAAGAAGAAAAATTACTGCAGCAGATTTTGAGGCGAGAATAGGCAAGCCATCGGATGGACTCTTGCGGATATTCCTGGTATTAGTCCCTCCACATGCATGCATAAGATTTTATTGGAAGAAGGGATCAAACCGGTTAAACGGCCCCAAAGGAGACTAAATCCCCCGATTCTAGATGTGGTGAAGAAGGAAGTTACAAAGCTACTTCAAGTGGCATTATTTATCCCATATCGACGGTCAATGGGTGAGCCCCGTGCAAGTGGTTCCCAAGAAACTGGGGGTCACGGTGGTTGCGAATCGAACAATGAGCTTGTGCCCACACGAGTTCAAAACAGTTAGCGAGTTTGCATTGATTATAGGCGGCTCAACCAGGCTACCGAGAAAGGATCATTTCCAGTTGCCATTCATTGATCAGATGTTGGAGCGGTTAGCTGGCAAGTCACATTATTGTTTCCTGGATGGATATTCGGGCTATTTTCGATTCATATAGCCCCCCGGAAGACCAAGAGAAGACTACTTTCACTTGTCCATTTGGCACATTTGCATACAGGAGGATGCCCTTTGGTCTATGCAATGCTCCGTGCACCTTTCGAGGTGTATGGTAAGTATCTTTTCGATTTTTAGAAAATTGCATGGACGTATTTATGGATGATTTTACTTGTCTATGGATCTTCCTTTGATGCATGTTTAGATAGTCTCGGCTCAGTCTTGCATAGATGCATTAAGACTAACCTCGTTCTAAATTTTGAGAAATGTCATTTCATGGTAGAACAAGGTATAGTCTTAGGGCATGTGATATCTCGTGAGGGTATTGAGGTAGATCCTGCAAAAATAGATGTTATTTCATACCTATCTTACCCCACATGCGTGCGGGAGATTCGTTCTTTCCTTGGTCATGCAGGTTTCTATCGGCGGTTCATAAAGGATTTCAGCAAAATTGCACTTCCGCTATCCAACTTATCGCAAAAAGATGTGGAGTTTCACTTTGACAAGAAGTGCCGGGATGCCTTCAATCAATTGAAGCAGGCATTGACCAAGTACACCTATCATCCAACCGCCGGATTGGACACTTCCATTGAGTGATGTGTGATGCCTCTAATTATGCATTGGGAGCTGTTCTTGCACAAAGGGTCGGTAAAGTATCTCATGTCATTTCCTATGCTTCGAGAACTTTAGATCCTGCACAAATCAACTACACCACAACCGAAAAGGAACTTTTAGCAATTGTTTTTGCTTTAGATAAATTTCGATCATATTTGCTTGGTTCCCGAGTGGTTGTGTTTTCGGATCATGCGACATTGAAGTTTCTCCCGAAAAAGCCCAATGCCAAGCCCCGGTTGATTAGGTGGATGTTGCTCCTCCAGGAGTTTGATATTGAGATCCGTGACAAGAGTGGAGCGGAGAATTTGGTGGTGATCACTTGAGTCGAATTGAAAGGGAGGCAGATGTTTTTCCATCCATGATGTTTTCCACGATGAGTGACTTTTCAAGTCGCAAGGCAACATCCCTTGGTTTCTTTGATTTGATTAATTTCTTGGTTGCTAAAGCAATACACGCACATTTCACTAAGGCTAAGATTGATAAATTGAAAAGTGAGTCAAAGTATTATGTGTGGGATGATCCTTACTTATGGAGATTTTGTAGTGACCAAGTAATTAGGAGGTGTGTGCCTGATGATGAATTCCATTCCATACTTAGCTTTTGTCATAAACTTGCATGTGGCGGCCACTTCGGTCCTCAACGGACTGCTAGAAAAGTTTTAGACTCTGGATTATATTGGCCCACTCTATTTCATGATGCATATATGTTTTGCAAATCTTGTGATCAATGCCAGAGAACAGGGAATACTTCTCGTAGGAATGAAATGCCCCGAAACCCTTATTATTCTCGTGAGATTTTTGATGTTTGGGGTATTGACTTTATGGGTCCTTTTCTGTATCATTTGGTTTTGTTTACATTCTGCATTTCTTTGTGGATTATGTATCTAAATGGGTGGAGGCTAAGGCCACTCGATCGATGATTCTAAAGTTGTTGTGGATTTTATTAGATCACTGATTTTTATGTAGGTTTGGAGTCCCGAGATCCATCATTAGTGATCAAGGTTCACATTTTTGCAATCGAAGCATGGAGGCTTTGATGAAGAAGTATGGAGTCCAACACAAGGTTTCTACACCTTACCACCCCCAAACCAATGGGCAAGCCGAGGTCTCCAACAGAGAAATTAAGCGAGATACTCGAGAGAGACAGTTCAACCTAATGAGAAAGGATTTGGAGCAAGAGGCTTGAGGATGCTTTATGGGCTTACCGGACTGCTTATAAGACACCAATCGGGATGTCTCCGTATCGGATTATTTTTGGAAAAGCCTGCCACCTACCGGTGGAAATTGAGCATCGAGCATTCTGGGCGGTGAAAAGGTGCAACTTGGACCTAGATCAAGCAGGTTTGGAGAGGAAGCTGCAGCTGCAGCAATTGGAGGAGATCCGCTTGGAGGCTTATGAAAGTTCCAAACTTTATAAGGAGAAGACCAAAGCCTTCCATGATAAGTTGATTCTGAGGAAAACATTTGAGATTGGTCAAAAAGTTCTCCTCTATAACTCCCGCCTCCGACTCATGCCACGGCAAATTAAGGTCTAGATGGGATGGACCATTTATTGTTACTAATGTTTTTCCTTCAGTGGTTTCATTCGGATCAAAAGTGAGGTCTTGCCAAAGCTTTCATCGTAAATGGACACCGCCTCAAACAAGTATCATGAACTTCCGAGAGAATGCGAAGTGGAGGTGATGAACCTTCTCCATCCGCATTATGAATAAAAAAAAAAAAAAAAAAAAGAAAAAAAAAAAAAAAAAAAAAAAAGTCATTTGTGTGCCCGACAATGAGGTAGGTAGAGTCGCTCGAGAAGCATGTGGAGGTCATTTTTTCTTCGGCGACAACAGCTGCGAAAATCTTGCAAGTATGGATTTTATTGGCCTACTTTATTAAAGGTCGGTTACACCTTTTGCAAAAGCTGCGGAAATTGGTCAAAAAGTTCGCTTTGAGATTATCATCGCACCTACTCCTTGGAAAATTGAGATCTAGGTGGCGTGGTTCTTTTGTTGTCGGACACGCGTATCCTCTCGGCATCGATACCGAGGATCCTAGGAATGGTAATGCGCTTAAGGTTAATGGACAAAGACTCAATCATTCCTGGAAAACCAAGTTCTTGAGTTCTTTGTGTTCTTAGGTTAAGTGGCGGATACGGTACTCCGTGACTCTTGAGTCGGTTTATTCTTCGATTTCCCAAAATAACTCGAACCCTTCTTCTCCTTCAAAATGGATGTCATTCTTTCAAAACACGAGAAAACATTTTCCTTCTCTTCCTCAAAATGCTCGAGAAAAATCTACAAAGTTCGATGTGAGAGATTGAGAATGTTAATGCACAAGGGTATGCGAGAAGATGTATGTTGGATAATTGAAGCAAAGGTCCGATAGCAGGTGAGTCCTCAATTTCATTTGACTCATATAAGCCCGGTCTTGGAAGAAGTTCATATTCTAAAAGGAGAAGAGCAAAAAGGTTACAAGTCTGTCACAAATGTGGACGATGGAAGCGTAACAAGCGATGTCGTACTAAGGGGATGGTTTCGCAAATAGAGAAGATAAAATTTTCTTCATTAAGAATGGATGAGTAAGGAGTCATTAGATGATATCTTATTGACTCTTGAGACGCATTCTTGTGGATTGGTGCATCGTGAAATTCTTAAATTGTGGAATCTCTTCAAGGATGAACAACAACGCTACGATCTTGGGAATCGACTCTAAAAGACCTGTTTGCCAATTTATAAGAAAATTGGATGGGAAGCTTATCCTCGACTCATAGAAGACGTTTAAGCCGTTCTTGGACGTTAAACCGAGGAGATGTGAGCCATATCCACAAACAATCTGTACATATCATCTTCTTCTTCTTCTTCTTCTTCATGGCATTTTACAAAAAAAAAATGAAAAAAAAATGAAAAAAAAATGAGAAAAAAAAAATTCAAAAAAAAAAATGAAAAAAAAAAATGTATACTTCTTAGGGTTGGCTTTGGTAACACAAACCGTGAATGGGGAAATGCATGCATCTGATCCACCTTCTTAATTGAAAAACAAAGAAGGTAGATTGTATCCCACATGTGAGGCGGCCGGTCGTATTATGGCCACTTGTCCCTTTTGGGAGCCCTATGTTCTTATTTGGTCTTGAATGGGTCGAATCTTGGTCAACAATGCTTTGGCACAAAGCCGAAAGAGCGAGACTACCTCCATCCCAATCTTACGTAAGTATACACTCATCTTTCATCAAGTTTTTTTTTAACAATTTCAAAAAAAAAAAAAAAAAAAAAGAGGGACGTGATGTCTCGCACTCATGACGCGCTTGTGTATAAAGATACGCCATGAGAGCTGTACATACTGGTATGTCATCATTTTCTATTTCTTTTATCTTTGTATCATTTTGTTGTATTTTGATTTTTGTACGACGATCCTTTGAGCGGGGTCCTTCGGGGTTTCTAGACTTCTTTACCTTGATGGTTTTCTTGAAGTCAAAAAAAAAAAAAAAAAAAAAAAAGATTCGTGTCTCTTAATTTCAACCTTTTTCGACAACCGCCAACCTATCCTCATAGGTGCAATTATTCCCCTTTCCATTCTTTTTCCTATTTAAACACTTCATTTTCTCCATTTTCCTTCAAACTCGAAACACTCAAAGGGAGGAAGAGTATAGAATGGGGCCTTCTATTCGTAACCTCAAAAATGTCTCGTGTTTTTTGTGGGTCAAGTTATGGGAAGGGATTAGAGTTTGTAAACGCAGCTAGCACTCTTGGTCGATCACTTGCTGCGAGGAATATTCATCTTGTATATGGGGGAGGTTGTCGTGGGTTAATGGGGGCTGTATCACTTCGCCTTTGTAAGAGAACAGTCGAGGTTCTAGGTATCATTCCTGAAACTTTAGCTCAATGAGAACATCTTTGGAAAGACAATTGGGGAGGAACTTAAGGTATCATCAATGCATGAACGCATGAAGATAATGCTTGAAAACTCTGATGCATTCATTGCCTTACCAGGTGGTTTTGGTACTTTGGAAGAAATTTTTCAAATTGTCTCTTGGGCCGAACTGAACATCCACCATAAACCCATTGGTTTGTTGAATATTAATAATTTCTTTGATCTTGTTATTTTTTCTTGACAAATTTGTGGAACATAAATTTATCACTCCTTCGGAAGACAACTTCTTATCTCTGCCTCCACTATTGATGAGCTCATTGATAAATTAGAAGCTTTTGAGTATGTACCTGATCAGGTATTAGCTCAGATAGATTGGTCAACAGGAAGCAGCGAAGGAAGTAACAAGAAACAAGAGCCCGATCTGCAACTTTCTCTTTAATGGGTTTGATTTTAAAAAAAAAAAAATTATTGTTGTTTTGTTTAGTATGATATGGTTGTTATGGACTTATTAAACCAATTAGTGATGGCAGAGTAAGGAGTAATTTTACTCTTGAGACGCATCTTAATTGGTGGCAGAGTAAGGAGTTTTTTAGGTAGTAATTAATTAGTATTGACTTGTGGAAGTACTAACGTTTTCTTGTTTGATTTCTTTTCGAGTCGATGCGACCTTGACAGAGTGTGTTTTTTTCGCTGGCGTTGATTCACTTCTTATCGGGTTGTGTTGCTCTTTTCTATCTCTTTCTTTCACATTGAGGACAATGTTACATTAAGTGTGGGGGAGAGATTTTAGCATGTTTCTGTTTCTTTTCGTTTGTTAAAAAAAAAAAAATTCAAAAAAAAAAATTCAAAAAAAAAAAAAAATAAAAAATAAAAAATAAAAAATAAAAAAAGGGGTTCATTGCATGATTGAATAATTTTTCTCCCTTCTTGAACTGATATGCTTGGTGATGGATGATTGAACTGATGAATTGATTTGATGAATGCATACCTTGTGAGATTTTGAGCCTAATGGATGGATTCAACATTTATGCCATTCTCTTCTTTCTTGTGTGATTTTCACTCATGTTAATGACCACTCTAGAACTTGCTTTGATTCTTTTTGAGGCTACATTTCACTTGCATGCATGAACATGATTGAGGCCCTCTTTCTTAGCTAGTTTAACCAAATAGCCAACCTTGTTTTCAATATGATATCATGCACTCTTTTGACCTCTCGAAAATTCTCTAATTCCTGCCAACCTTGTATATTTTCCTTTGCTTAACCCCTTTGAGCTTATTTGACCATTCCTTGTTTCTAGCTCATTATGTGCCTTAAATGAAAAATCGTGTTCTTACTGTACCTTAGGGAATAAAAGAACATTAGCCTGGTTAATGGATGAGTTTTTGAACAAGTGTGGGGGTGTGTGTACAAAATGGTTGTTGAAAAAAAAAAAAGAAAAGAAAAGAAAGAGTGCCTAAAAAAAAAAAAAAAAAAAAAAAGAAAAATGTATGTATATAGTTATGTTCATATATATAAAAAAAAAAAAAAAAAGAGAGAAAGAAAAGGATTGGGAAACGAATATGTAAAGGGATATACAATAGAGTTGAGATGAACTTTTATGCTCTTTATTTGAACTCAGCTCTCATTTGCTTTTATTCTCTTTGGTATTTATCTTCTCATATCCATTTTATCCTCTTTGTTACCTTGACCTTACTACAACCTTGAATAAAGTCCTCATGATTTGTGTGTGCATGTGTTTTGAGTAGTGGAGAAGTAGAAGATAAGCAAGCTTATGGTAGTGCAATTTTCATGGGTTGAATTGAGTGAAATACCTACCTTTTAAACACTTGAGAGATTGAGAGGGAATCTTGTGAAGATCCATCATTCTTAATTCATTCTTTTCAACGGAAGTTTCCTTGCACTTCGGTTTGAGATGTGAAGAAATGTTACCTCATTTATGCTTTGATCCCTTGAATTTCTTGTTGCTCTTCTTGCTTCATTGAGTCCTTTAGAGTTTTTAACTTTTAAGTTTGTGTCGTTTGTCTTTGTCTTCTAACTTTAGTTTTATATGTTTTGCCCAGGAGTGCAAAAAGCTAAGTGTGGGGGAATTTGATAATCACATATTTTATTCATTAAGAAACCCTCATTATTAGTCATTTACACTCTTCATGTACTTAATTGACTGAATTTGATTATGTTTTGTAAGTTTGAACTCGAATCGGACTTAATTGATTTTTCAGCATTATTCGAGTCTTACACTATTTCTGTATTTTGGCCATATCTTGAGTTCTAAATGTCTGATAATTATGAATTTTACCTTGTAGGAAAGATAAAAGAGAGCTCTACAACTTTGATGAAGAGCTCGAAGTCAAATTCAGACATCTAGTGGAGCTAATTGGGCATGGAAATCAGAATACGGGATTTGTGAACTGGAACCCGAACAGTGTGTAGTAACCAGAACATAATTCGAGTTTGGGTTTATAGAATGGGCTGAAAATTGGTGATCTGAAAGTTAAGACCCATATGTACAACTTTCATGACAAACACAAAACTTGATTCGGGCTCCTTGATGGAGATATTGGGTCTGAAAGTCAAAACAGAGGTGCTGAAACTGGTCCTGAGCAGTCTGTAGTAATTGGGTCATATCTTGGGCTGTAGGACGAATTTTTGGGTGCTTCCAGAGCCATTGGAAAGCTTAGACAATTTCCTAGAACTTTCATGAAGACCATTTGGCTCAAAAATGACGAAATCAATGAGTTCAGCAATGAATACTTTCGGAGACAAGGAAGCTCACCTACCAAGTTCACCTACCAAGCTCACCTACCAAGTTCACCTACCAAGCTCACCTACTAATTCCACCTACTAATCTCATCTACCCATCTACTACTACTCTGAATCCTCTATAAAAGGAAGCATGAGGAGAGCTCTAAACACAACATACACTTGGTGTTAGAAATAGCTTTTCATAGTTCTTGTATATTTTTTCCTTCATTGTAATGGAGAGCTAAGTCACTTCTAGTCAATTCGGGACTCTTGAAGAGATTGTGGCTTGGATTCTTGAGACCTTGGTTATGTAATGTATTTGATTTATATTTGAATTCCTCTTTCTTCTTCTTTTGTTCTCTTGATCTTGAATGCATGAATGGTGATTCTGTTTATGTTTGATCGATTTGATCTTGGTTTAAGATTAAGTATTGTGATGAAATTTAGAACTGATTGATCTAAACTAATCACGTAATTGAAGAGGTTAGGTTACTGATTTGTGCCTAGGTTAATTGAATTCGGTGCTTAAATTGACATATATTTACATGAATGGTGCGATTGCAGATTTGTGTTTATCACTTGTCAATTGAATTCGGACGATTGTCTAGTATGAATTCGGATCGATGCGAGAGATCTCGGTTAGATCCAAGTTAACCATTCAAATGTATTTCAGGTGTTTGTTGAAAGGTCTATGATTGAATCCACCCAATCTCGGATAGATTTCTGAATTGATTTGTTCTTTTAATTGTTATTTCTCTTTAAATCCGTCACATGCGATCCTTGAACCATCAAAACCCCCTTTTTCTAACTTTCACTTGATTTGATTAAATTGCATCTACGATCCTTGAGGAGACGATCCGGTGTTGTTCACTATACTACAAGTTTAGGTAATAACTTCGGTTATAATTTTGACTGAGTTCGGCGCTCGTCAACCAGCAGCTCTTCCCCCTCATTCATCACAAAATTTTCTTCCAATCACACTCTCTTAACCCTCTTCCTCTCCTAGATATCCTTCTTGTTTGGAGCATCTTGAGATTCCACCATTCTCACCATTTCTTCAAGCTCCAAGCTTTGAGCTTTTTGGGTAAGACTCAAGACTTCTCTTCTTTCTCCTCCATTTTCGTGGTCATGGTTTTCATGTTGGCCATCCATGGCTTATTTTTCAAGCCTTGGTATTGATTCTAACAAAGTCACCATTTTTAGGATTCTTGGAGCTCAAATCCTAAATTCAAAGGAGGTTCTTGGTGTTCTTCTTTTGTTTTCTTCACTTAGGTAAGAGGAAGACACTCCTCCTCAACCTCTCTTAGCATCTAGGAACCTTGATTGTGTTGTTGGTGGAAAGACCCTAATGAGGGTTATCCTTTGATTTTTTGTGATTACTATGTCTATGTGTTGATGTTAATTGATTTATGCTATTGGATTGATTTGTTGTATGATTGATTGATGCCTCTTGCATGCTTTGAAAGTATATGTGAGTAACTTGTTGGTTAAATATGATAATGAGTGGTTTGATTTGAGTTAAAGGACCTGAGAACTCTATTTTCTGCAAGTTTACGCGTGGTAATCGATTACACGGGGCTTGTAATCGATTACCAAGCTCTTAAGGGTACTAAATCATGATTCTGGAAATCTGGTAATCGATTACATCTTGTGTGTAATCGATTACAGAGATTCTGTCTAGCTTGTAATCGATTACAAGAATGGTGTAATCGATTACCAAGCCTTTGATGTCACGAAATGATGCTTCTGGGAATCACGTAATCGATTACAACTTGTGGGTAATCGATTACGGAGGTTCTTTCCGATTGGTAATCGATTACCACGGCTGTGTAATCGATTACCAGGTCCTTGAAGTTACGAACCGTAGATCTAGAAATCGTGTAATCGATTACAGGGATTCTGTTTCGCTGGTAATCGATTACTAGAGTGATGTAATCGATTATCATGACCCAAAAACGAGATTTTGAGCTGGAAATGATTGGAATTATGGTTCTTTGTCCTTTGTAACCCAAATATAACCTAAAAACCTTGGATTTAAGGATTCTACATTACTTAAAAGTGATAGGAATATGTATTCATACCAATAAAGAAGAAATGATTTTGAAAATGGAAATTCTTGGATGCATGACATGGAAATTGTTGTACGTGTGTGATAAGGAACATATATTGATGCTTATATTGGCCTATTGTGGCATGTTATGTGATGGTATGAAATTGTGAATCATACATGTTCATGCATAGTATCATATGCATTGTGAATGTCCTTGTGGACTGTTGTAAGGCCAAGTTGTCAAGGAGATTGAACACACCTTAGTGCGGGTGCGAGTAGACAAGTGTGGGTCTTGTTATGACCTTGGGGGCGTCGGGGTGTGGGTCCTCCACAATGGGTAGTTGGTAGCTCCTTTGCCTGTGGGGCAAACCGATGCAAACGCACCGATGATCCGGACTTGACACTGTCCTATATCGTGATCTAGTGTAGAATGTCTGTACAATGCCATGATTGTGCACGAGAAAAATTATTGATAGCACTGGCCTCGGCAACCGAGTTACAGACATGTCTCCTGATCTTTCTCTCCGACCGTTTGAGTCTAGCTCCATGGAGTAGGGATTTGGGAAAGCAAGCATGTGAGTGATGATATACGTTGTCATTGTTAATATTCATTATTCCATATCTATGACTTACTTGGTTTTTACTGTGATGACTATCTACCTGGAATTGTTTATTTGCTACTATTGGAATTTCTGCTTATTAGTTGAATATGATATTTTGATTTGCTATTTGGGCGCGTGGCGCCGTGCTGTTTCTAGTTGCTATAATTGGTAATGATGGTAGGATGTCTTACCTCTTTCTTGTATCTTTGTTACTTGCTGTATGTGTGTATTGTATTGATCAAAGACGACGGTAAGGAGGCGGGAGATCCCGAGTTTCCCGGCTTCTGGCCCGAATGAGACTAGCTTCTACGAAGACGATGGCGGCACGTATGGGCGGATTTCTTGGGGATGTGTGTCTGACCTTCCTCAGAGGGCCAGAGTGTTGGCATATTAACTTGAATTCCGATCGCTGCGTCTACTTGGGAGATGTGTTAATAGCCCTAGCCTGGAGGCGTCATGAGGCACCTGTCCCCGCCTGCCACATCAGCCTGCGACTGGAGTTTTACTTGCCCATCCGTGAGATGTGGGGCGATCGTTACTACACCCCACGGGAGGGCTCCTTTGATTCCACCGCTCGGGCCCCGTCCTGTGCTTCTGTGGTTCCAATGGAGGTTTCCTCGGAAGAGGAAGATCCCGTTGAGGATCCTGACACGGTTCCTTCTCATCTGAGGGATTGATTTTACTGGTGGTTACTGATGGTTGCCAGTGTTTTTATTTTGGGGTCCTGATGTATTACTTTTGGTGGGCTGTATATTTTGTATATGCATGATGGTTATATATGCATGATTTCCTTGGGGCAGGTATAGTTTTTGCTTTTTGGAGGTATTCAGGCTTGTATCTAAATTACAGTTGTGTTTAAATGCTGATATGTATATATATGCACGTTATTCAGGTGAAAAGTATGTTGATTGTTTTATTCCTTACCTTTCTTCTGCTTTCTGTATTATTACAAAAAAAAAAGAAAAAAAAATATACCGCTATTTCCTCATGCATTACGGCATTAAACGAGTTAACTTTGAGTAAATGAACTGGGTCTTAATTGTTTGATCATTTAATTTTCGCATTTTATTTTATTTGACAATGTGACGTTCCCTCCCAAAAAGGGGCGTTACATTAAGTTAGTATCAAAGCCCTGGTTTATGTTTTCTTTGGGTCTTGTGTGTGAGTCTGTCTTGTTTGTGCTGTGTGAAATCTCTGTGGTTTGTGTTTTGAAATGAATTCCTCTAACTTACCTTGTGGTTTTCAGTCAACCTAATTTAAGAAAGAGTAAGATGGCGAGAAGTGGAGAAATTGCAGCTGCTATTGAGGCAATGCAGCAGATGGCAGAAGTCATAGCGCAGCAAAATGAGCATGCGGCTCAACAACAAGAGAGAGCTGCTCAACAGCTCGAGGCGACTGCCGATGCCCAGAACTTGGCAGATTTTCGTCGTCACAACCCTCCTTAGTTTAAGGGAGAATTTGACCCTGACAAGGCTAGTCTGTGGATCAAAGAATTAGAGAAAGTCTTTCGTGGTATGAATTGTGCTGAAGACAAGAAGGTGAATTATGCTACCTTTATGCTTGTGGGCAACGCCGAAGACTGATGGAACGGGGCTCAGAGAGCATTGGAAGCCGAAGGGACTAACATCACATGGGATGTGTTCAAGAACAAGTTCTTGGACAAATATTTTCCTGCTAATGCGAGACATGCGAAAGAGCTGGAGTTCCTCAACTTGAGACAGGGGAACATGACCGTCAGTGAGTATGCAGCCAAATTTGAGAACCTGGAGAAGTTCTCAACGCACTACCAACACCAAACCGATAAAGCCTGGAAGTGTTGGAAGTTCACCGAGGGATTGAGGTACGAGGTGAAGAAAGTTGTGATCACCCTGAAGATGAAGGTATTCTCAGAATTGTTAGACACTTGCTGTGAAGTTGAAGCCTTGCAACAGGCTAGAGACTCGAGAAACAGGAGCTTTGGGCCTGTACGGTCCTAAAGAGGTGGAGGCAATGGTTCAAACTGCTTCCAAAAGAAGCCTTATTCCCGACCAGTGGGAAGTCAGCAGCAAACCGGTGGAAGTTCTGGTGGAGGTTCTTCTGGGAACTGAACTGGCCAAAATGAGACCTATCCTTCTAAATGCCTGAAATGTGGGAAAGATCATCTCACGAGAGATTACACGATCAAAGGAATCATCTGTTTCAGATGCGGCAAATCGGGCCACATGTCCAGAGATTGCAATCAAGCAAAGGCTGAACCTTCAGTCAACGTGACTCGAGCCAAGAAACCGCAAGCTGGAGGTCGAGTTTATACCATGAGCAGAGCTGAAGCTTCCGAATCCGAAGACTTGATTCAAGGAGAAGGCACCATAGAAGGTATCTTTTAAAATTACTGTATGACTCTAGGGCAACCCATTCTTTCATATCATATGACTGTGTGCTACGACTTGGCTTACCTGTGTCTGAACTACCTTTTGAATTGACTGTTTCAACCCTCACTGATAAACCGGTAGTTACTACCAAAGTCTGTTTGAAGTGTCCCTTAATTGTTGAAGGTCGAACCTTTTCTGTTGATCTAATCTGTCTACCTTTGTCACAGTTAGATATAATCCTAGGGATGGACTGGTTATCTTCCAACCATGTTCTATTAGATTGTTCCAGAAAAACCATAGTTTTCCCAGTGGATGAGAATTCTAGATACTTGACGGCTAACCAAGCATGAGCTTTCTTGGAAGAAGGAGCTCAGGGGTACATGCTACTATCTTCTTTGAAAATCGAGAGCGAGGCTGACCTGGATACTATTCCGGTTGTGAGAGAGTTCTCTGAAGTTTTTCCAGAGGAAGTACCTGGTTTACCACCGACACGTGAGATCAAGTTTGCTATTGATCTGGTACTGGGAGCTGGTCCCGTGTCTATAGCACCTTATCGTATGTCACCAACGGAATTGGCCGAGCTCAAGAAACAGCTAGAGGAGCTTTTGGAGAAACAGTTTGTTAGACCGAGTGTGTCACCGTGGGGAGCACCAGTACTGTTAGTTTGGAAAAAGGACGGTACCTCAAGATTGTGTGTGGACTATAGACAATTGAACAAGCTGACGATCAAGAACAAGTATCCACTCCCAAGAATTGATGATTTAATGGACCAACTGAAGGGAGCAGCAGTGTTTTCAAAGATTGATTTGAGATCTGGGTACCATCAAATAATAGTGAAAACGGAGGATGTGCCCAAGATTGCTTTTCGTACCCGATACGGTCATTACGAATACCTTGTAATGTCGTTTGGTGTTACGAATGCACCTGCTATCTTCATGGACTACATGAACAGGATCTTTCATCCTTACTTGGACAAGTTTGTTATCGTCTTCATTGACGATATCCTGATATATTCCCAGAATCAGAAGGATCATGCTAAGCATCTCAGCATAGTTCTTCAGATTTTAAGAGAGAAGGAATTATATGCCAAGCTGTCGAAATGTGAGTTTTGGCTTGATAAGGTGAAGTTTTTAGGCCATGTGATCTCGAAGGAAGGGATTGCAGTGGATTCGTCGAAAGTAGAAGCAGTATTACAGTGGGAACAACCAAAGTCAGTGACGGAAGTTCGTAGCTTCGTGGGTTTAGCTGGATACTACCAAAGATTCATTGAAAGATTTTTCAAGATTGGTGGACCGCTCACTCAGCTGACAAGGAAGAATCAAGCTTTTGAATGGACTGATAGTTGTGAGCAGAGTTTCCAAGAGTTGAAGAAACGGCTGACTACCTCACCCGTATTGGTGTTACCTGATCCGAATGAGCCATTTGAGGTGTACTGTGATGCTTCGTATCAAGGATTGAGATCTGTTCTTATGCAACACCGAAGAGTGGTAGCTTATGCTTCGCGACAGTTGCGAGTACACGAAAAGAACTACCCTACACATGATTTGGAACTTGCGGCTGTGGTCTTTGCTCTAAAGATATGGAGACATTTTCTCTATGGAACGACATTCAACATCTTTAGTGACCACAAGAGCTTGAAATATTTGTATGATCAGAAAGAGCTGCATATGAGGCAGCGGAGATGGCTAGAATTCTTGAAGGACTATGATTTCCAATTGTTGTACCACCCTGGCAAGGCGAACGTCGTGGCTGATGCCTTGAGCAGAAAGACTATCAATGCTTCTGCCTTGATGATCAAGGAAAGAGACCTCATAGAACAGTTTAGGGATGTATGGTCGTTTGTTAAGTTGGAACCCGGAAGGATTTGTATGAATATGGTCACCATCTCAAGTGAGCTAATGGATGACATACGGGAAAAGCAAAAGGGTGATGAATTCTTGCAAGAAGCGAGAGAATTGATAAGGCAAGGCAAAGAGACAGAATTTGAAGAAGGAACGGATGGAATTCTGAGATTTCGAGGTAGAGTTTGTATTCCCCGTGACCAAGAGCTTAGGCGATATATTGTGGAACATGCTCACACCAGCAAGCTGAGTATGCACCCAGGCATAACTAAGATGTACCAAGATCTGAAGAAATTGTTCTGGTGGCATGGAATGATGAGCGACGTCACTAGATGTGTGTCGACTTGTTTAGGTTGTCAAAAAGCTAAAGTGGAACATCAAAGACCAGCGGGATTGCTACAACCATTATCTATTCCTGAATGGAAATGGGACAGTATTGCGATGGATTTTGATGTGGGTTTGCCGAGGACGAAGAAAGGACACGATTTGATTTGGGTAATTGTGGATCGACTCACAAAGTCAACCTATTTTCTCCCGATCAACATGAGGTACAATTTGGAGAAGTTGACCCAGTTGTATATTGGTGAGATCGTTAGGCTACATGGTGTGCCCACGAGTATTATTTCGGATAGGGATCCGAGATTTACTTCAAAACTTTGGCAGGGTTTACAAGCATCATTGGGAACGAAGTTACGTCTGAGTTCAACGTACCATCCACAAACCGATGGTCAATCGGAAAGGACGATCCAATCTTTAGAAGATTTGCTTAGAGCTTGTACTATGGAACAAACTGGATGTTGGGATGAAGTTCTACCACTGATAGAGTTCATCTACAACAACAGTTATCATTCGAGTATAGGGATGGCACCCTATGAAGCTCTGTATGGACGACGGTGTCGAACACCATTGTGTTGGTACCAAGACGGAGAACGCCTTACGATTGGACCAAATATCATTCAGCAAATGACTGAGAAGGTTAAAATGATTCAAGAGAAGATGAGAACTGCGCAGAGCCGGCAAAAGAGTTATGCAGATAGGAGAAGAAAGCCTCTTGAATTTGAGGAAGGTGAACATGTATTCCTGCACACCCACGACTGGGGTCGGTCGGGCTTTGAAATCTAGAAAACTCACTCCAAAGTTTCTTGGGCCTTACCAAATCCTTCGCCGGATAGGTCCAGTAGCCTACCAGATAGCCTTACCCCCTTTTTTTTTCCAACATACACAATGTCTTCCATGTGTCACAACTTCGTAAGTATTTGCCTGATCTAAGTCATGTCATAGCATCGGACACAGTACAGCTAAAAGAGAACTTGACCTATGAGGCACCTCCTGCTAGAATCGAGGACCGACGGATAAAACAACTTAGAGGAAAGGAGATCCCATTGGTAAAAGTGTTCTGGAATGAAACAACTGGTGATGCAACTTGGGAACCGAAAGACAAGATGAGAGAGCAACATCCGGAACTATTTTGAGGTATGTAAATTTCGGGGACGAAATTCCTTTTAGTAGGGGAGTGTTGTAACATCCCGAAAAATATCTGTTTAAGTATAAATGATCATTTTAGAATATTCTAGATTTTTGAGAATTTTTCTAAAATTTTTCGAAAACGACGAATATTTTAATATATTTCTCATTTTGCATGCACACTGAACTGAGAATTGCTGAGGTCAGTGTAACGCTCCGGAAGTTAATTATTTCACTACCAATAGTCATTTTCTAATATTTGTGATCTATGTGAATTCTTTCAGAATTTTTCGGAAACGATGAATATTTTAATATATTTCTCGTTTTGCGTGTGCATTGTGTAGACCTGGGAAGATGCGTTGTCTTCTCTGTGGCTGGTAAACTCTAAATTGTGGACTTGTCGACGGGGGATCTTACTAAACCCGAGACTGGGCATAATTTACGAAGTTTACATTTTACGAGGTTTTACCCGATGAATGAAATCGCGGTATTGTAAAAATCATCTGATGAAAAATGAAATATTATTTTCATCATCAGTAACTCTTCTACACTGGAGGAAAAATAATACTGACAGTGTAAATATTCATCTGTGTTAGTGTACCCGATTAGGAAACAGCTTTACTTTCATTTTATCGAGAAACGTGCGAAGCTTCTCATGGAAGCTTGGAGGAAGCTTCTTGGAAATTTCCTCTTCCTCTTTCCCCATGCAAAGTAGCCCATTTTCCCTCCTCTTTCTCCTTGATGCACGGTTGGACAACATTTTGGTGGGAGATTGATTTTATTTCCTAAGCATTCCTTTACTTCTTTCTTCTTCTGCTTCTTTCTTCTTCTTCCTCATGACATTTTCTCCTCTCTCTTTCTCCAAAAATCCCACGGCACCAGCAGCTCTTCCCCCTCATTCATCACAAAATTTTCTTCCAACCACACTCTCTTAACCCTCTTCCTCTCCTAGACATCCTTCTTGTTTGGAGCATCTTGAGATTCCACCATTTTCACCATTTCTTCAAGCTCCAAGCTTTGAGCTTTTTGGGTAAGACTCAAGACTTCTTTTCTTTCTCCTCCATTTTCGTGGTCATGGTTTTCATGTTGGCCATCCATGGCTTATTTTTCAAGCCTTGGTATTGATTCTAACAAAGTCACCATTTTTAGGATTCTTAGAGCTCAAATCCGAAAATTCAAAGGAGGTTCTTGGTGTTCTTCTTTTGTTTTCTTCACTTAGGTAAGAGGAAGACACTCCTCCTCAACCTCTCTTAGCATCTAGGAACCTTGATTGTGTTGTTAGTGGAAAGACCCTAATGAGGGTTATCCTTTGATTTTTTGTGATTACTATGTCTATGTGTTGATGTTAATTGATTTATGCTATTGGATTGATTTGTTGTATGATTGAGTGATGCCTCTTGCATGCTTTGAAAGTATATTTGAGTAACTTGTTGGTTAAATATGATAATGAGTGGTTTGATTTGAGTTAAAGGACCCGATAACTCTATTTTCTGCAAGTTTACGCGTGGTAATCGATTACACGGGGCTTGTAATCGATTACCAAGCTCTTAAGGGTACTAAATCGTGATTCTGGAAATCTGTTAATCAATTACATCTTATGTGTAATCGATTACAGAGATTCTGTCTAGCTTGTAATCGATTACAAGAATGGTGTAATCGATTACCAAGCCTTTGATGTCACGAAATGATGCTTCTAGGAATCACGTAATCGATTACAACTTGTGGGTAATTGATTACGGAGGTTCTGTCCGATTGGTAATCGATTACCACGGCTGTGTAATCGATTACCAGGTCCTTGAAGTTACGAACCGATAATCTAGAAATCGTGTAATCGATTACAATGGTATTGTAATCGATTACAGGGATTCTGTTTCGCTGGTAATCGATTACCAGAGTGATGTAATCGATTACCATGACCCAAAAACGAGATTTTGAGCTGGAAATGATTGGAATTATGGTTCTTTGTCCTTTGTAACCCAAATATAACCTAAAAACCCTGGATTTAAGGATTCTACATTACTTAAAAGTGATAGGAATATGTATTCATACCAATAAAGAAGAAATGATTTTGAAAATGGAAATTCTTGGATCCATGACATGGAAATTGTTGTACGTGTGTGATAAGTAAAATATATTGATGCTTATATTGGCCTATTGTGGCATGTTATGTGATGGTATGAAATTGTGAATCATACATGTTCATGCATAGTGTCATATGCATTGTGAATGTCCTTGTGGACTGTTGTAAGGCCAAGTTGCCTAGGAGATTAAACACACCTTAGTGCGGGTGCGAGTAGACAAGTGTGGGTCTTGTTGTGACCCTGGGGGCGTCGGGGTGCGGGTCCTCCACAATGGGTAGTTGGTAGCTCCTTTGCCTGTGGGGCAAACTGATGCAAACGCACCGACGATCCGGACTTGACACTGTCCTATATCATGATCTAGTGTAGAATGTCTGTACAATGCCATGATTGTGCACGAGAAAAATTATTGATAGCACTGGCCTTGGCAGCTGAGTTACAGACATGTCTCCTAATCTTTCTCTCCGACCGTTTGAGTCTAGCTCCATGGAGTAGGGATTTGGGAAAGCAAGCATGTGAGTCATGATATAAGTTGTCATTGTTAATATTTATTATTCCATATCTATGACTTACTTGGTTTTTACTGTGATGACTATCTACCTGGAATTGTTTATTTGCTACTATTGGAATTTCTGCTTATTAGTTGAATATGATATTTTGATTTGCTATTTGGGTGCGTGGCGCCGTGCTGTTTCTAACTGCTATAATTGGTAATGATGGTAGGATGTCTTACCTCTTTCTTGTATCTCTGTTACTTGTTGTATGTGTGTATACTGTATTGATCAAAGACGACGGTAAGGAGGTAGAAGATCCCGAGTTTCCCGGCTTCTAGCCCGAACGAGACTAGCTTCTACGAAGACGATGGCGGCACGTATGCACGGATTTCTTGGGGATGTGCGTTTGACCTTCCTCGGAAGGCCAGAGTGTTGGCATATTAACTTGAATTTCGATCACTGCGTCTACTTGGGAGATGTGTTGATAGCCCTAGCCTGGAGGCGTCATGAGGCACCTGTCCTCGCCTGTCACATCAGCCTGCGACTGGAGTTTTATTTGCCCATCCGTGAGATGTGGGGCGATCGTTACTACACCCCACGGGAGGACTCCTTTGATTCCACCGCTCGAGCCCCATCCCGTGCTTCTGTGGTTCCAATGGAGGTTTCTTTGGAAGAGGAAGATCTCGCTGAGGATCGTGACACGGTTCCTCCTCATCTGAGGGATCGATTTTACTGGTGGTTACTGATGGTTGCCAGTGTTTTTATTTTGGGGGCCTGATGTATTACTTTTGGTGGGTTGTATATTTTGTATATGCATGATGGTTATATATGCATGATTTCCTTGGGGCAGGTATAGTTTTTGCTTTTTGGAGGTATTCAGGCTTGTATCTAAATTACAGTTGTGTTTAAATATTGATATATATATATATATATATATATATATATATATATATATATATATATATATATATATATGCACGTTATTCGTGTGGAAAGTCTGTTGATTGTTTTATTCCTTACCTTTCTTCTGCTTTCCGTATTATTACAAAAAAAAAAAAGAAAAAAATATACTGCTATTTTCTCATGCAATAGGAACTGGTAAAGTCTTGAGACTTACTGATAGTGAACCAATAGGAACGAAGTCAACATTAGTGGCTTGACATATTCTAAGCCAATAGAAGATGGTCAAATTTAATGGTTGGACTAGTTAGTTATAAACTAGAAAATCTAACAAAGTTAACTTAAATTTAACTAAGTTATTCTAAAAAAACTTAGGATGTAATCAAATGGAGACAAACTTAGTTACTAACCATTAGGATTCTTAGTTACTCTTAGTTACAAGAAGCTTCTACAATGTTCAAGAATTGATGACTATCACCTAAGTAACTAGATAGTTGGCTAATGAACTAAGTAAGCTAACTAGGTTTGCCTAAGCTTAACAAGGTAACTAAATGAAGCAAAACTGGGTTAGTGTTTTCCATTAGGCTTCCACGGCCATTTAGTCTCCAAGGAAGGTTCAAGACTCAAAATTCTTAAGCTTATCACCATGGAAAATATCCTAGCCTCCATAAAGATCTAGATAGTAAACAAAAACTTACCATTCACTCCCTACACTCCTACAACTAACACAAAAGAATAGAAGACCAAATTCATTTCATCTTCATCATTCCTATCACTTAAGCCTTTTCTCTCCATTCTCTCTCTTCCAAGAACACACAAAAACTCCATTTTCTCTTCTTTGAGAAGCTCTCGGCAGCCACACCCAAGACCAACATACAACCTTCAATAATTTTATCTAATCCCACTTCTTAAACCTAAACACCATTCTAAACATCTTTCATGATGCAAGTTTCTTCAAAATCATCCATCTAGTGCTTGAAATCCAAGCTTGAAGTTTCTATCCTACAAGGTAAAGATCCTTGTTTCTTGTTTTCAAGGTGATTCTTAGGTTCTAAAGCCATGATTGATCCATGGTTTTTCTTTTTTCAACCATAGTTTATGACTTTGTAATTTGTTTAAGCTTGATGGGATTTTTCTTGGAGCTATAAGAAAATCCCTAGGAGAAGGATCCAAGAAGAGTTTGATCTTCCTTAAGGTAGGAGGGAGATTTATCTCACTAACCAAGTATAGTGGTGAGAGATGAAATTATTTGTGATAGATGGTGAATCCATGTGAGGGTTCATATCCTTGGTTGTGTAATTAATTTATTGTGGGTGTTTATGTGCTTTAAATTATTTGTTTGTGTTTGTATGCTTTATGTGATTTTTATTGCTTTATGGTATGCTTGATTATATGATATGATGATTATATACATGTATGCCATGATTGATGATGGAAAGGAAAACAAATTTTGGTTCCAAAGATCGTGAGGCTTACGACCTCAACACCTCAAAATAGGTGTTTCCAAGTTAAGATTTTTATGAATGATAAAATTGGATGCATAGGAAGGAAAGGAAAAAAAAGATATATTGGTTTCAATGGCAATGTATGGCTTTGAAGGCTTGGAATGACTTTGTTTTATGTAAAAATATGATTTTAAAGTGGTAATTTAGTTGATTAAGTACAAGGATTTAAGAAATGGAAACAAAACACTTTGTTATTTGAAAATGAAAATTTCGTTTATGAAAGGAAAAGAGAGGTTGAAAGTATTTGAACCTCAACTTGTTTTAAAGAGAACTAATTTTTAGAATTGATCTAATTATTATGTTGATTATGTTGGTGACTTGAAATTTACTAACATATAGCTCACTCATTGGGTTTTTGAGCGCGTTAGGAAATTTTAAGTGAGAAAATATGGAAAAGTAAAGTAAGAAATGATATAAATTTTTAGAAAGGCCAAAATGAGGTTTAGAAGGTTGAGAAATATTTTACACAGTTGAAAAATGGTGAAAAATGCTTTACGTAACTTAAAAATGTGATTTTTAAGTTATGCGAGTTCAAAAACATTGAAAAATCGCTACGTGATTTGGAAAACATTTTTAAATATTTTTACACGATTGAGATAGTATTGAAAAATCAATACGCGATTTGAAAACGCGATAAAAATGTTGCGCGATTGTGAAAATGCAGTAAAATGTTTGCGCGAATGAAAATACAGTAAAGATACTATTGGGCCAATGTGTGGACCCTGTATATGAGATTATGACTTTGGACTGTGACTGGCTTATGTGCATGGAACATGCATTGGAAAAAGTCCAATGGACTATGTTAAGGCTAATGGCCTAGGAGAGACTTACACCTCTTGAGTGGGTGCGATATGTGTAGTGTAAGTCACTTGTTAACCTTGGGGGAGTCGGGGTGTGGGTTTTCCACAATGGGCAGTTGGTAGCTCTTCTGTACCATGGATCGGACCGATGCAACACACTGATGATCTAGACCGAGATACTATTCTTAATCAAGATCAGGTAAAGGTTGTCGTGTATATGCTAGATGTGCAAAAACTTATGAGAGTTGTGGCACGTGTTCTGAGGCATGTTGGAACAGACATATCTTTTAGATCAATCTCTCAGACTTGAGTTTTAACTCCATGGAGTAGGAAATAAGTCAATGAGCATATGCATAAATTGTACGTATCTGTATATCTTTGAGATATTTTTTCTGTCGGATGTTGAGGAATGTTGGATGAGATGATTATGTTTATTATTTATTATACCTATATTACTGTGTGATATATCTGTATGATATGTTGCATTTGCTATCTCCATGCTATCATGTTAGTATTGGCGTAGATAATCTCACCTCTTGGTATGCCTATTTTTGTGTTGTTTTTATATTTGGTAAAGACGCTGAGCAAAGTATTGAGCAAGAAGGCAGCGAGGACCAGATTCCTACTGAGGAGGCTGAGTTCTGATTTGATGGCAACCAGATCTAGTTTCTTTGGGTATGTGAGATTGTAGTTTCATGGAGGAGCTGGTGCTTGGCGTATTAGTCGCAATGAGGAGGGACTTATCTATCAGGGACATGTGACAGTTAATATGAGTAGGATCTTTCATAGAGATCCTTTCTTTTCTATTACTATATATGTACATATAGAATTTCCATTATCTAATAGGCAATATTGGGGTGGTCATTGCCAAGTCCCATTGAGATCAGCAATGTATCGTCTGCTCGGACACCTGTCCATAGGACAACACGTCAACCAGGATTCCTACCTTCTGAGGAATCTGAGGCTGATCTTGAGGAGGACCCATCTAAGGGTTCTGCTGTCTAGGTGTACTTGGGCCAGTATAGTAATATAGAAATATTTAAATACTTTTGAGAACTCGGTCTGTATATAAATAAGTTTGACAATACTTATGTGATGTATATGATATAAATTATTTGTAATGATATTTAATATTTTTATTTTCTCGCTAAGTTTATCTTATCGATATCAAGAAATTTTACAACTCGATTTTTATTATAAAATATTATATTATAACTTAGGAGTAATTTAGTAATAATTAATATAAAATGTAATACCCTACGGTGGGTGTTACATTAGTTGGTATCAGAGCTCAAGTTAGAGTCTTTTGGGTTTGTGGTTAGGTCTGCCTTGTTTGTGTTATGTGAATTCTCTGTGATTGGTTTCCAAAAGGAAACAATGTTATTTGAAATGATGGATTCTTGACTTTTGTCTTGTATTGTTTAGTTAGATTTTAGAAGAAAATGGCAGGCAGAGGAGGAGGACGTATGAATACGAGAACTGGATGCATGAATGCTAGAGATGGACATGGAAATCTGGGACATAATAATCAAAATATGGTTGAAGCTGTAATAGCAATACAAAGGATGGCTGATGTCCTTGTGCAATAGAATCAAAGGGCAAACGAGGACGTACAAAACTTGTCAGAATTTCGTAGGAACAAATCTGCCACAGTTCAATGGAGAGTTTAACCCAAAGAAAACCAATCTTTGGATTAAAGAACAAGAGAAAATATTTGATGGTATGGGTTATACTGATGAAAAGAAGGTCACTTATGCGACCTTTGTGTTGATTGGTGATGGCGAGGATTGGTGGACAAGAGCTCGAAGATTATTGGTAACTGAGGGGAGAGTTATAACTTGGGACCTCTTCAAGCAAAAGTTTTTGGGAAAGTATTTCCCAGCTAGCATTAGGCATGCTAAGGAGATGGAATTCCTTGGTCTGCGACAAGGGACGATGACAGTAAGTGAATATGTAGCAAAGTTCAAAAGCTTGTCTAAGTTTTTGAGATATTTCCAGATGCAGCCAGATGAGGACTAGAAATGAAGGAAGTTCGAAGAAGGCTTGAGACATGATATAAAGCAAGCAATAGTAACTTTGGAAATCGATTAGTTTCCAGCACTGTTGGATAAATGTCGTAAAGTAGAGGACATAGATCATCAGCAAGATGTGAGGAATAGGAACTTTGGACCTACACAGTTCTAAAGAGGAATGGGTAGCGGTGGCAACCGTTATCAGCAAAAGCCATATGCTAGACCGTCAGGTATAACACCCCGAAATTCATTTATTTTATTATGAATATCCATTTTATAATATTTGTGATTTTTTATAGTTTTCTAGATTTTTCTGAGAACGCGAAATATTTTAATATTATTTCTCATTTTACGTGCAAACTGAGCAGAGCTGGGAAATGAGATATTTTCCCAAAGAACCTTGATCTATGAAAACATCAACGGAGGATCTTACTAAACCCGAGACTAGACACAATTTATGAGAATTCACATTTTCCGAGAATTTTATCAGATAAAAAAATAATCGTTGTGTAATTTATTATCCATCAGACAATTAATACTGACTTTTGTCAACTGTAACAATTGTCCATTGGATAATAGCATGTATTAAAAATCCTATCACATTATCCAAAATCTACTTTGCGTCACATCCATTAGCTTTATTTTTCGAAGAAAGATTAATTTAATCCAAGCTCATTAAGGGAAACTTCCAAGAAATTTCCTCAAATACACATAATTTTCTCTCTCTTCCCTCCCCACTCACTCTACGATAGATACACTCCTTTGGCGAGTCAAAAATTGTTTTCTCACATTTATCATTTTATTCTCATTTTCAAATACATAAAAACATCTAACACTTTTCTCTCTTCTCATTTTCTTCAAGCACTCTTCTCTCCTTCTCTTCTTCTTCCTTCTCCATGGTACACCCACCCATTGGAGACCATCTCCATTGTTTGCTAAACCAATCACATTTCTAGCTTTCTTCCACCATTCCAAGGCTATTCTCTTTGGTGGTCATTCTCAAGTTCTTCTTTTTCCACTACCCACCATTGAAGCTAAAGCTTGAAGCTTTTGAGGTAAAGTTTTCAACTTTCTTTTATTTTCTTATCATTTTCATTTTTTTGGTCACCTATGTGACCAAAAACTCATCTTTCCATAGTTTGAGTGGACATTGTGAAAGTTACTCACCCTAGTGTTTTCATGAAGGTGAAAAACAAAAATCAAGAGCAAAAGGGATTAGCACCCTTGTGTTGTCTTCAAATAGGTAAAAGGGAGATAATCCTCTTTAACCAATCTTGGTAGTAAGGAGATATCTTGTGTGTTGTTGTTGATGGGGGAATCCATGTGGGATTACTCTATTTGTTATGTTGTATTATTTTCATGATTTGGTGATTGTTGGATTTGTATGAATAAATGGATTTGCATTGTGTGTTTTGATGATTATGCACCTATTGATTGTTATTTTGTACCTTAAGAACCATGAATCATGTTTTGGATTGCTTGAAAAAGGAATGAGAAGCTTTGAAAATGGATGGGCCAAGATTCTACAGAATCCATGTTGATGCACGAGCGCTTAGGCGTTGTGCAACAAGCGCTCAGGCGCTCAAGCATTGGAGACCTGACGTTCATGGCAGAAATGGACCAAAATGTTGTGAGAAGAATACCTTGAATTCAATAATTGATATATTATATTCAAACTAAAGTAAATAACTTGATTTGTTATGAGAATTCCCCTAGAGAGGCAGATTTTATAAGAATGGTTAATCTAAAGTGAAATTTCCATAATGAACCTTAAGGAATGTCTTACCACCTTGAGAACTCAATGCTATGTTAGTTTGGGTCCATGAATGGGACTAGGGAATTTTGGATGTTTAAGTTGTACAAATTGCAATATGCTATAAATGAGCATACTATTGTTAAATATACATGGATATTGTTGGTGTTTCTCTTGGACGAATTGTGATAATGTTGAATTCATAATATGAAATTATAATATGTGTTGAACCATATATATGAAATTGTCGATATGGAGAATTGATTCTATGTTATTAGGAGTCTCCATGTGGGACTAAGTACTTGTTGATATGTACTCAATGAAATTATGACATGTTGATATTGAGAAATGAACACATGCCATTGTGGTATGCTTTGTGATAAATGTATCATTGATGAACATACATGATGTACATTACGTTGTCATGCATATGTGTTGTCCATTGGACATTATCGGAAAGGCGATGTATGCCTAGGAGATTGAATAACACTTTTGTGTGAGTGCGAGTAGACTAAGTGTAGGGTCATGGTGGTTGGCCCTGGGAGCGTCGGGGTGTGGGTGTCTCACAATAGACAGTGGTAGCTCCACTGGAGCCATGTGATAGACCGATGCAAACACACCGATGATCCGGACCGAGATGCTATCCTATATCGCGATCAATTGTTGAGGTGCCATGTATAAGCCATTTTGCACAAACGTTTTTATGAGATGAAGCACTTTATTTTCAAGGCTAAAGAGATACTGGCATTACTCCTTGATTATTCTCTTCGAAATGTTGATGTTTAGCTCCATGGAGTAGGATTTTGGTACCATGTGCACGTGCATAGTGAGTCAGCATATCATCTGGCATTTAAACATTTACCCATTTTCATGATGTTGAAACTGTTGTTCATTTATATGATGATTGAACTATTGCTTAAATGAGGTTATGATTAGTTGAACTGTCCACTGCCTGAGATATTATTGTTGCTTCTCTTTTATTACTTATTTTATTGTTACTTATGGTTGTTCCTCTCTTACTACTTATTTTATTATTACTGTTGATGAATATATGCAGTGTGAAGTTATGTGGGCGTTCTGCGCCATTCTGTTTTCTTGCTGCCATATTGGTATTGAATGCTGGGTGTCTCACCTCTTTCCTGTATTCCTGCATTTTTGTTTTATGTTTATATTTGATAAAAGATCGTGATGAAGAAGATGAAGGACCACACCCTTACTGATCGGATTAGGCGGATTCATTATTTCTTGATATGGCGTCTGGACGAGATCTCTTCGGTTACACACAGGTGCAACTTCATGGGGACATTGATGCCTGACGTGTCGACTGGGACACCGAGCGTCACATATATTTAGGGTTGCGGCCTTGTCTGCTAGTAGTACCTATCTCAGGGTTACTACTTTCCCCTTGGTGCTTTTGTAACCGTCGTATTTTATTTGAACATGTAAGTTTTATGTTTCGTGTTACCAGTGCTTTATGTCAATGATGAATATATTTATATAAAGGGAATATACTTTTCTATTTAGTGGTTGCTCTTAAAATGGTTGGGTATTAACTATACTTTATTCGGGGCTCATATTTTCTATTTATGTATAATGAAAATGGAAATAATTTGAAAATAATGTTATCGAGACTGTGACACTCCTGGATTTAGTGACTATGGTGTAATGATGATTGTGCTGTAGTTATTAGATCTAGGGGTGTTACACTAGGTGGTATCAGAGTAGTTCATCTTGTTAAGCTGGGGTATGGACTTGCTATGTTTAGGCATATTAGAGTTCTTGTATGTTGTGCACTTCCTTGTCTCTTGATTGAGATGATGGGAAAGGAATGCATGGCTTGCCATAAGTTGAATATTAGTAGCTACTATTATATAGTTGCATGATATTGAGGATTGGCCTACTCAGTATGTAATGTTCTGTGTGTACGGGAAACTATGACTTCACCTAGGCATATTAGAGAATAGGAGTTCTTTAGTAAGGAGATCAAGAGGTTTTGGAAAACCGATCTTCTGGAGAAAAGGAATGATTGGTGTAAGTTTTAGTTGAGAAGCTGTTTGGGAGTTGAAGACTTGCAAGAGATTGCATCATAGAAGGCAGAATGAAGAAGCTCGAGTTGGAGACTATTAGAATTCGTGGATTAGACTTATCTTGTTTGCATTGCATGATTCTTTGTGTTTGGTTTCCAAAAGGAGACAAAATTGTTTGAAATAATTACGTTTGCTTTGTTGTGTCATGTTTTGTCCATCTTCGATGAAAGTCAATGGCTCGCAGTAGACATACAAGGACAATGGATCATGGTGGACGTACGCATGTAAGTGCGGGAAAAGATAATGGAAGTATGGTTGTGACTGCAAAAGAAATGCAAAGGATAGCCGGCGTGCAACTCATCAAGATCAGAGGGTTGCACAACAGCGAGAATTGGAAGTTGAAGTTCAGAATCTGTTGGAGGAAAGTCAATTTTGGGGCAACCTTGGACTGCCTAGATTCCAAAGGAGGAATAATATAAAGGTTAATCAGTTTAAGCAGAAGTCGTATTCACGATTATCAGGGAAGCAACAACGACGTCCAACTCATGGAGAAAGTGCTAGTGGCAGTAGATCTAGTTGGACCTCGACATTTTTATCAAGATGTAAGAAATGTGGAAAGGATCACTTAACGAGGGAGTGTAAGATTAAAAGGATAATCTGCTTTGGGTGCAGAAAGCTCGAGCACGTTTCTAAACATTATGCTTCAGCGAAGAAGGAGTCTTCTGTTACTGATGTGTGTGCTTCAAGACCCCCAGTTGAAGGAAAAGATTACACCCTGGACGGAGCGAAGATTTCCAAGACTGAAAATCTAAACGATGGAGATTGTGCTGTGAAAGATGATCCCTTGATTGTGCTGTACAATTCTGGGGGCGACCCATTTCTCTATAGCGCATAACCGTATGGATCATTTGGATTCATTTGTGTCTTTAATTATCTTTGACCAAGTTATTTCTGCTTATGCCACTAAGACTTGTCAATGATACTTGAATTTGTTTAACCTATCCTATTTCTGTTAAAAATCGGATCTTTTGTTGGTTTGACTTGTTCACCTAAAACCATACCTGTTAGAGTTCATGATTTTAGGAATAGATTGGTTATTCTCTAATTATATTCTGCGAGATCGTTCTAATGAAAACTTTAGTGATTCCCGAAATAAAGATTTTTGAATTCGTAACAACCAATAAAGTTGAAGCTTCGTGAGGAAAAGGAATCCAAGGATATATGTTATCTTTTGTAGAGGACAAAAGTAAAGGGAATATCAATGTCGCTATTGTAGTCAATGAGCTTCTCACGATGAGTTACAGTGCTGTCAGTTAAGGAGAATAATGGAACTTCTCGATGAGATGAGGACTGTCGCCAATTGGACAAGATTACGATCAAGGATGAGTATCCTCGGAAGACAATAAATGATTCGATGGATCAGTAAAAAGAGAGTCGTTGTTCTCTCCAAGATAGATGTATGTTCTGGTCATCGTTAAATTCGTGGGAAGTTGAGGATATTCCCAAAACGTTTTTTTTTCCAAACGCACTATGAGCATTATGGGTATCTCGTGATGTCGTTTGAAATGACAAATGCTCTTGTCATATTCATAGATTACATGAATTAAATTTTTCGTCCTTACCTAGAACAGAATTGTCGTTGTCATTAATGATGACGTTCTGATCTATTCTTGATGACATGGAGAAACATGTTGAATATCCCAGTATAGTTTTCCAGACTTTAAAGGAAAAGAAGTGTATGCCAAACTATCAAAGTACAAATGCCAGTTGAGGAGGTTAAACTTTGGGTCATGAAATTACAAATGAAGAGAATTGCTGTGAGTCTGTCAAAAGTTGAAGTAGTTTTACAATGGGAAAGACTGGAGACCATTATACCCTAATAACTTGCAAGGTTAGTTGGTTTTATCAAAGAAGCATCGATGGATTCTCCAAAATAGTAGAACGTCTTACTCAGCTTACAAGAAGGGAATCAAACTTTCTATGGACCCACATATGTGAAGAAAATTTTTGAAGGATTGAGGAAATATTCGACTACTCGCTAGTTTTGGTCCTACTTGATCCCAAGGAACCATTTGAAGCATTTTGTGATGCTTCACATCAAGGTCTAGGATGTGTGCTCCTGCAAAATTGAGAAGTTGTGATTTATGCCTCGAGATAGTTGATGGTGCATGAGGAGAATTACCCAACTCGCAACTTGGTATTAGCCGTAGTTGTATTTGCTCTGAGGATGTGAAGACTTTTTCTGTATGGAACAACATTCAACGCCTTTAGCACTCATAAGAGCCTAAAGTATCCATTCGACAAGAAGGAGCTAAACATGAGACAGAGAAAGTAACTAGAAATTTTGAAGAAGTATGATTTCTAACTTTAGTGTCATCTTGGAAAAGCAAACATCATAGCAGACGCTTTGAACCGGAGGCGTGCTTAATATCTTCATTATGATGGACAAGAAGAAGAAATTAATAGAGTAATTCAAGGGCAGGTGGTCGTCATTGGAAATGACACCAGATGAGGTATAACTAGATATAGTCACTATTTCAAATAATTTGTTGGGAAAGATTCAAGAGAAATAGAAAAGTGACCAATTTCTACAAGACGAGAAGAAGCTATTGAAAACAAGGCATGACGTTAGATGGTGAGGAAGGAATTCGACTGAATCCTAATGTCCATGAGTAAAAGGTCTATATACCAGTTGATTTAGAACTTAAGGAGTTAATTTTCAGTGAAGCTCACACGAGTAAGTTGAAGTATACACACTAGGAAGACCAAAGTATGTTAAGATCTAAAACAGAAGTGTAGGTAGCAAGGAATGAAGAGAGACATTGCTAAATGTGTGTCATCTTGTCTGAGTTACTAACAAACTCACTTCTAAATTTTTCAGACTATATCAAAATTCTCTTCAGATTGGTCTAGTAGCCTATCAACTAATTTTGCCATCCTTTCTTTCTAAATTTTTATAATATCTTCCATACGATAAAATTGCAAAGGTGTATCCCCGATCCAGTCATGTCATCGAACTGGACACAGTACAATTAAAAGAGAGTTTGATCTACGGGATACTTCCTGTAAGGGTCAAGGCTAGGACCACAAAGCAACACTGAAGCAAGGAGATTACACTGGTAAGGGCGATTTGAATTGACGTGATGAGAAGCATGACGCAGAAGTTAGAAGATAAGATAAAGAAACTACATCTATGCTTATTCTAAGATGTAAAAATTTCGAGGACGAAATTTCTATGTGAAGAGCAGAGTTGTAACATCCCGAAATTCATTTATTTTATTATGAATATCCATTTTATAATATTGGTAATTTTTTAGAATTTTTCTGGATTTTTCTGAGAACGTGAAATATTTTAATATTATTTTTCATTTTATGTGCAAACAGAGCGGAGTTGGGAAATGAGATATTTTCCCAAAGAACCTTGATCTGTGAAAACCTCAACAGGGGATCTTACTAAACTCTAGACTGGACACGGTTTACGAGGATTCATGTTTTTCAAGAATTTTATCAAATAAAATAATAATCGACGTGTAATTTGTAACGCACCTAGATATAATAACTATGGCACAATCGTCATTGTACTATAATTACTAAATCCAAGCGTGTCACAGTCTCAACAACAGTAATTTCAAAATAATTTATTTCCATTGTGCATAAGTAGAAAATAGGAACCTCGAATGAAACATAATTATTATCCAACCATTTAATACAACCCTTGAAGGAAAAAAAACATATTTCATATATAGTACATCCGTCTTTAACACAAAGGTACTGATAAGATAACACTAAACATAGTACTTACATATTCAAATAAAAATATAGCAGGAACAAAACACTAAAGGGGAAAAGTAGTAATCCTTGGGATAGGTACTACTAGTAGACAAAGCTGCAACTCCATATACATATGACGCTCGGCGTCCTAGTCGACAAGTCAGGCATCAATGCCACCACGCGGCTGTACTCGTACGTAACTAAAGAAACCTTGTCCAGGCACCCAATCCAATCGGCAAAAGTGTGGTCCCTCTTCATTTTCCTCACGATCTTTTATCAAATATAATTATAAAACAGAAATACAAGAAAGAGGTGAGACACCCATCTTTCATTACCATTATGGCAGTAAGAAAACAACACCGCGCAGAGCGCTCACATAGCAATATATTTATATATTCATTAACAGTAATAGTACAATTTATTACAAAGCAGTACAATTATAAGCAATAGTAAGAATCAATAACAACAGCCAGGTCACAATAATGTCTCAAGCAATCAGCACAATATCCAGATAATTATTATAGAAATAAATCATACATTCTCACAATCACAAGTGTTCATGCTCAACAATTTATGAGGCTGACAATGAACAGTGCACAATGCATCGAAGTGAATGATCAAGGAGTAATGCCAGTATATCGTTAGCCTTTAAAAACAGTGTGCTTCATCTTATAAAAATATTTGCGCAACAATGGCTTATACATGGCACCTTAACAGTTGATCACGATATAGGACAGCGTCACAGTCCGGATCGTCGGTGTGTTTGCATCGGTCTACCCCACGGCACAGAGGAGCTCTTAACTATCCATAATGAGGCAGCTGCACCCCGACGCCCCCTAGGCCAACCACTATGACCATACACTTAGTCTATTCGCACCCGTACATAGGTGTTATTCAAACTCCTAGGCATACATCGCCTTTACAACAATGTCCAACGGAAAACACATATGCATGATAACGTAATGTCCAATCATGTATGTTCATCAAAAATGCATTTATCATATTCAATACCACGATGGTATATAATTCATTATCAATGTCAACACATCATAATCTCATCAACAATTACTTAACCTCACATAGGGTCTTACAACAATATGGAACCACTTCTCAACCTCAATGCACGTTTATGGTCCATCAATTATCAACATTCCCCATTAAGGGTTCAACATCTCCCATAACTTAAGTCTTAATCAATTATGAAATTCCTTAGGTTAAATAACCCTTAAAACCGTGGCCTCACAAGCCTTCAAAGTTCTAAACTTTCTTCTATTTTATGCACTAGTCTCTTGATACCTAATTACTGAGCTTTTATTCCACGTGGGGCCAATTCAATTCCTTGACAATGATAGAATAAAATTCTCAATGTTAATATGTATTCACATATAGCTCATCAATTTTAACAAGTTCATATCTTGGATTCATATTTTTAAAGTCTTAAACTTTTGGTCAATTATGAAAGTTCTAGGGTAAGTTACCCTTCAAAACCGTGGCCTTCTCAAGTCTTATTATTCAATTTAATTCTTCCACTTTGTTATGGATTATGCATGTCTCTAAATCCCTAATCTCCAAAGATGCTCCAATGCATCATTTAACTCCTAATTTTTCTCTCTAAAACCGTAGCCTTCTCTAGGTTTTCAAGTTCCAATTCCCTTCCATTTTATGTACGAGTTTCTTGATATCGATTCACTTAAATTTTAGTTCACCAAAATCAATTCAATCCCTCATTTTTCCAAGTCAAAACCGTAGCCTCCCTCTTGGGTATTAAACCCTTAAAATTTTTTATTCATTAATTCTAATCTTATCATCCAACATTAAATCACATAAGCTTTATTTATTTGTATACAAAAACCAATTTTTATCCTAAAATTTCACTCAAAACCATGGCACCATGTTAGGGTAGAAAACTCCAAATTTTCTATTTAACAACCCTAACATGATCAAGCATATTCAACATAACCAATATATACAAAATCACCATTCAAGCATTAATCACATTCAAGAACATATAAACATGCAAAATCACCAAATAAAGTGAGCATACAAAGATGGATTTTCCATCAACAAGCACACAAAGTCTCCTCACCACCAATAGATGGTTGAAGTGAGTAATCTCCCTCTTACCTAAGGAAGAATCACAAAATGGTCACCTTCTAGGTTGAATGGTGAATTTTGGCTTTGGACCTTGAAAACCCTAGGATTTTCAATCATTAAGAACCAACATTAAATATGGTAAATAATGAATCTTTGGTCTCCAATGAGACCATAGAACATGAAAATGAAGAGAGGAAGGAAGAAAAATGAGAACTTTGCCTTAAAGCTTGAAGCTTTGTCTTGGATGACAATGGTGGAAAAGTTAGTTTTTGAAGAAAACCCTCCAAATAGAAGTTGTAGAGGAGGTCGAGGGAAGTGTAGAAATGATGTTTATGAAGAGAAAAGTGGAGAGAATGATCTCTAATGGTGGCTGGAATTGTGTGGTTGAGAAGAGGAAGAAGAGAGAAGGAGGGAGAAAATGGAGGTGAAGATGGAAAATGAAGAAACTTTCTAAATAAAGGAGGTAGATGAAGTAAAGGTGAGTATAGAAATGAGCTTAGTGAAGAAAAGAGATGAAGAAAAATGGTGGAGGATGGGGCTGCAATTTCATAGTGAAAAGGGAGGAAGAAGAGAGAAGGTGGAGAGAAATGAAGAAGAAGCTTGAAGAGAGAGAAAGTGTTGGTGAAAGTGTGAGATAATTTGGGGTAAGTTAGGTTAAGTATGTAGGAGCAAAATTTTGCTCCCCAAGGCTTAGAGTGCTACGGCAATGAGAGGGAAGAGAGGGGTGGAGAGGCTTCTCCAACAAGCCAAGGGCATTGTTGTCCTTTGGTGGTCAAAGCTTCTCAAAGAAGCTTTGAAGAAAGTACACAAATTTGAATTAAAGTGGATTTAATTTGGCATAAAGTGAATTGCATTAGGATAAGGTGATAGGATTTCTAATGCATGCTATTACCTAATGGACAATTATTTCAATTGACAGAAGTCAGTATTAATTGTCCAGCGGATAAAAATTACACTGCTATTAATCACTCTATCAGATAAAATTTCTTGAAAAACGTGAAACCTCGTAAATTGTGTCTAGCCTCAGGTTTAATAAGATTCCCCGTCGACGTTTCCAAATATCAAGGTTCTCGAGAAAAATATCTCATTTTCCTGGGCTCGCTCAGTTTGCACGCAAAACGAGAAATAATGTTAAAATATTTCGCGTTATCAAAAAAATCCAAAAAAATTCACAAAAATCTCAAATATTATAAAATGATCATTTATCATGAAATTATTAATTTTTGGGATGTTACCTCGGCTCCGCTCAGCGTGCATGCAAAACAAGAAATAATATTAAAATATTTTACGTTCTCAAAAAAATACAGAAAAATTCCCAAAAATCACCAATATTATAAAACAACCACTTATCCTAAAATTATAAATTTTTGGGATGTTACAACACTCCTCTTCAAATAAAAATTTCGTCCTCGAAATTTTCATTCCTTAGAATAACATGGATGTAATTCTTTCTTCTTGCCTTCCAACTTTCACATCGCGCTACTAGTCGCGTCAATTCAGATCACCCTTACTAATGTGATCTTCCTGCCTCCGTGTTGCTTTGCTCTCCTATTCTCGATCTTTACAGGAAGCATTCCATGGGTCAAACTCTCTTGTAATTGTATTGTGTCCTGTTCGACAACATAGTTGGGTCAGGGATATACTTTCGTGATATTGACATCTGGAAGATATCATGAAGATTTAAAAAGAAAGGATAACAAAGTTTGTTGATAAATTACCGGATCAATCCAAAAAGAAATTTGATATAGTCTGTAGAATTTTAAGAGTGAGTTTATTGGTAATCCAGACAAGGCGACACTGAAACTAGACGTCATACTCCTTCGAAAATTCTAATCACCTTCTTTGTCTCATGTTCAATTCTTTTATATCAAATGTATACTTCAGGCCTTTGCGATTTCTAAAGGCGTTGAACATTGCTTCACACAAGAAGTATCTCCATGTTCTCAAAGCAATTTTCAACTGTGGCTAACACCAAATCGAGAGTTATGCAATTCTCAATGCACCCCTAACTACCTCGAGGCATAAGTCACAATTTCCCAACTTTGCCTGAATACAGATCCTAGACCTTGATGTAAAGCATCACAACACACTTCAAATGTCCCATTGGGATTGGGTAGGACCAAAGCTGGCGAGTATTCGAATGTTTCCTCAATCTTGGGAAAACTTCCTTCATAGGTGTTATTACATAAAAGTTTTGATTCTCTTCTTGCAAGCTGAGTAAGATGTCCTACTATCTTGGAGAGCTCATTGATGCTCCTTTGATAGAAACTAGTTAACCCTGTAAGTTACGAGGGTATCATGGTCTCCAGTTCTTCCCATTGCAAGACTGCTTCAACTTTTGATGGACTCACAGCAATCCCTTCATTTAAATTCTCATGACTCAAAACTGAACCTCCTCAAACGAGATTTCGTACTCTGATATCTAGGCATTCGTCCCTTCTCTTTTAAAGTCTGGAAAACTGGGTCGAGATGTCCAACATGTCTCTCCACGCATTCGAGAATAGATCAGAATGTTGTTGATAAAGACAACAACAAATCTATCTAGGTAAGGATAAAAGATTTGATTCATGTTATTTATGAACACGACAAGAATATTTGTCACTTCAAACGGCATCACGAGATACCCATAACGCTCCAAAATGCATTCAAAAAAATCATTTTGGGAACATTTCCAATTTCCCATGAACTTAATGATGACAAGAATGTACATTTATCTTGGAGAGAATACTAACTCCCTTCTTACTGATTCATCAAACCGTTCATCTTTCTCCGAGGACACTCATCCTTGATTGTAGTCTTGTTCATTTTGTGACAGTCCTCGTCCCCTTGAGTAGTTTTATTCTTTTCCTTAACTGCCAGCATTGTGGCTCATCATACGAAACTCTTTGTCTACAAGAGAGACATTTATATTCCCCTTGCTCTTGGTCCTCTACGGAAGACATTAACATGTATCCTCAGGCTCCTTTCCCTCACAAAGCTCCAACCTTGTTGGCCGTTACGAATTCAAAAGTCTTGGTTTTGAAAACCACTAAGGTTTTCATTGGGACGATCTAGCAGGATATGACTAGAAAATGATCGATCAATTCCTGTAATCATAAACTCTAATAGGTATAACTTTAGGGATGCAAGTCAGATCAACAAAAGATTCGACTTTTAGTAGAAACAGGATGAAGTAAACAAACTTGATTGTCCACGACAAATCTTGGTAATAGAGATAAAAGTAACTAGGTCAAAGTTAATGAAAATACATATGAATCCAAATGATCCATACAGTTACAAATTGTAAAAGGAGGGGTTGCCCCCGGAATTATACAGCACGATTACGAGATCGTCAATTGAGGCACAATTTCCATTGTTTAGATCTTCAGAATTAGAGGTCTCAGCACCTCCCAGGGTATAAATTCTGGTTTCTGCTTGTGGTTCCACAACCCTTGCAGCATTGACTGAAGAACTTGCCTTCGCTTGGTTGCAGTTGCAGGAAACGTGTCCAGGCTTTCCACATTTAAAACAGATGATTCCTGCAATTGTGCAGTCCCTTGTTAGGTGCTTTTTTCCGCACTTGTGACAGAACATTCTCTTGGTGTTACATTCCTTGGTTGAGTGGTTCTTTCTGCCCCTCTTACACTTTGGTAAAGATGTCAAGGTCTGACTGGATCCACTACCACCAGTACCTTGCCCATGAGCTGGATGTTGTGGTCACTTTCCTGACAATCGAGAGTACGATTTTCGCTTAAATTGGTTAGCCTTTCTATTACTCCTCTTTTGGGATCTAGGCAGTCCAAGGTTATCCCAAATCTGACTTTCATTCAATCGATTTGGAACTTCAACTTCCAATTCTCGCCGTTGTGCAGCCCTTTGATCTTGGTGAGTTATCACATCAGCTATCCTCTGCAGTCGCAGTCATGCTTCCATTGTCTTATCCTGCACCCACACGCGTACGTCTACCACGAGCCATCGACTTTCTTCGAAGACAGACAAGGACATAACATAACAAAATAAACGTAATTATTTCAAACAACATTGTCTCTTTTCGGAGATCAAACACATTGAATCACATAATTTAAACAAGACAAGTCAAATCCATGAATCCTAATAGTCTCCAACTCGAGCCTCTTCGTTCTGCCTTCCATGGCGTAATCTCTTGTAAGTCGTCAACCCCTAAACAGCTTCTCGAACCAAACTTACACCAATTATTTCTTTCTCTAGAAGATCGGTTCCCCAAACCTTTTGATCTCCTTACAAAAAAAACTCCTATCCTCCTAGTATAGCAGTAGCTACTAACATTCATTCTATGACAAGCCATGCATTCCTTTCCCATCATCTTAATCAAGAGACAAGGAAGTGCACAACAGACAAAATTCTAATATGCCTAAACATAGCAAGTCCATACCCCGGCTCAACAGGATGAACTGCTTTGATACCACCTAGTGTAACGCACCTAGATATAATAACTATGGCACAATCGTCATTGTACTATAATTACTAAATCCAGGCGTGTCACAGTCTCAACAACAGTAATTTCAAAATAATTTATTTCCATTGTGCATAAGTAGAAAATAGGAGCCTCGAATGAAACATAATTATTATCTAACTATTTAATACAACCACTGAAGGAAAAAAACATATTTCATATATAGTACATCCATCTTTAACACAAGGTACTGATAAGATAACACTAAACACAGTTCTTACATATTCAAATAAAAATACAATGGGAACAAAACACTAAAGGGGAAAAGTAGTAATCCTTGGGATAGGCACTACTAGCAGACAAAGCCGCAACCCCATATACATATGACGCTCGGCGTCCCAGTCAACAAGTCAAGCATCAATGCCCCCACGCGGCTACACTCGTATGTAACTGAAGAAACCTTGTCCAGGCACCTAATCCAATCGGCAAAAGTGTGGTCCCTCTTCATTTTCCTTACGATCTTTTATCAAATATAAATATAAAACAGAAATATAGGAAAGAGGTGAGACACCCATCTTTCATTACCATTATGGCAGTAAGAAAACAACACGGCGCAGAGTGCCCACATAGCAATACAGTTCATATATTATTAACAGTAACAGTGGAATTTATTGCAAAGCAGTACAATTATAAGCAATAGTAAGAATCAATAACAATAGACAGGTCGCAATAATGTTTCAAGCAATTAGCACAATATCCAGATAATTATTACATAAATAAATCAGACATTCTTATAGTCACAAGTGTTCATGCTCAATAATTTATGAGACCGATACTGAATAGTGCACAATGCATTATGATACCACAAATCCTACTCCATGGAGCTAGACATCAACATTTTCGGAGTGAATGATCAAGGAGTAATGCCAATATATTGTTAGCCTTTAAAAACAGTGTGCTTCATCTCATAAAAATATTTTCGCAACAATGGCTTATATATGGCACCTCAATAGTTGATCGCGATATAAGATAACGTCTCAGTCCGAATCATTGGTGTGTTTGCATCGGTCTACCCCACGGCACAGAGGAGCTCTTAACTGTCCATGATGAGGCACCCGCACCCCGACGCCCCCATGGCCAACCACTATGACCCTACGCTTAGTCTATTCGCACCTGCACATAGGTGTTATTCAAACTCCTAGGCATACATCGCCTTTACAACAATGTCCAACGGACAACACATATGCATGACAACACAATGTCCAATCATATATGTTCATCAAAAATGTATTTATCATATTCAATACCACGACGGTATATAATTCATTATCAATGTCAACACATCATAATCTCATCAACAATTACTTAACCCCACATAGGGTCTTACAACAATATGGAACCACTTCTCAACCTCAATGCACGTTTATGGTCCATCAATTATAACATTCCCCATTAAAGGTTCAGCATCTCCCATAACTTAAGTCTTAATCAATTATGAAATTCCTTAGGTTAAATAACCCTTAAAACCATGGCCTCACAAGCCTTCAAGGTTCTAAACTTTCTTCTATTTTATGCACTAGTCTCTTGATACCTAATTACTTAGCTTTTATTCCACATGGGGCCAATTATATTCCTTGACAGCAATAGAATAAAATTCTCAATGTTAATATGTATTCACATATAGCTCATCAATTTTCACAAGTTCATATCTTGGATTCATATTTTTAAAGTCTTAAACTTTTGGTCAATTATGAAAGTTCTAGGGTAAGTTACCCTTCAAAACCGTGGCCTTCTCAAGTCTCATTATTCAATTTAATTCTTCCACTTTGTTATGGATTATGCATGTCTCTAAATCCCTAATCTCCAAAGATGCTCCAATGCATCATAACTCCTAATTTTTCTCTCTAAAATCGTAGCCTTCTCTAGGTTTTCAAGTTCCAATTCCCTTCCATTTTATGTACTAGCTTCTTGATATCGATTCACTTAAATTTTAGTTCACCAAAATCAATTCAATCCCTCATTTTTCCAAGTCAAAACTATAGCCTCCCTCTTGGGTATTAAACCCTTAAAATTTTTCTTTCATTAATTCTAATCTTGTCATCCAACATTAAATCACTTAAGCTTTATTTCTTTGTGTACAAAAACCAATTTTTATCCCAAAATTCCACTCAAAACCGTGGCACCATGTTAGGTTAGGAAACTCAAAATTTTCCATTTAACAACCCTAACATGATCAAGCATATTCAACACAACCAATATATAAAAAATCACCATTCAAACATTAATCACATTCAAGAACATATAAACTTGCAAAATCATCAAATAAAGTGAGCATACAAAAATGGATTTTCCATCAACAAGCACAGAAAGTCTCCTCACCACCAATAGATGGTTGAAGTGAGTAATCTCCCTCTTACCTAAGGAAGAATCACGAAATGGTCTCCTTCTAGGTTGAATGGTGAATTTCGGCTTTGGACCTTCAAAACCCTAGGATTTTCAATCATCAAGAACCAACATTAAACATGGTAAAGAATGAATCTTTGGTCTCCAATGAGACCATAGAACATGAAAATGAAGAGAGGAAGGAAAAAAAATGAGAACTTTACCTTAAAGCTTGAAGCTTTGTCTTGGATGACAATGGTGGAAAAGTTGGTTTTTGAAGAAAACCCTCCAAATAGAAGTTGTAGAGGAGGTTGAGGGAAGTGTAGAAATGATGTTTATGAAGAGAAAAGTGGAGAGAATGATCTCTAATGGTGGCTGGAATTTTGTGGTTGAGAAGAGGAAGAAGAGAGAAGGAGGAGAGAAAATGGAGGTGAAGATGGAAAATGAAGAAACTTTCTAAATAAAGGAGGTAGAGGAAGTAAAGGTGAGTATAGAAATGAGCTTGGTGAAGAGAAGAGATGAAGAAAAATGATGGAGGATGGGGCTACAATTTCGTAGTGAAAAGGGAGGAAGAAGAGAGAAGGTGGAGAGAAATGAAGAAGAAGCTTGAAGAGAGAGAAAGTGTTGGTGAAAGTGTGAGATAATTTTGGGGTAAGTTAGGTTAAGTGTGTGGGAGCAAAATTTTGCTCCCCAAGGCTTAGAGTGCTACGACAATGAGAGGGAAGAGAGGGGTGGAGAGGCTTCTCCAACAAGCCAAGGGCATTATTGTCCTTTGATGGTCAAAGCTTTTCAAAGAAGCTTTGAAGAAAGTACACAAATTTGAATTAAAGTAAATTTGATTTGACATAAAGTGAATTGCATTAGGATAAGGTGATAGGATTTCTAATACATGTTATTACCCAATGGACAATTGTTACAATTGACAGAAGTCAGTACTAATTATCCAACGGATAAAAATTACACGGCAATTTATTGCTCTGTCAGATAAAATTTCTTGAAAAATGTAAAATCTTATAAACCGTGTCCAACCTCGGGTTTAGTAAGATCCCCCGTCGACATTTTCACATATCAAGGTTCTCGAGAAAAATATCTCATTTTCCTGGACCTGCTTAGTTTGCACGTAAAATGAGAAATAATGTTAAAATATTCCGTGATATCATAAAAATCCAGAATAATTCACAAAAATCACAAATATTATAAAATGATCATTTATCATGAAGTTATTAATTTTCGGGAAGTTACCTAGGATCCGCTCAATGCGTACGTAAAATGAGAAATAATATTAAAATATCATACGTTCTCAGAAAAATACAAAAATTTTTTCAAAAATCACCAATATTATAAAACGACCACTTATCCTAAAATTATAAATTTTTGGGATGTTACATCATTTATTATCTGTTGAAAAATTAATACTGACTTCTGTCAACTGTAACAATTATCCATTGGATAATAGCATATATTAAAAATCCTATCACATTATCCAAAATCTACTTTGTGTCACATCCATTAGCTTTATTTTCCAAAGAAAGATTAATTTAATCCAAGCTCATTAAGGGAAACTTCCAAGAAATTTCCTCAAATACACACAATTTTCTCTCTTTTCCCTCCCCACTCACTCCACGGTAGATACACTCCTTTGGGGAGTCAAAAATTATTTCCTCACATTTATCATTCCATTCTCATTTTCAAATACACAAAAACACCTAACACTTTTCTCTCTTCTCATTTTCTTCAAGCACTCTTCTCTCCTTCTCTTCTTCTTCCTTCTCCACGGTACACCCACCCATTGGAGACCATCTCCATTGTTTGCTAAACTGATCACATTTCTAGCTTTCTTCCACCATTCCAAGGCTATTCTCTTTGGTGGTCATCCTCAAGTTCTTCTTTTTCCACTATCCACTGTTGAAGCTAAAGCTTGAAGTTTTTGAAGTAAAGTCTTTAACTTTCTTCTATTTTCTTCTCATTTTCGTTTTTCTTGGTCACCTATGTGACCAAGAACTTATCTTTCTATAGTTTGAGTGGACATTGCGAAAGTTACCCACCCTAGTGTTTTCATGAAGGTGGAAAACAAAAATCAAGAGCAAAAGGGATTAGCACCCTTGTGTTGTCTTCAAATAGGTAAGAGGGAGATAATCCTCTTCAACCAATCTTAGTAGTAAGGAGATGTCTTGTGTGTTGTTGTTGATGGGGGAATCCATGTGGGATTACTCTCTTTGTTATGTTGTATTATTTTCATGATTTGGTGATTGTTGGATTTGTATGAATAAATAGATGTGCATTGTGTGTTTTGATGATTATGCACCTATTGATTGTTATTTTGTACCTTGAGGACCATGAATCATGTTTTGGATTGATTGAAAAAGGAATGAGAAGCTTTGGAAATGGATGGACCAAGATTCTGTAGAAATGAATTCTACAGAATCCATGTTGATGCACGAGTGCTTAGGCGCTGCACACAGGAGCTCAATCAGCGCTCAACCAGCACTCAACCAGCACTCAAGGGCTGGAAACCTAGCGCTCAGGCACTCAGGATAGAAATGGACCAAAAGGTTGTGAGAAGAATACCTTGAATTCAATAATTGATATATTATATTCAAACTAAAGTAAATAACTTAATTTGTTATGTGAATTCCCTTAGAGAGGGAGATTTTATTAGAATGGTTAATCTAAACTGAAATTTCCATAATGAACCTTAGGGAATGTCTTACCACCTTGAGAACTCAATGCTATGTTAGTTTGGGTCCATGAATGGGACTAGGGAATTTTGGATGTTTAAGTTGTACAAATTGTGATATGCTATAAATGAGCATACTATTGTTAAATATACATGAATATTGTTGGTGTTTCTCTTGGACGAATAGTGATAATGTTGAATTCATAATATAGAATTATAATATGTGTTGAACCATGTATATGAAATTGTCGATATGGAGAATTGATTCTATGTTATTGGGAGTCTTCATGTGGGACTAAGTACTTGTTGATATGTACTCAATGAAATTATGACATGTTGATATTGAGAAATAAACGAATGCCATTGTGGTATGCTTTCTGATAAATGTATCATTGATGAACATACATGATGTACATTGCGTCGTCATGCATAAGTATTATCTGTTGGACATTATTGGAAAGGCGATGTATGCCTAGGAGATTGAATAACACCTTTGTGCGGGTGCAAGTAGACTAAGCATAGGGTCATTGTGGTTGGCCCTAGGGGCATCGGGGTGCGGGTGTCTCACAATAGACAATGGTAGCTCCACTGGGGCCGTGGGATGGACTAATGCAAACATACTGACGATCCAGACCGAGACGCTGTCCTATATCACGATCAACTGTTGAGATGTCATGTATATGCCATATTGCGCAAACGTTTTTATGAGATGAAGCACTTTATTTTTAAGGCTAACAAGATACTGGCATTACTCCTTGATCATTCTCTCCGAAATGTTGATATTTAGCTCCATGGAGTAGGATTTTGGTACCATTTGCATGTCATCTGGCATTTACACATTTACCTATTTTCATGATATTGAAACTGTTGTTCATTTATATGATGATTGAACTATTGCTTAAATGAGGTTATGATTAGTTGAACTGTCCACTGCTTGAGATATTATTGTTGCTTCTCTTTTATTGCTTATTTTATTGTTACTTATAATTATTCCTCTCTTACTACTTATTTTATTATTACTGTTGATGAATATATGTGTTGTGATGTTATGTGGGCATCCTGCGCCGTTCTATTTTCTTGCTGCCATATTGGTATTGAATGCTGGGTGTCTCACCTCTTTCCTGTATTCCTACAATTTTGTTTTATATTTATATTTGATAAAAGATCGTGATGAAGAAGATGAGGGACCACACCCTTACTGATCGGATTATGCAGATTCATTATTTCTTGATATAGCGTCTGGATGAGATCTCTACGATTACGCACGGGTGTAACTTCATGGGGGCATTGATGCCTGACGTGTCAACTGGGACACCGAGCATCACATATATTTGGGGTTGCGGCCTTGTCTACTAGTAGTACCTATCCCAGGGTTACTACTTTCGCCTTGGTGTTTTTGTAACCGTCGTATTTTATTTGAACATGTAAGATTTATGTTTCGTGTTACCAGTGCTTTGTGTCAATGATGAATATATTTATATAAAGGGAATATGCTTTTCTATTTAGTGGTTGCTCTTAAAATGGTTGGGTATTAACTATGCTTCATTCGGGGCTCATATTTTCTATTTATGTATAATAAAAATAGAAATAATTTGAAAATAATGTTATCGAGACTACGACACTCCTAGATTTAGTGACTATGGTGTAATGTCGATTGTGCCGTAGTTATTAGATCTAGGGGTGTTACATCAGGGGGTCAGAACCGACAACAATCTTTTGGAGGAGTTTCTGGTGAAAATAAGATTGGTCAGGCAGGAACTTCTACACTCAAATGCTTTAAGTGTGGAAAGGATCATTTAACTAAAGATTGTCCACACAAAGGAGTCATGTGTTACAGATGTGGAAAGGCTGTACATTTCTCCAGAGAATGTGATTAATTGAAGGCGGAACCCTCGGCGGGGAACATTCATACTGCAAGACCACGGGTGTAACACCCACCGTAGGATGTCACATTTTATATTAACTATTATCGAATTACTCCCAAGTTATAAAATAATATTATTTAATAAAAATACGATTTGTAAAATTTCTTGATATTGATAAAATAAACTTAGCAGAAAATAAAAATATTAAACATCCTCACAAATAATTTACATCATATACATAATATAAGTACAATCAAACTTATTTATATATAGACCGAGTTCTTAAAAGTATTTAAACATTACTACATTACCATACTGGCCCAAGTACACCTAGACAGCAGAACCCTCAGACGGGTCCTCCTCGGGATTAGCCTCAGATTCCTCAAAAGGTAGGAATCCTGGTTAATATGTCATCCTACGGACAGGTGTCCGAGCAGACGATACAATGCTAATCTCATATGGGACTTGGTAACGACTGCCCCAATATTGCCTAATAGAATGTACATATATATAGTAACAGAAAAGAAATGATCTCCATGAAAGATCCTACTCATATTAACTATCACATGTCCCTGATAGATATGTCCTTCCTCATTGGGAATAATACGCTAAGCACCTGCTCCTCCATGAAACTGCAATCTTACATACCCAAAGAAATTAGATCTGGTTGCCATCAAATCAGAACTCAGCCTCCTCGGCAGGAATCTGCTCCTCGCCGCCTTCTAGTTCAATACCCTGCTCAGCGTCTTTACCAAATATAAATATAATACAAAAATAGGCATACAAACAGGTGAGGTTATCTACGCCAATACCAACATGGTAGCATGGAGACAACACGTACAACATATCATATAGATATATCACATAACAATGCAGGTATAATAAACAATAAACTTAATCATTTTATCCAACGTTCCTCAACATTCAACAGATAAAATATCTCAAAGATATACAGATATGTACAAGTTATGCATATGCTCATTGACTCATTTCTTACTCCATGGAGTTAAAATTCAAGTCAGAGAGATTGATCTAAAAGATATATCTGTACCAACAGGCCTCAGACCACGTGCCATAATTCTCATCAGTGTTTACACATCTAGCATATACACGACAGTCTTTACCAGATCTTGATTAAGAATAGTGTCTTGGTCCAGATCGTCGATGCGTTGCATCGGTTCGATCCATGATACAGAAAAGCTGCCAACTGCCCATTATGGAAAACCCACAACCTGACGCCCCCAAGGTCAACAAGTGACCTACACTACGCATATCGCACCCACTCAAGAGGTGTAAGTCTTTCCTATGCCATTAGCCTTAACATAGTCCATCAGACTTTTTCCAATGCATGTTCAATGCACATAAGTCAGTCACAGTCTAAAGTCATAATCTCATATACAGGGCCCACACACAAGCCTAATAGTATCTTTATTGTATTTTCAATCGCGTAAACATTTTACTGTGTTTTCACAATCGCGCAACATTTTTGTCGCGTTTTCAAATCACGTTTTGATTTTTTCAACACTATCTCAATCGCGTTAAAATATTTAAACATTTTCCTAATCGCGTAGTAATTTTTCAACATTTTTGAAATCGCGTAGCTTAAAATCACATTTTTAAGTACGTAAAGTATTTTTCACCAATTTTCAACTATGTAAAATATTTCTCAACCTTCTAAACCTCATTTTGGCCTTTCTAAAAATTTATATCATTTCTTACTTCACTTTTCCATATTTTCTCACTTAAAATTTCTTAACATGCTCAAAAACCCAATGAGTGAGTTATACGTTAGTAAATTTCAAGTCATCAACAAAATTACCATAATAATTAGATCAATTCTAAAAATTAGTTCTATTTAAAACAAGTTGAGGTTCAAACACTTTCTGTAACACCCCTAAATATAACAACCGCAGCGCAATTGTCATTACACCACAGTTACTAGATCCAGGCGTGTCACAGTCATGATAACAGTAATTTCAAAATTTACGCAAGTTTATTTTTTTTCATTTTTATGCATAAGTAGAAAATACGAGCCATGAAGGAAATATAAATATATTTAACCCTTAATACAACCACTAAAATAAAATCACATTCCTTATATATATTTTATAGTCAATTAACACAAATTACTGATAACATAGAATATAATAATTACAGAGTCAAATAAAATACAGCGGGAATGAAAACACTAAAGGGGAAAAGTAGTAACTCTGGGGTAGGTACTACTAGCAGACAAAACTGTAACCCCATATACACATACGACACTCGGAATCCCATTCAACAAGTCAGGCATCAATGCCTCCACGCAACTGCACTTGTACATAACCGAAGAAATCTTGTCCAGACGCCCAATCCAATCAACCAAGGTGTGATCCCTCTTTATCATCCTCACGATCTTTTATCAAATATAAATATAAAATAGAAATACAAAAATATAGGAAAGAGGTGAGACACCCATCTTTCATTACCATTACGACAGTAAGAAAACGACACGGCGCAGAGCGCCCACAAAGCAATACAGTTCATATATTTATTAACAGCAATAGCCGAATTTATAATAAAAGTAATTCAATTATAAGCAATAATAAGAATCAATAATAACAATGATATTTATAGTAAAGGCAGAACAACAGTAAGCAATATCAGGCAGATCACAATAGTATTTCCAGGAATCAGCACAATAATCAGATAATCATTTACAGAAGTAAAATAGTTATCTTCACATTCACAGGTGTTCATGCTTAACAATTTTTGAGACCGACAATGAAATGATACCATAATTCCTACTCCATGGAGCTAGACATAAACATTTTCAGAGTGAATGATCAAGGAGTAATGTCAGTATATCGTTAGCCTTAAAATACAGTGTGCTTCATCTAATAAAAATATTTGCGCAAATGGTTTATACATGGCACCTCAACAGTTGATCACGATATAGGACAGCGTCCCGGTCTGGATCATTGGTGTGTTTACATCGGTCTACCCCACGGCACAGAGGAGCTCATAACTGTCCATGTGAGGAACCCACACCCCGACGCCCCTAGGGCCAACAACATATGGCACCTACGCTAGTCTATTTGCACCCGCACATAGGTGTTATTCAACTTCTAGGCATACATCGCCTTACAACAATGTCCAACGGACAAAACATATGCATGACGACACAATGTCCAATCATGTATGTTCATCAATGATGCATTCATCATATACACTACCACAGCGGTATATAGTCATTCTCAGTATCAACATGTCATATCTCATCGAGAATTAAATCAACTAGTACATAACCCTTCATAGGGACTCACAACACATAGAGTCAAATCTCAATATCAATATATTTTATGGTTTATCATTATCACCATTCCCCATTAAGGGTTTAACATTTTCAAGAACTTAAGTCTTAATCAATTATGAAAATACTTAGGTTAACTAACCCCTAAAATCGTAACCTCACAAGCCCTCAAGGTTCTAAATTCCTTTTCGCATTATGCTCTAGTCTCTTGATACCAATCACTTAGTTTTTATTTTACATGGGATCAATCCAATTCCTCAACATTATTAGGTATTCATGGTTTATCAATTATCATCATATCCACATTAGGGATTTTTCATGTCTTTAAACTCCTAATCTCCAAAGATGCACAAAGGCATCATTTAAACTTTAAGTTTTTCATAATCAACTCCACTATGATTATAAATCCTTTAGTGTTCAATTACACAAGCTTTATTGCTTACTAACTCAATCCAAACTCTCATTATCATGGGTCAAAACCGTGGCCCTTCAAGTCCTCAAAGATCCAATTTCTTTCCATTTTATGTATTAACTTCTTAATATCAATTTACTTAAATTTTGATTTATCAAAGTCATTTCAATTCCTTATGATTTTAAGCCAAAACCGTGGCCATCATTTGTCATCAAAGTTTCAATTCTTCACCATATTATGCATTAGTTACTTGATACTTAATCACTCAAATTCTATTCCTCACAAGATCAATTCAATTCCCAAATTTCCAAGGTCCAAACTGTGGTTTCATAAGTCCTCTAAGTTTCACTTCTTCTTTCTTTTTTATGTACTACGTCATCATTATCAATTCACTTAAATTTTAGTTCATTAAGATCAATCCAATTGCCTAAGGTTCAATGCCAAAACCGTGGCGTCATAGGTATCCAATGTCTAATTTTTTTCTTTCCACTTTTATGCATAAGTTTTCTTAATACTAGTTCACTTACATTTAGTTCATCAAAATTAATCCCATTGCCTCTTTGTCAAGATTAAAACCGTGGCTTCATGTGGGGTAGTAAACCCTTGGAATTTCATATTCATAAGTTTTATTTATCATCATTTAACATTCAATTTCATAGCTTCCTTTTATTATGTACAAAACAAATTTATCAATCAAGAATCATCTCAAAACCGTGGCATCAAGTCAAGGTAGGAAACTCCACATTTTCCATTTAACAACCTTAACTTGATCAAGCATATTTAACACATCAAACATATTCAAGAACACAATTCAAGCATTAATCAAATTCAAGAACACTATATCATACAAATTTTTACAATTCAAGTAAGCATACAAGGATGGAATTCTCCATCAATATACATACAAAGTTCCCTCACCACCATAAGTGGTTGAAGTGAGTAGTCTCCCTCTTACCTAGAGGAGACAATTCAAGAAAATAACTCCTTGGCTCCTTGATTTGCAAATTCGGATTCCACCTTCAAGAGAACCATAAAGTGGTCAAATTCTCATATTTACAAACTAAGGATTGAAAAGAATGATCCTTGGTCACATAGGTGACCAAGGAAAACGAAATTGAGAAGTGAATGGGAAGAATTTTACCTAAAGCCTTAAGCTTGAACTCCTTGAGATGTATTTTTGGTGATTTTCGGATTCCACTCACCCAAGAACCCTAGAGTGTTCAAAATCACTCAAATCACACATCAATGCTCAAAAAGAGAAGCCCTTGGTCACATAGTAACCAAGGAAAACGAAAATGAGAAGAAATAGGAGAGAAATCAAGAATCTTTACCTTGGAAGACAATGGAGACAAGGTTGGATTTTGAGCAACCCTTCTAAATGAAACTTGAAGGGAAGATGAAGGTGAGTATATAAAAGTGTTTAGTGAAGAGAAAATTCAAAAAGCTTGGTCATCCATGGAAGAGTGATTTTCGGATTTGGAGAAGGAGAGGTAGAAAAGTTGGATTTTTGAAGAGATTTTCTAAAGAGAAAGTGTAGAGGAGGTTGAGAGAAGTCTAGAAATGGTCTTGGTGAAACAAAAAGATGAAGAATCAGGGCCATTAGTGGGCTGCCATTTTCGGATTCAAGAGGAGGAAGAAGAGAAGAGGTGGAGAGAAAATGAAGGTAGAAGTGGAAAATGAAGAAGCTTTCTACACAAAGAAGATAGAGGAAGTTAAGGCAGGTGTAGAAAAGAGCTTGGAGAAGAGAAAAGATGAAGAAAAATGGAGGAGATGGTGGCTGGAATTTCGTAGCTATGGTGGAGGTAGAGAGAATGAGGAGAAAAGATGAAGAAGATGAAGTGAAGAGAGAGAAAATGGTAGGTTAAAGTGAGGTAATTTTGTGTGTGTATTAGGTTAAGTGTGCAAGTCACAATTTTGCCCTCCTTGGCATGTGTGGGCTGCTGCAATAGAGAGTGTGAGGGAGAGGATTTGGCTTCTCATGCAAGCCAAGGGCAATTGAGTCATTTGGTGGTCAAAGTTTCTCAAAAAAGCTTTGAAAAAGCACACAAATTTGAATTAAAGTAGATTTGATTTGACATAAAGTAAATTGCATTAGGATAAGGTGATAGGATTTCTAATGCATGCTAGTATCCAATAGATAATAGTTACAGTCGACAGAAGTCATATTAATTTATCTGACAGATGAAATGTACACAGCGTTTTATTATTTCGTCTGTTAAATTTCTTGAAAAACATGAAACCTTGTAAACTGTGTCCGGCCTCGGGTTTAGTAAGATCCCCCGTCGACGTTTCCATAGTTCAAGGTTCTTGAAAAAAATATTTCATTTTCCCGACTCCGCTCAGCGCGCACGTGAAACGAGGAATATATAAAAAAATTCGTCTCCGAAAAAATTCTAGAAAATTCTCATAAATCACAAATATTATAAAACGACTATTCGTCACAAAATTTTCCAACTTTCGAAACGTTATAGTCGTTTACCCAACTCTGCCCAATGTGCACGCAAAACAAGGAATATACTAAAATATTAGGCGTTTCCGAAAAAATTCCAGAAAATTCTCAAAAATCATAAATATTGTAAAACGACTATTCGTTATAAAATTTTCCCACATTCGAAGCGTTACAATTGTTTTCCCAATTCTGCCCAATGTGCACGTAAAACGAAAAATATACTAAAATATTCGACGTTTCTGAAAAAATTCCAAAAAATTCTCAAAAATCACAAATATTGTAAAATGACTATTCGTCATAAAATTTTCCTACTTTCGGAGCGTTACAATTGTTTTCCCAATTCTGCCCAGTGTGTACACAAAACGATGAATATACTAAAATATTCCGCATTTTTAGAAAAATCTAGAAAAATTCTCAAAATTTCCAAATATTGTAAAATGATCATTTATCCTAAAATTATTAATTTTCGGGATGTTACACTTTTAACCTCTCTTTTCCCATCATAAACGAAATCTTCATTTTCAAATATCAAAGTGTTTTGTTTTCATTTCTTAAATTCTTGTACTTAATCAACTAAATTACCACTTTAAAATCATATTTTTACATAAAACAAAGTCATTCCAAGCCTTCAAAACCGTGGGGTACATGGCCATTGAAACTAACATATCTTTTCTTTTCGTTTCTTTCCTAAACTTCTAATTTTATCATTCATGAAAATCTTAACTTGGAAACACCTATTTTGAGGTGTTGAGGTCGTAAGCCTCATGGTCTTTGGAACCAAAATTTGTTTTCCTTTCCATCATCAATCATGGCATACATGTATATAATCATCATATCATATAATCAAGCATACCATAAAGCAACAAAAATCACATAAAGCATACAAATACAAATAAATAACTTAATTACACAACCAAGGATATGAACCCTCACATGGATTTACCATCCATTACAAATAATTTCATCTCTTAACACCATACTTGGTTGGTGAGATAAATCTCCCTCTTACCTTAAGGAATATCAAACTCTTCTTGGATCCTTCTCCTATGTATTTCGTGCAGCTCCAAAAAAATTCCTATCAAGCTTAAACAAATTACAAAGTGATAAACTATGGTTGAAAAAAGAAAAACCATGGATCAATCATGGCTTTAGAACTTAAGAATCACCTTGAAAACAAGAAACAAGGATCTTTACCTTGTAGAATAGAAACTTCAAGCTTGGATTTCAAGCACTAGATGGATGATTTTGAAGAAACTTGCAACATGAAAGATGTTTAGAAACTTGCAACATGATAGTCATTAGTTCTTGAACATTGTAGAAGCTTCTTGTAACTAAGAATACTAATGGTTAGTAACTAAGTTTGTCTCCATTTGGTTACTTTGTAAGTTTTTTTAGAATAACTTAGTTAAATTTAAGCTTAGTTAAATTTTCTAGTTTATAACTAACTAGTCCAACCACTAAATTTGACCATCTTCTATTGGCTTAGAATATGTCAAGCCGCTAGTGTTGACTTCGTTCCTATTGGTTCACTATTAGAAAGTCTCAAGACTTTACTGGTTCCTATTGTCCACTAGACAGAAGCTACTGCTCATAAGTCAGTAGGCATCCTCCACTGGATAATAAAATAATAATAAAATATAAAATATTTTTATTTCACAGATAAATTCTAAAAATTAAAAGATTATGACATGCATCTCTTGGAATTGGGTTTAGTAAGATCCCCCAGCTTCAAATAAATACGTAAAGATTTTCCCCGGCCAGAAAATTAGTATTTTCCTATCCCGGAGTAAATCACACAAAATAATCAAATACAGTCACGGAATTATCAAAATAATTTTACAGCACACATAAATCACAAAACAGTACAATTCTGTTATTACTGTAAAATAGCAAATTTCGGGGTGTTACAACTCCCTCCTTCTAAATAGAATTTTCATCCTCGAAACTTAACACATATTCAAAACAAATACGGATACTATTCTTTTATTTTATCTTCCAATTCCCATGTCGCTTCATCACTTACGTCATTCCAAACCACTTTAACCAATGAAATCTCTTTACCTCGAAGTTGCTTTGTCCTTTGATCCTCAATCTTGACTGGAAATATTTCATAGGTTAAGTTCTACTTCAGTTGTACTGTGTCTGGTTCAATAACATGGGTAGGATCAGGAATGTACTTCCATAGTTGCGATACGTGAAATACATTATGAAGATTCGATAAAAAGGGTAGTAACGCAATTTGATAAGCTATCGAACATATCCGTCGAAGAAACTTATACAACACGATAAATTTTAGAGTGAGCTTCTTAGACTTAATCACCGACTCCAGTTGTAGGTGCCACACGCAAAAACACATGGTCACCTTTTTTAAACTCAAGCGGTCTCCTTCTTTTATCAAAATAGTTCTTTTGCCGAGTTTGAGTTGTCCTCATGTTGTCTTGAATCATCTTCACTTTTTCTATAGTCTGTTGGACAAGCTCTGGTCCTAAAACAACACTTTTTCCGTCCTGATACCAACACAATGGCGTTCTACATCGTCTCCCATACAATGCCTCATAGGGTGCCATTCCTATGCTCGAATGAAAACTATTGTTGTAAGTGAACTCTATCAGTGGTAAGAATTCATCCCAACATCCATTCTGTTCCAAAATGCATGCTCTCAATAAGTCCTCTAATGATTGAATCGTCCTTTCTGACTGACCATCAGTTTGTGGATAGTAAGCAGAATTTAGACATACCTTTGTTCCCATTACTTCTTTCAAATTATTCCAAAACCTCAACGTAAATAATATTGGAAGGTACACCATAAAGTTTGATGATTTCACCGATGTACACTTAGGTCAACCTCTCCATTAAGTACTTGATATTAATTAGTAAAAAGTGTGCCGACTTTGTAAGCTGATCAATAACCACCCAAATAGCATCATGACCTTTTCGAGTCTTTGGTAGTCCCGTCACAAAATCCATTGCTATATCATCCCATTTCTATTCAGGAATAGACAAAGGCTGTAACATTCCATATGGTCTTTGATGTTCAACCTTAGCCTTCTGATAGACTAAGTAGGATAATACATATTCAGTGACGTCTTTCTTCATTCCTTGCCACCAATATAGCTGCTTCAAATCTTGATACATCTTTATGGCTCCTGGATGCATACTCAGCTTACTCCTATGAGCTTCATCCAAAATCAATCTCCTAAGTCCTTGATTATTAGGCACACAAATTCTTCCTTTGAATTTCAAAATTCCATCAGCTCCTTCTCTAAATTCCAACACCGCGCCTTGGCTTCTTGCTTCCTTCGCTTCTTGTAAATATTGGTCATCATTCTGTCCTTCTCGAATTTTATCCATCAAACTATTTGAAATAGTGATCATGTTTAAGCACATCTTCCCCAGTGTCAACTTTATAGATAACCGCATATCTCAAAATTCTTCTATCAATTCTCTCTCCTTAATCATCATAATAAAAGCACTAAGCATCTTTCTACTTAAAGCATCCGCTACGACATTCGCCTTCCCGGGATGATACTGTAATTGAAAATCGTACTCCATTAAAAATTCTAGCCAACGCCTCTGTCTCATGTTCAACTCTTTCTGGTCGAACAAATACTTCAAGCTTTTATGATCACTAAAGACGTTGAAAGTTGCACCATATAGAAAATGTCTCCACACTTTCAATACAAACACCACAGCTGCCAATTTCAAATCTTAAGTAGGATAATTCCTCTCATGTACCTTTAGCTGCCTTGAAGCATATGCCACTACCCTTTCCTCTTTGGAACTGTGTAGGTCCAAAGTTCCTGTTCCTCACATCTCGCTGATGATCTATGTCCTCAACTTTACCACATTTATCCAATAGCGCTGGAAACTGATTAATTTCCAAAGTTACTACTGTCCGCTTGATATAATGTCTCAAGCCTTCTTCGAACTTCCTACATTTCCATTCCTCATCTGGTTGTATCTGGAAATATCTCGAAAACTCAGACAAGCTTTCGAACTTTGCCGCATATTCACTTACTGTCATCGTCCATTATCGCAGACCAAGGAATTCCATCTCCTTAGCATGCCTAACACTAACTAGGAAATACTTTCCCAAAAACTTTTGCCTGAAAAGTTCCCAAGTTATAACTCTCCCGTCAGCTACTAATAATCTCCAGGCTCCTGTCCACTAATCCTCGCTATCACCAATCAGCACAAAGGTCGCATAAGTGACCTTCCTTTCGTCAGTACAACCCATACCATCGAATATTTTCTCTAGTTCTTTAATCCAAAGATTGGCTTTCTCTGGGTTAAACTCTCTATTGAACTGTGGCCGATTGTTCCTACTAAATTCTGACAAAATCTGTGCATCTTCTTTTGTCCTTTGATTCTGTTGCACAAGGACATCAACCATTCTTTGTATTGCTATTATAGCTTCAGCCATATTTTGATTGTTATCTCCCATATTTCTATGTCCACCTCTAGTATTCATGCGTCCAACTCTCGTATTTATATGTCCTCCTCCTCTGCCTGCCATTTTCTTCTAAAATCTATCTAAATAATACAAGATAAAAGTCAAGAACCATTATTTTAAACCACATTATTTACTTTCAGAAACCAATCACATAGAATTCACATAATACAAACAAGACAGACCTAACCACAAATGCAAAAGACTCTAACTTGGGCTCTGATACCAACTAATGTAACACACACCGTAGGGTATCACATTTTATATTAACTATTACCGAATTGCTCCCAAGTTATAAAATAATATTATTTAATAAAAAATATGAGTTGTAAAATTTCTTGATATTGATAAGATAAACTTAGCAGAAAATAAAAAAATTAAACATCATCACAAATAATTTACATCATATACATAACATAAGTACTGTCAAACTTATTTATATACAAACTTAGTTCTCAAAAGTATTTAAACATTACTACATAACCATTCTAGCCCAAGTACACCTAGATAGCAAAACCCTCAGACGAGTCCTCCTCGGGATCAACCTCAGATTCCTCAGAAGGTAGGAATCCTGGTTGATGTGTCGTCCTACCGATAGGTGTCTGAGCAGATGATACAATGCTGATCTCAGATTGGACTTAGTAACGACCGCCCCAATATTACTTGGTTGATAATGGAAATTCTATATGTACATATATATAGTAATAGAAAAGAAAGGATCTCCATGAAAGATCCTACTCATATTAACTGTCACATGTCCCTGATAGATAAGTCCCTCCTCATTGGGACTAATACGCCAAGCACCAGCTCCTCCATGAAACTGCAATCTCACATACCCAAAGAAACTAGATCTGGTTGCCATCAAATTAGAACTCAGCCTCCTCAGCAGGAATCTGCTCCTCTCCGCCTTCTTGCTCAATACCTTGCTCAACGTCTTTACCAAATATAAATACAATACAAAAATAGGCATACAAAGAGGTGAGATTATCTACGCCAATACCTACATGGTAGTATGGAGACAACACATACAACATATCATACAGATATATCACACAATAATATAGGTATAATAAACAATAAACATAATCATTTCATCCAACGTTCCTCAACATTCAACAGATAAAATATCTCAAAGATATACATATATATACAAGTTATGCATATGCTCATTGACTCATTTCCTACTCCATGGAGCTAAAACTCAAGTCGGAGAGATTGATCTAAAAGATCTGTCTGTACCAACATGCCTTAGACCACGTGCCACAATTCTTATCAGTGTTTGCACATCTAGCATATACACGATAGTCTTTACCAGATCTTGATTAAGAATAATGTCTTGGACCGGATCGTTGGTGTGTTGCATCGGTCCGATCCATGGTACAGAAGAGCTACCAACTGCCCATTGTGAAAAACCTGCACCTCGTCGCCCCTAAGGTCAACAAGTGACCTACACTACGCATATCGCACCCACTCAAGAGGTGTAAGTCTCTCCTAGGCCATTAGCCTTAACATAGTCCATCAGACTTTTTCCAATGCATGTTCAATGCACATAAGCCAGTCACAGTCTAAAGTCATAATCTCATATACATGGTCCACACACTGGCCCAACAGTATATTTACTGTATTTTCAATCGCAAAAACATTGTATTGTGTTTTTAGAATCACGCAACATTTTTGTTGCGTAAAATATTTATTGATTTTTCAACACTATCTCAATCGCATAAAAATATTTCAATGTTTTCTAAATCGCGTAGCGATTTTTCAACGTTTTTGAAATCACGTAGCTTAAAATCACATTTTTAAGTTATATAAAGCATTTTTCACCATTTTTCAACTATGTAAAATATTTCTCAACCTTCTAATCCTCGTTTTTGCCTTTCTAAAAATTTATATCATTTCTTACTTTACTTTTTCATATTTTCTCACTTAAAATTTCCGAACGCGCTAAAAAACCCAATGAGTGAGCTATACGTTAGTAAATTTTAAGTCACCAACAAAATCACCATAATAATTAAATCAATTCTAAAAATTAGTTCTCTTTAAAATAAGTTAAGGTTCAAACACTTTCAACTTCTCTTTTCCTTTCATAAACGAAATCTTCATTTTCAAATATCAAAGTGTTTTGTTTCTATTTCTTAAATCCTTGTACTTAATCAACTAAATTATCACGTTAAAATCATATTTTTACATAAAATAAAGTCAGTCCAAGCCTTCAAAACCGTGGGGTACATGGCCATTAAAACCAACATATCTTTTCTTTTCCTTTCCTTCCTAAACTTCTAATTTTATCATTCATGAAAATCTTAACTTGGAAACACCTATTTTGAAGTGTTGAGGCCGTAAGCCTCATGGTCTTTGGAAGCAAAATTTGTTTTCCTTTCCTTCATCAATCATGGCATACATGTATATAATAATCATATCATATAATCAAGCATACCATAAAGCACAAATAAATAATTTAAAGCACATAAACATCCAAAATAACTTAATTACACAACCAAGGATATGAACCCTCACTTGGATTCACCATCCATCATAAATAATTTCATCTCTCACCACCATACTTGGTTGGTGAGATAAATCTCCCTTTTACCTTAAGGAATATCAAACTCTTCTTGGATCCTTCTCCTATGTATTTCGTGTAGCTCCAAAAGAAATCCTATCCAGCTTAAACAAATTACAAAGTGATAAACTATGGTTGAAAAAAGAAAAACCATGGATCAATCATGGCTTTAGAACTTAAGATTCACCTTGAAAACAAGAAACAAGGATCTTTACCTTGTAGAATAGAAACTTCAAGCTTGGATTTCAAGCACTAGATGGATGACTTTGAAGAAACTTGCAACATGAAAGATGTTTAGAATGGTGTTTAGGTTTCAGAAGTAGGATTAGATTAATTATTGAATGTCGTATGTTGGTCTAGGGTGTGGCTACCGAGAGCTTCTCAAAGAAGAGAAAATAGAGTTTTTGTGTGTTCTTGGAAGAGGGAGAATGGAGAGAAAAGGCTTAAGTGATAGAAATGATAAAGATGAAACGAATTTGGTCTTCTATCTCTTTTGTGTTAGCCGTGGGAGTGTAGGGAGTGAATGGTAAGTTTTGTTTACTATCTAAATCTTTATAGAGGCTAGGATATTTTCCATGGTGATAAGCTTAAGAATTTTGAGTCTTGAACCTTCCTTGGAGACCAAATGGCCGTGGAAGCCCAATGGAAAACACTAACCAAGTTTTGCTACATTTAGTTACCTTGTTAAGCTTAGGCAAACCTAGTTAGCTTACTTAGTTCATTAGCCAACTATCTATTTACTTAGGGTGATAGTCATTAGTTCTTGAACATTGTAGAAGCTTCTTGTAACTAAGAGTAACTAAGAATCCTAATGGTTAGTAACTAAGTTTGTCTCCATTTGATTACTTCCTAAGTTTTTAGAATAACTTAGTTAAATTTAAGCTAACTTAGTTAGATTTCCTAGTTTCTATCTAACTAGTCCAACCACTAAATTTGACCATCTTCTATTGGCTTAGAATATGTCAAGCCACTAATGTTGACTTCGTTCCTATTGGTTCACTATCAGTAAGTCTCAAGACTTTATCGATTCCTATTGTCCATTGGACAGAAGCTACTGCTCATAAGTCAGTAGGTATCGTCCACTGGATAATAAAATAATAATAAAAATACAAAATATTTTTATTTCACAGATAAATTCTAAAAATTAAAAGATTATGACACGCATCTCTTGGAATTGGGTTTAGTAAGATCCCCCAATTCCAAATAAATACGTAAAGATTTTACTCGCCCAGAAAATTATTATTTTCTTATCCCGGAGTAAATCACACAAAACAATCAAATACAGTAACGAAACTATCAAAATAATTTTACAGCACATAAAAATCACAAAACAATATAATTCTGTTATTACTATAAAATAGCAAATTTTAGGGTGTTACAACAGGCGGGTGGTCGTGTATATACTATGAGCGGGGTGGAAGCCATGAGGTCAGAGGACTTGATTATGGAGGAGTGTGCCTTTGAAGGTAATCCTTTAATCATATTATATGATTCAAGAGCAACCCACTCTTTCATTGCTTGTGATTGTGTGGAGCGTTTGGCATTATTTGTGACTACATTGCCTTATGACTGGAGTGTTGCTACTCCTACTGATAAGCCTGTGATTACTACAAAAGTATGCTTGAATTGCCCTGTTTGTGTTAGGGATAGAATCTTTCATGTTGACTTGATATGTTTGCCTCTTTCCAAGATTAATGTAATTTTAGGAATGGATTGGTTGTCTTCTAACCACATCCTAATAGATTGTTCTAGTAAGACACTAGTTTTTCCTGAGGCTAAGGATTCTAGATTGCTAACGGCCACTCAAGTAGAAGCTTGTTTGAAGGAATGAGATTAGGGGTGTTTGTTGTTGTCTTCTTTGGAGGTTCAATGTAAAGATGTCTTGAAAGATATTTTCGTAGTCAACAAATTTCTTGAAGTGTTTCCTGAAGATATACCTAGACTATCACCAGTAAGAGAAATCGAGTTTGCTATTGATCTAGTACCTAAAGCTAGACCTATATCTATGGCACCTTACAGGATGTCACCAGTAGAGTTTGCAGAGCTTAAAAAACAACCAGAGGAGTTGTTAGAGAAGCAATTCGTGAGACCTAGTGTGTCACCATGGGGAGCTCTAGTATTATTGGTTAAGAAGAAGGATAGGACTTCTCGTCTATACGTAGACTACCGACAGTTGAAAAAAATTACGATTAAGAATAAATATCCACTTCTAAGAATTGATGATCTGATGGAACAACTGCGAGGAGCCACAATATTTTCTAAGATTGATTTATGTTCTGGTTATCACCAGATTCATGCGAAGGTGGAAGATATTCCCAAGACTGCATTTCGGACGCATTATGGGCATTACGAGTATCAAGTGATGCCATTTGGTGTGATGAATGCACCTGCCATATTCATGGATTTCATGAATAGAATTTTTCATTCGTACTTGGACAAGTTTGTTGTTGTCTTTATTGACGACATTTTAATCTACTCTCGAAGTCAGAAGGAACATGTTGAGCATCTCAGAGTGGTTCTCCAGATATTAAAAGATAATAAACTATATGCAAAGTTGTCCAAATGTGAATTTTGGTTAAGCGAAGTTCAATTTTTGGGACACGTGATATCGGAGGAAGGAATTGAAGTTGATGCTTCAAAGGTGGAGACAATTCTTGAATGGGAAAGGCCGAAGACTATATCGAAGATCCGTAGTTTCATCGGATTAGCTAATTACTATCGACAGTTTATTGAGGGATTTTCCAAGATAGCGGGACCTCTTACCCAACTTACACTAAATAATTAACCATTTGTATGGACTGATGCATGTGAAGAAAGTTTTCAAGAGTTAAAAAGGCGATTGACTACTTCACCAGTATTGATTCTACCTGATCTGAATGAACCCTTCGAAGTATATTGTGATGCTTCGTACCAAGGATTAGGTTGTGTGCTTATGCAAAATCGACAGGTTGTGGCATATGCTTCAAGGCAGCTAAAGGTACATGAGAGGAATTATCCTACTCACGATTTGGAATTGGCAGCTATGGTGTTTGCATTGAAAGTATCGAGTGTAACATCCCGAAATCAATAATTTCATGACAAATAATCGTTTTATAATATTTAGGAATAATGGAAATTTTTTTGGATTTTTCTGAGAATGTGAAATATTTTAATATTATTCTTCATTTTACGTGCAAATTGAGCGGGCCCGGGAAAATGAGATAGTTTTCTCGTGAACCTTGATCTGTGAAAATGTCGACGGGGGATCTTACTAAATCCGAGGCTGGATACAATTTACGAGATTTCATGTTTTTCGAGAAATTCTATCAGATGGACTAATAAATTGCTGCGTAATTTTATCCACTGGACAATTAATACTGACTTCTGTCAACTGTAACAATTGTCCATTGGATAATAACATGTATTAGAAACCCTATCACCTTATCTCAATGCAATCCACTTTATGTCAAATCAAATCCACTTTAATTCAAATTGGTGTACCTTCTTCAAAGCTTTTTTAAGAAGCTTTGACCACCAAATGACTAAGAGGCCCTTGGCTTGTTAGAGAAGCCATTCCCTCCCCTCTCTCCCCTCTCATTGTCATGGCCTTGTTGGTTCCCAAAGGGAAGCAATTTTGCTTCCCACACTTAACCTAACTTACCCCAAAATATCTCACACTTTCACCAACACTTTCTCTTTCCTCAAGCTTCTTCTTCATTTCTCTCCTCCTTCTCTCTTCTTCCTCTCTCTCAACCATGAAATTGCAGCTCCCTTACCAACCATTTCTATTCACTTTTCTCTTCATAAACACCATTTCTACATTTATCTCAACCTCTTTTACACTTCCTATTTGAAGGGTTTTCTTCAAAAACCAACTTCTTCTCCATTGTCATCCAAGGCAAAGCTTCAAGCTTTAAGGTAAAGTTTTCATTTTTCTTCCTTCTTCTCTTCATTTTCGTGTTTTATGGTCTCATTGGAGACCAAAGATCCATCCTTTACCAAGCTTGATGTTGATTCTTTGTGTTGGAGATTTTAGGGTTCTTGGAGACCCCAAAACCGAAATCACCATAGAGGAAGTAGGAGCCCATTTTCGTGTTCTTCCTTAAGGTAAGAGGGAGATTACTCACTTCAACCATTATTGGCGGTGAGGAGACTTTGTTTGCTTGTTGATGGAAAAATCCATCTTTGTATGCTTACCTTATGGGTGATTTTACATGTTTATGCATTCTTGAATTGGATAAATGCTTAAATGGTGATCTTGAATGGATTTGATGTGTTAAAATACTTGATCATGTTAGGGTTGCTAAATGAAAAATTTGGAGTTTCCTATCCTAACATGGTGCCACAGTTTTGATTAAGATTTTGAGGTATAAATTAGTTTTTGTACACAAATGAAATGAAGCTTAGGTAATTAAAGGTTGAATGATGATGTTAGAATTAATGGATGGAAATTTTAAGGGTTTTCTAATCTAATGTGAGGTCACAATTTTGGCTTGAAATTTTAGGGGATTTGAATTAAATTAATGAGTAATGAAACCTATGTGATTGGACATTAAAGAATTGATGATTATAATGGAGTTTACTATGAAAAGTTTAGGTTTTTCCTAACACCTATGGAGGTCATGGTTTTGATAAGAACCTTAGGATATAAATTGACTTGGTACAAGAATTAAGGGAAGCTTAAATGGTTAAGTATTGAATGATAATGTTAGATGTAATGAAAAGAAAAATTTGGGAGTTCACCACACCAATAAGGGCCCTCGGTTTTGGCCGTAGGTTTTAAGAGATTGGTTTAATTTTGTGTGAAGTGAGATTTGTGTAATTTGCTACTAAATGGTTAATGCATAAAATGAAAGGAAATTCGAACCTTGAAGGCTTGAGAGGCCACGACTTTTAGAGTAAAATTTGTGTACAAAGGATGCCTTGGTGCATCTTTGGTAATTAAGGACTTAGAAAAGTATGTGATCCATAATGAGATGGAAGGAATTAATTGAGTAGTAACTCTTAAGAGAATTACGAATGTTAAGGGTTAATTAATCCAGGGAATTTCATAATTGATCAAGACTTAAGTTATTGGAAATGTTGGACCTTTAATGGGGAATGGTGATGAATTTCTTGAAGAGATTATGAAATATTGACATTGAAGATGATTATATGCCATTGTGGTATTGCATATGATAAATGCATCATTGATATGATTTATTGACATTGAGAAATGAATATATATGCCATTGTGGTATGCTTATGATGAATGCATCATTGATAAACATACATGATTGGATATTGCGTCGTCATGCATATGTGTTGTCCGTTGGACATTGTTGTTAAGGCGGTGTATGCCTAGGAGTTGAATAACACCTATGTGCGGGTGCGAATAGACTAAGCGTAGGGTCATAGTGGTTGGCTTTGGGGGCATCGGGGTACGAGTTCCTCACATGGACAGTTATGAGCTCCTTTGTGCCGTGGGGTAGACCGATGCAAACACACTTACGATCTGATCTGAGACGTTATCCTATACTGCGATCAACTGTTGAGGTACCACGTATAAGCCATTGTTGCGCAAATATTTTTATGAGATGAAGCACACTATTTTTAAGGCTAACGATATACTGGCATTACCCCTTGATCATTCTCTCTGAAGGTTGATGACTAGCTCCAAGGAGTAGGATTTGTGGTACCATAATGCATTGTACACTGCTCATTGTCGTCTCATACATTCTTGAGCAAGAACCCTTGCGACTATGAAAATATCTGTTTTATTTCTATAATGATTATCTGGATATTGTGCTGATTGCTTGTAATATTATTGTAACCTGTCTGTGTTATTGATTCTTACTAATTGCTTATAATTATATTGCTTTGCTATAAATTTTACTGTTACTGTTAATAAATATATTACTATATTGCTATGTGGGTGCTTTACACCGTGTTGTCTTCTTCCTGTTATAATAGTAATGAAAGTTGGGTGTCTCATTTCTTTATTGTATTACCCTGTTTTATGTCGTATTGGATAAAGACAGTGAAGAGCGCGAATTGAACTCGATTAGTAGGTTTTAAGGATCGACTTCTGTTTCCTCGTGATGGCATCTGCACAACCTCTTCTGTTATGCACGTGGATACAGTTTCATAGTGGCTTAGAAGCCTGGCACTTCAACCGTGAAGCGGAGTGTGTTACTTACATTGGGGATGTGACTCTAGTTCAGTGCGGAAATGAACCTGGAGCTGGTACGAATATATCTTATGTTCCTATACGTGTGGAGTTCCTTATATCCACTGGGGAGATGTGGGATAACCGCTGCCTCTTTCCTAGAGAGGTTTCAATTCTAACGTATATTCATGCTCCCATCCATCTAGATGTGTCGCAAGGGCGAGTATTCCCTATCGGAAACGCTAAAGATGATCAGGTGCAGGACCTTTCCCTACATGTGTTGGACTTCGGGGAAGGTTGAACTTTTATATGGTAGTTATGTTATGCTATGTAAAACCTATATTTCATATTGTTGTACGTTAATTTATGTAAGGATGATGGACGTGTACTTTGTATTAACCTAATGTTGTATTTCGTGTTGTGAGACAATGTAATTACCTTTCATATCGAGGCTTGTATTTTCTATTTATGAACAATGTAAAATAATTATTTTTGAAATTATAAATTGTTGAGACTGTGACACACCTGGATTTAGTCACTCTGGTGTAATGACGATTGTGCTGCGATTGTTAGATCTAGGTGTGTTACATCGAGGCATTTTCTATATAGTGCGACTTTCAATGTCTTTAGTGATCATAAAAGCTTGAAGTATTTGTTCGACTAGAAAGAGTTGAACATAAGGCAGAGGTGTTGGCTGGAATTTTTGAAGGACTATGATTTCCAGTTACAGTATCATCACGGGAAGGCGAATGTCGTAGCGGATGCTATAAGTAGGAAGATGCTTAGTGCTTCTGTTATGATGATTAAGGAGAGAGAACTGATAGAAAAATTCTGGGATATGCGGTTATCTGTGAAGTTGACACCGGGGAAGATGTGTTTAAACATGATCACTATTTCAAATACTTTGATGGATAAAATCTGAGAAGGACAGAACGATGACCAATATTTATAAGAAGTGAAGGAAGCAAGGAGCCAAGGCACGGTGTTGGAATTTAGAGAAAGAGCTAATGGAATTTTGAAATTTAAAGGAAGAATTTGTGTGCCTAATAATCAAGGACTTCGGAGATTGATTTTGGATGAAGCTCATAGGAGTAAGCTGAGTATGCATCCAGGAGCCACAAAGATGTATCAAGATTTGAAGCAGCTATATTGGTGGCAAGGAATGAAGAAAGACATCGCTGAATATGTATCATCCTACTTAGACTGTCAGAAGGATAAGGTTGAACATCAAAGACCATCTGGAATGTTACAGCCTTTGTCTATTCCTGAATGGAAATGGGATGATATAGTAATGAATTTTGTGACGGGACTACTAAAGACTCAAAGAGGTCATGATGCTATTTGGGTAGTTATTGATCGACTTACAAAGTCGGTGCACTTTTTAGCAATTAATATCAAGTACTCAATGGAGAGGTTGACCCAAGTGTACATCGGTGAAATCATCAAACTTCATGGTGTATCTTCCAGTTTTATTTCAGATCGAGATCCGAGATTTACGTCAAGGTTTTGGAATAGTTTGCAAGAAGCGATGGGAGCAAAGCTATGTCTAAGTTCTTCTTACCATCCATAAACTGATGGTCAGTCAGAAAGGATGATTCAGTCATTAGAGGACCTGTTGAGAGCATGCATTTTGGAACAGACTAGATGTTGGGATGAATTCTTACCACTGATAGAGTTCACTTACAATAATAGTTTTCATTCAAGCATTGGAATGGCACCCTATAAGGCGTTGTATAGGAGACAATGTAGAACGCCGTTGTGTTGGTATCAGAACAGGGAAAATGCTATTTTAGGACCAGAGCTTGTCCACTAGACTATAGAAAAAGTGAAGATGATTCAAGACAAGATGAGGGCAACTCAAACTCAGCAAAAGAACTATTCTAATAAAAGAATGAGACCATTAGAGTTTGAAGAAGGTGACCATGTATTTTTGCGAGTGACACCTACAACTGGAGTCAGACAAGTGATTAAATCCAAGAAGCTTACTCCAAAGTTTATTGGGCCAAATCAGATTCTTTGACGGATAGGTCCGGTAGCTTATCAAATTGCGTTACCACTTTTTTTGTCGAATCTTCATAATGTATTTCATGTATCGCAACTACAGAAGTACATTCCTGATCCTACCCATGTTATTGAACTAGACGTAGTACAACTGAAGGATAACTTAACCTATGAAATATTTCCTATCAAGATCGCGGATCGAAGGATGAAGCAACTTCGAGGTAAAGAGATTTCATTGGTTAAAGTGGTTTGGAATGACGTAAGTGGTGAAGCGACATGGGAATTGGAAGATAAAATAAAAGAATAGTATCTATATTTGTTTTGAATATGTGTTAAGTTTCGAGGACGAAACTTCTATTTAGAAGGAGGGAGTTGTAACACCCTGAAATTTGCTATTTTACAGTAATAACAGAATTGTACTGTTTTATGATTTCTATGTGTTGTAAAATTATTTTGACAATTTCATGACTGTATTTGATTGTTTTGTGTGATTTACTCTGGGATAGGAAAATAATAATTTTCTAACCAGGAAAAATCTTTACGTATTTATTCGAAGTTTGGGGATCTTACTAAACCTAATTCTGAGAGATGCGTGTCATAATCTTTTAATTTTTAGAATTTATCTATGAAATAAAAATATTTTATATTTTTATTATTATTTTATTATCCAGTGGAGGATACCTACTTACTTATGAGCAGTAGCTTCTGTCCAGTGGACAAAAGGAACCGATAAAGTCTTAAGACTTTCTAATAGTGAACCAATAGAAACGAAGTCAACACCAGTGGCTTGACATATTCTAAGCCAATAGAAGATGGTCAAATTTAGTGGTTAGACTAGTTAGTTATAAACTAGAAAATTTAACTAAGTTAGCTTAAATTTAACTAAGTTATTCTAAAAAAACTTAGGAAGTAACCAAATGGAGACAAACTTAGTTACTAACCATTAGGATTTTTAGTTACTCTTAGTTACAAGATGCTTCTACAATGTTCAAGAATTGATGACTATCACCTAACAAACTAGATAGTTGGCTAATGAACTAAGTAAGCTAACTAGGTTTGCCTAAGCTAAACAAAGTAACTAAATGAAGCAAAACTTAGTTAGTGTTTTCCATTAGGCTTCCACGGCCATTTGGTCTCCAAGGAAGGTTCAAGACTCAAAATTCTTAAGCTTATCACCATGGAAAATATCCTAGCCTCCATAAAGATCTAGATAATAAACAAAAACTTACCATTCACTCCCTACACTCCCACGGCTAACACAAAAGAATAGAAGGCCAAATTCATTTCATCTTCATCATTCCTATCACCTAAGCCTTTTCTCTCCATTCTCCCTCTTCCAAGAACACACAAAAACTCCATTTTTTCTTCTTTGAGAAGCTCTCGGCAGCCACACCTAAGACCAACATACAACCTTCAATAATTTTATCTAATCCCACTTCTTAAACATAAACACCATTATAAACATCTTTCATGTTGCAAGTTTCTTCAAAATCATCCATCTAGTGCTTGAAATCCAAGCTTGAAGTTTCTATCCTACAGGGTAAAGATCCTTGTTTCTTGTTTTCAAGGTGATTCTTAAGTTTTAAAGCCATGATTGATCCATGATTTTTCTTTTTTCAACTATAGTTTATGACTTTGTAATTTGTTTAAGCTTGATGGGATTTTTTTTGGAGCTACACAAAAATCCATAAGAGAAGGATCCAAGAAGAGTTTGATCGGTAAGAGGGAGATTTATCTCACCAACCAAGTATGGTGGTGAGAGATAAAATTATTTGTGATGGATGGAGAATCCATGTGAGGGTTCATATCCTTGGTTGTGGAATTAATTTATTGTGGGTGTTTATGTGCTTTAAATTATTTATTTGTGTTTGTATGCTTTATGTGATTTTTATTGCTTTATGGTATGCTTGATTATATGATATGATGATTATATACATGTATGCCATGATTGATGATGGAAAGGAAAACAAATTTTAGTTCCAAAGACCATGAGGCTTACAGACTCAATACCTCAAAATAGGTGTTTCCAAGTTAAGATTTTCATGAATGATAAAATTGGATGCTTAGGAAGGAAAAGAAAAGAAAAGATATGTTGGTTTCAATTATAATTGGCTAGCTATCATGGATAATGGTTTTGATGATAACAAACATGAAGAAAATGATAAGAAAAATAAAGGGATTACACTTAAAGCCACCACCTCTACTATCAATAATGAAGATGAAGATGATGGAGATGACGTGGACAATGTTGAGCTAAATGAACAAAATCTCAATCTTTTGGTAAGAAAATTTGGTAAATTTCTTAGGAAAAAGGGAACTCAAAGAAGATCGCCTTTCCCCCGAAAGAAATTTGAAAAGAAACCCTCCAAAGAAAGAAGAGTCTACATAGCATGGGATGACAATGATATGGACTCCATTGATAGCTCAGATAGCGAAGAAGCCCATCTATGTTTTATGGCCAAAGGAGAAGAAGAAGAAGAAAGCGACAACGAGGTAAATTCTGACTTATCTCCTTCTTATGATGAATTACAAGTTGCTTTCGAAGAATTGCATGACGAATCAATAAGGCTCACAAAATTAATTTCTTCATCTAGGAAAAATATTTCTTCTTTGGAAAATTAAATTTTAATTTTAAATAAAGAGATAAAGGAGAGAAGAAAAGCAAGCATGATATTTATCCTGGTTCGACCACCAACCACTTGTGGCCTATGTCCAGTCCCCGAAACACAGTTCGAGATTTTTTTCTATTCAAAACAAGTTTAAAATAGGTGCTTGCAACTTTTACACAACAGGGATACCTCACCCTATTTACTAGAGGGATACCTCACCCCCTTTGAAGGATACCTCACCTTCTTTACAAGAAGGGATACCTCACCCTTTTACTGAGGGATACCTTACCCTCACAATTTCACTAAGGGATACCTCACCCTTTACAAAAGTAGAAAATAGATGAAATAGAAAACTTTCACAAAGAGTAAATGATACAACTTGAAGCACTATGGATCTCTTTAAGGATATCTCAAGGTTTTGGCAAAAAAAGCATAGAAAATATGTAAAATTGAAAACTACGTTTTAGCACAAGCAAAGAATGATTCAGATTATTGGGCAACCTTCAGAAGAGACCCAAGGTCTCTATTTATAGAGTCTTTGAGGAAAATAGTCGTTGGGTATAATTAATATCACATTAAATGTAGAAAAATGGTTGTTTCCTTCCATATCAGGATCCCGTAGTTATTCAAATACCTTCCTGGGTATTCGAATACCACTGTTTAGTGAAAAACAATTCTGAAGGAAGTTATTCGAATACCTATAAGGTTATTCGAATACCTTTGTTTTAAAAGGGCTTGTGAAAATAGATTAGATGATGGTTATTCGAATACCTCTCAATGTATTCGAATACTTCAGTCTAAAAACGTTTTTATGAGATTAGGTGTATTCAAATACCAAACTGGTTATTCGAATACCTTACTTTCAAAAGCAATTCTGGATATGAGTGTCAGGCATGTTATTTGAATACCTTATGGGGTATTCGAATACCCCTGATATAAAATTAGTTTTAAATACTTTCAAATATCCAGAAAATGATTCTTTAAGTTTGGAAAAACAATTTTGAAAATATTTCTTTGTGTCCAAAACCAATGGGATATCCAATAAGTCTCCTTACAAAGATCCTAAGTCCTAAAGTTATTCTTAAAGGTCTTGGACTTGGTCTTCTCATTATCTTCATATTTGTTATCATCAAAACCATTATCCATGATAGCTAGCCAATTACATTCTCCTCTTTTTTGATGATGACAAACTAACATTTGAGAAAAGAGTTAGTTCATATAAATTGGAATTCACAAAGTTGTTTAGAGATACTTACTCCCCCTCTTTTTCATAAGAGGTGATTTATATCAGAGATGTGCACAACAGCTCCCCCTTACTTTCGGAATCCAATTTCCATTTTTGTCTTACCGAACTTTTACATTTTCTCGACTTTTCCCAAACAAAGAATTCAAGTTTTTTCTCCCCCTTTTGTCATGATAAAAAAGATAGGGCAAGAGAACAGCATAGAGGTAAATAGAGTGTATTCCAGTTCAACAAGATATATTCATGCACAACATACCAGAATAGTAAATAAAGAATAATTTTATAATTTTAGCAAGACAAACACAATATTCATCACATTAGCAAAGATATATTCATTCATTTGATCAACTAATTGAATTGTATTATCATCAAAACAGTCATTACATTTACCAAGAGATTCATTTATATTTGATACCACTTGTTATCAAAAAGTAAAACACTTGTTACCAAAATATAAAACATTTACCACTTGTTATTAATTTCTTATAAATCTGCCATATATCAAGAGAAACATAGATATTAAACATTTTATCTTGATGAAATATGCTATAGGGATCAGAGCATTGTATAGAACTAGCATTATTTACCTTATATGCAATGACAAAAAAAAATATCCAATTTAGCACTTTTGTCAATGCTAAGCATACTACTCATAAAAAAAATATTTAATCATTTAAGATAGTCTTGAGCTTTCTTCCATTGAGTATTTCATTTTCATGTGCTTGAAGAAAGTCTCCTCATATCCTCTTCATTCATTTCATTTCCCTCAAGTTGAATAATCTTTTTCATTTAAGAGTTTGCTTGAGGTAGTTATAACCCTACAAAACAATTCAAGGTACTTTCTTTGGTATCCATTAATTTTTGGATCCATAGAGGTTAGCCAAACTCATAAGCCAATAAGCATTCAAAATAATAAGGCAAAAACAGCAAATGAGTTCACAAAGGCAAAAGATATTTTATTGATTAATTTGGCCAAGTAACCACTTGTTTGATACCACTTGTTGCAATTGTTATCACGTTCATATATTTATCAAAACAGTAGCCAATTACATTAAACATTTGCATTTACAAAGAATTTAACATAAAAAAATATTTTGAGAAAAGAAGAGGCAAGAGCAAGCTAAAGCAGAAACATTTAAGAGCATCATGTAATTTTCATTTAAGGCAAAAATTTAGGCTCAGAAGAAATAAGATGTACTTCATTAAAAACATGTCATTCATATAGTCAAATATATTTACATTGCATTTGCATCAGAAAAGACATAAACAGAATAGAGATCACGACGTAAATTTGACTTTCAGCCATGTGGTATTCGAATACCTCTTACTGTATTTGAATACCCACCACAGAAAAGAAGACAAGGCAGGTGCAAGTATTCGAATGCCTTGGAAGGTATTCGAATGCTCCAGAGGCATGCGAGAAAAACTGATATGATAAGTCTCTAGGTATTCGAATAGCTATATTAGTTATTCGAATACTCTAGCTTTATAGAGACATAATATTGCTGTACTGATGTATGATATTCGAATACCTTATGATGGTATTCAAATAGACCTATCAGAAAAACATAGATTTTCACGTACAGATGCAATGATATTCGAATACCATAGGGAGGTATTCGAATAACTTAAACATAAAAACACAAATTTTACATCCAGAAAGGTATATTTGAGATATGAAAACTTACCTTTTGATGGAAACACTTATATATAAAAAAAATGCAAGTCCAAGCCTCATAGAGACAAGGAGAGCTTAAAATTATTTCTAATCTTGTGCTTGCAGCAACCACTTTCAAAATGCCAAAGTCAGCTCTTGGCCTTCAAGCACACCTGCAACACATTTCAATTTTTGGATCTTGGTACCTAAATTTTCTTGGGTCCTTAAATGTCAGTTTTGGGTATAGTACCCTTGGGAACCCATACCATTTTAGTTCCAATTTTTGTATTAATGTTTTTCCTTGCATTGCATGTTGATGCACTATGACCCTTTTTCACATAATAAAAACATTTAGTAAATGGGCTACTAGAAGTACTTGAATAAATAAAGAAATTTTTATACGGTTTGTACTAATTTTTTGAGTTATAACCAATTCCAACTTTGTCAAAAACAACCCTTTGTTTTCCTAATATAATATTTAAGTTATCTCTTCCAAGAGTGAATTTTGCAAGATTGTTCTTTAAATCTTCAATTTCTTTTTCAAGCAAATGACTTGAAGAACAAGATGAAGAAGTAGAAGCATGTGAGGAATGAGATGCACATGCATCAATAATTCCCAAAGTTTCATTTTCAATTTTTAATTCTTCAATCTCTTTACTTCACTAGTACCCTCATGGGTAACTTGTAAAGTGTCCCACATTTCTTTAGCAATTTTACAATTTGAAATTCTAAAAAATTCATCATGCCCCAAAGTTGTGGTAATGATGTTTTTGGCTACTAAGTTATATTGAACTTTTCTTTTATCATCTTTAGACCAATCATTTCTAGGTGTCTCGGTTTTTACACCATCAACAACTCGTGTAGGTATAAATGCGCCATTTTCGACAGCATCCCACACATCTAGATCAATAGCCTCGATAAAGATTTTCATTCTTTCCTTCCAATATGCATAACCATCCCCATTGAAAAAAGGTGGTCGATTTATGGAAGTTGCTTCTGAAAAACCATTTGATGAAGCCATGTACTCTTGAAGCGACTAAGCTCTTTATACAAGAGTCTAGCTCTTGAAGTTTTCCAAAAAGCATAGCTAATGTCATTGTTGACAAGTCTCTTGATTCAAATATAGCTGTCACCCTAGGCTGCCAAATCCTGCTCAAACATCTCAACACTTTGTTAATTAAATCTTCGTTAGAAAAATTCTTTCCTAATGATGCAAGATGATTTACAATGTGGGTGAACCTTTTTTGCATTTCCTGAATGCTTTCAGCATGGTTCATTCTAAATAATTCATATTCTCGAGTAAGAGAATTCATTCTAAATAACAAACATGAAGATAATGAGAAGACCAAGTCCAAGACCTTTAAGAATAGCTTTAGGACTTAGGATCTTTGTAAGGAGACTTATTGGATATCCCATTGGTTTTGGACACAAAGAAATATTTTCAAAATTGTTTTTCCAAACTTAAAGAATCATTTTCTGGATATTTGAAAGTATTTAAAACAGATTTTATATCAGGGGTATTCGAATACCCCATAAGGTATTCGAATAACATGCCTAACACTTATATCCAGAATTGCTTTTGAAAGTAAGGTATTCGAATAACTAGTTTGGTATTCGAATACACCTGATCTCAGAAAAATGTTTTTAGACTGAAGTATTCGAATACATTGAGAGGTATTCGAATAACCATCTTCTAATTTATTTTCACAAGCCTTTTTAAAACAAAGGTATTCGAATAACCTTATAGGTATTCGAATAACTTCCTTCAGAATTGTTTTTCACTAAACAGTGGTATTCAAATACCCAGGAAGGTATTCGAATAACTACGGGATCCTGATATGGAAGGAAACGACCATTTTTCTACATTTAATGTGATATTAATTATACCCAATGGCTATTTTCCTCAAAGACTCTATAAATAGAGACCTTGGGTCTCTTCTGAAGGTTGCCCAATAATCTGAATCATTCTTTGCTTGTGCTAAAACGTGGTTTTCAATTTTACATATTTTCTATGCTCTTTTTGCCAAAACCTTGAGATATCCTTAAAGAGCTCCATAGTGCTTCAAGTTGTATCATTTACTTTTTGTGAGAGTTTTCTATTTCATCTATTTTCTACTTTTGTAAAGGATGAGGTATCCCTTAGTGAAATTGTTAGGGTGAGGTATCCTTCAGTAAAAGGGTGAGGTATCCCTTGTTGTAAAGAAGGTGAGGTATCCTTCAAAGGGGGTGAGATATCCCTCTAGTAAATAGGGTGAGGTATCCCTGTTGTGTAAAGGTTGCAAGCACCTGTTTTAAGCTTGTTTTGAATAGTAAAAAATCTCAAACTGTGTTTCGGGGACTGGACGTAGGCCACAAGTGGTTGGTGGTCGAACCAGGATAAATATCGTGCCTGTTTTTCTTCTCTCCTTTATCTCTTTATTTTCAGCAATTTATTTATTATTGCTTAATTGTTTATTTACTGTTCTTAAGGCATTTATCATCTTTATATATATATTCATTATATTGCTTTAAGAAATTTGTATTAAAAAGGGTTTGCGAAAAAGTTTTTAATTACTCAATTCACCCCCCTCTTGAGTACTGAAGCCACTTGGGTAACATCAATGGCCATGTACCCCACGGTTTTGAAGGCTTGGAATGACTTTGTTTTATTTAAAAATATGATTTTAAAGTGGTAATTTAGTTGATTAAGTACAAGGATTTAAGAAATGGAAACAAAACACTTTGTTATTTGAAAATGAAGATTCTGTTTATGAAAGGAAAAGAGAGGTTGAAAGTGTTTGAACCTCAACTTGTTTTAAAGAGAACAAATTTTTAGAATTGATCTAATTATTATGGTGATTATGTTGGTGACTTGAAATTTACTAACGTATAGCTCACTAATTGGGTTTTTTAGCGCGTTAAGAAATTTTAAGTGAGAAAATATGGAAAAGTAAAGTAAGAAATGATATAAATTTTTAGAAAGGCTAAAATGAGGTTTAGAAGGTTGAGAAATATTTTACACAATTGAAAAATGGTGAAAAATGCTTTAAGTAACTTAAAAATGTGATTTTTAAACTACGCGATTTTAAAAACGTTGAAAAAATTGCTACGCGATTTGGAAAATGTTTAAATATTTTTACACGATTGAGATAGTGTTAAAAAATCAATACGCGATTTGAAAATGCGACAAAAATGTTGTGCGATTATGAAAATGCAGTAAAATGTTTGCGCAAATGAAAATGCAGTAAAAATACTGTTGGGCTAGTGTGTGGACCCTGTATATGAGATTATGACTTTGGACTGTGACTAGCTTATGTGCATGGAACATGCATTGGAAAAAGTATGATGGACTATGTTTAGGCTAATGGCCTAGGAGAGACTTACACCTCTTGAGTGGGTGTGATATGCGTAGTGTAGGTCACTTATTGACCTTAGGGGCGTCGGGGTGCGAGTTTTCCACAATGGGCAGTTGGTAGCTCTTTTGTACCCTGGATCGGACCGATGCAACACACTGACGATTCGGACCGAGACACTATTCTTAATCAAGATCTGGTAAAGGTTGTCGTGTATATGCTAGATGTGCAAAAGCTTATGAGAGTTGTGGCACGTGGTTTGAGACATGTTAGTACAGACAGATCTTTTAGATCAATCTCTCTGACTTGAGTTTTAGCTCCATGGAGTAAGAAATGAGTCAATGAGCATATGCATAAATTATACGTATTTGTATATCTTTGAGATATTTTATCTGTCGGATGTTGAAGAATGTTGGATGAGATGATTATGTTTATTGTTTATTATACTTGTATTATTGTGTGATATATTTGTATGATATGTTGTATTTGTTGTCTCCATGCTACCATGTTGGTATTGGCGTAGATAATCTCACCTCTTGGTATACCTATTTTTGTATTGTATTTATATTTGGTAAAGACGTTGAGTAAGGTATTGAACAAGAAGATGGCGAGGAGCATATTCCTGCTAAGGAGGTTGAGTCCTAGTTTGATGGCAACCAGATCAAGTTTCTTTGGGTATGTGAGATTGTAGTTTCATGGAGGAGTTGGTGTTTGGGATATTAGTCCCAATGAGGAGGGACTTATCTATCAGGGACATGTGACAGTTAATATAAGTAGGATCTTTCATAGAGATCCTTTCTTTTCTGTTACTATATATTTACATATAGAATTTCCATTATCTATTAGGCAATATTGGGGCAGTCGTTACCAAGTCCCATATGAGATCAGCATTGTATCGTCTGCTCGGACACTTGTCCGTAGGACGACACATCAACTAGGATTCCTAACTTCTGAGGAATCTGAGGTTGATCCCGAGGAGAGGACCCGTCTGAAGGTTCTGCTGTCTAGGTATACTTGGGCCAGTACGGTAATGTAGAAATGTTTAAATACTTTTGAGAACTCGGTCTGTATATAAATAAGTTTGACAGTACTTATGTGATGTATATCATATAAATTATTTGTGATGATGTTTAATATTTTTATTTTCTACTAAGTTTATCTTATCGATATCAAGAAATTTTACAACTCATATTTTTATTATAAAATATTATATTATAACTTGGGAGTAATTCGGTAATAATTAATATAAAATGTGATACCCATCGGTGGGTGTTACACCTCCGTGCTCTAAGAATTTAGGACTAGTCCCTATTGGTTCCTTTTTATACCACAAGTGTACAGGTCGCACAAGTAATTAAATGATGAGTAAAGTATCGTTCCCGCGAGGATATTGACTAAATTGAATGCTAAATATTGACTAATAGCTCAATTAACTCTATTCAAGAACATTCAATAAGGGAAAAGGTGTGTGGATTGACTATGGTGTCAAAGACTAAAATGCAATAAATTGTGAATGAGAGACAATGATTGGAGAACAGTGGATCCTTCTTCACCCACTACTTCAATTGGCAATATGCAATCCTGTTAAGCAACATGAATGAAATGGTTTTGTTAGCAAAAGAAACTAACTTAGCTAAAAGCCTATGTCTAGGTTAATTAATCATGTGTCATTTGCCTAGTTCACTATGTTTCCATGAGAGTTAGTGCAAACTCCACTCATTAAGGATGAATCTCAAACACTTGCTATGCATGACCAAGGGTATATTTCTATCCCATTAGCTAATTAACTCACCCTACCATTTGAATAAAACTAAACATGCATCAACTATATCCATGATCTACAAAATCTAAATCCCTATGTCTAGTTCAATAAATTCAATCAAATCACATCAACTATTGGCCAAACAATCAAGAGCATTAAGAGCAATATGGTTGAACAAACCCAATCATCATTATTAACTCAAGGAGTTACAAAATCACTAATATTCATAGAAAGATCCAAAGGAACCTCTAAGTACAGCTTAGCTATCCATAGAACAAATGCAATTTCTTCTACACCATATAGTTCCTTCAAGCCAATTTTGTATTGAAACATGCATTAACACCCTCAATCATTGGACTCAATTCAAGAAATAATATGTTATGTACTCAACAAACATTGAAGGAAAGATGAGAATGCAATGCTTTCACATGCATAAGAAGGGTTAACCTGGGAAGGAAAATGAAGGTGATTGAAGAACATAAAAGGTCAAACATTTATAAAGCTTCAAAAGGGACCTATGGATATACTCATGTAAAGGTAAGCTTGAAAGGCTCAAACATTCCAAACAATGCCCTAATTATTTCCTCAATCATGTATCATCTAGGATTTTGCTTCAAGAAAGTTTCAAAACAATTTCAAGGATACTTGAAGTCCCCATATGTACATTCCATAAACTTTATTTAGACAAGCACTCGTATCACTTCCAAAGTTACGCAAGCAAACAAGTGGGATACAAATCATGCATAAGAAGAGACTAGATTATTTCATCATGCTTCTAAGATCGCATATGGATTCACATAAATATTGAGGTCAAATTCCATACATCTTTATCATTAGGAAACCAATACCACACTAGCGATTAGCAACGTGTTATGTATTCAAATAGTTCCGTCTTTTTCAATCATGCATGTAAAACATCATGTTCATAATATAATAAAAAATAAAAAATTCATCACCAACCATCATCAATAGTCAAACTCAATATCAGCATGAAAATACAACTACTATTATTATAGCATACATTAAATATCAAAATAGTTTTGATAGCCCCCAAAACCTAAGTCCCCACTGTTCAAAATAAATTAAACGTAAAAGAAGAATGAAATGAAGATGCCATGTGTGCATCGAAACTACTCCTCTGCATCGTCATCATCACCCTCCTCCTAATCTGTATGCCCTGCATCAATTGTAGCCTCAGCTGCATCATCTCCATCTTCATCAAGATCCTGCTGTAGTGGAGGATTATCTCCATCAGGATCCTGCTGCAGTGGAGGATTAGCAACCACCTCCTTAGGCAACTCTAGCATTGGAAATTCATCCATCGGATGCCCAGTGCCCTCTACTATCCAACAGAGACTCTGGATGGTGTAGTGATACTAGAACGTTTGTAACGCAGCCAGACATGCTATAGAAACTCAGATGGCATATTTGTAACTCTGCTATACAGACATATCATCTGAGTCTCCATGGTTGTACACCATTCTACATCGGGATGAGGGGCTGGTTTGGGCTCTCGACGAGCCTGTCTCTAACACTGAGGCATTGGAGCTGAAACAGCACCCAACTGCTCGATGATGTAGTCAAGGAGAGGTTGCTTCACGTCTGTCAACTTCTTATGGTCCTCCCACTGAACATGTGATCGAGCACATGGTAGTTGGATGAGTGATGGAAAGAAGAGGCTCCCGAACACTCGCATTGATCGCCTAATCTGATTATAAATCAGCTGGGTGACATCAATGGAGTGTCGATTAGATGAGGAATGCCTGGTCTCAAGTGACCTCTAACAAGTTCCCAAATGGGAGGATGTGGTGGGAGATGAGATGATACCACATCTTCGCCTATGGGGTGAGGCATGAGCGAAAGAAGTTTTGCGATCATTGAGTCTGTACACTCAGGTTCCAAACCACAGGCTGGTCTGAATGGCATATTCGCACCATGACCACACTTAGATCAATGCCCTCAGGCTTCCAGTGGAGGAGCTTGGTGTAGTCACAGATCTCTGAGGTAGGTGGCAAACGCAGAGCTGCTTTGATGGAGGCTGGCGAGCAAGAGATTGTGCGACCACAAACTTGAGCTATAGTTGGCTGGTCTTAGAAGGTGGTGTTCGCATAGAATTCACGAACGATGGGAAGAATAGCAACTTGTGGGAGAACCATAAACTATTCCTAGTGGCGGTAGCAGATGACGCTGTATATATCCTGGTGAATGGCTTATGTGAAGTCAAAGCCACGCTCTGGGATCACTTATTTGGTTACCAATGATGTGTGATACCTCTCATCAGCATTAGCGGAGATGAATTCCTTCCTATCAAACTCAAGAGGAGGATAGGGTTCCTGATTTCGCTGACTGCTAGAGCCCCTCTGAAGCTTTGCAGGCGTGGTGGCAAATATGGGGTACCTGGACTTGGAGAGGAAGGACAGGAGTGAAGAAGAAGGGGTGTGCAAGATTAATCAAAGGTAGAGAATGAGAAAATGAGAGAATGAGAGAAAATGAAAGAGTGAGAGAAAATGCGAGACTGTTCGCATTTAACCAAATTTGCTGCAGCATGCAGCAACATGCATGTGCTTGCACCATGACACGCGTTGTAGTGAAACACACATTTCACTTTTGGGCATTACGTTGCGACATGAATGTGCCTACTCCGCGGCGTAAATTCAAAAGTCTCGTATTTACTAATTTATTTTATTGAACAAGCCACACCGCGACAAGAAGACATGTGTGTCATGATGTACTTAAACAAAGGGCTGTCACGACGTGAATACATGGTGCGTCGTGGCATATACCTTTGAAGGTGGAAACTTTGCGTGTCCAGAAGCTCATGCGTCGCGGCGTGTGAAAGCTTATGTCGCAGCATGGAGGATCTATCTCATAATTCTATTACAGACATGATTCAACAACTGCTACTACTTTCTGGAGGTCTCCACCATTTGCAAAATTAGTCTAGAAGCCTAATTATTGTATGTACAGCCAAAATAAAATGAAACCTCAAAATTAAAAGTACTAAATATGTAAGATAAAAACAAAAGGAATAGCAACTTGGGTTCCCTCCCAAGAAGGGCCTTCGTTATAGTCCAGGCAAGACTTAGTCTGCATTTCATGTTGGAGCTGCCAATGTGAAGAAGGTCTTCCTCCTATCAATCTCTCCTCTTAGATAAGGCTTTAAGCGCTGGTCATTGACTTTGAAGGTTGACTTCCCATCTAGATCTGCAACCTCTATCGCTCCATGGGGAAACACTTTTACCACGTGAAATGGACCTGACCACTGGGATTTGAGCTTTCCTAGGAATAGCTTAAGCCTTCAATTGTATAAAAGGACTTGTTGGCTTGGCTCAAATCTCTTTTGCACTATCTTCTTGCCATGCCAAGTTTTTACCTTCTTCTTATACAATTTAGCATTTTCAAATGCTTGGAGCCTAAATTCATCAAGTTCATGGAGCTAGAGTAGCCTTTTTTCTTCGGCAGGTTACAAGTCGAAGTTCAATTGCTTTATGGCCTAATAAGCATGATGCTCTAGTTCAACTGATAAATGACAAGCCTTACTAAACACAAGTTTATACGAGGACATGCCAATGGGGTTTTTGTAAGTTGTCCTATATATCCATAGTGTAAATGTAAATGACAATGATATTGATGATTAATAAACAAGAAAGGCTTGGTTGCGCGAAGATCAAGTTTCAAGTTTCGTCAAGATTAGCTTATAAGACTTAGGTCTTACCTATAAAGGTAAATGAGAACCACACGAAGCTCAAACAAGTTTTAAAATCTTTAAATGTGTTTCTTGGTTGATGAAATGCCCAAACAAACTGTTTTGAATAACTAGTCCTGGTGGCAGTTCATTTGGATGAAAATTTTGTCAAGATTAGTTTTTGAACTGACCATTAGTTACTCTTTTGACCATATCTTTTAAACTATTTTGAGTCTTGATATGAAAGTTCTTTAATATAATAGTTGACTCAATGTTCTTTCCAATGAATGGTCATTTGTTTTAAATGGATAAGTAACAAAGGAGTTATGGTCTTTCAAATGTCTTTTGGTCAAAAACAGGGGTGGAATAACCGATTATGAAATATCCATAACTGGTTATTCACGAAGTCAGAAGCAAAGGCTTCTGATTTTTAAGAGACCATAACCAGTTATGACATTTTCATAACCAGTTATTCACAAAGTCAGAAGCATAGGCTTCTATTTTCAAAAGACCATAACCGGCAATGAGATTTCCATAACCGATTATTGGCTGGTTTTAAAAAGTCCCTGGTTAAGCAATAACCGGTTATAGAACAATAATAATCGGTTATCTAGAAACTAGAAAAACTTCTTCCAACGGCTTTATTGGAGCATTTAATGCCCCTAACCACCACCAACGACTCTTAAATGCTTTGGGCTATAAATGAAAGTGTTTGTGTATCAATTAGGGGTTGGAAAACATTCTAATAATCATTCTTGAGGATAAATATGATTTTTATTATCATTTCAATCAATACTCTATTTTGAGCTTCAAAGTGTGAATTCTTGATACCCATTGTTCTTCAATTTGTATTATATACTCTTGAGAGAGTTTCAATTCATCTATTCTCTGCATAAACTGTAAAAGAGAGGGTGAGGTATCCCTCAAAGTTGTAAGGGTGAGGTATCCCTTAAAAGTAGAGGCTCAAGCACAAAGGTTGAGATACCCCAAGGTTTGTTGAGTGCTTTAGCTTGTAAAGGTTTTCAAGAACTTGTTGAAGCTTGAAGATATAGTGAAAAATCTCAGGTGATTATTTCAAGATTGGACATAAGCCACAAGTGGATTAGTGGCTAAACCAGGATAAAACTTTGTATTTGTTTTCCTAAACTATACTCTTTTACTTTTGTGTAATATTTTATTGGCTTTCTTGAATACTATCTTCCTTGGCTTATTTGTGAGTGAAAGCTTTCTATCTTCTTTATCCATTCATCTCTAACAAACAATAGCTTCAACGAAAATTGATAATCAAGTGTTTTACGAAAGATTTGTGAAAGATTTTTATAAATTCAATTCACCCCTCTCTTGAGTGTTGAGGCCACTTGGTAACAAGTGGTATTAGAGCTACACTCTTGTATAAAGAGCTTAGTAGCTTCAAGAGAGTGATGGCTTCAAATGGTTTTTCTTCCGAAAGTTCTTCTATAAATAGACCCCCTAATTCAATGGGGATGATTATGCCTATTGGAAAGAAAGAATTAAAATTTTTATTGAAACTATTTATTTAGATGTGTGGGATGCCGTTGAAAATAGTCCTTTTTTTCCCACACATACTATTAATGGTGCAAGAACTAATATACCAAGAAGTGAATGGACCGATGAGGACAAAAAGAAGGTTCAATATAATTTGAGAGCCAAGAATATCATTACCACATCCTTGGAGTATGATGAATTCTTTAGGGTGTCAAATTGTAAGACCACCAAAGAAATGTGGGATACTTGACAAGTAATTCATGAAGGTACAAGTAAAGTAAAATGATCAAGAACTCATGAGTATGAATTATTTAGAATGAATTAAGGAGAAAGCATTCAAGAAATTCAAAAGAGATTCACACACATTGTAAACTATCTTACTTCATTAGAAAAGACTTTTCCTAATGAAGATCTTATTAACAAAGTTTTGAGATGCTTAAGCGGGAATTGATAACCCAAAGTTATAGCTATTGTGGAATCAATGGATCTATTAACAATATCACTAGTCACTCTCTTTGGAAAGTTCCAAGAGAATGAGTTAGAGCTCAATAGGCTCAATCAAAGTGAGGAACATGACAAGAAGAAAAAGAAAATTACTCTCAAAGCTACTTCCTCCATAAATGATGATGATGATGAAGATGATAGAGATGGTTTAGAGAATCTTAAGCTAAATAAGGAGAATCTTAGTCTCCTTGTAAGAAGGTTTGGAAAAATTCCTTAAAAAGAAGGGAATTCAAAGAAGGCCACCTTTCCCTCCAAAGAAATCCTATCATAAAGGGGAAGGAACCTCATCAACTCCAACATGCTATGAATGTGAAAAATCGGGACGCATGAAGATAGAATGTCCGGTGTATCTAAAGAAGACGAAGAAGTTCGAGAAGAAACTCTTTAAAGAAAAGAAAGGAAGAATGACTTACATAGCATGGGAGGACAATGATATAGATTCTATCGATAGTTCGAAAAATGAAGAAGCCCATATATGTCTCATGGTTAGAGGAGAAGAAGAAGAAGAAAGCGACACCGAGGTAACTTTCTCTAACTTAGATTATTCACCCTCATATAATGAATTGCAAGATGCTTTTGAAGAATAGCATGATGAATCCATGAAGCTCACAAAAATGGTCTTATCTTCTAACAAAACAATCTCCTTACTAGTAAACAAAATTTCTATTTTAAACAAGGAGATCAATGAGCTCAAAATTGAAAAAAAGACTTTAGGATTAATCGATGTTAATTCATCATGCATGATTTGTTCATCACATGACAATGCATCCACACCATTATCTTGCTCATCATGTAAGGCATTTTAAAAGGAGATTGAGGATTTGAATAATACTCTTTCAAAATTTACCTTTGGAAGAGACAACTTGAATGTGTTGTTAGGGAAACAAAGATGCATTTTCTAAAAAGCCAGTTTGGGATATAATCCCAATAACTAACAAAAATCTTACAAGAATTTCTTTGTTTCCTCAAGAACATCAAGTAGCCCCTTTATCAAATATTTTCATTGTGGAAGGAAAGACCATAGTGCATCTATATGTAATGTTAGGAAGGACATAAACATTGTAACATCCCAAATTACTAACACTAATAATGTATCTGGTTACGCATCAATAATTAGAAATTTGGTATGTTACTTATGAATATCAAAATTTTTAAATAAAACACTATAATAAGATACAATACATGAGCCTTTAGCGGAAGCAATTATTACAATTAGCATGAAAAACTTATATTTAAATTATACATCACCGAATACTACATATTATATCATCTCATTAAACATTAGACTAAAGAAACTAACTATCTCTTATAAACATATATGCTTCATCTATCTTCATTTTGCTTATCTGTCGTTGGACTTTCCTAGAATCATTGTAGAAAACATAGATGTAGGGGTTAAGAATCATGAAAAATCTTTAGTAATTTAATTAAAAGTGTCAACACAACAATTCCAGCTATTTCAGAGAAAAGTCCGTTATAAAATATTTGTTATCCTTCTAGGAAGGTGGTAGACAACCAAAACAAATCCTTCCTCTTTCCGAAATAGACAGTCATAACATTGGTTCTTATATTTTCAATTAAGCTAAATATATCCTTAATATAAATAATTTATCGATAAAATCTCATTTCAGAAAACTTTTCAAGTCATAACTCAATATCATCATATACAATTTTATCATATTTCTTATTACAATAAGGCAGCCTTATACCTTAACACTTTTAACCATTTCAAGTCACTATTTCACACATTTAAAGTAACAAAATATTGGTTCAATTTGGGCAGTATACTGCCTTAACAAACAGCCACCAAAACATCACATAAAGACAACATACAACAACAACATATAGTACATGAGCATCTAAATTTTTACCATAATAGGGCAGCAACTATCATGGCCTTCATATAGCCATTTGATCAATAACTTTGCTCATAAACATTAATTAAATGTAGTCTTACGACAATTAAAAAAATTCAATCAATACATTGATACAATAACTTGCCACGTTAACCTTAAAGGTCGAGAGGCTATAAATAAAATAACTCAATAATTAATTAATTTAAACAAGTTTCACATAATTATACTTTCAAGAGTAGGGATCAAACATGATTATTTAACCATAGCCAAACACCTACACACATATATCTTTCCAATGAGTGGTCGTGACACTCAAGAATTTCAAGTACAACAGCCAATAAATACAACTATAATCAAAACAACATTCAGCCCTCCTTTTACCTCATAATTCAAACCTTAATTTCCATCACAAATTAAGCATAATATCATCACAATTTTTGCTTAAAATAGAACCAGTACAACCATGATGTGCAACTCAAAATGCCATCAATTTTAACATAAAAAATCATGTCATAATCCAATACCAACATCAATATGTTACACACAAATAGGTAGCGTACTACCCAAGCCAATATAGCCTTTTCACATAAATTCTCATACTAGAGGCAACACAATTTCAAACAACCTTGGGGATCAATTTACTACCATAAATCTAGCCATACAAACCACCCATATTACAATCATATTCTCATTAAAACATATTAACTCAACACAACTACTATTAAGAAATGATGAAAAAATTAAGACAAGGAAACCTCATCAAACACATGGTGCACCATGACTTGCACCAAACAACCATCTTATGAAAATTTATATTTATCTTCATTTCCAACATCTATAAAACAATAAAAGAAAAATTATAAAGACTGAAACACCATATAACATCATTTAGGCCATATTTCCACACCTTGAGATTACTCTCATACAATTCAAAAACAGGGCATAATACTACCCCTATCATTTATAGTTGTTCAAGTACCAATTCAATTACAAAATAACAACACTTTACCATGACATCCTAGCACAATTCATGTCACAAGTATAACATCAGAAAATAATCACAATTCTGCCATAACAAGACAACACTATAGCATGATCTTCTATCACAATTCTAATAACAAATTTAAGCATAAATCATCAAATTTTTTGTTAGAGTCAGGGCAGCATTCAGTCATCATATCCCTCATCATTCAAGCTTCAATTTTATACATAACAAGCATCAAAATTCTGCTCATGATCAAAGCACACAACCATGATTTTTAAACCATAAAAAATTGACCACAAATTCACTAAATTAATCATAGGATTAACACATTACTCAATAGAAATTTAAAGCATAATTTGGTAGTATTAAAACTTGGTATTGGCCGTGAGACACATAAGGGCCAAGGTCATCAATTTTAATTCAAAATAAATTCCATAGAAAATAACAAAATAAAGATATAAGTTACAACACAAATTTAATAAAGAATCCTTCTTGTAATGAGATTAACCATAAATTTGGCCATACAAGGACCAACAAATTAAATTCAGAAAAATCCATGGAAGCAAGATAAAAATTTGAAGACAAGAACCCCTACCTCATTTGCACGGCTCCATGATTTTGTTTCCCCCCTTCCACGCCCTTCCATTCTTTTTTTTTTTTGTTTATGTTACTCTTGGCCTTTATTCCCTCAGATCCAGTACCCACAAAGACAAGAAAATGGGTGAATAGAAATCAAAATAACAGAAAAGAATAAATAAGATCAGAACAGACCCAACAAAGCAACGACAAGAACAAACCGGCAAGAGTGAACCATGTGGATGAGTGAATGAGCAAGTGAGAGAGAGACGAGTGTACCAGCGAGAAAGGACGAGCAGAATGAACAAGTGAACAGGGAGGGCAAACAAGATAGAAAAATATCTTTCTCATTTCCTCCTTCTCCATTTTCGTTTCTGTCTCATGTCCTCTCTTTTCTCTATTTTGTCTCGTTTTTCTTTTCTCCCATCCCTTTCTATTTCTCTTCTATTCTCGTTCTCTCCTCTGCCTTTGCTTTCTTTCTTTTATTTCTTCTTTTAAATATTTCTTTGCCTCTTTATTTAATTCAGCCGAGAGAGTGAAGGAAGGAAAAGAGAGAAAAATATCTCTCAAAGTAATCATGAAGGGTGAAACATGAGGGATGTAACACCCTAAAAAACATATTAAGCTTGTATATGGATACAGAGGTAGCCTAATACTTGCTTAACATGTCTGTTGAATTTTGTGGCTTTCTCAGTATGTTTAGTCACTTTGCTGCAACAATATGTGTGTTATATATCTGTTATTAGCCCTGAAAATGGCTTAAACTACTCAGTTAATGGAAATAAGTGTGGAGACTTTATTTCTAGGTCACAAATGTGTGAACTGTGCTACAGTTAAAATCTGAGGATAATCAGAGCTAATTTGGTATTTTTAAGCATACTGGTTGTGTATTTTAATATTAGTTTGACTAGCATCTAATATGGAAAATGGTGGTTTTGGTACAACAAGATTTTTGATAAATCCTGTGATTTATTTTAAACTAGTTGGCTGCAAGAAAACTGGATTTGGAGAAATCTAAGTGTTCTTAGCAGGTATAATAGATACTGCAAAATATCTATTTTTACCAAAGACTCCACGGCTCCTTTTCAATCACCACCCTTGACTTTCTTATGATTTTTCTAACCTTTTTCTCTATTATTCTCTCCACGGTTCAATAGAGAGCAACAAGGAGAAAACAAAGAAAAAAGAAAGAATGGAGGAAAAGAAGAAAGAAGAAGGGAAAAGGAAAGCTAAGGAGGAATCTAAAGCTTTAAGTTCTATCTTCACCATCTTTGTGCTAAGGTAGGGGTATTTGACTTACAACTTCATCTTTCCTTTCAATCTCTTGTTATATGGAATTTTCATGGGCTTTTGGAAATGGGTTGAATATTGTTCTTTTTCATGATTTGAGTTAGATGAACATCAACCAATATTTGTGATATCTTGATTGTGTTCATGGAACTCTTGCAACCTCTTTTTGGTGACACTTGTGGTGTAGGAAGTCCTTCATGAGTGTATATGTGTGTGAGTTAAGAGTTTCACGTGGAAACTCTGTTTTCTAGTGCTGTTATGCCTAGAATAATCAATTATGTTGGAGAGCATAACTAGTTATATAGCCTTTGTTGAACTCAGGTTGAAGCCCATAACCGGTTAAAAGTGTTCCATAATTGGTTATTTAGTTTGGCAGAGAGTTAGGACAATATGAATCAGCTCAATAACCGATTAGCCTAGGAAGCATAATTGGTTATTGAATGAACCAGTAGCTCACGTACTATTGTTGGCAACCACTAATTGGTTACAAAAAGAGTATAACCAGTTATGCTATTGAAATTTTGGTGTTTTGCCTTGTCTTAACCAATTACCAAGGAAGGTTAATTGGTTAAGGACATGAAGAAAATAGAATTCTTGGTTCTTGGAAGAGGATTAAAGCTTGTAAAAGCTATGTAATCAATACCAAGAGTTCCAAAGAATGTATTTGAGATATCTTTCAACCTTTCAAGCACTAGTAACTCTTGTGTTGGCAAAGTTGAGTTAAGATAGTGAGGAAATGGGTTGTTGGCTCCTCTAAGTGCTAGAGTGAGTTATGTTTCATTTGTCCTATTGCATGAAAATCCTCTTCATGAGTGAGGTTGAGTTAATATGCATCTGTGTGACAAATACTCTCTTGTTTGGACACCTTAGGCTTCCAAGGTGTGATGGAATGCCATAGGACAATTGTAACACCCCAAAATTTGCTATTTTACAGTAAATGTCTGATTGTATTGTTGTGATTTCTGTGTGTTGCAAATTTATTTTAACTGTACTGTAACTATTTTTTATCATTGTGTGTGATTTACTTCGAGCCAAGAAAATAATAATTTTCAGGCCGAGAAAAATCTTCACTGATTTATTCGGAACTGAGGGAGCTTACTAAACTCGAATCCGAGAGATACGTGTCTCGATCTTTTAATTTTTAAAATTTATCTGTGAAATAAAATTATTTCGTATTTTATTATCTATTGGATAGTACCTACTGACTTGTGAGCAGTAGCTTCTGCCCATTGGATAATAGACTCGAAAAAGTCTTTGTGACTCATAAAGTGGTGAACCAATAAGATTAAGTCAATATAAATGGATTGAATTTCTAAGCCAATGAGATGTGGTCAACAATAATGGCTAGTCTAGTTAGCCATGCAACTAAGTAATCTAACTAAGTTAGCCTAAAGCCTATGTAGTAACTAAATGGAGCAAACTTAGTTTGCTACTCATTAGGGCTCCACGGTTTTATGGAGGTTCTAGTACCTTCTAGAATTCATGACTCACCTAGGTAACTAAATGGTTAGCTATGAAACAAATTGAATCAACTAAGTTAGCTTAAGTTAGTTAGGAACTAATTGAATCAAAAACCTAGTTACCTTTTCTCCATGAGTCACATGACTACCTTGGTGTTCTAGGAGGTTCATGAACAAATTAATCATCTAATGTGACCATTGCATGATCACTTAATGACGTAAGCCATGTGAAACCATGTGCCAGTCATAAACTTGGAGACTGTCTCTTACACCCTTTGTGAAGGCTTTCCATGGCTAATGCATGCATTTTAGGAGAATTCACTTAAGTTAATATCACTTTATGTCATAAGCTTTCTATCCATTCTCATTTCTTCCTAACTTAGCCAAAAACAACATTTCTCCTCACCTTTGAAGCTCTTGGCCACCACTCCAAGAACCAACTTCCAAACTTCTATAATTTCATCTAACACCACTTTCTAAACCTAGACAAGATCCTAAACACCTTTCATGTTGTAAGTTTCACCTAGTTCATTCATCTAGTACTTGGAAATCAAGCTTGAGTTTTCTACTCTTAAAGGTAAAAGCCTTGTTTCTTGATTCAAAGTTTAGTTCTTGAATTTCTAAGCCATGTTTGATCCATGGTTTCTTTTTTTCAAGCTTAGTTTATGACTTTGTGTTGGTTTAAGCTTGTTAGGGTTTTCTTTGGAGGCTACATGAAATCTTTGGAGAAAGCAACTTGTAGAATTTTGTCTTCCTTGGTAAGAGAGAGATTAACCTCATCAACCAAGTGTTGGTGGTGAGGGAATGGCTTGTTTGTGGTGAAAAATTCATAAGGATTTATTCACTTGTGTGGTTTAAGCTTGCTTTGTTTGTGATGATTTTTGGTTGGTATGCTTTATTGGCTTTGATAATATGCTTGTTTATGTGATTATGGAAGCATGTTGATTATTGTATAAAGTAGGATATGATTCACATGATGAGGAAGTGTATGAAGGTTCCAAAGAACATAGAGGCTCACGGCCTCAGCATCCATTTTTGAAGCAAAGTGTTCTAAATTATATTACTAATATGGATTAAGTGGTTTAATAACAAGAAATTGGATAAAATACTTTTATTAAGAATATTGAGATAGAAAATAAATAAATATCATTTATGAAGCACAAAAGGATTTTTGGCCAACATGCCAAGGTTTGATATTTTAGATCCAAAATTATTTTCCTAAGTGTAGACTTAGGTAATTAATTAACAAGAACTCAATTTAATGGATTTTTAGAAGTAAAGAGAAAGTTGACTAAATGTTTAGAATTAAATTAGCATAATTAAGTTATGATGAGAAATAAAATTAAAACTTAAAATTTACTAACGTATAGCTCACCCTTTGGGTTTTGAAGCGCGTTAGAAAATTTTGAGTTGTAATATCTAATTAAATCGAAGAAGTGTAATTTTTGTAAGAAATAGTAGAAAATATTACTTTAAGAATTTTTAGTAGGAAAATATTCTAAATAAGGCCAAAATGCCTACATTATGTAGAGAATTTATATAAATAAGTATAGAAAGTTAAGAAATATTTTACGCAAGTAAAAAATACTAGAAAAATCTTACTCGATTTAAAAATAGTGATTTTTAAGATACGCGATTAAGAAAATGATTTAAAATCACTACGCGATTGAGAAAATGTTTAAAAATCTCTACGCGATTTAGAAAACGTTTGAAAATATTTTTTGTGATTGCAAAAACGTTGGAAAATACTTGCGTTATTTGAAAACGTCAGAAAAATGTTACGCGATTTCAAAAATATGATAAAATATTTACACAATTGGAAATAACAGTAATTTTCTGTCGGGCTGTTGTGGTGGGCCCAAATATGTTGAAAAGTGATACTGCCAAGTAATGGCAAATGGTTGTGAAAAATAGTGATAAGAATATTGTATGTGTATTTTGGGTCATATATCATGCATTGAAAAACGTGTAAGTTTTGTTGGTAAAGGCAAGTTGCCTAGAAGTTGAAATTACACCTTTGTGTGGGTAAGAATTGCGTAGTTATGATCAGTTATTGATCTTGGAGGCGTTAGGGCGCGGAATGTCATTTGTGGCTAGATGGTAGCATCTCTATGCTGTGGTATCCGATGCAAATGTACTGACGATCTTGATGGAGCTGCTACTCTTTTTGTGGTTGGTTGAGAGTGTCTTGTATAAGCCATTTTGCGCATTTTGATATAATATCTTGGCACATGAATTGGGACTGATGATATACAGATATGTACTCCCGATCTTTCTCTCTGAAATTATGTTTAGCTCCATGGAGTAGGAATTGGTCTTAGTGCATATGCATAGTTGGTTAGCATATTGATATGATAATTATACTTATCTGATATATTATCTGTGATGTGATAATATGATTGTATGTGATGATATTTGTAACACCCTAACTTTTGGATAAATGACAGTATTGTCCTAAATGTACTGTTTTGTGTTTTTCTGTATGTTATAAAATTTATTTGACTGTTTCGTGATTATATTTGAGTGTTTTGTGTGATTTACTCCGAGTCAAGAAAATAATAATTTTCGGGTAGGGAAATCTTATTTTAATTATTCGGATTTGGGGATCTTACTAAACCCAATTTCGAGTGATATGAATATTAATCTTTTAATTTTTAGGATTTAATTGTGCAATAAAATAATATTATAATAAATTTTATATTATTATAATATTATTTTATTTAACAGTACCTACTGTCTCAAAAATAGTAGAAATTTGCTCCAAAATAACCATGGACCCGAAAAAGTCTGTGAGACCCGCGTTTAGTGAACCAATCAACGTTTCTGGCTAGACTAACTCCTAAGCCAATGAGGAGTGGTCAACAAGAGTGGCTTGAAGGTTTTAGACCAATAAGATTTAAGTCTACAAAAGTGGTTGGACTTGTTAAGATGAAACTGGAAAGCTTAACCAAGTTAGCTTAAAACCTAACTAAGTTAGTACAGAAAGTTTATGTAGTAACTAAGTGAAGTAAACCTAGTTAGCTATCTAGTTAAGTTCTAGTTAGAGAATGTTCTCAAAATATCAAGACAAACCTAGTTAACCTAAGTAACTATATAGTTAAGCTAGTAACTAAACAAACTAATCAATTTTACCTAAGTATAACTAGAAAACCAAATGAAGCACAAACTTGGTTTGCTTCTCTTTAGGGCCATTCGGCCAAGCATGTTCAAGAACCATCAAGAAGAGCTTACTCACTTGCTTGATTAGATTTCCTACACCAATTAGAGACAAGCTTGGAGGCAAAGCCTTTGTTCTCCACCCTTGATCAAATCTAGGGCTATTAGGTGATAGGAGGAGTCAACAAAGGAGGCCAACTCCTTTGGTGAAGCTCATGGCCAAGTAGAGCTAGGAGAAGCTTTTCAATTCATTCTTCATCTCTGTTATCGCTAAAGCTTACACTTTTTCTCTTCAAGAACAAAAATCACCATTGTTGTTCCTTTGAGAGCCATTCGGCCAACACCAAGAAAACACACTTCCAACCTACAAAATTTTCATCTAACCCAACTTTTCAAATCTAAACACCATTCTAAGAACATCTCTAGTTGAGAGTTCTTCCAAAAAAAATTCATCTTGAGCTTGGAAAATCACTTTGGAGATTTTTCCCACGAGGTGAAGATTCTTGTTTTTCACTTCTAACATGATTTCTACGGTTCTAAGCCATGATTGATCCATGGTTTATGTTTTTCTCCTATAGTTATGACTCTTTGAATTTTGGTTTAAGATCTTTAGGTTTCTCTTGGAAGGTCACGAAAACCATAAGAGGAGAGTTAGAAGGTGTTGTCTTCTTTTAAGGTAAGAGGGAGATTTAATCTCATCAACCTTGTGTGGTGATGAGAAAATGGATTGTATGTGTGTGAAGAATCCATAAGGATTCATTTATGTGGTTGTTTAAATGCTTTCATTATTTGTGTTTGATTATGTTTGTATGTATGTTTATAGCTTTAAAATATATTGCATGTGTATATAAATGCATGATTATTAACATAGGATGTGAATAACATGTAAGGATTGCATGAGTGTTCCAAAGAACACAAAAAGAGGCTCTCGACTTCTCCAAGAAAAAGAGAACCAAAATGTTCTCAACCATTTTCTAAAAGAAGGAGTAAATGGATTTAGGTAAATCAATGAATCCCAAAATGATTTAGAAGATGGAAAATGATTTAAAGATCAAATGCAAAGATTTTGGGGAATTCGGCCAACATGCCATATGACACATATTTGATTTCTAAAATCGTTTTCCAAGGTAGATTAAGTAGTTAAGTACAAAAGAATTTAATTTCAATGGATCTTTGGGGAATAAAAGGAATGAATCTAAATTTAGAAACTAAAACTAAAGGATTTTACTATAAAGAAGAAATACAGTAAACATTTGAAAAATGCTAACGTAGAGCTCACTTTGAGTTTTGAAGCACGTTAGTGAGTTTTAAAAGTGTAAATAATGGTTATAATTAAAGCAATGTTAATTTTAAAGGAAAACGTAGAACATACCCTTTTTTAATGAATTTTCTAGACAAAATGCTGTCAAAAATTACTAGAAACAGACAAATAAAAGAAAAAGTTTCACGATATATTTACAATGCAAAGAAAATATTCTACGTAGTTTAATAATATTAGAAATATCTTACGCAGTTTTAAAATAAAGATTCTAAAGCTTTACAGTTAAGAAAACGATTTATAAATCTTACACGATTGAGAAAACGATTTAAAAACACTACGTGATTTTAAAAATAGCAAAATATATTTACGCGATTTAAAAATATTTGTAAAAATGACGCGATTGTGAAAACACGATAAAATTTCTATGCGATTAATTGGAACAATGAGTTTTGCTGTCGGGCTAAAGTGGTGGACCCAGACATGTTGAGATATGGTACTGTTAAGTGGAGACGTACTATATTTGAGAATTTTGAGATTAAGGGCATTTTTGTAAATATGATAACATTTTGAGACTAAGGGTACTTTTGTAATTGTATTCATGCATTGAGAGTCTTGTCAATTGGTTGGAAATTGGTGATTGATTGACGAGACAAATTACACCGTATTGTCAGTGTGATAAGCGTAGTGTGGTTCATTGAGTGGACTTGGAGGCATTACTGTGCGGAGTATTCCACATGTGGACAGTTAGTCGCTCCTCTGGGTCGTGATAACTAACAACACACTAATGATCTCGACATGCACTATTTTTAATTGATATCTTATGGAGACTGTTTAGTATAATGCATGTAGTGCACGATGTGTTTGGACTGTGTACTACTACACTATGTTGGACTGTGGGCTATAGACATGACGTTGGACAGTGTAATAGTTTAGTTGGGCAGCCTGAGGTACTGATAGTTCTTTTCGGATCATTCTCTCAGATGTTTGTGTCTAGCTCCATGGTGTAGGAATGAGTCGTTATGCATTTGCATTTGTGGCATACATCATAACATTATTATTTGTAATATTATATGATGTGTTGAATTGTGTTATTATTTATGATACTGTGGTATGCATTATTGTGTTAAATTGTGTTATTATTTATGATGCTATGGTATGTTTTATTGTATAAAACTGTGATATCTATTGTATTGTCGTTTTCTTAATGGCCATGCTGGTATTAATGTAGATTGTCTCATCTCTTTATTTGTATGTGTTTCTATATTATTATTTTATTTCTGTAAAGAGTTTGAGTTTGAGGAAGAGGAACAACCTCTAGAGATTCTATACCCTGAGGATCAGCAGACGGGCGATTAGTTTGATGAGTGCGAGCCATCTAATCATCCATACCATCTAGATTGATCTTGTGGTTATGGCATTGCTGAGATTCATAGGTTTTGTGAGACTGGAGTTTCACGGAAGTTGGGAGGCCTACCGACTGCGGGAGGATAAAGGATCAGTTGTCTATGTGGGGCGTCTGACTGTGTCCCTGCGTGGAGAGTTTGATGGGCAGCCTGTTTTTACGACTACTTTGTATTTACATCTTGAGTTGCCGCTAACTCTGAGGCGTCACTGGGGAGGATTGTTTCATACACCTAGTGAGATCAGTATTGTATCGACAGAATGGACTCATGTCCGTAGAGCTACGAGACATCCTGGATTTCTATCATCCGATGATCAATCTGAGAATAATCCATCGGAGGGTTAGGAACCTTTGATGTGCACTTGGGCACTTTATGTTTCTAGCACTGTTATGCTAACTCTTTACTGCTTTATTTAAATATTTGTAGTTGTAAATTATTTACGCAACTTACGACAAAATCATAAGTATATTTTTGTTTTAACATTATGTTTTGTGTTATTTTATTTAACGTTATTATGTATTAAAAGGAAAAATTTTATAACTCATAATATTTTTGTATCAAATATTTTATAACTTGGGTAGATTTAATTTTATTGCATCATAAATGTGATGTCCCCACAAGGGTGTTACAATATTGTATCTGTACCATTTACTATCATTTTTTATATTGCCATATTGGTATTGATGTAGGGGATCTCACTTCTTTGTTATATTATTCTATTTTATTGTGTAGGTTTTATGATAAATAGTCGTTTTATAATAATTACAATTTTTGTGAATTTTTTTGTATTTTTCTGTGAATGAGAAATATTTTAATATTATTCTTCGTTTTACGTGTGCATTGAGCGGAGCCAGAAAAATGAGATATTTTTCCTGAGAACCTTAAACTGTGCAAACGTCGACGGGGGATCTTACTAAACATGAGGCCAGACACAATTTACAAGGTTTCATGTTTTTTGAAATTTTTATCTGATAAATAAAAATTGTAGAATAATTTTATTATCCGTTGGGCAAAAAATATCGATTTTTGTTAACTGCAAATTATGTTCACTGATAATAAATCGGATATAGTGTTAGTCATATTTTAGAGAACACTTTAATGACATCACAATGGTGACATCATCACCATGACATCACTTTGACTTTTCAAAAGGAGGAAGCTTCCTAGCACCTTCCTTTTGGCTTGTTGGAGAAGCTTGGAGGAAACTTGCTAGCAATTTTCTCAAGGCTTGTAGGAGAAGCCACATTTCCTCTCTCCTTCTCTCCACCACACATTTTTTAGGGCTATTGGTGGCCACACATTTTAATTCATACACTTACACAAAATACACTTAATTACACATTTCATTTCATTTCACTTTACTATCATTTTCTCTCTCTATCTTCTCTCTTCATCTTTTCTCTCAACTTTCTCCTTTTTTCTTCTCCTTCACCCTCTCCACGGCACCACCATCTCCACCCACCTCTACCATGGCAAAAATTTCAAGTCTTCATTTTTCTTAAGCTACTTCTCATCCTACAAGAAGAGAATCAAACTTTTCTATGGACCAACACATATGAAGAAAGATTTCAAGGATTGAAGAGATATTCGAATACTCGCTAGTTTTGGTTTTACCTAATCCCAATGAAACATTTGAAGTGTTTTGTGATGCTTCACATCAAGGTCTAGGATGTATGTTCATACAAAGTTGGGAAGTTTTGATTACGCCTCGAGGTAGTTGAGGGTGCATGAGGAGAATTACCTAACTCATGGCTTAGAGTTAGCCGCAGTTATAATTGCTCTGAGAACATGGAGACACTTTCTGTATAAAATAATGTTCAACGCCTTTAGCAATCACAAGGGCCTGAAGTATCCATTCGATAAAAAGGGGCTGAACATGAGACAGAGAAGGTGACTAGAAATTTTGAAGGAGTATGACTCTAGCTTTAGTGTCATCTGCTCTGAGTTACTAACAAACTCACTCCTAAATCCTTCATACTATATCAAATTCCTCTTAGGATTGGTCCAGTAGCCTATCAACTGATTTTGTCATCCTTTCTTTCTAAATCTTCATGGTATCTTCCATATGTCATAATTGTGAAAGTATATCCCCGATCCAGCCATGTCATTAAAACTGGACACAGTACAATTAAAAGAAGGTTTGATTTATGGAATGCTTCCTGTAAAGGTCAACATTGAGAGAGCAAAACAACACATAGGTATGGAGATCGTATTGGTAAAGATGATTTGAATTGACGTGACTAGAGATGCGACGTGAAAGTTAGAAGATAAGATGAAGAAACAACATTTATATTTATTTTAAGGAATGAAAATTTCGAGGACAAAATTTCTATTTGAAGGGGAGAGTTGTAACACTCCAAAAATTAATAATTTTATGATAAATAGTCGTTTTATAATATTTGTGATTTTTTTGAATTTTTCTGTATTTTTTTGTGAACGCTGAATATTTTAATATTATTTTTCGTTTTACGAGCACACCGAGCAGAGCCGAGAAAATGAGATATTTTTCCCGAGAATCTTGAACTGTGGAAACGTCGACGGGGGATCTTACTAAACCCGAGGCCAGACACAATTTACGAAGTTTTAAGTTTTTCAAGATTTTTATTTGATAAATAAAAATCACAGAATAATTTTATTATCCGTTGGACAATAAATACTAGTTTTCGTTAACTCAAATTATGTCCACTGATAATAAATCTGATACAGTGTAAGTCATATTTTAGAGAACACTTTAATGACATCACAATAGTGATATCATCACCATGACATCACTTTGACTTTTCAAAAGAAGGAAGCTTCCTAGCACCTTCCTTTTGGCTTGTTGGAGAAACTTGGAGAAAGCTTCCTAGCAATTTCCTCAAGGCTTGTAGGAGAAGCTACATTTCCTCTCTCCTCCTCTCCACCACACATTTTTGAGAGCTCTTGGTGGCCACACATTTTAATTCATACACTTACACAAAATACACCTAATTACACATTTCATTTCATTTCACTTTACTATCACTTTCTCTTTCTATCTTCTCTCTTCATCTTTTCTCTCAACTTTTTCCTCTTCTCTTCTCCTCCACCCTCTCCACGGCACCACCATCTCCACCCACCTTTACCATGGCAAAAATTTCAAGTCTTCATTTTCTTAAGCTACTACTCATCCTAGACATCATTCTTCTTAGATCCATCCATAAAGATCACATCTTCACCATTTTCTCTCTTCTTCTTCCCCTTTACCCTCACATTTTTTGCAGCCCCAATAGGTGGCCATCACCATTTTCATTTTCTCACTTCACCATCACCATTTCTACACACTCCCTCTCATTCTAAACATTTTCTCTTTAGAGATCTTCTTCAAAATCCATCATCTTCTTCACTTTCTCTCAAGAACAAAGTTTGAGACTTTGAAGGTAACTCTTTGATTCTTCACTTTCTCTTCCTGTTTTTCGTTTCTATGGCCATATTAATGACCATGGATCTCTTCTTTTTCAATCATTGGTGTTGATTCTTTGAGCTTGATTTTTAGGATTTTTGGAGCCAAAAACCGAATCCACCAAGAGCACACCAAGGAGGTGATTTCGTGTTCTTCCTTTAGGTAAGAAGGAGATAATCCTCTTTAACCTATCTTGGTAGTTAGGAAACATTTTCTTTATGTTGTTGATGAGGAATCCATGTGGGATTGCTCTCTTGGTTGTGATGTTCTTCATGATTTTGTGCTATTTTAACTTGTATAATTTTTTATTATTATTATATGTCTTGATGATAATGTAAAAATATATTGGATTGCTTGGATTGTTATGTGAAGAGATTTTAGGGTTCTTTGCCCTTTTGGATTCATGGCCAAGAGGCCAAATTTTTGGGTTCTCAAGGTGTGGTTTTGTAAAGATTGGAGCTTAGGTGATGAAGAGTTAAAGAGCAAATGAATAAAATGGAAAACTTTGGGTTCCTACCCATTGGGAGGCCCACGGCCTCTTGAATAATTGTTAGGGTTCAAGACTTAAATTTGTAGCAACCTTGGAACTTAAGCAATTTAATGAAAGTAGCTAACAATGTGGTGGAAAGATTGGTTAGATTTATACCATTGGGAGGCTCACGGCCTCTAGGAGATTTATTGGTTAAGTTGTGATCTTTGTGCAACCTTGGGTCTTAATTGATTAAATGATAAGTGTTCAACATTGTGGTGAAGGAAAAAGAGTTAGACTATGTTATAATGAGGCTCATGGATTCTTAAAGCAAAATGTCACGAAATATAGTGCTAAAATGGAGACTTAGATTATTAGGGAATTTTAGATTCCTTAGGAGCCCATGAAATGGAAAGAATAAAGAACAAGACCTTAGCTTATGGAATAGAATGATTTTGAATATAAGGGAAGAACAAGAGAGTTGTGAGACTTGCAAAACCTTAGAGTAATTTTTAAGTGAGCATAATTGATTAGATTAAGGAATTTGATCAACTTAAAGGAATAAACATTGAATAAGGACTTCAAGGGATTCCTTCTAGAAAATGAATTCATAAGAGATGTTAATTAAAGTGTGTTATCACTCTTGAGAAATTAATACTATACTATTGTGGGTCCGTGTTTGGGACTAGAATTCTGTTGATGCTTATTTGGCCAAGTTGTGGCATATGATGGAAAAGTATTATTATGAAATATACATGAACATGTTGATATCTAACTTGGCCAAATTGTGGCGTGTTATGGAAAGTATACCATTATTGTTGAATATACATGATTGTGCATGGAGTCAAAATGCATTGAACATTTGCTCAGTCGATGACCGTTAAAAGGTTGTATGAGCCTATGAATGAGAATTGAATAAGTGAGATCCAGTGGAAGGATCTATAGGGGGCGTAAGGCGCGGTGTATACCGATTGTACGTATTACGGGCCCGACAAATCACTATTCTTTACTCAGTGAATGAATGAGAATTTAATGGTGTGATCTGTGATAGATCTATGGGGGCGTAAGGTGCGGTGAAAGCTGATTGCACCCATTACGGGCTCGACAAATCACCATTCTTTTTGTGGTAAATGAACGAGACTTGATTATAGTGCGGTCTAGTGGAAGGATCTCTGGGTGCGTCAGGGCACGGTGATCCCTCTAGTGACCTATTTTGTCACATTGTATACCCCTGGCCGGAAAGCCGATTATAATGCACTGACGAGGAACTGACAAGTACTATTCACTTCGTAGTCCCGTAGACTGTCATTGAGGGGGGCAGATCTTCTGGAACATTTATCTTTGAGATAGAATAGAAAATCTTGGTACCAAGTGCACATGCATTGTGAGTTGGCATTGTGAGTCCGCATATCATATGACACTCATTTATGTGATGATTATACTATTGTTTTATTGATGTCATGATTATCTGAAATGTTTTAATTGTTCATTATTTGAGACTATGTTGCTGTTTCTTTTATCGTATGTGATTATTACTTTTTAATGTTGTTGTTCTGCTATGTGGGCGTTCTGCGTCGTTCTGTTTCTTTACTGCCGTAATTGGTAATGTAAGTAGGATATCTCACCTCTTTCCTATATTCTTGTATTTCTATTATATATATATGATAAAAGATCGTGAGGAAGAGGATGAGGGACCACATCCTTACTGGTTGGATTGAATTGATTCATTATTTTTGATATGGCGTCTGGACGAGATTTCTTCAGTTACGCATGGGTGCAACTTCGTGGAGGCATTGGTGCCTGACATGTCGATTGGGACTCTGAACATCACGTATGTATGGGGTTGCGACTTTGTCTGCTGGTAGTACCTATCTCAGGGTTACTACTTCCCCATTTTGTGCTTTAGTACCCACTATATTTTATTTGAATATGTAAGTACTATATTTAGTGTTGTCAGTGCTTTGTGTTAGGATGAATATGTTATATATGAAATATGTTTTTCTTCAGTGGTTGTACTTTAATGGTTGGATACTAAATATGCATTCATTCGGGGCTTATATTTTCTATCTATGTATAAATGAAATAATTTTTTTTTATAAATACTATTTTTGAGACTATGACATGCCTAGATTTAGTAACTGTGGTGTAATGACGTTTGTGCTGTGGTTACTATATCAAGGGGTGTTACACTTTTTGTGGTTGGTTCAAAGTATCTTGTATAAGCCATTTTGCGCATTTTGATATAATATCTTGGCACATGAATTGGGATTGATGATATACAGATATGTACTCCCGATCTTTCTCTCTGAAGTTGTGTTTAGCTCCATGGAGTAGGAATTGGTCTTGGTGCATATGCATAGTTGGTTAGCATATTGATATAATAATTATGCTTATCTGATATATTATATGTGATGTGATAATATGATTATATGTGATGATATTGTATCTGTACCATTTACTGTCATTTTCTATACTGCCATATTGGTATTGATGTAGGGGATCTCACCTCTTTGTTATATTGTTCTATTTTATTGTGTAGGTTTACTGAAGATCGTGGAGACGACGAGGCAGGGAATTCTATTTACCATACTTGATAGTTTTCATTGTGTTTACTTTTATGGCAACAAGGCGTCAAGTGCTTGGTTTTGTTACAGTACAGTTCCACGGGGGAACTGATGCTTGCAGATTCAACATGGGTAATGAGCATTTTGTATTTACCGGGGACTTGACTATGAACCTTAGTGGGACACGTGATGGAGTTCCAGTCATGTCAATGAATGTTTCAATTTGTTTGGAGTTCTCGATGCCTATTCAAGAACTTTGGGGTGGTAGTATCTATACCCCATATGAGGATTCTATGGTGTCGTCTGTTAGGACGCCAGCCCGGCGTGTGATGTATCCACCAGGGTTCTTTAGTGATGATACTGAGGAGGAGGATCCTTCCGAGGACCCAAATCCTTAGTCTATAGGAGTTTTAATTAAGCAGTTATGTTTTAATGTATGTATTGTACATATTTTTCTTTTGGAGTGTACTGTACTTATGTAAATTATATGTGAACAAAGTTTCAAGTATTTATGTATATTATAGTGAGTTTTATTCAGTTACAGTATTGTACTCATATTTTATTTATTCTCAGTTATCCACAAATGAAATTTTGAAATTAGTATTTTTATAAGATTAATTCTTTTACAACTTGGGTAAGTTATATTAGTATTAGTCTTAAATAGAACACCCTACGATGGGTGTTACAAGAATCTTGAGAAACCTTAAGCATCCAAGTGTGTTGGAATGCAATAAGGTAGTGTTTATAACCTTGTTTAACATGAGGTTAAAGTCTAAATCACTTGTGAAGTGATGGTGTAGGGTTCTAGATACAAGTAGTTTAGTGGTACCACTTGGAGAGAATAACCACTTGCCTTATGAGAAGGGCTTTGAGAATTAAATACAAGGTGTACTAGGAACAACTAGATTAGGTTTGTTTGGTATATTATGCCTACCTATATGCATAGTTTACTCCTTTAGAGTTAAAGTTGAGTTTAAAATGCATAGTTGGTATATGTTCTCTTGTTCCTAAAGGTTGAACTTGAGGATATGCTAAAGACATAGGACGGATCCTTTATATGATAAAGTTGAGCTAAGAGAGCATGTAATCTAGTTAGAACCTTTCACTTGGATATGATGAACCATGTGATAGGATGAGAGAAACCCTAGGCATCTTTTGAGAAGTAGAATGCCATAGGTTAATACCTAGAACCTTGAGCAACTTGTGGTTGTCTTGTGATTCACTTGCGAAGTGATGAAGTGAGGTCTTAAGTGTTGTATGCTAAGTGTGCTTAGCACATAGTACTTATTATCATGCATTGGTTACTCCTTTGTGTAGAAAGTAGAGCCAGAGATGCATGGATGACATTTACTCCCTTGTGACACAAGGTTTGAGTTATAGGAAAGACTAGAAACGTGACCTTGCATCTTATGTGATAAGTGAGCTTGGTTGGTTAGTTTGTTAGTTTTCCTTAATTGCTTGGTTAGGAAGGACCTAATGATTACATGTATCTATGAAATACATTGCATATCTTTTTTTCAAACTTGCTATGTCTTGTTTCCTATGTATTGTAACCTAAGATGGTGTGCACAACCATGTGGCCTGAGAACAAGGTGTTGAATCTAGATTCTCCTTGCATTTATGCTTGTATGGTCAGGGATACCGATATGGGAGTGGTAGTAGTACTCTTCCTATTGTGAGAGGAAGGAATCCACTTATTACCAGGTAGTGTGATGGCCTTTTGCCTAACCTATTGAGACAAATACAATGAATGGTAGTTCTTAGGAAATAAGTAAGTGGCATGTGTTTTCTAAAACTAAAAACCTACATCAACATTGCATCATCATATTCTTAGGACCTTGTGTGAGCATAACTATACATCATATCATAAAGCATTGCATTTGTTGGTAGCTGTATGGGGCAGTTTCCTTGCTTGTTGGTGACTCGATAACATCTTATGATTGTATGGGCGATTGTTTGATATCATTGATTATCATATGTTCATTACGGGATAAGATTGTTGCTTGCCATGTGAAAGTTATATAGAATAATATGTATATTATGATAGTGTTGAGCAATGGCTCATTCATCGGTTGCATGCTTAATCTTATGTTCATAGTGTGGTTTGTTTATTGTGAATGAATGAACATTGGTATTGAAATGCTTATACTGAGAAATTGTGATTTCTCACCTCGTTTGTATTTTCATGTAAATCCAAGTACAAGGAAGCAGAAGTAGCAGAAGAACTAGTGTAGTGATTTTGTTTCTTATAATAAATATGTTGTATATTTATTTCCTGCTACCTTGAGTTTGTAAAAGTTGTGTATTACAGTTTGCCTTTGTGAGGCTCTGATGTATATTTATAACTTTTAGTTGTTCAGGCTCTCCATATTTATTTATGTGAATGAATAATATAGGTTTAGTTTGTTGTTATAAGCTAGACGTAGCATAGCTAATATTACTTATCCAGGTATATACATGATATACTAAGTTATCGGTATTAGGATGTTACATTATGGTATCAGAGCAGTTCATCTTGTTGAGTCGGGATGTGGACTGACTATGCTTAGGCATGTTTAGGAGTTTCTATGCGTATGGTTATGCATTTCTTTGTCTTTTGTGCTAGAAGTTGTGATAGAACTGCATGACTTGCCTTTGGTATGACTGCTTTAACTACTATTGCATGGTTACATGATATTGAGATTAGCTACCCCGATATGTATTGTTCTGTGTGTACAAGAAACTATGGTGTCTCCAAGACGAACCCGTGGGAATAGGAACCCTGGTAATGAATGCCCTAACATTGTTGGAGCTTTTATGGCTCTGGCTGATGCATTGAAGGAGCAGACAACAGCTACTACTGATGCAATGAGGGAGCAGACAACAGCTACTACTGATGCAATGAGGGAGCAGACAACCATGACTGCTGAGTCTACTAGAGAGCAAGCAGTTGTCACTACTAGGACGTTTGAGATGATGGGTGTGACCCAGCATCAATAGCCTACACCACCACCACATCAATCGGGGTAACCAAACAAAAAGGTACTAGTGGGGAGAAATCAAAACTTGCAAGACCTCTCAGAGTTCAGGGAAACTAATCCATCATCCTTCAAGGGGGTGTATGACCCGGTGAAAGTTGTGTGTTTAGCTAAAGGAGATGGAGGAGATCTTCACTATTGTGGTTTGCTTAGATGGGCACTGAGTGCTCTTTGCTTTTCCTGTTGGATAGAGAAGCAAAGGATTTGGTGGATGGACATTAAGAAATCTTTCGATCTATCAGGGACTCTGATTATGTAGGAGATCTTCAAGAATTCATGTTTGGAGAAGCATTTTTTTCCACAAAATCTGTGGAGTACAAAGGAATGGAATTTCTAAGGTTAGAGCAAGGCGAGTTGTCTGTTGGTCAGTTGTGGCCAAGCTCAAGGAATTGTCAAAGTTCTCATCCTATATCATAGTGGCACAGTGGTAGTGTGTAAATTTTGAGAAGGGATTGAGAGAAGACATTTTGAGAGTGATCTAGCCTTTTGAAATCAAGGACTTTGTAGCCTTGGTGAACAAATGCAGAATCATTGAGGGTCATGATGGTAAGTCTCAAGAGGGGCAAAGATCATTGGACCTTCAAAAGGGGTAGTGAAACTGCCACCCGTGTGAGAAATAGAGTTCTCTATAGACTTAGTTCCTGAGATGTGATCTATCTCTATAGTACCCTATAGGATGGCACCACTAGAGTTGGCATAACTCAAAAAACAAATCGAGGATTTATTGAGAAAACAATTCATTAGGCTAAGTGTTTCTCTGTGGGGGGCACCTGTGTTCTAGTGAAGAAAAGGATGGTGCCATGAGGCTCTGTGTGGATTATAGACAGTTGAATATGGTGACTATAAAAAACAAGTATCCGTTACTAAGGATAGATGACTTAATGGATCAGCTGAAAGGAGCTGAGGTTTTGTCAAAGATTGATCTTAGGTCTGGATATCTTCAAACAAGGTTTAGAGAAGAAAATATCCATAAAATTGTTTTCAGAACTAGGTAGGGACATTATGAGCATCTCGTGATGTCCTTTGGCTTGACAGATCCACTGGCAGTGTTCATGGGATATGTGCATAGGATCTTTAGACCATACATGGATCAGTTTGTTGTGGTGTTTATCGATGATATTCCAATCTATTCATAGTTAATGAAGGAGCATGAACCACAAATGTGGATAGTGTTAGAAACCCTTAAGGAGAATAGGTTGTTTGCCAAGTTATCTAAATATGAGTTCTGGTTTTCACAGATGCGGTGTTTGGGATATGTGATATTTCAGGGTGGGATTTCTATGGACCCAAGCAAAGTTGATGTAGTGTTACAGTGGGAAAGACCCACCACTATGATCGAGGTCTGAACCTTCATAGGCCTAGCGGGATACTCTAGAAGGTTCATAAATGATTTTTCTTAGTTAGCGCTACCCTTGCCTAGTTTGACTATGAAAGGTAGTACTTTTAAGTGGATTCCGATTTATGAGAACTGTTTTCAAGAGTTGATGTTGAGGTTAACTACTGCACCAGTGTTGGTAATTCTAGGATTTTGTTTTGGAGAACTTTGAAGTATGCTGTGATGCTTCAAAGATGGGTTTAGGATGTGTTCTAAAGCAACACAGGAGAGTTGTTGCCTATACAACATAGGAGAGTTATTGCCTATTCATCAAGGCAGTTGAAGCCTCTTGAAGAAAACTACCTTACTCATAATCTGGAGTTAACGGTAGTTGTAACATCCCGAAAAGTAATAATTTCATGATAAATGATCATTTTATAATATTTGTGATTTTTGAGAATTTTTCTGTGTTTTTCTGAGAACGTGGAATATTTTAATATTATTCCTCGTTTTGCATGCGCACTGAGCGGAGCTGAAAAAATGAGATATTTTTCCAAGAACCTTGAACTGTGAAAACATCGACGGGGGATCTTACTAAACCCGAGCCTAGACACGGTTTACGAGGTTTTATATTTTTTGAGATTTTTATCTGATAAATAAAAATCGCAGAATAATTTTATTATCCATTAGACAATAACTATCAGTTTTTGTTAACTGTAATTTCTGTCCGCTGATAATAAATCTGATACAACATTAATCTTATTTTAGAGAACACTTTAATGACATCACTATGGTGACATCATCCCTATGACATCATTTTGACTTTTCAAAGGAAGGAAGCTTCCTAGCACCTTTCTTTTGGCTTGTTGGAGAAGCTAGGAGGAAGCTTTCTTGCACCTTCCTAATGGCTTCTTCAAGAAGCCAATTCTTCTCTCCTCCTCTCCACCACACATTTTTTAGATCTCTTTGTAGCCACACAATACATAGTCAAATAGAATACAACAGGAACAAAACACTAAAGGGGAAAAGTAGTAATCCTTGGGATAGGCACTGCTCGCAGACAAAGCCGCAACCCCATATATACGTGACGCTCGGTGTCCTAGTCGACACGACAGGCATCAATGCCCCCATGAAGTTGTAATCGTACATAACTAAAGGGATCTCATCCAGGCGCCAAATCGAGAATAATGAATCGTTCCAATCCAATAAGCAAAAGTGTGGCCCCTCATCTTCTTCCTCACGATCATTTATCAAATATATATATATATATATATATATATATATATATATATATAATGAAGTCCAAGAATACAAGAAAGAGGTGAGACATCCTATTTACATTACCAATTATAGCAGTAAAGAAACATAACGCCACAGAGCGCCCACATAGCATTCCAGCACATATATTCATTAACAGTGACAATAGAATAAACAGTAAGAGCAGGACAACAATACATAGCAGTAAGAATCCACAATTATAGGTAAACATCAATAATACCCCAAGCAATCAACAGAGTCTCAGATAATGAACAATTAAAACATTTCAGATAATCATGGCATCAATAACATAACAGTATAATCATCACACAAATAGGTGCCAAATGATATGTCGACTCACAATGCCGACTCACAATGTATGTGCACTTAGTACCAAGATTTTCTATTCCATTTCAAAGATGAACGTTCCGGTAGTCTCCGCCCCCTTAAACAGTTATGCCGGACTACGAAAAGAATAGTGCTTGTCTATTCCTCGTCAATGCGTTGCAATCAGCTTTCTGGCCAGAGGTATTTTACAATGTGATAACATCATCACTAGAACGATCACCGCGCCCTGACACACCTAGAGATCCATCATAGACCACACTATCCAATTCTCGTTCATAAGCTCATACAACCTTTTAACAGTCATCGACTGAGCAAATATTCAATGCATGTTAACTCAATGCATACTCATAGGCTCATCTAGCCTTTTAACAGTCATCGACTGAGTAATTTGTTCAGTGCATACTGATTCAATGCATAATCATAGGCTCACCCAGCCTTTTAACAGTCATAGACTGAGGAAATTGTTTAATGCGTTAACTCAATTCATAATCATAGGCTCATCCAGCCTTTTAACAGCCATCGACTGAGCAATTTATTCAATATATGCTGACTCAATGCATGATCCTAGGCTCATCCAACCCTTTAACACCTCATCGACTGAGGAAATGTCTAATGCATGTTGACTCCATGCACAATCATGTATATTCAACATGTTCACATATATTTCATAATACACATTTTCCATAATATGCCACAATTTGGCCAATTCTGTGTTTACTACGCAACATTGAAGATGTATTTTGATGATAACAAACATGAGGATGATGAGAAGACCAAGTCGAAGTGTTTCAAGATTAGTCTTAAGACTTAGGATCTATCATATATGGAGCTGTCAATTAGATATCTCAATGGTTAATTTTAAAAAGATCTAAAATAATCTGTTTCTTAAATTAAACTGAAGTTTTAAAATCACTTTTAAAAGATCAAAGCTTTTAGAAATTAAAAATAAGCATTTCGAAGCAATTTAGAAAGGTTTTTTAACTGTTTTTAGCTGAGGTATTCGAATACCTCTTTATGGTATTCGAATAACCTGATTCGTAACTTATATTTTCTGCTGTGCCAAAACAGAGGCATTCGAATACCCCATATGGTATTCGAATACCCCATATGGTATTCGAATACCCTAGTTTCAGAATGAACCTTTTTAAATGAGGCATTCGAATACCCCATATGGTATTCGAATACCCTGTTTTCGAAACATGCCTTCTTTTAATGAGGTATTCGAATACCCTTGACTGGTATTCGAATAACCCCAACTTAATCAGTTTTCTAACAGAGTTTTTGACAAAGGTATTCGAATACTTCCTTTAGGCATTCGAATACCCCACGAGAATCAGAGTTAAGTTTTCAAATTCCATACGAGAATAAAAAAGTTTTAAACGTAATTAAATGCTCCCAACGGCTCTCTCTCTCTTGATGCTCTATAAATAGAAGCCTAGGACTTCTCTGATAAAACACTGAACATTGAGATCAATTTTTGCTTGCTTGAAAACGTGCTCTGCCTTATTCTCTCTTTTTCTGAACTTATAATTTTTAAAACTCTTGAGATATTTGAGAAACAGCTCTTTAGTACTTCAATTTGTATTTATCTACTCTTAGTGAGAGTTTCATTTCATCTCTTTATCTAATTCTGTATAACGAGGGTAAGGTATCCCTCAAGATTGTATAAGGGTGAGGTATCCCTTTTGTTTGATTGAGGCTTGAGCACAAGGGTAGAGTTTCCCTGTGTGTGAAAAGTGCTCCTTATTGTAAAGGTTGCAAGTATCTGTTGTTTAAGCTTGTCTTGAATAGTGAAAAATCTCGAACTGTGTTTCGGGGACTGGACGTAGGCCACAAGTGGTTGATGGTCGAACCAGGATAAATATTGTGCCTGTTTTTCTTCTCTTATTCTTTTATCTTTATGCACTTTATTTATTGATTCTTGCAATTTAATTATTAATTGTTCTTTCTCTTCATATCTCTTTCACGTTATTTAATATTTAAATTCAGCAAAGTTTATTTGTTAAAGACGTTTGCAAAAAATTTTGTCACTCAATTCACCCCCCTCTTGAGTACTGGAAGCCACTTGGTAACAAGTGGTATCAGAGCTAGACTTTTGTATAAAGAGCTTAGCCGCTTCAAGAGAACATGGCTTCCTCAAATGGCTTTTCAGAGGGATCTTCCATAAACCGACCACCATTTTTCAATGGGGATGGTTATGCATATTGGAAGGAAAGAATAAAAATTTTCATCGAAGCTATTGATCTAGATGTGTGGGATGCTGTCGAAAACGGTGCATTTATACCTACAAAAATGATCGATGGTGTAAGAACTGAAACTCCTAGGAGTGAATGGTCTGATGATGATAAAAAGAAAGTTCAACATAATTTAAAATCCAAAAACATCATTACCACTGCCTTGGGGTATGATGAATTTTTCCGAATTTCAAATTGCAAAACTGCTAAAGAAATGTGGGACACTTTACAAGTTACCCATGAGGGTACTAGTGAAGTTAAGAGATCGAGAATCAATTCTCTAACTCGCGAATATGAATTGTTTAGAATGAACCAAGGAGAAAGCATTCAAGAAATGCAAAAGAGGTTCACCCACATTGTTAATCATCTTGCATCTTTAGGAAAAAGTTTTACTAACGAAGATTTGATTAATAAAGTATTAAGGTGTTTAAGCAGGATTTGGCAGCCCAAGGTGACAGCAATTTCAGAATCAAGGGACTTGACAACCATGTCATTAGCTACCCTTTTTGGAAAACTTCATGAGCATGAATTGGAACTAAGCAGACTAAGTCAGAGTGAAGAAAATGACAAGAAGAAAAAGGGGATAGCTCTCAAAGCCATCACCTCAGTAAATGATGACAATAATGACGAAGATGATGAAGGCACCGAAAATAATGAAATCAATGAAGAAAACTTTGGACTCTTGGTAAGAAAATTTGGCAAGTTCCTAAAGAAAAAGGGGACACAAAGAAGACCATCCTTTCCTCCAAAGAAAAACTACAATAAAGGGGAAGGGACTTCTACGACTCCAATGTGCTATGAATGTGGAAAACCCGGACACATGAAAATGGAGTGTCCAGTTTATCAAAAGAAAATGGAAAAGTTTGAGAAGAAACCATTCAAGGAAAGAAAAGGAAAAAGAGCCTACATAGCTTGGGATGACAATGACATGGACTCATCTGACAGTTCAGATAGCAAAGAAGCCCACCTATGTCTCATGGCCAAAGGAGAAGAAGAAGAAGAAAGCGACAATGAGGTAAATTCTGATTTATTGCCTTCTTATGATGAATTACAAGATGCCTTCGAAGAATTACATTATGAATCAATCAGACTTACTAAATTAATTACTTCTTCTAAGAAAACAATTTCTTCTCTAGAAAATAAAATTCTTATTTTAAATAAAGAAATAGAAGAATTAAAAATTGAAAATGAAACTTTAGGAATTATCGATGCATGCTCATCTCATTTCTCACATACTTCTACTTCTTCATCTTGTTCTTCATGTCATTTGCTTGAGAAAGAAATTGAAGACTTAAAGAACACCCTTGCCAAATTCACACGGGAGAGATAATCTAAATATTATATTAGGGAAACAAAGGGTTGTTTTTGAAAAAGCTGGAATTGGTTATAACCCGAAAAATTAACATAAATCTTATAAAAATTTCTTCGTTTATTCAAGTACTTCCAGCAGTCCATTTATTAAATGTTTTTACTGTGGAAAGAAGGGTCATAGTGCTTCAACATGCAATGCTAGAAAGAATGTTAACACAAAAATTGGGACAAAAATGATTTGGGTTCCAAAGGGTACATTGCCCAAAACTGACACTCAAGGACCCAAGAAAATTTGGGTACCAAAGGTTAAAAATTAAAATTGTGTTGTAGGTGTGCTTGAAAGCCAGGAGCTCAAATTGGTATCTCGACAGCGGCTGTTCCAAGCACATGACTGGAGATGACTCAAAATTCACCATGTTTATTCCCAAGAGTCATGAACACGTTACTTATGGAGATAACAACAAAGGAAAAATTCTTGGAATCGGCAAAGTTGGTAAGAACCCCAACTCCTCTATTGAAAATGTGTTGCTTGTTGAAGGCTTGAAACATAACCTTCTTAGTATTAGCCAATTGTGTGACAAAGGAAATAAAGTAATTTTTTATTCAAATTGCTGCATAATTGAAGATAAAAATGATAAGCATGTTAAATTTATTGGTCATAGAATAAATAACATTTATATGATTAGTCTTGATGATATATCTTCAAATGATGTGAAATGCCTTTTAAGTAAGAATGATGATTCATGGTTATGGCATAGGAGAATTGCACACATTCACATGGATCACCTAAGGAAGTTAGTCTCTAAAGAGCTAGTAATTAGACTACCAAAGCTTAATTTTGTTAAAGATAAATTATGTGATGCATGTCAAAAGGGTAAACAAATAAAGGTCTCTTTTAAATCAAAAAATATAGTTTCAACTACTAGACCTTTACAACTTTTGCACATGGATTTATTTGGACCCTCTAGAACTATGAGCTTTGGTGGGAATTACTATGCTTTAGTGATTGTGGATGATTTTTCTAAGTTTACATGGACTTTATTTCTTGCAAATAAAAATGATGCATTTCTAGCATTTAAAAGACTTGCCAAAGTTATTCAAAACGAAAAAGGTTTTCAAATTTCTTCTATAAGAAGTGATCATGGTGGCGAATTTGAAAACAATGTTTTTGAAAATTATTGTGATGAACATGGCATTAATCATAATTTCTCTGCCCCTAGAACTCCACAACAAAATGGAGTTGTAGAAAGAAAAAATCGTTCTTTAGAAGAAATGGCGAGAACTATGCTTAATGAGGCTGCTCTTCCTAAGTATTTTTGGGCGGATGCTGTAAATACAGACTTGTTATGTTATGACAGGCCCTTATAAGGCCTATTTTAAAGAAAACCCCATATGAGTTATACAAGGGAAGAAAGCCAAATGTCGCACATTTTCATGTTTTTGGATGCAAATGTTTTGTTTTAAATAATGGAAAAGATAACTTAGGCAAGTTTGATGCTAAGTCTGATGAAGGTATATTTCTTGGTTATTCAAATCATAGTAAGGCTTTTCGTATATATAATAAAAGAACTATGACTATTGAAGAATCTATACATGTTGCATTTGATGAAACTGACCCAAATGGATCGAGAAAGGATCTTGTTATTGATGATGTTGCGAAGCCTTAGCGGAAACACATTTGGATAGCAAGGAAAAAGAAATCAAGAAGCAAGAAGATAAACAAAGACAAGAGGATTCACAAGCTTTGGAACTTCCCAAAGAATGGCGTACCTCAAAATATCATCCGCTTGATCAAGTAATAGGTGATGTATCCAAAGGTGTAAGTACTCGAAACTCCATTAGAAATGCATGTAACCACTTAGCTTTTGTTTCTCAAATCGAACCTAAAGACATCAATGAAGCCTTTAAAGATGAACATTGGTTTCTAGCTATGCAAGAAGAATTAAATCAATTTGAACGAAACCAAGTTTGGGAACTAGTTCCTAGGCCTAATAATCATCCTATTATCGGTACTAAATGGGTGTTTAGAAACAAACTTGATGAAGCTGGCATAATAACAAGAAATAAAGCTAGACTTGTAGCAAAAGGTTATAATCAAGAAGAAGGTATAGACTATGAAGAAACCTATGCACCTGTAGCTAGATTAGAAGCTATTAGAATGTTACTTGCATTTGCTTGCATCATGGATTTTAAACTATATCAAATGGATGTTAAAAGTGCTTTTCTAAATGGCTTTATTCAAGAGGAAGTATATGTTGACCAACCTCCAGGTTTTGAAAATTATGATCTACCTAACCATGTTTTCAAATTGAAAAAGGCGTTGTATGGCTTAAAACAAGCTCCACGAGCTTGGTATGAAAGGTTAAGTAAGTTCCTTTTAGAACACGATTTTACAAGAGGTAAGGTTGACACGACTCTTTTTATTAAAAATAAAAATCATGACATACTTCTTGTACAAGTATATGTAGACGATATTATATTCGGTGCTACTAACGAAAATTTGTGCAAGGAATTTGCTAAAATCATGCAAAGCGAATTTGAAATATCCATGATGGGAGAACTCAATTTCTTCCTTGGACTTCAAATCAAACAAACAAGGAGTGGAACGTTCATTAGCCAATCCAAGTATTGCAAAGAACTTCTCAAGAGGTTTGGAATGGACAACTCAAAGCATATGGCTACACCAATGAGTACCTTATGTTACTTGGATAAAGACGAAGCAGGTAATTCTGTAGAAATTACTAAATATCGAGGTATGATTGGATCTCTTCTCTATCTCACTGCTAGTAGGCCTGATATAATGTTTAGCGTATGCATGTGTGCTAGATATCAAGCTAATCCTAAAGAGTCGCATTTAAGTCTTTGTAAAACGAATTATGAAATATCTAGGTGGCACTACACAAGTGGGCTTGTGGTACCCCAAAGGTGCCACTTGTAGTCTTATTGGTTATTCGACTCGATTTTCTTTGGATGCAAATTAGATCAGAAAAGTACTAGTGGAACATGTCACTTGCTTGTCAATTCCTTAGTTTCTTGGCATAGCAAGAAACAAAACAGTGTGGCTTTATCCACTGCTGAGGCTAAATATGTTGCAGCCGAAAGTTGTTGTACTCAAATTCTATGGATGAAGCAACAACTTCTAGACTTTGGTCTTGACTAGATCACATTCCTATAAGATGTGATAATACTAGTGCAATCAATCGACAAAGAATCCCATTATGCACTCTAGGACTAAGCACATTGAGATAAGGCACCATTTTATAAGAGATCATGTCCAAAAAGGTGATTGTGTGTTAGAATTTGTTAAAACCAATAATCAACTTGCTGATATTTTCACAAAACCTTTACCTAAAGATTCTTTCTTTCATTTAAGAAGAGAACTTGGTATTTTGGATCAATCGTGCATTTAAATTCATACCTTTCTTTCATTGTTATTTATTGATTTATTAATCTTAAATTGTTACTGACTTGAGCGTCGGAGATATCCTCAATTCTGTTTTGCAGGTACTAATTTAATTGGGTAAGTTTCTATCCTTCAAAAATGCATTCTGGACTTAATTTATATGTTTTTTTTCTAAGTTATTCGAATACCTTCATCTGGTATTCGAATACCATCCTTTGCTCGTATGTTTTCATGGTTTATAAGCAGGTGTATTCGAATACCTTAGTGGTTATTATTCGAATAACCTGAAGCCTCTTGCTATCAGGCTTTATTTTCTGTCTCTGAAGTATTCGAATACCCTAAGCAGTATTCGAATACCTGCTTAACTGGGCCAATCCATTTTGGACAGTCTATTCGAATACCTACAGCAAGATAGCCCTGTCCTTTGCGTTTCCAAACAGCTGTATTCGAATACCAATTACGGCATTCGAATACCTTGGGTCTGAGTTATATAACCCCCTTCGTACACCCGTTCCCTCACTCATCTCATCTCTGCATTTCTTCTCTCCTGTTTTCACCTCTTCCTATTCGAATACGTCTGACCCAACCGTTACATTTCTCTTACTCTCTTCAAACCCATCCCTCTCATCTTCAACCTCCATCCATGGCATCCTCCTCCAAGCGTGCTCGCACAAAAATCGCGCCATGCAACAACCCGTTGGATCTGCGAAGGCTCTCCTCCCACCAAGAAAACCTTGGACGCTTCATCTCTCATTTCAGAGAACGCAACCTTGTGCAGCCCAAGTATCTAGATTTGGCATTCTTTGAAAAAGAAGGTGGCTTTGATTTCCTACACCACCGGTGGACATCCGGGCGTGCTTCGTTTTTGCTCCTATAAGGCGGTCCTATATCCTGATCTTGTCAAAATGTTCTACTGCAACTTGAGGATTGAAGGTCTGGAACTCCATTCTGACGTCAGTGATCAGCACATTGTGATCACTCCTCAAGACTGGGTTCGCTTCTTCGGATTAGAATCTGCTGGCCGTAACTACGAAGACTGTGAAGAGCTTATCCAGCAGTTCGACAAGATTCGAGCCATTGAAGATGTTCTTAGACCTGGGTTGGCATTACCCCCGACTCAAAAGGGAGTCAAAGGAGGCATGATGAAGAGCCAGGACAGGCTCTTACATTATGCTTATGCCCACATCCTAGCTCCTAGAGGTGGGAACTACGCCTACCTGAGTGAAGATGATGTGTTTATGCTGTGGATCCTGAAGAAAGGATACCAGATAAACTGGCCCGTCTTCATTATGAAGCACATGATGAGAGCTAAGGGAAAAGAACGCTCTGAGTTACCCTATGGTGTGATCATAACTGCCTTCCTAGGCAAGTATCCGCAGATTGTGGAGACCGAGCGCAAAACTCAGCTGACCCATCATAATGTGTTTGGTGCCTATACGCTGAACAGAATGAAGATGATAAAGACTGATGAAGGCTGGGTATTCCCAGTTGAAGTCGACGATGATGAGGACGACCCAGCTGATCCTGCTGCCCCTGCTGCTCGCTGCTGCCCGGTAGCCCCCCCGCCGCTCTCGCCGCCGCCGCCCATGCTCCTGCTGCTGGATTTAGTTACCTTGGATCACGTCATGGCCACCTTATCTGCTGTGCCAACCGTGCTTATATAGAGGATAACCGAGCTTATCTGGAGCACACCTTCTCTGTTATGTTTGACAGACTTAATGGTGTTGAGCGTGAGCAAGCTGCCTTGTGTGCCTTGCTATCTTCACGGAGTTCTGATTCCCCTCCTCCTCCGCCGCCAGACGCCTATTTCTAGGCTTTATGTTTTCTTTGGTTCTTGCTTGTATTGGCTGGTTATTTTTTGTTTATTGTATATCTGTTGGCAAATTTATTAATAAAAATAGTCTCTTTGTTTCTCTTTGTGTATCCTTTTATGCATTATATATTATCTTTTTGATTATGCCAAAGGGGGAGCAAAATATAACTATGAGAAAAGACAGGTTAAAATAACTAATATTGAATTCCAACATTACGGGGGAGCTACGCACGCACATATTGAATATGAATGTAAGTCTCTTACCTTGTGAATTCCAATTATTCTTATACTGATGCTTTTCTCTATGATAGTTTGTCATCATCAAAAAGGGGGAGAATGTGTTTACTACGCAACATTGAAGATGTATTTTGATGATAACAAACATGAGGATGATGAGAAGACCAAGTCGAAGTGTTTCAAGATTAGTCTTAGGACTTAGGATCTATCATGTATGGAGCTGTCAATTAGATATCTCAATGGTTAATTTTAAAAAGATCTAAAATAATCTGTTTCTTAAATTAAACTGAAGTTTTAAAATCACTTTTAAAAGATCAAAGCTTTTAGAAATTAAAAATAAGCATTTCGAAGCAATTTAGAAAGGTTTTTTAACTGTTTTTAGCTGAGGTATTCGAATACCTCTTTATGGTATTCGAATAACCTGATTCGTAACTTATATTTTCTGCTGTGCCAAAACAGAGGCATTCGAATACCCCATATGGTATTCGAATACCCTAGTTTCAGAATGAACCTTTTTAAATGAGGCATTCGAATACCCCATATGGTATTCGAATACCCTGTTTTCGAAACATGCCTTCTTTTAATGAGGTATTCGAATACCCTTGACTGGTATTCGAATAACCCCAACTTAATCAGTTTTCTAATAGAGTTTTTGACAGAGGTATTCGAATACTTCCTTCAGGCATTCGAATACCCCACGAGAATCAGAGTTAAGTTTTCAAAATTCCATACGAGAATCGAGTTAAGTTTTCAAAATCGAAAGTTTTAAACGTAATTAAATGCTCCCAACGACTCTCTCTCTCTCTTGATGCTCTATAAATAGAAGCCTGGGACTTCTCTGATAAAACACTGAACATTGAGATCAATTTTTGCTTGCTTAAAAACGTGCTCTGCCTTATTCTCTCTTTTTCTGAACTTATAATTTTTAAAACTCTTGAGATATTTGAGAAACAGCTCTTTAGTACTTCAATTTGTATTTATCTACTTTTAGTGAGAGTTTCATTTCATCTCTTTATCTAATTCTGTATAACGAGGGTGAGGTATCCCTCAAGATTGTATAAGGGTGAGGTATCCCTTTTGTTTGATTGAGGCTTGAGCACAAGGGTAGAGTTTCCCTGTATGTGAAAAGTGTTCCTTATTGTAAAGGTTGCAAGCACCTGTTGTTTAAGCTTGTCTTAAATAGTGAAAAATCTCGAACTGTGTTTCGGGGACTGGACGTAGGCTACAAGTGGTTGGTGGTCGAACCAGGATAAATACTGTGCCTATTTTTCTTCTCTTATTCTTTTATCTTTATGCACTTTATTTATTGATTCTTGCAATTTAATTATTAATTGTTCTTTCTCTTCATATCTCTTTCACGTTATTTAATATTTAAATTCAGCAAAGTTTATTTGTTAAAGACGTTTGCAAAAAATTTTGTCACTCAATTCACCCCCCCTCTTGAGTACTGGAAGCCACTTGGTAACAAATTCAAGCATTAACAGAATTTTAATCCCAAGCACAGACCCATAACAGTATAGTGTTAATTTCTCAAGAGTGATAACACACTTTTAGAAGTTCATTTCGGGGTATCACCCTAGCTTAACAAGTCTTATGAGATTATTATAAAGTTCCACTTAAATCAACATCCATTATGGAATCATTATAAAGTTTCACTTAAATTATTGTAACACCCTAAAACTTCCTAAATATAAGACAGTAATTTTGACAGTTACAGAATTCTACTGTTTAGTGATTTCTGCGTAAAATTATTTTAAGTATTCCGTGACTGCTTTTGATCATTTTGAGTGAATTACTCCGTGTCAGAAAAATAATAATTTTCAGGCCGGGGAAAATTTTACATAATTTAATTATTACTGTCAAGTCTTAATTATTTTACATAATCTGATTTGATATTTGTGCATTTTCTAATTTTTGTGATTTTGTGTGTGATTAGGAATTTTTTATATTACTATATTTATTTTAGCGTTATCCGTGGGCCATCTGTGGGCCCAGGGAGGACGTATGTGGGCCCTGCATGGGTCTAGAAAGGTCAAAAAAATTCTATAATCAGAAAAATTCGTATTGTTGAGACGAAGATGGGGGATCTTACTAAACCTGAATCCGAAAATAGTTTTTAAAATTTTCTTTTACTGTGTTTTGCACTGTATTTAATTATCGGTTGATAAAAATACAGTAAAAATATTATTCGAATGGCAATAGCAGATACAAAAATAAATATTGTACTGTGAAATCAATATTAGTGGCTTGGATATCTACCGTTGATGTAATCAACGGTGGAGACTTGATCTTGATTTAATCAACGGTTGAGATTTAGTCTTATAAAGTGGCTAGGACCATTTATATCCCTTGGATGTAAAGTTTGAAGGAGTAATCTTGACCCTTCATGTTGGAGACACATCTAATGGCTAGGATTTCAAGGAGAAAAGATCCAATGGCTTAAATTAAGTCTTCTATCTAAGCCTAAACCAAGAAGCTACATTAATCATAACCATTGATCTAATCAATGGTTAAGATTGCCTAAAATGATGGCTAGGAGATTTGTTGCATTTTGAAGAGTGCATGGAGGGGGGGACGGTTTGGTGCTGCATTTAGGAGCTAAAGCAACAAGTTGAAGACCATAATTGATCACTTTAGTCATTATTGATCACCTTGGTCTTCATTGAACATTTTCAAGAAACAAAGTTATCAAAATTTCTCTCCATCTCCCTTCTTCTCTAAGCTCACGGCCAAGCACTCCAAAATAGCCTTCCATCACTCAACAATTCTATACAACCATATTTCTTGAATCTACACCTAATTCTAAGACACTTTGTAGTTTACACCAAGTTCTAAATCTTTCATCTTCAAGGAGTTTTTCCTAGAGCAAGTTCTAGGGTTCTTAAGGAGAAGTTATGGAAAACTTCATTTCTTCTCTTCTTTTTCATATTCTAAACCATGTTTGATCCATGGTTCCTCTTATTCAAGCTTAATATACTAATTTCTTTGTGTTTGTTTTGTGTTCAAGAGACTTTTGTTGGTGGTGATCTTGTTCAAAATACAAAGTAAGGAGCTTTTTGTGGTTCTTCAAGAGGTAAGAGGGAGATCCATCTCACCAACCAAGCATGGTGGTGAGAGATGGTTTTATATTTGATGGATGGTGAATCTATGTGAGGATTCATATCCATGGTCATGTAATAATTTGTGTGTGTTTATGTGCTTTGATTATTTGTCTATGTTTGATATGATTTGCATGATTTTGTATGATTTTATTGCTTATATGGTATGCTTATAATATGCATGATGAAAACATGTTGAATATATTATGGTGGATGTATGTTGGAATAAGCAATTTTGGCTCCAAATGCCAAGGGGAGGCTACGGTTTTTAGCTTCCAAAAATTAGGGTTTATGTTGAAAATTTTTCAAGAATAAGGTAATTAATTTTTGGTCCCTAAACTAAGGTGAATTTCGGCCAAGACACCTCAAATTAGGTGTTCACAAATTTATATTTTCATGAATGATAAAATTGAATGCTTAGAGAAGCAAGGAAAATAAACAAAAGGTTTGATTTTAAAGAAACAATGTACACAGTTTTGAAAAAGTATTTTTATCAATTTATTTTGTGTAAAACAAGAATGGAACTTAGTTGATTTAGAAGGAAAAATACAAGAATGATTTCAATGGTCATGTCCACGATTTTGAAGGCTGGTAATGTCTTGATTTTTGTGAACAAAGTGATTTTCAAAGTGAAAATATAACTTGATTTAATACAAGGATTTTGGAAAGGGAATCAGAGTGTATTAACACTTGTGAATTGGAATTTTCATACGTGAATGGAAAAGAGAGGTTGAAAGTGTTTGAACCTCAATTTATTTTAAAGAGGATTGATTTTTAGAATTGATTTGGAATTATAAAGAATACGTTGGTAACTTGGGATTTTCTAACGTGTAACTCATTCTTTGGGTTTTGGAGAGCGTTAGTAAATTTTAAAGTTAAAAACATTGATTTAATTCAATGAAATGATGATTTTATGGAATAAATTACGAAAAGTATTTTCTTGAGTAAGAAATGTGTAAAATAATGTGAGAAGTCATATTATTTTGAAAAATGTTGAAAAGGAATTTTTAACAGATGAGAAATATTTTACGAAGTTGAAAAATAGTGAAAAATGATTTACGTAACTTAAAAACGTGATTTTTAAGCTACGCGATTGGAAAAACGTTTAAATATTTCCATGCGATCTGAAAAATGTTGAAATATTTCTACACAGTTTGGAAAGAGTTTAAATATTTTTACATAATTGAAATATTGTTGAAAAATCACTACGTGATTTAAAAATGGTGGAATATTTTTACGTAATTGATGAAAACGTTGAAAAATCAATATGTGATTTGAAAACGTAACAGAAATGTTGCAAAATTGAGAAAACGCGACAAAAGTGGTGCGTGACTATAAAAATGTGATAATAAGATTTTCGTGATTAAATATACAGTAGGATTACTGTTGAACTAGTGGATGGACACTGTGTGAGAAAATGATAAATTTTGCCTGTGATTGGCATTGGTGCATTTTATATGCATGAACTGGTGTATGAACACTGTATATGAAATTTGCCTATGTTTGGCATTGATGCATTGAACATGCATTGGAAAGGTCCGATGGAGTGTATGAGGCTATTTGCCTAGGAGAGACGTACACCTCTTGAGTGGGTGCGATATGCGTAGTGTAAGTCACTTGTTGACCTTGGGGGCATCGGGGTGCGGGTTGCTTACATGGGTGGTTGGTAGCTCTTCTTCCCATAAGTTAGACCGATGCAACGCACCGATGATCCTGACCGAGACACTATTCTTAATCGAGATCTTGTAAAGACTGTCGTGTACATGCTAGATGTGCAAATACAAATGAGAATTGTAGCACTTGGTCTGAGGCATTTTGGTACAGACAGATCTTTTGGATTAACTTCTCCGAATTGAGTATTAGCTCCATGGAGTTGGACATTGAGTCTATGTGCGCATGCATGAAACTGAGCATTTATATCTATGTGATATATTAATTGAGAAATATTAGCTATGACAATTATTCTGTTGAGAAAATACTTGGATGATGATGATGATAATATTGTTAATGGCATGATGGTAAATGTTATTTATTGTATCTATTATTTAATACATTATGATGATGTCATAATTGTTATTATAGTATGATATATCTGTATGTATTATCTTTGTACTTCCATATTGGTATTGGCGTAGGTGATCTCACCTCTTTGTATGTTTATTTGGTACTGTAAATATATTTGTAAAGACACTGAGCAAAGGGTTGAACAAGAGGGTGAAGAAGAGCAAGCTCCAGAGGAAGCTGAGTTTTGATCAGATGGCATCCCGGTCAAGTTTCTTTGGTTACGTGAGATTGCAGTTCCACGGTGGAGCTGGAGCGTGGAGGACTAGTCCCAATGAGAGGGGACTAATTTATGAGGGACACCTGATAGTAAACTTTAGCAGGATATTTCATGGGGATCCGTTTTTCTTTGTAACTATTTTTGTGCATGTGGAATTTTCGTTGTCTATTAGGCGGCATTGGGATACTAGAAACTATGTCCCAACGGAAATTAGTATTGTGTCGTCAGCCCGGACACCTGTCTATAGGGCTATGCATCATATCGGATTCCTACCTGCTGAGGAGTCTGAGGAGGACCCGTCTGAGGGTTCTGCTGCTTAGTTAGACTTGGGCGAGTCTAAACTCTGTTACAAACTATGTCTGTATATATTTAAGTGTGTTATCTAGTTTTAGAGAAATGGTCTGTATATAAATAATCCTGACAGTACGTTTGTAATGTATGATGATGTAAATTATGTGTGATGATGTATAATATTTTATTTTCCGCTAAGGTTATTTTATAGTTATCAAAGAAGAAAGAAAAAAAAATTTACAACTCATATTTTATCACAACATCACATTTTATAACTTGGGGGTAATTTGGGAATTAAGTAACATAAATGTGGCACCCTACGGTGGGTGTTACATTAGTTGGTATCAGAGCCCAAGTTAGAGTCTTATGGGTTTGTGGTTAGGTCTGTCTTGTTTGTGTTGTGTGATTCTCTGTTATTGTTCTCTGAAAAGAAGCAATATTGTTTGAAGATTGACCTTGCTTTCTTTGTGCTGTCCAGTTGAGTAGAGAAAGAAATGGCTGGACGAGGACGAGGACGAGGACGTGTCAATACTAGTGCTGGAATAGGAAATATTGGTGATGACAATCAGAACATGGCTGCAGCTGTAGCTGCAATGCAACGAATGGCTGATGTCGTTGCACAACAAAATCAAAGAGCAACTGAGGATGCTCACAGTTTATCTGAATTCCGTAAGAATAATCCACCGAAGTTTTGGGGAGAATTTGACCCAGAGAAAGCTGAATTGTGGATCCAGGAATTAGAGAAAATATTTGAAGGTATAGGATGTACTGATGAACGCAAGCTGACCTTTGCGACTTTTATGTTAGTCGGAGATGGTGAAAACTGGTGGGCAGGAACCCGAAGATTATTAGAAGCTGAAGGAAGAGTTGTAACATGGCAGCTCTTTTGACAGAAGTTTTTGGCGAAGTATTTTCCAGCAATTGTGCGTCATGCTAAGGAGATAGAATTTCTTAGTCTGAGGCAAGGAGTAATGTCTGTTAGTGAGTATGCGGCAAAGTTCGAGAGCTTATCTAAGTTTTCAAGGTATTTCCAAATGCATCCAGATGAGGATTGGAAGTGTAGGAAATTTGAGGAAGGATTGAAGCTTGACATTAAGTAAGCTGTATCAACCCTGGGAATTAAGCAGTTTTCAGAATTATTGGACAAGTGCCGTAAGGTTAAGGAGATTGATCAACAGCGTGCGGCGAGAAACAAGAACTTTGGACCTACAAGATTCCAGAGAGGAAAGAGTAGTGGAGGAAACCGTTTTCAACAGAAACCATATACTAAACCGGCAAGAAATCAGAACCGGTAGCAATTTGTTGGAGGAAGTTCTGGTGGCAATAAGGCAAGTCAAGCTGGGACTCCTACGTATAACTGTTACAAGTGTGGGAAGAACCATCTGACCAAGGATTGTCAGCATAAAGGAATTGTTTGTTTTAGATGTGGGAAACCTGGACATTTATCCAGGGATTGTGATCAGATAAAGAGGGAACCTTCTATGGGAAATGTTCGTACAGCAAGGCCACAGGCGGGTGGTCGAGTGTATACTATGAGCGGAGAGGAAGCCGCGAAATCTGAGGATTTAATCATGGAGGAGTGTGCTATTGAAGGTAATCCTTTAATCGTACTCTGTGATTCGGGAGCAACATATTCTTTTATTGCATGTGATTGTGTAGAATGTTTGGGATTGACTGTGACTACATTGCCATATGATTTGAGTGTTGCTACTCCTACTGATAAGCCTGTGAAAACTACAAAAGTATGTTTGAATTGCCCTGTATGTGTTAGGGATAGAATCTTTCATGTGGATTTGATTTGTTTGCCTCTTTCCAAGATTAATATAATCTTAGGAATGGATTGGTTATCTTCTAACCATATCCTAATTGATTGTTCGAATAAGACGTTAGTATTTCCTGAGGCTAAAGATCCTAGATTCCTAACGGCAACTCAAGTAGAAGTTTGTTTGAAGGAAGGAGATCATGGGTATCTATTGTTGTCTTCTTTGGAGGTTCAGTGTGAAGATGTCTTAAAGGATATTTTTGTGGTTAATGAATTTCCTGAGGTATTTCCTGAAGATATACTTGGACTACCGCCAGAAAGGGAAATTGAGTTTGCTATTGATTTAGTACCTAGAGCTGGACCTATATCTATTGCGCCATATCGGATATCACCGATAGAGTTGGCGGAGCTTAAGAAACAACTGGAGGATTTGTTGGAAAAGCAATTCGTGAGACCTAGTGTGTCACCATGGGGAGCTCCAGTATTGTTGGTTAAGAAGAAGGACGGAACTTCTCATCTATGTGTAGACTACCGACAATTGAACAAGGTTACGATTAGGAATAAATATCCACTACCAAGAATTGATGATCTGATGGATCAATTGTGAGGAGCCGCAATATTTTCCAAGATTAATTTACGATCTGGATATCACTAGATTTGTGTGAAAGTGGAGGATATTCCCAAAATTGCATTTCGGACTCCTTATGGGCATTATGAATATCTTGTGATGCCATTTGGTGTGACGAATGCACCTGCCATATTCATGGACTTTATGAACAGAATTTTTCGTTCGTACTTAGACAAGTTTGTTGTTGTCTTTATAGGTGACATTTTGATTTATTCTCGAAGTCAGGAGGAACATGCTGAACATCTCAGAGTGGTTCTCTAGATTTTGAAGGAGAATAAGTTGTATGCCAAGTTGTCCAAATGTGAATTTTGGTTAAGCGAAGTTCAATTTTTGGGACATGTTATATCGGAGGAAGGAATTGAAGTTGATGCTTCAAAAGTGGAGACAGTTTTGGAATGGGAAAGAAAAGACATGTAATATAAATCTGTAGTTTTATCGGATTAGCTGGTTACTATAGACTGTTCATAGAGGGGTTTTCGAAGATAGCAGGACCTCTTACCCAACTTACACGGAAGAATCAACCGTTCGTGTGGACTAATGCATGCGAAGAAAGTTTTCAAGAATTGAAAAGATGATTGACTACTTCACCGGTATTGATTCTACCTGATCCGAACGAACCTTTCGATGTATATTGTGATGCTTCGTACTAAGGATTAGGTTGTGTACTTATGCAGAATCGTAAGGTGGTGGCTTATGCTTCAAGGCAGTTGAAAAATCATGAGAGGAATTATCCGACTCATGACTTGGAGTTGGCAGCTGTGGTGTTTGCGTTGAAAGTGTGGAGACATTTTCTCTATGGAGCAACGTTCACTGTTTTGAGTGATCATAAAAGTTTAAAGTATCTGTTTGACCAGAAAGAGTTGAACATGAGACAAAGGCGTTGGCTAGAGTTTCTGAAGGATTATGACTTTTAGTTACAATATCATCCCGGAAAGGCGAATGTCGTAGCGGATGCGTTGAGTAGGAAAATGCTTAGTGCTTCTGTTATGATGATCAAGGAGAAGGAACTGATAGAAGAATTTCGGGATATGCGTTTGTCTGTGAAACTTAAGCCAGGAAGGATACGTTTAAACATGATCACCATTTCAAATGATTTGATGGCTAGAATACGAGATGGACAAAACAGTGATCAGTACTTGCAAGAAGCAAAAGAAGTAAAGAGCCAAGGTGCAGAGGTGGAATTTAGTGAAGGTGCTAATGGAATTTTGAAGTTTCAAGGCAGAGTTTGTGTGCCTAATGATCTAGAAATTAGGAGATTGATTTTGGATGAAGCTCACGGGAGTAAGTTGAGTATGCATCCAAGAGCCACGAAGATATATCGGGATTTAAAACAATTATATTGGTGGCAAGGAATGAAGAAAGATGTTGTTGAGTATGTATCATCCTGTTTAGTCTGTCAAAAGGCTAAGGTGGAACATCAAAGACCTTCGAGAATGTTGCTACCTTTGCCTATACCTGAGGGGAAGTGGGATGACATAGCAATGGATTTTGTGATAGGACTACCAAAAACACGGAAAGGTCATGATTCTATTTGGGTAATTGTTGATCGGCTTACAAAGTCGGCGCACTTTTTGCCAATTAATATTAAGTACTCGATGGAAAAATTAGCCCAAGTGTACATCAGTGAAATTGTTAGACTTCATGGTGTACCATCCAGTATTATTTCGAATCGAGATCCGAGATTTACGTCGAGATTTTGGAATAGTTTGCAAGAAGCGATAGGAACAAAGCTACGACTGAGTTCTGCTTACCATCCACAGACTGATGGTCAGTCAAAAAGAACGATTCAGTCGTTAGAAGACTTGTTGAGAGCTTGTGTTCTGGAAGAAACTGGTTGTTGGGATGAATTTTTGCCATTGATAGAGTTCACATACAACAACAGTTTTCATTCGAGCATAAGGATGGCACCCTATGAGGCATTGTATGGAAGATGATACAGAACACCGTTGTGTTAGTATCAGGACAGTGAAAGTGTTGTATTAGGATTGGAGATTGTTCAACAGACAACTGAGAAAGTGAAGATGATACAAGACAAGATGAGAATAACTCAAACTCGACAAAAGAGCTATGCTGATAAAAGGAGAAAATCGCTTGAGTTTGAAGAAGGTGACCATGTATTTCTGCGAGTGACACCTATGACTAGAGTTGGACGAGTGCTTAAGTCCAAGAAGCTCACTCCAAAGTTTATCTGGCCGTATCAGATTTTACGTCGAGTAGGTCCGGTAGCTTATCAAATTGCATTACCACATTTTCTATCAAATCTTCACAATGTATTTCACGTATCGCAACTACTGAAGTATATTCCTGATCCTACCCATGTTATCGAGCCAGACACAGTACATCTGAAGGAAAACTTAACCTATGAAACATTTCCAGTCAAGATTGAGGATCGAAGAATAAAGCAACTTTGAGGTAAGGAAATTTCATTGGTTAAAATTGTTTGGAACGATGTAAGTGGTGAAGCTACGTGGGAACTAGAAGAAAAGATAAAAGAGCAGTATCCCTATTTATTCTGAGGTGTGAAATCAAGTCTATCAAGTTTCGAGGACGAAAATTCTTTTTAGAGGGGGAGTATTGTAACACCCCAAAACTTCCTAAATATAAGACAGTAATTTTGACAGTTAATAGAATTCTACTGTTTAGTGATTTCTGTATACTGTAAAATTATTTTAAGTATTCTGTGATTGCTTTTGATCGTTTTGAGTGAATTACTCCGTGTTAGGAAAATAATAATTTTCGGGCCGGGGAAAATTTTATCTAATTTAATTATTACTGTCTAGTCTTAATTATTTTACGTAATTTGATTTGATATTTGTGCATTTTTTAATTTTTGTGATTTTGTGTGTGATTATGAAATTTTTATATTACTCTGTTTATTTTAGCGTTATCCGTGGGCCATCTGTGGGCCCAAGGAGGTCGTATGTGGGCCTCACATGGGTCCAGAAAGGTAAAAAATTTTCTATAATAAAAAAAATTTGTACTGTTGAGACGGAGACGAGGGATCTTACTAAACCTGAATCCGAAAACAGTTTTTAAAATTTTCTTTTATTGTGTTTTGCACTGTATTTAATTATCGGGTGATAAAAATACAGTAAAAATATTATTCGAATGGCAATAGCAAATACAAAAATAAATATTGTACTGCAAAGTCAACATTAGTGGCTTGGATAATCAATGGTAGAGACTTGATCTTGATTTAATCAACGGTTGAGATTTAGTCTTATAAAGTGGCTAGGACCATTTATAGCCCTTGGATGTAAAGTTTGAAGGAGTAATCTTGACCCTTCATTTTGGAGACACATCTAATGGCTAGGATTTCAAGGAGAAAAGATCTAATGGCCTAAATTAAGTTTTCTATCTAAGCCTAAACCTAGAAGCTACATTAAATCCTAACCATTGATCTAATCAATGGTTAAGATTGCCTAAAATGATGGCTAGGAGATTTGTTGCATTTTGAAGAGTGCATGGAGGAGGGGGACGGTTTGGTGCTGCATTTAGGAGCTAAAGCAACAAGTTGAAGACCATAATTGATCACTTTAGTCATTATTGATCACCTTGGTCTTCATTGAACATTTTCACGAAACAAAGTTATCAAAATTTCTCTCCATCTCTCTTCTTCTCTAAGCTCACATCCAAGCACTCCAAAATAGCCTTCCATCACTCAACAATTCTATACAACCATATTTCTTGAATCTACGCCTAATTCTAAGACACTTTGTAGTTTACACCAAGTTCTAAATCTTTCATCTTCAAGGAGTTTTTCCTAGAGCAAGTTCTAGGGTTCTTAAGGAGAAGTTATAGAAAACTTCATTTCTTCTCTTCTTTTTCATATTCTAAACCATGTTTGATCCATGGTTCCTCTTATTCAAGCTTAATATACTAATTTCTTTGTGTTTGTTTTGTGTTCAAGAGACTTTTGTTGGTTGAGATCATGTTCAAAATACAAAGCAAGGAGCTTTTTGTGGTTCTTCAAGAGGTAAGAGGGAGATCCATCTCACCAACCAAGTATGGTGGTGAGAGATGGTTTTATATTTGATGGATGGTGAATCCATGTGAGGATTCATATCCATGGTCATGTAATAATTTGTGTGTGTTTATGTGCTTTGATTATTTGTCGATGTTTGATATGATTTGCATGATTTTATTACTTATATGGTATGCTTATAATACGCATGATGAAAACATGTTGATTATATTATGGTGGATGTATGTTGGAACAAGCAATTTTGGCTCCAAAGGCCAAGGGGAGGCTACAGTTTTTAGCTTCCAAAAATTAGGGTTTATGTTGAAAATTTTTCAAGAATAAGAGAATTAATTTTTGGTCCCTAAACTAAGGTGAATTTCGGCCAAGACACCTCAAATTAGGTGTTCACAAATTTATATTTTCATGAATGATAAAATTGAATGCTTAGAGAAGCAAGGAAAATAAACAAAAGGTTTGATTTTAAAGAAACAATGTACACGGTTTTGAAGAAGTATTTTTATTAATTTATTTTATGTAAAAACAAGAATGGAACTTAGTTAATTTAGAAGGAAAAAACAAGAATGATTTCAATGGTCATGTCCACGATTTTGAAGGCTGGTAAGGTCTTGATTTTTATGAACAAAGTGATTTTCAAAGTGAAAATATAACTTGATTTAATACAAGGATTTTGGAAAGGGAATCAGAGTGTTTTAACACTTGTGAATTGGAATTTTCATACGTGAATGGAAAAGAGAGGTTGAAAGTGTTTGAACCTCAATTTATTTTAAAGAGGATTGATTTTTAGAATTGATTTGGAATTATAAAGAATACGTTGGTAACTTGGGATTTTCTAACGTGTAACTCATTCTTTGGGTTTTGGAGAGCGTTAGTAAATTTTAAAGTTAAAAACATTGATTTAATTCAATGAAATGATGATTTTATGGAATAAATTACGAAAAGTATTTTCTTGAGTAAGAAATGTGTAAAATAATGTGAGAAGTCATATTATTTTGAAAAATGTTGAAAAGGAATTTTTAACAGATGAGAAATATTTTACGAAGTTGAAAAATAGTGAAAAATGATTTACGTAACTTAAAAACGTGATTTTTAAGCTACGCGATTGGAAAAACGTTTAAATATTTCCACGCGATTTGAAAAACGTTGAAATATTTCTACGCAGTTTGGAAAGCATTTAAATATTTTTACATAATTGAAATATTGTTGAAAAATCAATACGTGATTTAAAAATGGTGGAATATTTTTACGTAATTGATGAAAATGTTGAAAAATCAATATGTGATTTGAAAACGTAACAGAAATGTTGTAAAATTGTGAAAACGCGACAAAAGTGGTGCGTGATTATAAAAATGCGATAATATGATTTTCACGATTAAATATACAGTAGGATTACTGTTGAACTAGTGGATGGACACTGTGTGAGAAATTGATAAATTTTGCCTGTGATTGACATTGGTGCATTTTATATGCATGAACTGGTGTATGAACATTGTATATGAAATTTGCCTATGTTTGGCATTGGTGCATTGAAGATGCATTGGAAAGGTCCGATGGACTGTATGAGGCTATTTGCCTAGGAGAGACGTACACTTCTTGAGTGGGTGCGATATGCGTAGTGTAAGTCACTTGTTGACCTTGGAGGCATCGGGGTGCGGGTTGCTTATATAGGTGATTGGTACCTCTTCTTCCCGTAAGTTAGACCGATGCAACGCATCGATGATCCTGACCGAGACACTATTCTTAATCGAGATCTCGTAAAGACTGTCCTGTACATGCTAGATGTGCAAATACAAATGAGAATTATAGTACTTGGTCTGAGGCATTTTGGTACAGACAGATCTTTCGAATCAACTTCTCCGAACTGAGTATTAGCTCCATGGAGTAGGACATTGAGTCTATGTGCGCATGCATGAAAGTGAGCATTTATATCTATGTGATATATTAATTGAGGAATATTGGCTATGACAATTGTTCTATTGAGAAAATACTTGGATGATGATGATGATAATATTGTTAATGGCATGATGGTAAATGTTATTTATTGTATCTATTATTTAATACATTATAGTGATGTCATAATTGTTATTATAGTATGATATATCTGTATGTATTATCTCTGTGCTTCCATATTAGTATTGGCGTAGGTGATCTCACCTCTTTGTATGTTTATTTGGTATTGTAAATATATTTGTAAAGACACTGAGCAAAGGGTTAAACAAGAGGGTGAAGAATAGCAGGCTCCAGAGGAAGATGAGTTTTAATCGGATGGCATCCCGTTCAAGTTTCTTTGGTTACGTGAGATTACAGTTCCACAGTGGAGCTAGAGCGTGGAGGACTAGTCCCAATGAGAGGGGACTAATTTATGAGGGACACCTGACAGTAAACTTTAGCAGGATATTTCATGGGGATCCATTTTTCTCTGTAACTATTTTTGTGCATGTGGAATTTTCGTTGTCTATTAGGCGGCATTGGGATACTAGAAACTATGTCCCAACGGAAATTAGTATTGTGTTGTCAGCCCGGACACCTGTCCATAGGGCTACGCATCAAATCGGATTCCTACCTGCTGGGGAGTCTGAGGAGGACCCGTCTGAGGGTTCTGCTACTTAGTTAGACTTGGGCGAGTCTAAACTCTGTTACAAACTATGTTTGTATATATTTGAGTGTGTTATCTAGTTTTAGAGAAATGGTCTGTATATAAATAATCCTGATAATACGTTTATAATGTGTGATGATGTAAATTATATGTGATGATGTATAATATTTTATTTTCCGCTAAGGTTATTTTATAGTTATCAAAGAAGAAAGAAAAAAAAATTACAACTCATATTTTATCACAACATCACATTTTATAACTTGGGGGTAATTTAGGAATTAAGTAACATAAATGTGGTACCCTACGGTGGATGTTACAATTATCATCTCTTATGAATTCATTTTCTAGAGAGATTTCTCTTGTTCTTCCTTTATGTTCAAAGTCATTCTAATCCACAAGATAAAGTCTTTTCTTTATTCTTTCCATTTTATGAGTTCCTAAGGGATCTAAAATTTCCCAATCATCTAGGTCTCCATTCTTGCACTACGTTTTGTGGCCTTTTGTCTTAAAAATCCGTGAGCCTCATTACAACATAAGTCCACCCTTTTTCCTTTATCACAATATTGATTACTTACCATTTAATTACTTATCTCTTATTTTACACAAAATCACTCCAACTTCCTAGAATCCATGACCAAAACCGTGGCCTCACCTTAGGTTAGAAAACCCTCAAAAATTCCCATCCATTAATTCTAACATTATCATTCAACCTTTAATTACATAAGCTTCATTTTATTTGTGTACCAAACCACTTTATACCCCAAAATCCTAGCCAAAACCGTGGACTCATATTAGGGTAGGAAACTCTAAATTTTCCATTTAACAACCCTAACATGATCAAGCAATTTTAACACATCCAATACATTCAAGATCACCATTCAAGCATTAATCCAATTCAAGAATACTTAAACATGCAAAATCACCAAACAAAGTGAGCATACCAACATGGATTTCTCCATCAACAATCACACAAAGGTTTCCTTACTACCAAGATAGGTTGAAGATGATTATCTCCCTCTTACCTCTTGAAGACAACACAAGGAAGCAAGCCTCTTGGTTTCTTGTAGGGATTTTCGTACTACACCTTCAATGAAATCCTAAGGACATCAAAACTCATCAAAATCATCATCAAAGCTTAGAAAAGGAACCCTTGATCACCTAAGAGATCAAGGATCACGAAAATGAGGAGAAAAGATGAAAAAGTCATGAACTTTACCTTAAACTTTCCAACTTTGAAGCTTAATAGATCCAAAACAAAAATGGATGATTTTGGTGATGGTCACAACATGAAAGTTGCTTAGAAAGGTGCCTAGATTCAAGATCAAGGGTTAGTTTAATTAAAAAGCTTGGATGACCAAATATGGTGGTGTTGGCCGTGGATGAGGGTGAGAAAATGGAGAGGAAAGGTTGCGTTTTTGAAGATGACTCCAACTAGAAAAGTGTTTAGAATGTAGTGGAGATCAAGGAAATGTGATTGTTTGAAAGAAAAGCTTGAAGACTCCAAAAATGGTCTCTTGGCCGAAAATGGAACGAGGAGGAGAGAAAGGTGATGACTTTCTTTTGTGAAAGAAAAAGATCCAACAAGAAAGGAAGATCTTCAATGGAAGTGTAGATTTAAGCAAGATTAAAGCTTGAAATCAAGCATCCATGGAGTGTTGAAGGGTGTGGGTGTCGTGGAGTTAGAGAGAAGGAGGAGAAGAGAAGAAGAGAAGAAGGTAGAGAGAAGTTGGAGAAAAGTGAAAATGAAAGTTAGAGAGAGAAAGTGATAGTAAAGTAATTTGAAGTGAAATATGTAATTAGGTGTATTTTGTGTGAGTGTATGAATTAAATTGTGTGGCTACAAAGAGATCTAAAAAACGTGTAGTGGAGAGGAGGAGAGAAGAATTGGCTTCTTGAGGAAACCATTAGGAGTGTAACGCACCTAGATATAGTAATCACAACACAATCGTCATTATGCCACAGTTGCTAAACCTAGGCGTGTCACAACCTCAATATCAGTAATTTTTCAAAATTTAACATTGTTTCTATTATGTGTAGATAGAAAATACGAGTCACGATATGAAATATAATTATATCGACTTACAATCCAAATACAACATTAGTTTAATATAAAATACATAACCATAATCAATGCATAAGATAGCTTACAACAATATTAAACTCAAGTTTCACATAACATAATACAACTACCATATGAATGTTCGGCCTTTCCCGAAGTCTAACACATGAATGGAATGGTCCTACACCTGATCTTCTTCAGTGTTCCCGACGAGTATTACTCGCCCTTGCGACACATCCAAATGGATAGGAGTATGAACATGCGTCATAATCGAAACCTCTCTAGGGAAGAGGCGGCAGTTACTCCACATCTCCCCAATGGGTATAGGGAACTCCACATGTATAGGTATGAAGGCGATGTTCGTACTAGCACCGGGTTCATTACCACTCTGAACTAGGGTTACATCCCCAATGTAAATGATACACTCCACATCACGGTCGAAATGCCAAGCTTCCGAGCCACTATGAAATTGTATCCACGTGCGTAACAAAGGAGCTTGTCCAGACGCTATCACGATGAAACAAAAGTCGATTCTCTAACAATAACTAAGTAAGTCCAACTTGGGTTCTTCACAGTCTTTATTTAATGTGACATAAGACAGAGTAATAAAATAAAGAGGTGAGATACCCAACTTTCATTACCACTATGGAAGTAAGATTAGAACATGGCACAGGGCTCCCACATAGCAATGCAGTTCATATATTCATTAACAGCAACAGTAGAATTTCAAGCAATAGTAAGAATTAATAACAACAGGCAGGTCGCAATAATATCTCAAGCAATCAGCACAATATCCAGATAATTATTATGGAATTAAAGCAGATATTTTTACAGTTACAAGTGTTCATGCTCAACAATTTATGAGACCGATAATGAACAGTGCACAATGCATTACGGTACCAAAAAGCCTACTCCATAGAGCTAGACAAAAACATTTTCGGAGAGAATGATCAAGGAGTAAAGCCAGTATATCGTTAGCCTCTAAAAATAGTGTGCTTCATCTCATAAAAATATTTACGCAACAATGGCTTATACATGACACCTCAACAGTTGATCGCGATATAGGACAGCATCTAGTCAGGATCGTCGGTGTGTTTGCATCGGTCTACCCCACGGCACAGAGGAGCTCATAACTGTCCATGTGAAGCACCCACACCCTGACGCCCCTCGGGCTAACCACTATGACCCTCTGCTTAGTCTATTCACACCCGCACATAGGTGTTATTTAAACTCCTAGGCACATATCGACTTTACCACAATGTCCAATGGACGACACATATGCATGACGACGCAATGTCCAATCATGTATGTTTATCAATTTAAATATATCCAACAGATAACACATATGCATAACGACATAATGTCCAATCATGTATGTTCATCAAAGGTACATTTATCATATTCAATACCGCGACGGTACATAATTCATTATCAATGTCAATACATCATAATCTCATCAACAATTACTTAACCCCACATAGGGTCTTAAATTAATATGGAACCACTCTTCAACCCCAATGTATGTTTATGGTCCATCCATTATCAACATTCCCCATTAAGGGTTCAACGTTTCCAATAACTTAAGTCTTAATAAATTTTGAATTTCCTTAGGTTAAACAACCCTCAAAACTATGGCCTCATAAACCTTTAAGATTCTAATTTTTCTTCCATTTTGTGCACTAGTCTCTTGATACCTAATTTCATAGCTTTTATTTCACATGGGGTCAAATCAATTCCTCAACATCAATACGTACTCACATATAGCTCATCAATTCTCACAAGTTCATATTTTGGATTCACATTTTCAAAGTCTTTAGCTTTGGTCAATTATAAAAATTTTAGGGTAAATAACCCTTCAAAACTGTGGTTTTCTGGTGCCATCATTCAATTAAATTCTTCCACTTCATTATGGATTATGCATGTCTCTAATTTCTTAGTTTCCAAAGATGCACCAAGGCATCCTTTAAACCTTAAACTTTTTCTCTAAAACCGTGGCCCCTCAAGGTTCTCAAAATCTCATTTTCTCTCCATTTTATGTATTAGTTTCTTGATATCAAATCACTTTAATTTTAGTTCACTAAAATCAATTCAATCCCTCATTTTTCCAAGCCATGACCGTGGCTTCCCTCTTGGGTATTAAACCCTTAAAATTTTCCATTCATTAATTCTAATCTTGTCATCCAACAGAAAATCACCTACGCTTTATTTCTTTGTGTACAATAACCAATTTTTATCGCAAAATCCCACTCAAAACCGTGGCACCATGTTAGGGTAGGAACTCCAAATTTTCCATTTAACAACCCTAACATGATCAAGCATATTTAACACATCCAATATATATAAAATCACCATTCAAGCATTTATTCAATTCAAGAACACAAAACATGTAAAATCATCAAATAAAGTGAGCATACAAAGATGGAATCCTCCATCAACAAGCACACAAAGGTTCCCTCACCACCATTAGTGGTTGAAGTGAGTAATCTCTTCTTACCTAAGGAAGAATCACGAAAATGGCTCCTACTTTCTCCTTAGTGAATTTGGTTTTGGGGTCTTCAAAACCCTAGGATTTTCAATCATCAAGAACCAACATTAAACATGGTAAAGAATGAACCTTTGGTCTCCAGTGAGACCCTAGAGTGCGAAAATGAAGAGAAAGAAGAATAAATATGGAAGCTTTACTTCAAAGTTGGAAGCTTTGTCTTAGAAGACAATGGTGGAGGAGTTGGTTTTTGAGAAAAACCCTCCGAATAGAAGTTGTAGAGGAGGTTAAGAGGAGTGTAGAAATGATGTTTGTGAAGAAAAAAATGAAGAGAATGGGTGGAGAGGGTGGCTGGATTTTTGTAGGGGAAAAGTGGAAGAAGAAAGAATGAAGAAAGGTTGGATTTTTTAAGAAACTTTCTAAAGGAAAGATGTAGAGAAGGATGAGGTAAGCATGGAAATGGTCTTGGTGAAGGAAAAAGATGCAGATTAATGGTCAAGAGGGGGCTGCAATTTCGTAGCAATGGAGGAGGGTAGAGAGAAGGAGGAGAAGACTTGAAGAAAATGAAGTTAGTGAGAGAAGTAGGTAGGTATATTTTTGGGTGTAAGGCTTAAGTGTGGGAAGCAAAATTGCTTCCCCTTTACGCCCAAGAGTCCACGGCAATGAGAGAAAAGAGAGGGGTGACGAGCGCCGAACTCAGTCAAAATTATAACCGAAGTTATTACCTAAGCTTGTAGCACAGTGACAACACCGGATCATCTCCACGAGGATTGTAGATGCAATTTAATCAAATCAAGTGAAAGTTAGCAAAGGGGGTTTGACAGTTTAAGATCGCACTTAACAAAATTAAAGGAAGAAATAACAATTAAAAAGCAGTCAATTTAGAAACCTATCCAAGATTGGGTGGATTCAATCATAGACCCTTCATAGAACACTTGAAGCGCAATTGAATTGTTAATTTGGATCTAACCGAGATCTCTGCATCAAATCCAGAATTCATACTAGACGATCGTCTAGAATTTAATTAACAAGTGATAAACACAAATCCTCAATCACACCATTCATGAAGATCTATGTTAATTTCAAGTACCGAATTCAATTAACTTAGGCACAAATCAGTAACCTAACCTTTTCAATTTTGTGATTAATTTAGATCAATCAGTTCTAAGTTTCATCACAAATCTCAATCTTCATTTATGTGATTAGTTTAGATCAATCAGTTCTAAGTTTCATCACAAATCTCAATCTTAAACCAAGATCAATCAGATCAACATAAATAGAATCACCATTCATGCATTCAAGATCAAGAAGAAGAAAAAGAAGAAGAAAGGAGGAATTCAATTACAAATCAAATACAATACTTAACCAAGGTCTCAAGAATCCAAACCACAATCTCTTCAAGAGTTCTAAATTGACCGAAAGTAGCTTAGCCCTCCATTACCATGAAGGGGAGCATCAAAATATACAAAAGCTATGAGAAACTATGAAGAAACAAGAAGAAACTATGAGAGAAATGAAGGAGAATACAACTTGTTATTCATGATAACCAATGGTGCCTTTTATAGAAGTCTAGGGTAACAAAATGACAAAGGGAAATGGATGGATGAGTGGGGTGGTTGAGTGAAGTGGTTGAGTGGATGGATTAGTGGATGAGTGGGTGGATTAGTGGATGAATGAGTGGATTAGTGGAAGAGTGGGTGGATTAGTGGATGAATGAGTGGGTGGTTGAGGACGAAAATTTCTTATCTAACTTGGAAGCCAAAAACGACCAACTATACTTCAGATCCATGAAAAGTACTCTTCATGAAAGTTGTAGATCTTTGTATTGGATATAACATGCATATCTGGATCGTCCAATTTGGCTTCCTACAGCCCAAGATATGACCCAAATACCGCAGGTTGCTCAAACCCAACTTCAGCACCTCTGTTCTGACTTGCAAGCTCAAACTGACCCATTAGACTTCATTTTTTCAAAAAGTGTTCTTCATGAAAGTTGTTTATTTGGATCTTAACTATCAACTATCCAAATTTCAGCCCATCTCCATTATTACAGCTTGAGATATGATTTTATGAGTGCACACCATTCGGATTCTAGTGACAAAACCCGTATTCTGACTTCCATGTAAACTTAGGTCCCTTAGACATCTGTGTAGGACTTTGAGCTCTTCATCAAAGTTGTAGAGCTTCATCCTAGCTTTCCTACAAGGTAAAATTCATGATTATCTGATATCAGGAACTCAAGTTATGGCCAAAATACAAAAACAGTGTCAAATCTCAATAATGCTGAAAATATTCAATTAGGACCATTTTGAGCTTAAACTCACAAAATCATACCAAACTCAATCAATTAAGAATATGGAGAGTGTAAATGACTAAACATAAGGGTTTCTTAATGAATAAAATATGTGATTATCAAATTCCCCACACTTAGCTTTTTGCACTCCTGGGCAAAACTCAAGACCAAAACAAGGACATAAGAGATTAACAAAAATTTAAATTCCAACGACATTCAAGAGCCCAAAATTTTACAATCAAGAAGAACAACCAAATGTTCAAGGGATCAAAATATTCATGAGTTAACAATTCTCCACATCTCAAACTAACAAGCAAGGTATCTTCAACATGAATCGAGAATGATAGATCTTCACAAGATTCCCTCTCAATCTCTCAAGTGTTTAAAAGGTAGGTATTTCTCTCAATTCAACCCATGAAAATTGCACTACCATAAGCTTGCTTATCTTCTACTTCACTACTCAAAACACATGCACACACAAATCATGAGGACTTTATTCAAGGTTGTAGTAAGGTCAAGGTAACAAAAGAGGATAAAATAGATATGAAAAGATAAATACTAAAGAGAATAAAAGCAAATGAGAGTTGAGTTCAAATAACAAGCATAAAAGTTCATCCCAACTCTAATGTATATCCCTTTACATATTCATTTCCCAATCCTTTTCTTCTTTTTTTTTTTTTTTTTTTTTTTATATATATGAACATACTATATACATATATTTTTTTTTTTTTTTAGGCACTCTTTCCTTTTTCAACAACCATTTTGTTCACTTGTTCAAAAACTCATCTATTAACCAAGCTAATGTTCTTTTATTCTAAAGTAAGAACACGATTTTTCAGATAATGAGCTAGAAACAAGGAATGGTCAAATAAGCTCAAAGGGGTTAAGTAAAGGAAAATATACAAGGTTGGCAGGAATTAGAGAATTTTCAAGAAGTCAAAAGAGTGCTTGATATCATATTGAAAACAAGGTTGGCTATTGGTTAAACTAGCTAATTAAGAAAGAGGGCCTCAATCATGTTCATGCATGCAAGTGAAATGTAACTTCAAAAAGAATCAAGTTCTAGAGTGGTCATTAACATGAGTGAAAATCACACAAGAAAGAAGAGAATGACATAAATGTTGAATCCATCCATTAGGCTCAAAATCTCACAAGGTATGCATCCATCAAACTCAATTCATCAATTCAATCATCCATCACCAAGCATATCGGTTCAAGAAGGGAGAAAAGTTATTCAATCATGCAATGAACCCTTTTTTTATTTTTTTTAAATAAAAAAATGCTAAAATCTCTCCCCCACAATTAATATAACATTGCCTTTAATGTGAAAGAGAGATATAGAAAAGAGCAACACAACCTGATAAGAAGTGAATCAACGCCAAGCAGAAAAGAAGCACACTGTCAGTGCCGCATCAGACCCTGAAAAGAAATCAAACAATAAAACTTTAGTACTTCCATAATTTAATACTAATTAATTACTACCTAAAAAACTCCTTACTCTGCCACCAATTAAGATGCGTCTCAAGAGTAAAATTACTTTTTACTCTACCATCACTAATTAGTTTAATAAGTCTATGACAATCATATCATACTTTCCAAACATAACAACAAATTTTTTTTTTATTTTTTTGGGTCAACTATCCTTCCCCCCTAACTAGATCACAACATTGTCCTCAATGTTAAAATATAGATGAGTAAAGGATAGAAGATATTACCTGTTGGAGAAACATGTAATATTTTTTTATTTTTTTCTATTCCACAGCTTTGTTAAGAAAAGATAACAAAAGATCAAAGAAATTATTAACATTCAACAAACCAATGGGTCTATGGTGGATGTTCAGTTCGGCCCAAGAGACAATTTAAAAAATTTCTTCCAAAGTACCAAAACCACACTGGTAAGACAAGAAATGCATCGAATTGTCAACCATTGTTTTCATTCGTCCATGCATAGATGTTACCTGAATTTCTTCTCCAACTGTCCTTCCAGTGATGTTATTTTCAGCTAAAGGTTTAGGAATAACACCTAAAACCGATCGCCTCCTATAAAGGCAGCAAGTGATACAGCCCCCCATTAACCCACGACAACCTCCCCCATATACAAGATGAATATTCCTCGCAGCAAGTGATCGACCAAGAGTGCTAGCTGCGTTTACAAACTCTAATCCTTTCCCATAACTCGACCCACAAAAAACACAGACATTTTTGAGGTTACGAATAGAAGGCCCCATTCTATACTCTTCCTCCCTTTGAGTGTTTTTGAGTTGAAGGAAAATGGAGAAAATGGAGTGTTTAAATAAGAAAAAGAATGGAGAGGGGAATAATTGCATCTATAAGGGTAGGTTGGCTGTTGTCAGAAAAGGTTGAAATTAAGAGACACAGAATCTTTTTTTTTTTTTGACTTTAAGAAAACCATCAAGGTAAAGAAGTCTAGAAACCCCTGAAGGACCCTGCTCAAAGGATCGTCTGTACAAAAATCAAAATACAAAAAAATGATACAAAGATAAAAGAAATAGAAAATGATGACATACCGTATGTATGGGTTTCCATGGCGTATCTTTATACTTGCGCGTCATGAGTGCGAAGAACATCACGTCCATTTTTTTTTTGAAATTGTTAGAAAAACTTGATGAAAGATGAGTGTATACTTACTTAAGATTGGGACGGAGGTAGTCTGCTCTTTCGACTTTGTGCCAAAGCATTGTTGACCAGTATTTGACCCATTCAAGACCAGCGCAACATAGGGCTCCCAAAAGGGACAAGTGGCCATAATGCGACTGGCTGCCTCACATGTGGGATACAATCTACTTTCTTTGTTTTTCAATTAAGAAGGATGGATCAAGATGCATGCATTTCCCCATTCACGGTTTGTGTTACCAAAGCCAACCCTAAGACGTATACATAATTTTTTTTTTTTTTTTTTTTTTTTTTTTTTTTTGTTTTTGTTTTTGTTTTTGTTTTTGTTTTTTTTAATATATTTTTTTTTTGTTTGAAAGATGACATGAAGAAGAATAAGAAGATGATATGTACAGATTGTTTGTGGATATGGCTCACATCTCGCCTCTGGTTTAACGTCCGAAGAATGGCTTAAACGTCTTCTATGAGTCGAGGATAAGCTTCCCATCCAATTTTCTTATAAATTGGCAAACAGGGTCTTTTAGAGTCAGATTCCCAAGACTGTAGCGTTTTTCTTCATCCTTGAAGAGATTCCACAATTTAAGAATTTCACGATGCACCAATCCACAAGAATGCGTCTCAGGAGTCAATAAGATATCATCTAATGACTCCTTACTCAGTCCATTCTTAATGAAGAAAATTTTTTCTTCTCTATTTGCGGAAACCATCCCCAAAGTATGACATCGCTTGTTACAGTTCTATCATCCACATTTGTGACAGACTTGTAACCTTTTTGCTCTTCTCCTTTTAGAATATGAACTTCTTCCAAGACTGGACATATATGAGTCAAATGAAATTGAGGACTCACCTGCTAATCGGACCTTTGCTTCAATTATCTAGTGTATATCTTCTGGCATACCTTTGTGCATTAACAGTCTCAATCTTTCACATCGAACTTTGTAGATTTTTCTCAGAGCATTTTGAGGAAGAGAAGGAAACTGTATTCTCAGGTTTGAAAAAATGACATCCATTTTGAAGGAGAAGAAGGGTTCAGTTATTTTGGGAAACTAAAAAATAAACCGACTTGAGAGTCACGGAGTACCGTATCCGCCACTTAACCGGCAACACAAAGAACTCAAGAACTTGGTTTTCCAGGAATGGTTGAGTCTTTGTCCATTAACTTGAAGCGCATTACCATTCCTAGGATCCTCAATATCTACGGCCCCAAAGGATACACATGTTTGACAACAAAAGAACTGCGCCACCTAGATCTCAATTTCCAAGGAGTAGGTGCAGATGATAATCTCAAAGCAGAACTTCTTTGACCAATTTCCGCAGCTTTTGCAAAAGGTGTAACAGACCATGAATAAAGTAGGCCAATAAAATCCATACAGCAAGATTTTCGTAGTTGTTGTCGCTGAAGAAAAAAAATGACCTCCACATGCTCCCGAGTGACAAAATTTAATGGCGCTACCTACCTCATTGTCGGGCACACATCCTTTTTTTTTCTTTTTCTTTTTTTTTTTTTTTTTTTTTTTTTTTTTTTATTCATAATGCGGATGGAGAAGGTTCATCACCTCCATTTCTGCATTCTCTGGAAGTTCATGATACTGTTTGAGGCGGCGTCCATTTACGATGAAAGCTTTGGCAGTGACCTCACTTTTAATCTAAACAACACCAGAAGGAAAAATCTTAGTAACAATAAATGGTCCATCCCATCTAGACCTTAATTTGCCAGGCATGAGTCGGAGGCAGGAGTTATAGAGGAGAACTTTTTGACCAATCTCAAATGTTTTCCACAGAATCAACTTATCATGGAAGGCTTTGGTCTTCTCCTTATAAAGTTTGGAACTTTCATAAGCCTCAAAGCGGATCTCCTCCAATTGCTGCAGTTGCAGCTTCCTTTCCATACCTGCTTGATCTAGGTCCAAGTTGCACCTTTTCACCGCCCAGAATGCATGATGCTCAATTTCCACCGGCAGGTGGCAGGCTTTTCCAAAAACAATTCGATACAGAAACATCCCGATTGGTGTCTTATAAGCAGTCCGGTAAGCCCATAAAGCATCCTCAAGCCTCTTGCTCCAGTCCTTTCTGTTAGGTTGAATTGTCTTCTGGAGTATTTGCTTGATCTCCCTGTTGTAAATCTCGGCTTGCCCATTAGTTTGGGGATGGTAAGGTGTAGAAACTCTGTGCAAGACCCCATACTTTTTCATCAAAGCTTCCATGCTTCGATTACAAAAATGTGAACCCTGATCACTGATGATGGCCATCGGAACTCCAAACCTGCAGAAAATCTGTGATCTAACAAAATCCACAACAACTTTGGAATCATCAGTTCGAGTAGCTTTCGCCTCCACCCACTTGGAAACATAATCAACAGCTAGCAAAATGTAAACAAAACCAAAAGAAACAGGAAAAGGTCCCATAAAATCAATACCCCATACATAAAAAATCTCACAGAACAATAAGGATTTCTAGGGCATCTCATTCCTTCGAGAAGTGTTTCCTGTTCTTTGGCATTCATCACAAGATTTACAAAACACATATGCATCATGAAATAGAGTGGGCTAATATAATCCAGATTCCAAAACTTTCCTAGCAGTCCTTTAGGGACCAAAATGACCGCCACATGCAAGTGTATGACAATAGCTAAGAATAGAATGGAATTCATTATCAGCCACGCATCTCCTAATGACTTGGTCACTACAAAATTTCCACAGATAAGGGTCGTCCCACACATAATATTTTGACTCACTCTTCAATTTATCAATCTGAACCCTAATAAAATGTGCAGGGAAAATACCAGCAACTAAGAAATTTATCAAATTAGCAAACCAAAAAGTGTTACCTTGCAGCTTGAAAAGCTGCTCATCAGGGAAGACATCGTGGATAGGAAAAGTATTTGCCTCCCTTTCAATTCGGCTTAGGTGATCAGCCACTAAATTCTCCGCTCCACTTTTATCACGAATTTCAATATCGAACTCTTGGAGGAGCAAAATCCACCTAATCAACCTAGGCTTTGCATCAAGTTTCTTCAGGAGAAACTTCAGAGCTGTATGATCTGAAAACACAACCACTCTAGAACCAAGCAAATATGATCGAAATTTGTCTAGCAAAAACAATTGCTAAAAGTTCCTTTTCAGTGGTGGTGTAGTTGACTTGTGCAGGATCTAAAGTTCTTGAAGCATAGGAGATGACATGAGATATTTTGCCGACCCTTTGTGCAAGAACAGCTCCCAAAGCATAATTAGAGGCATCACACATGAGCTCAAATGAGAGTATCCAATCTGGTGGCTGGATGATAGGTGTACTGGTCAATGCTTGCTTCAAGTGATTGAAGGCATCCTTGCATTTCTAGTCAAAATGGAACTCCACTTCTTTTTGTAGCAAGTTGGATAGTGGAAGAGCAATTTTGCTGAAATCTTTTATGAATTGCCTATAAAAACCTGCATGACCAAGGAAAGAACGAACCTCCCGCACACATGTGGGGTAAGATAGGCATGAAATAACATCTATTTTCACAAGATCTACCTCAATACCCTTGCTAGATATTATATGCCCTAAAACTATGCCTTGCTCCACCATGAAATGACATTTCTCAAAATTCAGAACAAGGTTAGCCTTAATGCATTTATGCAAAACTTGAGTCAAACTATCCAAACATGCATCAAAGGAAGAGCCATAGACAGTAAAGTCATCCATGAATACATCCATGCAATTTTCTAAAAGGTCAGAAAATATACTTGCCATACACCTTTGAAAGGTGCCTGGAGCGTTGCACAGACCAAAAGGCATCCTTCTGTATGCAAATGTGTCAAATGGGCAAGTGAAAGTAGTTTTATCTTGGTCTTTTGGGGCTATATGGATCTGAAAATAACCCGAATATCCATCCAAGAAAAATAGTAATGCGACTTGCCACCTAGTCTCTCTAACATCGATCAATGAAAGGTAATGGGAAATGATCTTTCTGGTGGCTTAATTAAGTCGTCTGTAATCAATGCAAACCGCCACTGTTTTGAATTCTTGTGGGTAGTAGCTCATTATTCGATTTTCAACTATCGTAACCCCGATTTCTTTGGAACAACCTGCACGGGGCTCACCCATTTACTATCAGATATGGGATAAATAATGCCAGCTTGCAATAGCTTGGTAACTTCCTTCTTTACCACATCCAGAGTCAGGGGGTTCGGTCTCCTTTGGGGTCGCCTGATCTTGGTTTAGTATCTTCCTCCAACAAAATCCTATGCATGCATGTGGAGGGACTGATACCAGGAAGATCTGCAAGTGTCCATCCGATGGCTTGTTTATTCTGCCTCAAAACCTGCAATAATTTTTCTTCTTGATCAGGTTGTAAATTTTTAGCAACAATCACAGGCAGCTTCTCACCATCTTCCAAATATGCATATTTAAGATGGTCCGGCAAAATCTTTAATTCTAAGGATGGAGGCTGTACAATGGAGGGCAGCAAGCTGTTTAAAATAACTAACTCAGCAACATTAAATTCAACATACTTCTGACTCTCATTTTCACATGCTGCATCATTCAAGTCAGCAGCTACATCACCACTCATAACTGCATAAATCTCAGCACATGCAGCACATGGTACAATATCACAGCCAGCACATGTTTCACAGTAATGTAATCCGAGAAAATCAGCAATATCAGGAAATTCAACATAAATATCAGCATAAGCATCGTCAACTAGCATATCAATCACATCAACATGGAAAACAGAATGCTCCTCTAGGGGATGTCTCATGGCCTCAAAAATGTTAAATTGTACCACATCGTCGCCAAATTCCATGGAAAGGGTGCCAAGATGCACATCTATCTTGGTCTTGGCTGTCTTGAGGAAAGGTCTGCCTAGGATCAATGGAGCATGGTTTGTTGAAGACTCATCTTCCATGTTCAGAATATAGAAGTCTGCAGGAAAAATTAGCTCATTCACCCGAACTAACACATCTTCTAGCACTCCTGCAGGATGAGCAGTGGTCCTATTTGCCAACTGAATCACTATACCAGTAGGTTGCAAAGTGCCAATGTTCAAGGACTGATATATTGACATAGGCATGACATTAATCGAAGCACCCAAGTCTAGCATTGCATGTTCAAATTTGGAGTTACCTATCGTGCAAGGAATTGTGAAAGTTCCAGGATCCTTGCATTTTTGTGGCATGCTTGGTAGAATCATTGCAGAAACATTTCTGCCCATGCTTATTTTCTCAGTACCCTTAAGTCTTCTCTTGTGAGTACACAACTCTTTGAGGAATTTGGCATACTTGGGAATCTGCTTGATTGCATCAAGGAGGGGAATATTGATTTCCACCTTCTTGAATGTGTCCATGACTTCTCTTTCTATTTCTTTTTGTAAAGTATGCTTGGATTGTGTGACTCTATTTGGAAAAGGTAGTGGAATGGACAAATTTGAATTCTCTGCACATTTCTTCTATGTCACAGATTTTTGGACTGAGCTATCCACTTTCTTCTATTCCTGGTCACCTTCTGGTTCCTGCACTTGTAGTTCAGGTTGTGGTGGAGTAGGACCGTCAACTTCTCTGCCACTTCTCAAGCTAATGGCACTTACATTGCCTCTTGGGTTGTTGACTGTTTGTGAAGGCAATTGGTTCGACCCTTGACTTTTCAGCTCACTCAGAGTGGTTGCCATCTACCCAATTTGAGTTTGTAAATTCGGATGGTGGCATTGACATTCTCTGGCTGTTTCATCAAGTCTTCGAAAGGTGGCTTAGCCTGGAGTGGGCTTTGGAACAGTATTTGGAGAAATTTGTTGCATGGGTGGCGGCGCAGGTTGTGCTTGCCTAAATGCAGGTGGTTGGTACTTGTTGCTAGGGCCTGTAGCTTGGTATCTAAAGCGTGTTCTTCTTGTTGGTAGGGCTATTGTTGTTGTTGACCAGAATTTCCATATCTCAGGTTAGGATGGTCCCTCCAGCCAGGGTTATAGGTATTAGAAAATGGATCATATCTGGGCTGCTGCTATGATTGCTGATATTGGGATCTACCAGGAAAAATACCAGCTGCTACAACAGATTGCTCTGGAAAAATAGAACCACCATCCTGAAGTGTGGGGCATGTATCAGTAGGATGAGATGAACAAGAGCAAATGCCACACACAGTTGCATCCATCTGCATTGGTGCTTGTTGTCCCACTACTAACTGCCTCACCAAAGAAGTCAATTCATCAAGTCTGTGTTCCATTCTCTGTTAGTCTACATGAGATGATTGAATCTCATTGACTCCTCTGGTTGAGGTAATAATTTGTGTGCCAAATTGTTGGGTATTGGCTGCCATGTTTGCTATCAAATCTCTCGCTGCTGTAGGGGTCTTGTCTACTAAGGCTCCTCCAGAGGCAGCATCCACTATGCTTCTGTCATTTGGCAGCAACCCTTCATAGAAATATCGAATTAAGAGTTAATCGGTGATTTGGTGGTGGGGACAGCTCGAGCACAGCTTCTTGAATCTTTTCCAATATTCATGCAAGGTCTCTCCTGTCATTTGTCTTATGCCACATATATCTTTTCTAATGGCAGCAGCTCTAGAGGCAGGGAAAAATTTCTCTAAGAACAACCGCTTCATGTCAGTCCAACTTGTTACTGAACCTGGTGAAAGATAAAATAACTAATCCTTGGTCGTATCAGCAAGTGAGAAAGGAAATGCCCTCAGCTTGATGTGCTTTCTTCGAGATCCCATGTGGCTTCATGGTTGAACAAACCACATGGAACTCCTTTAGATGCTTATGGGGATCCTCACCTGCAAAACCGTGAAACTTGGGCAACAAATGTATCAATTCAGATTTTAACTCAAAATCAGCATCAAGATCTGGGTATTGAATACACAAAGACTGGTTAGTTATATCAGGAGTAGCAAGTTCCTTAAGAGTTCTATTCTGCATGTTATCAGCCATGGTTTCAGAATTATTCAAGATCTCAAGTTCACTCCCAATATTAAGATCAAATTCAGAAGCAATTCTTGTACTTAGCCTACGAGCTCTAATCAACCTATGCAAGGTTCTATCAATCTCAGGATCAAAGTCAACCAAGTTATCAGGCTCGGACCTAGTCATGCATCACACAAAAACAAATAAATAAGCAAAATACACTAGACAATGGATAAAAATTTAGAAAAGTTAATAAAAAGATAAAGTTAGTAAAAACACTTAAAATGAAAAGATTACACTTACTAATCCCTGGCATCGGCGCCAAAAATTTGACGAGCGCCGAACTCAGTCAAAATTATAACCGAAGTTATTACCTAAGCTTGTAGCACAGTGACAACACCGGATCATCTCCACGAGGATTGTAGATGCAATTTAATCAAATCAAGTGAAAGTTAGCAAAGGGGGGTTTGACAGTTTAAGATCGCACTTAACAAATTAAAGGAAGAAATAACAATTAAAGAGTAGTCAATCTAGAAACCTATCCAAGATTGGGTGGATTCAATCATAGACCCTTCATAGAACACTTGAAGTGCAATTGAATTGTTAATTTGGATCTAACCGAGATCTCTGCATCAAATCCAGAATTCATACTAGACGATCGTCTAGAATTTAATTAACAAGTGATAAACACAAATCCGCAATCACACCATTCATGAAGATCTATGTTAATTTCAAGTACCGAATTCAATTAACTTAGGCACAAATCAGTAACCTAACCTTTTCAATTCTATGATTAATTTAGATCAATCAGTTCTAAGTTTCATCACAAATCTCAATCTTCATTTATGTGATTAGTTTAGATCAATCAGTTCTAAGTTTCATCACAAATCTCAATCTTAAACCAAGATCAATCAGATCAACATAAATAGAATCACCATTCATGCATTCAAGATCAAGAAGAAGAAAAAGAAGAAGAAAGGAGGAATTCAATTACAAATCAAATACAATACTTAACCAAGGTCTCAAGAATCCAAACCACAATCTCTTCAAGAGTTCTAAACTGACCAAAAGTAGCTTAGCCCTCCATTACCATGAAGGGGAGCATCAAAATATACAAAAGCTATGAGAAACTATGAAGAAACAAGAAGAAACTATGAGAGAAATGAAGGAGAATACAACTTGTTATTCATGATAACCAATGGTGCCTGTAATAGAAGTCTAGGGTAACAAAATGACAAAGGGAAATGAATGGATGAGTGGGGTGGTTGACTGAAGTGGTTGAGTGGATGGATTAGTGGATGAGTGGGTGGATTAGTGGATGAGTGGGTGGATTAGTGGATGAATGAGTGGATTAGTGGATGAGTGGGTGGATTAGTGGATGAATGAGTGGGTGGTTGAGGATGAAAATTTCTTATCTGACTTGGAAGCCAAAAACGACCAACTATACTTCAGATCCATGAAAAGTACTCTTCATGAAAGTTGTAGATCTTTGTCTTGGCTATAACATGCATATCTGGATCGTCCAATTTGGCTTCCTACAGCCCAAGATATGACTCAAATACCGCAGGTTGCTCAAACCCAACTTCAGCACCTCTGTTCCGACTTGCAAGCTCAAACTGACCCATTAGACTTCATTTTTTCAAAAAGTGTTCTTCATGAAAGTTGTTTATTTGGATCTTAACTATCAACTATCCAAATTTCAGCTCATCGACATTATTACAGCTTGAGATATGATTTTATGAGTGCTCACCATTTGGATTCTAGTGACAGAACCCATATTCTGACTTCCATGTAAACTTAGGTCCCTTAGACATCTATGTAGGACTTCGAGCTCTTCATCAAAGTTGTAGAGCTTCCTCCTAGATTTCCTACAAGGTAAAATTCATGATTATCAGATATCAGAAACTCAAGTTATGGCCAAAATACAGAAATAGTGTCAAATCTCAATAATGCTGAAAATATTCAATTAGGACCATTTTGAGCTTAAACTCACAAAATCATACCAAACTCAATCAATTAAGAATATGGAGAGTGTAAATGACTAAACATAAGGGTTTCTTAATGAATAAAATATGTGATTATCAAGGAGGAAAAATTAGCTTCCCCAACAAGCCAAGGCTAGCTTGGTCATTTGCTGGTCAAAGCTTCTCAAAGAAGCTTTGAAGAAAGTACACCAATTTGAATTAAAGTGGATTTGATGGGACATAAAGTGAATTACATTAGGATAAGATGATAGGATTCCTAATGCATGCTATTACTCAATGGCTAATTGTTATTGTTGACAGAAGTCAGTAATAATTGTCCAGCGGATAAAATTTACACAGCGATTTATCGCTTTGTCAGATAAAATTTCTTGAAAAACGTGAAATATTGTAAATCGTGTCCAGCCTCGGATTTAGTAAGATCTCCCGTCGACGTTTCCACAGATCAAGGTTCTCGAAAAAAATGTCTCATTTTTCCGGCTCTGCTCAGTTTGTACGTAAAACGAGAAATAATATTAAAATATTTTACATCTTCAGAAAAATACAAAAAAATTCACAACAATCCCAAATAATATAAAATGATCATTTATCATGAAATTAATAATTTTTGGTATGTTACTCCGGCTCCGCTCAGCGCGAATGCAAAACGAGGAATAATATTAAAATATTCTATATTCTTAGAAAAATACAGAAAAATTTCCAAAAATCACAAATATTATAAAACGACTATTTATCCTAAAATTTTCAATCTTCGGGATGTTGCAACACTTCCCTTCAAATAGAAATTTTGTCCTCCAAATTTTTAATTCTTAGAATAACATGGATGTAATTCCTTCATATTGCCTTCCAACTTTCACATCACGCTTCAAGTTGCGTCAATTCAGATTACCCTTACTAATGTCCCTGTGTTGTTTTGCTCTCCTACCTCAACCTTTACAGAAAGTATTCCATGGGTCAAACTCTCTTTTTATTGTACTGTGTCCTGTTCGATGACATAACTGGAATTAGGAGCATACTTTTGGGATCATGACATATGGAAGATATCATGGAGATTTAAAAAGAAAGGGTAACATAGTTAGTTGACGGACTACCGAACCAATCCGAAGAGGAATTTGATATACTCTGAAGAATTTAGGAGTGATTTTATTGGTAACTCAGACAAGACGACACACCTTTAGTAACATCTCTCTTCATTTCTTACTACTAATACTTCTATTTTAGATTTTCATATACGTTGGTCATTTTTCTACTTCTCTTAAATTTCTCCCAACAGATCATCCAGAATAATAACTATGCCCAATCATACCTCATCCGGTGTCATTTCCTATGACAACCACATGTCCTTGAATTACCCTACCAACTTCTTCTCCCCGGCTACCATAATGAAAATATTAGGTAGTTTCTGGTTCAAAACATCAGCCATGACGTTCGCCTTTCTAGGACGACACTAAGACTAGAGGTCATACTCCTTCAAAAGTTCTAATTGCCTTCTTTGTCTTGTGTTTAGCTCCCTTTTGTCGAATGAATACTTCGGTTCTTGAGATTACTAAAGACGTTGGATGTTGCTCCATACGGAAAGCATCTTTATACCTTCACAGTAATTATACCTGCAGTTAACACCAAGTCATGTGTAGGGTAATTCTCAATGCACCCTCAACTATCTCGAGGCATAAGTCATAACTTCCCAACTTTGCATGAGTACATATCCTAGACCTTGATGTGAAGCATCACGAAACACTTCAAATGTTTCACGGGGATCGAGTAGGACCAAAACGGGCGAGTATCCGAATGTTTCCCCAGCTACAGGAAAATTTTATTCACATGTGTTGGTTCATAAAAGTTTGATTCACTTCTCGTAAACTACATAAGAGATTCTACTATCTTGGAGAACTCATCAACACTCATTCGATAGAAACCAACAAACCCTGCAAGTTATGAGGGTATCATGGTCTCCAGTCCTTCCCATTGCAAAACTGCTTCAACTTTTAACAGAGTCACAATTATCCCTTCATTTGAATTCTCATGACTCAAAACTGAACCTCCTCAAATGAGAATTCGTACTTTGATACTTAGGCATTCACCCCTTCTCTTTTAAAGTCTGGAAAACTAGATCGAGTTGTCCAACATGTCTTTCCTCACGTTCAAGAATAGATCAGAATGTCGTTAATAAAGACAACAACAAATCTGTCTAGGTAAGGATGAAAGATTTGATTCATGTTATTCATGAACACGACAAGAATATTTTTCACTTCGAGCGGCATCACGAGATACCCAAAACGTCCCAAAAGCACGTTCGAACAAAAAAATCATTTCGGGAACATTTCCAATTCCCCATGAACTTAATGTTGACAAGAATGTACATCTATCGTGGAGAGAATAATGACTCTTTTCTCACTGATCCATCGAATTGTTCATCTTTCTCCGAGGACACTCATCCTTGATCATAGTCTTGTTCATTTGATGACGGTCCTCATCTCACTGAGATGTTCCATTCTTCTCCTTAACTGAAAGCACCGTAGCTCATCACGCCAAACTTTTTGACTACGAGAGTGACACTTTTAGTCCCCTTGCTTTTGTCCTCCAAAGAAGACATTAACATGTATCCTCAGGCTCCTTTCCCTCGAAAAGCTCTAACCTTGTTGGCTATTACGAATTCAAAAGTCTTGGATTTGAAAACCACTAAGGTTTTCAATGGAACGATCTAGTAGGATATGACTAGAAAATGATCGATCGATTCCTGAAATCATAAACTCTAATAGATATAACTTTAGGTATGCAAGTCAGATCAACAAAAGATTCGACTTTTAGTAGAACAAGATGAAGTAAACAAACTTGATTGTCAACAAGTCTTGGTAATAAGGATAAAAGTAACTGGGTCAAAGTTAATGAAAATACCGATGAATCCAAATGATCCATACAATTACAAATTGTAAAAGGAGGGGTTACCCCCAGAATTATATAGCATGACTACGGGATCATCAATTGAGGCACAATTCCCATTGTTTAGATCTTCAAACTTAGAGGTCTCAGCACCTCCCAAGGTATAAATTCTGGCTTCTACTTGTGGTTCCACAGCTCTTGCAGCATTGATTGAAGAACTTGCCTTCGCTCGGTTGCAATTACGGGAAACATGTCTAGGCTTTCCACATTTAAAACAGATGACTCCTGCAATTATGCAATCCCTCGTTAGGTGTTCCTTTCTGCACTTGAGACAAAACATTCTCTTGGCCTTGTATCCCTTTGTTAAGTGGTCCTTTCCGCATTTTTTACCTTTCGGTAATGATGTTGGGGTCTGACTGGATCCACTGCCACTAGCACTTTTCCCATGAGTCGAATGTGGCTGTCGCTCTCCTGACAATCGAGAGTATGGTTTCTGGTTGAGCTGATTGGCCTTTCTATTATTCCTCTTGGGGAGTCTAGGCAGTCCATGATTATCCCAAGTTTTACTTTTCTTCAACAGATTTGGAACCTTAACCTCTAGTTCTCACTGTTATGCAGTCCTCTGATCTTGGTGAGCTGTTACATCAGCTATCCTTTGTCTTTCTCCTACAGTCGCAGTCATGCTTTCATCATCTTGTCCTGCGCTCACATGAGTACGTCTATTACGAGCCACTGGCCTCGCACGTCCACCGCGAGCCATTGACTTTCTTCAAAGATGGTCAACACATAAAACAACAGAACAAATGTAATCATCTCAAACAACATCGTCTCCTCTCAGAAACTAAACACAAAGAGTCACACAATTCAAATAAGACAAGTCAAATCAACGAATCCTAATAGTCTCTAACTCGAGCCTCTTCATTCTGCCTTCCATGGTGAAATCTCTTGTAAGTCGTCAACTGCCAAACTGCTCCTCGAACTAAACTTACACCAGTATTTCTTTTTCCAGAAGATCGATTTTCCAAAACTTTTTGATCTCCTTCAAAAAGAACTCCTATTTTCCTAGTACAGTACGCCTCGGTGAAGTCATAGAGTCTTGTACACATAGAACATTACATATTGAGTTGGCCAATCCTTAATATCATGCAATTGTATAACAGTAGCTACTAACATTCAACCTACGGCAAGCCATGCATTCCTTTCCCATCATCTCAATCAAGAGACAAGGAAATGCATAACAGAAAAAAATCTAATATGCCTAAACATAACAAGTCCATACCCTGGCTCAACAAGATGAACTGCTCTGATACCACCTAGTGTAACGCACCTAGATATAGTAACCCCAACACAATAGTCATTATGCCACAGTCGCTAAACCCAGGCGTGTCACAACCTCAATATCAGTAATTTTTCAACATTTAACATTGTTTCCATTATGTGTAGATAGAAAATATGAGTCACGATATGAAATATAATAATATCGACTTACAATCCAAATACAACATTAGTTTAATATAAAATACATAACCATAATCAATGCATAAGATAGCTTACAACAATATTAAACTCAGGTTTCACATAACATAATACAACTACCATATGAATGTTCAGCCTTCCCCGAAGTCTAACACATGAATGGAATGGTCCTGCACCTGATCTTCTTCACTGTTCCTGACGGGGATTACTCACCCTTGCGACACATCCAAATAGATAGGAGTACGAATATGCGTCATAACCAAAACCTCTCTAGGGAAGAGATAGCGGTTACTCCACATCTCCCCAATGGGTATAGCGAACTCCACATGTATAAGTACGAAGGTGATGTTCGTACTAGCACCGGGTTCATTACCACTCTGAACTAGGGTTACATCCCCAATGTAAACGATACACTCTGCGTCACGATCTTTATTTAACGTGACATAAGACAGAGTAATAAAATAAAGAGGTGAGACACCTAACTTTCATTACCACTATGGTAGTAAGAAAAGAACATGGCGTAGAGCGCCCACATAGCAATGCAGTTCATATATTCATTAACAGCAACAGTAGAATTTCAAGCAATAGCAAGAATCAATAACAACAGGCAGGTCGCAATAATATCTCAAGCAATCAGCATAATATCCAGACAATTATTACAGAATTAAAGCAGATATTTTTACAGTTACAAGTGTTCATGTTCAACAATTTATGAGACCGATAATGAACAGTGCACAATGCATTATGGTACCAAAAACCCTACTCCATGGAGCTAGACATAAACATTTTCGAAGTAAATAATCAAGGAGTAATGCAGTATATCGTTAGCCTTTCAAAATAGTGTGCTTCATCTCATAAAAATATTTGCGCAATAATGGATTATACATGGCACCTCAACAGTTGATCGTGATATAGGACGGCGTCTAATCAGGATCGTCGGTGTGTTTGCATCGGTTTACCCCATGGCACAGAGGAGCTCATAACTGTCCATGTGAAGCACCTGCACCCCGATGCCCCCCGGGACAACCACTATGACCCTCCACTTAGTCTATTCGCACCCGCACATAGGTGTTATTCAAACTCCTAGGCACATATCGCCTTTACCATAATGTCTAACGGATGACACCTAATCATGACGATGCAATGTCCAATCATGTATGTTTATCAATTTAAATATGTCCAATGGACAACACATATGCATGATGACACAATGTCCAATCATATATGTTCTTCAAAGGTACATTTATCATATTCAATACCGCGACGGTACATAATTCATTATCAATGTCAATATATCATAATCTCAACAACAATTACTTAACCCCACATAGGGTCTTACAACAATATGGAACCACTCCTCAACCCCAATGTATGTTTATGGTCCATCCATTATCAACATTCCCCATTAAGGGTTCAACGTTTCCAATAACTTAAGTCTTAATAAATTTTGAATTTCCTTAGGTTAAACAACCCTTAAAACTGTGGCCTCACAAGCCATTAAGATTCTAAATTTTCTTCCATTTTGTGCACTAGTCTCTTGATACCTAATTTCATAGCTTTTATTTCACATGGGGTCAACTCAATTCCTCAACATCAATACATTCTCACATATAGCTCATTAATTCCCACAAGTTCATATTTTGGATTCACATTTTCAAAGTCTTTAACTTTAGTCAATTATAAAAATTTTAGGGTAAATAACCCTTCAAAACCGTGATCTTCTCAAGTGCCATCATTCAATTAAATTCTTCCACTTCATCATGGATTATGCATGTCTCTAATTTCTTAGTTTCCAAAGATGCACCAAGGCATCCTTTAAACCTTAAACTTTTTCTCTAAAACCGTGGCCCCTCAAGGTTCTCAAAATCTCAATTTCTCTTCATTTTATGTATTAGTTTCTTGATATCAAATCACTTTAATTTTAGTTCACCAAAATCAATTCAATCCCTCATTTTTCCAAGCCAAGACCGTGGCTTCCCTCTTGGGGATTAAACCCTTAAAATTTTCCATTTATTAATTCTAATCTTGTCATCCAACATTAAATCACCTAAGCTTTATTTCTTTGTGTACAACAACCAATTTTTATCCCAAAATCCCACTCAAAACCGTGGCACCATGTTAGGGTAGGAAACTCCAAATTTTCCATTTAACAACCCTAACATGATCAAGCATATTTAACATATCCAATATACATAAAATCACCATTCAAGCATTTATTCAATTCAAGCACACAAAACATGTAAAATCATCAAATAAAGTGAGCATACAAAGATGAAATCCTCCATCAACAAGCACACAAAGGTTCCCTCACCCCCATTAGTGGTTGAAGTGAGTAATCTCCCTCTTACCTAAGGAAGAATCACGAAAATGGCTCCTACTTTCTCCTTGGTGAATTCGGTTTTGGGGTCTTCAAAACTCTAGGATTTTCAATCATCAAGAACCCATGTTAAACATGATAAAGAATGAACCTTTGGTCTCCAATGAGACCCTAGAGTACGAAAATGAAGAGAAAGAAGAATAAATATGGAAGCTTTACCTTAAAGTTGCAAGCTTTGTCTTGGAAGACAATGGTGGAGGAGTTGGTTTTTGACAAAAGCCCTCCAAATAGAAGTTGTAGAGGAGGTTGAGAGGAGTGTAGAAATGATGTTTGTGAAGAAAAAATGAAGAGAATGGGTGGAGAGGGTGGCTAGATTTTCGTAGGGGAAAAGTGGAAGAAAAGAGAATGAAGAAAGGTTGGATTTTTTAAGAAACTTTCTAAAGGAAAGATGTAGAGAAGGATGAGGTGAGCATGGAAATGGTCTTGGTGAAGGAAAAAGATGCATATTAATGGTCAAGAGGGGGATGCAATTTCGTAGCTATGGAGGAGGGTAGAGAGAAGGAGGAGAAGACTTGAAGAAAATGAAGTTAGTGAGAGAAATGGGTAGGTAAAAGTGAGATATTTTTTGGTGTAAGGCTTAACTATTGGAAGCAAAATTGCTTCCCCTTTGGGCCCAAGAGTCCACGGCAATGAGAGAAAAGAGAGGGGGAAAAATTAGCTTCCCCAACAAGCCAAGGCTAGCTTGGTCATTTGCTGGTCAAAGCTTCTTAAAGAAGCTTTAAAGAAAGTACACCAATTTGAATTAAAGTGGATTTGATGGGACATAAAGTGGATTGCATTAGGATAAGATGATAGGATTCCTAATGCATGCTATTACTCAATGGATAATTGTTATTGTTGACAGAAGTCAGTAATAATTATCCAGCGAATAAAATTTACATAGCGATTTATCGCTCTGTCAGATAAATTTTCTTGAAAAATATGAAATATTGTAAACCGTGTCCAGCCTCGGGTTTAGTAAGATCTCCCGTCGACGTTTCCACAGATCAAGGTTCTCGAAAAAAATGTTTCATTTTCCCGGCTCTGCTCAGTTTGCACGTAAAATGAGAAATAATATTAAAATATTTTACGTCTTCAGAAAAATACAGAAAAATTCACAACAATCCCAAATAATATAAAATGATCATTTATCATGAAATTATTAATTTTTGGTATGTTACTCCGGCTCCGCTCAGCACGCATGCAAAACGAGGAATAATATTAAAATATTCGATGTTCTAAAAAAAATACAAAAAAATTCCCAAAAATCACGAATATTATAAAATGACTATTTATCCAAAAATTATTAATCTTCGAGATGTTACAACACTCCCCTTCAAATAGAAATTTCATCCTCGAAATTTTCATTTCTTAGAATAACATGGATGTAATTCCTTCATCTTGCCTTCCAACTTTCACATCGTGCTTCAAGTCGTGTCAATTCAGATTACCCTTACTAATGTGATCCTTTTGTCCCCGTGTTGCTTTGCTCTCCTATCTCAACCTTTACAGAAAGTATTCCATGGGTCAAACTCTCTTTTAATTGTACTGTGTCCAGTTCGACGACATAACTGGAATTAGTGGCATACTTTTGGGATCATGACATATGGAAGATATCATGGAGATTTAAAAAGAAAGGGTAACATAGTTAGTTAATAGACTACCGGACCAATTCGAAGAGGAATTTGATATAGTCCGAAGAATTTAGGAGTGATTTTATTGGTAACTCAGACAAGACGACACACCTTTAGTAACGTCTCTCTTCATTTCTTACTACTAATACTTCTGTTTTAGATTTTGATATACCTTGGTCATTTTTCTACTTCTCTTAAATTTCTCCCAACAGATCATCTTGAATAATAACTATGCCCAATCATACCTCATCCGGTGTCATTTCCTATGACAACTTTATGTCCTTGAATTACCCTACCAACTTCTTCTCCCCGGCTACCATAATGAAAATATTAGGTAGTTTTTGGTTCAAAACATCCGCCACGACGTTCGCCTTTCTAGGACGACACTAAGACTAGAGGTCATACTCCTTCAAAAGTTCTAATTGCCTTCTCTGTCTTGTGTTCAGCTCCCTTTTGTCGAATGAATACTTCGACTCTTGAGATTACTAAAGACGTTGGATGTTGCTCTATACGGAAAGCATCTTTATACCTTCACAGTAATTATAACTGCAGTTAACACCAAGTCATGTGTTGGGTAATTCTTAATGCACCCTCAACTATCTCGAGGCATAAGTCACAACTTCCTAACTTTGCATGAGTACATGTCCTAGACCTTGATGTGAAGCATTACGAAACACTTCAAATGTTTCACGGGGATCGGGTAGGACCAAAACTGGTGAGTATCCGATTGTTTCCCCAGCTACATGAAAATTTTCTTCACATGTGTTGGTCCATAAAAGTTTGATTCTCTTCTCGTAAACTACATAAGAGATTCTACTATCTTGGAGAACTCATCGATGCTCCTTCGATAGAAACTAACTAACCCTGCAAGTTACGAAGGTATCATGGTCTCCAATCTTTCCCATTGCAAAACTGCTTCAACTTTTGACGTACTCACAATAATCCCTTTATTTGAATTCTCATGACTTAAAACTGAACCTCCTCAAATGAGAATTCGTACTCTGATACTTAGGCATTCACCCCTTCTCTTTTAAAGTCTGGAAAATTGGATCGAGATGTCCAACATGTCTCTCCACGCATTCGAGAATAGATCAGAACGTCATTGATAAAGACAACAACAAATCTGTCTAGGTAAGGACAAAAGATTTGATTCATGTTATTCATGAACACGACAAGAATATTTGTCACTTCGAGTGGCATCACGAGATACCCACAACATCCCAAAAGTGCGTTAAAAAAAAAATCGTTTTGGGAACATTTCCAATTCCCCATGAACTTAATGATGACAAGAATGTACATCTATCTTGGAGAGAATAATGACTCCTTTCATACTGATCCATCGAATTGTTCATCTTTCTCTGAGGACACTTATCCTTGATCATAGTCTTGTCCATTTGACGATGGTCCTCATCTCACTGAGATGTTCCATTCTTCTCCTTAACTGACAGCACCGTAGCTTATCACACAAAACTTTTGACTATGAGAGTGACACTTTTAGTTCCCTAGCTTTTGTCCTCCAAAAAAGACATTAACATGTATCCTCAGGCTCCTTTCCCTCGCAAAGTTCCAACCTTGTTGGCCGTTACAAATTCAAAAGTCTTGGTTTCGAAAACCACTAAGGTTTTCATTAGAACGGTCTAGTAGGATATGACTAGAAAATGATCGATCGATTCCTGAAATCATAAACTCTAATAGATATAACTTTAGGTATGCAAGTCAGATCAGCAAAAGATTCAACTTTTAGTAGAGCAGTATGAAGTAAACAAACTTGATTGTCAACGATAAGTCTTGGTAATAGGGATAAAAGTAACTGGGTCAAAGTTAATGAAAATACATATGAATCTAAATGATCCATACAATTACAAATTGTAAAAGGATGGTTTACCCCCTGAATTATACAGTATGATTATGGGATCGTCAATTGAGGCACAATTTTCATTGTTTAGATCTTCAAATTGAGAGGTCTCAACACCTCCCAGGGTATAAATTCTGGTTTCTGCTTGTGGTTCCGCAGCTCTTGCAGCATTGACTGAAGAACTTGCCTTCGCTCAGTTGCAATTACGAGAAACATGTCTAGGCTTTCCACATTTAAAACAGATGATTCCTGCAATTGTGTAATCCCTCGTTAGGTGTTCCTTTCTGCACTTGAGACAGAACATTCTTGGCCTTGCATCCCTTTGTTGAGTGGTCTTTTCCGCATTTCTTACCTTTCGATAATGATGTCGGGGTCTGACTGGATCCACTGCCACTAGCATTTTCCCCATGAGTCGGATGTGGCTGTCACTCTCCTGACAATCGAGAGTATGGTTTCCGCTTGAACTGATTAGCCTTTCTATTATTCCTTTTGGGGAGCCTAGGCAGTTCATGATTATCCTAAGTTTGACTTTTCTTCAACAGATTTAGGACCTTAACCACTAGTTCTCACTGTTGTGCGGTCCTTTGATCTTGGTGAGCTGTTACATTAGCTATCCTTTGTCTTTCTCCTGCAGTCGCAGTCATGCTTTCATCATCTTGTCCTGCGCTCACATGAGTACATCAATTACGAGCCACTGCCCTCGCACGTCCACCGCGAGCCATTAACTTTCTTCAAATATGGTCAACACATAACACAACAGAACAAACGTAATAATCTCAAACAACATCGTCTCCTCTCAGAAACTAAACACAAAGAGTCACACAATTCAAATAAGACAAGTCAAATCCATGAATCGTAATAGTCTCTAACTCGAGCCTCTTCGTTCTACCTTCCATGGCGAAATCTCTTGTAAGTCGTCAACTGCCAAACTGCTCCTCGAACTAAACTTACACCAGTTATTTCTTTCTCTAGAAGATCGGTTTTCCAAAACCTTTTGATCTCCTTCAAAAAGAACTCCTATTTTCCTAGTACAGTACGCCTCGAAGAAGTCATAGTTTCTTGTACACACAGAACATTATATATTGAGTAGGCAAGTCCTCAATATCATGCAACTGTATAATAGTAGCTACTAATATTTAACCTACGGCAAGCCATGCATTCCTTTCCCATCATCTCAATCATGAGACAAGGAAATGCATAATAGAAAAAAATCTAATATGCCTAAACATAACAAGTCCATACCCCGACTCAACAGGATGAACTGCTCTGATACCACCTTTTGTAACGCACCTAGATATAATAACCACATCACAATCGTCATTATGCCATAGTCGCTAAACCTAGGTGTGTCACAACCTCAATATCAGTAATTTTTCAACATTTAACTTTGTTTCCATTATGTGTAGATAGAAAATACGAGTCACGATATGAAATATAATTATATCGACTTACAATCTAAATACAACATTAGTTTAACATAAAATACATAACCATAATCAATGTATAAGATAGCTTACAACAATATTAAACTCTGGTTTCACATAACATAATACAACTACCATATGAATGTTCGGCCTTCCCCGAAGTCTAACACATGAACGGAATGGTCCTGCACCTGATCTTCTTCAGTGTTCCCGACGGGTATTACTCGCCCTTGCGACACGTCCAAATGGATAGGAGTACGAACATGCATCATAACCGAAACCTCTCTAGGGAAGAGGCGGCAGTTACTCCGCATCTCCCCAATGGGTACAGGGAACTCCACACGTATAGGTATGAAGGCGATGTTCGTACTAGCACCGGGTTCATTACCACTCTAAACTAGGGTTACATCCCCAATGTAAACGATACACTCCACGTCACGGTCGAAATGCCAGGCTTCCGAGCCACTATAAAATTTTATCCATGTGTGTAACAGAGGAGCTTGTCCAGACGCCATCACGATGAAACAAAAGTCGATTCTCCAACAATAACAAAGTAAGTCCAACTTGGGCTCTTCATAGTCTTTATTTAACGTGACATATGATAGAGTAATAAAATAAAGAGGTGAGACACCCAACTTTCATTAGCACTATGGTAGTAAGAAAAGAACATGGTGCAGGGCACCCACATAGCAATGCAGTTCATATATTCATTAATAGTAATAGTAGAATTTCAAGCAATAGTAAGAATCAATAACAACAGGCAGGTCACAATAATATCTCAAGCAATCAGCACAATATCCAGACAATTATTATAGAATTAAAGCAGATATTTTCATAGTTACAAGTGTTCATGCTCAACAATTTATGAGACCGATAATGAACAATGCACAATACATTATGGTACCAAAAACCTTACTCCATGGAGCTAGACATAAAACATTTCAGAGTGAATGATCGAGGAGTAATGCTAGTATATCGTTAGCCTTTAAAAATAGTGTGCTTCATCTAATAAAAATATTTGCGCAATAATGGCTTATGCATGGAACCTCAACAATTGATCGCGATATAGGACAGCGTCCAGTCAGGATCGCCGGTGTGTTTGCATCGGTTTACCCCATGGCACAGAGGAGCTCATAACTGTCCATGTGAAGTACTCGCACCCCGACGCCCCCCGGGCTAACCACTATGACCCTCCACTTAGTCTATTCGCACCCACACATAGGTGTTATTCAAACTCCTAGGCACATATCGCCTTTACCATAATGTCCAACGGACGACACATATGCATGACGATGTAATGTCCAATCATGTATGTTTATCAATTTAAATATGTCCAACGGATAACACATATGCATAATGACACAATGTCCAATCATGTATGTTCATCAAAGGTACATTTATCATATTCAATACCGCGACAGTACATAATTCATTATCAATGTCAATACATCATAATCTCATCAACAATTACTTAACCACACATAGGGTCTTACAACAATATGGAACCACTCCTCAACCCCAATGTATGTTTATGGTCCATCCATTATCAATATTCCCCATAAGGATTCAATATTTCCAATAACTTAAGTCTTAATAAAATTTGAATTTCCTTAGGTTAAACAACCCTTAAAACCGTGGCCTCACAAGCCTTTAAGATTCTAAATTTTCTTCTATTTTGTGCACTAGTCTCTTGATACCTAATTTCATAGCTTTTATTTCACATGGGGTCAACTCAATTCCTCAACATCAATACGTACTCACATATAGCTCATCAATTCCCACAAGTTCATATTTTGGATTCATATTTTCAAAGTCTTTAACTTTAGTCAATTATAAAAATTTTAGCGTAAATAACCCTTCAAAACTGTGGTCTTCTCAAGTGTCATCATTCAATTAAATTCTTCCACTTCATTATGGATTATGTATGTCTCTAATTTCTTAGTTTCCAAAGATGCACCAAGGCATCCTTTAAACCTTAAACTTTTTCTCTAAAACCGTAGCCCCTCAAGGTTCTCAAAATCTCAATTTCTCTCCATTTTATGTATTAGTTTCTTGATATCAAATCATTTTAATTTTAGTTCACCAAAATCAATTCAATCCCTCATTTTTCCAAGCCAAGACCGTGGCTTCCCTCTTGGGTATTAAACCCTTAAAATTTTCCATTCATTAATTCTAATCTTGTCATCCAACATTAAATCACCTAAGCTTTATTTCTTTGTGTACAACAACCAATTTTTGACCCAAAATCCCACTCAAAACCGTGGCATCATGTTAGGGTAGGAAACTCCAAATTTTTCATTTAACAACCGTAACATGATCAAGCATATTTAACACATCCAATATATATAAAATCACCATTCGAGCATTTATTCAATTCAAGAACACAAAACATGTAAAATCATCAAATAAAGTGAGCATACAAAGATTGAATCCTCCATCAACAAGCACACAAAGGTTCCCTCACCACCATTAGTGGTTGAAGTGAGTAATCTCCCTCTTACCTAAGGAAGAATCACGAAAATGGCTCCTACTTTCTCCTTGGTGAATTCGATTTTGGGGTCTTCAAAACCCTAGGATTTTCAATCATCAAGAACCAACATTAAACATGGTAAATAATGAACCTTTGGTCTCCAGTGAGACCCTAGAGTACGAAAACAAAGAGAAAGAAGAATAAAAATGGAAGTTTTACCTCAAAGTTGGAAGCTTTGTCTTGGAAGACAATGGTGGAGAAGTTGGTTTTTGAGAAAAACCCTCCAAATAGAAGTTGTAGAGGAGGTTGAGAGGAGTGTAGAAATGATGTTTGTGAAGAAAAAAAATGAAGAGAATGGGTGGAGAGGGTGGCTGGATTTTCGTAGCGGAGAAGTGGAAGAAGAGAGAAGGAAGAAAGGTTAGATTTTTTAAGAAACTTTCTAAAGGAAAGATGTAGAGAAGGATGAGGTGAGCATGGAAATGGTCTTGGTGAAGGAAAAGATGAAGATTAATGGTCAAGAGGGGGCTGCAATTTCGTAGCTGTGGAGGAGGGTAGAGAGAAGGAGGAGAAGACTTGAAGAAGATGAAGTTAGTGAGAGAAGTGGGTAGGTAAAAGTAAGAAATTTTTGGGTGTAAGCTTAAGTGTGGGAATTTTAATGCATGCTATTACTAGAATGGACAATTTACTGATTGATAGAACAAAATTGCTTCTGTAATTGGCCTCAAAAGAGTCCACATGGAAAATAGTTTTGATGATAACAAACATGATGAAGATGATGTATAGTTCAAGTACCAAGAGTAAGCATTGCAACAAGAAAGCAAAAATCTAATTTATGCTTAACTCACAGAGAAGAAAGTTTTGATAACAACAAAATCATGTCGAAGACCAAGTCCAAAGGAAGATTAAATGGTATAGCTTATAGGACTTAAGGTCTTTTTGTAAGAAGCCCTCTAAATATCTCAAATATGTTTTCAAATATTTAAAAATAGTTTTCACATATTAAAATACCCAACAAACAAGTTTTGAAGGTTTAGTTATGATGGTAGTTCAAATTTATGAAAAATAGCAAAGTTTGAGTTTTGAAAATCTGACCTTTAGTTACTCTTTTGATCATAACTTTCAAAATAAAATTTTTGTTTTAAAACTTATTTCATTTGAAAATAGACTCAAATATCTTTCCAATGACTGGTCATTTGCTTACCCATAATAGTTCAACCAAGTGGCACCCCTTTGGGTTTCATCTTACCGCATACCTTACGGATAAGAAATGAAGAAATTATGACCATTTAAAGTTGGATTTCAAAATCGAGTGGTGTATTCGAATAACCATATAGGTATTCGAATACCACACCCCGTAAATGTCCAAACGTGTTTTAAGGATCTATTGAATAACACAAGGTATTCGAATACCACAACATAGAAAACGTTCCAAAACACATTTTTGAAGGATCTATTCGAATACCACACAAGGTATTCGAATACCACAACCCAGAAATCACGTAACGGCTATTTTCTGGAGCTTTTAATGAATGAAATTAATACCCAACGGCTCTTTTTCTTGGAACACTATAAATACATGGTTTTGGTCATCTTTTACACCAGCCCCATGATCTGAACTATTTTTTGCTTGTGCCAAAAACGTGATTCTCTATTTTCTCATATTTTCTGTGCTCTTTTCGCCAAAACCTTGAGATATCATAAGAGAGCTTCCTAGTGCTTCAATTTGTAACATTTTCTCTTTGTGAGAGTTTCTCTTCATCTATATTCTATTTCTTTGTAAAAGGGTGAGGTATCCCTTAGTGAAATTGTGAGGTGAGGTATCCCTTGTTGTAAAGAAGGTGAGGTATCCTTCAAAGGGGTGAGGTATCCCTCTAAAGTTTGTGTAAGGGTGAGGTATCCTCCGCAGGTGAGGCTTTAGCACAAGGGTAGAGTTTTCTGTGTGTGAAAAGTGCTCTATTGTGTAAAAGTTGCAAGCACTGTTGTTAAGCTTGTATTGAATAGTGAAAAATCTCGAACTTGTGTTTAGTGGACGTAGGCCACAAGTGGTTGGTGGTCGAACCGGGATAAATATCGTGTCTGCTTTTTCTACCCTTAAGCTTTTATCTTTATGCACTTTATTTATTCTTGCAATTTAATTATTAATTGTTCTTCTTATCTTCATCTCATTCACGACTTTTAATAATTAAATTCAAGTATAATTTATTTGTTTAAGGCTTTTGCGAAAAATCCTTAATACTCAATTCACCCCCTCTTGAGTACTTGAAGCCACTTGGGTAACAAGTGGTATCAGAGCTAGACTCTTGTATAAAGAGCTTAGCCGCTTCAAGAGTACATGGCTTCATCAAATATTTTATCAGAAGCAACTTCCATAAATCGACCACCCTTTTTCAATGGGGATGGTTATGCATATTGGAAGGAAAGAATGAAAATCTTTATAGAGGCTATTGATCTAGATGTGTGGGATGCTGTCGAAAATGGCGCATTTATACCTACACGCGTTGTCAATGGTGTAAAAACCGAGACACCTAGAAGTGATTGGTCTAAGATGATAAAAGAAAAGTTCAAAATAACTTAGTAGCCAAAAACATCATTACCTCAGCCTTGGGGCATGATGAATTTTTTAGAATTTCAAATTACAAAACTGCTAAAGAAATGTGGGACACTTTACAAGTTACCCATGAGGGTACTAGTGAAGTTAAGAGGTCGAGAATCAATTCTCTAACTCGTGAATATGAATTATTTACTATGAACCAAGGAGAAAGCATTCAAGAAATGCAAAAGAGGTTCACCCACATTGTTAATCATCTTGCATCATTAGGAAAGAATTTTACTAACGAAGATTTGATTAACAAAGTGTTGAGATGTCTTAGCAGGATTTGGCAACCCAAAGTAACGGCTATTGCGGAATCAAGAGACTTATCAACAATGTCTCTAGCCACCCTATTCGGAAAGCTTCAAGAACATGAGCTGGAACTAAATAGGCTCAATCAAAGTGAAGAGCATGATAAGAAGAAGAAGGAATTGCACTCAAAGCCACTTCTTCCATACTTGAAGATGATGATGAGGATGCTGAAAATTTTGAACTAAGTGAGGAGAATCTTAGTCTCCTTGCGAAAAAATTCGGAAGATTCCTAAAGAAAAGGGGTTTCAAAGAAGACCACCCCTTCCTCAAAAGAAGGCATATCACAAAGGAGAAAGATCCTCCACTCCTCCAAAATGCTACGAATGTGGAGAATTGGGACACATAAAAATGGAGTGCCCAATCTATCAAAGGAAAGTGGAGAAGTATGAGAAAAGGCACTCAAGGGAAAAAAAAGAAAGAAGAGCCTACATAGCATGGGATGACAACGACATGGACTCCACTGATAGCTCAGATAGTGAAGAAGCTCAACTTTGTCTCATGGCCAAAGGAGAAGAAAAAGAAGAAGAAAGCGACAACGAGGTAAATTCTGACTTATCTCCTTCTTATGATGAATTACAAGATGCCTTTGAAGAATTGCATGACGAATCAATAAGGCTCACTAAATTAATTTCTTCATCTAAGAAAACTATCTCTTCTTTGGAAAATCAAATTCTAATTTTAAATAAAGAGATTGAAGAATTAAAAATTGAAAATGAAACTTTGGGAATTATTGATGCATGCTCATCTCATTCCTCACATGCTTCTACTTGTTTACCTTGTTCTTCATGTCATTTGCTTGAAAATGAAATTGAAGATTTAAAGAATACCCTTGCCAATTCACATGTGGAAGAGATAATTTAAATATTTTATTAGGAAAACAAAGGGTTGTTTTTCAAAAGGCTGGAATAGGATATAACCCGAATAATCAACACAAATCCTATAAAAATTATTTTGTTAATTCTAGCATCTCATGTAGCCCATTTGTTAAATGTTTCTATTGTGGAAAGAAGGGTCATAGTGCTTCAACATGCAATGTAAGGAAAAATATCAATACAAAAATTGGAACCAAAATGGTATGGGTTCCTAAGGGCCCTATACCCAAAACTGACAATCAAGGACCCAAGAAAATTTGGGTACCAAAAACCAAAAATTGAATTGTATTGCAGGTGCGCTTGATAGCCAAGAGCTAACTTCGGCATTTTTGAAAGTGGTTGCTGCAAGCACAAGACTTTAATAAATTCCAAGCTCTCCTTCTTGTCTCTATCAGGCTTGGACTTGCATTCATATGAGTATTTCCATCAAAAGGTAAGCTTTCTTATCTCAAATATGCCTTCTGGATGCAAAATATATGCTTTTATGTTTGAGTTATTCGAATACCTCCCTGTGGTATTTGAATACCATTGCATCTGTACGTGAAAATTCATGTTTTTCTGATAGGTCTATTCGAATACCCTCCCATGGTATTCGAATACCATACATCAATACAGAGTTCTTGTGGTTTTATTAGCTGGAGCATTCGAATACCCAAATGTGTATTCGAATAACCTGAAAAATCTTCATCATCGACTTGTTACATGCTATCTAGGAGTATTCGAATACCTTACAAGGCATTCGAATACTTGCTCCTTCTGGAGTTTATAAAATGTGATGGGTATTCGAATACAAAGAAGAGGTATTCGAATACCACATGGTGAAAGCAAGTTTTTCATCGTCCTCTCTATTTCGTTTCGCTTCTATTCTTTTTTTCTTGCATATGCAATGCAAATAACATGCTTTTAATCTTATTTCATCAAGCCTTCATTTATGCCTTATATGAAAATCACATGATGTTCTTAAATGCATATTTCTTGGCTTTTGTTCTTTGCTCTTTTATTTTTTTTTTCTAAAATATGCTCAATGTAATTGGCTATTGTTTTGATATACGAACAAGTGCAATAAGTGGTATATGAAATATTTAATATCTATGTTTTTATTGACATATGTCAGATTTATAAGAAATTGATAACAAGTGGTAAATGCTTTACATTTTGACAACAAGTGGTATCAAACAAAGTGGTATGAACGTAATAACAAGTAATAACAAATGATAACAAATGATATCAAACAAGTGGTTACTTGGCCAAATTAATCGATATATATATTTTTGCCCTTGAGAATCATTTGCTGCTTTTGCCTCATTGTTTTAAATGCTTATTGGCTTATGAGTTTGACTAACCCCTATGGATCCAACATTAATGGATACTAATGAAAGCACTCTGAATTTTGTTGTAGGGAGAACACTACCTCAAGCATAAATTTAAATGGAAAAAATTCATTCAACTTGAGGACATGCATATATTGTTTAATATGATAAAATAGGAGAGAAAAATACTTGCCCCATCTTTTTGATCATGACAAAAGGGGGAGAATGGTATCAAATGTACAAAAGGGGGATAACAAGTTTAAATGTCTTTGTTTGAGAAAAGTCAAAAAAAAAGTCAAAACAAAAATAGAAATTGGATTCCAAAAGTAAGGGGGAGCTGCTGTGCACATCTCTGATATAAATCACCTCTTATGAAAAAGAGAGGGAGTAAGTATCTCTAAACAATCTTTGTGAATTCCAATTTCTATGAACTAATGCTTTTCTCAATGATAGTTTGTCATCATCAAAAAGGGGGAGAATGTAATTGGCTAGCTGACATGGAAAATAGTTTTGATGATAACAAACATGATGAAGATGATGTATAGTTCAAGTACCAAGAGTAAGCATTGCAACAAGAAAGCAAAAATCTAATTTATGCTTAACTCACAAAGAAGAAGGTTTTGATAACAACAAAATCATGTCGAAGACCAAGTTCAAAGGAAGATTAAATGGTATAGCTTATAGGACTTAAGGTCTTTTTGTAAGAAGCCCTCTAGATATCTCAAATATGTTTTCAAATATTTAAAAATAGTTTTCACATATTAAAATACCCAACAAACAAGTTTTGAAGGTTTAGTTATGATGGTAGTTCAAATTTATGAAAAATAACAAAGTTTGAGTTTTGAAAATCTGACCTTTGGTTACTCTTTTGATCATAACTTTCAAAATAATTTGATTTTTGTTTTGAAACTTATTTCATTTGAAAATAGACTCAAATATCTTTCCAATGACTGGTCATTTTCTTTAAACGGATAAGAAATGAAGAAGTTATGACCATTTAAAGTTGGATTTCAAAATTAAAGTGGTGTATTCGAATACACCATATAGGTATTCGAATACCACACCCCAGAAATGTCTCCAGAACGTGTTTTTAAGGATCTATTCGAATACCACACAAGGTATTCGAATACCACAACATAGAAAACGTTCCAAAACACATTTTTGAAGGATCTATTCGAATACCACACAAGGTATTCGAATACCACAACCTAGAAATCACGTAACGACTATTTTTTGGAGCTTTTAATGAATGAAATTAATACCCAACGGCTCTTTTTCTTGGAACACTATAAATACATGGTTTTGGTCATCTTTTACACTAGCCCCATGATCTGAACTATTTTTTGCTTGTGCCAAAAACGTGATTCTCTATTTTCTCATATTTTCTGTGCTCTTTTCGCCAAAACCTTGAGATATCATAAGAGAGCTTCCTAGTGCTTCAATTTGTAACATTTTCTCTTTGTGAGAGTTTCTCTTCATCTATATTCTATTTCTTTGTAAAAGGGTGAGGTATCCCTTAGTGAAATTGTGAGGGTGAGGTATCCCTTGTTGTAAAGAAGGTGAGGTATCCTTCAAAGGGGTGAGGTATCCTCTAAAGTTTGTGTAAGGGTGAGGTATCCCCGACATGAGGTGAGGCTTTAGCACAAGGGTAGAGTTTTCCCTGTGTGTGAAAAGTGCTCTATTGTGTAAAGGTTGCAAGCACTGTTGTTAAGCTTGTATTGAATAGTAAAAAATCTCGAACTGTGTTTCTGGGATTTGGACGTAGGGCCACAAGTGGTTGGTGGTCGAACTAGGATAAATATCGTGCCTGCTTTTCTACCCTTAAGCTTTTATCTTTATGCACTTTATTTATTCTTGCAATTTAATTATTAATTGTTCTTCTTATCTTCATCTCATTCACGACTTTTAATAATTAAATTCAGTATAATTTATTTGTTTAAGGCTTTTGCGAAAAATCCTTAATTACTCAATTCACCCCCCCTCTTGAGTACTGAAGCCACTTGGGTAACACTCCCCCTTTAGGCCCAAGAGTCCACGACAATGAGAGAAAAGAGAGGGGGAAAAATTAGCTTCTCCAACAAGCCAAGGGTAGCATGGTCATTTGGTGGTCAAAGCTTCTCAAAGAAGCTTTGAAGAAAGTATACTAATTTGAATTAAAGTGGATTTGATGGGACATAAAGTGGATTACATTAGGATAAGGTGATAGGATTCCTATTGCATGCTGTTACCCAATAGACAATTGTTACAGTTGACAGAAGTCAGTATTAATAGTCCAGTGGATAAAATTTACACAGTGATTTATCGCTCTGTCAGATAAAATTTTTCAAAAAACGTGAAATCTCGTAAACCGTGTCTAGTCTCGAGTTTAGTAAGATCTCCCGTCGACGTTTCCATAGATTAAGGTTCTCGGGAAAAATGTCTCATTTTCCCAGCTCCGCTCAATTTGCACGTAAAATGAGGAGTAATATTAAAATATTTTACATCTTCAACAAAATATAAAAAAATTCACAACAATCCCAAATATTATAAAATGATCATTTATCATGAAATTATTAATTTTTGGGATGTTATCCAGCTCCGCTCAGTGCGCACGTAAAATAAGAAATAATATTAAAATATTCCACATTCTTAGAAAAATACAAAAAAATTCTAAAAATCACAAATATTATAAAACGACTATTTATCCTCAGTATACCTAGGTGAAGTCATAGTTTACTGTCCACACAGAACATTACATATTGAGTAGGCTAGTCCTCAATATCATTCAACTGTATAACAGTAGCTACTAACATTCAACATATGGCAAGCCATGCATTCCTTTTCCATCATCTCAATCAAGAGGCAAGGAAATGCACAACAGACAAAATTCTAACATGCTTAAGCATAGCAAGTCCATACCCCGGCTCAACAAGATGAACTGCTCTGATACCACCTAATGTAACATCCCTTGATATAGTAACCACGGCACAATCGTCATTACACCACAGTTACTAAATTCAGGCGTGTCACAGTTCCAATTACAGTAATTTCAAAAATTCCCATTATACATGAATAGAAAATAAGAGCCTTGCATAAAACATAATTATTTACCCAGCTATTTTATACACAACCACTGAAATAAAGACATATTTCATATATACATTATAGTCATCCTTAACACAAATCATAAATCACTGATAACACAACATATAGTACTTACATATTCAAATAGAATACAGCAGGAACAAAACACTAAAGGGGAAAAGTAGTAATCCTTGGGATAGGCACTACTTGCAGACAAAGCCACAACCCCATATGTACATGACGCTCGGTGTCCCAGTCGACACGATAGGCATTGCATGATATTGAGGACTGGCCTACTCAATATGTAATGTTCTGTGTGGACAGGAAATTATGACTTCACCTAGGTGTACTGTATTAGGAGAATAGGAATTATTTTGTGAGGAGATCAAAAGGGTTTTGGAAAACCGATCCTCTGGAGAAAGAAATAACTGGTGTAAGTTTAGTTCGAGAAGCTGTTTGGAAGTTGACGACTTGTAGAAGTTACGCCATAGAAGGCTGAATGACGAAGCTCAAGTTGGAGACTATTAGGATTCATAAATTGAACTTGTCTTGTTTGAATTGTGTGATTCTGTGTGTTTAGTTTCCGAGATGAGGCAATGTTGTTTGAAATAATTATGTTTGCTTTATTGTGTCATATTTCATCTATCTTCGAAGAAAGTTAATGGCTCACGGTAGACATACAAGGGCAATGGCTCGTGATGGATGTACGCATGTAAGCATCAGACAAGATAATAGAAGAATGACTGCGACTGCAGAAGAAATGCAAAGGATAACTGACGTGATAACTCACCAAAATCAGAGGGCTGCGTAGCAATGAGAATTGGAAGTTGAAGTTTAGAATCTATTAGAGGAAAGTCGACTTTGGGGCAACCTTGGACCACCTAAATCCCAAAGGAGGAATAATAAAAAGGCTAATCAATTTAAGAATAAGCTATATTCACGATCACCGGGAAAGCAACAGTAACATCCAACTCATAGAGAAAGTGTTAGTGGTAGTAGATCCAGTCAGACCTCGACATCTCTTCTAAGATGCAAGAAATGCGGAAAGAACCACTTCACGAGGGAGTGTAAGATCAAAGGGATAATCTGCTTCAGGTGCAGAAAGCCCGGACATGTTTCTAAACAATGTGCTTTAGCAAAGAAGAAGTCTTCTGTTAATGATGCGAGTGCTTCAAAATCCCAAGTTGAAGGGGAAAATTACACCCTGGATGGAGCGAAGGTTTCCCAGACTAAAGATCTTAACGATGGAGATTGTGCCTCAAGCGATGATCCCGTAACTATGTTGTACAATTCTAGGGGCAACCCATTTTTTTATAGTTTGTGACCGTATAGATCATTTGGAATCATTTGTGTCTTTATTATCTTCAACTTAGTTGTTTCCATTACTATTACTAAGACTTGTTATTGATACTTAAGTTTGTTTAATCTATCCTAATTCTACTAAAGATCGAATCTTTTGTTAATTTGTCTTGCTTACCTAAAATCACCCCTATTAGAATTCAAGATTATAGAAATTAATTGGTCACTTTCTAGTTATATCCTGCTAGATCGTTCCAATGAAAACCTTAGTGATTTCCGAAACTAGGACTTTTGAATTCATAACGGCCAGTAAAGTTGAAGCCTTGTTAGGAAAAAGAGCCTAAGGATGCGTGTTACCTTTCGTGGAGGACAAAAGCAAGGGGAATATAAGTGTCACTCTTATAGTAAAAAAGTTTTGCGTGATAAGTTATAGTGCTGTTAGTAAGGAAAAAATGGAACTTCTTGTTGAGATATGGACTGTTGCCAATTGAACAAGATTAGGATCAAGGACGAGTATCCTCGGAAGAAGATAAACAATTCAATGAACCAACAAGAAAGGAGTCATTGTTCTCTCCAAGATAGATGTGTGTTATGGTCATCATTAAATTCGTGGGAATTTGAGGATGTTCCTAAAACAATTTTTTGAGTGTGTTTTGGACATTATGGGCATCTCGTGATGCCGTTCGGAGTGACAAACGCTCCTGTCATATTCATGGATAACATGAATTGTATCTTCTATCCTTACTTAGAACAGAATTATCGTTGTTATTAATGATGACATTCTGATCTATTCTTGAAGATGTGGAGAGATACGTTGGACATCTCAGTATAGTTCTCCTGACTTTAAAGAAGAGGAAGTAAATGCCAAAGTATCAGAGTACGAATTCTCGTTTGAGGAGGTTCAGTTTTGGATCATGAGATTTCAAAGGAATGGATTGTTGTGGATCAGTCAAAAGTTGAAGCAGTTTTACAATGGGAGGGACTGGAGACCATGGTACCTTAGTAACTCCCAAGGTTAGTTAGTTTTATCGAAAGAACATCGATGGATTTCCTAAGACAGCAGAATGTCTTGCTTAGCTTACAAATAGAGAATCAAACTTTTTGGTGGACTAACACATATAGAGGAAGTTTTCCAAGGATTGAGAAGATATTTGGATGTTCGCTAGTTTTGGTTCTACCTTATCTCGGGGAACCGTTTGAAGTGCTCTGTGATACTTCGCATTAAGGTCTAGGATGTGCGCTCATGCAAAATTGGGAAGTTATGACTTACGCCTCGAGGTAGTTGAGGGTGCACGAGGAGAATTACCCAACTCACGACTTGGTGTTAGCCGCAATTGTATTTGCTTTGAGAAAATAGAGACACTATCTGTATGGAGCAACATTCAACGCCTTTAGCAATCACAAGGGCCTGAAGTATCTATTCGACGAAAAGGGAACTGAACATGAGACAGAGAAGATGATTAGAATTTTAAAGGAGTATGACGTCTAGCTTTAGTGTCGTCTTGTCTGAGTTACCAATAAACTCACTCCAAAATTCTATGGACTATATCAAATTCCTCTTCGGATTGGTCTGGTAGCCTATCAATTGATTTTGTCATCCTTTCTTTCTAATTGTCATAATGTCTTTCGTATGCCATGATTGCGAAAGTATATCCCCGATCCAGCCCATGTCATCAAACTGGACACAATACAATTAAGAGAGAGTTTGATCTATGGAATGCTTCCTGTAAAGGTCAAGATTAGGAGAGCAAAGCAACGCTGAGGCAAAGAGATCACATTAGTAAGGGTGATCTGAATTGACATGACTAGAGGCGCGACGTGGAGGCCAGAAAATAAGATGAAGAAACAACGTCAATATTTATTCTAAGGAATGAAAATTTTGAGGACGAAATTTCTATTTGAAGGGGAGAGTTATAACATCCCAAAAGTAATAATTTCATGATAAATGATCATTTTATAATATTTGTGATTTTTCTGTATTTTTCTGAGAATGTGGAATATTTTAACATTATTCTTCGTTTTGCATGTGCACTGAGCGGAGTTGGAAAAATGAGATATTTTTCTCGAGAACCTTGAACTGTGAAAACGTTGACGGGGTACTTACTAAACCCGAGGCCAAACATGGTTTACGAGATTTCACATTTTTTGAGATTTTTATTTGATAAATAAAAATCGCAGAATAATTTTATTATCTGTTAGACAATAACTATCAGTTTTTGTTAACTATAATTTTTTCTGCTAATAATAAATTTGATACAGCGTTAGTCACATTTTATAGAACACTTTAATGACATCACCATGGTGACATCATCCCCATGACATCACTTTGACTTTTCAAAGGAAAGAAGCTTCCTAGCACCTTCCTTTTGGCTTGTTGGAGAAGCTAGGAGGAAGCTTCCTTGCACCTTCCTAATGGCTTCTTCAAGAAGCCAATTCTTCTCTCCTCTTCTCCACCACACATTTTTGAGATCTCTTTGTAGCCACACAATTTAATTCATACACTTACACAAAATACACTTAATTATACATTTCACTTCAAATCACTTTATTATCACTTTCTCTCTCTAACTTTCATTTTCACTTTTCTCCAACTTCTCTTTACCTTCTTCTCTTCTTCTCTTCTCCTCCTTCTCTCTAACTCCATGGCACCCACACCCTTCCACACTCCATGGATGCTTGATTTCAAGCTTCAATCTTGCTTGAATCTACACTTCCATTGAAGATCTTCCTTTCTTGTTAGATCTTTTTCTTTCACAAAAGAAAGTCATCACCTTTCTCTCCTCCTCCTCCCATTTTCAGCCAAGACACCATTTTTGGAGTCTTCAAGCTTTTCTTTCAAACAACCACATTTCCTTGATCTCCACTACATTCTAAACACTTTTCTAGTTGGAGCCATCTTAAAAAACTCAACATTTCCTCTCTATTTTCTCACCCTCTTCCACGGCCAACACCACCATTTTTGGTCATCCAAGCTTTTTCATTAAACCAACCCTTGATCTTGAATCTAGGCACCTTTCTAAGCAACTTTCATGTTGTGACCATCACCAAAATCATCCATTTTCGTTTTGGATCTATCAAGCTTCAAAGTTGGAAACTTTAAGGTAAAGTTCATGACTTTTTCATCTTTTCTCCTCATTTTCATTATCCTTGTTCTCTTAGGTGATCAAGGGTTCCTTTTCTAAGCTTTGATGATGATTTTGATGAGTTTTGATGTCCTTAGGATTTCATTGAAGGTGTAGTACGAAAATTCCTACAAGGAACCAAGAGACTTGCTTCCTTGTGCTGTCTTCAAGAGGTAAGAGGGAGATAATCCTCTTCAACCTATCTTGGTAGTAAGGAAACCTTTGTGTGATTGTTGATGGATAAATCCATGTTGGTATGCTCACTTTGTTTGGTGATTTTGCATGTTTAAGTATTCTTGAATTGGATTAATGCTTGAATGGTGATCTTGAATGTATTGGATGTATTGAAATTGCTTGATCATGTTAGGGTTATTAAATGGAAAATTTGGAGTTTCCTACCCTAATGTGAGTCCACGGTTTTGGCTAGGATTTTGGGGTATAAAGTGGTTTGGTACACAAATAAAATGAAGCTTATGTAATTAAAGGTTGAATGATAATGTTGGAATTAATGGATGGGAATTCTTGAGGGTTTTCTAACCTAAGGTGAGGCCACAGTTTTGGTCATGGATTCTAGGAAGTTGGAGTGATTTTGTGTAAAATGAGATATAAGTAATTAAATGGTAAGTAATCAATATTGTGATGAAGGAAAAAGGGTGGACTTATGTTGTAATGAGGGTCACGAATTTTTAAGGCAAAAGGCCACAAAATGTAGTGCAAGAATGGAGACCTAGATGATTGGGAAATTTTAGATCCCTTAGGAACTCATAAAATGGAAAGAATAAAGAACAAGACTTTATCTTATGGATTAGAATGACTTTGAACATAAAGGAAGAACAAGAGAAATCTCTCTAGAAAATGAATTCATAAGAGATGATAATTTAATTGAAACTTTATAATGATTCCATAATGGATGTTGATTTAAGTGGAACTTTATAATAATCTCATAAGACTTGTTAAGCTAGGGTGATACCCCGAAATGAACTTCTAAAAGTGTGCTATCACTCTTGTGAAATTAACACTATACTGTTGTGGGAGTGCTTGGGACTAAAATTAATGTTAATGCTTGAATTGGCCAAATTGTGACATATTATGGAAAATGTGTATTGTGAAATATATGTGAACATGTTGAATATATATGATTGTGCATGGAGTCAACATGCATTAGATATTTGCTCAATCGATGCTCATGGGAAGTCTTGAAATTGGATGAGTCTAGGATCATGCATTGAGCATGTATTGAATAAATTGCTCGATCCCTATCTAGGAGTTAAAAAGCTGGATGAGCCTATGATTATGCATTGAATTAGTATGCACTAAACAAATTGCTCAGTCGATGACTGTTAAAATTGGATGAATGACCTATGAGTATTGAGTTAACATAATTGAATATTTGCTCGCTTGATGATTTCAACTTGCCCATGAGCCTATGAATGAGCCGTGGATAGTGTGGTTTATGATGGAGGTTCTGGGTGAAAATTCGGGCGTGGTGATCCCTCTAGTGATGATGTTATCATACTGTAAAATACCTCTGCCCGAAAAGCCGATTGCAACGCACTGATGAGGAACCGACAAGCACTATTCTTTTCGTGGTCCGACATAGACTGTTTAAGGGGACAGAGACTACCGGAACGTTTATCTTTGAAATGGAATAGAAAATCTTGGTACCAAGTGCACATGTATTGCGAGTTGGCATATCATTTGACACTCATTTGTGTGACGATTATACTGTTGTGTTATTGATGTCATGATTATTTGAAATGTTTTAATTGTTCATTATCTGAGACTCTGTTGATTGCTTGGGGCATTATTGATGTTTACCTGTTATTGTGGATTCTTACTGCTATGTGTTGTTGTCCTGCTCTTACTGTTTATTCTATTGTCACTATTGATGAATATATGTGCTGGAATGCTATGTGGGCACTCTGCGCTATTATGTTTCTTTACTTTGCCATAATTGGTAATGTAAGTAGGATGTCTCACCTCTTTCTTGTATTCTTGTACTTAAATTATATATATATATATATATATATATATATATATATATTTGATAAAAGATCGTGAGGAAGAAGATGAGGGCCACACTTTTGCTTCTTGGATTGGGACGATTCATTATTCTCGATTTGGCGCTGACGAGATCCCTTCGATTACGTACGATTGCAACTTCGTGGGGGCATTGATGTCTGTCGTGTCGACTGGGACACCGAGCGTCACGTACATATGGTGTTGTGGCTTTGTCTGCGAGTAGTGCCTATCCTAAGGATTACTACTTTTCCCCTTTAGTGTTTTGTTCCCGCTGTATTCTATTTGACTATGTAAGTACTATACGTTGTGTTATCAGTGATTTGTGATTTGGTTTAAGGATGACTATAATGTATATATGAAATATGTCTTTATTTCAGTGGTTGTGTATAAAATGGCTGGGTAAATAATTATGTTTTATACGAGGCTCTTATTTTCTATTCATGTATAATGGAAATTTTTGAAATTCTCAGCTCAATGCACACGCAAAACGAGGAATATATTAAAATATTCTGCGTTCTCAGAAAAATCTAGAAAAATTCTAGAAAATTCCAAATATTGTAAAATGATCATTTATTTTGAAATTATTAATTTTCGGGATGTTACAGTAGTAGTGTTTGCCTTAAAAGTAGAAGACTTTTCTTATATAGAGTTAAAATATCATCTGGGTAAGGCCAATGTGGTGGCTGATGCACTAAGAAGGAAATCCCTACATGTGTCCCAAATGATGATCCAGGAGAGTGAACTTCTTGAGATTTTTAAAGACATGAGCCTTTCAGTAACTATGTTACCACTTAGTCTCAGTGTGAGTCAAATGGACATGATAAGTGACTTGAGTACTCAGATCTTAAAAGCTCAAAAAGAATATGAGACTCTTAAGGATACAAGTGATCAGATCTTTTTAGGTAATCCTAAAGAGTTTTGATATGAGCGGATGATGGGTATGAGGAAAGTGTTGTAACATCCCGAGAAAACATGTTAGGCTTGCATATGGTTTCAAAGGTACTATTATACTTGTATAACATGTCAGTTAAGTTTGGGGACAAACTGAGTTCGTTTAAGTGCTTAGTTGTAACCAAGAAGTTGAAAATTAGCTTAAAATGACTCAGACAGTAGCATAAATTACTAAGTTGATAGAAATAAATCTAGAGAGTTTGTTTCTATGTCACAAATAAGCTAAGTAAGGTGTAGTTAAAATTTGAGAACAATTAAAGTCAGTTTAGTATTTTTAAGCATACTGGTTGTACTTTTAATGTCAGATTGACCTTTAGCAGATATAAAAAAATAAGATATTAGTGAAACAATAATTTTGATGAATGCTAGTATTTATTTCAAAGTTGTTCGAAGTTGAAAAACTTGATTTAGCTAAATTCAAGTGTCTTTAGCAGATATAAAGTACCAGTATAGGACTTGTAACGCACCTAAATCTAACAATCGTCATTGCGCCACAAATTACTAAATCCAGGTGTGTCACAGTGTCAACAAAACCTTAATTTCAAATTTTAAAATTTGTTTCCACATTTATGCATAAGTAGAAAATACAAGCCTCAAAATGAAACATATTTAGTAATCAGCCATTAAAATACAATCATTGAAAGAAAAACATATTTCATATATATAATGTATTTGTCCTTAACACAAGGCACTGATAACACAAAATATAATACTTATATATTCAAATAAAATACAGCGGGAACAAAACACTAAAGGGGAAAAGTAGTAACCCTGGGATAGGTACTACTAGCAAACAAAGTCACAACCCTATATACATATACGACGGTCAGAGTCCCAGTCGACAAGTCAGGCATCAATGCCCCCACGCAGTTGCACTCGTACGTAATCAAAGAAATCTTGTTCAGACGTCCAATCCCAGCGGCGAAAATGTGGTCCCTCTTCATCTCCTTCACGATCTTTTATCAAACATAAATATAAAACAGAAATACAGGAAAGAGGTGAGACACCCTTCTTTCATTACTATTATAGCAGTAAGAAAACAACACAGCACAGAGCGCCTACAAAGCAATACAGTTCATATATTTATTAACAACAATAGTAATATTTATAGTAAAAGCAAAATAACAGTAAGCAATATCAAGAATCAATAATAACAGGCAAATCATAACAATATTTCCAGTACTCAGCACAACAATCGGATAATCATTTACAGAAGTAAAACAATTACTTTCACAGTCACAGATGTTTATGCTCAACAATCTATGAGACCGACAATGAATGATGCACAATGCATTATGGTACCAAAATTCCTACTCCATAGAGCTAGACATCAACCTTTCGAAGTGAATGATCAAGGAGTAATGCCAGTATATCGTTAGCCTTAAAAATAATGTGCTTCATCTCATAAAATATTTGTGCATCAATGGCTTATACGTGGCACCTCAACAGTTGATCATGATATAGGACAACGTCCCGGTCCGGATCGTCGATGTGTTTGCATCGGTCTATCCCACGGCACAAAGGAGCTCTTAACTGTCCATATGAGGAACCCGCACCCCGACGCCCCCAGGGTCAACAACATATGACACCTACGCTTAGTCTATTCGCACCCGCACATAGGTGTTATTCAACTCTTAGGCTTACATATGCATGACGACACAATGTCCAATCATGTATGTTTATCAATGATGCATTCATCATAAGCAATACCACAACGGTATATAATTCATGCTCAATACATTAAAATTTCCACAAGAAATCCATCAATAAATACTTAGCCCCACATAGGGTCTTACAACAATATAGAATTACTTCTCAACATCAAAGTATGTTCATGGTCCATCAATTATCACCACTTCCCCATTAAGGCTTAACATTTCCAAGAACTTAAGTCTTGATCAATTATGCAAATCCTTAGGTTAACTAACCCTTAAAACCATAGCCGCACAAGCCTTCAAGGTTCTAAATTTCTTTCCATATTATGCACTAGTCTCTTGATACCTAATTGCTTAGTTTTTATTCCACATAGGATCAATTCAATTCTTCAACAACAATATATATTATAGTTTATCATTTATCACCATTTCATATTATGGAGTTCAACTTTTACAACGTTATATGTCTTAATCAATTATCACGATGTCCATGTTATGGATTCTCATTTTCAAAGTCTCAAGTCTTTGGTCAATTATGAAAATATTAGGGTAAATAACCCTTTAAAACCATGGTCTTCTCAAATGCCATTATTCAATTTAATTCTTCCACTTATTAAAGATTATGCATGTCTCTAAGTTTTCAATCTCCAAGGATGCACCAAGGCATCACTTGAACCCAATCTTTCTCTCTAAAACTGTGGTCATCATAAGTCTTCAAGGTCCAATGTTTCTTTTCATTTTATGTATCAACTTCTTAACATCAACTTACTTGAATTTTAGTTCACCAAGTTCATTCCAATTCCTTGTAGTTTTAAGCCAAAATCGTGGCTACCTCTTTAGATATTTAACCCTTAAAACTTTCCATTTAGTAATCTCAAGGTTATCATCCAACATTTAATTCCCCAAGCTTTATTCATTTGTTCACAAAAATAATTTACAACCCAAAATTCCCTTCAAAACCGTGGCACCATATTAGGGTAGAAAACTCCAAATTTTCCATTTAACAACCTTAATATGATCAAGCATAATCAACATTCCCATTACATCCAAAATCACCACCAAAACCGTGGCCATCATGTTAGGGTAGGAAACTCCAAATTTTCCATTTAGCAACCCTAACATGATCAAGCACATTTAACACTTCCAACACATTCAAAATCACATTCAAGTATTAATCAAATTCAAGAGCATACAAGCATGCAAAAATCACAATTCAAAGCAAGCACACAAAAGTTCCCTCACCACCAATAATGGTTGAAGTGAGTAATCTCCCTCTTACCTAAAGGAAGAACACAAAAATGGTCTCCTATTGCTTCTTGGTGGATTTCGGTTTTGGGGTCTTCAAAACCCTAAAATCTCTAACACAAAGAATCAATGTTAAGCTTAGTAAAGAATGGATCTTTGGCCTCCAATGAGACCATAGAACACAAAAATGAAGAGAAAGAAGAAGAAAGGCGGAAGCTTTACCTTAAAGTTAGAAGCTTTGCCTTGGATGACAATGGAGGAGAAGTTGGATTTTGAAGAAAACCCTTCAAATAGAAGTTGTAGAGGAGGTTGAGAGGAGTGTAAAAATGGTGTTGGTGAAGAGAAAAGTGAAGAGAAATTTGGGAGATGGTGGCTAGATTTTCGTAGCCAAGGAGGAGAAGAAAAGAGAAGGAAGAAAGGTTGGATTTTTTAAGAAACTTTCTAAAAGAAAGATGTAGAGAAGGATGAGGTGAGCATGGGAATAGTCTTGATGAAGGAAAAAGATAAAGATTGGTGGTCAAGAGGGGCTGAAATTCATAGCTATGGTAGAGGTGTAGAGAGAAGGAGGAGAAGCTTGAAGAAGATGAAGTTAGAAAGAGAAAAAATGTGGGAAAGTGAAGATATTTTTGTATATGTGTTAGGTTAAGTGTGGGAAGCAAAATTGCTTCCCCATTAACAAGCCAAGGGCATCTTACTCATTTGGTGGTCGAAGCTTCTTTGAGAAGCTTTGGCTAAAGTACACCAAATTTGAATTAAAGTGGATTTGATTTGACATAAAGTGAATTGCATTAGGATAAGGTGATAGGATTTCTAATGTATGCTATTATCCAAATGGACAATTGTTACATTTGATAGAAGTCAGTATTAATTATCCAGCGAATAAAAATTACACAACGATTTATCGCTCTGTCAGATAAAATTTCTCGAAAAACATAAAACTTCGTAAATCGTGTCCAGCCTCGGGTTTAGTAAGATCTCCAGTCGACATTTTCATAGATCAAGGTTCTCGGAAAAAATATCTCATTTTCCCGAGCCCGCTCAGTTTGCACGCTAAATGAGAAATAATATTAAAATATTTTACATTCTCAGAAAAATCCAGAAAAAATTCACAAAAATCCCAAATGTCATAAAATGATCATTTATCATGAAATTATTAGTTTTCGGGATGTTACCCCGGCTCTGCTCAATGTGCACGTAAAATGAGAAATAATATTAAAATATTCCACGTTCTCAAAAAAATACAAAAAAATCCCCAAAAATCCCAAATATTATAAAATGACTATTTATCCTAAAATTATTAATTTTCGGGATGTTACAGGACTTAAGTGGAAAAGTATGACTTTTCTTCTTATTTTCCTTCTTCTTCTCACGTTCCAGAACAAGGCAAAAATAGAAAAGAAAAAGAAGAGGGAACCGTGGGGGAGAAAGGGAGAAAAGAAAGAGGAAAAGCTATGGGGAGATTGAAGATCAAAGGGAAAAGCTTGAGAATTTCATGGCCTCAAGAGGTAGGGGTTTCCTATCCTCCAATCTCATCTCTTCTTCATCTTTGCTTTGGCTGAAGTTAAGTTACATGAATAGTAATAAATGGATTTGAAGAGTAAATCTATGTTCTTGGCCTGGTTTATGGTTCCAAATGTTGAGTTAAGGTGTTTATAGCTAGTTTGATGCATGGTTGTCAATTTTGATTCTTTAGATTCCATGATATCCACTTTGGGTGTGTTTTGAGAAATGGATTTTTAGGCTGATGATTGGTGTTTAATCCATGTTTTAATGAGTTCAAGTTAGTGTTTGATGATCCTATCATGTTTTAGATCATGTTTAGAATTGGATAGTTCATAGAATTCAAGAGTTTGGTGATTGGAATTGGTTTGGATAACCAATTATGCAGAAAACGCATTCTACATAATTTTCTACAAAATGGTCACGCCTAGGCATGACTGAACCACTCCTAGGCATGGGATGGTCAGTTTTGCGTACTAATCAGATAGAGAGGGTCATGCCTAGGTGTGGTAAAACCAAGCTTAGGCATGGACAGGGCAATATCTTGACAACTTGTATTGTTTGTTGCATAACTTGAGTTATAGATATCAGAATGACCTGATTCTAAAGCCATTTGAAAGCTAAGACATAAGGATTCATGTGGTATAAATTTCAGAATTAAACAAGTTAGGATGTACATTTGGTGCATCTATGAAAATAAACCTTTTTAGGTGATAAACCATGAAATGACAAGATATGAATCTTGTTGAAATGAAGTTTCCTACTTGTTGGGATTCTTTATACATCCTTTTGGTAGTGTGTTAAGGTGCTACTAGGGATATTTCAAAGAGGAAACAACCCTTTAGTATAGATGAGAAAGTTTAGATTCTTTGTGCATCCTATAGTGAAGGATTGCCATTGGTAGATATCTAACACCCTAGACACTTAGTGTTGCATTAGATATCACATAAGAAGTGATGAGTTGGTGTAATAGATACAAGTATACTATAATGAATTAGTAACATTCACTCTAATTAGTTGGTAAAGGTATGAGCTTTAGGATATCCAAGAGTAGTGGATTTCATTAGAAGGTTACCTAGAACCTTAAGCAACAAAGTGTTGCAAGTACTAGCCACTTTTGTGTTAGTTTCACTCAAGTGGGGTTAAGTTTGTGTGTTTAGTTCCTAACCGAGAATAGTTGTGTACTAAGTTCTCTAGATAAGTGAGATCTCGTGCATTGTTTAATACACAATAGGATGAACTATGACTCGAAAGCTTGTCATATTCATTGAGTATAACAGAAAAATGTTTAGCTCTTCTAATAGTATAGTTGAGTTGAAGTTGCATGTAGGAAGAGAGTTACTTCCTTGAATACTAAGTTATTTATGGAAGGTCAAGTCGTTAGGTACTCCAACAGTTATGAGTTACCTAGAATAGGTATTTGGAACCTTGAGCACTCTATTGTAGCACTGGTCACTACATGAAGTGCAATAGGAAGGAGAGCCGAATATAAGTGAGATATGTACAATTTACTTATCTAGAGGCACGAATTACTCACTTGTAATTGAGGAGTTAAGTGTGCAAAGATCAGAGAAGTGCTCATTTGGCTCCATAAGTTAATTCAAAATGATGCATTAGTTAAGATAAACTTTTTCACAAGGATGAGTAGAGTCTATGAGCAAGTTTACAATTAGTAAGGATTACAGTTTTTCTTTATTTTAGGTAGGACTAGGATGTGATAAGTTCACTCCCTACCTTAGTAAAGGTTCGTGGAACTGGAGTTTCCTAGAATAAACAGAGTTTCCTAGAATGAATAAGTAAAGGTAGGGTTAAATCATCAGCTTTGTAGTTGCAGCTCAGTTGTATGAGCAATTGTCTGTGGCTGTTGACATAAGCGATTGCATAGGTGGTTGCTTATGTTAATGGTATGTAGGCTATCAGTTTGACTATACTACGAGGCATTATGTAGTTATCAATTATAGTGGAGGAAACTCCTATGATAGTAATCATAGATAACATTATACGATTGTATGGGCGATTGTATAATGTTGAGTTTAGTTTAATTATGTATATATTTTACATAGTTTTTATGCCATAAAATATATGCTTATTTTAGAGGATTTGTATGTTCTCACCCCTTTCTGTGTTTTCCTGGTAGAAACAGGTGAAGGATCGTAATAGAGTAAGAAGTTCAAGAAACAGAAGAACTAGTGTAGTATAGTTTTACTTGTTTCTTATTTAGACAAAGCTTATGTATATTGTTTATATTTGCTTTGTAGTTAAATTCAGAAGCATGTATTACAATAAGCTCTTCTTTGGCTAAGGTTGTATATATATATACATATATATATATATATATGTATAAGTTTAAGTTTTTTCGCATTCTCTCAAGGCTTTCTATAATGACTTGCATAGTTGTTATAGATATATTAGTAGTTAGTTTTGTAGAAGTGACGTGGCTAGCACTGTTTATCTTGATATATTCAAATATATCAAGATATTTGTCCTAGGGCATTACATTATGGTATTAGAGCAATTCATCGTATTGAGCCGGAGTATAGACTCACTATGCTTAGGCATGAGCAATAGTTTAGTAGGGTGTTGTGCATTCTTTTATCTCATAGTGAGATATGAAAATGGAATTGTATGACTTGCCTTAGGTATGGATGCTAATGGTTATCTGTGTGAACAGAAACTATGGCAACTACCAGGTGAACCCATAATTATGTATACAATTTAAATAGTTTTTATGCCATGAAATATATGCTTATTACAGAGGATTTGTACATTCTCACCCCTTTTTGTGTTTTCCTGGTAGAAGCAGGTCAAGGATTGTAATAGAGTAAGAAGTTCAAGAAATAGAAGAACTAGTATAGTATAGTTTTACTTGTTTCTTATTTAGACAAAGCTTATGTATATTATTTATATTTGCTTTGTAGTTGAATTCAAAGGCATGTATTATATATATATATATATATATATATATATATATATATATATATGTTTAAGTTTTTCGCATTCTCTCATAGTTTTCTATAATGACTTGCATGGTTGTTATAGATATATTAGTAGTTAGTTATGTAGAAGTGACATGGCTAGTACTTTTTATCTTGATATAATCAAATATATCAAGATATCTATCCTAGGGCGTTACATCATGGTATCAGAGCAATTCATCCTATTGAGCCGGGGTAGGGACAGACTATGCTTAGGCATGAGCAATAGTTTAGTAGGGTGTTGTGCATTCTTTTATCTCATAGTGAGATATTAAAATGTAATTGTATGACTTGCCTTAGGTATGGATGCTAATGGTTTTTTGTGCGAACAGAAACTATGGCAACTACTAGGTTAACCCATAATTATGTATACAATTTACATAGTTTTTATGCCATGGAATATATGCTTATTACTAAGGATTTGTATGTTATCACCCCTTTCTGTGTTTTCCTGGTGGAAGCAGGTCAAGGATCGTAGTAGAGTAAGAAGTTCAGGAAATAGAAGAACTAGTGTAATATAGTTTTACTTGTTTCTTATTTAGACAAAGCTTATGTATATTGTTTATATTTGCTTCGTAGTTATATTCAGAGGCATGTAATACAATAAGCCCTTCTGTGGCTAACGTTGTATATATATATAAGTTTAAGTTTTTTCGCATTCTCTCAAGGCTTTCTATAATGACTTGCATGGTTGTTATAGATATATTAGTAGTTAGTTATGTTGTAAGTGACGTGACTAGTACTGTTTATCTTGATATATTCAAATATATCAAGAAATCTGTCCTAGGACATTACATTATGGTATCAGAGCAGTTCATCCTATTGAGCTGGGGTATGGACTAACTATGCTTAGGCATGAGCAGTAGTTTAGTAGGGTGTTGTGCATTCTTTTATCTCATAGTGAGATATGAAAATGGTATTGTATGACTTGCCTTATGTATGGATGCTAATGGTTATCTGTGTGAACAGAAACTATGGCAACTACCAGGTGAACCCATAAGACTAAAGACCAGAGCTCTTAGAGAAATGGCTGCTGCAATGAGAGAGCAGACTGCCATTAGTAGAAGACTATTAGAAAAGTTAGAAAAGGACTCGCTAGGGAAGTTAATGGATAATAAAGAACTAAAGATGAATAAGAATTCCTCATGGTTCAGTAGTGTTACTCCTTTGTTCTTCAATGGAGAGTATGGTTCGATTAGGGCTGATGAATGACTTCAAGAGATAGTAGAGATCTTTGTGGTCATGCATGCATCGATGAATGATGAGTGTCCTTCGCTTCTCATCAGTTAGTAGGAGAGGCCGAAAGCTAGTGGGTCAAGCTAAAAGGCTACTAGAGATATTAGGTACTCAAATCACCTGAGAGGTGTTTAGAGTTACTTTCTTAGACAAGTAGTATTCCCTAGAGTTGCAGAGAACGAAGGAATCAAAATTTCTGAGACTTGAGTAAGGGGGATATTACTGTGGACTAGTATAGGGAGCAACTCAAAGAATGTTCTAAGTTCTCTTCTCATTTTATGAGTAGTCCAGATGAAAACTGGAAGTGTGTAAGATTTGAAGTTGAACTTAGAAAAGGTATTAGAAGTGTTATAGAATTAGATAAGACCATAAACCACGCAACTTGGTACTGGAGGTCAGCGTTTAAGCGCTGAGAAAGTGGGCGATTAAGTGCCCTTGGATAGTAAATTCCAGGATTTTTATCTTGTGGAATTTGAGTACCCTATCGGTTGGCATTTTACACATATGTTTCCTATAGAGTGTTAAGACGCTTATAGAGGTATTTCGCGGTAGAAAACACCACCTAGCATATATGTACAAGTTAGAACTTTTAAGCATTCTGAAAGTTAGGAATTATTTAAAAGAGGTGTCTAAAACCTTAAACACAATAATGTGGCTTAGAATACCACCTGAGGTGTGATAGTAAGGTAAGCTAGATACTAGTTTGATAAGAAAGTTAACCTTATCATAGAGGCATAGTTTATCCTCTTGTAGTAAAAGTTGGGTTAAACGTGCAAGTTTTGATTAATGCTCTTTTCTTTTACTGAGTTATGTTGTAATGAAGCATTAATCAAGAGATGGTTCCTTTAATAGTTAAAGATGAACTATAGCACAATTATCCTAACTAAGGGAGTGAGTTAAACCCCTTGACCTTGCAAAGTAGTGAGCAAAGCTCTTTGCTAAGGATGGAGTTGTGACACAAGGTAGTGACAAAAGCACCTTGTGAGGGTAAAGATATGAGCAAAACACTTTCTCAGATGTGTAGAGGAAGTAGCTTTCCAATCCCTCCACATCAGGCAAGTTGTGAGACCAAATAAATCTTACCAATATGTTAAAGAAGTGAGATAAACACTCTACTGAGGACAAAGCAGTGAGTTAAGCTTTTTGTTAAGAAACATGAGAAGTGAGTTAAACTACCTACCAAGGGTCTCAGGTAAGAGTGAGTTAAGCTCTCTACCAAGGATAGTAAAGCGAGAAAAGCTTATTATCAAGGGAAATAGAATAAGTGACATTCTATGCCATGCTAAGGAGTGAGATAAGCCACAATGCAAGTGTAGTAAAGTGGGGCCAACTTACTACAAAGAACTAAAGGATGAGTTAAGTCCTAAATTAGGTAAAAAGGCAAGTTAAGTAGTATTCCAAGTATAGTTGATGTAAGATCTAGTTGTCTTAGAATCAGAAATAGAAAGAGATTATCTCTAAAATGGTTTATAGGATTATAGAAGAACATAGCCAGTATGTTAGAGTAGTTTTGGAAACTTTTAAAGAAAAGTTTTAGCGAGCCAAGTTAGCCAAAAGTTAGTTTTGGTTACAAATGGTATAATGTATGGCGTCATGTAATTTTCTCAAGGAAAAATTACAGAGAACCCTTGCAAAGTTTGAGCATTGGTACAATGGCAAGGACGAACCAGTGTAACTGAGGTTAGAAAGTTTATCAGTAGACTTTCTCTTTTAGTGTTATCCTGACTAGGTCAGCTAGAAGAGGTAGTAGTTTTAGTGGACTTTAGCTTATGAGTATAGTTTCCAAGAGTTAAAGAAGAGGTTGACTACTACGTTAGTGTTGGTAATTCCATATCTCCATGAGAACTTTGAGGTAGTTAGTGATGCTTCGAAGATAGGACTACAGTTTGTTATGATGCAATAGCGGTAAGTAGATGGCTATGCATTGAGGCAGATAGATCTGCACCAGAAAGACTACCCTATGTATGATTTAGAATTAGCCACATTGGTGTTTGCCTTATAGACTTAGATACTTGCTCATAAGGAGTCTAATTTGAGGTGTTTAGCGATCATAATAGTTTAAGATGTTTGTTTGATCAAAGGAAGCTGAACATGAAGCAGAAGATATCGATGAAGGTCTTCAAGGCTTATAACCTTGAGTTATAGTATCATATGGGTAAGGCCAATGTAGTGGCTGATGCACTAAGTAGGAAATTCCCACAGATGTCCCAAATGATAGTCCAAGAGATTGAATTTCTCGAGAGTTTCAAAGATTTGAGTCTCGCAGTAACTATGATGCCATATAGTCTATCAACGAGCAACGTGGACATAGTAAAAGACTTAAGGACTCAAATTGTAGAAGCTCAAAAGGAGGATGAAACTCTAAGGGACGCTAGTGAGCAGATCTTCTTAGAAACCCAATAGGATTTTAGTATGACAACAAATAGAATGATAGGGTTTAGAAACATATTTTGTATTTCAAGAGAGTCAAGAAATCAAAGAAGGGATTCTATGAGGAGTTCTCAAAGGTAAGTATACCATTTATCTAGAGGTTACTAAGGTTCTTCAAGAATTAAGGAAGATGTTTTGGTGGCCTAGTATGTTAAAGAACATAGCAAAATATGTTAAGCTGCAAGTAAGGGTGGAGAGATTAAGTAATCTGCTCACTTTCGCCAATTGAAGTTAGCTATTTTCTAGATAAGGTAGTTCAACTACTTTTGAAAGAGATAGATAGATTGTAGGGAGTTTCAGTGAATGTAGTATTTGATAGAGATACTAGGTTCACACTCAGTTTTGGGAAACCTTATACAACACCCCTTGATTTAATAACCACGGTACAATCATTATTATGCCACAGTCACTAAATCTAGACGTGCTACAACTCAATCCACAAGTCTTAAAATTTAATCATTGTGCATATATAGAAAATATGAGCCTCGATATGAAATATATTTATATTTACTCGAATCCAAAACATAACATCAACTTAAATAAAGAAACATTTCCATAATCCATGCATAAAAATGATATATAACAATGTTAAACATAAGTTTACATAGAGCAACTACCACATAAAAGTTCGACCTCTCCCAAAGTTAAACACCTGGAGAGAAAGATCCTGCACTTGATCCTTCTCCAGATCTCCAACAGATGAACTTCCTCCTTGAGACACGTCATGATGCATAGGAACCTAAATAGGTGACACAACTGAAACCTCTCTAGGAAAGAGGTGGCAATCATCCCACAACTCCCCAATGGGTATAGGGAACTCCACATGTATAAAAGTATGAAAGATACTCGTAGCAACTCCAAGATAATTACCACTTTGAATTAGGGTCACATCCCCTACGTACATAAAATGCTTCGCATCAAGGTCGGAATGTCAGGCTTCCATGCCTCCATGGAACTGTATCCACATACAACTGAAGAAAGCTTGTCCAAATGCCATCGCAAAGAGACAAAAGTCAATCCCAAACTAAACTAAGCGAATTCAACTTGCTCTTTCTGCAATCTTTATCCAAACATAACATAAGACAAAGTAATACAACAAAGAGGTGAGACATCCTACTTTCATTACCAATTATGGCAGTAAAGAAACATAACGGCGCAGGACGCCCATATAGCAAAGCAACAATATTAAACAACAATAATCACATACAATAAAAGAAACAGCAACAGAGTCTTAGATAATAAACAATAAAATAGTTCAAATAATCATAACATCATTAAAACAATAGTCCAATCATCATATAAATGAGTGCCAAATAATATCCTGACTCACTATGCACGTGCACATAATACCAAAAATCCTACTCCATGGAGCTAAACCAAAATTTCAGAGATAAGGGTTCTAGAAGATCTGTCCCCCTTAGTGACAGTTTACGTTGGACCACGAAAAGAATAGTGTTTGTCGGGCTCGTAATGTGTTGCAACAATTTATCATGGCTAGGGGTATATAATGTGATAACATCATCACGAAATGAATCACCGCGCCTTACGCCTCCCCAAGATCCATCATAGATCTCACTATCCGATTCTCGCTCAATTTATAGGCTCAAGTAGCCTTTTAACAGTCATCGACTGAGCAAATGTCTAATGCATGTTGACTCAATGCATAATCATGTATATTCAACAATAATGATATACTTTCCATAACACACCACAATTTGGCCAAATTAAACATCAATAAACACGGACCCACAATAGCATAGTATTAAGTTCTCAAGAGTGATAACACACTTTTGGAGGTTCATTTCAGAATTTCACTTTAACTTAATTCTTATGAAACCATTACAAAGTTTCGCTTTGATCAACGTTTCTTATGAAATCATTATAAAGTTTCACTTCAATTAACATCTATTATGAAATCATTATAAGGTTTCACTTTAATTAATATTTCATATGAATTCATTTTCTAGAAGGATTCTCTTGAAGTCCTTATTCAATCTTTATTCCTTTGGATTAGTCAAGTTCTTTAGTCTAATCAAATTATGCTTACTTATAAATTACTCTAAGGTTTTACAAGTCTCACAAACTCTCTTGTCTTCCCTTATGTTCAAAATTGTTCTAAGTCATAAGATAAAGTCTTGTTCTTTATTCTTTCCATTTTATGAACTCCTAAGGAATCTAAAATTTTCCAATCATCTAAGTCTCCATTTTAACACTACATTTTGTGGCATTTTGCCTTAAGAGGCTGTGAGTTCTAGGGGTTTAGAAACCCAAAATTTTTATTTCTCCATTCATCAATAATCCTTTAATTAGTTAGTCTTCCAACTTACATCAATGTTTTAAATCTTGGACACCCTATTTTAGAGCACATGGCTGTGAGCCTCAAGTGGAAGTGTAAAGAACCCTTACTTCCCATTCATAATTCCAATCTATTACAAATAACCCAAGATTACCAACATACACCAATACACCACAAAATCACACAAAAGCACAATAAATCCAAAGAATCAATAGAAAACTATAAAATCAAGAGAGCAACCCATGTTAGGGTTTCTTACAATCCACATACAAATAAGTTTCCCACCACCAATAGAGGTTAAAGTGGATAGTCTCCCTCTTACCAAGAGAAGACAACACAAAAGCAAGCTCCTTTCTCCTTTGAAATTTCGTCCTCCACCTTCAAGAAATCCTAAGAACATCAAACTCACAAGAAACACAATCAAGACTTGAAAAAGGTATCCATGATCACCAAAGTTGTAACACCCTAATTCCATTCACTATAGTATACCCTACGTGTAACATCCCAAATTTTCGTATCTCTTAAATAGTAATTTTGACAATTAACAGAATTTTACTGTTTAGTAATTTTTGTGTACTGTAAAATTATTTTGTTTATTCTGTTAGCGTATTTGATCGTTTTGAGTGATTTACTCCGCGTCAGGAAAATAAAAATTTTCGGGCTGGGAAAAACTTTACGTAATTTAATTTTTACCGTTAGGTAATTATTTTACGTAATCTGATTTGATATTTGTGCATTTTATAATTTTTGTGATTTTATGGATGATTTTGAAATTTTTCCTGTTTGTGAGCCCCGCAAGGGGTATGTGGGCCCAGGTGGCCATACGTGGGCCAGGTGGGTCCCACAAAGTGAAAAAAATTTTTGCGCATAGAAAAAATTGTACTGTTTAGACGGAGACAGGGGATCTTACTAAACCTGAATCCGGAAATAGTTTTAGAAAATTTCTTGTACTGTATTTTATATTGTATTTAATTACCAGATGATAAAAATACAGTAAAAATATTATTTGTAGGATACAAGAATAAATATTATACTGCGTAGTCAACAAAGAGAGCTTGACTTGATTTATACCCTTGGATGAGAATACTTAGTTTGAATATTAACCATTGATTTAATCAAAGGTTAAGAAACAAACTTAATAAAAAGCGCTTGGATAATAACTATTGATTTAATCAATGGTGTGAGAATAAGCTTAGTTAGGAAGACTTTGATATCAACCATAGATGTAATCAAAGGTGTAGAATTGGTCTTGAAAAATGACAAAGACCATTTATAACCATTGGATTTAGATTAAATCAAGGGTGGAGATTTAATCTTAAAAAGTAACAAAGACCATTTATGACCATTGGATGAAGAATCAATCAATGGTGGAGATTTGGTCTTCTAAAGTAGCAAAGACTAATTAGGACCCTTGGATTTAAAATTTGAAGAAGCAATCTTGACCATTAATTTTGGAGACACATCTAAGGGCTAGAATTTAAAGGAGAAAGATCCAATGGCCTAGATTTAGTCTTCTAATAAAAATAAATCTACCTAAATCCTAACCATTGATCTAATCAATGGCTAACAATGGTCAAGAATAATGGCTTGACTATTTAAAGACCAATAGGAAACAAGTCATTAAATAAAATTTTGACTCCTTGAATTACATGTTTCTACGGTGAAGGAAGAGAAAAATTGCTCTAACAAGCAATTCACTTTGTAATATTAGAATGCAATTCAAGTAAAACAAAGCAACACAAGTCAACAAAAATGGCCACCTTTTTGAAGAAGCACCTACGGCCATGCAAAGAAAAAGGGGGCCAATTTGATTCAATTAATTCATGTTCTATTATTTGTATTACACAACAAAGACATAGTCAATATTGGTGTCTTTGAATAACATTCTATAATTCACTCATTTCTCACTCACTCTCCACGGCAATGCAAGGAAAAAGGGGAACCAACATCATTTCATTCATTTGCTATCTCACTTTATCACCTTTTCCCTCAAATGAGTTAATACCAAATAATTGCTCAAATAATTCACTCTTTTCTCTCTTCACTCTATGGCAATGCATAGGAGGAAGGGGCCAAAAAGCATTTCATTCATTTGTTATCATAATGCATTCTTGTCTCCTCCAAAAAGCTAAGACTTCATAAAATATTTTCTCTCCATCTTCCTATGTGCTAGTTTCAGCCAAGCACCATTGATATGGCTTCCATCACTCAAAAATTTCATCCAACCATAGATCTGGAATCTACATGATGTTCTAAGCAACTTTCATGTTGGAGATTTTCTCTAAATCATTCATCTTCATGGACTTTCTTCAAGATCAAAGTTATTGGGTTTTTGAGGTGAAGTGTAAGGAAACTTCATTTCTTCTCTTCTTTTTCATGATCTAAACCATGTTTGATCCATGGTTCCTCTTAATCAAGCTTAGTATACTAATTTCTATGTATTTTGTTTTGTATTTGAGAAGCTCTTGGTGATGAAGGACTTGGAAAAAGAAGCAAAACAAGAGGTTTTTGAGGATCTTCAAGAGGTAAGAGGGAGATCCATCTCACCAACCAAGCATGGTGGTGATAGATGGTATTTTATTTGATGGATGTGGAATCCATGTGAGGATTCATATCCATGGTCATGTAATTAATTTGTGGGTGTTTATAAGCTTTGATTAATTTTCTATGTTTGATATGCTTTGCATGATTTTATAGCTTTGATGATATGCTTGATATGCTATACATGCTTTTATGGCTTTGATGGTATGCTTATATTATTTATGATGAAATATATATGTATATGCCATGACTTGCTGGTGGAAAGGAAATTAATTTTTGGCTCCAATAGCCAAGGAAGAGCTACAATTTTGATGCCCTTGATTAGGGTTCATGTTGAAAATTTTTAAGAACAAAAGAATTGATTTTTGAGTACTTAGAACATGGTGGATTTCGAACAAGACACCTCAAGATAGGTGTTCACAAAATTAATATTTTCTTGAATGATGAAAATGGATGTTTAGAAAAGTAAGGAAAATAAACAAAGAATTTATTTTTCAAAGAGTACATGAATACGATTTTAGAAGGATTTTTATTGATTTATTTTGTGTAAAAAGTTTCTAAGTGTTTTACTAAACATGTGATTTAAATGAAAATAGCAATGATAATTTTAAAGATTTGCAAAGAAAGTGAAAAAGGATTTGTAAGGAAAGTAAAAATGAATTTGAACAAATGGGTTTGGTTTTTATGACCATCGGTATTTCGGTTTTGAAAATAAAGAATTTTTAATGGTTTTGTTTGTGTAAAATCATATCAATTTAGGAGGAAAATATTTGATGGCTTCAATAGCCAAAGACTCTACGATTTTTGGAGGTTGGAATAATTTTGGTTTTTATGAAACAAAGTAATTTTAAAGTAGAAACAAAATGTTTGAACAAAATGTTTTAGTATACGGATTTTGGAAAGGGAAATCAAAGTATTTTATCACTTGAGAAATGAACTTTCATATGAAAATGAAAAAGAAAAGTTGCAAGGGTTTGAATCTTAATTTGTTTTGAAGAGAATTGATTTTAGAATTGATTTGGAAAAAATGGAGAATATAATGGTGTTTTAAAAATTTACTAACGTATAACTTATTTTCAAGTTTTGAAATACGTTAGAAAATGTTAAGTTTTGAAACGTTGATTTACATCAATGAAAAAGTAATTTTGTGAATTATATTTTGAAAAAGAATTTCTTGAGTAAAGAACTGTGGAAAAATATTTTCTTGAGTAAGAAAATATATTAAATGAAGTGTAAAGTTATATTATTTTGAGAAAAGTTAAAAAGGAATTTTTAAAGGTCAAGAAATATTTTTGTAATGAAATTGTGGTGAAAAATTATTTACGTATCTTAAAAACGTGATTTTTAAGTTACGTGATATGGAAAAATATTTCTATGTGATTTTAAATACGTTGAAATATTTATACGCGATTTGAATTTACGTTTAAATATTTTACGTGATTTGAACTACTGTTGATAAATCACTATGTGATTGAATAGCGATAAAATATTTTTTATGCAATTGTGAAAATGGGGGAAAATTGTTATGAGATTTGGAAAGTGTTTTAAATATTTTAAGAATGATAGAAAATGATTTACTTGACGTAAAAGAATGATTTTTAAGTTACGCGATTTTGAAATAGTGGAAAAATACTATGCGATTTGAGAAACATATGTTTTTACGCGATTGAGAAAAATGTGGAAAAATTAGTACGTGTTTTAAAAGTGCAACAGAAGAGTTGCAGTATTTTGAAAATGTAACAGAAGTGTTATGGTATTGTGAAAATATAACAGAAACGTTTCAGAATTTTGAAAACGTAACATAAGTGTTACGATATTTTGAAAACGTGATATAAACATTTTGGAATTGTGAAAACATAACAGAAACATTTTGGAATTGTGAAAATGAAACGGAAATGTTGTGTAATTTTGAAAACACGATGAAAGTGTTTTATAACTATGAAAATATGATAACATGATTTTTTGTTATAAATATAGTATGATTACTGTGGAATCAGTGTATAAACATTGTGTGAGAAAATGACGTGTTTTGCTTGTGATTGGCATATGGTGCATTATACATGCATTGAAAAAATATGCGTTGAGGCATATGATTGAAAAAAAAATGAAATTGAAAAGATTTGGCCCTTTGGGGTTGGACTTGCACGGATATACTCGTGCATTGTATATGGCCCTTGTGGTCGAAGAGGGAATGAGAATTGATAGTGAGGTCTATGATGGATCTTGGGGGCGTCGAGGCGCGGCGGTCGACCAGTGGACAGCTGGCGAGTACCCTGTGCCACTTGGCGATGCAGTCTGTTGCAACGCATTGACGATACCCAACAAGAACACGATTCTTTTCAACAACTGGAAGATTGTCTTTGGGCTAAGTCGACAATGACGAGAGCATTCTCCTCGAAATTGTGAAAACCTCCATGGTGTTTTTGAAAAACTGAGTCTTTGTGCACATGCATAATCTGACATTTATATATGTGTGATATATTAATTGAGGAATATTGGCTATGACAATTGTTTTGAATACTTGGATGATGATGATGATAGTTGATTAATGTTGATTGCATGGTCATAATTGTGATATAATCTATCTGTATGATATGCTGCTTGTATTATCTCTGTGCTGCCATGTTGGTATTGGTGTAGGTGATCTCACCTCTTTGTTATGTTTTTTTGTTGTGTCTGTACTGTTAAAATCAAATAATAAAAGGATCGAGTTGTCTTAGACATAATGGGTGATGGATACTCAGAGATTGATGAAAACATTGAAGAGTAGCTGTCTCAAGTTCGAAGGTGTTCTAAGTAGACAAGGAGTAGAGTTCTGATGCAACAAGCTGGATACAAGATAAGGAATGAGTATGTTAAGTTTTATCGTTAGTGTTATACCGTGCTATTTAGTAGGACCCGTCATGGGGTTTGCTACTGTTAAAAAAAAAAGAGTCTGTTAATTTTATATTTCTCTTTAAATTGTGAAATATTAATTGGTGTCAATATTGTATATTAATCAGTTTAAATATATTTTCAGTAATACTTATGAATTTTAGTAAGTTTATGTTTCAGTAAAGAAAGAAATTTTAAAACCCATCTTTTTATAACTCAAACCTTGTGTGAACTTCTTTACAGATTTTGAGTCGGGAGTCAGACATGTGATACCCTAGGGAGGGTGTTACACTACGTATACTAAGTAAATATAATTAGTATATAACTTTCTAACTTAAACTTAATTTACAACTCGGTCAATATCTATTTAACGAGTAAATATCTAGAGCCTTTACAGAAGTAAGAGAGCAAGATATTTTACACCTCAGGAAACTTGCTCTTTACTAGAAATCTATCTAATATGTCTAAGATTGCAAACTTTTACAAAAAACTAATCATAATAATTTAATTACAAACTATTAATATAATTACATAACCAAAATAATTACATTAATAACCTAACTAGATCTTCATCGTTTTGCCTTGCGCTTGCTTTGATCTTCCTCTGGATTTATCATGGAAAACATAAAACACAACTGGGGTGAGAATTAATAATTCTCAGTAATAAAATTTAAATCATGACATCATGGTAAATCCAGCTGCTTTGGATAAAACACAAATTGTATTTAATCCTTTGGAAAAAAACTTATTCCTTTCCATTCTCAAAGCAAATAATTCATTTAATAAAGAAAACAATTCAATCATTATATAGAAACTCAACATGAGTCAACATAGATTCACTATAACAGTTATAGAGACTAGCAATCGTACTCATTCCCTCCATTATACACCTCTAAGCTATACTTTGATCTTCAACCTTTTATAACCAACTTTTATCCTTAAACTTCACATGTAATAAAAACAAGACAATTGCCCATACAATTGCCAATTTTATGCAATGCATGTTAATATATGATTATGCCTAATGAAACCCTAAAGTATGCTTATGCAATGATTTTAAAAGATTTTATTTTAGAAAAACTCATGTTATTTGAATATTTCCAGGAAGTTCTTTTGTTCCAAGAAGCCCTTTTGTTCCTTATATTATTTTCTAGATAGGCAGGACACTCTTTTGTTCCTTACACTACCAAACATTCATAACTTTGGAATTTGGAGCCCTTTTGTCCAAGCTACTTGGAGTCCTTTTGTTCAAGCATAAATTTATAATACATGAAAATATCAAATAACAAGTTTGAAAACAAAATATGCAAGAGTACTAAAACCTTTCCTTCCTTCACTTTTTACATAATCGTACTTTTCTTTACATAATAGGGAAGCAATTACCATAATCATTAAACTTTCCATTGTACATTACTATACAAGTTTCTAGAGAAAGACTCATTCAACCTCATCTACCTTACCCTTTCTTTTATATTGCTTCCCAATATCATGTTCATTAACCTTATCCATACGATACAAGGTATATTCAATGTATTATAACATCAATATCATTCACATATGTCATTCATTCCATACTAAGTGCATATAATGATTTACTTCATAAGTCATTCAATCTATTACATTTATACATCAATATCATGCATACATTTCATTCCAAGCTCAATAAAGGAGCATTTAATTTAAGTTTAACCCATAAAGGAGAAAATACATTTCTACTACACTTTCATAATTCAACTTTACCTATTAAAGAAGCTACTAAAGTTTCTAGGGTCCAAACTTTCTCAAAACCCCCTTAATTTTCACCTAAAAAGGCTGTTTTTCATGAGTGCACCAAATGCACATACTAACTTCAATAATTTTGAGATTTTAAAATCATATAGCCTTCTCTCATATCTTTCAAATGCCATAAATCTCACCTCATTTGGATAAATACAGCCAAAGTTATGCAACATTATGTAAAAGCTAAAACAGGGTATTCTTTGTTTTATGCGAAAATGACCTGACTTTGAAATAAAATTGGGAACAAACTAAGAACTCAATAATTCTGAAATTTAACTGTCATATAGCCTTGTGTGTTAGATTTTAAATGGAACTGGTTTCATGTAAATACAACATCGGAGCAAGAAACTATGCAATCTAGTTTAATAGGTGCCAGATTACTTTTTCTACAGAATTTGGCTCGGCTTCAAATCAAAACTGCGACCAATTTTGTTGCTCAATAATTCTGAAAATTTTACTACATGAAGCTTTATATCTTAGCTTTCAAATGGCTCTAGAATCAATTCAATACGATCTCTGTAGCTCAATATATGCAACAAATGTAACATCCCGAAAAATATCTGTTTAAGTATAAATGATCATTTTATATTATTCTTGATTTTTAGGAATTTTTTAGAATTTTTCAGAAACGACAAATATTTTAATATATTTTTCGTTTTGCGTGTACACTGAGCTGAGAATTGCTGAGGTAAGTGTAACACTCCAAAAATTAATTATTTCACCACCAATAGTCATTTTCTAATATTTGTGATTTATGTGAATTTTTCTGAAATTTTTCGGAAACGATGAATATTTTAATATATTTTTCGTTTTGCGCAAAACTTGAGCAGAGTCGGGAAAACGACTGTAGTGCTTCAAAAATTGGAAAATTATATGACAAATAGTCGTTTTATAATATTTTTAATTTTTGAGAATTTTCTGGGAATTTTCCAGAAACGTCGAATATTTTAGTATATTCCTCGTTTTGCATGCGCACTGAGCAGAACCGGAGAAACGCGATGTTTCCTCCGCAAACCTTGGACTATGGACATGTCGACGGGGGATCTTACTAAACCCGAGATTGGACACAGTTTACGAGATTTCACAATTTTTGAGAAATCTTAACAGATAAAATAAATCAATACTGTGAAAAATTTATCTGTCAGATTAATTAAATACTGACTTCTATCAACTGTAACTATTATCCATTGGATAATAATGTGTAATAAAAATCCTATCACATTATCCCAATGCAATCTACTTTATGTCTAATCCATTTACTTTAATTCAAATTTAATGTTAAATAATCAAAGCTTCTTTGAGAAGCTTTGACCAAACAATGACTAAATGGCCCTTGGCTTCCCATGGAAGCCAACTCTCCCCCTCTCTCTTCTCTCTCTTCAACTCAGCAGCAGCCCTTGGTGGGAGGGGAAAATTTGGTTTCATTAATTCAATTTATCTCACAATTTCCATAATTAACCAAAACACTTTCTCTCTCTACCCTTTCTTCTTCTTCTTCACTTTCCTTTTTCTCTTCCTTCTCTCTACCCTCACCTCACGGCAGCCCTTCCCTCTCCCCACTCAACCATCATAAAAATTACATCTAAATACATTTCCTTAATCCTCTCACCATTCTAAGCATCTTTTCTTCTTAGAGTTTCTTGAAATTCCTCCATCTTCACCATTTTCTCCAAGCTCCAAGCTTTGAGCTTTTTGGGTAAGTTTCAAGACCATTCATCTCTTCCCTTTATTTTCGTGGTTATGGTCTTCATGTTGGCCATCCATGGCTTATTTTTCAAGCCTTGGTATTGATTTAACAAAGTTGAAATTTCTAGGATTCTTGGAGGGAGCAATCCGAAATTACAAAGGAGATCCTTGGTGTTTCTTTTGTTTTCTTCACTTAGGTAAGAGGAAGACACTCCTCCTAAACCTCTCTTAGCATCTAGGAACTTTGATTGTGTTGTTTGTGGAAAAACCCTAATGAGGGTTATTCTTTGATTTTGTGATTAGTGTGCTTATGTGTTGATTTTATTTGATTTATGCTATTGAATTGATTTGTTATATATATTGATATGTTGGGTTGGATTTGGTGATTGAAAATGGGAGAAAAACATTTGAGAAACCTTCTTGGAGGGTCACGGTTTTAGGCTAGGAATTTAGGTAAATTGGTGATTAAATTGTAACTTGCATAAGACTTAAATTAATCAATGGATAACATAGAATTTTGTGGAAGAAAAATTTGGAATGGAAACTACTATGAGGGCTACAGTTTTAGGGCCAAGAAATGAGGGTTTTTGGTGAACTAATTTGACAAGTGAACAATTTAAAGAACAAAGAGAATGGCATGCAAGATGATGACTTGAAAGGATTTGAAATTGGAGCCATTGTGAGGCCATGGCCTCTAGGGCATTTTTAGGTGTAAGTAGGTGATTTTGGTTATTTGGGAGCATAAGCAATTATGTGATTAAAAACCTATGTAATGGGATAGTTAATTGATGAATTGGAAGAATTTAATAAAATCAAGACTTCATAAATCTTAAAGGACTAAGAGTAAAAGTATCATAAGATTTAAGGTAATTCTAAGTGAGTGAAGAACTTGAGAGTATGAGGCCTAAGAGCTTAAACAAATTGCAAGTTATGGGAAATTGAATCGCCTTGGAATATTAAATTGATTACAAGAATTGATTTTGAACATGAACCTTGAAAAGGGAAACAAATTCTAAGTTAGGATTCATAATGAACCTAATGATGCATCAATTGACTTGATCTTTATATTATGATGTTATGGGTCCATGTGAGTGACCATTTGTATATTGATGCTTATATTGGCCTAATATGGCATGTTATGGAATTGTATTAGATTGTGGATCATACATGTTCATGCATAGTATCTTATGCATTGTGAATGTCCTTGTGGACTGTTGTAAGGCCAAGTTGCCTAGGAGATTGAACACACCTTAGTGCGGGTGCGAGTAGACAAGTGTGGGTTATGTTATGACCTTGGGGGCGTCGGGGTGCGGGTCCTTCACAAGGGGCAGTTGGTAGCTCCTCTGCCTGTGGGGCAAACCGATGCAAATGCACCGATGATCCGGACTTGACACTGTCCTATATCGTGATCTAGTGTAGAATGTTTGTACAATGCCATGATTGTGCACGAGAAAATTTATTGATAGCACTGGCCTCGGCAGCCGAGTTACAGACATGTCTCCTGATCTTTCTCTCCGACTGTTTGGGTTTAGCTCCATGGAGTAGGAATTTGGGAAAGCATGCATGTGAGTCATGATATACATTGTCATTGTTAATATTTATTTTTCCATATCTATGACTGATTTGGTTATTACTGTGATGACTATCTGCCTGGAACTGTTTATTAGCTTACCGTTGGAATTACTGCTTATTAGTTGAATATGATATTCTGAATTGCTATTTGGGCGCATGGCGTCGTGCTGTTTCTAGCTGCTATAATTGGTAATGATGGTAGGATGTCTTACCTCTTTCTTGTATCTCTATTACTTGTTGTATGTGTGTATACTGTATTGATCGAAGACGACGGCAAGGAGGCGGAAGATCCCGATTTTCCCGGCTTCTGGCCCGAACAAGATTAACTTCTACTGAGACGATGGCGGCACGTATGCGCGGATTTCTTGGTGATGTGCGTCTGACCTTCCTCGGAGGGCCAGAGTGCTGGCATATTAACTTGAATTCTGATCGTTGCGTCTATTTGGGAGATATGTCGATTGCCCTAGCCTGGAGACGTCATGAGGCACCTGTCCTCACCTGCCACATCAGCCTGCGACTGGAGTTTTACTTGCCCATCTGTGAGATGTGGGGCGATCGTTACTATACCCCACGGGAGGACTCCTTTGATTCCACCGCTCGGGCTCCGTCCCATGCTTCTGTGGTTCCCATGGAGGTTTCCTCGGAAGAGGAGGATCCTGCTGAGGATCCTGATACGGTTCCTCCTCCTCTGAGGGATTGATTTTCTTTGGTAGCTACCGATGGTGCCAGTGGTTTTTATTTTGGGGCCGATGTATTACTTTTTGGTGGGTTGTATATTTTGTTATTTCTGGGGGATGTATATGCATGATTCCTTGGGGTAGGTATAGTTTTGCTTTTTGGAGATGTCTAGGCTTGTATTTAAAATATAGTTGTATTAAAATATATATATATATATATATATATATATATATATATATATATATATATATATATAAGTGTATGTTATTCAGGTGCAAATTCTGTGTACTGTTTTATTCTTTACTGTTATCCATATTCCGCGCTATTAAATTAACAAAACAAAACAAAAATATATTACCATTTTCCTACATATTAAAGTATCAAGCAAGTTAACTTTTAATTAATTGAATCGGGTCTTAATTGTCGTTTGAAAATTTAATTTCTGCATTTTCTTTTATTTGACAATGTGACGTTCCCTCCCAAAAAGGGGCGTTACATTAAGTTGGTATCAGAGCCCCGGTTTATGTCTTCTTTGGGTCTTGTGTGTGAGTCTGTCTTATTTGTGCTGTGTGAAATCTCTGTGGTTTGTGTTTTGAAATGAATTCCTCTAACTTACCTTGTGGTTTTCGATCACCCTGATTTGAGAAAGAGTAAGATGGCGAGAAGTGGAGAAATTGCAGCTGCTGTAGAAGCGATGCAGAGGATGGCGGAAGTCATCGCCCAACAGAACGAACGTGCTGCTCAACTACAAGAGAGAGCTACTCAACAACTAGAGGTGACTGTCGATGCCCAAAACTTAGCAGAGTTTCGTCGTCACAACCCTCCACAATTTAAGGGAGAATTTGATCCGTACAAGGCTAGTCTGTGGATCAAAGAATTAGAGAAAGTCTTTCGTGGTATGAACTGTGCCGAAGACAAAAAGGTGAATTATGCTACTTTCATGCTTGTGGGCAACACCGAAGACTGGTGGAACGGAGCTCAGAGAGCATTGGAAGCCGAAGGAACTGACATCACATGAGATGTGTTCAAGAACAAGTTCTTAGACAAATATTTTCCTGCTAATGCGAGACATGCGAAAGAGCTGGAATTCCTTAACTTGAGACAGGGGAACATGACCGTCAGTGAGTATGCAGCTAGATTTGAGAACCTGGAGAAGTTCTCAACACACTACCAACACCAAACTGATGAAGCCTGGAAGTGTTGGAAGTTCACTGAGGGATTGAGGTATGAGGTGAAGAAAGCTGTGATCACCTGAAGATGAAGGTATTCTCAGAACTGTTAGACATTTGCTGTGAAGTTGAAGCCTTGGAACAGGCTAGAGACTCGAGAAACAGGAGCTTTGGGCCTGTACGGTCCCAAAGAGGTGGAGGCAGTGGTTCAAACCGCTTCCAAAAGAAGCCTTATTCCCGACCAGCGGGAAGTCAGTAGCAAACCGGTGGAAGTTCTGGTGGAGGTTCTTCTGGGAACCAAACTGGCCAAAATGCGACATATCCTTCTAAATGCCAGAAATGTGGGAAGGATCATCTCACGAGGGATTGCACGATCAAGGGAATCATCTGCTTCAGATGTGGCAAACCGGGCCACATGTCTAGAGATTGCAACCAAGCAAAGGCTGAACCTTCAGTCAACACGACTCGAGCCAAGAAATCGCAAGCCAGAGGTCAAGTTTACACTATGAGCGGAGCAGAAGCCTCCGAATTTGAAGACTTGATTCAAGGAGAAGGCACCATAGAAGATAATCTTTTAAAAGTACTGTATGACTCTGGGGCAACCCATTCTTTCATATCATATGACTGTGTGCTACGACTTGGCTTACCTGTGTCTGAACTACCTTTTGAATTGACTGTTTCAACCCCTACTGATAAACCAGTAGTTACTACTAAAGTCTGTTTGAAGTGTCCCTTAATTGTTGAAGGTCGAATCTTTTCTGTCGATTTGATCTGTTTACCCCTTTCACATCACAGACTACTTAATGTTGTCATGTTTTCTACATAATTCGGGTTATACATGATTTTGGTTTCTAACCAAGTTCTAATACTCAACTTATGAATTCTAAGTGTTCCTCAACTCTACTCACGGTACCTAATTATGTTAGGATCGTTAAACGCTTAATGCAACTCATCAATAATAGATTTGAGCTCAATTAAGTAAGAAAAATGTCATTTTTCTCACTTTATACATCAAGGGTCCAAATGAAGAGTCTTAAGTTTCTAACTCAAACTCCTACTATAAACAAGTCATAAATAATCATTGAAAACACATTCAAGCAAGAGAATACTCAAAATACCTCAAAATCACATTTTGACTTATTATACATCAACTAAGCATGATATATAATTAACCAACTAAGAATTATAAACTCTTGAGTTTTGAATCTTCAACCAATCATCAAAGTAAATAGCCTTTGTGTCATTTCAACTCAACTAACAAGAACTAGGATCTTTCTTTCTATACTCACCCAAAATCACTTTCCTTCATCAAGTTTCTCAAAGAACAAGATGAAAATTAGAGAAAAAGAGTGAGAATTAAAATGCCTACATACATAATCTCATATATAATTTATACATTTCAATACTTATCCATGCTTATTTACATTTAAGACAACATAAACTAGCATCACATTGCATCATTCTTCACATTTTCTTCATAATTCTCGGTTGCACAGCAACCATATTACTGCTGGAACAGCAGCAGCAGTAGCAACCTTGCTGCTGTTCATAGTCCTCCTCTTCCATAATTTACCCACATAACCTTGGACCTTGATCATATAACAACAATCTTGAACATTTTCACACATAAATTTTGGATTCAACTTCACCCATCACCCATGAAAAACCCACTTTGCAGTCCTCCCAAATCATTGCAAAAAAAAACCACCAACTATGTTTTTAACACATTTAAATCACAAGCAAGCTAATACTTAAATAAATTTTCATTTTTAACCTCAAGAATCAGCTATGAACAGTACATGACCCATTTATTTTTCAAGCTCAACCGTGAATAACAAAGAAGGAAACAAAAGTGAAAATGGAGAAGAAGAATTCCCCTACCTCAAGGTTGAAGATGACCATGGAGCTCTAAGCTCTCCTTCTTCTTCCCCTTCCTCCTTCACTTCCCTCCTTCTCTTTTCCCTCTTTTTTTTTGTTTTGTTTTCATTCTGTAGAGACGTGAGAGATATTGGGAAAAATGAGAGAAATGTCATTTTTTTAAAAGATGACATTAAGGGTAAAATGGTCCTTTCGTTAAATTTCGTATATGTTAATAATACTTTGATCTAACTAAATCAAGTTTCCTACTTTCCAACAACCTTAAACTAAATTATAAGATCCATCTAATTTCTTGTTTCATCATTTCCATAATTTTCTATATCTGTTATGCCTCAATCCAGTGCTTAAATACTCACTCAGTATCTTTAAAAATACCAAACTGACTCCATTTGTCCTAAAAATTTAACCACATCCTCTTCCAACATTTGTGACCTAGAAATGAACATTCCATAATTATTTCCTTTAATTGCATATTTATACTATTTTTTTGAGTTAAAATAGTTATTTTGCACGTTCTGTACTGTGGTAAAGTGTCTAAATTAACTCGAAATGTCACAAAATTTAGCGGACATGTTAAACAAGTATCAAGCTACCTCCATAACCTTATACAAGTCTAACATATATAAAAAGAGGATGTTATAAAAGTGACCATGGATTACGAAAATGAGGGGGGCAAAGGAAAAAGCCAGGAACTTTTACCTTAAAGTTTCAAGCTTTAAGTTTTAAAGAGATGAAAATGAAATGGTGGATTTTGATGATGGTCACAAAAGAGAAAATGTTCTAAGTGATGAGAAATGGTAGGAAATGAGGTTGGTTGGGTGAAAAGCTTGGATGGCCTAAAAATGGTGGTCTAGGCTGTGGAAGATGAGAGAAAATAGAGAGGAAAGGTTGAGTTTTTGAAGATGGTCACCAAAGGAAAATGTCTTAGAATGGTGACAGGAAACAAGAAATATGATTTGTTTTAGCAAGCTAATGGAAATGGTCTCCAATGGTGGCTGCAACCGTGGGGTGGAGAGGAAGAGAGAACTTGAGAGAAAATGAGAGCAAGAAAGGATGGAGAGAGAAAATGATAGTTTTTGAAATGAGTAAATGAAAATGTGATGAAATGAAAACACAAATTTTGGCTCCCCAAAGTGGTGCATTGCTGTGGAAACAAGGAGAGAGAGAAGGAAAAAGTGAGCTTCATACATGCATAGGAAACTTCTAGGAAGCTTCCTTAAGGAGCTTTTGATTAAACAAATCATTCTTTTTGAAATAAAGGAGATTGGATGTGACATAAAGTGGATTTCCTTTAGATAAGATAATAGGATTTCTAGTACTATCTATTATCCAATGGATAATTGTCATAGTTAACAAAACCACTATTAATTGTCCAACGGGTAATAGAGCGTATCTCAAAAATCTTTATTCGTCAAAACGTACCGTGATTTTATTTATCAGATAAAATCTCGAAAAACGTAAAACCTCATAAATTGTGTCTGACTTCGAATTTAGTAAGATTCCCCATCGATGTTTCTATAGTTCAAGGTTCTCAGGGAAAATATCTCATTTTCCAACTCCGCTTAGTGTAACGCCCTTTTTTCTAAGTATACTCGTGAAGAAGGAACGTCACACTATAATAATGAATCTAAACATAAGGCGTAATACTAATAAACATAAATTTTAAAGCGAAATAAATTAAACTACGAAAAAAATAGTGATTTCTTTTAAATTCATTGACTCGGTTCATTTTATGGATATTTAAGTTCTTTTACAATTATCACAATATTTTTTTTGTTAATATAATAAATTATTGTCATTACCAAGTAGAGTAAAAAAGGTCCATTTAGAAATCCATTGCATATAGAAGAAATAATTAAAATGAAATAAATAAAATTTACAACGTAAGATAAACCATACACATTATATATATATATATATATATATATATATATATATATATATATATATATATATATGCACAATCCTGTTTAGTTACATCCCAAAATGCACAAAAAGTAAAATATGTACCCACCCAAAGAGATACAAATATACACCCATCAATCTAGCCAATACATCAAGCTCCTCCAAAAAGATAACGGATAGCCATCAGTAGCCACTGACAGGATCAGTCTCTAAGACTGACGAGATCGAGAAGGGACCATAGAGGGGTCCTCCTCGGGGTCTTCCTCGTCCGATGAAACATCCATCGGAGCGACAGAGCAACGGGCGGGAGCCCGAGCAGTGGACAAAAAGGAGTCATCACATGGGGTGTAATACATATCGGCCCACATGTCCCTTACGGGCAGGTAAAACTCCAACCACACAAAATCATGAAAATAAAAAATAGAGGTGTCGTAATGGCCCCATGCCATAGACACAGTCAGCTCGCTATGGTACACGCAATGGTCAGTCTGCACGTTGATGTGCTAGCAATCAGGACCTCAGTGAAAGGTGATCCACACGTAGCCAAAAAATCAACGGGGGTGAGACGTCATCCTCAGCAGCTTCAATCTCAGTCGAGATATGACCAGAAACCCAGTAGCTTCCTTGTCTTCCTCACGAAAGTCTTCTCGGAAGTACACAATCCGACAGAAATACAAAAATAGAGAAAATACAGAAAAAGGTGAGACACCCAGCTTTCAGTACCAAATTGGCAGTAAGGAAACAGAACGGTGTTGGACGCCCACATATAACACAGTTTATACATTTAATCTCAGTAATATTAAATTCACAGTAAAAGTAGAATAACAACAATTGGTAGTGAGATCATCAACAACAGAAAAATAACAGTGACATTATTAGCAGTCAACAGTTCAAGTATTCAACAATTATTACAAAAATAACAGTAAACATATTCGACAATTATAAATACTCATGCTCAATGAGTTATGTGACTAACAGTTCACAATGCAGAAGTGTATCAAAATTCCTACTCCATGGAGCTAGACATAAACATTTTCGGAGTGAATGATCAAGGAGTAATGCCAGTATATCGTTAGCCTTAAAAAATACAGTGTGCTTTATCTCATAAAAATGTTTGCACAATGGCTTATACATGGCACCTCGACAGTTGATTGCGATATAAGACAGCGTCTTAGACAGGATCGTCGGTGTATCTCATTGGTCTATCCCATGGCCCCAGTGGAGCTACCACTGTTTATTGTGAGACACCCACACCCCGACGCCCCCAGGGTCAACAACATATGACACCTATGCTTAGTCTATTCGCACCCGCATATAGGTGTTATTCAAACTCCTAGGCATACATAGCCTTTCTAACAATGTCCAACGGACAACACATATGTATGACGACACAATGTCCAATCATGTATGTTCATCAATGATACATTCATCATATCATATCACAATGGTATATTTATATATATACACATACATATTCATTTCTCAATATCATCACATCATGATATTCTCAAGCACATAATCAACAACAATTTGCCCACATAGGGTCCACAATAACATAGGATCACTTTCCATGTCAATACGCATTTTAAATGTTCGCCCACTATTACAAGTCCACATTTATGGATTTACATTTTCCAAGTCTTAAGCTTGATTAATTATGAAAATTTTAGGTTACTTTAACCCTTCAAAACCGTGGCCTTCCAAGAGTTATTATCCAATTTAATTCTTCCACTTGATTAAGAGTTATGCAAGTCTCTAAATTCTTAAGTCCCCAAAAATTAATCAAGGCATCAATTAGCCCCTAATTTGTCTCTAAAAACCATGGTCTTCAAGGGTCTTCAAAGTCCAATTCTTTCACCACATTATGCATTAGTTCCTTATCATCAAATCACTTAATGTTTAGCTCATCAAAGTCACTCCATTTCATCATTATTCAAGCCAAAATCGTGGCCATCATTAGGTCTTCAAGTCCAATGTTTATTTCCATTTTTATGCATTAGTTTCTTATTATTAGTTCACTTAAATTTTGATTTATCAAGATCAATCCAATTCCCACATTTTAAAGGTCAAAACCGTGGCGTCAAAGTGGGTAATAAACCCTTAAAATTTTCCATCTCAAGATTCCAACATTAACATTCAATCTTTAATTTCATAGCTTCAATTTATTATGTATAAGAAACTAATTTTCCAACCCAAAATCCTCTCACAACCATGGCCTTCATGTTAGGGTAAGGAACTCCACATTTCCCATCTAGCAAACCTAACATGATCAAGCTCATTTAACAATTTCAATCTATTCAAAATTACAAATCAAACATCAATCAATTTCCAAGAACACATAAACAACCAAAAATCATAAAACCCATGAACATACAAGGGTTCCCTCACCACCAAAATTAGTTGAAGAGAGTAATCTCCCTCTTACCTAATGGAGAATCACGAAAATGATCTCCTCCTTGCTTCTTGTGATTTCGGTTTTGTGACTCGACAAACCCTAGGATTTTCAACCATCAAAAATCACCATTAGACATGAAAAAGAATGGATCCATGGTCATCAAAGAAGCCATGGAGCACGAAAATGAGAAGAAAAGAGAAGAAAGGTTGAAGCTTGACCTCAAAGCTAGAGATTTTACCTTGAAAGACAATGGAGAAAAGTTGGATTTTTGAAGAAACTTTGTGAATGAAAGTTGTAGAGAAGATGGAGGTGAGTGTAGAAATATGTTTAGTGAAGAGAAAAGTGAAGAAAATTGGTGGAGGAAGGGGCTTCAAAACCGTGGCTATGGAGAATGTAGAGAGAAGGAAGAGCAAATGTAAATAAGATGAAGTTTAGAGAGAGAGGTGTAATAGGAGAATGTGATATTTTTTAGAGTGTTTAGCTTAAGTGAATGAAGTCACATTTTCTCTCTTTTGGGCTTGGTTAGCTGCGGCACTCAAGGGGAAATGGGGGGAATTTTTTAGCTTCTAATGTAAGCTAAGGGGTAGAGTAGTCTTTTGGGCAAAACTTCTCAAAGAAGCTTCTTGAATAGTGTACAAAATTTGAATTAAAGTGACTTGATTACACATAAAGTAGATTGCATTAGGATAATGTGATAGGATTTTTATTACATGTTATTATCCAATGGACAATAGTTACAGTTGACAGAAGTCAGTATTAATTAATCTGACGGATGAAATTTATACAGTGTTTTATTATTTTATTTGTTAAATTTTTTTCAAAAAACGTGAAACCTCGTAAACTGTATCCGGCCTCGGGTATAGTAAGATCCCCCGTCGACGTCTCCACAGATCAAGGTTCTTGGGAAAAATGGTTCATTTTCCCTGCTCTGCTCAGTGTGCACGTAAAACGAGAAATATATTAAAATATTCTGCATTCTCAGAAAAATCTAGAAAAATTCTAGAAAATTACAAATATTATAAAATGAATATTTATAATAAAATAAATAAATTTTGGGGTGTTACAACTCTCCCCAACAAATAATAATTTCGTCCTCGAAATTTTCATACCTTAAAATAACTCTAGGTATTGCTCCTTCATCTTGTCCTCTAGTTCCCATGTCGTATCTCCAGTTGCTTCATTCCAAATTACTTTCACCAATTGAATGTCCTTCCCTCTGAGTTGCTTTATCCTCCTATCCTCAATCCTTACAAGAGTTGTCTCATAAGTCAAGTTTTCCTTTAATTGTACCGAATCAGGTGCTATGACATGATCAGGACTTGGAATGTATTTTCGGAGTTGTGACACATGAAAGACATTATGGAGATTTGAAAGGAATGGGGGTAAGACTATTTGATAAGCAACAAGACCTACCCGACGAAGAATTTGGTAAGGTCTAAGGAATTTAGGAGTGAGCTTTCTAGATTTGAGAACACGACCGACCCCAGTTGTAGGCATGACTTTCAAGAACACATGCTCTCCTTCTTCAAACTCAAGAGGTTTCCTTCTTTTGTCCGCATAACTCTTTTACCGACTCTGAGTCGTTTTCATCTTCTCCTGAATCATTTTGACCTTCTCAGTTGTCTGTTGAATAAGCTCAGGTCCAATGGTAAGTCGTTCTCCATCTTGATACCAGCATAGAGGTGTTCGACACCTTCGTCCATATAGAGCTTCATAGGGTGCCATCCCTATACTTGAATGATACTTGTTGTTGTAGGTGAATTCTACCAATGGTAAGATTTCATCCCAACTTCCAGTTTGCTCTATAACACAAGCTCTCAGCAGATCCTCTAATGACTGAATTGTTCTCTCTGATTGACCATTAGTCTGCGGATGGTATGCAGAACTCAACTGTAACTTCATTCCTATCGCCTCTTGAAGACTCTGCCAAAACTTCGATGTAAACCTCAGATCTCTGTCAGAAATAATACTCGTGGGTACACCGTGAAGTCTGACAATTTCACCAATATATATCTAAGTCGACTTATCCAATGAATATTTTATGTTGATCGGCAAGAAATGTGCTGACTTCGTAAGTCGATCCACAATCACCCAAATTGAATCATATCCTCTTCTAGTCTTCGGCAATCCAACAACAAAGTCAATGGCAATACTATCCTATTTCCATTCGGGAATAGTCAAGGATTGTAGCATTCCAACTGGTCTTTGGTGCTCAATCTTCGTTTTCTGACAAACCAAACAAGAAGATACGCATCTAGTAATATCTCTTTTCATCCCATGCCACCAAAATAATTTCTTCAACTCTTGATACATTTTAGTCATACCAGGATGCATACTTAACTAGCTCGAATGAGCATGTTCAAGTATGTACTTCCTGAGTTCCTTATCTTTAGGCACACAGACTCTACCTCGGAATCTCATAATTCCATCACTTCTTTCCTTCAACGTCGATACACTGCCCTGTTTTATTAGTCCTCTTTCTTCTTGCAAGAACTTGTCAACCTTCTGCTTCTCTCGGATATCATCCATTAGTTCACTCGAGATCGTGACCATGTTCATGTAGATTTTACCCAGTGTTAATTCCATAAATGACCATATGTCTCTAAATTGTTCTATCAAGTCTTTCTCTCTGATCATCATGGTAGAAACACTAATCGTCTTCTTGCTTAAAGCATCAGCCACAACATTTGCCTTTCCAGGATGATACTGAAGTTAGAAATCATAGTCTTTCAGGAATTCTAGCCATCTTCGTTGTCTCATGTTCAGCTCTTTCTGGTCATACAAGTATTTTAAGCTCTTGTGGTCACTAAAGACATTGAATGTTGCTCCATACAGATGATGTCTCCATATCTTCAAAGCAAACACCACGGCAGCTAACTCTAAATCATGCGTTGGGTAGTTCTTCTCATGCACTCGTAATTGTCTTGAGGCATAAGCCACCACTTTTCTGCCTTGCATAAGAACGTATCCTAATCCTTGGTACGAAGCATCATAGTACACCTCAAACAGTTCATTTGGATTAGGCAGAACTAACACAGATGAAGTAGTTAGCCTCTTTTTCAGCTCTTGGAAACTTCCTTCGCAAGCATCCGTCCATTCAAAAGCTTGATTCTTCCTGGTGAGTTTAGTAAGAGGTCTGGCAATCTTAGAAAATCCTTCAATGAACCTCTAGTAATATCCGGCCAATCCAATAAAGCTTTGGATTTCCGTCACCGTCTTTGGCCTTTCCCATTGTTGTATCGCTTCAACCTTCGAAGGATCCACAACAATTCCTTCCTTCAAAATCACATGGCCCAAGAATTTCACTTCATCCAACCAGAATTCACACTTGGACAATTTAGCGTACAACTCTTTCTCCTTTAGAATCTAAAGAACTATACTGAGATGTTCAGCATGATCCTCCTAATTCTGCAAATAGATCAAGATGTCGTCGATGAAAACAACGATGAATCTGTCCAAATAAGGATGAAATATCCTATTCATATAGTCCATGAATATTGCAGGTGCATTAGTCATACCAAAAGGCATCACCAAATACTCGTAATGTCCATAACGAGTATGAAAAGCCATTTTGGGAATATCTTCTACTTTCACTCTGATTTGATGGTACCTCGATCGCAGATCGATCTTTGAAAACACAGCTGCTCCCTTTAATTGATCCATCAAATCATCTATCCTCGACAATGGATACTTGTTCTTGATTGTGACTTTGTTCAATTGATGATAATCCATACACAACCTTGAAGTATCGTCCTTCTTCTTAACTAACAACACCGGTGCTCCTAGGGTGATACACTGGGTCTCATAAACTGCTTCTCCAAAAGCTCTTCCAGTTACTTCTTGAGTTCCACAAGCTCTGCTGGTGACATACGGTAAGGCGCTATGGAGATAGGACCAGCTCCAGGTATCAAGTTAATAGCAAATTCGATCTCCCTTTCCGATGGCAAACTAGGTACATCATCAGGGAAAACTTCAGGAAACTCTCGAACTACAGAGATTGCGTCCACATCAACCTCATTCTCGACCTTCAAAGAAGATAACAACTTGTATCCTCGAGCTCCTTCTTTGAAGAAAGCTTTCACTTGGTTGGCGGTCAAAAATCTAGAATTCTCATCCAACGAGAAAACTATGGTTTTTCTAGAACAGTCTAACAGGATATGGTTAGCAGATAACTAATCCATTCCTAAGATCACATCTAATTGAGATAATGGCAAACAGATCAAATCGACAGAAAAGATTCGACCTTCAACAATTAAAGGACAATTTAGATAGACTTTAGTAGTAACGACAGGTTTTGTAGTAAGAGTCGAAACAGTCAAGTCAAAAGGTAAAGAAGATATAGGCAAACTAAGTCTTTTCACACAGTCATATGAAATGAAAGAATGAGTTGCACCAAAATCATACAGTACAATTAAAAGATTACCTTCAATGATACCTTCTCCTTGTATCAAATCTTCGGACTTAGAGGCCTTAGCACCACTCAGGGTGTAGACTCTGCCTCCAGCCTACGGTTTAGAGGTCCTAGTAGCGTTGACAGAATGTTCCGCCTTGGTCTGATTATAGTCATGGGAAACATATCCCGATTTTCCACATCGAAAGTAGATGATCGCCTTGATCATCCAATCTCTTGTAAAGTGCTCCTTTCCGCACTTCATACACCTCGGCGTAGACGCCGCATTCTGACTTGTCCTTCCCGAACTTCTAGTTGGACTTCCTCCCTGTGGTCTTTGTGGCTGTTGACTTCCAGATGGTCTGGAATAGGGTTTCTTCTGATAACGACTTGCGTTACTGCTTCCTCCTCTTTGGGACTGAATTGGCCTAAAGTTTCTGTTTCTCGCATCTCGTGCCTGATCCAAGCTTTCCAGTCGACAACATGTATCAAGTAGCTCAGAAAGTTGAGTAATCTTCAAAGCTATGACAGTCCTCCTCACGTCATGTCTCAGGCGTTCTTCAAACTTTCGGCACTTCCATACTTCATTAGGTTGATGTTGAAAATAAGTCGAGAACCTCGACAAAATCTCGAACTTAGCAGCGTATTCCTCACAGTCATACTCCCCTGTCGCAAACTCAGAAATTCCATTTCCCTTACGTGTCTGGCACTCTCAGGGAAATACTTGTTCAAGAAACTTTCCTTGAATACTTCCCAAGTTATCGCCCTATTTTCAGCTTGCAGCAATCTTTGCTCTCCCGTCCACCAGTATTCAGCATCTCTTATCAGCATAAATGCAACATAGGTCACCTTCCGGTCATTAGCACAGTTCATGCCAGTAAATATCTTCTCCAACTCTTGGATCCAAAGGGTAGCTTTCTCCGGATCAAACTCTCCTCTGAACTGCGGAGGGTTCGTGCAACGAAATCCTTCTAAATTCTGAGCATCAGCTGTAGCCTCAAGTTGTTGTGTAGCCCTCGCCTGCTGTTAAGCCGTTTATTGATTCTATTGCAGCATTGCTTCAGCCATTTTTTGTATCGCTTCTATAGCAGCAGTCATATCACCTTTGCGAGCCATAGTTTCAGCATTACCATCCATACGTAGAGGAATCCAAGAGCTTAGAGGTAAGCAGATTTCTTCGGGTGAGAGTATGGTGGGGAGAAGCTGGTATTGAAAGGACTTCTTGGGAGTTGAAATCCCATGTAAAGTAAGTTTACTCAGAGCTGTTTGCATAAGGTGAGTAATTTTGGGGACAAAATTTTAAAAAGAAGGGAAATGTTGTAACATCCCGAGAAAACATGTTAGGCTTGTAGATGGTTTCAAAGGTACTATTATACTTGTATAACATGTCAGTTAAGTTTGGGGACAAACTAAGTTTGTTTAAGTGCTTAGTTGTAACCCAGAAGTTGAAAAGTAGCTTAAAATGACTCAAATAGTAGCATAAATTGCTAAGTTGATGGAAATAAGCCTATAGAGTTTGTTTCTAAGTCACAAATAAGCTAAGTAAGGTGTAGTTAAAATTTGAGAACAATCAAAGTTAGTTTAATATTTTTAAGCATACTAGTTGTGCTTTTAATATCAAATTGACCCCCAACAGATATATAAAAATAAGATATTAGTGAAACAATAATTTGATGAATCCTAGTATTTAATTTCAAAGTTGTTAGAAGTTGAAAAACTTGATTTAGCTAAATTCAAGCGTCTTTAGTGGATATAAAGTACTAGTATAGGACTTAAGTGGAAAAGTATGACTTTTCTTCTTATTTTCCTTCTTCTCACATTCCAGAACAAGGAAAAAATAAAAAAGAAAAGAAAAGAAGAGAAAAAGAAGAGGGAACCGTGGGGGAGAAAGGGAGAAAAGAAGGAGGAAAAGCCATAGGGAGCTAGAAGATCAGAGGGAAAAGCTTGAGGATCTTCATGGCTTCAAGAGGTAGGGGTTTCCTATCCTCCAATCTCATCTCTTCTTCATCCTTGCTTTAGTTGAAGTTAAGTTACATGAATAGTAAGAAATGGTTTTGAAGAGTAAATTTGTGTTCTTGTCTAGTTCCAAGTGTTGAGTTAAGGTATTTATAGCTAGTTTGATGCATGGTTGTCAATTTTGATTCTTTAGATTCCATGATATCCACTTTGGGTGTGTTTTGAGAAATGGATTTTTAGGCTGATGATTGGTGTTTAATCCATGTTTTAATAAATTCAAGTTAGTGTTTGATGATCCTATCATGTTTTAGATCATGTTTAGGATTTGATAGTACATAGAATTCAAGAGTTTGGTGATTGGAATTAGTTTGGATAACCAATTATGCAGAAAATGCATTCTGCATAATTTTCTGCTGCATGGTCACGCCTAGGCATGACTGAACCACGCCTAGGTGTGGGATGGTCAGTTTTGCGTACTGATCAGACAGAGAGTGTCACGCCTAGGTGTGGTAAAACTAAGCCTAGGCGTGGACAGGGCAATATCTTGACAGCCTGTTTTGTTTGTTACATAACTTGAGTTGTAGATGTCAGAATGACCTGATTCCAGAGCCATTTGAAAGCTAAGACATAAGGCTTCATGTGGTATAAATTTCAGAATTAAACAAGTTACGATGTACATTTGGTGCATCTATGAAAATTAGTCTTTTTAGGTGATAAACCATGAAATGTCAAGATATAAATCTTGTTGAAATGAAGTTTCCTACTTGTTGGGATTCTTTTTACATCCTTTTTGGAGTGTGTTAAGATGCTACTAGGGACATTTCAAAGAGGAAATAACCCTTTAGTATACATGAGAAAGTTTAGATCTTTTGTGCATCCCATAGTGAAGGATTATCATTGGTAGATATCTAACACCCTAGGCACTTAGTGTTGCATTAGACATCACCCAAGAAATGATGAGTTAGTGTAATAGATACGAGTATACTAGAATGAATTAATAACATTCACTCTAATTAGTTAGTAAATATATGAGCCTTAGGATATCCAAGAGTAGTGGATTTCTTGGGAAGGGTACCTAGAACCTTAAAAAACAAAGTGTTGCAAGTACTAACCACTCTTGTGTTAGTTTCACTCAAGTGGGGTTAAGTTTGTGTGTTTAGTTCCTAACTGAGAATGATTGTATACTAAGTTCTTTAGATAAGTGAGATCTCATGCATTGTTTAATACAAAATAGGATGAACTATGACTCGAAAGCTTATCATATTCATTGAGTATAATAGAAAAGTGTTTAGCTCTTCTAATAGTATAGTTGAGTTGAAGTTGCATGTAGGAAGAGAGTTACTTCCTTGAATACTAAGTTATTTATGGAAGGTCAAGTCGTTAGGTACTCCAAGAGTTAGGAGTACCTAGAACAGGTATTTGGAACGTTGAGCACTCTAGTGTGACACCGGTCACTACATATAGTGCAATAGCAAGGAGAGCCGAATATAAGTGAGATATGTGTAGTTTACTTATCTAGAGGCACGAATTACTCACTTACAGTAGAGTTGAGTTAAGTGTGCAAAGATCAGAGAAGTGCTCATTTGGCTCCATAAGTTAATTCAAAAATGATGCATTAGTTAAGATAGACTCTTTCACAAGGATGAGTAGAGTCTATGAGCAAATTTACAATTAGTAAAGATTACAATTTTTCTTTGTTTTGTAATTGGACATATGCCTTTGAGGATTTTGTTTTGATGATAACAAACATGAAGTCTAAAATGAAGATGATAGAAAAACCAAGTCCAGGATCACATGAGAATAGCTTTAGGACTTAGGATCTTTTTGTACGGAGCTCACTCTAAATATCTCTCAGTTTTTTGAAAGAAAAATTAAGTTTGGTTTAATCAAGTGTTTCTTTAAAATCAGTTTCTATTATTTTCTAAACAAACAAGGTTAATTCCTTCTTTTACGAGCTTATGTTTTTTAACTTATCTATTCGAATAAAGCTCCATCCATTCGAATAAATCTTCTGTTTTCTGAACTGGTATTCGAATAATGTGTTTTAAAGCCTCTGTTTTCTAATATATGTTATTCGAATAAACCAAGTGTTTATTCGAATAACAGGACCTCCAGAAAGGCTCTCTCAAAAGAGTTATTCGAATAACTCAGTAGTTATTCGAATAAACTTAGTTTTCCTGAAATACTTGTTAAAAGAGCTATTCGAATAGACTTAAGGTCATTTGAATAACCTATATCAGATGGCCCTTTACAAAGCTTCACAAGCAGTGTTATTCGAATAGAGTTTCATTTATTCGAATAATCACGGTTTTTACGAAGTCTGATATGGAATCAAGTTTTTGAAATATTAAGTATTAATTACCCCCAACGGCTGTTTCTTCAAATTTTCTCTATAAATAGAAGCCTTGGGTCCTCTCTAAAATGGCTTGACGCTCTGAATTATTTTCTACTTGCTCTATCTTGTGAAATTATTTTCTACGCTCTATTTTCAATTAAACTTTGAGATATTTCTGTGAGAGCTCCATTAGCACTTCAATTTGTGTAATTTACTCTGAGTGAGAGTTTCTCTTCTTCTTTATCTATTTCTCTGATATTCTGTATTGAGGGTGAGGTATCCCTCTAACGTTTGTATAAGGGTGGGGTATCCCTGCAGGCTGAGGCTTTAGCACAAGGTTAGAGTTTCCCTGTGTGTGACAAGTGCTCTATTGTGCAACAGTTGCAAGCACCTATTGAAGCTTGTATGCATAGTGAAAAATCTCGGACATTGTTTCGAGGACTGGACGTAGATCACAAGTGGGTTAGTGATTGAACCAGGATAAATATTGTGCCTACTTCTTTTCTTAATCTTTTTACTTACTCAATTTTATTTTATTGCACTTTTATTTTTCTGCTGTTCTTAATACTTCCTTTCTTCATATAATTTCTTCTACGCATTTATTTAATAAGTTTCAATAATTATATTTTAATTAATAGAGATTTTACGAAAAAATTTGTACTTAATTCACCCCCCATCTTGAGTACTGGAAGCCACTTAGGTAACAAGTGGTATCAGAGCTAGACTCATGTATAAAGAGCTTAGCAGCTTCAAGAGAACATGGCTTCCTCAAATGGTTTTTCATAAGGCTCTTCTATAAATCGACCACCCTTTTTCAATGGGGATGGTTATGCATATTGGAAGGAAAGAATGAAAATCTTCATCGAAGCTATTGATCTAGATGTGTGGGATGCTGTTGAAAACGGCGCCTTTGTACCTACACATGAGGTCGATGGTGTAAGGACCGAAACACCAAGAAATAAATGGTCTGATGAAGACAAAAGAAAAGTCCAATATAATTTAAAAGCAAAAAATATAATTACTACTGCATTGGGATATGACGAGTTCTTTAGAAATTCAAATTGCAAAACTGCTAAAGAAATGTGGGACACTTTGCAAGTTACCCATGAGGGTACTAGTGAGGTAAAGAGATCGAGAATCAATTCTCTAACTCGTGAATATGAATTATTTAGAATGAACCATGCTGAAAGCATTCAGAAAATGCAAAAGAGGTTCACCCACATAATAAATCATCTTGCATCATTAGGAAAGAATTTTTCTAGCAAAGATTTAATTAACAAAGTGTTGAGATGTTGAAGCAAGATTTGGCAACCAAAGGTAACAGCAATTTCAGAATCAAGGGACTTGACAACCATGTCCTTAGCTACCCTATTTGGCAAACTTCAAGAGCACGAATTAGAACTCAACAGGCTTGACCAAAGTGAGGAACATGATAAGAAAAATAAAGGGATTGCACTTAAAGCCACCACATCCACTATCAATAATGAAGAAGAAGACGATGGAGATGACATGGACAACATTGAGTTAAATGAAGAAAACCTCAGTCTTCTAGTGAAGAAATTCGGAAGGTTTCTCAAAAAGAAAGGAACTCAAAGAAGACCGCCTCTTTCCCCAAAGAAATTTGAAAAGAAGCCCTCACAGGAAAGAAAAGGAAGAAGAGTCTACATAGCTTGGGATGACAACGACATAGACTCATCTATAGCTCAGATAGTGAGGAAGCTCATCTATGCTTTATGGCCAAAGGAGAAGAAGAAGAAGAAAGCGACACTGAGGTAATTTCTAACTTTGACTTATCTCCTTCTTATGATGAACTTCAAGAAGCTTTCGAAGAATTGCATGACAAATCGATAAGGCTCACAAAATTAATTTCTTCATCTAAGAAAACTATTTCTTCTTTGAAAAATCAAATTCTAATTTTGAATAAAGAAATTGATGAATTAAAAATTGAAAATGAGACATTAGGATTAATTGATGCATGCTCAATCTGCACTTCACATGCTTCTACTTCTTCATCTTATTCTTCATGTCATATGCTTGAAAAAGAAATTGAAGATTTAAAGAACACCCTTGCAAAATTCACCTGTGGAAAAGATAATTTAAATATAATATTAGGAAAACAAAGGGTTGTTTTTGAAAAAGCCGGGATAGGATATAACCCGAAAAATCAACAAAAATTTTATAAAAATTTCTTTGTTAATTCTAGCATTTCATGTAGCCCATTTATTAAATGTTTCTATTATGGGAAGAAGGGTCATGGTGCATTAACATGCAATGCAAAGAAAAACATTAATACAAAAATTGGAACTAAAATGGTATGGGTTCCCAAGGGTACTATTCCTAAAACTGACATTCAAGGACCCAATAAAATTTGGGTACCAAAAGCCAAATATTGAAATGTGTTGTAGGTGTGCTTGAAGACCAAGAGCTGTCTTTGACATTTTGAAAGTAGCTACTGCAAGCACAAGACCAGAAATAATTCCAAGCTCTCCTTCTTGATTTTCATGAAGCTTGGACTTGCTATTTTTTGGGTAAAATTATCCCATAATGTATCTAGTAAGTACACTATCTTTGGATAAGCTTTTCCTTCTAAAATTCCTTCCCTGAATGTGCTTAGTGATGTATTTCTGATAGGTTTATTCGAATAAACCTATGGTTATCCGAATAAACACAAATCAGCTCTCCAAAAATTGAGTTGCATAACAGTTCTATTCGAATAGAACTCAATTTATTTGAATAAACTGTGTACCAGCAACCACAGCTCTTATATATTATATATGTGGTATTTGAATAATACCTAGTCTATTCGAATACATGTTCTTTCTAGAATTTGCAATTTTGTGGTGGTTATTCGAATACAAGATGAGGTATTCGAATAACCCTTGGCAGAAAGCCAGGCTTACGATCTGTTCTCTATTTCTGCTTCTATTTTTCCTAATGCAAACGCAATATAAATATATTTGACTCTATGGATGACATGCTTTTGTTGATATACATCTCAGCTTTTTAGCCTAAATTTATACGTTAAATGAAAAATTACATGATGCATTTAAATGCATATTTCTTAGCTTGTTCTTGCCCTTTCATTCTTTCAAGAATATGTTGCATATGTTAAATTCAATGTAATTGGACTTTGTAATACAAATGCTTAATGTTATTAGCTACTGTTTTGATAAATATATGAACGTGATAACTATTGCAACAAGTGGTAACAAACAAGTGGTTAATTGGCCAAATTAATCAATGAAATATCTTTTGCCCTCGTGAACTCATTTGTTATTTTGCCTTATTATTTTGAATGATTATTTGTTTATGAGTTTGGCTAACCTCTATGGATCCAAAAATTAATGGATACCAAAGAAAATGCTTTGAATTGTTCTATAGGATGATAACTACCTCAAGCACACATTTAAATGAAAATTATTCAACTTGAGGGAAATGAATGAAGAAGACATGAGAAGATTTTCTTGAAGTACAATGGAATGTAATACTCAATGAAAGAAAGCTCAAATTTAAAGGACCAATAAACAAAGAACATTACAAAGAAGCATCTCTCTTCCTAACTCAATAAGTATCTCTATTCCCAAGCTATTATGGTATTTTATATGCTATAAATTGTAAGATACTTGTTAATAAATTGATCTTAATTGACTAAATATTCTTTCTTACATGAGTAGTATGCTTAGCATTGACAATATGCTAAATTAGATATTAACTTGCTAATGTTGTCATTACATATAGGGTAAATAAAGTTAATTCTATACAATGCTCTGATCCCTATAGCATATTTTATCAAAGTTAAAATATCTATGATTCTCTTGATATATGGCAGATTTATAAGAAATTGATAACAAGTGGTAAATATTTTACATTTTGGTAACAAGTGTTTTACATTTTGATAACAAGTGGTATCAAATATAAGTAATTCTCTTGGTAAATGTAATGACTGTTTTTGATGATAATACAACGCAATTGGTTGATCTATGAATGAATATATCTTTGCTCATGTGCTGAATATTGTGCTTATCTTGCTAAATTTATAAAATTATACTTTGCTGCTATTCTGGTATGCTATAAATGAATATATTCTGTTGGACTAGAATCTACTTTGTTTAGCTTTATCTTGCCCCATCTTTTTTATCATGACAAAAGGGGAAGAAAAAGCTTGAATTCTTTGTTTGAGAAAAGTCAGGGTGAGACATTGGATGTCTAATGCTAGCCTATTCCTGAGCCACCTGCTGCTAATGCCCCTAGAGCTGAAAGAGATGCTTATAAGAAGCATCAAGATGATGCCTTGGACATTGGATGTCTAATGCTAGCCACCATGAACTCTGAGCTCCAAAAGCAACATGAGAACATGGAAGCCTACGATATGATCGTACACCTTAAAAAGCTTTATCAAGAGCAGGCTAGACATGAGAGATATGAGGTCTCCAAAGTACTCTTTCAGTGCAAGCTGGTAGAGGGAAGTCCTGTTGGTACTCATGTACTCAAGAGGATTAGGTACATTGAAAACCTTGAGAGACTCGATTTTCCTATGGGCCAAGAGTTGGCCATTGACTTAGTCCTGCAATCGTTGCTGAAGAGTTTTAGTCAATTTGTCATGAACTACAACATGAATGAAATTGACAAATCACTACCAGAGCTGCTAAGCATGTTGAGAGCTGGCCGAGCGAGAACATAAACAAAGGCAAAGGAAAGGCCATAATGATGGTCCATAAGAATAAGGGCAAGAAACAGTAGAAAAAGCCCCAAGACAAGTGGAAGGGTAAGGGCAAGGAAAAGTCCAAGCCTAGCACTTCTGGCTTAAAACTAGTGGGTGGAGTGGCTACGGAAGGTACATGCATCCATTGCGGTCAGACCGGACATTGGAAGAGGAACTGTGCCAAGTACCTAGAGGAGCTCAAGAAGAAGAAGGGAAGTGAGACTTCCACTTCAGGTATTTTTGTTATAGAAGTCAATTTATCTACTTCTGCATCATGGGTATTAGATATTGGATGTGGATCTCACATTTGTGTAAATGTGCAGGATCTAAAGAGCGAAGAGACCATTGACTAAGGGCGAAGTCGACCTACGAGTGGGAAATGGAGCAAAGGTTCTTTGCATTAGCCGTAGGGACTTATTTATTAGCTTTGCCCACTTGGGCTTGTAATTGAATTGGATAATTGTTATTTTGTGCCTGCTATTAGCAGGAATATCATTTCTGTTTCTTGTTTGGACAAGAAAGGTTTTACTTTTATAATAAAGAACAAATGTTGTTCTATTTATATTAATGATATTTTCTATGGTAGTGCACATTTGAGTAATGGACTTTATGTCCTTGATCTCGAAACGCCCATTTATAACGTAAATACAAAGAGGTTCAAGTCAAATGATATGAACCCGACTTATCTTTGGCATTGTCGTTTGGGCCACATAAATGAGAACCGCATTTCCAAACTCCATAAAGATGGATTCTTGGACTCGTTTGATTATGAATCATATGAGACATGTGAATCTTGTTTATTGGGAAAGATGACTAAGGCCCCATTCACTGGACAAGGTGAAAGGGCTAGTGATCTTTTAGGCCTTATACATAGTGATGTATGTGGGCCACTAAACACACTAGCTAGAGGCAGTTTTCAGTATTTCATTACATTTACTGATGATTTCAGTAGATATGGATTTGTATATCTTATGAAGCACAAATCAGAATCCTTTGAAAAGTTCAAAGAGTTCAAGAATAAAGTACAAAACCAACTTGGCAAGAGTATTAAAATCCTTCGATCAGATCGAACAGGTGAATACTTAAGCCAACAGTTTGATGATCATCTGAAAGAGTGTGGGATAATATCTCAACTCACTCCTCATGGAACACCACAATGGAATGGTGTTTCTGAAAGGAGGAACCGGACCTTGTTGGACATGGTCCGATCCATGATGAGTCATGCAGACCTTCCAGGCTCCTTCTGGGGACATGCTCTGTTAACAGCAACCTTCACACTTAACCGTGTTCCATCTAAGACGGTTCAACAGACACCATATGAGATGTGGACTGGGAGGCGACCCAGTATGTCTTTTATGAAGATTTGGGGTTGCGAAGCTTATGTGAAACGTCAAGTTTCTGACAAGCTTAGCCCAAAATCAGATAAATGCTTCTTTGTGGGGTATCCTAAGGAAACCAAGGGATACTATTTCTATAATCCTACCGAGGGCAAAGTGTTTGTCACACGGACTGCTGTATTCCAAGAAAAAGAGTTTATCTCCAAAGGAATCAGTGGGAGGAAAGTAGAACTTGAAGAAATTCAAAGTTCACAGAGTAGCAGTGAACCAATGGTGGAAATAGAGCAGCCTCCACAAGTCGTTGTGGAACTACAATCTGCTCTAGTAGCACAAGACCCGCTTAGGTCTAACAAGATACGTCGTCAACCAGAGAGATATGGATTTCTCATGACTCAATAAGGTGACGTATTGTTCATGGATCAAGATGAGCCTGTGACTTACTAGGAAGCCATTATTGGCCCAGAATCTGAAAAATGGCTTGAGGCCATGAGATCTGAAATGGAATCTATGTATGCCAACCAGGTATGGACCTTGGTTGACCCACCTAAAGGGGTAAAACCCATTGGGTGCAAGTGGGTTTTTAAGAAGAAAAACGACATGGATGGTAATGTGCATACCTTTAAGGCGTGATTAGTGGCTAAAGGTTTCAAGCAAATTCATGGTGTAGACTATGATGAAACTTTTTCCCCAGTTGCGATGCTTAAATCTGTTCGGATCTTGCTTACTATTGCAGCATACCATGAATATGAAAACTGGCAAATGGATTCAAAACTGCTATTCTTAATGAAAATCTTCTTGAGGATGTGTACATGACACAACCTGAGGGTTTTGCCACTCCATAGGATGCTAGAAAGGTATGCAAGTTGCAACGATCTATTTATGGATTGAAGCAAGCTTCCAGAAGCTGGAATCTTCGTTTTGATGATACAATCAAACAGTTTGGTTTCATCAAGAATGAAGAAGAATCTTGTGTCTACAAGAAGGTTAGTGGGAGCACAGTTGTCTTTTTAGTATTGTATGTAGATGACATCCTACTAATTGGAAACGACATCCCTACCCTACAGTCTGTAAAGACTTGGTTAAGGAAGTGCTTTTCTATGAAGGACTTAGGCGAAGCCACCTATGTATTAGGTATAAGGATCTATAGAGATAGATCGCAGAGATTGCTTGGCCTAAGTTAGAGTACATACATAGACAAAGTGTTAAGACGATTTAACATGCATGAATCCAAGAAAGGACTCTTGCCTATGTCGCATGGTATAAGCCTATCTAAGGCTCAATCCCCTTCCACCTAGAATGAGAGGGATCGCATGAGTAAGATTCCATATGCATCTGTAATTGGATCTATCATGTATGCCATGTTATGTACTCGACCAGATATCTCGTATACTTTGAGCATGACGAGCAGGTACCAGTCTGATCCCGGTGAGAGTCACTGGAATCTTTGTCAAGAACATCCTTAAGTACTTAAGAAGGACTGAGGATTCGTTCTTGGTATATGGAGCCGAGGAGGAACTAGTTGTAAAGGGTTACACTGATGCTAGCTTCCAAACCGATAAGGACGACTCCAGATCGCAATCGGGTTTTGTTTATTACTTGAATGGTGGGCTGTGAGCTGGAAGAGTTCAAAGCAGGAGACAGATCCGATTCTACCACGAGGTGAGTATATTGTTGCCTCCAATGCAGCAAAGGAGGCCGTTTGGATTAGAAAGTTCATTATTGAGCTTGGTGTAGTTCCTAGCATTGTGGACCCAGTGGACCTCTATTGTGATAATAATGGAGCCATTGCATAAGCTAAGGAGCCCAGATCTCACCAGCGATCCAAACATATACTTAGGCGCTTCCATCTCATTCAAGAAATCATCGATAGAGGAGATGTGAAGATATGCAAAGTACCGACAGATGATAACATTGCTGATCCACTGACGAAGCCTCTTGCACAGCAGAAGCATGAGGGTCACACTAGGTCTTTAGGCATTAGAAATATGCCTGATTGGCTCTAGTGCTAGTGGGAGATTGTTGGTGTATGCCCTAGAGGCCAATACATTTTGTCTGTATTTACATACATTATATTATGCTATTTTTTGATATATGAGGCATTTCATTTATTGTGTTATTTTTGGTAGACATAATAAAGTCCTTAAAATAGTAAGTTTGATACCATAGGATATCAAGTGGATGACTTGATCGTGAGATCCTATTGGATAGAGCACTATTCTTAAAATGTCCCTAGTCAAGTATTATTGTCAAATAGGACAACAATAATGCATTGAGACTAGTACGTGCATAGACTGATGACCACATCTCACGGGTCATGGATATGAGATATCAAGTCTACACATGGATACATATTAGAGTAATGATGTATTGGACAGACCCGCCATGAGAACGCTACGTGGATCGTTACGTGAGTGTCATAAGCGATTCTCATAGTGATAATGGTGTATGTGGTCCTTTGACCTGAAATCACTACGATTCCTACATGAGGAGTTGTGTGTTTTAATGCCATCAAATGTCATCTGTAACAAGATGATTATAAAGTTAGTTATTAGACATACCGTGATACATGTGGAGGGATGTGAGTGACCTAGATGGGATTTGTCCCTCCTACATAACAGGAGTGATATCTTCGGGCCCCCTGATTGAGTGAGACTACGAAATGCATGGCCATGCTCAAATGAGTCAGTATGAGATATTGATCTCATTTGTTATTACTATGTCTACTCGGGAATCAGGAAACTGAAGATTGAACTAAACAAGGGTGACACGTTCCATGCCTTGTGTTCAATCTAGATATCTGGACAAAGGGACTAAACTACACGAAAACATTGGTCACGGATAGGTTATGTCAAATCACTGACATTCTCATTACTTGGGTAGCAGTGATGTGTTGCTAGATACCACTCACTGTTTGTAATATTAAAATGAGATTTTAATATTACTACCAACATCATGAGAACCTGCAGGGTCGCACACTTAGAACAAACTAGATTGGAGCAATAAGGATCCAAGTTGGACTCGGATTCAATTGTGGGCCTAACTCATGATAGATGGGTTTAGGGTTGCACAGCTTACCTTGCTACTACTCACACTCACTTAAGGCAGCCACTATTAGAAATAGTACTGCTAAGGGGGCTGCTACTAGGTTACAACACAACCCTAGCCGCACCTATAGAAAGTGAGTGAGAGATAGTGAGGTCTTCTTCTCCTCTCTTCGTAGCTAGCACTACGAAAACAGAGGCGTGACTCCCTTTTGCAAGCTTGTTCGTGTGGATACCGCAGAGACATCGTCACTATTACGGTGTTGGTGATTCATCTCGCTTGTGATTATCATGCTTCAAGAGGTAATTTTTAAAAAACTCGGATTATGGACCTTTTCGCATGGATCCTGAGAGGGAATTCTATTATTCCGCTGTGAGACTTTTGATCCGCAATTCCCAACATATATATATATATCATTGTTCAGTTACATCATCACATATACAAAATAAACAAAAAGCTTTACCCACCCCAAAATGGTTACACATATACAGCCCACCAAAAAGGCAAAATATCAGGCCCTCAAAAGATATACAGATAACCATTAGTGGTTATCGACAACATCAGCCCCAACGACTAACGAGAAGGAACCGTGGCCGGGTCCTCCTCGGGGTCTTCATCGTCAAAGGAAATCCTCATTGGAGTAGCCAAGTGATAGGCAGGGGCTCGAGCTGAAGATAAAAATGAATCCTCACGTGGAGTGTATTAAAGATCACTCCACATGTCACGAATGGGTAAATAAAACTCTAGATGAACATTTACAATAATGCTAAAAACAGGTTGGTCATAAGGACCCCAAGCCAGTGTCGTTGTCACGTCCCCATGGTAGACACAGCGATCCGTATGCAAGTTAATGTGCCAGCAATCCAGACCTCCATGGAAAGTTAGCTTAACGTAACCCAAAAACCTTCTTGGATGGGACGTCATGCTCTACTGGTGCTAATCAAAATCAGGCCAAAACCCGGGGAACTTGTGTACTTCCTCTTCTTCACCGACTTGTTTGGAGAAACATAGAAATAAACAGAATAGTAGAAAATACAAAAAAGATGTGAGATATCCTACATTCAGAACCAATTTTGGTAGTAAAGAAACAGAATGACGTAAGATACCCACATATCATGGCAGAAATAATAATCAGTATCAAATGCAAATAATAAATAGTACAACATTTTTAAGCAAGTTATAATGTAAATAAAACAACATGTTTATTGTAACACCCCAAATTTTATTTATTTTATGATAAATATTCATTTTCTAATATTTATGATTTTTGAGAATTTTTCTGAATTTTTCTGAGAACGCAGAATATTTTAATATTATTCTTCATTTTGCGTGCAAATTGAGCGGAGCTGGAAAAATGAGATATTTTTCTTGAGAACCTTGATTTGTGAAAACATCGATGGGAGATCTTACTAAACCTGAGACTGGATATGATTTATGAGGTTTCAAGTTTTTCGAGAAATTTTAACAGATAAAATAATAAAACGCTGTGTAAATTTTATTTGTCAAATAAATTAATACTAACTTCTGTCGACTGTAGTAATTGTCCATTAGATACTAACATGTAATAAAAATTCTATTACATTATCCTAATGTAATCCGCTTTAAGTCTAATCAAACCTACTTTAATTCAAATTTAATGTATTTTAATCAAAGCTTCTTCTTTGAGAAGCTTTGACTGCCAAATGACCAAGCTACCCTTGGCTTGTTAGGGAAGCTAATTTTCCCCTCCTTCTCTCTCCCATTGCCGCGGCAATGCATGGTCTTTGGGGAACAAAATTTTGCTCTCCCACTTAATACACTTAATCAATTTTACTCATTTCATCAAAACATTTTCTCTCTCATCTAATCCATAAATTCTTCATTTCTCTCTTCTTTCTCTCTTGGCTTCTCCTCTCTTCATAATGAAAATTGCAGCCCCTAAACCAACCAATTTTCTTCACTTTTCTCTTCACCAAGACCATTTCTCTACTCACCTCAACCTCTCTACATCTTCTATTTAGAAGTTTTCTTCAAAATCCAACCTTTCCTCCATTGATCATCCAAGACAAAGCTTCAAGCTTTAAGGTAAAGGAAGCGGATATTTTTCTTCTTCTTTCTCTTCATTTTCGTGCTCCATGGTCTCTTTGATGACCATGGATCTCTTCTTTTCCAAGAATTAATGTTGGTTCTTTGTCTTGAAATTTTTAGGGCTTTGGAAGCCCAAAACTGAAATTACCAAGGAGTAATAGGAAGCCATTTTCATGATTCTCCTTTAGGTAAGAGGGATATTACTCACTTCAACCATTTTGGTGGTGAGGGAACCTTTGTATGCTTACTTTATTTTGGTGATTTTGAATGTTTATGTATTCTTGAATTAGATTAATGTTTGAATGGTGAATTTGAATGTATTTGATGTGTTGGAAATGCTTGATCATGTTGGGGTTGTTAAATGAAAAATTTGGAGTTTCCTACCCTAATATGATGCCACGGTTTTGACTAGATTTTAAGGGTACAAATTGATTTTTGTATATAATGAAATATAGCCTATGTGATTAATTGTTAAATGATGATATTAAAATTTATGGATGGAGAATTTTAAGGGTTTAATACTCTAGGGTGAAGCCACAGTTTTGATCTTGAAAGTTGGGAGTTTGGATTGGTTTTGTGTAAAATAAAATTTAAATGAATAGATACCAAGTAATTGATGCATAAAATGAAAGAAAATTGGAATCTTGATGACCTAGATAGGCCGCGATTTTTAGAGAAAATTAGGGGTTGAATGATGCCTTGATACATCTTTGGAAATTAGAAATTTAGAGACATTCATAATCCATAATAAAGTGGAAGGATTGGATTGAATAACAACACTCAAGAAGGACGCAGTTTTGAAGGGCCATTTAATCTAAAATTGTCATAATTGACCAAAGCATAAGACTTTGAGAATGTGAATACATAATGTGGACTTATGATAGGGGATGAACCCTAAATATATATTGTCATCGAAAATTGATTCTATGTCATTGTGGATTACTATGTCTAATGTCTACGTTTGTTGATTTTGTAAGAGGAATTGGTGACATAGAAATTGATGCTATGACATGTTGATATTGAACCATGTATATTTAGATATGCCATTGTGGTATATTGTATGATTATTGTATCATTGATAAACATACATAATGTACATTGTGTCGTCATGCATATGTGTTGTCTATTGGACATTGTTGGAAAGGTTATGTATGCATAGAAGTTTGAATAACACCTATGTGTGGGTGCAAGTAGACTAAGTGTAGGGTCATAGTGGTTGGCCCTAGGGGCGTTGGGGTGCGGGTGTCTCACAACGGGCAGTGGTAGCTCCACTGGGGTTATGGGATAGACCGATGCAAACACATCGACGATTCGAACTAAGACGCTGTCCAATATCGCGATCAACTATTGAGGTGCCATGTATAAGCTAATTGCGCAAAAGTTTTTATAAGATAGGCACACTGTTTTTAAAGGCTAACGATATATTGGCATAACTCCTTGATCATTCACTCTGAAAATGTTTATGTCTAGCTCCATGGAGTAGGAATTTTAGTACCTTTTTGCATTGTGAACTGTCAGTCTCAAAATGCATTAAACATGAGCATTTATAACTGTGGAAGTTATTTGTTATCATTACCTAGTGCTTATTTAGTTGTTGAACGATTTGAACATCTCATTCATCTCACACATCATCATTGTTGGGAATATTGCTATTATCTACTTATTATTGAGACAAATTCTATTGTTTATTGTTGTGGCTTTACTTGTCAATTCTAATTATTGCATATTGTGTTTGATATGTGGGCGTCCAAGCGCCGTTCTATTTCTTTCTTTGCCATTTTGGTACTCCGAAAATATGGGTGTCTCACCTTTTTCGTATTTTTGAAATCTTCCCATGTATTTGTCTTGAGTTGTGACTTATACTCGAGAAGACATTCGTGAGGAAGAGAAGGAAACACCTGAGTTTCCGAGTTTCTGGCCATATCTGGACTAGAGTTGTTGAGGATGTCGTGCCCACGCCGCTTTTTGGGATACGTGAAGTTGACCTTCCAAGGAGGACCGATTCTCCATGTGGAGACGGACCGATGTGTCTACCGCGGGGAGCTGATGGTGTCTTTATCTTGGGGTCGTTATGACGCCCCTGTCTTTAATTTTTCAGCTTTTGTTATTTTAGAGTTTTATCTACTCATGAGGGATATGTGGACGGATATGTTCTACACCGCTCAAGAGGACTCTTTCCTCTTTTGCTCGAGTAATCACTTCGCCATCCATTTGCATCTCCCGATGGCTATTTCATCAAAGGATGAGGTCCACAGGAGGATTCCATTCGCACGTCCCTACCTCGTCGGACATCTTAGGGGCTGATACTATAAACACCGATGGCTAGCCATGATCTTTTAGATAGCTCCGAGGTTTTGCTAGGATATAAATTTGTAACTATCTTGGATGGGTAAAGCCTTTAGTTTTTGTATATTTTGTGGTGTAAGTAAAACAGGCTGATGCATATAATATATATATATTATGGATGTATGAATTTCAATTCTGTGTCGATTTTATTGCATCTGTAATTATTATCATCTCATTATTATTATTTCTTTTACAAGAAAAAATGCATACAGACATTTCAATACTCGATTATTTGATCATCCAAGAATATAAACTATTTAATCTTATGTTAATAATGAACTGGGTCTCAATCAATCATTGTAACTATTATTTTCCACAAAATTATTTCGTGTTTTTAGTATTATGGTGTGATGTTCCTTCTTCGCAGTATTAAGAAAAATGGGCGTTACACTGTCTTGGTATCAGAGCTCCCGGTTTAGGTTTTCTTTTGGGTCATGTGACAAAACAACATTACTTATAATGTGACATCTCGTGTTTGGTATTTTGCAAGGATACATCTGACTTTTCCTTGTATTGTGTATAGCTTGAATTGAGAGGAAGTATGGCTCGTTGAGGAGAATAAATAATCTAAATCGAATATATCGAGAAGATGGCTAAAGCAATCTTTGTAGCAAAATCACAAACGGCTTAAACAACAAGCCTCCTTGACCATCCAATTGGAGGCTCATCGATGCCCCAAATTTGCTAGTTTCGTCTAAACACAGCCTCCCTAAGAATTCAAAGGAGAGTTTGATCCTAAGAAAGCTACTCTATGGATCAAGGAATGGGAAAAGATTTTCACGGGGATGAACTATGTCGACAACAAGAAGGTGACTTATGCTGCGTTCATGCTGATTGGGGGACGCAGAGGATTGGTGGACCAGAGAATAGAGGGTATTGGAGGCTGAAAATCGAGCGATTAATTGGGAATTGTTTAAGGAGAGTTTCTTGAACAAGTATTTCCCGGAAAATGTCAGGCATGCTAAGGAAATGGAATTTCTTGGTTTGAGGCAGGGAAATATGACTGTGAGTGAATATGCTGCCAAGTTTGAGAGTTCGTCTAAATTCTTAACTTGCTTTTAACACCAACCTAATGAAGCATGGAAGTGCTGGAAGTTTGAGGAAGGTTTGAGACATGACGTGAAGAGGGCTGTCATAACTTTGAAGATCACCCAGTTCTTAGAACTACTTGATACATGTCGTCGGGTGGAAGACTTGGACCAGGCACGTGATGCAAGGAACAGAAACTTTGGGCCTTTTCAGTCGCAAAGAGGAGGAAGTAGTAACGCTAATCGTCATCAGAAGAAGCCTTATTCCAGACCACCTGGAAGTCAGTAACAGAAACCACAAGGAGGAAGTCCTAATGGAAGCCCCGGAAGGACTGGTCAAACAACGGCGTCTACGCCGAGGTGCATGAAGTGCGGAAAGGAGCATTACACAAGGGACTGCACTATCAAAGGGATCATCTGTTTCGGATGTGGGAAACCTGGACATATTTCTCATGATTGTAATCAACCTAAGGTGGAGCCTTCCATCAATGTTGCTAGAACCACTAAACCATAGGCTGGAGGTCGGGTTTACACTCTGAGTGGTGCTAAAGCCTCCAAATCCGAAGATCTTATACAAGGGGAAGGTCTCATTGAAGGTAATCTTTTAACTGTACTGTATGACTCAGGTGCAACGCATTCTTTCATTTCCTATGTGTGAAAAGACTTGGTTTACCTATGTCTTCTTTACCTTTTGATTTGACTGTTTCAACTCCCACTGCTAGACCTGTTCTTACCACCAAAGTCTGTTTAAATTGTCCATTGATTGTTGAAGGTCGAATCTTTTCTGTTGATTTGATCTGTTTGCCACTATCTCAATTAGATGTGATCCTAGGAATGGATTGGTTATCTTCTAACCATGTCCTATTAGATTGTTCTAGAAAAACCATAGTTTTCCCTTTGGATGAGAATTCTAGATTTTTGACTGCTAACCAAGTGAAAGCTTTCTTAAAAGAAGAAGCTCGGGGATACATGTTGTTGTCTTCTTTGAAGGTCGAGAATGAGGTGGATGTGGACGCATTCTTAGTGGTTCAAGAATTTCTTGAAGTTTTTCCTTAAGATATACCTAGTTTACTACCAGAGCAGGAGATCGAATTTGCCATTGATCTTGTACCAGGAGCTGGCCCTATTTCTATAGCACCTTACCGAATGTCACCTACAGAGCTAGCTCAGCTTAAGAAGCAACTGGAAGAGCTTTTGGAGAAGCAATTTGTGAGACCCAATGTATCACCATGGGGAGCACCAGTATTGTTAGTTAGGAAGAAAGACGGTACTTTGAGATTGTGCATGGATTATCGTTAGTTGACTAAGGTCACGATCAAGAACAAGTATCCATTGCCGAGGATAAACGACCTGATGGATCAATTAAAGGGAGCGACAGTATTTTCTAAGATCGATTTGTGATCGGGTTACCATCATATCAGAGTGAAAGTTGAAGACATTCCTAAAACGGCTTTTCGTACTCGTTATGGAACCTACGAGTACTTGGTGATGCCTTTTGGTGTGACGAATACACCTGTTATTTTCATGGATTATATGAATAGAATCTTTCATCCTTATTTGGACAGATTCATCGATGATATCTTGATCTATTCGAAAAGTCAAGAGGATCATGCCGAGCATGTAAGTATAGTTCTTCAGACTTTGAAGGAGAAAGAGCTGTATGCCAAGTTATCAAAGTGTGAGTTCTGGTTGGACAAAGTGAAATTTTTGGGCCATGCGATTTCAAAGGAAGGAATTGTGGTGGACCCATCAAAGGTTGAAGCTGTTCTACAATGGGAAAGGCCAAAGACGGTAACAAAAATCTGAAGCTTCGTTGGATTAGCTAGATATTATAGAAGGTTCATTGAAGGATTTTCTAAGATTGCTAGACCTCTCACTTAGCTCACAAGGAAGAATCAAGCTTTTGAATGGACGGATGCTTGTCAAGAGAGTTTTCAAGAATTGAAAAAAAGACTAACTACTTCACCAGTGTTAGTTCTACCTAATCCGAATGAACCATTCGAGGTGTATTGTGACGCTTTGTACTAAGGATTGGGCTGTGTCCTTATGCAAGGCGAAAAACGGTGGCTTATGCCTCAAGACAATTACGTGTGCACGAGAAAAACTACCCAACGCATGATTTGGAACTAGCTGCTATAGTGTTTGCTTTGAAGATATGGAGACATTACCTCTACGGAGCAATGTTCAACGTCTTTAGTGATCATAAGAGCTTGAAGTATTTGTACGATTAAAAAGAGTTGAACATGAGATAACGAAGATGGTTAGAGTTCCTGAAAGATTACGATTTCCAACTTTAGTATCACCCTAGGAAGGCGAATGTTGTGGTCGATGCCTTGCCAATGCCTTGAGTAGGAAAACGATCAGTGTTTCTACTATGATGATCAAAGAGAAAGATTTGATAGAACAATTTAGAGACATATGGTCTTTTGTGAAGCTAATGCCAGGAAAAATCTGCATAAACATGGCCACTATTTCAAATGACTTGCTGGAAGACATCAGAGAAAAGCAGAAAGTTGATAAGTTCTTACAAGGAGAAAGAGAACTGATAAAGCAGGGCGGTGTATCAAAACTAGAAGAAGGGATCGATGGAATTTTGAGATTCCAAGGTAGAGTCTGTGTGCCTAAAGATGAGGAACTCATGAAGTACATACTTGAACATGCTCATACGAGTCAGTTGAGTATGCATCTTGGAATGACCAAAATGTATCAAGATTTGAAGAAGTTATTTTGATGGCATGGGATGAAAAGAGATATCGCTAGATGCATATCGTCCTGTTCGGTTTATCAGAAAACAAAGATTGAACATCAAAGACCGTCAGGATTTTTACAACCCTTGACTATTCCCGAATGGAAATGGGATAGTATTGCCATGGAATTTGTTATTGGATTGCCAAAAACAAAGAGAGGTCATGATTCAATATGGGTAATTGTGGATTGACTTACAAAGTCAGCGCACTTTTTGCCGATCAACATAAGGTATCCGTTGGAAAAGTTGACCTAATTGTACATTAGTGAGATTGTTAGACTACATGGTGTACCTATAAGTATGATCTCTAACCGAGACCCGAGATTTACATCAAAATTTTTGCAAAGTCTTCAAGAAGCGATGGGGACAAAGTTACGATTGAGTTCTGCATACCGTCCGCAGACTGATGGCCAATCAAAAAGAACAATACAATCATGGGAAGATTTGTTGAGAGCTTGTGCCATAGAGCAAACTGGAAGTTGGGACAAAATTTTACCATTGGTAGAATTTACTTACCATAACAGTTACCATTCGAGCATAGGAATGGCACCCTATGAGGCTCTGTATGGAGAAAGATGCTGAACGCCTTTATGTTGGTATCAAGATGGAGAGTGACTTACAGTCGGACCTGATCTTATTCAGTAGACGACTGAGAAAGTCAAGATGATTGAGGAGAATATGAGAACGGCTCAAAGTCAAAAAAAGAGTTATGTGGACAAAAGAAGGAAACCGCTTGAATTTGAAGAAGGAAAGCATGTATTCTTGAAAGTCACGCCTATGACTAGGGTCGGTCGTGTTCTCAAATTTAGAAAGCTCACTCCAAAATTCCTTGGACCTTATCAAATTCTTCGTCGGATAGGTCCTGTTGCTTACCAAATAGTTTTACCACCTTTTCTTTCAAATATTCATAATGTCTTTCATGTGTCACAACTTCGAAAATACATTCCGAGTCCTGATCATGTCATAGCACCCGATTCAGTACAATTAATAGAAAATTTGACTTATGAAACAACTCCTGTGAGGATTGAGGATAGGAGAATGAAGCAACTCAAAGGAAAAGACATTTCATTGGTGAAGTGATTTGGAACGAAGCAACTGGAGATGCGACATGGGAGTTCGAGGACAAGATAAAGAAGCAATATCCAGAACTATTTTAAGGTATGAAAATTTCGAGGACGAAATTCATATTTGTTGGGGGAGAGTTGTAATACCCCAAATTTTATTTATTTTATGACAAATATTCATTTTCTAATATTTGTGATTTTTGAGAATTTTTTTGGATTTTTTTAAGAATGCGGAATATTTTAATATTATTTCTCATTTTGCGTGCAAATTGAGCGGAGCTGGGAGAATGAGATATTTTTCCCGAGAACCTTGACCCGTGGAAACATCGACGGGGGATCATACTAAACCCGAGACTGGACACGATTTACAAAGTTTTACATTTTTTGAGAAATTTTAACAGATAAAATAATAAAATGCTCTGTAAATTTTTCGAGAAATTAATACTGACTTCTATCGACTGTAGTAATTGTCCATTAGATACTAACATGTATTAAAAACTCTATCACATCATCCTAATGTAATCCACTTTAAGTCTAATCAAACCTACTTTAATTCAAATTTAATGTATTTTAATCAAAGCTTCTTTGAGAAGCTTTGACCACCAAATGACCAAGCTACCCTTGACTTGTTGGGGAAGCCAATTTCCCCCTCCTTCTCTCTCCCATTGCCGCGGTAATGCATGGTCTTTGGGGAACAAAACTTTGCACTCTCACTTAATACACTTAATCAATTTTACTCATTTCATCAAAACACTTTCTCTCCGTAACTTCATCTTCTTCATTTCTCTCTTCCTTCTCTCTTCTTTTCCTCTCTTCATATGAAAATTGCAGCCCCTAAACCAGCCAATTTTCTTCACTTTTCTCTTCACCAAGACCATTTCTCTGCTCACCTCAACCTCCTCTACGTCTTCTATTTAGAAGTTTTCTTCAAAATCCAACCTTTCCTCCATTGTCATCCAAGACAAAGCTTCAAGCTTTAAGGTAAAGTTTTTATTTTTCTTCTTCTTTCTCTTCATTTTCTTGCTCCATGGTCTCTTTGATGACCATGGATCTCTTCTTTTCCAAGAGTTAATGTTAGTTCTTTGTCTTAAAATTTTTAGGGTTTTGGAAGCCCAAAACTGAAATTACCAAGGAGTAATAGGAAGCCATTTTCGTGATTCTCCTTTAGGTAAAAGGGAGATTACTCACTTCAACCATTTTGGTGGTGAAGGAACCTTTGTATGCTTACTTTGTTTTGGTGATTTTGTATGTTTATATATTCTTGAATTGGATTAATGTTTGAATGGTGAATTTGAATGTATTTGATGTATTGGAAATGCTTGATCATGTTGGGGTTGTTAAATGGAAAATTTGGAGTTTCCTACCCAAAAATGATACCACGATTTTGACTAGATTTTAGGGGTACAAATTGATTTTTGTATACAATGAAATGAAGCATATGTGATTAATTGTTAAATGATGATATTAAAAATTATGGATGGAGAATTTTAAGGGCTTAATACTCTAAGGTGAAGCCAAAGTTTTGACCTTGAAAGTTAGGAGTTTGGATTAGTTTTGTGTAAAATAAAATTTAAATGAATAGATACCAAGTAATTGATGCATAAAATGGAAGGAAATTGGAATCTTGATGACCTAGAGAGGCCACAGTTTTTAGAGAAAATTAGGGGTTGAATGATGCCTTGATACATCTTTGGAAATTAGAAATTTAGAGATATTCATAATCCGTAATAAAGTGGAAGGATTGGATTGAATAACAACACTCAAGAAGGACACAGTTTTGAAGGGCCATTTAATCTAAAATTGTCATAATTGACCAAAGTATAAGACTTTGAGAATGTGAATACATAATGTGGACTTATGATAGGGGATAAACCCTAAATATATATTGACATCGAAAATTGATTCTATGTCATTGTGGATCCCTATGTGGTTTAGTGTTTGTTGATTTTGTACTTGAGGAATTGGTGACATATTGATGCTATGACATGTTGATATTGAACCATGTATATTTAGATATGCCATTGTGGTATATTGTATGATTATTGTATCATTGATAAACATACATGATGTACATTGTGTCGTTATGCATATATGTTGTCTGTTGGACATTTTTGGAAAGGTTATGCATGCCTAGGAGTTTGAATAACACCTGTGTGCAGTGCAAGTAGACTAAGCGTAGGGTCATAGTGGTTGGCCCTGGGGGCGTCGGGGTGCGGGTGTCTCACAACGGGCAGTGATAGCTCCACTGGGGCCATGGGATAGACCGATGCAAACACACTGACGATCCGGACTGAGACGTTGTCCTATATCACGATCAACTGTTGTGGTGCCATGTATAAGCCAATTGCGCAAATGTTTTTATGAGATGAGCACGCTATTTTTAAAGGCTAACGATATACTGGCATAACTCTTTGATCATTCACTCCGAAAATGTTTATGTCTAGCTCAATGGAGTAGGAATTTTGGTACCTTTTTGCATTGTGAACTGTCAGTCTCATAATGCATTAAACATGAGCATTTATAACAGTGGAAGTTGTTATCATTACCATAGTGCTTATTTAATTGTTGAACTATTGACTGTTGGGAATATTGCTATTATCTGCTTATTATTGATGGTTGTTGCTACTGTTTATTGTTGATCTGCTTTACTATCAATTCTAATTATTGCATGAACTGTGTTGATATGTGGGTGTCGAGCGTCGTTCTGTTTTCTTACTGCAATTTTGGTATTGAAAGTTGGGTGTCTCACTTCTTTCTATATTTTTTGCATTTCTATATCTTCTGTATTTCTGTCGACTGTGTACTTCTGAGAAGACGTTCGTGAGGAAAGGAAGGAAAAACCTGATTTTCTGGGTTTCTTGCCATATTTGGACTAGAGCTGTTGAGGATGTTGTCACGCCCATGTCGCTTTTTGGGATACGTGAAATTGACCTTCTATGGAGGACCCGATTGCTGGCACTTGCATGTGGAGACGGACTGATGTGTCTACCGCGGGGAGCTGACGGTGTCTTTATCTTGGGGTCGTTATGATGCCCCTGTCTTTGATTTTCAGCTTTTGTTATTTTAGAGTTTTATCTACCCGTGAGGAATATGTGGGCGTATATGTTCTACACCTCTCAAGAGGACTCTTTCCTCTCCACTGCTCAGGCTTCTATCCAAAATTTTGTTGCCCCAATGGCTATTTCATTAGAGGATGAGGACCCTGAGGAGGACCCGACTATGGTCCCTTCTCGTCAGTCTTAGGGGGCTGATACTATAGGTGGCTACTGATGGCTAATAGTTATCTTTTTGGGAAGCCTTAGGTTTTGCTAGTTCATGGGTGTAAATTTGTAACTATCTTGGGTGGGTAAAGCTTTTACTTTTTGTATATTTTGTGATGTAACTAAAACAGGCTGATGCATATATATATATATATATATATATATATATATATATATATATTGTGGATGTATGAATTTCAATTCTGTGTCGATTTTATTGCATCTGTAAATATTATCATCTCATTATTATTATCTTTTACAAAAAAAGAAATGCGTACAGACATTTCAATACTCGATTATTTTATCATCCAAGAATATAAACTATTTAATCTTATGTTAATAATGAACTAGGTCTCAATCAATCGCTGTAACTATTATTTTCCACAAATTTATTTCGTGTTTTTAGTATTATGGTGTGACGTTCCTTCTTCGCGGTATTAAGAAAAAAGGGCATTACTTTTATCATCAAATGAATCAATAAATCTTAAATGTTATGTTGACTCACTATGCACGTGCACATGGTACCAAAATCTAACATTCGGTACAACAATTCCTACTCTATGGAGCTAGACAAAAACATTCGAAGAGAATGATCAAGGAGACATGTCAGTAGTTCGTCATCCATAAAATCAAGTGCTTTCCAGAAAAATTCATAATTTGAGTATCAAGGCTTTATAAAATGGCATTCTCATAGGATCGCGATATAAGACAGTGTCTCGGTCCAGATCGTTGTGCGTTTGCATCGGCCATAATGTCCGTTCGTGGGATACTCGCACCCCGACGCCCCCTAGGTCAACGATATGACCTACACTTAGTCTATTCGTACCCGCACTATGGTGTGATTCAATCTCCTAGGCATACAGCCTTACAACAGAATCCATCAGACTTTCACAATACATGATGACTCAATGCATATTCATGTATATTTATCAATTGATATACTTATCCATAACATATCACAATTTGGTCAATTGAACATCAATAATTCCTTAGTCCCATTCATGGACTCAAAATAACATATCATCAAGTTCTCAAAAGTGATAAAATATTCCTTACAGTTCATTATGGAATTTCGCTTTACTTAACGATTCTTATAAAATCTCTCTCTCTTTAGAGGAATTCTCTTAATAAATCAAGTTATTTACTTTAGTTTAATTATAACATATCAATTATTGAAGTCATAATTATCTTCTCCCAACATTTTGGCCAACTCTGCCCTGGGCGCCAGGTCTCTAGCGCCTGAGTGCTAGTGGAGCACTTGACCGCTCACTAAGCTATGTTTCTGGAAATCATTCTAGATGTTGGGTGCTTAAGCGTCCGAACTCCAGCGCTTGAGCACCAGTTGAGCACCTGGGCGCTCGTTGCACAGCGCTTGAGCGCTCGTGCATCAGCAAGGATTCTGCAGAATTCGTGTCTGCATAACCTTGGCCCATTCATTTTTAAAACTTCTCATTCATTTTCAAACAATCCAAAATATGATTCATGGTTATTAAGGTACAAAATAACAATCAATAGATTCATAGTCATCAAAACACACAATGCAAGTCCATAGATTCATACAAATCAAACAACCACAAAATTATGAAAATAATACAATATAACAAAGAGAGTAATCCCACTTGGATTCCCTCATCAACAAAAACACACAAGAAATCTCCTTACTACCAAGATTGGTTGAAGAGGATTATCTCCCTCTTACCTATTAAAGACAACACAAGGATGCAAGCCCCTTTTGTTCTTGATTTTCATTTTCCACCTTCAAGAAAACCCTAGGGTGGGCAACTTTCAAAATGTTCACTCAAACCATGGAAAGATAAGTTCTTGGTCACCTATGTGACCAAGAAAAATGAAAATGAGAAGAAAAGAGAAGAAAGTTGAGGACTTTACCTCAAAAGCTTCAAGCTGTAGTTTCAATGGTGGAAAATGGAAGAGGAAGAATTTGTGAATGACCACCAAAGAGAAGAACCTTAGAATGATGGAAGGAAACAAGAAATGTGATTTGTTTAGCAACAAATAGAGATGGTCTCCAATGTATGGGTGTGCCGTGGAGGAGGAAGAAGGGAAAAAAGTGAAATGCTTGAAGAAAATGAGAGGAGAGAAAAGAAAAAAAGAGAAAGGTGTTTGGTGTTTTTTGTGTTTTAAAATAGGAATGAAGTGATAAAGGAGAAAACAATTTTTGGCTCTCCAAGGAGTTCATCTGCCATGGAACAAGAGAGTGGGGAGGGAAGAGAGAGAAATGTGTTATTTTGAAAAATTTCTAGGAAGCTTCCCTTAATAAGCTTTGATTAAATTAATCTTTCTTTTGAAATAAAGCTAATAAATGTGACACAAAGTAGATTTTAGATAAGGTGATAAGGATTTTTACTACAAGCTATTTTCCAATGGACAACTGTTACAGATAACAAATCCAATATTAATTATCCAACAGATAATAAAATGTACAATGATTTTTATTTATCTGGTAAAAATCTCGAAAAATATGAAACCTCGTAAACCATGTCCGGTCTCGAGTTTAGTAAGATCCCCCATCGATGTTTACACTATTCAAGGTTCTCAGGGAAAATATTCCATTTCCCTGACTCCACTTAGTGTGCACACAAAATGAGACATATATTAAAATATTCAACGTTTTCGAAAAAATCCAAAAAAATTCACAAAAAACACAAATATTATAAAATGACTATTTATCACAACATTATCAATTTTTGGGATGTTACAACTCTTCTCTTCTAAAATGAAATTTCGTCCTCGAAATTTTTCATACCTTAGAATAGTTATGGATGTTGCTCCTTCATCTTGTCCTCTAACTCCCACGTTGCATCTCCGGTTGTGTCATTCCAGATTACCTTTACTAATGGGATCTCCTTTCCTCTGAGTTGCTTTACCTTCCTATCCTTAATCCTTACAGGAGTTGTCTCATAGGTTAAGTTCTCTTTCAATTATACTGTATCTGGTGCTATGACATGGCTCAGATCAAGAATATATTTTTCGTAGTTGTGACACATGGAAAACATTGTGAAAGTTAGAAAGAAAAAGGTGTTAAGGCTATTTGGTAAGCTACTGGACCTATCCGTTGAAGAATTTGGTAAGGTCTAAGGAATTTAGGAGTAAGTTTTCTAGATTTTAGAACTCGGCCGACCACCATCGTAGGCGTGACTTTCAAAAACACATGCTCGCCTTCCTCAAACTCAAGAGGCTTCCTTCTTTTGTTGGCATAGCTCTTCTGTCGACTCTAAGCCATCCTCATCTTTTCCTGAATTATCTTGACTTTCTCGGTTGTTTGCTGTATAAGATTAGGTCCAATAGTAAGACGCTCGCCATCTTGATACCAACACAAAGGTGTTCTGCACCGTCGTCCATATAGAGCTTCATAGGGTGCCATACCCATGCTCGAATGAAAGCTATTGTTGTAGGTGAACTCTACCAATGATAAAACTTCATCCCAACTTCCAGTTTGATCCAAAGTGCAAGCTCTAAGCAAATCCTCCAATGATTGAATCATCCTTCCCGATTGACCATCGGTTTGAGGATGATAAGCAGAACTCAATCGAAGTTTAGTCCCTAACGCTTCTTGCAAACTTTGCCAGAACTTTGATGTGAACCTTGGATCTCTATCAGAAATAATACTGGTAGGCACACCATGCAGCCTAATGATTTCACTAATATACAGTTGAGTTAACTTCTCCAAGTTGTATCTTATGTTGATTGATAAGAAATGTGCTGACTTCACAAGTCGATCAATGATTACCCATATTGAATCATAACCCTTTCTGGTCTTTGCCAATCCAACCATAAAATCCATCGCAATACTGTTCCACTTCCATTCGAGAATAGCTAGGGGTTGTAACATTCCGGAAGGTCTTTGATGTTCAACCTTCGCTTTTTGGAAAACCAGACAAGACGACACACATCTGGCAATGTTGCTCTTCAATCCGCGCCACCAAAATAATCGTTTTAGATCTTGGTACATCTTAGTTATTCCCAGATGCATACTCAACTGGCTCGTGTGAGCATGTTCAAGAATATACTTCCTAAGCTCTTGATTTTTGGGTACATAAACTCTGCCTTTGAATCTCAAGATTCCATCAGTTCCTTGCTCTAATGTTGTCACACTGCCTTGCTTCATTAGCTCCCTTTCTTCTTGCAAAAACTTGTCAACTTTCTGCTTCTCTCGAATATCTTCCATTAAGTCATTTGAGATGGTGACCATGTTCATACAAATCTTCCCTAGTGCTAATTCCACAAAGGACCATACATCCCTGAATTGCTCTATCAAATCCTTTTCCTTGACCATCATAGTAGAGATACTGAGCATCTTTCTACTTAAAGCGTCTGCCATGACGTTTGCCTTTCTAGGGTGATACAAAAGTTGAAAATCATAAGCCTTTAGAAATTCCAACCACCGTCATTGTCTTATATTCAGCTCCTTTTGGTCATACCGGTACTTCAAGCTCTTGTGGTCGCTAAAGACGTTGAACGTCACCCTATAAAGAAAATGCCTCCATATCTTCAAAGCGAATACCATAGCTGCTAACTCCAAGTCATGTGTCAGGACTATCTCGAAGCATAAGCCACCACTTTTCTATTTTGCATAACCACACACCCTAATCCTTGGTATGAAGCATTGTAATACACTTTGAAGGGTTCACTCGGATCGGGTAGAACTAACATAGGTGACGTAGGCATTAGTCCACTCAAAGGCTTGATTCTTTCTCGTTAGCTGAGGCCCTACAATCTTCGAGAATCCCTTAATGAATCTTAGGTAATGTCCAGCTAATCCCACAAAGCTCCGAATTTTTGTCACTGTCTTTGGCCTTTCCCACTGTAGAATCGCTTCCACTTTTGACGGGTCTATAGCAATCCCTTCCTTCGAAATCACATGGCCCAAAAACTTGACCTCTTCTAGCCAAAATTCACACTTTGACAATTTGGTGTACAACTTTTTCTCCTGGAAATTTGGAGAATTATACTGAGGTGTTCAACATGATCCTCTTGATTTCTAGAGTAGATTAGAATATCGTCAATGAAGACAACAACGAATCTGTCCAGGTAAGGACGAAAGATTCTATTCATATAATCCATGAATATAGCAGGTGCATTTGTCACACTAAACGACATTACAAGGTATTCGTAATGACTGTAACTAGTACGAAAAGCCGTCTTGGGAACATCTTCCATGATAATCACATATTTTATTCATTAAGAAACCCTCATTATTAGTCATTTACACTCTTCATGTACTTAATTGACTGAATTTGATTATGTTTTGTAAGTTTGAACTCGAATCGGACTTAATTGATTTTTCAGCATTATTCGAGTCTTACACTGTTTCTGTATTTTGGCCATATCTTGAGTTCTAAATGTCTGATAATTATGAATTTTACCTTGTAGGAAAGATAAAAGAGAGCTCTACAACTTTGATGAAGAGCTCGAAGTCAAATTCAGACATCTAGTGGAGCTAATTGGGCATGGAAATCAGAATACGGGATTTGTGAACTGGAACCCGAACAGTGTGTAGTAACCAGAACATAATTCGAGTTTGGGTTTATAGAATGGGCTGAAAATTGGTGATCTGAAAGTTAAGACCCATATGTACAACTTTCATGACAAACACAAAACTTGATTCGGGCTCCTTGATGGAGATATTGGGTCTGAAAGTCAAAACAGAGGTGCTGAAACTGGTCCTGAGCAGTCTGTAGTAATTGGGTCATATCTTGGGCTGTAGGACGAATTTTTGGGTGCTTCCAGAGCCATTGGAAAGCTTAGACAATTTCCTAGAACTTTCATGAAGACCATTTGGCTCAAAAATGACGAAATCAATGAGTTCAGCAATGAATACTTTCGGAGACAAGGAAGCTCACCTACCAAGTTCACCTACCAAGCTCACCTACCAAGTTCACCTACCAAGCTCACCTACTAATTCCACCTACTAATCTCATCTACCCATCTACTACTACTCTGAATCCTCTATAAAAGGAAGCATGTGGAGAGCTCTAAACACAACACACACTTAGTGTTAGAAGATAGCTTTTCATAGTTCTTGTATATTTTTCCTTCATTGTAATGGAGAGCTAAGTCACTTCTAGTCAATTCGGGACTCTTGAAGAGATTGTGGCTTGGATTCTTGAGACCTTGGTTATGTAATGTATTTGATTTATATTTGAATTCCTCTTCTCTTCTTCTTCTTGTTCTCTTGATCTTGAATGCATGAATGGTGATTTGTTTATGTTTGATCTGATTTGATCTTGGTTTAAGATTAAGTATTGTGATGAAATTTAGAAGCTGATTGATCTAAACTAATCACGTAATTGAAGAGGTTAGGTTACTTGATTTGTGCCTAGGTTAATTGAATTCGGTGCTTAAATTGATATATATTTACATGAATGGTGCGATTGCGATTTGTGTTTATTACTTGTCAATTGAATTACGGGACGATTGTCTAGTATGAATTACGGATCGATCTTTGAGATCTCGGTTAGATCCAAGTTAACCATTCAAATGTATTTCAGGTGTTTGTTGAAAGGTCTATGATTGAATCCACCCAATCTCGGATAGATTTTGAATTATCTGTTCTTTTAATTGTTATTTCTCTTTAAATCTTGTCACTGCGATCCTTGAACCATCAAAATCCCCCTTTTTCTAACTTTCACTTGATTTGATCAAATTGCATCTACGATCCTTGAGGAGACGATCCGGTGTTGTTCACTATACTACAAGTTTAGGTAATAACTTCGGTTATAATTTTGATTGAGTTCGGCGCTCGTCAAAATTTTGGCTTGGATTCTTAGGGAACTCGTAGGTGTAATCTTTTCATTTTGAGTAACCTTACTAATTTTTGTTCTTTCTTACCTATTCTAACAGTTATTTTTCATTTACTAACATTGTTCATACCATACTAATATTTTTATCCTAGCTTTTGAATTTTTTGATTTAGGAAAGCGGAAAAGCAGGTGATTACGGGTAACTATTGCAATTTTCGAACTGCAACATGCCCAGAATGAGCTGAAACTTGGTCGGTTGAAGGAAAACAGCCTGATAAACAAGACTCACAGTAAACTGTGAGGTCACCCCTGGTTTTTCGAAATTCTATCATTTAGACCACTTTTTCAATTTTTTAATATTTTTTATTGCATTTTCTAGTTTCATTTTTATGTAGATTTTGTTACGTGTTGATTCCATAATTTTTAAAAATGTTTAGACATATTAACTAGATTTATTTTTGCATATTTTGAGTGTTGTTTAGTGTATTTTGCTTAGTTGCAGTTTTTGTGTTTTTGTGCTTTAGTTGATGCATGACTAGGTCAATCGATATCTTGCTTGATCTTGATCCACGAGATTGATAGGACCTTGCATAGATTAATTAGAGCTCGTGTGATAAATTCGAGTTAATTTGAACCTAATTTTGGGAGTGAACACGATAACTTAAGTAATCTGAAATCATGGTGATAACATGCATAATAGAACCCTTAAGGAACTTCTTGCTCTGATGTATCTTACCAATCTTTGTGCATTCAATATCGATCTTGATGCAGATTTTGAGTTGAAATCTGGTTTGATACACTTGTTACCAAAGTTTCATGGTCTTGCGGGTGAAGATCCTCATAAGCACTGAAAGAGTTCCATGTTGTGTGTTCAACCATGAAGCCCACAAGGCATCTCGAGGAACACATCAAGTTAAGGGCATTTCCCTTCTCACTGTCGATGCGACCAAAGATTGGTTGTTTTATCTTTCACCAGGTTCGGTCGAAGTTGGAATGACATGAAGAGGTTGTTCTGGAGAGATTCTTCCCTGCCTCGAGAGCTGCTTTGCAATTAGGAAGGATATATGTGGCATCGAGACGGATGTACGGTGAGACTTTGCATGAATCTTGGGAGAGATTCAAGAAGTTGTGTTCAAGTGCCCTCATCACCAAATTAGTGACCAACTCTTGATTCAATACTTTTATGAGGTTTCTTTGCCAAATGATAGAAGCATGATCGATCTTTGCCTCTGGAGGAGCCTTAGTAGACAAAACTCCTACCGCATTGCAAGAGATCGATAGCAAACATGGCGGCCAATACCCATGATTTGGCTCGCGGATCATCACGCAACCCGGAGGAGTTAATGAAATTCAAGCATCTCATATGGACCAACAAAGAATGGAACACGAGACTAGATGAATTGACTTCTTTGGTAAGACGGATAGCGGTGGGTCAACAACCACCATGCGGATATTTGCATCGGTGTGTGGAATTTGCTCTAATTCATCTCATCCCTCTTGATTCATGCCCTACACTTCGGGAAGATGGTCCGCCTTTCCCGGATCAATGTGTTCTTTGCGGTGGTGTTTTTCTGGTAGACCCCGATATCGGCAACAAACAACAATCTAGATATGATCCATTTTCTAGTACTTATAATCTGGTTGGCGAGACCATCCCAATTTGAGATATGGGAATCTAGCCGGCAACAACGGCCCCACCGGCGGCAACAACAACCCCGGCCCCGGCGGCAACAACAATTTAGATACCAAGGCTGCAGGTCCAAGCAACAAATACCAACAAATACCCCTGCATTCGAGACAACGACAACACATTCGGCGGTCTGTCCAATCCACTCCGGTGAGCCATCATTGGAAGACGATGAAACAAATGGCCACAAATAACATTCGGTTCAGTGAACGTCGGTGCCAACATTCGAGAATTTACAAACTCAAATTGGGCGTGGCAACCACGTGAGCGAGCTAAAGAGTCAAGGTTCTAGCCAATTGCCTTCACAAGCAGTCAACAATCCAAGAGGCAACGTAAGTGCAATTACCTTGAGAAGTGGCAAAGAAGTTGATGTTCCAACCTTACGGACAATCGAGAAATTGACCAAAAACGGCGGGAAATGGATAATTCGGTCGAGAAATACGTGCCCTTGAAGAAAATTGCGAGAGAATTCAGATGTTGCCATTCCATTACCTTTTCCAAATAGGATCACACAATCAAGAGAACAATGCAAGCGAGAAATGGAAAAAGAAGTCATGGAGACATTCGGGAAAGTGGAAATCAATATTCCCCTCCTAGATGCAATCAAGCAAATTCCAAAATATGCTAAATTTCTCAAGGAGTTGTGCACTCATAAGAGAAGGTTGAAAGGGGATGAGAAGATCGGCATGGGAAGAAATGTTTACTTGCAATGATTACGCAAGCATGCCACAGAAATGCAAAGATCTGGAACTTTCACACAATTTCTTGCACAATTGGCAACTCTAGATTTGAGCATGCAATGCTAGATTTGGAGTGCTTCGATCAATGTCATGCCCGTGTCGGTGTATAAGTGTTTAAACATCGGTACTTTGCAACCCTTGGTATCGTGATTCGGTTGGCGAATAGAGCCACTTGCTCATCCTGCAGGTGTCTTTGGAAGATGTGTTAGTTCGGGTGAATGAGTTGATTTTTCCAGTGATTTCTACATTACGGACATGGAAGATGAGTCTCCAACAAACCATGCTCCATTGATTCTAGGCGAGACCATTCCTCAAGACCGCCAAGACCAAGATAGACGTGCATCTTTGGCACCCTTTCTATGGAGTTTGGCGACGATTTGGTACAATTTAACATTTTTGATGCCATGAGACACCCACAGAGGAGCATTACATTTTCCATGTTGATATGATTGAGATCTTTGGTTGATGATGTCTATCTTGATTTATATCTTTGAATTCCACGATATTGTTGACTATCTTGGTTCTGTTTCTTGTGATACATGTGCCACTTGTGATGTTGAACCATGTCTTTGCATGTCTTGAGATTTATTACTGTTATGAGTAATGATCTGTGCTTGATGATGCAACAATTGAGAATGAGAGTCGGTACCATCTTTGAAATTAATGTTCTTTGAGTTATTTGTTTGAGATCACTTGTTACCTTCCATTGTACAACCTCCATCCTTGGAGTTGAAGACTTTACGAGACCATCTTAAATATGCATATTTGGGAGATGGTGAGACAACTTAGGTGATCATTGCTAAAAACCTACAACTTTGATCAAGAAGAAAAATTCTGCTGAGATTTTGAGGCGAGAATAGGCAAGCCATCGGATGGACTCTTGCGGATATTCTGGTATTAGTCCCTCCACATGCATGCATAAGATTTTATTGGAAGAAGGGATCAAACCGGTTAGACGGCCCCAAAGGAGACTAAATCCCACGATTCTAGATGTGGTGAAGAAGGAAGTTACAAAGCTACTTCAAGGTGGCATTATTTATCCCATGTATCGACGGTCAATGGGTGAGCCCGTGCAAGTGGTTCCCAAGAAATGCGGGGTCACGGTGGTTGCGAATCGAGAACAATGAGCTTGTGCCCACACGAGTTCAAAACGGTTAGCGAGTTTGCATTGATTATAGGCGGCTCAACCGGGCTACGAGAAAGGATCATTTCATTTGCCATTCATTGATCGGATGTTGGAGCGGTTAGGCGGCAAGTCACATTATTGTTTCTGGATGGATATTCGGGCTATTTTCAGATTCATATAGCCCCGAGAAGACAAGAGAAGACTACTTTCACTTGTCCATTTGGCACATTTGCATACGGGAGGATGCCACTTTGGTCTATGCAATGCTCCAGGCACCTTTCGAGGAGGTGTATGGTAAGTATCTTTTCGATTTTTAGAAAATTGCATGGACGTATTTATGGATGATTTTCTTGTCTATGGATCTTCCTTTGATGCATGTTTAGATAGTCGGCTCGGTCTTGCATAGATGCATTAAGACTAACCTCGTTCTAAATTTTGAGAAATGTCATTTCATGGTAGAACAAGGTATAGTCTTAGGGCATGTGATATCTCGTGAGGGTATTGAGGTAGATCTGCAAAAATAGATGTTATTTCATGCCTATCTTACCCCACGTGCGTGCGGGAGATTCGTTCTTTCCTTGGTCATGCGAGGTTTCTATCGGCGGTTCATAAAGGATTTCGGCAAAATTGCACTTCCGCTATCAACTTACTGCAAAAGATGTGGAGTTTCACTTTGACAAGAAGTGCCGGGATGCCTTCAATCAATTGAAGCGAGGCATTGACCAGTACACCTATCATCCAACCGCCGGATTGGACACTTCCATTGAGGTGATGTGTGATGCCTCTAATTATGCATTGGGAATTTGTTCTTGCACAAAGGGTCGGTAAAGTATCTCATGTCATTTCCTATGCTTGAGAACTTTAGATCTGCACAAATCAACTACACCACAAGCGAAAAGGAACTTTTAGCAATTGTTTTTGCTTTAGATAAATTTCGATCATATTTGCTTGGTTCCCGAGTGGTTGTGTTTTCGGATCATGCGGCATTGAAGTTTCTCTGAAAAAGCCCAATGCCAAGCCGGTTGATTAGGTGGATGTTGCTCCTCCGGGAGTTTGATATTGAGATCGTGACAAGAGTGGAGCGGAGAATTTGGTGGTGATCACTTGAGTCGAATTGAAAGGGAGCGGATGTTTTCCATCCATGATGTTTTCCACGATGAGCGGCTTTTCAAGGCTGCAAGGCAACATCCCTTGGTTTCTTGATTTGATTAATTTCTTGGTTGCTAACGCAATACGCACATTTCACTAAGGCTAAGATTGATAAATTGAAAAGTGAGTCAAAGTATTATGTGTGGGATGATCCTTACTTATGGAGATTTTGCGGTGACCAAGTAATTAGGAGGTGTGTGCGATGATGAATTCCATTCCATTCTTAGCTTTTGTCATAAACTTGCATGTGGCGGCCACTTCGGTCCTCAATTTGCTAGGAAAGTTTTAGACTACGGATTATATTGGCCCACTCTATTTCATGATGCATATATGTTTTGCAAATCTTGTGATCAATGCGAGAGAACAGGGAATACTTCTCGTAGGAATGAAATGCCCCGAAACCCTTATTATTGTGAGATTTTTGATGTTTGGGGTATTGACTTTATGGGTCCTTTTCTGTATCATTTGGTTTTGTTTACATTACGCTTGCTTTGTGGATTATGTATCTAAATGGGTGGAGGCTAAGGCCACTCGGTGATGATTCTAAAGTTGTTGTGGATTTTATTAGATCACTGATTTTACGTAGGTTTGGAGTCAGAGATCCATCATTAGTGATCAAGGTTCACATTTTTGCAATCGAAGCATGGAGGCTTTGATGAAGAAGTATGGAGTCCAACACAAGGTTTCTACACCTTACCACCCCCGAACCAATGGGCAAGCCGAGGTCTCCAACGAGAGAATTAGCGGATACTCCGGAGAAGGCAGTTCAACCTAACGAGAAAGAATTTGGAGCAAGAGGCTTGAGGATGCTTTATGGGCTTCTGGGACTGCTTATAAGACACCAATCGGGATGTCTCCGTATCGGATTATTTTGGAAAAGCACTGCCACCTACCGGTGGAAATTGAGCATCGAGCATTGCGGGCGGTGAAAAGGTGCAACTTGGACCTAGATCAAGCGAGGTTTGGAGAGGAAAGCTGCTGCAGCTGCGACAATTGGAGGAGATCGCTTGGAGGCTTATGAAAGTTCCAAACTTTATAAGGAGAAGACCAAAGCCTTCCATGATAAGTTGATTACGAGGAAAACATTTGAGATTGGTCAAAAAGTTCTCTCTCTATAACTCCCGCCTCCGACTCATGCACTGGTAAATTAAGGTCTAGATGGGATGGACCATTTATTGTTACTAATGTTTTCCTTACAGTTTGTTCGGATTAAAAGTGAGGTCCTTTGCCAAAGCTTTCATCGTGTAAATGGACACCGCCTCAAAGCAGTATCATGAACTTCCGAGAGAATGCGAAGTGGAGGTGATGAACCTTCTCCATCCGCATTATGAATAAAAAAAAAAAAAAAAAAAAAAAAAAAAAAAAAAAAAAAAAAAAAAAAAAAAAAAAAAAAAAAAAAAAAAAAAAAAAAAAAAAATTTGTGTGCAGAGCAATGAGGTAGGTAGAGTCGCTCGAAGCATGTGGAGGTCATTTTTTCTTCGGCGACAACAAGCTGCGAAAATCTTGCGGTATGGATTTTATTGGCCTACTTTATTAAAGGTACTGTTACACCTTTTGCAAAGGCTGCGGAAATTGGTCAAAAAGTTACGCTTTGAGATTATCATCTGCACCTACTCCTTGGAAAATTGAGATCTAGGTAGCGTGGTTCTTTTGTTGTCGGACACGCGTATCCTCTCGGCATCGGATCTTGAGGATCCTAGGAATGGTAATGCGCTTAAGGTTAATGGACAAAGACTCAATCATTCTGGAAAACCAAGTTCTTGAGTTCTTTGTGTTCTTAGGTTAAGTGGCGGATACGGTACTCAGTGACTCTTGAGTCGGTTTATTCTTGATTTCCCAAAATAAGCCGAACCCTTCTTCTCCTTCAAAATGGATGTCATTCTTTCAAACACGAGAAAACATTTTCCTTCTCTTCCTCAAAATGCTCGAGAAAAATCTACAAAGTTCGATGTGAGAGATTGAGAATGTTAATGCACAAGGGTATGCGAGAAGATGTCTGTTGGATAATTGAAGCAAAGGTCAGATTAGCGGTGAGTCCTCAATTTCATTTGACTCATATATGCCGGTCTTGGAAGAAGTTCATATTCTAAAAGGAGAAGAGCAAAAAGGTTACAAGTCTGTCACAAATGTGGACGATGGAGCTGTAACAAGCGATGTCGTACTAAGGGGATGGTTTCGCAAATAGAGAAGATAAAATTTTCTTCATTAAGAATGGGTGAGTAAGGAGTCATTAGATGATATCTTATTGACTCTTGAGACGCATTCTTTGGTGGATTGGTGCATCGTGAAATTCTTAAATTGTGGAATCTCTTCAAGGATGAACAACAACGCTCTGATCTTGGGAATCGACTCTAAAAGACCTGTTTGCCAATTTATAAGAAAATTGGATGGGAAGCTTATCCTCGACTCATAGAAAGACGTTTAAGCCGATTCTTGGACGTTAAACGAGAGGCGAGATGTGAGCCATATCCACAAACAATCTGTACATATCATCTTCTTCTTCTTCTTCTTCATGGCATTTTACAAAAAAAAAAAAAAAAAAAAAAAAAAAAAAAAAAAAAAGAAAAAAAAATGAAAAAAAAAAAAAAAAAAAAAAAAAAAAAAAAAATGTATACTTCTTAGGGTTGGCTTTGGTAACACAAGCTTAGTGAATGGGGAAATGCATGCATCTGATCCAGCCTTCTTAATTGAAAAACAAAGAAGGTAGATTGTATCCACATGTGAAGCGGCCGGTCGTATTATGGCCACTTGTCCCTTTTGGGAGCCACATGTTCTTATTTGGTCTTGAATGGGTCGAATCTTGGTCAACAATGCTTTGGCACAAAGCAGAAAAAGCAGACTACCTCCATCCCAATCTTAAGTAAGTATACACTCATCTTTCATCAAGTTTTTTTAACAATTTCAAAAAAAAAAAAAAAAAAAAAAAAAAAAAAAAAAAAAAAAAAAGGGACGTGATGTCTCTTGCACTCATGGCCGTGAGTATAAAGATACGCCATGGAAGTAATACATACGGGTATGTCATCATTTTCTATTTCTTTTATCTTTGTATCATTTTGTTGTATTTTGATTTTTTGTACGAGACGATCCTTTGAGCGGGGTCCTTGGGGGTTTCTAGACTTCTTTACCTTGATGGTTTTCTTGAAAAAAAAAAAAAAAAAAAAAAAAAGAAAAAAAAAAGATTCTGTGTCTCTTAATTTCAACCTTTTCTGACAACAGCCAACCTACCCTCATAGGTGCAATTATTCCCCTTTCCATTCTTTTTCCTATTTAAACACTCCATTTTCTCCATTTTCCTTCAAACTCAGAAACACTCAAAGGGAGGAAGAGTATAGAATGGGGCCTTCTATTCGTAACCTCAAAAATGTCGTGTGTTTTTGTGGGTCGAGTTATGGGAAGGGATTAGAGTTTATAAACGCAGCTAGCACTCTTGGTCGATCACTTGCTGCGAGGAATATTCATCTTGTATATGGGGGAGGTTGTCGTGGGTTAATGAAATTTGTATCACTTCTTTGCCTTTGTAAGAGACGCAGTCGGGTTCTAGGTATCATTCACTGAAACTTTAGCTCAACAGAACATCCTTTGGAAAGACAATTGGGGAGGAACTTAAGGTATCATCAATGCATGACGCATGAAGATAATGCTTGAAAACTACGATGCATTCATTGCCTTACCAGGTGGTTTTGGTACTTTGGAAGAAATTTTTCAAATTGTCTCTTGGGCGGCGAACATCCACCATAAACCCATTGGTTTGTTGAATGTTAATAATTTCTTTGATCTTTTGTATTTTTTCTTGACAAAGCTGTGGAACAGAAATTTATCACTCCTTCGGCAAGACAACTTCTTATCTCTGCCTCCACTATTGATGAGCTCATTGATAAATTAGAAGCTTTTGAGTATGTACCTGATCAGGTATTAGCTCAGATAGATTGGTCAACGGGAAGCAGCGAAGGAAGTAACAAGAAACAAGAGCCGATCTGAAACTTTCTCTTTAATGGGTTTGATTTAAAAAAAAAAAAATTTTGTTGTTTTGTTTAGTATGATATGATTGTCATGGACTTATTAAACCAATTAGTGATGGCGAGTAAGGAGTAATTTTACTCTTGAGGCGCATCTTAATTGGTGGCGAGTAAGGAGTTTTTAGGTAGTAATTAATTAGTATTGACTTGTGGAAGTACTAACGTTTTCTTGTTTGATTTCTTTTCGAGTCGATGCGGCATTGACGGTGTGTTTCTTTTACGCTTAGCGTTGATTCACTTCTTATCGGGTTGTGTTGCTCTTTTATCTCTTTCTTTCACATTGAGGACAATGTTATATTAAGTGTGGGGAGAGATTTTAGCATGTTTCTGTTTCTTTTCGTTTGTTAAAAAAAAAAAAAAAAAAAAAATTCAAAAAAAAAAAAAAAAAAAAAAAAAAAAAAAAAGGTTCATTGCATGATTGAATAATTTTTCTCCCTTCTTGAACTGATATGCTTGGTGATGGATGATTGAATTGATGAATTGAGTTTGATGAATGCATACCTTGTGAGATTTTGAGCCTAATGGATGGATTCAACATTTATGCCATTCTCTTCTTTCTTGTGTGATTTTCACTCGTGTTAATGACCACTCTAGAACTTGCTTTGATTCTTTTTGAGGCTACATTTCACTTGCATGCATGAACATGATTGAGGCCCTCTTTCTTAGCTAGTTTAACCAAATAGCCAACCTTGTTTTCAATATGATATCAAGCACTCTTTTGACCTCTCGAAAATTCTCTAATTCTGCCAACCTTGTATATTTTCCTTTGCTTAACCCCTTTGAGCTTATTTGACCATTCCTTGTTTCTAGCTCATTATGTGCCTTAAATGAAAAATCGTGTTCTTACTTGTACCTTAGGGAATAAAAGAACATTAGCCTGGTTAATGGATGAGTTTTTGAACAAGTGTGGGGGTGTGTGTACAAAATGGTTGTTGAAAAAAAAAAAAAAAAAAAAAAAGAAAAGAAAAGAAAGAGTGCCTAAAAAAAAAAAAAAAAAAAAAAAAAAAAAAAAAAAAGAAAAATGTATGTATATAGTTATGTTCATATATATAAAAAAAAAAAAAAAAAAAAGAGAGAAAAGGATTGGGAAATGAATATGTAAAGGGATATACATTAGAGTTGAGATGAACTTTTATGCTTCGTTATTTGAACTCATTTCTCATTTGCTTTTATTCTCTTTGGTATTTATCTTCTCATATCCATTTTATCCTCTTGTTACCTTGACCTCACTACAACCTTGAATAAAGTCCTCATGATTTGTGTGTGCATGTGTTTTGAGTAGTGGAGTAGAAGATAAGCAAGCTTATGGTAGTGCAATTTTCATGGGTTGAATTGAGTGAAATACCTACCTTTTAAACACTTGAGAGATTGAGAGGGAATCTTGTGAAGATCCATCATTCTTAATTCATTCTTTTCAACGGAAGTTTCCTTGCATTTTGGTTTGAGATGTGAAGAAATGTTACCTCATTTATGCTTTGATCCCTTGAATTTCTTGTTGCTCTTCTTGCTTCATTGAGTCCTTTAGAGTTTTTAACTTTTAAGTTTGTGTCGTTTGTCTTTGTCTTCTAACTTTAGTTTTATATGTTTTGCCCAGGAGTGCAAAAAGCTAAGTGTGGGGAATTTGATAATCACATATTTTATTCATTAAGAAACCCTCATTATTAGTCATTTACACTCTTCATGTACTTAATTGTGAATTTGATTATGTTTTGTAAGTTTGAACTCGAATCGGACTTAATTGATTTTTCAGCATTATTCGAGTCTTACACTGTTTCTGTATTTGGCCATATCTTGAGTTCTAAATGTCTGATAATTATGAATTTTACCTTGTAGGAAAGATAAAGAGAGCTCTACAACTTTGATGAAGAGCTCGAAGTCAAATTCAGACATCTAGTGGAGCTAATTGGGCATGGAAATCAGAATACGGGATTTGTGAATTTGGAACCCGAACAGTGTGTAGTAACCAGAACATAATTCGAGTTTGGGTTTATAGAATGGGCTGAAAATTGGTGATCTGAAAGTTAAGACCCATATGTACAACTTTCATGACAAACACAAAACTTGATTCGGGCTCCTTGATGGAGATATTGGGTCTGAAAGTCAAAACAGAGGTGCTGAAACTGGTCCTGAGCAGTCTGTAGTAATTGGGTCATATCTTGGGCTGTAGGACGAATTTTTGGGTGCTTCCAGAGCCATTGGAAAGCTTAGACAATTTCCTAGAACTTTCATGAAGACCATTTGGCTCAAAAATGACGAAATCAATGAGTTCAGCAATGAATACTTCGGAGACAAGGAAGCTCACCTACCAAGTTCACCTACCAAGCTCACCTACCAAGTTCACCTACCAAGCTCACCTACTAATTCCACCTACTAATCTCATCTACCCATCTACTACTACTCTGAATCCTCTATAAAAGGAAGCATGTGGAGAGCTCTAAACACAACATACACTTGGTGTTAGAAATAGCTTTTCATAGTTCTTGTATATTTTTCCTTCATTGTAATGGAGAGCTAAGTCACTTCTAGTCAATTCGGGACTCTTGAAGAGATTGTGGCTTGGATTCTTGAGACCTTGGTTATGTAATGTATTTGATTTATATTTGAATTCCTCTTCTCTTCTTCTTGTTCTCTTGATCTTGAATGCATGAATGGTGATTCTGTTTATGTTTGATCGATTTGATCTTGGTTTAAGATTAAGTATTGTGATGAAATTTAGAAAAGCTGATTGATCTAAACTAATCACGTAATTGAAGAGGTTAGGTTCTTGATTTGTGCCTAGGTTAATTGAATTCGGTGCTTAAATTGACATATATTTACATGAATGGTGCGATTGCGATTTGTGTTTATTACTTGTCAATTGAATTACGGACGATTGTCTAGTATGAATTACGGATCGATCTTTGAGATCTCGGTTAGATCCAAGTTAACCATTCAAATGTATTTCAGGTGTTTGTTGAAAGGTCTATGATTGAATCCACCCAATCTCGGATAGATTTCTGAATTATTTGTTTTTTAATTGTTATTTCTCTTTAAATCTTGTCATCGCTGCGATCCTTGAACCATCAAAACCCCCCTTTTTCTAACTTTCACTTGATTTGATCAAATTGCATCTACGATCCTTGAGGAGCGATCGGTGTTGTTCACTATACTACAAGTTTAGGTAATAACCGGTTATAATTTTGATTGAGTTCGGCGCTCGTCAAAATTTTGGTGTGATTCTTGGGGAACTCGTAGGTGTAATCTTTTCATTTTGAGTAACCTTACTAATTTTTGTTCTTTCTTACCTATTCTAACAGTTATTTTTCATTTACTAACATTGTTCATACCATACTAATATTTTTATCCTAGCTTTTGAATTTTTTGATTTAGGAAAGACGAAAAGCGGTGATTACGGGTAACTATTGCAATTTTCGAACTGCAACATGCCCAGAATGAGCTGAAACTTGGTCGGTTGAAGGAAAACAGCCTGATAAACAAGACTCACAGTAAACTGTGAGGTCACCCCTGGTTTTTCGAAATTCTATCATTTAGACCACTTTTTCAATTTTTTAATATTTTTTATTGCATTTTCTAGTTTCATTTTTATGTAGATTTTGTTACTGTGTTGATTCCATAATTTTTAAAAATGTTTAGACATATTAACTAGATTTATTTTTGCATATTTTGAGTGTTGTTTAGTGTATTTTGCTTAGTTGCGAGTTTTTGTGTTTTTGTGCTTTAGTTGATGCATGACTAGGTCAAATCGATATCTTGCTTGATCTTGATCACTGAGATTGATAGGACCTTGCATAGATTAATTAGAGCTCGTGTGATAAATTCGAGTTAATTCTGAACCTAATTTTGGGAGTGAACACGATAACTTAAGTAATCCTGAAATCATGGTGATAACATGCATAATAGAACCCTTAAGGAACTTCTTTGCTCTGATGTATCTTACCAATCTTTGTGCATTCAATATCGATCTTGATGCAGATTTTGAGTTGAAATCTGGTTTGATACACTTGTTACCAAAGTTTCATGGTCTTGCGGGTGAAGATCCTCATAAGCACTGAAAGAGTTCCATGTTGTGTGTTCAACCATGAAGCCACAAGGCATCTCGAGGAACACATCAAGTTAAGGGCATTTCCCTTCTCACTTGTCGATGCGACCAAAGATTGGTTGTTTTATCTTTCACCGAGGTTCGGTCGAAGTTGGAATGACATGAAGAGGTTGTTCTGGAGAGATTCTTCCCTGCCTCGAGAGCTGCTGCAATTAGGAAGGATATATGTGGCATCGAGACGGAGTACGGTGAGACTTTGCATGAATCTTGGGAGAGATTCAAGAAGTTGTGTTCGAATTTGCCCTCATCACCAAATTAGTGACCAACTCTTGATTCAATACTTTTATGAGGGTTTCTTTGCCAAATGATAGAAGCATGATCGATCTTTGCCTCTGGAGGAGCCTTAGTAGACAAAACTCCTACCGTTGCAAGAGATCGATAGCAAACATGGCGGCCAATACCCAACGGTTTGGCTCGCGGATCATCACGCAACCCGGAGGAGTTAATGAAATTCAAGCATCTCATATGGACCAACAAAGAATGGAACACGAGACTAGATGAATTGACTTCTTTGGTAAGACGGATAGCGGTGGGTCAACAACCACCCATGCGGATATTTGCATCGGTGTGTGGAATTTGCTCTAATTCATCTCATCCCTCTTGATTCATGCCCTACACTTCGGGAAGATGGTCCGCTTTTCCGGATCAATGTGTTCTTTGCGGTGGTGTTTTCTGGTAGACGATATCGGCAACAACGGCAACAATCTAGATATGATCCATTTTCTAGTACTTATAATCTGGTTGGCGAGACCATCCCAATTTGAGATATGGGAATCTAGCCGGCAACAACGGCCCCAACCCCACCGGCAACAACGGCCCCACGGCGGCAACAACAATTTAGATACCAAGCTGCGAGGTCCAAGCAACAAATACCAACAAATACCCCTGCATTCGGACAACGACAACACATTCGGCGGATCTGTCCAATCCACTCCGGTGAGCCATCATTGGAAGACGATGAAACAAATGGCCACAAATAACATTCGGTTCAGTGAACGTCGGTGCCAACATTCGGAATTTACAAACTCAAATTGGGCGGTGGCAACCACGTGAGCGAGCTAAAGAGTCAAGGTTCTAGCCAATTGCCTTCACAAGCAGTCAACAATCCAAGAGGCAACGTAAGTGCAATTACCTTGAGAAGTGGCAAAGAAGTTGATGTTCCAACCTTACGGACAATCGAAAATTGACCAAAACGGCGGGAAATGGATAATTCGGTCAGAAATACGTGCCCTTGAAGAAAATTGCGAGAGAATTCAGATGTTGCCATTCCATTACCTTTTCCAAATAGGATCACACAATCCAAGAGAACAATGCAAGCGAGAAATGGAAAAAGAAGTCATGGAGACATTCGGGAAAGTGGAAATCAATATTCCCCTCCTAGATGCAATCAAGCAAATTCCAAAATATGCTAAATTTCTCAAGGAGTTGTGCACTCATAAGAGAAGGTTGAAAGGGGATGAGAAGATCGGCATGGGAAGAAATGTTTACGCAATGATTACGCAAGCATGCCACGAAATGCAAAGATCTGGAACTTTCACAATTTCTTGCACAATTGGCAACTCTAGATTTGAGCATGCAATGCTAGATTTGGGTGCTTCGATCAATGTCATGCCCGTGTCGGTGTATAAGTGTTTAAACATCGGTACTTTGCAACCCTTGGTATCGTGATTCGGTTGGCGAATAGAGCCCTTTGCTCATCCTGGGTGTCTTTGGAAGATGTGTTAGTTCGGGTGAATGAGTTGATTTTTCCAGTGATTTCTACATTACGGACATGGAAGATGAGTCTCCAACAAACCATGCTCCATTGATTCTAGGCGAGACCATTCCTCAAGACCGCCAAGACCAAGATAGCGTGCATGCTTTGGCACCCTTTCTATGGAGTTTGGCGACGATTTGGTACAATTTAACATTTTTGATGCCATGAGACACCCCAGAGGAGCATTACATTTTCCATGTTGATATGATTGAGATCTTTGGTTGATGATGTCTATCTTGATTTATATCTTTGAATTCCACGATATTGTTGACTATCTTGGTTCTGTTTCTTGTGATACATGTGCCACTTGTGATGTTGAACCATGTCTTTGCATGTCTTTGAGATTTATTACATTATGAGTAATGATACTGGTGCTTGATGATGCAACAATTGAGAATGAGAGTCGGTACCATCTTTGAAATTAATGTTCTTTGAGTTAGTTGCATTTGAGATCACTTGTTACCTTCCATTGTACAACCTCCATCCTTGGAGTTGAAGACTTTACGAGACCATCTTAAATATGCATATTTGGGAGATGGTGAGACAACTAGGTGATCATTGCTAAAAACCTACAACTTTGATCAAGAAGAAAAATTACTGCAGATTTTGAGGCGAGAATAGGCAAGCCATCGGATGGACTCTTGCGGATATTCTGGTATTAGTCCCTCCACATGCATGCATAAGATTTTATTGGAAGAAGGGATCAAACCGGTTAGACGACCCCAAAGGAGACTAAATCCCACGATTCTAGATGTGGTGAAGAAGGAAGTTACAAAGCTACTTCAATGGTGGCATTATTTATCCCATATCGACGGTCAATGGGTGAGCCCGTGCAAGTGGTTCCCAAGAAATGCGGGGTCACAGTGGTTGCGAATCAGAACAATGAGCTTGTGCCCACACGAGTTCAAAACGGTTAGCGAGTTTGCATTGATTATAGGCGGCTCAACCGGGCTACCGAGAAAGGATCATTTCCATTTGCCATTCATTGATCGGATGTTGGAGCGGTTAGGCGGCAAGTCACATTATTGTTTCTGGATGGATATTCGGGCTATTTTCAGATTCATATAGCCCCGAGAAGACCAAGAGAAGACTACTTTCACTTGTCCATTTGGCACATTTGCATACGAGGAGGATGCCCTTTGGTCTATGCAATGCTCCGAGGGCACCTTTCGAGAGGTGTATGGTAAGTATCTTTTCGATTTTTAGAAAATTGCATGGACGTATTTATGGATGATTTTCTTGTCTATGGATCTTCCTTTGATGCATGTTTAGATAGTCGGCTCGGGTCTTGCATAGATGCATTAAGACTAACCTCGTTCTAAATTTTGAGAAATGTCATTTCATGGTAGAACAAGGTATAGTCTTAGGGCATGTGATATCTCGTGAGGGTATTGAGGTAGATCTGCAAAAATAGATGTTATTTCATGCCTATCTTACCCCACGTGCGTGCGGGAGATTCGTTCTTTCCTTGGTCATGCGAGGTTTCTATCGGCGGTTCATAAAGGATTTCGGCAAAATTGCACTTCCGCTATCCAACTTACTTGCAAAAAGATGTGGAGTTTCACTTTGACAAGAAGTGCCGGGATGCCTTCAATCAATTGAAGCGAGGCATTGACAGTACACCTATCATCCAACCTTAGGATTGGACACTTCCATTGAGTGATGTGTGATGCCTCTAATTATGCATTGGGGGCTGTTCTTGCACAAAGGGTCGGTAAAGTATCTCATGTCATTTCCTATGCTTGAGAACTTTAGATCTGCACAAATCAACTACACCACAAGCGAAAAGGAACTTTTAGCAATTGTTTTTGCTTTAGATAAATTTCGATCATATTTGCTTGGTTCCGAGTGGTTGTGTTTTCGGATCATGCGGCATTGAAGTTTCTCTGAAAAAGCCCAATGCCAAGCCGGTTGATTAGGTGGATGTTGCTCCTCCGGGAGTTTGATATTGAGATCCGTGACAAGAGTGGAGCGGAGAATTTGGTGGTGATCACTTGAGTCGAATTGAAAGGGAAGCGGATGTTTTCCCATCCATGATGTTTTCCACGATGAGCGACTTTTCAAGGCTGCAAGGCAACATCCCTTGGTTTCTTGATTTGATTAATTTCTTGGTTGCTAACGCAATACACGCACATTTCACTAAGGCTAAGATTGATAAATTGAAAAGTGAGTCAAAGTATTATGTGTGGGATGATCCTTACTTATGGAGATTTTGCGGTGACCAAGTAATTAGGAGGTGTGTGCGATGATGAATTCCATTCCATTCTTAGCTTTTGTCATAAACTTGCATGTGGCGGCCACTTCGGTCCTCAACGGATTTGCTAGGAAAGTTTTAGACTACGGATTATATTGGCCCGCTCTATTTCATGATGCATATATGTTTTGCAAATCTTGTGATCAATGCCGGAGAAACGAGGGAATACTTCTCGTAGGAATGAAATGCCCCGAGAAACCCTTATTATTGTGAGATTTTTGATGTTTGGGGTATTGACTTTATGGGTCCTTTTCTGTATCATTTGGTTTTGTTTACATTACGCTTCTTTGTGGATTATGTATCTAAATGGGTGGAGGCTAAGGCCACTCGGTGATGATTCTAAAGTTGTTGTGGATTTTATTAGATCTGATTTTTACGTAGGTTTGGAGTCCGAGATCCATCATTAGTGATCAAGGTTCACATTTTTGCAATCGAAGCATGGAGGCTTTGATGAAGAAGTATGGAGTCCAACACAAGGTTTCTACACCTTACCACCCCCGAACCAATGGGCAAGCGAGGTCTCCAACGAGAGAAATTAGCGGATACTCCGGAAGGCAGTTCAACCTAACGAAGAAATTTGGAGCAAGAGGCTTGAGGATGCTTTATGGGCTTCTGGGGATTTGCTTATAAGACACCAATCGGGATGTCTCCGTATCGGATTATTTTGGAAAAGCACTGCCACCTACCGGTGGAAATTGAGCATCGAGCATTGCGGGCGGTGAAAAGGTGCAACTTGGACCTAGATCAAGCGAGGTTTGGAGAGGAAGGCTGCAGTGCGGCAATTGGAGGAGATCCGCTTGGAGGCTTATGAAAGTTCCAAACTTTATAAGGAGAAGACCAAAGCCTTCCATGATAAGTTGATTCTGAGGAAAACATTTGAGATTGGTCAAAAAGTTCTCCTCTATAACTCCGCCTCCGACTCATGCACTGGTAAATTAAGGTCTAGATGGGATGGACCATTTATTGTTACTAATGTTTTTCCTTACAGTCTTTGTTCGGATTAAAAGTGAGGTCCTTTGCCAAAGCTTTCATCGTAAATGGACACGCCTCAAGCGAGTATCATGAACTTCCGAGAGAATGCGAAGTGGAGGTGATGAACCTTCTCCATCCGCATTATGAATAAAAAAAAAAAAAAAAAAAAAAAAAAAAAAAAAAAAAAAAAAAAAAAAAAAAAAAAAAAAAAAAAAAAAAAAAACATTTGTGTGCAGACAATGAGGTAGGTAGAGTCGCTCGAAGCATGTGGAGGTCATTTTTTCTTCGGCGACAACAAGCTGCGAAAATCTTGCGGTATGGATTTTATTGGCCTACTTTATTAAAGGTGCTGTTACACCTTTTGCAAAAGGCTGCGGAAATTGGTCAAAAGTTACGCTTTGAGATTATCATCTGCACCTACTCCTTGGAAAATTGAGATCTAGGTGGCGTGGTTCTTTTGTTGTCGGACACGCGTATCCTCTCGGCATCGGATGCGAGGATCCTAGGAATGGTAATGCGCTTAAGGTTAATGGACAAAGACTCAATCATTCTGGAAAACCAAGTTCTTGAGTTCTTTGTGTTCTTAGGTTAAGTGGCGGATACGGTACTCCGTGACTCTTGAGTCGGTTTATTCTTGATTTCCCAAAATAGCTGAACCCTTCTTCTCCTTCAAAATGGATGTCATTCTTTCAACACACGAGAAAACATTTTCCTTCTCTTCCTCAAAATGCTACGAGAAAAATCTACAAAGTTCGATGTGAGAGATTGAGAATGTTAATGCACAAGGGTATGCGAGAAGATGTCTGTTGGATAATTGAAGCAAAGGTCCGATTAGCGGTGAGTCCTCAATTTCATTTGACTCATATATGCCGGTCTTGGAAGAAGTTCATATTCTAAAAGGAGAAGAGCAAAAAGGTTACAAGTCTGTCACAAATGTGGACGATGGAGCTGTAACAAGCGATGTCGTACTAAGGGGATGGTTTCGCAAATAGAGAAGATAAAATTTTCTTCATTAAGAATGGGTGAGTAAGGAGTCATTAGATGATATCTTATTGACTCTTGAGACGCATTCTTGTGGATTGGTGCATCGTGAAATTCTTAAATTGTGGAATCTCTTCAAGGATGAACAACAACGCTACGATCTTGGGAATCGACTCTAAAAGACCACTGTTTGCCAATTTATAAGAAAATTGGATGGGAAGCTTATCCTCGACTCATAGAAGACGTTTAAGCGATTCTTGGACGTTAAACCAGAGGCGGATGTGAGCCATATCCACAAACAATCTGTACATATCATCTTCTTCTTCTTCTTCTTCATGGCATTTTACAAAAAAAAAAAAAAAAAAAAAAAAAAAAAATGAAAAAAAAATGAGAAAAAAAAATGAAAAAAAAAAAAATTCAAAAAAAAAAAAAAAAAATGTATACTTCTTAGGGTTGGCTTTGGTAACACTGGCTTAGTGAATGGGGAAATGCATGCATCTGATCCAGCCTTCTTAATTGAAAAACAAAGAAGGTAGATTGTATCCACATGTGAGGCGGCCGGTCGTATTATGGCCACTTGTCCCTTTTGGGAGCCACATGTTGCTTATTTGGTCTTGAATGGGTCGAATCTTGGTCAACAATGCTTTGGCACAAAGCCAGAAAAAAGCAGACTACCTCCATCCCAATCTTAAGTAAGTATACACTCATCATCTTTCATCAAGTTTTTTAACAATTTCAAAAAAAAAAAAAAAAAAAAAAAAAAGGGACGTGATGTCTCTTTGCACTCATGCCAGCAGTATAAAGATACGCCATGGAAGCTGTACATACGGGTATGTCATCATTTTCTATTTCTTTTATCTTTGTATCATTTTGTTGTATTTTGATTTTTGTACTGAGACGATCCTTTGAGCGGGGTCCTTGGGGGTTTCTAGACTTCTTTACCTTGATGGTTTTCTTGAAGTCAAAAAAAAAAAAAAAAAAAAAAAAAAAAAAAAAAAAAAGATTCTGTGTCTCTTAATTTCAACCTTTTCTGACAACCGCCAACCTACCCTCATAGGTGCAATTATTCCCCTTTCCATTCTTTTTCCTATTTAAACACTCCATTTTCTCCATTTTCCTTCAAACTCGAGAAACACTCAAAGGGAGGAAGAGTATAGAATGGGGCCTTCTATTCGTAACCTCAAAAATGTCTGTGTTTTTGTGGGTCGAGTTATGGGAAGGGATTAGAGTTTGTAAAGCGCAGCTAGCACTCTTGGTCGATCACTTGCTGCGAGGAATATTCATCTTGTATATGGGGGAGGTTGTCGTGGGTTAATGAAATTTGTATCACTTCTTTGCCTTTGTAAGAGACGGTCGGGTTCTAGGTATCATTCTGAAACTTTAGCTCAATGAGAACATCTTTGGAAAGACAATTGGGGAGGAACTTAAGGTATCATCAATGCATGACGCATGAAGATAATGCTTGAACACTCGATGCATTCATTGCCTTACCAGGTGGTTTTGGTACTTTGGAAGAAATTTTTCAAATTGTCTCTTGGGCGAGCCCGAACATCCACCATAAACCCATTGGTTTGTTGAATGTTAATAATTTCTTTGATCTTTGTTATTTTTTCTTGACAAAGGTGTGGAGAAATTTATCACTCCTTGGCAAGACAACTTCTTATCTCTGCCTCCACTATTGATGAGCTCATTGATAAATTAGAAGCTTTTGAGTATGTACACGATCGGGTATTAGCTCGGATAGATTGGTCAACGGGAAGCGGCGAAGGAAGTAACAAGAAACAAGAGCCGATCTGAAACTTTCTCTTTAATGGGTTTGATTTAAAAAAAAAAAAAAAAAAAAAATTTTGTTGTTTTGTTTAGTATGATATGATTGTCATGGACTTATTAAACCAATTAGTGATGGCGAGTAAGGAGTAATTTTACTCTTGAGGCATCTTAATCGGTGGCGAGTAAGGAGTTTTTAGGTAGTAATTAATTAGTATTGACTTGTGGAAGTACTAACGTTTTCTTGTTTGATTTCTTTTCGAGTCGATGCGGCATTGACGGTGTGTTTCTTTTACGCTTAGCGTTGATTCACTTCTTATCGGGTTGTGTTGCTCTTTTCTATCTCTTTCTTTCACATTGAGGACAATGTTATATTAAGTGTGGGGGAGAGATTTTAGCATGTGTTTCTGTTTCTTTTCGTTTGTTAAAAAAAAAAAAAAAAAAAAATTCAAAAAAAAAAAAAAAAAAAAAAAAAAAAAAAAGGTTCATTGCATGATTGAATAATTTTTCTCCCTTCTTGAACTGATATGCTTGGTGATGGATGATTGAATTGATGAATTGAGTTTGATGAATGCATACCTTGTGAGATTTTGAGCCTAATGGATGGATTCAACATTTATGCCATTCTCTTCTTTCTTGTGTGATTTTCACTCATGTTAATGACCACTCTAGAACTTGCTTTGATTCTTTTTGAGGCTACATTTCACTTGCATGCATGAACATGATTGAGGCCCTCTTTCTTAGCTAGTTTAACCAAATAGCCAACCTTGTTTTCAATATGATATCAAGCACTCTTTTGACCTCTCGAAAATTCTCTAATTCTGCCAACCTTGTATATTTTCCTTTGCTTAACCCCTTTGAGCTTATTTGACCATTCCTTGTTTCTAGCTCATTATGTGCCTTAAATGAAAAATCGTGTTCTTACTGTACCTTAGGGAATAAAAGAACATTAGCCTGGTTAATGGATGAGTTTTTGAACAAGTGTGGGGGTGTGTGTACAAAATGGTTGTTGAAAAAAAAAAAAAAAAAAAAAAAAAAGAAAAGAAAGAGTGCCTAAAAAAAAAAAAAAAAAAAAAAAAAAAAAAAAAAAAAAAAATGTATGTATATATATGTTATGTTATATATAAAAAAAAAAAAAAGAGAGAAAAGGATGGGAAATGAATATGTAAAGGGATATACATTAGAGTTGAGATGAACTTTTTTATGCTCGTTATTTGAACTCATTTCTCATTTGCTTTTATTCTCTTTGGTATTTATCTTCTCATATCCATTTTATCCTCTTCTTGTTACCTTGACCTCACTACAACCTTGAATAAAGTCCTCATGATTTGTGTGTGCATGTGTTTTGAGTAGTGGAGAAGTAGAAGATAAGCAAGCTTATGGTAGTGCAATTTTCATGGGTTGAATTGAGTGAAATACCTACCTTTTAAACACTTGAGAGATTGAGAGGGAATCTTGTGAAGATCCATCATTCTTAATTCATTCTTTTCAACGGAAGTTTCCTTGCATTTTGGTTTGAGATGTGAAGAAATGTTACCTCATTTATGCTTTGATCCCTTGAATTTCTTGTTGCTCTTCTTGCTTCATTGAGTCCTTTAGAGTTTTTAACTTTTAAGTTTGTGTCGTTTGTCTTTGTCTTCTAACTTTAGTTTTATATGTTTTGCCCAGGAGTGCAAAAAGCTAAGTGTGGGGAATTTGATAATCACATATTTTATTCATTAAGAAACCCTCATTATTAGTCATTTACACTCTTCATGTACTTAATTGGTGAATTTGATTATGTTTTGTAAGTTTGAACTCGAATCGGACTTAATTGATTTTTCAGCATTATTCGAGTCTTACACTGTTTCTGTATTTTGGCCATATCTTGAGTTCTAAATGTCTGATAATTATGAATTTTACCTTGTAGGAAAGATAAAAGAGAGCTCTACAACTTTGATGAAGAGCTCGAAGTCAAATTCAGACATCTAGTGGAGCTAATTGGGCATGGAAATCAGAATACGGGATTTGTGAACTGGAACCCGAACAGTGTGTAGTAACCAGAACATAATTCGAGTTTGGGTTTATAGAATGGGCTGAAAATTGGTGATCTGAAAGTTAAGACCCATATGTACAACTTTCATGACAAACACAAAACTTGATTCGGGCTCCTTGATGGAGATATTGGGTCTGAAAGTCAAAACAGAGGTGCTGAAACTGGTCCTGAGCAGTCTGTAGTAATTGGGTCATATCTTGGGCTGTAGGACGAATTTTTGGGTGCTTCCAGAGCCATTGGAAAGCTTAGACAATTTCCTAGAACTTTCATGAAGACCATTTGGCTCAAAATGACGAAATCAATGAGTTCAGCAATGAATACTTTCGGAGACAAGGAAGCTCACCTACCAAGTTCACCTACCAAGCTCACCTACCAAGTTCACCTACCAAGCTCACCTACTAATTCCACCTACTAATCTCATCTACCCATCTACTACTACTCTGAATCCTCTATAAAAGGAAGCATGTGGAGAGCTCTAAACACAACACACACTTAGTGTTAGAAATAGCTTTTCATAGTTCTTGTATATTTTTCCTTCATTGTAATGGAGAGCTAAGTCACTTCTAGTCAATTCGGGACTCTTGAAGAGATTGTGGCTTGGATTCTTGAGACCTTGGTTATGTAATGTATTTGATTTATATTTGAATTCCTCTTCTCTTCTTCTTTGTTCTCTTGATCTTGAATGCATGAATGGTGATTCTGTTTATGTTTGATCGATTTGATCTTGGTTTAAGATTAAGTATTGTGATGAAATTTAGAAGCTGATTGATCTGAACTAATCACGTAATTGAAGAGGTTAGGTTCTTGATTGGTACCTAGGTTAATTGAATTCGGTGCTTAAATTGATATATATCTACATGAATGGTGCGATTGCACTTGATTTATGTTTATTACTTGTCAATTGAATTACGGACGATTGTCTAGTATGAATTACGGATCGATCTTTGAGATCTCGGTTAGATCCAAGTTAACCATTCAAATGTGCTTCAAATGTTTGTTGAAAGGTCTATGATTGAATCCACCAAATCTCGGATAGATTTCTGAATTATTTGTTTTTCTAATTGTTATTTCTCTTTAAATCTTGTCTTTGCGATCTTTGAACCATCAAAACCCCTTTTTACTAGTGCTCCCCATGGCGATACACTGGGTCTAACAAACTACTTTTCTAATAGTTCTTCTAACTACTTCTTAAGCTCAACCAATTTCGATGGTGACATCCTGTAGGGTGCTATAGAAACAGAACCAGATCTAGGCACAAGATCGATGGTGAACTCTATAACACCCCAAATTTCCTAACTAGTTGACAGTAATTTTAATAGTTAACAGAATCCTACTGTTTAGTGATTTTTGTGTGCTGTAAATTTATTTTGAGTATTCCATAAGTACTTTTGATCGTTTTGAGTGATTTACTCCATGTCAAGAAAATAATAATTTTCGGACCGGGAAAAATCTTTATGTATTTATTTCTCTTGATTGATAATCATTTTTAACAATCTAACTTAATTTTCATACGTTTTCTAATATTTGTGATTTTTGTGGATGATTATAAATTTTTATATTTCTCGATTGTTTTTTTGTGGGCCGAATTAAAGTAAAAAATTTTTACGTGGGCCCAGTGTGGATAGTAAAAATTTTTGGCCTTACGTGGGCCTGTGTGGGTCCCATAGGAAAAGTAGAAAAAATTTTTCTACGCATAGAAAAATTTGTATTGTTATCCGAACCGACCCGAGACAGGGAATCTTACTAAACCCGAATCCGAAAAGTTTTTAGAAAATTTCTTTATCTTGTGTTTTGTATTTGTATTTAATTATCGGATGATAAAAATACAGTAAATATATTCTTTTTCGTGGGGTTATAGCTAAACCCGACCCGACCCGACCTTGATTAAGATAAAAATAGAACCCCTAGTTATAGCAGATAAAAATAGAAATTATACTGCTTAAGTCAACAATAGTGGTTATGACAACTTTTAACGAACCAATAGGAAACAAGTTTAATTCTTTTAATGGACCAATAGGAAGCAAGTCTAATATCGAAGACTTTGATATCAACCGTCGATTTAATCAATGGTGTAGGATTAGTCTAAGAAAATGGCTATGACCATTTATAACCATTAGATTTAGATTTAGATTAAGGGTGGAGATTTGGTCTTACAAAGTGGCTAGGACCATTTGTGAACTTTGGATTCGGATTAAATCAACGGTGGAGATGGATCATTTGTGACCATTGGATTTGGATTTAATCAATGGTGGAGATTTGGTCTTCTAAAATAGCTATGACTAATTATGACCCTTGGATTAAAAGTAAGAAGGAGTAATCTTGACCCTTCATTTTTGGAGATGCATCTAATGGCTAGGATTTCAAGGAAGAAAGATCTAATGGCCTAGATTAAGTCTTCTAATCAAAAGTCTACCTTAATCCTAACCATTAATCTAATCAATGGCTTAAATGGCTCTAAATGGTGGCTAGAAAAGATGACAACATTATGGAATGCATGGATGGAGGGGCGGACGATTTTTGTGTTGTTTAGGAGCTAAAGGAAAAAGTTTGAAGACATTATTAGTTGTTTTAGTCAATTATGCATCATTATTAATTATTTGCACACTTAGGAGAATGCATGGAGGGGGGGACGGTTTTTGGTGGCTTAAGACCATAACAAAGTGTTTCATGACCATTATTGCTATTCTTGGTCACCATTGATTCATTTTCAAGAAGCTAAGTTATCAAGCTTTTCTCTCCACTTTCCTTTCATGGAGGTTTCGGCCAAGACCCCTAGATCTACCTTCCATCATTCAAAAATTTTATCCAACCTTATTTCTTGAATCCTTACCTCATTCTAAGAACATCTCTAGTTATGAGTTTTCACCAAATCATTCATCTTGAGCTTCAAATCCAAGCTTCAAGTTTCTATCATAAAGGGGAAAGTTCTTATCTCTTCACCCAAACTTCAAGTTTTAATTTTCTAAGCCATGCTTGAACCATGGTTTACCTATTCTTTTACCTGTTATTGATTTTCAGATTTGTTTATGATTTTTAGGAATTTTTCCATGGAGCTCTACGAAATTGGTGGAAGGAAAACTAAGTGTTTTCACTTCATTCTTTATCTTAACCAAGTCTAAGAAGCTTTCTTTCACAAAAATCAAAAACTTCATCCTTGTTCTTCAAGAAGAATTTCAGCCATACTACCTAAAATCACCATCCAATCTCTTTTAATTTCATCCAACCATAGATCTTGAATCTACATGATATTCTAAGCAACTTTCATGTTGGAGACTTTCTCTAAATCATCCATCTTCAACCTTGTTCTTCAAGCTAAAGATTGAAGCTTTATTAGTGAAGTTTGTTAATCTTCACTTTTCTTTTGATTTTCAAGGTTCTAAGCCATGTTTGATCCATGGTTTATCTTGTTTAAGCTTGATTTACTAATAAATATATGTTTTGTTTTGTATTTGAGAAGCCCTTGGTGGTGAAGGACTTAGAAAAAGAAGCAAAACAAGGAGCTTTTGAGGATCTTCAAGAGGTAAGAGAGAGATTCATCTCACCAACCAAGTATGGTGGTGAGAGATGGTTGTGTATTTGATGGATGATGAATCCATGTGAGGATTCATATCCATGGTCATGTAATTATTTGTAGGTGTTTAAGTGTTTATGTGGTTTATATGCTTAGCATGGTTTATTTGTGCTTGCATACTTAGTATGATTTATTGTCTTAATTATGGCATGCTTGTGGTATTTATGATGAAATATGTATATATATGTCATGATTTGATGATGAAAAAGAAAACAATTTTTGGTTCCAAAGAACCATAGAGGCACACGGCCTCAAGGGTGATTTTTGAGTAAAAAGATTCTAAGTATTTTATTAATCATGAGTTTTAAATGAAAAGAGCAATGAGTTGATGATTTTAAGGATTTGTAAAGAAAGTGAAAAATGAAAATGAACAAATGATTTGATTTCAAAGACCAAGTGCTCATGGTTTTTGTTAAGGAATTTTTAATGGTTTTGTTTGTGTAAAACCATATCAATTTAGAAGGAAAAATATTTGATGGCCATTTGAAAACAAGTACCACGGTTTTGAAGGTTTGTGAATACCTTGATTTTATAAAGCAAAAGTATTTGATGGCTTCAATGACCAAAGACTCCACAGTTTTTGGGAGATTGGAATAGTTTTGGTTTTATGAAACAAAGTGATTTCAAAGTGGAAACAAAGTGTTTGAACAAAGTGTTTTAGTACAAGGATTAAAGAAAATGGAAACAAGGTGTTTTGTTACTTACAAAATGGAATTTCGTTTACGAAAGACAAAGAGAGGTTGAAAGTGTTTGAACCTTAATTTATTTTGAAGAAAATTGATTTTGGAATTGATTTGAGAAAAATGGAGAATATAAGAGTGATTTGATGTTTTCTAACGTGTAACTCATCCTTTGGGTTTTGGAGAGCGTTAGTAATTTTTAAAGTGATAAACATTGATTTAATTCAATAGAATTGTGAATTTATGGAATAAATTACGAAAAGGATTTTCTTGAGTAAGAAAATTTAGAAAATAATGTGAGTAGTCATATTATTTTGAGAAAGGTTGAAATGAAATTTTTGAAGGTTGAGAAATATTTTTCGTAATGAAATTATGGTGAAAAATGATTTACGTAACTTAAAAATGTGATTTTTAAGCTACGCAATTTGAAAAACGTTTAAATATTTCCATGCGATTTGAGGAACGTTGAAATATTTCTACGCAAGTTGGAAAGTGTTTAAATATTTTTACAAGTTTGAGATGTTGTCAAAAAATCGCTACACAATTTAAAAATGGTGGAATATTTTTACGTGATTGAGAAAACATTGAAAAATCAATATGTGATTTGAAAATGCAACAAAAACGTTGCAAAATTGTGAAAACGTAACAAAAATATTGCGCGATTGTGAAAACACGACGAAAGTGTTTTGTGACTATAAAAATGCTATAATATGATTTTGCTGTTGAAAATATAGTATGATTACTGATGGGCCAATGTGTGGACCCTGAATATGAAATTGTGAATTTTGCCTGTGATTGGCATTGGTGCATTTTATATGCATGAATTAGTGTATGAACACTATATGAGGAAATGTTGAATTTTGCCTATGATTGGCATTGGTGCATTGATCATGCATTGGAAAGGTCCGATGGACTGTATGAGGCTATTTGCCTAGGAGAGACGTACACCTCTTGAGTGGGTGCGATATGCGTAGTGTAAGTCACTTGTTGACCTTGGGGGCATCGGGGTGCGGGTTGCTTACATGGGTGGTTGGTCGCGCTACTTCCCGAAGGTTAGACCGATGCAACGCACCGATGATCCTGACCGAGACACTATTCTTAATCGAGATCTCGTAAAGACTGTCATGTATATGCTAGATGTGCAAAATCAAAATGAGGATTATAGCACTTGGTCTGAGGTATTTTGGTACAGACAGATCTTTCGGATCAACTTCTCCAAACTGAGTATTAGCTCCATGGAGTAGGACATTGAGTCTATGTGCGCATGCATGAAACTGAGCATTTATATCTATGTGATATATTAATTGAGGAATATTGGCTATGACAATTGTTCTATTGAGAAATACTGGATGATGATGATGATAAATAATGTTGATGCCATTATTGTTATTATCGTATGATTTGAATTGATGAATATTTGGATATTGTTGAGGACTTCATCGTGAATATTGAATGATATTTGAACTGATAAATAATTGGATGATGATAGTTGATTAATGTTGAGTGCATTATTGGAATTATGGTATGACATATCTGTATGGTATGTTATTTGTGTTATCTCTATACTACCATGTTGGTATTAGCGTAGGTGATCTCACCTCTTTGTTATATTGTTTGGTTGGGCTTGTGTTGTAAAAATTATATAATAGATGGAACGAGTTATCTTAGACATGACGGGTTGTAAATATTCTGAAATTGGTGACAACATCAGAGAATGACCATTCCAGATTTGATAGCGTGCAGTGTTGACAAGGAACAGATGTCTGATGCATCCAAATGGATACAAGAAGGAATAAGTATGTTAAATTTTCTCGTTAGTGTTGTACTGTGCTATTAAGTAAGACCCGTCATAGGGTTTGCTACTGTTAAAAAGAGAGAGTTTTCTGTTAGTTTTATATTTCTCTTTAAATTGTTAAATATTAATTGGTGTCAATATTGTATATTAAATATATTTTTAGTAATATTTATGGATCTTAGTAAGTTTATGTTTCCGTCTTTGATGAAAAGAAATTTTAAAACCCATCTTTTATAACTCAAACCTTGTTTATGAACTTCTTTATAGATTATGAGTTAGGAGTCAGAAAAGTGATACCCTGAGGGGGGTGTTACAAACTCTATCTCCTGCTCCGGCAGTAAACCAGGTACATCATCAGGAAAAACCTCAGGAAACTTATTAACCATTGGAATTGTATCCATATTTGCCTTGCCCTTAACTTTTAAGGAAGATAATAGTATGTATCCCTGAGCTCCTTCTTTCAAGAAAGCTTGAACTTGGTTGGCCGTAAAAAATCTAGAATTCTCATCCAGAGGGAAAACTATGGTTTTACTAGAACAGTCTAACAGGATATGGTTAGAAGACAACCAATCCATCCCTAAAATTATGTCTAACTGGGAAAGAGGAAAACAAATCAAATTAATAGAAAAGGTTCGACCTTCAACAATTAAAGAACAATTTAGACAAACTTTGGTAGTAACAACAGGTTTAGCTGTAGGGGTAAAAATAGTCAAGTCAAAAGGTAAGGAAGACACAGGTAAACCAAGTCGTCGCACACAATCATAAGAAATGAAAGAGTGGGTTGCCCTAGAGTCATACAGTACAGTCAAAAGATTACCTCTTATGGTACCTTCTCCTTGTATCAGATCTTCAGATTTGGAGGCTTCCGCTCCACTCATGGTATAAACTCGACCTCTTGCTTGTGATTTTACAGCTCTTGCAGTGTTGATTGAAGGCTTTGCCTTAGCCTGATTGCAGTCACGAGAGATATGTCCAGGCTTCCCACATCGAAAACAGATGATTCCTTTGATGGTGCAATCCCTCGTCAGGTGATCCTTCCTACACTTCATACACTTCGGTGTAGACGCCACATTCTGACCAGTTCGGTTCCCACCAGAACCTACGCTAAGTCCTCCACTAGGTGACTGTTGTTGATTTCCCAGTGGTCGGGAATAAGGTTTCTTCTGGAAGTGGTTTGCATTGTTGCCACCTCATCTTTGGAATCTAGTAGGTCCAAAGTTACAATTTCTCGTGTCCCGTGCCTGATCCAGATCTTTCACTAGGTGACACATATCTAACAGCTTTGAAAACTGGTTAATCTTCAGGGTTATAACCACCCTTTTCACGGCATGCCTCAATCCTTCTTCAAATTTCCAACACTTCCACACCTCCTTCGACTGATGTTGGAAATATGTTGAAAATTTAGACAAGCTCTCGAACCTCGCAGCATACTCGCTGACAATCATGTTCCCTTACCTCAGACTGAGGAACTCCATCTCTTTTGCATGTCTTGCACTCGCTGGGAAGTACTTTCCCAAGAATCTGTCTTGAATATCTCCCAGGTGATTACTCTACCTTCAGCTTCTAACAGACTCTGTGCTCCGTCCCACCATTCTTATGTGTCTCCAATTAGCAAGAAAGTGGCATAGGATACCTTCTTGTCATTCACACAGTTCATGCCTCTGAAAATTTTCTCCAGCTCCTTGATCCATAGATTAGCCTTCTCTGGATCAAATTCCTTTTTAAACTGGGGAGGGTTGTTACGATGGAATTCTGACAGATTTTGAGCATCCGTTGACGCTTCTAGTTGTTGTGCAGCCCTCTCCTGCTATTGAGCAGCTCTCTCAGTTTGTTGCGCGATAACGTCCACCATTCGTTGCATCACTTCTGCAGCTGCAGCCATACTTTCTACTTCTTGTCTACGTGCCATCGTTTCTCTTCAAGTCAAACTATACAAAATACAAGGAAAAATTAGATGCATCCTTTCGGAATACCAAACATAGAGAATCACACAGCACAAACAAGACAGACCTAACCACAAAGATCCAAAAGAAAACTTAAACCGGGGTTCTGATACCAAACTAGTGTAATGCCCCTTTTTGAGGAGGGAATGTCATACCAAAAGGACAATTGCGAAAATAAAATCATAAGTTAAGACACAGTTCATTTTCAATATAGAAAAGCCTATTCACTTATATACGTACACTTATTTGGCGAATTCTTTTTTTTTGTGACGAATTAAAAGAAAACAATAAAACATAATTATAGCAGCATTAACATCAGAAGTAAACGATGCATCATATGTATGTATATATATATGTATGTATATATATATGTATGTATATATATATATATATATGTATATATATATATATATATATATATATATATAGGAGGATCAACTTATAGTGTAGTGTTTTTTGACTTACACTCATTTTCAACCGTTAGATTCACTTTCATCTAATGGTTACTTTTAATAAAATCATCTCAACCATTAGATGAAAGTGAATTTAATGAAAATGAGTGTAAGTCAAAAAAAGACTTACACCTGGTGTAAGCCGATCCTTCTTCATAAATGTATATGTATGTATATATATATATATATATATATATATGTATATATGTATGTATATGTATATATATATATATATATATATGTATATGTATATATATATATCACATATACAAAATAAACAAAAAGCTTTACCCGCCCCAAAATGGTTACACATATACAGCCCACCAAAAAGGCAAAATATCAAGCCCTCAAAAGATATACAGATAACCAGTAGTGGTTATCAACAGCATCAGCCCCTACGACAAATGAGAAGCAATCGTGGCCGGATCCTTCTCAGGGTCTTCATTGTCAGAGGAAATCCTCATTGGAGTAGCCGAGTGACAGGCAGGGGCTCGAGCTGAGGATAAAAATGAATCTTCACTTGGAGTGTAGTAAAGATCATTCCATATGTCACGAACGGGTAAATAAAAATCTAGATGAACATTAACAGTAATGCTAAAAACAGGTGGGTCATAAGGACCCCAAGCCAGTGTCGTCATCACATCCCAACGTTAGACATGACGATCCGTACGTAGGTTGATGTGCCAGCAATCCGGACCTCTATGGAAAGTCAGCTTAACGTAACCCAAAAAGCTTCGTGGACAGGACGTCATGCTCTACTAGTGCTAATCGAAATCAGGCCAAAACTCAGGGAAGTCATGTACTTCCCCTTCTTCATCGATGTCTTCGGAGAAACATAGAAATAAACAAAATAGTAGAAAAAATAGAAAAGATGTGAGATATCCTACATTCAATGCCAATTATGGCAGTAAAGAAACAGAACAGTGTAAGACGCCCACATATCATGGTAGAAATAATAATCAGTATCAAATTCAAATAATAAACAGTAAAACATTTTCAGGCAAGTTATAATGTCAATAAAACAACATGTTTATCATCAAATGAATCAATAAATGTTAAATGATATGTTGACTCATTATGCACGTGCACATAGTACCAAAATCTAACATTCGGTACAACAATTCATACTCCAAAGAGATAGACAAAAACATTTGGAGAGAATGATTAAGGAGACATGCCAGTATCTCGTCAGCCATAAAATCAAGTGCTTTCCAAAAAAATTCATAATTTGCGCATCAAGGCTTTATACAGCGACATTCTCACAGAATTGCGATATAGGACAATGTCTCGGTCCGGATCGTCGGTGCGTTTGCATCGGTCTATCCCATGGCCCAGAGGAACTACCAACTGTCCGTTCGTGGGACACCCGCACCGGGATGCCCCCAAGGTCAACGATATGACCTACAGTTAGTCTATTCGCACATGCACTAAGGTGTGATTCAATCTCCTAGGCATACAACCTTACAACTAAGTCCATCAGACTTTCACAATGCATGATGACTCAATGCACATTCATGTATATTCATCAATTGATATACTTTTCCATAACATACCACAATTTGGTCAATTGAACATCAATAATTCCTTGATCCCATTCATGGACCCAAAATAACATAGCATCAAGTTCTCAAAAGTGATAAAACATTCCTTAGAGTTCATTATGGAATTTCGCTTTAGCTTAACAATTCTTATAAAATCTCTCTTTTTAGAGGAATTCTTTTAATAAATCAAGTTATTTACTTTAATTTAATTATAACATATCAATTATTGAAGTCATAATTATCTTCTCACAACATTTTGGCCAACTCTGCCCTGGGCGCCAAGTTTCAAGCGCCTCAGCGCTGGTGAAGCACCTGAGCGCTCAACATGCAGCGCCTGAGCGCTCACTTAACTATGTTTCTAGAAATCATTCTAGACGTTGGGCGCTTAAGCATCCAAACTCCAGCGCTTGAGCACCGGTTGAGCGCCTGGGCACTCGTTGCACAGCGCCTGAGCGCTCGTGCATCAGCAAGGATTCTGCAGAATTCGTTTCAGCAAAACATTGGCCCATTCATTTTCAAAGCTTCTCATTCATTTTCAAACAATCCAAAATATGATTCATGGTCATCAAGGTACAAAATAACAATCAATAGATTCATAGTCATCAAAACACACAATGCAAGTCCATAGATTCATACAAATCAAACAACCACAAAATCATTAAAATAATACAATATAACAAAGAGAGTAATACCACATGGATTCCCTCATCAACAACAACACACAAGACATATCCTTACTATCAAGATTGGTTGAAGAGGATTATCTCCCTTTTACCTATTGAAGACAACTCAAGGATTACAAGCCCCTTTTGTTCTTGATTTTTGTTTTTCACCTTCAAGAAGACCCTAGGGTGAGCAACTTTCAAAATGTTCACTCAAACCATGGAAAGATGAGTTCTTGGTCACATAGATGACCAAGAAAAACAAAAATAAGAAGAAAAGAGAAGAAAGTTGAGGACTTCACCTCAAAAGTTTCAAGTTTTAGCTTCAATGGTGGAAAATGGAAGAGGAAGAATTTGTGAATGACCACTAAAGAGAAGAACCTTGGAATAATGGAAGGAAACAAGAAATGTGATTTGTTTAGCAACAAATGGAGATGGTCTCCAATTTGTGGGTGTGCCGCAGAGGAGGAAGAGAGAAGAAAGAAGAAGAGAAGAAGATGAAATGCTTGAAGAAAATGAGAGGAGAGAAAAGAAAGAAAGAGAAAGGTGTTACTTGTTTTTTGTGTTTTGAAATGGGAATGAAGTGATAAAGGAGAAAAGAAATTTTTGGCTCTCCAAGGAGTGCATCTGCCGTGGAACAAGAGAGTGGGGAGGGAAGAGAGAGAAATATATTATTTTGGGAAATTTCTAGGAAGCTTCCCTTAATAAGCTTTGATTAAATTAATCTTTCTTTTGAAATAAAGCTATTAAATGTGACACAAAGTAGATTTTAGATAAGGTGATAAGGATTTTTACTACAAGTTGTTATCCAATGGACAATTGTTACAGATAGCAAAGCTAGTATTAATTGTCTAACGGATAATAAAATGTACAACGATTTTTATTTATCTGGTAAAAATCTCGAAAAATGTAAAACCTTGTAAACTGTGTCTGGCCTCGGGTTTAGTAAGATCCCCCGTCGACATTTCTACTATTCAAGGTTCTCGGGGAAAATATTTCATTTCCCTGACTCCTCTCAGTATGCACGTAAAATGAGGAATATATTAAAATATTCAACGTTTCCAGAAAAATCCAAAAAAATTCACAAAAATCACAAATATTATAAAATGACTATTTATCTCAAAATTATTAATTTTCGGGGTGTTATAGAAGTTACTTGGCTAGTACTATTTATCTTGATATATTCAAATATATCAAGATATCTGTCCTGGGGCATTACAAGTGTTCCTACACGTAGCTATCCACCAGATAAAGATGAAGAAAGCGTTTTTACATCCAGTTCTTCAAAAGGTGATGAAGACGATGAAGATAAGCTAGTTCAAGTGGAAACCTTTTAGCCTGAGTGCTTTATGTGTGGAAGGTCACATGGCGTTAAACCTTGTGAGGTGTGCTTTGATTATGGTCGACTAGAGCATTATGCTAGTGGGTGTTCACAGAGATAGGGACTGATGCCCGACCCAAAGTCGCAAGCTTCAGGAAGGGTGTATACTCTAGTCAGAATAGCAGAGGTTTCATCTTTAGACCCTATACAAGGTATTCTTTTGTCTGTTCCATGTGTTGGAAACTCATCAGGATATTCTTGTAAGTGGCATGCTAACTGAGTTGTTAGTTGTGTTCAAATTCAGTAAGATATCACTAAGGGAAGGAGAGGTCCTTTTGAGTATGATATCATATCTGATATGTAGTAAGCTGGATTTTAAGGACAAAATTCTTAAAATGGAAGGGAGAAATATAACGCCCTGGAAAACATATTAAGCTTGTATATGGATACAGAGGTAGCCTAATACTTACTTAACATGTTACTACTTTTTGAGTATGTCTAGTCACTTTGCTGCAACAATATGTGTGCTATATAACTGTTATTAGCCCCCGAAAATGGCTTAAATTACTCAATTAATGGAAATAAGTGTGGAGACTTTATTTCTAGGTCACACATGTATGAACTGTGCTACAGTTAAAATATAAGGATAATCAGAGCTAGTTTGGTATTTTTAAGCATACTGGTTTTGCGTTTTAATACAAGTTTGACTAGCAGCTGATATGGATAATGGTGGTTTTGGTATAACAAGATTTTTTATGAATCCTGTAACATCCCAAAAATTAATAATTTTAGGATAAATGATCATTTTACAATATCTGGGATTTTTTAGAATTTTTCTGAGAATACGAAATATTTTAATATTATTCTTCGTTTTGCGTGCACACTGGGCAGAGTTGGCAAAACGACGGTAACGCTCCCAAAGTTGGAAAATTTTATTATGAATAGTTATTTTTTAATATTTGTGATTTATGTGAATTCTTTCAGAATTTTTCGGAAATGACGAATATTTTAATATATTTCTCGTTTTGCGTTCGTATTGAGCAGAGTCGGAAAAACGAATGTAATGCTTCAAAAATTGAAAAATGATAAGACGAAAAGTCGTTTTATAATATTTTCAATTTTTGAGAATTTTCTGAGATTTTTTCGAAAATGTCGAATATTTTAATATATTTTTCGTTTTGCGTGCGCACTAAGCGAAGCTGGAGAAACGAGATGTTTTCTCCAAGAACCTTGAACTATGGACATGTCGACGGGGGATCTTACTAAACCCGAGACTGGACACAGTTTACGAGGTTTCATATTTTTCGAGAAATTTAGCAGTCAGAATAATAAAACGCTGTGTAAATTTCATCTGTCAGATAAATTAATACTGACTTCTGTCGACTGTAACTATTATCCATTGGATAATAGCATGCATTAGAAATCCTATCACCTTATCCTAATGTAATCCACTTTATGTCAAATCAAATCTACTTTAATTCAAATTTGTGTGCTTTTTCAAAGCTTCTTTGAGAAGCTTTGACCACCAAATGACCCAATTACCCTTGGCTTGCATGAGAAGCTAAATTTTTCCCCTCACTCTCTCCTCTATTCAGCAGCCCACTCATGCCAAGGAGGGCAAAAATGTGACTCATCCACATTTAACCTAAACCCACCAAACCCTAATTCACTTTGCCTATCACTTCTCTTTCTTCACTTCATCTTCTTCATCTTTTTCTCCTCCTTCTCTCTACCTCCACCATGAGCACGAAAATGACAGCCCCTCCTCCTATTTTTGCTCATCTTTTCTCCTCTCTAAGCCCATTTCTACACTTGTCTTCAACTCCTCTACCTTCTTTGTGTAGAAAGTTTCTCCATTTTCCATTTCTACCTCCATTTTCTCTCCACCTCTTCTCTTCTTCCTCCTCTTGAATCCAAAAATGGCAGCCACCACCACCATTGTTTCTCTTCACTTTTCTCTCCATAAACACCATTTCTATACTTCTCTCAACCTCCTCTACACTTTCTCTTTAGAAAATCTCTTCAAAAATCTATCCTTTCTACCCCTCCTTCTTCAAATCCGAAAATCACCCTTCCTTGGATGACCAAGCTTTTTGATTTTTCTCTTCACTAAACACATTTATACACTCATCTTCATCTTCTCTACAAGTTTCATTTAGAAGGTTTGCCCAAAATCCAACCTTGTCTCCATTGTCTTCCAAGGTAAAGATTCTTGATTTCTCTCCATTTTCTTCTCATTTTCGTTTTCTGCTATGTGACCAAGGGCTTCTCTTTTTGAGCATTGATGTGTGATTTGATTGATTTTGAACACTCTAAGGTTCTTGGGAGAGTGGAATCCGAAAATCACCAAAAAGGAATCTCAAGGAGTTCAAGCTTAAGGCTTTAGGTAAAGTTCTTCCAATTCACCTCTCAATTTCGTTTTCCTTGGTTACCTATGTGACCAAGGATCATTCTTTTCAAGCTTTAGTTTGTAAATATGAGAATTTGACCACTTTATGGTTCTCTTGAAGGTGGAATCCGAAATTTACAAATCAAGGAACCAAGGAGTTGTTTTCTTGCATTGTCTCCTCTAGGTAAGAGGGAGACTACTCACTTCAACCACTTATGGTGGTGAGGAGACTTTGTATGTGTGTTGATGGAGAAATCCATCCTTGTATGCTCTTTGTATGCTTGCTTGAATTATAAATTTTGTATGATTTAGTATTCTTGAATTTGATTGATACTTGATTATGCTCTTGAATATGTTTGATATATTAATTGTGCTTGATCATATTGGGGTTGGTAAATGGAAAATTTGGAGTTTCCTACCTCAACATGGTGCCACGGTTTTGACTAGAAGTTAGGGGTGAAAATTGGTTTTGTATACAAGTGAAATAAGACTTATGTAATCAAAGGTTGAATGATAGTATTAACACAAATGAATGGAGGACCTTGAGAGTTTAATACCCAAGAGGGGTGCCATGGTTTTGGTCTTGGTAAAGAGACAAATGGATTAATCTTGATGAACTAAATTTAAGTGAATTAGTGTTAAGAAAACTAATGCATAAAAGTGGAAAGAAAAATTGGATAATGGACATCATGAAGCCACGGTTTTGGCATTGAATCTTGGGCACTTGGATTGATTTTAATGAACTAAAAACTTAAGTGAATTAATAACTAGAAGTTAATACCTAAAAGAGAAGGAAGGAATGGATTTGAAGACTTGAAATGGAAGAAAATGATTTGGGATTCACCATTGGGAGGTCATGGTTTTGGGCCCAAGAAATGGGTCTCTTGGTAAACAATTTGCATCAAGTGCAAGACTTAAACTAATTGAATGTATAAAGTAAAATTAATGGAAGAAAAATAAATTGGGAGTGCCTCTTGGGAGGTCACGATTTTTGGGCCAAAAAGGGTGGTCTTTTTGTGATCAATTTGTAATAAGTGCAAGCCATAATGTGATCAAGTGGGTAGAATAAAAATTGATGGAAGGAAAATTTGGAATCGGAACCTTTAGTGAGGCCACGGCCTCTAGGGTAAATTAGGCTTAATTAGGGAATTTTGGTAACTTTGAAATTCAAGAAATCAAATGGCTAAAATCCTAGGTAATGAACTAGAAATATTACCAAGTGAAAGAATTGAAGACAATTTGAGATTTCATAAATTTGAAGAACCGAGAATAAAACTTTCATAAGACTTAGGGTAAATTCAAGAGAGCAAGAACAAGAGAGTGTGAGTCTTAAAGAGCTTAGAATGATTTATCAAGTGTAAAAGAATAAATTACAATATGAAGATTAAATTAATTATGAGAATTTAATTGGAAATGGACCTTGTAGGAAAGACAAATTCTAAGTTAGGATTCATAATGGACCTAAGAATGTACCATTTGGCTTGATCTCAATATTATGATGTTATGGGTCCATATGAGTGACCATTTGTATATTGATGCTCTCTTGACCAATTGTGGCATATTATGGAATTGTATAAAATTGATGATTATACATGTCCATGCATAGAGTCTTATGCATTGTGAATGTCCTGTGGACTGTTGTAAGGCCAAGTTGCCTAGGAGATTGAACACACCTTAGTGCGGGTGCGAGTAGACTAATGTAGGTCATGTTTGACCTTGGGGGCGTCAGGGTGTAGGTTCCTCATGTGGACAGTTATGAGCTCCTCTGTGCCGTGGGGTAGACCGATGCAAACACACCGACGATCCGGACCGAGACACTATCCTATATCGTGATCTAGTGTGGACTGTCTGAACAATGCCTGAATGTGCACATGAAAATTACTGGTTTATAGCACTTTGGCCGCGGCAGCTGAGCTACGGACATGTCTCCTGATCTTTCTCTCCGACTGTTTATGTCTAGCTCCATGGAGTAGGAATTGTGGTATCATAATACATTGTGCATCGTTTATTGTCAGTCTCATAAACTGTTGAGCATGAACACCTATGAATGTGAAGATAACTGTTGTACTTCTGTAAATGATTATCTGATTGTTGTGTTGATTCTTGGAAATACTATTATGATCTGCCTGCTATTGCTTACTATTGTTCTACCTTTACTATAAATATCACTGTTATTATTGACTCTGATTATTGCTTAGAATTGAATTGCTTTTATTATAAATTCTGTTGTTGCTATTGATGAATATATGAACTGTATTGCTTGGTGGGCGCTTTGTGCCGTGCTGTTTTCTTACTGCCAATAGTGGTAATGAAAGATGGGTGTCTCACCTCTTTCCTATATTTGTGCATTTTTGTTTTATATTTATATTTGACAAAAGATCATGAGGAAGATAAAGAGGAACCACACCTTGGTTGATTGGCTTGAGCGTCTGGACAAGATTTCTTCAACTACGTAAGAGTGCAGCCGCGTGGAGGCATTGATGCCTGTCGTGTCAACTGGGACGCCGTGCGTCATGTACATATGGGGTTGCGGCTTTGTCTGCTAGTAGTACCTATCCCTGGGTTACTACTTTTCCCCCTTTAGTGTTTTTATTCCTGTTGTATTTTATTGGACTCTGTAATTATTATATTCTATGTCATCAGTGATTTGTGTAAATTGACTATAAAATATATATATATAAGGAATATGATTTTATTTCAGCGGTTGTATTATGGGTTGAATATATTTATATTTCATTCGAGGCTCGTATTTTCTACTTATGCAGATTGTCAAAAAACAATATAGACTCTTGAGGATTTAAATTACTGTTATCATGACTGTGACACACTTGGATTTAGTAACTGTGGTGTAATGACGATTACGCTTCGGTTGCTACATCAAGGGGTGTTACAAATCCTGTGATTTATTTTAAACTTGTTGGCTGCTAGAAAATTGGATTTGGAGAAATCTAAGTGTTCTTAGCAGGTATAATAGATACTGCAAAATATCTATTTTTACCAAAGACTCCACAGCTCCTTTTCAGCCACCACCCTTGACTTTCTTATGATTTTTTTCACCTTTTTCTCTATCATTCTCTCCATGGTTCAGCAGAGAGCAGCAAGGAGAAAATAGAGAAAAGAGAAAGAAGGGAAAAGGAAAGCTAAGGAGGAATCTAAAGCTTGAAGCTCCAACTTCACCATCTTTGTGCTAAGGTAGGGGTATTTAACTTACAACTTCATCTTTCCTTTCAATCTCTTGTTATATGGAATTTTCATCAGTTTTTGGAAATGGGTTGAATGTTGTTCCTTTTCATGATTTGAGTTGGATGAACATGAACCAAGATTTATGATATCTTGATTGTGTTCATGGAACTCTTGCAACCTCTTTTTGATGACACTTGTGGTGTGGGAAGTCCTTCATGAGTGTATATGTGTGTGAGTTTAGAGTTTCATGTGGAAACTTTATTTTCTAGTGCTATTATGCCTAGAATAACCGATTATGTTGGAGAGCATAACCAATTATCTAGCCTTTGTTGAACTCGAGTTGAAGCCCATAACCGGTTAGGAGTGTTCCTTAATTGGTTATTTAGTTTGGCAGAGAGTTAGAACAACATAAATTACCTCAATAACCGATTAGCCTAGGAAGCATAATCAGTTATTGAATGAAGCAGTAGAGGACGTTGTTGCTGTTACAAAGCTTGGACCTTTCCTCAATGATTTGGGCCTAACTCTCTCAATTTAAGCCCAATTAAGGCAAATGATATGTCTCTAAAAGCTTATTCAGGGGGCTACAATTTGGGCCAGGGGTAGATTAGGAATTACATAAGAATTTTCAGTTACAAATAGGTTAAGGCAGATTTCGAATTTACCTTTTGATTTGTTGTTCAGTTTTAACAGATTTGAGCCGAAACCTTTTCTCTCTTTTCATCTTCTCTATTTTCGTTTTTCCCTCTTCTCTGCATTTTCGTAATGGCCATGGAAGGCTAAAGCTCCAATCAATCTAAGGAATTCAATGATTGTGGTTAGAGTTTTGAGTTCTCTTATTCAATTGTAAACTCTGTTTGTGTTCTTCCCTCTTCTCCTTCTTCAATTGATTTCTGATTATGAATTCGAAATTGAAGTTAGAAGTAGGGTTGATTAATCTGAATCTAATGGAGAATAGATCATCGATTGATAATCTATGTTAATCCGAATTTGTTCCTAATTCAATCTTAATTAAGAATTGCGATTGTGATTCAATCTAGGTGATTATCTAGTTGAATTCGAATTAACAGAGGTGTATGCAACAGAATTCCATTCTCTTTGAACAATGATTAATTCTGCCACTTGAATTGAAGACCTTGGATTGATGTTTCCTTAATTGAATTTTCTTAAAATTTGAATTCGTTTTCTGTTATTATAATAAACAAAACCCCCTACTTATTGATAACTTCTAGCATGCTTGAGAAATCCGAATTGGTCCTTGGGAGATGACCTAGGTTATACACTATACTATATTCCATTGTAAATCCTAGTCTATTTTGAGGCGAGTGTGACATCGCCGATCAATAATCTATGTTAATCCGAATTTGTTCCTAATTCAATCTTAATCAAGAATTGTGATTGTGATTCTGTTTTAGTTGATGAAATTCTAGGTGATTATCTAGTTGAATTTGAATTAACAGAGGTGTATGCAACAGAATTCCATTCTCTTTGAATAATGATTAATTCTGCCACTTGAATTGAAGACCTTGGATTGATGTTTCCTTAATTGAATTTTCTTAAAATTTGAATTCGTTTTCTGTTATTATAATGAACAAAACCCCCCTACTTATTGATAACTTCTAGCATGCTTGAGAAATCCGAATTGGTCCTTGGGAGATGACCTAGGTTATATACTATGCTATATTCCATTGTAAATCTAGTCTATTTTGAGGCGAGTGCGACATCGCCAATCAAAATTTGGCGCCGTTGCCGGGGACTTATTTTCGGTTTCTTAGGTTTATTAGGAATTCCTAATAGTTGCTAATTTCTCTGCATTCGTGATCAACTTTGCTGGGAAGTCCTTAAGTGCATTTTGCTATTTTTCTGCTTCTCTACTAATTCTGCTGCATCCTGCCTGCTGCATTCTGCTTCATTATACATTCCATTTTGTGCATGCTACTTTGCATTGCACCAGTTACTGTTCCATTAGCTCTTGTTTCATCTGCTGCATAATTCACTTCTGCTGCATAATTCTGTTCTGCTGCATAATTCTGCTGTTTTGTTATTCCATTGTGTTTTTCTACTGCAACACACCATTGTTCAATTCTGGTATAAATCTGTTGCTTTCCATTTTGCAGTTCATTGGATTCTCGTTTTTACTGTTCCATTGGATTGCCTACTGTTCCATTGGATTTTTGCTACATTTCATGATTCCTGTGAATGTGCATTGCTTCACTCAACACAATTGATACTTTTGTTGCACAAATAATACATTCATCTGCTACAAAATTTCCTGCATAATCTGTTGAGCTGCATAGCCTGGTTTGTTGCATAACCTTGCTGCGATTACTGTTCCATTGGTCTCCTTGCACCACATTCGGCTTTTGCATGTCATTTTGTTGCATTTGATCATCCATATACTTCGTTATTGATATTTGAAAGTTCTCATCTTCATTCTTGAGTTTCACCTCCACTTTCACTTTTGAGTTTCACTTTGCTCCCATTTTTCTGAATCCAAAAAGGCACTAGTAGACAGGAATTGTACTTGCGATGGAGTTTTGAGCTGAAACTTGGTCCCCAAAGGTAAACCATCATTCTAAGCAAACTGATCCTAAATGCATAATTTGGCCAAAATACATCGTTTGGTAGGGTTTTTGAGCAAATTTAGGTGAGACAATGGCATTTTTGTAATTTTTGGGTGAACAAACATGCTCAGAATGAGCTGAAAATTGGTGGGTTGAAGGAAAATGGCCTTCTCCACAAGGCTCACAGCTTTGCTATGAGCAACACCCTGGTTTGCCCTAAATCCTTCATTTAGACCACTTTTTTCATTTTTTGAAGATTTTTCATTGCATTTTTTAGTTCCATTTTAGTGTAGTTTTAAGTGTGTGGTGGTCCCATATTTTTTTAAAAATCATTTGATAGGTCAAATAGATTTATTTTGGTGCATTTCTAGTGTTGGATACTCCATTTTGCTGTTTTGTTGTTTTCGAGTTTTGCATGTTATATGACTAGGTCCAATCATGGTTATTTGCATAATTTTGATCCTAAGATAGATAGGACTTTTCATACCTTGCATAGGTTCAATAGATTTGATTCTGCATTTGCTGAGCATATAGGAAGTAGTGATTCTTCACATACTTATCATACAAGTGATTCTGCTTCTGAATTTTTTGATTCTGTACTTTCTGTCATTGATCCATCTTTCAATTCTGATTCTGATTCTACTGAGCATACTGAGATTATGGATAATAGAACCTTGAAGGAGCTGGCTGCCCCTGATGTTACATATCAGTCTTTATGCATTCAGTATCCTGATGTTGATGTTCCATTTGAACTTAAATCTGGATTGATTCATTTGCTGCCTAAGTTCAATGGTCATGCAGGAGAAGATCCTCATAAGCACCTCAAGGAGTTCCACATTGTGTGTTCTACCATGAAGCCTCAAGGCATCTCAGAAGAACACATCAAACTTAGAGCATTCCCTTTCTCATTACAGGATGCTGCTAAGGACTGGCTGTATTATTTGCATCCAAGATCTGTCACTAGTTGGAATGATCTTAAGATGTTGTTTTTGGAGAAATTCTTTCCTGCATCAAGGGCTGCATCAATTCGAAAAGAGATATGTGGCATCAGGCAGTTTGACAGAGAACCATTGTCTGAATATTGGGAAAGATTCAAGAAGATGTGTGCTACCTGTCCTCATCATTAGATTAGTGACCAATTACTAATCCAGTATTTTTATGAAGGTTTGCTGCCTATGGATAGGAGCATGATTGATGCTGCTAGTGGAGGAGCATTGGTAGACAAGACCCCTATGGCTGCAACAGAATTAATTGAGAATATGGCCACTAATTCCCAACAATTTGGCTCCCGCCTGTCACGCAGGTGACTCGGGTTCAATCCCCGACAATGGCACCAAATTTTGATCGGCGATGTCGCACTCACCTCAAAATAGACTATGATTTACAATGGAATATAGCATAGTGTATAACCTAGGTCATCTCCCAAGGACCAATTCGGATTTCTCAAGCATGCTAGAAGTTATCAATAAGTAGGGGGTTTTGTTCATTATAATAACAGAAAACGAATTCAAATTTTAAGAAAATTCAATTAAGGAAACATCAATCCAAGGTCTTCAATTTAAGTGGCAGAATTAATCATTGTTCAAAGAGAATGGAATTTTGTTGCTTACACCTCTGTTAATTCGAATTCAACTAGATAATCACCTAGAATTTCATCAACTAAAACAGAATCACAATCGTAATTCTTGATTAAGATTGAATTAGGAACAAATTCAGATTAACATAGATTATCAATCGATGATCTATTCTCCATTAGATTTAGATTAATCAACCCTAATTCTAACTTCAATTTTGAATTCATAATCAGAAATCAATTGAAGAAGGAAAAGAGGGAAGAACACAAATAGAATTTACAATTGAACAAGAGAACTCAAAACTCTAACCACAATCATTGAATTCCTTGGATTGATTGGAGCTTTAGCCTTCCATGGCCATTACGAAAATGCAGAGAAGAGGGAAAAATGAAAATAGAGAAGATGAAAAGAGAGAAAAGGTTTCTGCTCAAATCTGTTAAAACTAAACAACAACAAATCAAAAGGTAAATTCAAAATCTGCCTTAACCTATTTGTAACTGAAAATTTTTATGTAAATCTACCCCTGGCCCAAACTGTAGCCCTATGAATAAGCTTTTCAGAGACATATCATTTGCCTTAATTGGGCTTAAATTGAGAGAGTTAGGCCCAAATCATTGAGGAAAGGTCCAAGCTTTGTGACAGCAACAACGTCCTAACTTTGAGGCCCAATTTTGCCTTGAATCCAGCTGAACTAGAAAAATTGCATTAACACAAGATTGTAGATCATCGTCTCAGCTTTCAGGGGACTCCAAGATCATCCAAATACGATATTTGTAGCTCAAGTTATGGCCTATACAAGATAGAAAGGTCAAAATGAGTTAAAATCTGAAAATTAATGATGTTTTTACAATTAAGCTCAATGATGACCAATAATCTAAAACTCATCTACAAACATAATATTGGACACAATTAGCATCAATTAGGCCAAATATAAAGTAATAATGAATGGCTCAAAATTGAATGATCATAAATCAAGTTATATTTTCACTTTGAAAAATCACGTTGTTCATAAAAATCAAGGCATTACAAGCCTTCAAAGCCGTGGACATGGCCATTGAAACCATCAAATATTTTTTCTTTTAAATTGATATGGTTTTACACAAACAAAATCATTAAAAATTCTCACTAAAACCATGAGCAATTGTTTTTTGGAAACAAACCAATTGTTTATTTTCCTAGTTGTTCTAAACATCTATTTTTACCATTGATGAAAATATTATTTTGTGAACACCTATTTTGAGGTGATAAAGCCAAAATTCACCATGGTCCTTGAAACCAAAAATAATTTTCTCCACTTCATAGCTTCTTTAAACAAATCAATTTCCTTATTCTTGAAAAATTTCAACATAAAACCCTAATTTTTGGGTGTCAAAACCGTGACCTCCCCTTGGCCATTGGAGCCAAAATTTCTTATTTTATCATACATCTATCATAATATATTCAACATATCTTCATCATGCATATTATAAGCACACCATATAAGCAATAAAATCATGCAAAGCATATCAAGCATAGGCAAATAATCAAAGCACATAAACACACATAAATTATTACATGACCATGGATATGAATCCTCACATGGATTCACCACTCATCAAATATAAAACTAACTCTCACCACCATATTTGGTTGGTGAGATGGATCTCCCTCTTACCTCTTGAAAGACCACAAAAAGCTCCTTGCTTTGTGTTTTGAACAAGATCTCCACCAACAAAAATCTCTTGAACATAAAACAAACACAAAGAAGTTAGTATATTAAGCTTAAATAAGAGGAACCATGGATCAAACATGGTTTAGAACATGAAAAAGAAGAGAAAAAATGAAGTTTTCCATAACTTCACCTTAAGAACCCTAGAACTTGCTCTAAGAAAAACTCCTTGAAGATAAAAGATTTAGGACTTGGTGTAAACTACAAAGTGTCTTAGAATAAGGTAAGGATTCAAGAAATATGGTTGTTTAGAATTGTTGAGTGATAGAAGAGTGTCCTTGGTGGTGTGGCCGTAGCTATGGTTTTGGAGAGAATGGAGAGAAATTTTTGTTAAGTTTTGTTTTAGGAAAGATGAAGAATGATCAATAATGACCAAAGGTGATCAATTATGGTCTTCCAATGTTGCTTTAGCTCTTAAATGCAGCACCAAAACCGTCCCCCCCATCCATGCTGTAACACCCTTCCTAGGGTATCACATATCTGACTCCCGACTCATAATCAAAAAGAAGTTCGCACAAAGTTTGAGTTATAAAAGATGGGTTTTAAAATTTCTTTCTTACTGAAACATAAACTTACTAAAATTTATAAGTAATACTGAAAAATATATTGAAACAGATTCATATACCCTATTGACCCAATTGTTCCATTTAACAATTTAAAGAGAAATATAAAACTTACAGACTTTTTTTTTTCTAACAGTAGTAACCCTTTGACAAGTTCTACTTAATAACACGGTATAACACTAACGTTAAATCTTAACATATTCGTTCATTCTCTTGTATCCAACTTGATGCATCAGAACTCTACTTCTTGTCTATCCGGCACATCTTCGAACTTGAGACAGCCACTTTTCAATGTTTTCATCAATCTCTGAGTATCTACCATCAGTTTCTTCTCGGAAAACTCGTTCTATCTATTACGTATTTATTTCACAACACAAACCCAACCAAAACATAAAACAAAGAGGTGAGATCACCTACACCAATACCAACATGGCAGGACAGAGATAACACAAACAGCAATGTCATACAGGGATATCATACCAGACTTCCAATAATATATTCAATATTAATCAACTATCATCATCCAATCATATATCAATCCAAACATTGTTCAATATACACAATAATGTCGTCAACATCATTTATCATCATCATCATCCAATATTATTCAACAGTTCAGTTATTCCTTGATTTATATATCACACTGATATAAATGTACTCATATATTGCATGTGCATTTAGACTCAATGTTCCTACTCCATTAGGCTAAACTCGAGTTGGAGAAATGATCCAAAAAATCTGCTCGGTACCAAGTGCCTCAGACCACGTGCTATAATTCTCATTTTTGCACATCTAGCACATACACGACAATCTTTATCAGATCTTGATTAAGAATAGTGTCTCGGTCAGGATCGTCGGTGTGTCGCGTCGGTCTAACCCACGGTTACAGTAGAGTGACTCACTGCCCACTATAGGCAACCCGCACCCCGATGCCCCCAAGGTCAACGAGTGACCTACACTACGCATATCGAACCCACTCAAGAGATGTACGTTTCTCCTAGGCAATTAGCCATATCCAGTCCATCAGACCATTCCAATGCATATGTAATGCACCAAATACCAAATCATAGATAGAATATCAATCACAAGTTTAACTCATAATTTTTCAAAATATATTTTATACAATGCACTAATATCTCAGTGCAAGTCCAACCGCAAGGGCCAAAATAGCTATTAGCTATACTTTATACAATGCACGAATATATCAGTGTAAGTCCAACCACAAGGGCCAAATCTTTTCAATTTCATTTGTTCAATGTAATCATATGCCTCAACGCATATTTTTCCAATGCATGTATAATGCACCAAATGTCAATCACAAGCAAAACTTGTCATTTTCTCATACAGTGTTCATACACTGTTTTGGCAGTAATCATCATGTTATCATGTTTTTATAGTCATAAAACACTATTGCCGTATTTCCATAATCGCGTAACATTTCTATTACGTTTTCACAATTCAAAAACGTTTCTGTTATATTTTCACAATACCATAACACTTCTTTTACATTTTCACAATATCGTAACACTTTTGTTACGTTTTTAAAAATTTCAAAACGTTTTTATTATGTTTTCACAATACCGTAACACTACTGTTACGTTTACAAAATTTTGTAACATTTTTGTTACGTTTTCAAAATGCTGCAACTCTTCTGTTGCACTTTTAAATCACATAATAATTTTTTTAACATTTTTCTCAATTGTGTAAAAATATACGTTTCTCAAATCGTGTAACGATTTTCCACCGTTTTCAAAATCGCGTAACGATTTTCCACCATTTTCAAAATTGCATAACTTAAAAATCATTCTTTTAAGTCGCGTAAATCATTTTCCATCATTCTCAAAATATTTAAAACACTTTCTAAATCTCATAGCAATTTCTCGCCATTTTCACAATCGCGTAAAAATATTCCATTACTTTTCAATCACGTAGTGATTTTTCAACAATAGTTCAAATCACGTAAAATATTTAAACGTAATTCAAATCGCGTAGAAATCTTTTAATGTATTCTGAATCGCGTAGAAATATTTTACTGTATTTCAAATCGTTTTTAAGCTACGTAAAATATTTTTTTAACATTTTACAATCACGTAAAATATTCCTCAATATTCCAAACATTATTTTGGACTTAAATAAATCAATATCATTTTCAACACATTTTTCAAATTGCGTAGCTTAAAAATCACGTTTTTAAGATACGTAAAACATTTTTCATCACAATTTCATTACAGAAAATATTTCTTAACCTTCAAAAATTCCTTTTCAACCTTTCTCAAAATAATATGACTTTGTATTTCATTTTTCACATTTTCTTACTCAAGAAAATCTTTTTCCACATTTCTTTACTCAAGAAATCCTTTTCCAAAATATAATCCACAAAAATTACTTTTTCATTGATATAAATCAACGTTTCAAAACTTAACATTTTCTAACGTATTTCAAAACTCAAAAATAAGTTATACGTTAATAAATTTTCAAAACACCATTATATTCCCCATTTTTCCCAAATCATTTCTAAAATCAGTCTTTTTCAAAATAAATTGAAATTCAAACGTTTTCAACCTCTCTTTATTTTTCGTTATGAAAATTTCTATTCTCTCAAGTGATAAAACACTCTGATTCCCTTTCCAAATTCCTTGTATTAAATCAAGTTACGTTTCCACTTTGAAAATCACTTTGTTCATAAAAATCAAGGTATTACAAGCCTTAAAAAATGTGGACATGACTATTGAAACCATCAAATATTTTTCCTTCTAAATTGAAATGGTTTTACACAAACAAAACCATTAAAAATCCTTTACAAAAACCGTGAACACTTGGTCTTTGAAATCAAGTCATTTGTTCATTTTCATTTTTCACTTTCTTTGCAAATCCATTTTCACGTTCTTTACAAATCCTTTTTCACTTTCTTTGCAAATCCTTAAAATCAACATTGCCCGTTTCATTTAAAACTCTTCTTTAGAAAAATACTTAGGATCTTTGTACACAAAATAAATCAATAAAAATTCCTCAAAAATCGTGTTCTTGTTCTCTTGAAAAACAAACCCTTTGTTTATTTTCCATACTCTTCAAATCATCCATTTTCATCTTTCATGAAAATATTAATTTGTGAACACCTATTTTGAGGTGTCTTGGCTGAAATTCACTAAGTTTTAGGGACCCAAAAATTAAGTTCCCTTGTTCTTGAAAATTTTCAACATAAACCCAAATCATGAGCGTCAAAATCGTGACCACTCTCCCTTGGCCATTAGAGCCAAAAATTGATTTTCTTTCCATATTCACATCATGGCATACACATATATATTTTATCATAAATACTACAAGTATGCCATATACTCATCATACATATTTTAAGCATACTATCAAGGCCATAAAATCATGCAAAGCATATCAAGCACAAGCAAATAATCAAAGCACATAAACACCCACAAATAAATTACATGACCATGGATATGAATCCTCACATGGATTCACCATCCATCAAATATAAGATCATCTCTCACCACCATACTTGGTTGGTGAGATGGATCTCCCTCTTACTTCTTGAAGATCCTCAAAAGTTTCTTGTTTTGCTTCTCTTTCCAAGTCCTTCACCACCAAGGGCTTCTCAAATACAAAACAAAATACATAGAATTTAGTATACTAAGCTTGATTAAGAGGAACCATGGATCAAACATGGTTTAGATCATGAAAAAGAAGAGAAGAAATGAAGTTTCCTTACACTTCACCATAAATACCCCATAACTTTGATCTTGAAGAAAGTCCATGAAGATGAATGATTTAGAGGAAATCTCCAACATGAAAGTTGTTTAAAATAAGGTAAGGATTCAAGAAACTAGGTTGTATGAAATTTTTGAGTGATGGAAGGTGTTCTTGGAGTGCTTGGCCGAAACCTCCATGAAAAGAAAGTGGAGAGAAAAGCTTGATGAGTTATTGGTTTTAGAGAAGACAAAGGAAAGCAAGGATATCAATAATATGGTCTTCAAACTTTCCTATGTCCTAAAGCTTCTCAAAACCGTAGCCCCCCCAATGCATTCTCCTTGAGTGCAAATTGATCAATAATGATCAATAATGATGCACCATTGACCAAGACCACCAATAATGGTCATCAAACCTCCTTTAACACCTAAGACAAGCACAAAACCGTCCCCCCTTCTCTTGCTTCTTTAAAGTGTGACAAATTTTACTAGCCATTATTTGAAGCCATTTAAGCCATTGATTAGATCAATGGTTAGGATTTAGGTAGACTTTTGATTTAGAAGACTTAATCTAGGCCATTGGATCTTTCTCCTTTAAATTACAGCCATTAGATATGTCTCCAAAATGAAGGGTCAAGATTACTCCTTCTTACTTTTAATCCAAGGGTCATAATTAGTCTTTGCTACTTTTTAAGACTAAATCTCCACCATTAATTAAATTTATATCCAATGGTCATAAATGGTCCTTGTTACTTTACAAGACCAATTCTCCACCCTTGATTAATTCTTCATCCAATGGTCATAAATGGTCTTTGTCACTTTTTGAGACTAAATCTCTGCCATTGATTAAATCCATATCCAATGGTTACAAATGGTCATAGCCACTTTATATGACCAATTCTACACCGTTGATTAAATCGACGGTTGATATCAAAGCCTTCCTTATTAAGCTTGTTTAGATTAAATCTTCACCATTGATTAAATTAATGGTGGATATCCAAACCACTAATGTTGACTTAAGCAGTATAATATTTATTTTTATATGCTAAAAGCCCACAAAATTATATTTACTGTATTTTTATCGTCCGATAATTAAATACAGTACCAAACACAGTACAAGAAATTTTCTAAAACTGTTTCCGGATTCAGGTTTAGTAAGATCCCCTGTCTCCATCTAAACAGTACAAATTTTTCTATGCGTAGAAAATTTTTTACTTTGTGAGACCCACCTAGGCCCACGTATGGCTACCTAGGCCCACATACACTCCTTGGGCCCACAAACAGTAAAAAATTTCATAATCATCCACAAAAATCACAAATATTGGAAAACGCACAAATATCAAATCAGATTACGTAAAATAATTAAAACCTAACGGTAAAAATTAAATTACGTAAAGTTTTCCCCGGCTTGAAAATTTTTATTTTCTTGACACGGAGTAAATCACTCAAAACGATCAAATACGTTGACGGAATAATTAAAATAATTTTACAGCACTCAGAAACTACTAAATAGTAAAATTCTGTTAACTGTCAAAATTACTGGTTAAGAGATACGAAATTTTGGGGTGTTACACATGCACTCTTCAAAATGCAACAAATCTCATAGCCACCATTTTAGGCAATCTTAACCATTGATTAGATCAATGGTTAGGATTTAATGTAGCTTCTAGGTTTAGGCTTAGATAGAAGACTTAATTTAGGCCATTGGATCTTTCTTCCTTGAAATCCTAGCCATTAGATGTGTCTCCAAAATGAAGGGTCAAGATTACTCCTTCAAACTTTACATCCAAGGGCTATAAATGGTCCTAGCCACTTTATAAGACTAAATCGCAACCGTTGATTAAATCAAGATCAAGTCTCCACCATTGATTACATCAATGGTAGATATCCAAGCCACTAATGTTGACTTCGCAGTACAATATTTATTTTTGTATCTACTATTGCCATTCAAATAATATTTTAACTATATTTTTATCACCCGATAATTAAATACAATACAAAACACAGTAAAAGAAAATTTTAAAAACTGTTTCTAGATTCAGGTTTAGTAAGATCCCTCATCTCCATCTCAACAATACGAATTTTCCTGGCTACAGAAAAATTTTTACCTTTCTGGACCCATGCGGGGCCCACATATAACCTCCCTGGGCCCATAGATGGCCCACGGATAATGCTAAAATAATCAGAGTGAAATAAAAATTTCATAATCACACACAAAATCACAAAAATTAGAAAATGCACAAATATCAAATCAGATTACGTAAAATAATTAAGACTTTTCAGTAATAATTAAATTACGTAAAATTTTTCCCAGCCCAAAAATTATTATTTTCCTGACACGGAGTAAATCACACAAAACGAACAAATATACTGACGGAATACTCAAAATAATTTTACAGTGCACAGAAATTACTAAACAGTAAAATTCTGTTAACTGTCAAAATTACTGTCTTATATTTAGGAAGGTTTGGGGTGTTACATAGTTTGTGGGTGAATGAATGTATCATACACTTATTTTTGAATTATACGTGTTTTAAATATGGAAATGCTCCTTTGTAATACAAAGTTGAGCTACTTAAATATGAATTGAGAATATGCTCCCTTTGATTTATGGTTGAGTTAGAGATGAGAATAGAATCAATGTTTTAAATGAATGAATGCTTGAATAAATAGTGCTCAATGAATTTATTTTGAATTGAGAATATGAATTTGGACAATTATCTTTGAAATGGAAGGTAATTAGTCCATGCTTTCCAACTTAGTATCCTTTCTCTTTATGTGAACTATGTTTCATTTAGTATAACGGATTTCGGAGACGATCCTGGATGAGGGCAGGGTATTCGAAATTCCATTAGAACGATGGAGATGACTTCTTGTGAGGAAGAGGGATCCTGTTTTCTTGAATAAATTCCTCATAGTATCAGTATAATCCTTACATATTAATTTCCTCATAGGATACTAGTGGTAGTGTGAGGCCCTGAATCACTCCCTACCATGAGTATATAGAACCCAAGCTATATGAGGTGGCTCCCATCCTTGTAATGCTTAAGATATAAGTTCTGTGGGATAAGCAGGTATTTGAATGAGCACTAAAGTTTGAATTGAAATATGTATGTCATATTATGACTTGAATAAGTTTTGAATCATTGTATGAATTTGGTATTGTGGAATTTGTATTTGGAAACAATTCTTGAAATTGTTCATAAATGAAATCAGTATTCCTTGGAAATATATGTTTTTAGAAATTATTAAATAGAATTATGTTTTAGGAAGAGAAATGATCAGTTTTGACATTTTTGCCATCCTTCTACTTATATATATATATATATATATATATATATATATATATATATATATATATATATATATATATATATAATGAATTATAATATTTTAAAGAAAAGGGTGTTTCCCCGAAACAGCTAAAATTATTATGATGATGCCCTTTTTCATAATAGAATCTACTGAAAATTATATTTTCACCTCATTGTTGTTTTGTATTCTATGATAAATTGTAGGTTCAATACTTGCAGCGCAATGGCATGAGCTAAAGTGGATATTTGATTTTGGAACTATACTGTTGTATAATGAACGTATTGATAAAGCCTTGAAGGCATTTGATATGTATTTGTACTATCATGTACATTTGTATAAACTCTTTCAACATATTTGCATTATTATTACATCTTGTCTAGGCTCATATTTTTGTATAATATTGCAAAGTATATCAGAAATTTTTAATGAATTTTATAAGTGATGTGCTTACTATTGATGCTACGGTGTAAATCCGGATATACCAATAGTATTAATAGTAAGGACATTACAGACCAATCTAAACACTACTATTCTTATGATTGGTTACTAAAAACATTAGTTAAAATTCTATTAGTGGAGAACTAAACCAAATTAATTCACATTTAAATCACTTAGTTAAGGGAAATATCTTGTAGGATTAAAATCCTAACCAATGAGAACCTAGCCACCTAGTTAGCCATTAGTTAGCATTTGATTGGTTAAGTTAAGCATGAGTTAAAATATAATTGGCCAAAATAATAAAATAACGATAAAAATTAAAAAGATGAGAAATATAAAAGAATAAGCTAGAAACTCTCCAAGAGCTTAGAGAGAGAGTTTCAACCAAGGCAAGAAAGAAAGAAAGAAAGAAAGAAAGAAAGAAAGAAAGAAAGAGGAAGAAGAAAGAGAAAGAAATGGAAGAAAGTCTCCAAAAATTCTCAAAAATTAGGAAATATTCTCATTGCAATCTTACAAGCTTCTAACAAGCAAAAAAAACTAAGAAAGGAGCTCAAATCTTCTTCCTTTAGGCTCTAATAAGTCATGCCTTTTGTAGCTTGGAGAAGAGGTAGGAATACAAACTTCTATCTTTCTTAATTTTTTATTAAATCTAGTTTTTATATTCGAGTCTTGATGTTATTATGGCTTCCATATGCTTGTATCTTTGGTTTAGAGAACACTACTATGGTGGAATGTTCCTAAAAAGAATCATTGATCTTGAGTAATTTAATGGGGTTATGGTTTTAAATTGGTTCTTCATCTTATTTATGCTTAGAATTAATTAATTTGATGAGTCTTTTTATCTTGGATTAAAAATCACCTAGGGTTAGGGTTCTAACCAAGGGTTTGGGTTTTAAGGATTTAAGAACAATAAATTGAAAAGTAAAGAGTAAGATTAAGCTTGAAGTTAACTTATTAGATGAATTTTTCATCATTAATCAAGAAACCCTAGGATTAGAGTTTTTAAGGTCCAAGAACCCTAATTTGTGGATTGATGAATATTATGATTAAATAGTCTTGAGTTAATGAATTTTAGTATAGATCCCATAATTGGAAAGTAAATGGCCAAGGATTACCGAGAGCTAGATTTGGAATGATTAAAGGTACGTATTTATTTAAATGCTTAGAAACTTGAGTTTGTACTATTAATTATGTTTAATGGTATGCATTTATTGATGTTTCAATTTGACATATGACAATGATTCAACTTCATTTTATGGGAAAGTTTATGAAGAAATGATTTATGATGATATGATTTAAGAAAAAAAGAATGTAATGATTTTAAAGTCTATTAAGATGATCCACGGGTTAAGAGGAGCCTATTAAAGTGATCGACGAGCTAAGAGGAGTCTTAATAGAAAATCTTGTATTCCTAGCCTAGTAAGATGATCCATTGGCTAAGAAGAGCCTTAATAGGAAGTATTACAGGGGGTCAGGTCCAATGAGCTAAGGGATGCCCTAGAAAGTATGAGATCTCTACTAGGATAATGGCCATGTAATCAAGGAAGAGAAAAATAATGCATAATGAAATGTGAATTCGTATATGGATATGATCACTATGTGATTTGGTATATGAACATAATTATTATTATGGTTTATATAATGAAATGTGAATATGATCACTTTATGATTTAATATATATACGTACTTATTATTATGGTTTATATTCTCTCTTCTATGTAAAGTGTTCTTTGTGATTGATGCAACTAGAAGCACCATGGTTTGTATAGTAGTATCTTACTTAGTTTGTTTTCTCACTGAGAATTATATTGTCTCATTATGTGTATGGTGTTTTCCAGAAAAGCAGTAAAGACTGTATTCACTCCACTGATTGATATTGGAATGATGTCTTGTTATGGTGATCCAAAATGTTAACATCTTCTACTCATGTATTGTATGGTTATATAAATTGATGAGATTATGTGCGTATCACTAGATGAGGGAATTATTATAAGCCCATTGAATTTTGGATGCCTAGTTCTTTGTCTAATCAGGTAGTTTCTTATAACTAGGCAGTGTATATCAATATAAGTGGTACAATTATAAATAAATAAAAGTAAAATTTGTTGCTTAGTGTTTATATATAACAATTTACGTCTCATTAATCATGTAAAGTTAAATTAAAAAAAGGTAACCGAATGAAGGGTTTCTAAAGTAAAGTATTTGAAAAGAAAAAAAATAGCACAGAACTACGTAATTTAAGTGAGAAAATAACTAATATAACCAAACTTAATAATAAAATCTTCTGATAAATATCTAAATTTCTAAGACGTTACATTTACGGTATCAGAACAATAGTCCAGGTGTACTAAGGTAATGGGTCAAAATTTTTACTATGCATGACGTATAGGTTTGATAGATATTTCTAGAGTTGTACTTTTGCATATTTGCTTATATATGATAATGTGGATATTTGTCCATGAGTCCTATGATATTGAAACTAACCACCTCAATATTGCAGTCAAGGTAGGAAGAAATATTGGACCAATATGTGGTCAAAGATTGGGAAAATTGTGAAAAAAAAAAGGAAGTTATTAAAATTTTCTTTTAAAAATATTACCAAAAAAATTGAGGTAGTAAAATTGAGGTTAGAGATAAATGATGCAATAACGGTTTTAGTAACCAAGAATTATTATGTATATAAAAAAAATGTGTAAAACAGTGAAGAAGAATTCACTCAAAAAGAATATAGAAAAAACAAAAGATAAACTTATCACTATATTGTTTGATCCAGGTCATTATTCACTCCTTGTGTTAGTAAATTGTGTAATCTAATTGAATGTACTTATGTTTGGATTGTTTTGTGATCTTTCAAGTATGATTGTTATGTTCTGTTTACGTTATTATGTCCTATTTAAGCATAACATTATCTGTTAATTATGAATTTGGTTTGTTACCAATGTCTAGCATTGTTGTGCTTGAAGTGAGGCTGAATTTCGATGGAATTTGAATGAGTTCTGTTGTTCTGTTCTATTTGAAATTTTGGTGAAGATGTGCTTGATAAAGCTGCTAGAATTTTTGCTAATATGATAGGAATGTTTGCTGCCATGGTTGGCTTAATTCTTAGATGTTTATCATACTTGAATAATAGTAGTTTCTTGGTAGAATTTGTAACAACCCCTTTTTGGGAAGGAAGCGTAGCACATAAAACGAACTCGAACAACAAAACTATTATTTAGACCTAGTTAATTTAAATATAGATAATAGTCTGTTCATTTGTAAGAGTATAATAATTTTTTGAATTCTTTTTTTTTAAATAAAATGATAAAACATATTTACAGTCGAAATTTAACAAGATGAATAAACCATACATTCATACATTATATGTATATATATCATACGTATTTAGATACATCAACAGTTACACAAAAGAAACAGAAGCTTTACATGCCCCAAAGAAGTATACATTTACAGCCCATCAAAAAGACAAAACATCAGGCCCCCAAAGCAATATACAATCAGTCACCCAAAAGACTACCAAAAAGCGACACGCCTCCATGAACAATTAAGAAGGAGCCTCGGATGGGTGCTCCTCAGGATTTTCCTCAGAAGAGGAAATCCTTATAGGGGCGGCTGACCCTCAAGCCGTAGCTTGCGGTGTGGACAGAAATGAATCTGAACCCTTACGTGGGGTGTACACATGCTCACCCCATACCTCTCGCACAGGCATGTAGAACTCTAACCAAACATGTAAATCAAAAGAAAACACAGGGGGATCATAACGACCCATGCTAGAGACACAATCACATCCCCAACGTAGACAAAATGCTCGGTGTCGAAATCCATGTGCCAGTTATCACCACCTCCATGGAACCACAACTTGGCATAACCCAAAAAGCCACGCGGAAGGGATGTCATTTCCAAACAGATAGCTAATCAAGATCAGGCCAAAAGCTAGGGAATTCGTGTACTTCCCCTTCTTCGCCAACGTCTTCAAAGAAGCACATAAATAAATAGAATAACAGAAATGCAGAAAAGAGGTTAGACATCCAGCATTCAATACCAAATATGGCAGTAAAGAAATAGAACGACACCCTACTGGGGATGTCACATTTCCAAACAATAATAATAAAACCTTTACCTAAGTTATAAATTATTTCGTAATATATAATAATATAGGTTGTAAAAATATTTTTTTTTGAACATTATATTATAAAATAAAAGAAATAGAACATAAGATAAAACAAACTATTACAATACACACCATAATTATAAATATGATTTTATTTTTAATAGGTACAAGTAATTTACATATTACAAACTATTTAATTAAAAACAGTAAACTGACTGGTTTAAAGCAAACCATAAACTAGGCCAAGCATAACACTAAAAGTTCTGATCCTCCGAAGAATCCTCCTCAGGAAGATCATCGGAAGACAGGAATACTCTGGTAACACCATACCACGCTGCAATCAATCCATATGATATGGATGATCTCGAGGTTCGCCTTCCTTGAACTGGTCACTCGGTTGCTGCTTCTCGTTGTATTGACAATCCAACAGTTGCTCCTCTTCTACTTCCTCAACGACTTTAAGGAACATAAATAATAATACAAAAAATATATATAAAGAGGTGAGATAATCTACATCATTAGCAGCATAGCAGTAAAGAAAACGACAAAACATACAGATATAGCAGTTAAAACAACAAAATCATATTAGCACAACATATATCATATCTCAACCAAGTATAAATGTCACAGATGCAAAATATCATAAATCAAATTATAACTATTCACACAGTGATGCAGATTAAATATGCCATGTACTCAGACTCGTTCCTACTCCATGGAGCTAAACACAAACATCAGAGAGAATGATCCAGTAGACATGTCCGCACATCAGACTGCCTCAACCAACTATTACACAGTCAAATACGTCATGCAAATAGCACACAGTCAAATACGTCGTGTGAATGGCACATAGTCAAATACGTCGTGTGAATAGTACATAATCAAATACGTCGTGTACGTCCAGGCATAGTACCAGACAGTCCCCAATAGATCCTGATTAAGAATAGTATTTGTCGAGAACGCTAGTGTGTATTTTCAGTTACCACGGCTCAGAGGAGCTACAACTGTCCACAAGTGGAATCTACTGCACACTAACGCCTCCAAGTTCTCCACATGAACACACTACGCCTATCACACCTGCAACACGGTGTAATTCATCTCGTCAATCAATCGTCAATTTTAACCAAATTGACATACCACTCTATGTATGTAATAATCTATAATTACAAAAATACCCTTAGTATCAATAATTCCAAAAACAGTACGTCTTCACTTGACAATATTATTTCCCAACATATCCAGGTCTACCACTTTGGCCCGACAGTAAAAAAAAAACTTACTGTTTCCATAAGTCGCGTAAATATTTTATTACATTTTCACAATTACGTCACATTTTACAAACGTTTTTCAATCGCGTAAATATTTTTCAACGTTTTCTCAATCGCGTAACATTTTTAAATCATTTTATCAATCGCGTAGTTTAAAAATCATCATTTTAAATACGCGTAAGCTATTTCTACTATTTTTCACTGTATAAAATATTTCTTGATGTTTCAAATTAAATTTTGAAACTTTCCAAAACTAAAAATATTATTTAGACATTATTTTCCATTTATCTTACAAAAATTACCATAAGTAATGATTTCGACGTTTTTCTCAAAAATTCAAATTTAATAAATTATTCTACTGTTATTTTTATTCTTCAACTACGTAAAATATTTCCTTGCTTTCTAAATATCATTTTGAAACGTTCTTCATTACTTGCTCATTTTTAATCAATTTTGACAGCATTTCGTTTAGAAAATCAACTAAATGATATTTTCTACATTTTCCTTTAAAAATTCCTTTATTTAATTATAACCATAAAATACACTTTGAAAATTACTAACATACTTTAAAAACTCAAAGATAAGTATTTTTCAAGTGTTAAAATTTATTTCTTTACTACACTAGACTTCTAGTAAAAATTCATTTACTTATTTGACTCTTGAAAATCCATCGTAATTGAATTCGTTTTAGGTTAATAAACTAATTTACACTTAGAAAATAAATTTTGGATCAATTAAACATTAAAAATATATTTTGGCCGAAAATCACCATTTTTATACAAACCATGTTTAAAAATTATTTTTCATCCATTAAATCATTGAAAAATCCTTTAACTTAATTAGATCAATTAGGTTATCCTTTTAGAAAATGGTTGAAAACATATTGGTTCTCTTTTCGTAGTAAAAACCATAAGCTCTTCATCTTGTGTTCTTTGGAACACTTTTGCAAATCTCAACATATTTGCACATCCAACAATAATTATCATAGATTCATGAACATATACATATATTTATGAACACATACCATATATTAAAGCAATAATAAAACACATACCAAATATCAAAACTATAAACATGCTTGTATGCATAATAAACCACAAATAGAAAAGAAAATAACATGCACACACATTCAATCACAAATAGAGAAGACAATAAACAACCAAGTGAATGAATCCTTATGGATTCTTCACCACAAATACATCCATTTTCTCACCACCACACATGGTTGATGAGATTAAATCTCCCTCTTACCTATAAGGAAGACAAGATCTCCTTGGACTCCTCCTTAGAAATTTTGTGTAGCTTCAACAAAAATCCTAACAAGCTTAAACAAATTATAAAGTCATAAACTATGGATGAAAAAGATAAACCAAGGATCAATCGTAGCTTAGAACATCAAAAATCAAATTAGAAACAAGAAAGAAGAATTTTCACCTTATAGGAAAGAAACTTCAAAGTGATTTTCCAAGCTCCAAATGGATGATTTAGCAAAAACTCACAACTAGAGATGTTCTTAGAATATGGTTTAGGTTTAGGAAATTGTGTTGGATGAAATTTTTGATGGATAGAAGTGTTAGAAGATGCTATGGCCGAATGGTAGAGAAAATGGAAACTTAGGAATTTTCTTTGAGTTCTTTGGTAGGAAAAGAAATGGATGAAGGCGTGGAATGATTGAATAAATGATGAAGGAGGTGAATGATTGCCTAAATGCATAATGCATGGTCGTAGACTTCCAAGACAAATGCAGCCCTCTTTTTTGACAATTTTGCTAACATAATTGCCTTAGATGATTTGGATGGTGGATGACTAAGCATCTAGATCTCCATGATTGCATTTGAGTGCATAATTGAATGCATAATGCATGCATAAATCCAAAAATAGCTATAGGAATTCTAATCAAAATTTGATTGATTTTTAATAACTTATTTATGCTTAAGTCCTCCTAATTAGGTTTAATTAAAAGTTAGTTAGATTCCTTTGTATTTTAGTTAATCATTAGTTTACTTAGAATCCTTAATCTTCTGCTTAATTATACTAATACATTTGTCTAACTAAAATTTGATAAAAACTAATTAGGTTTTATTCCATTTAATTACCACTCAAACTCTTTAGATTAACTTAATTAAGTTTTAGACTAATTATTCCATTAAGTTAGATTTTAAACTAACTAATCTACTACATCTAACCATTTTTAAGGATTTTCAACCTTTTGGTTTAGAATTTTACAAGCCATTTACGTTAGTAAATTTTTCCTAAAAGTGGGTCCCACAAACCCAAAGATGGGTCCCACAAAACAAAAGTGGGTCCCAAAAACTAAACGTGGGTCCCATAAAACAAAAGTGGATCCTACAAACCAAATGTAGGTCCCACAAACCAAATGTGAGTCCCACAAACCAAATGTGGGTCCCACAAGCCAAACGTGGGTCCCACAGACTTTTCTGCATGATAAATATTTTTATTATACAGAAAAATCCTAAAAATTAAAAGATTGATATATGTATTATTCGGATTGGGTTTAGTAAGATCGCCCAGCTCCAAATAATCAAACAAGATTTTTTCCGGCCCAAAAATTATTATTTTCTTGACTCAGAGTAAATCACACAAAACAATCAAATACAGTTACGAAACAGTCAAATTAATTTTATAACACACAGAAATCAGAAAACAGTACAATTAGGGCAAAAATATAATTAACCAAAAATTGGGGTGTTTCAAGAATATCTAATAATAAGCAGTTAAATAGTTCAAATAATCATAATATCAGTAAAAGAAATAATTCTACAACCATATAAATTCGCGCTAGGTAAAGAATGTGACGAACAATGCACATGCACAAAGTACCAAAAATCCTACTCCACGGAGCTAGACACAAACATAGGAGAGAATGATCAAGGAGACATGCCAGTATCTCGTCAGCCTAAAATCAAGTGCTTTCAGAAAATCAATAATTTGCGCAACAAGGCTTTATACACGGCATTCTTCACAAGATTGCGATATAGGCTAGTGTCTCAGTCTGGATCGTCGGTGTGTTTGCATTGGTCTATTCCACGGCCCAGAGGAGCTACCAACTGTCCATTGTGAGATACATGCACCCCGACGCCCCCAAGGTCAACAAGTGACCTATGTAACACCCCAAAATTTTCAATCTCTTAAACAGTAATTTTGACAGTTAACAGAATTTCACTGTTTAGTGATTTCTGAGTGCTGTAAAATTAATTTGATTATTCCGTCAGCTTATTTGATCGTTTTGAGTGATTTACTCCGTGTCGGGAAAATAAAAATTTTGGTAGGGAAAACGTTACGTAATTTAATTTTTACCGTTAGGTAATTAATTTACGTAATCTGATTGGATATTTGTGAATTTTCTAATTTTTGTGATTTTATGTGTGATTTTGAAATTTTTATGGTTTGTGGGCCCCACGAGGGGTATGTGGGCCCAGGTGGGTCCCGCAAAGTGAAAAAATTTTCTACGCATAGAAAATTTGTAATCGCTTAGATTTAGACGGAGACAGGGATCTTACTAAACCCGAATCCAGGAAACGCTTTTTAAAATTTCTTGTACTTATATTTTATATCTTTTTGTATTAAATTTATCGGATGATAAAAATACAATAAATATAATCTTTTGTGGGGTTTTTAGCAGATAAAAATAAATATTATTCTGTTAAGTCAACATTAGTGGTTATGACAACTTTTGACGGACCAATAGGAAGCAAGTCTTCTAATATTGAAGACTTGAATATCAACCGTAGATTTAATCAATAGAAAGACTTGATCTTGATTTAATCAACGGTGTAGGATAAGTTTAATAAAATGGCTATGACCATTTATAACCATTGGATTTAGAATTGATCAAGGATGAAGATTTAGTCTCAAAAAGTGACAAAGACCATTTATGACCATTGGATGAAGAATTAATCAAGGGTGGAGATTTGGTCAGTAAAGTAAAAGGACCATTTATGACCATTGGATGTAAATTTAATTAATGGTGAAGATTTAGTCTTAAAAAGTGACAAAGACTAATTATGACCCTTGGATTAAAAGTTTGAAGGAGCAATCTTGACCATTAATTTTGGAGACACATCTAAGGGTTAGAATTTAAAGGAGAAAAATCCAATGGCCTAGATTTAGTCTTCTAAAATTAAAAATCTACATAAATCCTAACCATTGAATTAATCAATGGCTAGAAATGCTTCAAATGGTGGCAAATAATGAAGACAACTTTATTGAATGCATTATGAAGAGAAGGTGATGGTTTTGGAGTGTTTAGAAGACAAAGAGACAAGCTTTGTGTCATTTTTGCATGTCTTGGTCAATGTTTCACCATAATTGATCATTATTGATCAATTTGCACTCAAGGAGAATGCATTGGGGGAGCCACGAAATTGAGAAGCTTTAGGACATAGGAAAAAGTTTGAAGACCATTATTGTCATCCTTGGTCATCATTAGACATTTTCAAGAAGTTTAAGTTACAAGTTTTCTCTCCATTTCTCTCCTTCTTCATGTTTTGGCCAAGCACTCCAAGAGCACCTTCCATCACTCAAAAATTTCATCCAACTTGATTTTCTAAACCTAAACACCATTCTAAGAACATCTCTAGTTATGAGTTTTTCCAAAATCATTCATCTTGATCTTCAAATTCAAGCTTCAAGTTTCTATCAAAAATCAAAAATTTCATCTTTGTGCTTCAAGAGAAACCATTCGGTCATACTACCTAAAACCACCATCCAAGTTCTTTTAATTTCATCCAACTCTAGATCTTGAATCTCCATGATATTCTAAGCAACTTTCATGTTGGAGATTTTCTCTAAATCATTCATCTTCAACCTTGTTCTTCAAGCTAAAGATTGAAGCTTTAATGGTGAAATTTGGTACTTTTCACTTTTCTTTTGATTTTCAAGGTTCTAACCATGATTTTAATTCATGGTTCTCTTATTCAAGTTTTGAATATTAATGATGTGTGTATTTTGTTTTGTGTTTGAGAAGCCCTTGGTGGTGGAGGACTTGGAAAAAGAAGCAAATCAAGAAGCTTTGGAGGATCTTCAAGAGGTAAGAGGGAGATCCATCTCACCAACCAAGCATGGTGGTGAGAGATGGTATTTTATTTGATGGATGTGGAATCCATGTGAGGATTCATATCCATGGTCATGTAATTAATTTGTGGGTGTTTATGAGCTTTGATTAATTTTCTATGCTTGATATGCTTTGCATGATTTTATAGCTTTGATGATATGCTTGATATGCTATACATGCTTTTATGGCTTTAATGGTATGTTTATATTATTTATGATGAAATATATATGTATATGCCATGACTTGATGGTGGAAAGGAAATTAATTTTTGGCTCCAATAGCCAAGGAAGAGCTACGATTTTGATGCCCTTGATTAGGGTTCATGTTGAAAATTTTCAAGAACAAAAGAATCGATTTTTGAGTACTTAGAACATGGTGGATTTCGAACAAGACACTTCAAAATAGGTGTTCACAAATTAATATTTTCATGAAAGATGAAAATAGATGATTTGAAGAGTATGGAAAATAAACAAAGGAATTGTTTTTCAAGAGAACAAGAATACGATTTTTGAGGAATTTTTATTGATTTATTTTGTGTAAAAAGATCCTAAGTATTTTTCTAAACATGAGTTTTGAAATGAAACGGACGAACGTTGATTTGAAGGATTTGCAAAGAAAGTGAAAAAGAATTTGTAAAGAAAGTAAAAATGAATTTGAACAAATGGGTTTGGTTTTATAACCATTGATATTTCGGTTTTGAAAAACAAAATTTTAATGATTTTGTTTGTGTAAAACCATATCAATTTAAAAGGAAAAGTATTTGATGGCTTTAATGGTTTTGTTTGTGTAAAACCATATTGATTTAGAAGAAAAAAAAATGTTTTGATGATTTCAATAGTCATGTCCACGTTTTTGAAGGCTTGTAATGCCTTGATTTTTATGAACAAAGTGAATTTCAAAGTGGAAACGAATGGATTTAATACAAGGATTTTGGAAAGGGAATCAGGCGTTTATCACTTGAGAAAATCAAGTTTTGTAAACGAAAATATTTTGAACTTCAATTTATTTTGAAGAAGGTTGTGTTTGGAAATTATTTGGGAAAAATGGAGAATATAATGGTGTTTTGAAAATTTACTAACGTATAACTTATTTTCAAGTTTTGAAATACGTTAAAAAATGTTAAGTTTTGAAACGTTGATTTACATCAATGGAAAAGTGATTTTTGTGAAGTATATTTTGAAAAAGAATTTCTTGAGTAAAGAACTGTGGAAAAAATATTTTCTTGAGTAAGAAAATATATTAAATGAAATATAAAGTTATATTATTTTGAGAAAAGTTGAAGAGGAATTTTTGAAGGTTAAGAAGTATTTTCTGTAATGAAATTGTGATGAAAAATATTTTACGTATCTTAAAAACGTGATTTTTAAGCTACGCAATTTTGAACAATGTGTTAAAAATGATATTGATTTATTTAAGTCCAAAATAATGTTTAGAATATTGAGGAATATTTTATGTGATTGAAAAATGTTGAAAAATATTTTACGTATCTTAAAAACAATTTGAAATACAGTAAAATATTTCTACGCGATTTGAAAAATGTTTAAATATTTCTACACGATTTGGAAAGCGTTTAAATATTTTACGCGACTGAAATATTGTTGAAAAATCACTACGTGATTTGAATAGTGACAGAATATTTTTACGTGATTGTGAAAATGATAGAAAATTGTTATGAGATTTGGAAAGTATTTTGAGAATGATAGAAAATGATTTACGTGACGTAAAAGAATGATTTTTAAATTACGCGATTTTGAAACAGTGGAAAAATATTATGCGATTTGAGAAACGTATGTTTTTACGTGATTGAGAAAAATGTTAAAAATTAGTACGTGATTTAAAAGTGCAACAGAAGAGTTGCAACATTTAAAAAAAAAACGTAACAGAAGTGTTACGATATTTTGAAAACATAACAAAAATGTTTTGGAAAAACGTGACGGAAATGTTGCGCAATTTTGTGAAAAACACGACGAAAGTGTTTTATAACTATGAAAATGTGATAACATGATTTTTGCTGTTGAAAATACAGTATGATTACTGTTAAAGCCTGTGATTGGTATTATACCTGTGATTGGTATTTGGTGCATTATACATGCATTGGAATGGTCCGATGAGGACTAGATATGGCTGATTGCCTAGGAGAAACACACCTCTTGAGCGGGTGCGATATGCGTAGTGTAGGTCACCATTGGTTGACCTTGGGGGCATCGGGGTGCGGGTTGCCTACAATGGACAAGTGAGTCGCTCTCATCAGAACCGTAGGTTAGACCGACGCGACACACCGATAATCTGACCGAGACACTATTCTTAATCAAGATCGATAAAGACTGTCGTGTATATGCTAGATGTGCAAAAATCAAAATGAGGATTATGCACGTGGTTCGAGGCATGAGGTACAAAATGATTCTTTTCGATCATTTCTCGACCTGTGTTTAGCTCCATGGAGTAGGAAATCGAGTCTTGTGTACATGCATAAACCGAACATTTATATCTCGTGTGATATATATTAATTGAGGAATATTGGCTATGACAATTGTTTTGAATACTTGGATGATGATGATGATAATCTTTGAAGGCATTATCATAATTGTTGTTTATGAAAATTGAATTGATATATGATTGGATGATGATAGTTGATTAATGTTGATAGCATGATTTTAATATTGTATACGTGTGATAACCATAATGATGATGGCATGATTGTAATTATGATATTGTTGTTTGTGTTATCTCTCGTGTCGCCATGTTGAGTACTTGGTGTAGGTGATCTCACCTCTTTGTTATGTTGTTTTTGCTATGTCTGTATTATTAAAATTATACAGTAGAAGGAACGAGTTGTCTTAGACATAGCGGGTGACAAATACCTCTACGTTTGGAGACAACATCAGAGAATGACCTTGCAGACAGTGTTGAAACGGAAAAGATGTTTGAGGACAAGGAACAGACATAGAATAAATGTCTGATGCTTCAAGATGGACATTCCGATGATCATTCTGACATTAGGGACAACAATAAGGAGTGGACATTCATGACTTGTTGGGGAGCAGTGTTGACAAGAAGTAGAGTTCTGATGTATCAAGTTTGATACAGGAGAAGGAACAAGTATGTTAAGTTTTCATCGTTAGTGTTACACTGTGCTATTAAGTAGGAACCGTAATGGGTTTGCTACTGTTGAAAAAAAAAGTCTGTTAATTTTATATTTCTCTTTAAATTGTGAAATATTAATTGATGTCAATGTTGTATATGAATCAGTTTAAATATATTTTCAGTAATACTTATGGATTACAATAAGTTTATATTTCAGCAAGAAAGAAATTTTTTTTTTAAACCCACGTTTTTAACTCAAACCTTTTATGAAAACATTTTCAGATTATGAGTCGGAAGTCGGAAAATATGATACCCTAGGGAGGGTGTTACATTAGTTGGTATCAGAGCTTAAGGTTTAAGTGTCAGAGCACGGTTTGAGTCTTTTGGGGTTTGTGGTTAGGTCTGTTTTGCTTGTGTTGTGTTCTCTGTGTGTTTGTTTTCCGAAAGGAAAACAAAATAAAATTGTATAAAATGGATATCGATCCATTTTAGTTTTATTTATTCATTTCGAAGAAAGGAAACAAAATAAGTTGTATAAAATGGATATCAGATCCATTTATTTTGATTCGTCCATCGTTGAAGGAAGGACAATGACTCGTGATAGATGTACGCGTCTGGAAGCGAAAAGCAATGGTGGTGATATGACTGCAACTTTGGAAGTAAAACAAATAGTGGCTGAAGCAATTATACAGCAAACTCAGAAGATTGTTCAGCAGCAAGAATTGATAGTTGAAGCTAAGATTTTGTTAGAGTTGAATCAATCTCAGAATAAGAGACCCTGTAACGTTGGACCTTTTTGGTTACGAAAAAGGGAAATTGTACGGTCAAGCGATTCCAGCAGAAAACGTACTTGCAATCTCTAGGAAGCCAACAACAACAACAATCTCGTAGTAGATGTACGTGTATGGAAGCAGTAACGTGATATAATAATGTGGTTACAGCTATAGAAACAAAGCGAAGGACAACTGAAGTGACAAGTACAGCAGGAACAGAGGAATAACTTGGGATAGTTATACTTATGTGGAAGTGGAACATGTTACTAGTAATGCGGCTGCAACTGCAAGAACTAAGGGAGCGTAATGTAGTTGCAGGAGCTACAGGAGCAACGGGAGCAATGTGGAAAGACGACTGCATGAACAAAGGACCGTTGTTCAGTGAAAACTAGAAGTTGAAGTTCAGGATCTGATGAAAGAGAATCAGTCTTGGAATATAAGATTTTGTAATTTTGGAACCTGGTATTTTCTTAGGGATATTGGGAAAGTAATTGATTTCAATGGGAAATGAAATTACAACCATTGAGAAACCAGAACCAGGAAGTGAAGTGGAAAGGGGCACTTAATGAAAGATTGGATGTTCAAGGAAACACTTTGTTTTAAGTGTGGAAAGTTTGGACACATTTCCATAAATTGTATTCCATTGAAAATAGAATTTTCTGTTAGTAAAATCTCGGATAGTAGAGAGAATTGAGACGTGGAATGGAACGAGAATGTTCTGAACGGAGGATTTAAACAAGGGAGATTTTGTTATTGGAGCTAATCCTATAGACCATACTTGAATATTTCTATGAATAACCTAATCTTTATGGCATATGATTGAGTAGATCAATTATATGTTAGAGTTATTCGTAAACTCTCGATTTGTTTTTACTGTACCTATTCTTAACCGATCGAGCTATTCAAATTATTCAAAATTATTGTTGCGGATCAAATATTTGTGTGAGTTTGATCTATTTATCTCTTTCATAAATAGATGTGATCTTTGAAAATAGATTGGTTATTTTCCAACCATATCCTATGAGATTATCTCAGTAAAATGCTAGTATTCCGAGAAAAACTCATATCGGGAAAAATCAAATTCTTATTGGATATGTCTAGTAACATATCGGATAATTTCGCTACCTTTTCTTTTCGAACCTCTGTAATTTCCTTTCATGTATTGCAATTGTAAGACAGGAAAAGAAAGAAGGAATATATTGCAAGAAAGGATATTAGATCTATAACCATGTCGCAAAGATATCAAAATGGTGCGAGCGAAGCGTGGTGGATTCTTCGAAAGTTGAAACCATTTCTTCAAGGAAAAAAAAAATAAAAAAAAAAAGTAACGGAAATCCATAGTACTGTGATGCGTTATATTAGTGCGTTACATTAGTTGGTTACATTAGTTGGTATGCAGACTGTTAGATTAAGAATTAGTTGGTTGAAAGGAGAATTCAGCTAGAGAGACATTTCCTGTTACAAGCAAAATCTAGAATATATATAGTGATACGAGAATAAGAAAATTTTAAGTAAGACATTACATTAGTTGGAAATTATCTAAGAAAAACTATTCTAGGCATGAATGAAGATTGATAACCGTTGTATTGGTATCAGAAATATGGAAAATAATTTCTTTCTGAAGTAACATTTAACATCTTCAGTAACTAAGAATTTGAGATATCCATTTGAACTGGAGAAGTTGAACGTCAAGCAAAAAAAAAAGTTTTGTTGGCTAGAATAGTATGTAAAGACGTTAAGGAAGATGCAACATGAAGACTGGAGAAAAGCTAAAAGAGTAATGTTCACATCCTTAGATGTGAAATCACGTTCATCAAATTTCGAGGACGAAATTTCTTTTTAGAGGGGGAGTAATGTAACACCCCAAAATTTTCAATCTCTTAAACAGTAATTTTGTAGTTAATGTAATTTCACTTTGTTTAGTGATTTGAAAGTCTTTGTAAAATTAATTTGATTATTCCGTCACTTATTTGATCGTTTTGAGTGATTTACTCCGTGTCGGGAAAATAAAAATTTTGGTAGGAAAACGTTACGTAATTTAATTTTTACCGTTAGGTAATTAATTTACGTAATCGATTGGATATTTGTGAATTTTCTAATTTTTGTGATTTTATGTGTGATTTTGAAATTTTTATGGTTTGTGGGCCCCACGAGGGGTATGTGGGCCTGGTGGGTCCCATAAAGTGAAAAAATTTTCTACGCATAGAAAATTTGACTTGTTTAGACGGAGACAGGGGATCTTACTAAACCCGAATCAGGAAAAAGCTTTTTAAAATTCTTGTCTTATATTTTATCTTGTATTAAATTTATCGGATGATAAAAATACAATTAAATATAATCTTTTGTGGGGTTTTTAGCAGATAAAAATAAATATTATTCTGTTAAGTCAACATTAGTGGTTATGACAACTTTTGACGGACCAATAGGAAGCAAGTCTTCTAATATTGAAGACTTGAATATCAACCGTAGATTTAATCAACGGTAAAGACTTGATCTTGATTTAATCAACTGTAGGATAAGTTTAATAAAATGGCTATGACCATTTATAACCATTGGATTTAGAATTGATCAAGGATGAAGATTTAGTCTCAAAAAGTGACAAAGACCATTTATGACCATTGGATGAAGAATTAATCAAGGGTGGAGATTTGGTCTTGTAAAGTAACAAGGACCATTTATGACCATTGGATGTAAATTTAATTAATGGTGAAGATTTAGTCTTAAAAAGTGACAAAGACTAATTATGACCCTTGGATTAAAAGTTTGAAGGAGCAATCTTGACCATTAATTTTGGAGACACATCTAAGGGTTAGAATTTAAAGGAGAAAAATCCAATGGCCTAGATTTAGTCTTCTAAAATTAAAAATCTACATAAATCCTAACCATTGAATTAATCAATGGCTAGAAATGCTTCAAATGGTGGCAAATAATGAAGACAACTTTATTGAATGCATTATGAAGAGAAGGTGATGGTTTTGGAGTGTTTAGAAGACAAAGAGACAAGCTTTGTGTCATTTTTGCATGTCTTGGTCAATGTTTCACCATAATTGATCATTATTGATCAATTTGCACTCAAGGAGAATGCATTGGAGGGGAGCCACGAAATTGAGAAGCTTTAGGACATAGGAAAAAGTTTGAAGACCATTATTGTCATCCTTGGTCATCATTAGACATTTTCAAGAAGCTAAGTTACCAAGTTTTCTCTCCATTTCTCTCCTTCTTCATGTTTTGGCCAAGCACTCCAAGAGCACCTTCCATCACTCAAAAATTTCATCCAACTTGATTTTCTAAACCTAAACACCATTCTAAGAACATCTCTAGTTATGAGTTTTTCCAAAATCATTCATCTTGATCTTCAAATTCAAGCTTCAAGTTTCTATCAAAAATCAAAAATTTCATCTTTGTGCTTCAAGAGAAACCATTCGGTCATACTACCTAAAACCACCATCCAAGTTCTTTTAATTTCATCCAACTCTAGATCTTGAATCTCCATGATATTCTAAGCAACTTTCATGTTGGAGATTTTCTAAATCATTCATCTTCAACCTTGTTCTTCAAGCTAAAGATTGAAGCTTTAATGGTGAAATTTGGTACTTTTCACTTTTCTTTTGATTTTCAAGGTTCTAACCATGATTTTAATTCATGGTTCTCTTATTCAAGTTTTGAATATTAATGATGTGTGTATTTTGTTTTGTGTTTGAGAAGCCCTTGGTGGTGGAGGACTTGGAAAAAGAAGCAAATCAAGAAGCTTTGGAGGATCTTCAAGAGGTAAGAGGGAGATCCATCTCACCAACCAAGCATGGTGGTGAGAGATGGTATTTTATTTGATGGATGTGGAATCCATGTGAGGATTCATATCCATGGTCATGTAATTAATTTGTGGGTGTTTATGAGCTTTGATTAATTTTCTATGCTTGATATGCTTTGCATGATTTTATAGCTTTGATGATATGCTTGATATGCTATACATGCTTTTATGGCTTTAATGGTATGTTTATATTATTTATGATGAAATATATATGTATATGCCATGACTTGATGGTGGAAAGGAAATTAATTTTTGGCTCCAATAGCCAAGGAAGAGCTACGATTTTGATGCCCTTGATTAGGGTTCATGTTGAAAATTTTCAAGAACAAAAGAATCGATTTTTGAGTACTTAGAACATGGTGGATTTCGAACAAGACACTTCAAAATAGGTGTTCACAAATTAATATTTTCATGAAAGATGAAAATAGATGATTTGAAGAGTATGGAAAATAAACAAAGGAATTGTTTTTCAAGAGAACAAGAATACGATTTTTGAGGAATTTTTATTGATTTATTTTGTGTAAAAAGATCCTAAGTATTTTTCTAAACATGAGTTTTGAAATGAAACGGATTTAACGTTGATTTGAAGGATTTGCAAAGAAAGTGAAAAAGAATTTGTAAAGAAAGTAAAAATGAATTTGAACAAATGGGTTTGGTTTTATAACCATTGATATTTCGGTTTTGAAAAACAAAATTTTAATGATTTTGTTTGTGTAAAACCATATCAATTTAAAAGGAAAAGTATTTGATGGCTTTAATGGTTTTGTTTGTGTAAAACCATATTGATTTAGAAGAAAAAAAAATGTTTTGATGATTTCAATAGTCATGTCCACGCGTTTTTGAAGGCTTGTAATGCCTTGATTTTTATGAACAAAGTGAATTTCAAAGTGGAAACGAATGGATTTAATACAAGGATTTTGGAAAGGGAATCAGGCGTTTATCACTTGAGAAAATCAAGTTTTTGTAAACGAAAATATTTTGAACTTCAATTTATTTTGAAGAAGGTTGTGTTTGGAAATTATTTGGGAAAAATGGAGAATATAATGGTGTTTTGAAAATTTTACTAACGTATAACTTATTTTCAAGTTTTGAAATACGTTAAAAAAATGTTAAGTTTTGAAACGTTGATTTACATCAATGGAAAAGTGATTTTTGTGAAGTATATTTTGAAAAAGAATTTCTTGAGTAAAGAAGAATGGAAAAAATATTTTCTTGAGTAAGAAAATATATTAAATGAAATATAAAGTTATATTATTTTGAGAAAAGTTGAAGAGGAATTTTTGAAGGTTAAGAAGTATTTTCTGTAATGAAATTGTGATGAAAAATATTTTACGTATCTTAAAAACGTGATTTTTAAGCTACGCAATTTTGAACAATGTGTTAAAAATGATATTGATTTATTTAAGTCCAAAATAATGTTTAGAATATTGAGGAATATTTTATGTGATTGAAAAATGTTGAAAAATATTTTACGTATCTTAAAAACAATTTGAAATACAGTAAAATATTTCTACGCGATTTGAAAAATGTTTAAATATTTCTACACGATTTGGAAAGCGTTTAAATATTTTACGCGACTGAAATATTGTTGAAAAATCACTACATTGATTTGAATAGTAATGAGAATATTTTTACGTGATTGTGAAAATGATAGAAAATTGTTATGAGATTTGGAAAGTATTTTGAGAATGATAGAAAATGATTTACGTGACGTAAAAGAATGATTTTTAAATTACGCGATTTTGAAACATTGGAAAAATATTATGCGATTTGAGAAACGTATGTTTTTACGTGATTGAGAAAAATGTTAAAAATTAGTACGTGATTTAAAAGTGCAACAGAAGAGTTGCAACATTTAAAAAAAAAACGTAACAGAAGTGTTACGATATTTTGAAAACATAACAAAAATGTTTTGGAAAAACGTGACGGAAATGTTGCGCAATTTTGTGAAAAACACGACGAAAGTGTTTTATAACTATGAAAATGTGATAACATGATTTTCTTTCATTGAAAATACAGTATGATTACTGTTAAAGCATGTGATTGGTATTATACCTGTGATTGGTATTTGGTGCATTATACATGCATTGGAATGGTCCGATGAGGACTAGATATGGCTGATTGCCTAGGAGAAACACACCTCTTGAGCGGGTGCGATATGCGTAGTGTAGGTCCTTTGGTTGACCTTGGGGGCATCGGGGTGCGGGTTGCCTACAATGGACAAAGTGAGTCGCTCTCTTATGTAACCGTAGGTTAGACCGACGCGACACACCGATAATCCCGACCGAGACACTATTCTTAATCAAGATCGATAAAGGCTGTCGTGTATATGCTAGATGTGCAAAAATCAAAATGAGGATTATAGCACGTGGTCCGAGGCATGAGGTACCGAAATGATTCTTTTCGATCATTTCTCCGACTTGTGTTTAGCTCCATGGAGTAGGAAATCGAGTCTTGTGTACATGCATAAACCGAACATTTATATACGTGTGATATATATTAATTGAGGAATATTGGCTATGACAATTGTTTTGAATACTTGGATGATGATGATGATAATCTTTGAAGGCATTATCATAATTGTTGTTTATGAAAATTGAATTGATATATGATTGGATGATGATAGTTGATTAATGTTGATAGCATGATTTTAATATTGTATCGTGTGATAACCATAATGATGATGGCATGATTGTAATTATGATATTGTTGTTTGTGTTATCTACGTCTCATGTTGAGTGCTTGGTGTAGGTGATCTCACCTCTTTGTTATGTTGTTTTTGCTATGTACGTATTATTAAAATTATACGGTAGAAGGAACGAGTTGTCTTAGACATAGCGGGTGACAAATACCTCTACGTTTGGAGACAACATCGAGAGAATGACCTTGCGAGACGGTGTTGAAACGGAAAAGATGTTTGAGGACAAGGAACAGACATAGAATAAATGTCGATGCTTCAAGATGGACATTAGATGATCATTCGACATTAGGGACAACAATAAGGAGTGGACATTCATGACTTGTTGGGAGCAAGTGTTGACAAGAAGTAGAGTTCGATGTATCAAGTTTGATACGGGAGAAGGAACAAGTATGTTAAGTTTTCATCGTTAGTGTTACACTGTTTGTGCTATTAAGTAGGAACCGTAATGGGTTTGCTATTGTTGAAAAAAAAAAGTCTGTTAATTTTATATTTCTCTTTAAATTGTGAAATATTAATTGATGTCAATGTTGTATATGAATCGGTTTAAATATATTTTCAATAATACTTATGGATTACAATAAGTTTATATTTCAAAGAAGAAAGAAATTTTTTTTTTTAAACCCACGTTTTTAACTCAAACCTTTTATGAAAACATTTTCAGATTATGAGTCGGAAGTCGGAAAATATGATACCCTAGGGAGGGTGTTACATTAGTTGGTATCAGAGCTTAAGGTTTAAGTGTCAGAGCACGGTTTGAGTCTTTTGGGGTTTGTGGTTAGGTCTGTTTTGCTTGTGTTGTGTTCTCTGTGTGTTTGTTTTCCGAAAGGAAAACAAAATAAAATTGTATAAAATGGATATCAGATCCATTTTAGTTTTATTTATTCATTTCTGAAGAAAGGAAACAAAATAAGTTGTATAAAATGGATATCAGATCCATTTATTTTGATTCATCCATCGTTGAAGGAAGGACAATGACTCGTGATAGATGTACGCGTCTGGAAGCGAAAAGCAATGGTGGTGATATGACTGCAACTTTGGAAGTAAAACAAATAGTGGCTAAAGCAATTATATAGCAAACTTAGAAGATTGTTCAGCAGCAAGAATTGATAGCTGAAGCTAAGATTTTGTTAGAGTTGAATCAATCTCAGAATAAGAGACCCTGTAACGTTGGACCTTTTTGGTTACGAAAAAGGGGAAATTGTACGGTCAAGCGATTCCAGCAGAAAACGTACTTGCAATCTCTAGGAAGCCAACAACAACAACAATCTCGTAGTAGATGTACGTGTATGGAAGCAGAACGTGATATAATAATGTGGTTACAGCTATAGAAACAAAGCGAAGGACAACTGAAGTGACAAGTACAGCAGGAACAGAGGAATAACTTGGGATAGTTATACTTATGTGGAAGTGGAACATGTTACTAGTAATGCGGCTGCAACTGCAAGAACTAAGGGAGCGTAATGTAGTTGCAGGAGCTACAGGAGCAACGGGAGCAATGTGGAAAGACGCATCGCATGAACAAAGGACCGTTGTTCGGTGAAAACTAGAAGTTGAAGTTCGGGATCGATGAAAGAGAATCGGTCTTGGAATATAAGATTTTGTAATTTTGGAACCTGGTATTTTCTTAGGGATATTGGGAAAGTAATTGATTTCAATGGGAAATGAAATTACAACCATTGAGAAACCAGAACCAGGAAGTGAAGTGGAAAGGGGCACTTAATGAAAGATTGGATGTTCAAGGAAACACTTTGTTTTAAGTGTGGAAAGTTTGGACACATTTCCATAAATTGTATTCCATTGAAAATAGAATTTTCTGTTAGTAAAATCTCGGATAGTAGAGAGAATTGAGACGTGGAATGGAACGGGAATGTTCTGAACGGAGGATTTAAACAAGGGAGATTTTGTTATTGGAGCTAATCCTATAGACCATACTGAATATTTCTATGAATAACCTAATCTTTATGGCATATGATTGAGTAGATCAATTATATGTTAGAGTTATTCGTAAACCTCTGATTTGTTTATATGTACCTATTCTTAACCGATCGAGCTATTCAAATTATTCAAAATTATTGTTGCGGATCAAATATTTGTGTGAGTTTGATCTATTTATCTCTTTCATAAATAGATGTGATCTTTGAAAATAGATTGGTTATTTTCCAACCATATCCTATGAGATTATCTCAGTAAAATGCTAGTATTCCAGAAAAACTCATATCAGGAAAAATCAAATTCTTATTGGATATGTCTAGTAACATATCAGATAATTTCGCTACCTTTTCTTTCTGAACCTCTGTAATTTCCTTTCATGTATTGCAATTGTAAGACAGGAAAAGAAAGAAGGAATATATTGCAAGAAAGGATATTCCGATCTATAACCATGTCGCAGTATCAAAATGGTGCAGCAGAAGCGTGGTGGATTCTTCGAAAGTTGAAACCATTTCTTCAAGGAAAAAAAATAAAAAAAAAACAGTAATGGAAATCCATAGTACTGTGATGCGTTATATTAGTGCGTTACATTAGTTGGTTACATTAGTTGGTATGCAGACTGTTAGATTAAGAATTAGTTGGTTGAAAGGAGAATTCAGCTAGAGAGACATTTCCTGTTACAAGCAAAATCTAGAATATATATAGTGATACGAGAATAAGAAAATTTTAAGTAAGACATTATCATAAGAATTAGTTGGCTATGACAATTGTTTTGAATACTTGGATGATGATGATGATAATGCTGAAGGCATTATCATAATTGTTGTTTATGAAAATTGAATTGATATATGATTGGATGATGATAGTTGATTAATGTTGATAGCATGATTTTAATATTGTATACGTGTGATAACCATAATGATGATGGCATGATTGTAATTATGATATTGTTGTTTGTGTTATCTCTGCCGCCATGTTGGTCTTGGTGTAGGTGATCTCACCTCTTTGTTATGTTGTTTTTGCTATGTACGTATTATTAAAATTATACGGTAGAAGGAACGAGTTGTCTTAGACATAGCGGGTGACAAATACCTCTACGTTTGGAGACAACATCGAGAGAATGACCTTGCAGACGGTGTTGAAACGGAAAAGATGTTTGAGGACAAGGAACAGACATAGAATAAATGTCGATGCTTCAAGATGGACATTAGATGATCATTCGACATTAGGGACAACAATAAGGAGTGGACATTCATGACTTGTTGGGGAGCAGTGTTGACAAGAAGTAGAGTTCTGATGTATCAAGTTTGATACAGGAGAAGGAACAAGTATGTTAAGTTTTCATCGTTAGTGTTACCTGTGCTATTAAGTAGGAACCGTAATGGGTTTGCTACTGTTGAAAAAAAAAGTCTATTAATTTTATATTTCTCTTTAAATTGTGAAATATTAATTGATGTCAATGTTGTATATGAATCAGTTTAAATATATTTTCAGTAATACTTATGGATTACAGTAAGTTTATATTTCAGCAAGAAAGAAATTTTTTTTTAAACCCACGTTTTTAACTCAAACCTTTTATGAAAACATTTTCAGATTATGAGTCGGAAGTCGGAAAATATGATACCCTAGGGAGGGTGTTACAACCTACACTAGTCTGTTCGCACCCGCACTAAGGTGTGATTCAACTCCTTGGCATAAAGCCTTACTTCAACAATGCATGATGACTTAATGCATACAAATATATATAATCATCAATAACATAATTTTTCTGCAATTCCATGCCACAAAAGGGCTCAATCCATATTAATTAATTCTTGATCCCACATATGAACCCACCAAAACTCATCATCAAATTTTCAAGAGTAACACATATTTATTAAAAATTCACACAAAGCTACGTCTCTACTTCAAGACCTTTATCATTAAACCTCTCTAAAGGAATTCTATTGTAATTCTCATTCAATCTTTATTTCTCTTAATTAGCCAAGTTCTTTACTTTAATTAATCATACTTACTTAGAAAATTATGCTAAGGTTCTCCAAGCCTCACACACACTTTTGTTCTTTTCTTAAGTTCAAAATCACCTTAGGTCATCAAATAAATTTCTTTCCTTCATTCCTTCCATCTTATGAATTCATAATAAATTTTTAAATTACCTAATCACCTAAGTCTTAGTTTGATGCATGAATTTTAGGTAATATGACCCTTGAGGCCGTGACCTCCCAAGGACAAGAGTCCTACCAATTTTTCCATCACATTGTTAATTACTTAACACTTAATTACATAAGTTCCAAGGTTACACAAAAATCACATGCTTGGACCCATAAAAGCCCTAGAAGCCGCGACCTCCCAAAGGGTAAGAACCCAAAATTTTTCCATTGCATTAATTAATTCTTTAACACTTAATCACCTAAGTTCTAATTTCTACAAAAACTAAATCTTGAACACCCAAAAATTTGGCCTCTTGGCAGTGAATTCAAAAGGGGCAAAGAGCCCTAAATTTTCCATATATCAATCCAAGCAATCCAATATATAATCCATAACCATCAAAATACACAATGACAATCAATAAGTTCATACAAGTCAAAATAGCTACAAAATCATGAAGAACAACACAACAAAGAGAGCAATCCCACATGGATTCCTCATCAACAACACCAAAAATGTTCCCTCACCACCAAGATAGGTTGAAGAAGATCATCTCCCTCTTACCTATAGAAGACAACACAAGAAAGCAAGCCTCTTGATCCCTTTGTTGCAATTTTCATCCTCCAACTTAGAGCTTCAAGTTAGGGCTTCAATGGTGGGAGATGAAAAAGGAAGATTTAGGAGATGATCACCAAAGAGAAAAGTCTTAGGATGATGAGAGGAAGCAAGAAATGAGATTAGTTTAACAAGGTAGTGAAGATGGCCTCCCAACGGTGTGGTTGTCGTGGAGTAGAGAGGAAGAGTGGAAGAGAGAAACTTGAGAAAAAAAGATGAAGTGAAAGGAAAGTGATAACTTTTGGTGATTTGAAAATTATGAGTGAAAAGTGATAAATCAAAAAGCACATTTTTGGCTCCAAAGAGCCCTCATTACCGTGGAGTGTGGGAGGGAGGAGAGAGAAAACAAAGCTTCTTTTGAAAGCTTTATACAAAGCTTCTTTAGGAAGTTTTGGAACACTTTTTCAAAAGTCAAATGATAATGTCACATGCATGATATCATCTTTGATGATGTCATTAAAGTGATATCTACAAAAGGTGACTAACATTCTACTAAAACTATTATCTAGTAGATAAATGTTACGGTTAATAAAAACAGTATTTATTGTTCATCGAATAATTTCACAGTACAATGATTTTATTTATCAGATAAAATCTCAAAAAATGAAAATTCCGTAAATTGTGTCCAGCCTCAGGTTTAGTAAGATCCCCCGTCGACGTTTCCACAGTCCAAGGTTTTTCGGCCTCAGGGAAAATATTTTATTTTCTCGACCTTGCTCAGCGTGCACACAAAACGAGAAATATATTAAAATAATCAACGTCTCCAAAAAAATTCACAAAAATCACAAATATTAAAAAATACATATTTATTATAAAATAAGCAATTTTCGGGGTGTTACAGAATTCATTTGAACTGTGACTGCCCTGTTATGAACAAGTCTTCATCATTTAAACTTGATAGAAGAAATTTGATAGATATTATAGAATATGATGTTGCTTCAGTTTGGCTGAATCCTTACATCCATGAAAATGACTTATATTGTCACCAAGTTGGCTTAGATGTGGGCAAACAGATGCTACCCTAATAGAACCAAATTAATTGAGTACCATAGAACAAATTCTGCATGATAAACTTGTTCTAAAACACTCTCAATGTTATCTTGTTTGTGTAGAAAAAATTTAACTAATGAATGAGATGTTGTGGAGATGAGATAGATAATGATCAACTTCTTAAGTGTCAACTAGAGCCTATAAATTAAGCCTTAATTAAGGAAAAAAAATCAAACTGAAATTATTGTTGGAATGACCATGTGAGTACCTCAATGCTTGCTACCCTATTTTGTACCTTGGTCTAGGTAAAATGAAGTTGAATCTCTCAACCTATGTGTATAAAATGAGGCTAAGGCCTAAATGATCAAATGTCTTGATTGTGGCCATGACTATTTAAAGAATAAGATAAGTGGAAGACTAATGAAAGGATTTAGAAAGAGAAAAAAGAATTCCTAACTATTAAATTAGTCTAAATGAAAGGCATAAGTATACATATAGTGTTAAAGTTAGAATTATGTAAAACAAAAGGAACAGAGAAAAAACTCAACCCTGACAACCTGTAGTCAGGAATACATATCTTGAACTATAGGAATTTAAATGAGTTGCTACTTCTATAATTTAAAGGCTAATATATGAGATTAGATGTAGTACAAATTTCAAGATTTTAGCATTACTCATGAATTCCTAAATTGCAAGAGAAAATAGGTCAACTTCAGCAGAATTGCATTCTGCTATCATGGATGGACAACCTAGAGAGTTTATCGCATAACTTGATCTATAGGAACCTAAAAATTATGAGACCAATCACATTTGAAAGTTAGCACATAAGGATTTTTACAGTAAAAATTTTAGATTTTTATGAGTTCTCTAGTGACACCAATTTCTAGTTAAAAAAAACATGGTAAATGTAACACCCCTAAAATTAATAATTTCATGATAAACAGTCGTTTTATAATATTTATGATTTTTTTGAATTTTTTTGAATTTTTTTGAAAACGTGAAATATTTTAATATTATTTTTCATTTTATGTACACACTGAGCGGAGCCGGAAAAATGAGATATTTTTCCCGAGAACCTTGAACTGTGGAAACATCAACGGGGGATCTTACTAAACCCAAGGCCAGACATGGTTTACGAGGTTTCACGTTTTTTAAGATTTTTATCTGATAAATAAAAATTGCAGAATAATTTTATTATCCGTTGGACAATAAATATCAATTTTTGTTAACTGTAACTTCTGTCTACTGATAATAAATCTGGTACAGTGTTAGCCATATTTTAGAGAATACTTTAAGACATCACTTTGACTTTTCAAAGGGTGGAAGCTTAGCTTGTTGGAGAAGCTTGGAGGAAGCTTCCTAACAATTTCCTCATGGCTTGTAGGAGAAGCCATATTTTCCTCTCTCCTCCTCTCCACCACACAATTTTGGGGGCTATTTGTGGCCACTCATTTTATTCCATGCATTTACACAAAATACACTTAATTACACATTTCATTCCATTTCAAATTTTACTATCACTTTCTCTCTCTACACTTTTTCTCTCAACCATTTTCTCCTCCTTCTCCCTTCCTCTTCCACGGCAATACACATTTTGGAGAGCCAAAATTGTGCATCTCACTTTATCACACTCATTTTCAATTTCAAAACACAAAAGCTACTACTTTCTCTCTCTACTATTTATCTCTTCATCATTTTCTCTCATTTTCTCTCTTCCTTCCTACTCCTTCTACCTCACGGCTGGACCACTTTTGTGCCCTCCATCTTCACAAAAAAATTCATCATCAATAAATTTCCTTGATCTCCATCACATTCTAAACACCTTTCTAGTTGGAACCATTCCCAAAAGCTTCCATCTTTATCATCTTTCTTCAAGATCAAAGCTTGGAGCTTTTGAGGTAAACTTTTAATCTTGTCATTCCCTCTCCTCATTTTCGTGTTCATGGTCTTCTCTATGGCCATTGGTTCACTCTTTTTCAAGCTTAGAATGTTGATCTCTTGAGTTGAAATTTCTAGGGCTTTGGTGGAGGTGTTGGACGAAACCCTCAAAGAAAAACACCATCTTGGAGGATTCAAGATTTAGTTTTTACTTGTTCATCTCCATCTTCATCCCCATTTTCATCTATTTCTATTCAAGAACTAAGAAGCTATACATAAATCTCTCACCCTTTCTCCTTGTGAAGCTCACGGCCTCACCCCTCAAAACCACTCATCCATCTTCTTTAATTCCAATCAACTCTTGATCTTGAATTTAGACACCATTCTAAGCAACTTTCATGTTGTGACCATCACCAAAATCTACCATTTTCATTTTGTTCCATCAAGCTTCAAAGTTGGAGACTTTAAGGTAAAATTCATAGTTTTGTCACCTTTCCTCCCCATTTTCATGATTGTTGATCTCTTAGGTGATCAAGGGTTTCTTTTCTAAGCCTTGATGATGATTTTGGTGAGTTTTGATGTCCTTAGGGTTTTCTTGAAGATGGAAAATGAAAATCAAGAACAAAAGAGCTTACCTTCTTGTGTTGTCTTCAATAGATAAGAGGAAGATTTACTCACGTCAACCATTATTGGTGGTGAGAAGAATTTTGTGTAGTTGTTGATGGAGAAATCCATATTGGATTGCTTACTTTATTTGATTGTTTTTCATGTTTGTGTGTTCTTGATTGAGATTAATAATGATTGGTTGTGTTGTGACTGCTGGATTAAAGGATGCAAATCCAAGTACAAGTTGTCTCAAGTAATAAATTTCTTGAGAGTCCGAGGTCGATCCACAGGGAATTGATGAAGAAAAATTAATTGAGGTAAGAAAATGATTTGTCACAACACCAAAAGTAATAAAACAAGTTCAGAAATGAATTTAAGGGCTTGCTTGGGTTAGGAGATCCACTCTTGGTAATAAATTAAAGGTAAGATTATTTCTCTTTTTAACTCAATTGAAATCCACACACAACGGAGGTTCCAATCGGAAAATATAACATTCAAAGTTCAATTATATATGTAATCATATTATGATTCCTTTAATTATCTACCAACATTTGTAAATGAGTTCAAGCATTAACTGTGTCAATCCTATTGTCTACAATAAATCAAGATCTCCATTAATAAAGAAGGTTTCTAAATTGATTGGAAACAAAATACAACACATATAATGTTCATTTAATAATATATCATTTAAGCACAAGAAATAAAATAATCTAACCTTATTTCATTACCAAGAGCTTCACTCTTTCACCCCAAGCAAGATGAAAATTTAGTTACTCATGGATAAGAAGAAAGAAAGAGAGAAGAAGATAAAGATGAACATGACTTTAATTTAGAACAAGAGAAAATTACAACAAAGAAAAACAATAAACAAGCATAACCTTAACTTGTACAAACTAAGCCTAACACCAGGTGCTGAAAAAATCAATTAAGTCCAATTTGAGTCCAAACTTACAAAACAAAACTAGACTTAATCAATTGAGTACATAGAGAGTGTAAATGACTAAAAATGAGGGTTTATTAATGTATAAAATATGTGATCATCAAATTCTCCCACACTTAACTTTTTGCACTCCTGGGCAAAACACATAAGACCAAAGTTAGGAGACAAAGAAAAATGACACAGACTCAAAAGCTAAAAACTCTAAAAGACTTGATGAAGCAAGAAGAGCAACAAGAAATTCAAGGGATCAAAGCATTAATGAGGTAACATTTCTTCACATCTCAAACCAACAAGCAAGGAAACTTCAGTTGAAAAGAATGAATCAAGAATGATAGATCCTCACAGAATTCACTCTCAATCTCTCAAGTGTTTAAAAGGTAAGTATTTCACTCTATTCAATCCATGAACAATTGCACTACCATAAGCTTGCTTATCTTCTACTTCTCCGCTACTCAAAACACATGCATACAAAAATCAAGAGGACTTTATTCAAGGTTGTAATGGGGTCATGGTAAAGGAGAAGGGATAATATGAATATGAAAAGATAAATACCAAAGAGAACAAAAGAGCATTATGGTACAGTTAGAGTGGAGAAAATGTTTGAGAACATTCATCATAAAAGACAATCACCAACATTTGACTAATGTTTTGTTGAAGATCAATCCCAAATTGGTGAATTGAATTCATTGTTAGACTTGAACATTCTCCTTTTCTTCCTGTTGTTTCCAAGCATCCACCTTTATTCTGTTAATCTTTTGATTGCAACGGTGTTCAAAAATTATTTTTTTTTGGATCATTTTGCACACACACCCCCACACTTGTTCAAGAACAAGGTCAATGCTCTCTTATTCCCTAAGGTTGGGTTAAAACATATTTTTTTTTTAAATTTTTTTTTTGAAGGATGAGATGAGCTAAAAACAAAGAAGGGTCAAACAAGTTCAAAAGGATTACACAATGGAAAATATACAAGGATGGCTATTTGGTCAAAGTAGCTATTTTAAAATGCCTCAATCATATTAATGTATGCATGTGAAAATGTAGCCTCAAAAAGAATCAAAGCAAGTTCTAGAGTAACAATTCCATGAGTGAAAATAACACAAGAAAGAAGAGAATGGTACAAATATTCAATCCATTCATCAATAGGCTCAAAATCTCACAAGGCATATTTCTATCATTCTCTATCCACCAATTCAACATCCATAACCAAGCATGTGAAATTTAAGAAAGAAGATAATTTATTCAATCATGCTATGATTCCTGAATTTCAATTGCTTCCAAGGATGTGAGAGTGCATTCGTTTGAATCTTTCAAAGGAAATCAAAAGACAAAAACTTTGTTACTTCCACAAATCGATACTAATTAATTACTACCCCAACTAAGATGTGTCTCAAGAGTAATAAATTGTTTTCAAAATTTACTCCTTACTCTGGCATCACTAATTAGTTTTACTAAGAATAGGTTTCTGATAGTCATATCACTAAACATACTTCCCAATTTAGATGCGTCTCAAAAGTAAAATTACTCCTTACTCTGCCATCATTCATTAGTTTAATAAGTCCATAACAATCATATCATACTTCCCAAAAAACAGAACAGAAAAAAAAGTAGTCAACTATCCTTCCCCCCCCCCAACTAGATCACAACATTGTCCTCAATGTTAAAATATAGATGAGTAAAGGATAAAAGATATTACCTGTTGGAGAGATTTGACACAAATTTAAACAAAGTACAATAAATAAAATCAAAGGTATTAAAGATGAAGTGTCAGATTTGGCTTTCTTTTCTTGCTGCTTCCCTCACTGCTTCTTGTTGACTAATCTATCTGAGCTAATACCTTATCAGGTACATACTCAAAAGCTTCTAATTTATCAATGAGCTCATCAATAGTGGAAGCAGAGATAAGAAGTTTTCTTGCTGAAGGAGTGATAAATTTCTGTTCCACAGCATGGTCAAGAAAAAGTAACAAACTATCAAAGTAAATATTAACATTCAACAAACCAATGGGTTTATGGTGGATGTTCAGTTTGGCTCAAGAGACTATTTGGAAAATTTCTTCCAAAGTACCAAAACCACCTGGTAAGGCAATGAATGCATCAGAGTTGTCAAGCATTTTTTTCATTCGTCCATGCATAGATGTTACCTGAATTTCTTCTCCAACCGTCTTTCTAGTGATGTTTTGTTGAGCTAAAGGTCCAAGAATGACTCCTAAAACCTGACTGCCTCCTATATATGCAGCAAGTGATACAGCCCCCATTAACCCACGGCAACCTCCCTCATATACAAGATGAATATTCCTCGCAGCAAGTGATCGACCAAGAGTGCTAGCTGCATTTACAAACTCTAAACCCTTCCCATAATTTGACCCACAAAAAACACAGACATTTTTAAGGTTACGAATAGAAGGCCCTATTTCTATACTCTTCCTCCCTTTGAATGTTTCTGAGTTGAAGGAAAGTGGAGAAAATGGAATGTTTAAATACGAAAAAGAATGGAAAGGGTAATAATTGCACCTATAAGGGTAGGTTGGCTATTGTCAGAAAAGTTTGAAATTAAGGAACACAGAATCTTTTTTTTTTTTTTGTTTTTGTTTTTGTTTTTGTTTTTTTTTGTTTTTTTTTTACTTCAAGAAAACCATCAGGGTAAAGAAGTCTAGAAACCCCTGAAGGACCCTGCTCAAAGGATCGTCTGTCCAAAACCGAAATACAGTAAAATCATACAAAGATAAAAGAAATATAATAGCAAATGATGACATACCTGTATGTACAACTTTCATGGCGTATCTTTATACTGCGCATCATGAGTGCAGTAGTGGCATATCTTTATACTGCGTGTCACCAGTGCAATAGACACTCATGTCCGTTTATTCGAAGAAGGGAGAAAGAAGAAACCATCGTGGGTTTCCATCCTGGGTCTGGAACCTGGAGCGCTCACACTTGGGCTTGTAACATCAACAAAGATGCTAAAATCTGAAACCCGTAATGTCCAAGATCCAAAACATCCCATCCCAGGGCGCTGAGAGCCCCTTCTAATAAAAGAGAGGATCAAGCTCAGATGCCTCATACGCTTCGGCTGCCGCGGGTTACTTCTCACTAATAACCAGAGTGGGACGCTTCTGCCTGTCCATCAACTCCACAGTGCCTAGATGGTAAACATTAGGTTATGGAGCGCAGCTCTCTCTGAGCATGGTACACGAACTTTTTAAGGACCAGCATGCAAAGGTCCACCCGAGTCAATGACGGGTCACCAAAGGTGGGCTCCACAACTAATTAAAGTCATAGTACTCCTTCCGAATCGCCCTTGTTCAGACTCTTTTTTTCATTTTTTTCATTTTTTTCATTTTTTTTTTTCATTTTTTCATTTTTTTTATTTTTTTATTTTTCAAAAAGAAAACATGAAGAAGAAGATAATATGTACAGATTGTTGTGGATATGGCTCACATCTGCCTCTGGTTTCACGTCCAGTAACGGCTTAAACGCCTTCTATGAGTCGAGGATAAGCTTCTCATCCAATTTTCTTATAAATTGGCAAACAGGGTCTTTTAGAGTCAAATTCCCAAGACTGTAGCATTTTTCTTCATCCTTGAAGAGATTCCACAAATTAAGAATTTCACGATGCACCAATCCACAAGAATGCGTCTCAAGAGTCAATAAGATATCATCTAATGACTCCTTACTCAGTCCATTCTTAATGAAGAAAATTTTATCTTCTCTGTTTGCGGAAACCATCCCCAAAGTATGACATTGCTTGTTACAATTCCATCGTCCACATTTGTAACAGACTTGTAACCTTTTTGCTCTTCTCCTTTTAGAATACGAACTTCTTCCAAGACCTGGCATGTATGAGTCAAATGAAATTGAAGACTCACCTGCTAGTTGGACCTTTGCTTCAATTATCCAGCGCACATCTTCTGGCATACCTTTGTGCATTAACAATCTCAATCTTTCACATCGAAATTTGTAGATTTTTTTCAGAGCATTTTGATGGAGAAAAGGAAAATGTTTTCTCAGGTTTGAAAGAATGACATCTATTTTAAAGGAGAAGAAGAATTCAGTTATTTTGAGAAACTGAAAAACAAACCAACTTGAGAGTCACGGAGTACCGTATCCGCCACTTAACCGGCAACACAAAGAACTGCAAAAATAAGGCAACAAAATTAGAGTGCATTTTATTCATAACAAGGATCAAAAAGAGAGATGAATTCTACCTCATTAACTTGGTTTTCCAGAAATAGTTTGAGCCTTTGTCCATTAACTTTAAACACATTACCATTCCTAGGATTCTCAATATCTACGGCTCCATGAGGATACACGTGTTTGACAACAAAAGGACCACTTCACCTAGATCTCAATTTTCCAGGGAATAGGTGCATGCGAGAATTATAAAGCAGAAATTTTTGACCAATTTCAACAGATTTTCTCAAAATTGTCTTATCATGAAAAGCTTTTGTTCTGGCTTTATAAATCTTTGAGTTCTCATATGCATCATTTCTCAATTCCTCAAGTTCATTCAATTGCAATTTGCATATCTTGCAAGCATCATCAAGATTTAGATTGAAAGCTTTAATGGCCCAAAATGCTTTATGTTCCAATTCTACAGGCAAGTGACAAGGTTTTTCATAGACTAACCGATAAGGTGACATGCCCAAAGATGTTTTGAAAGCAGTACGGTAAGCCCAAAGTGCATCGTTTAGTCTTAAAGACCAATCTTTACGATTTGGGTTAACCGTTTTTCCAAAATTTGTTTAATCTCCCTATTTGCCAATTCAACTTGTCCACTTGTCTGAGGGTGATAAGGGGTGGCAATTTTGTGTGTAATACCATATTTCTTCATTAAAGATTCAAATGATTTATTGCAAAAATGTGTTCCCCCATCACTTATGATAGCTCGAGGGATTCCAAATCGACACAAGATATTTTCTTTTAAAAATTTGAGAACAGTTTTATGATCATTGTGTCGGCATGGAATCGCCTCAATCCATTTTGAAACATAATCAACTGCAACCAAGATATACACAAATCCAAATGAAGATGGAAATGGACCCATGAAATCAATTCCCTAACAATCAAAAATTTCAATGACAAGGATGGGGTTCATAGGCATCATGTTTCTTTTTGAAATTGAGCCCAACTTTTGACAATTTTCATAACTTTTGCAAAAAGTATAGCAGTCCTTAAATAAAGTGGGCCAATAGAATCCACACTGCAAGATTTTCGCAGCTGTTTTCTTTGAAGAGAAGTGACCTCCACATGCTTCCGAGTGAAAAAATTTAATGACACTACCTACCTCACTGTCAGGCACACATCTCCGAAAGATTTAATCAGCACAATATTTGAATAAGTATGGGTCATCCCAATAAAAAATTTTCACCTCTGTCAAAAATTTCCTTCTATCTTGGTGCGCCCATTGAGGCAGCATCTTTCCTGTTACAAGAAAGTTGACTATGTTAGCAAACCAAGGCATGGAATTGACAGAAAATAAAAATTCATTAGGAAAAGAATCATTGATAGGTGTGCTATCAAAAGGTGAGCCTATTATAAGTCTGAACAAATGATCAGCGATAACATTTTCGGCTCCTTTCTTATCTTTTATTGTGATGTTGAATTCTTGAAGTAACAAGATCTACCGTATCAATCTTGGTTTGGCATCCTGCTTAGACATCAAATATCTAACAGTAGAATGATCAGTGAAAATCATAATAGAAGAGCCAATTACGTAAGATCGAAATTTGTCCAGTGTAAAAATTACAGCAAGTAGTTCTTTTTCAGTAGTAGTGTAATTCATTTGTGCACTGTTTAAAGTTCTACTTGTGTAACAAATCACATGAGGCTTACCTTCCTTTCTTTGGCCTAAAACAGCACCCACAGCAAAATCACTAGCATCACACATTAACTCAAAAGGTAAAAACCAGTCAGGAGATTGCATGATAGGAGCAGATGTTAGAAGACTAATTAATTTTTCAAAAGATTTTTGACATTCTTGAGTCCAATCAAACGGTGCATCTTTCAACAGAAGATTACATAATGGTCTAAATATGACACTAAAGTCCTTAATGAATCTTTTGTAAAATCCTACATGTCCTAAAAAGGAACAAACTTCTCTGACTGTTTTTGGGGAAGACAAATGAGCAATTAATTCAACTTTGGCCTTATCAACTTCAATTCCTTTAGAAGAAATCACATGACCTAACACTATTCCTGAGGTAACCATGTAATGGCATTTTTCTCAGTTTAGCACAAATCCTTTTTCTTCGCATCTTTTGAGAATTTTTTCCAAATTATCAAGACAATTTTCAAAAGAATTTCCAAAAACTGTCAAATCATCCATGAAAACCTCTAAATAATGCTCAATCATGTCACTAAAAATGCTTAACATGCATCTTTGAAATGTTGCCGGAGCATTACAAAGGCCAAAAGACATTCTTCTATATGCAAAAGTACCAAAGGGACATATAAAAGTGGTCTTTTCTTGATCTTCCAATGCAATTGGTATTTGATTATAACCTGAAAAACCATCAAGAAAACAGTAGCATGGATGTCCTGCTTCCCTTTTCCAGAATTTGATCAAGAAATGACAAGGGAAAATGATCTTTCCTAGTAGCAACATTTAATTTTCTAAAATCAATACACATACGCCAACTAGATGAGACTCACGTAGGTATTAATTCTCCCTTATCATTTTCAACCACTGTTATTCCAGATTTCTTAGGCACAACTTGTGTAGGACTTACCCATTGACTATCAGAGATAGGATAGATAATTCCAACATCAAGCAATTTAAGGACTTCAGCTCTAACTACCTCTTTCATGTGTGGATTTAATCTTCTTTGAGGTTGTTGAGAAGTTTTAGCATTATCCTCTAAATGTATTCTATGTGTACAAATCAATGGATTAATGCCTTTTATGTCCATCCAATTGCATTTTTATGCCTTTTAAGTACTTCTGTTAACATACCTTCTTGTTCTTCAGTAAGAGACGAGGAAATTACCACTGGAAAGTTTTGCTTTTCTCCCAAAAATATGTACTTCAACCCAACAGGTAATGGCTTTAGTTCCAGTGTAGGTACTTCTTCATGGTCATTATCATTCATGGGTTTTAGCTCTTCAAATCTTGGTTTCCATCCCTTATACTCCATTGCCTGTGTATAATCAAGCAAAGAACATATTTCAGAGATATCATCTTCTAATTGCTTGCCTAAATCCAATGAATTGACTAAACAAATTTCTAATGGGTCAGAAGAACTCTTTGTTTGAAGATGATCATCTATAATGGCTTTAATTCCTTCAACTTCCTCTTTTTCATCAAGGACTTCCTGTGGTTGCTTGCACATGTTAAAAACATTAAGCTCTAGTGTCATGTTTCCAAATGTTAGCTTCACCACTCAATTTTTGCAATTTATCAAAGCATTAGATGTTACTAAAAATGGACGGCCTAAAATAATAGGAATTGACTTGCAACTATCAACCATAGGTTCAGTATCCAAGACAATAAAATCCACAAGATATATGAATTTATCAACTTGAACCAACACATCTTTCACTATTCCTCTTGGAATTTTAATTGATCTATCTGCAAGTAGAAGAGTTACAGAAGTTAGTTTTAACTCACCTAAGTTGAGTTGCTGATAAACTGAATATGAAAGCAAATTGACACTAGCACCAAGATCAAGTAAAGCTTTTTCAATTTTATATTCTCCAATAATGCATGAAATTGTAGGACAACCAGGGTCTTTATATTTCAACGCATTATTATTTTGAAGAATGGAGCTTACCTGTTCTGCCAAAAATGCTTTCTTTTTCACATTTAATTTCCTTTTAACAGTGCATAAGTCCTTCAAATATTTGGCATAAGAAGGAATCTATTTGATAGCATCTAACAGAGGAATATTGATCTTCACTTGTTTCAAAATTTCAAAAATTTCAGTGCGGTGGTCCAATTTCTTTGGGTTATTCAATGCTTGAGGGAATGGGGGTGAAGGCGAGAGTTTGGTCGCCTTTTGGTCAGCTTCTTCATTTTCTTGGGGAATTGGTTCATCTTCTTTCTCACAAGGTTCAGGAATTTGTTTTTCAACAACTTTTCCACTCCTAAGAGTTATCACTGACTTGACTTAGTCCATTTGTTGGTTTTCTAAACTCCCCTCATTTAGATTGTACTGACCTTTGGGATTTGGTTAAGGTTGAGAAGGAAATTTTCCTTTCTCATGAATGGTGAGAGCAGAAGTAAGTTTGGCAAGAGTTTCTTTTATGTCAATCATAGTTTGATTGTTTTGTTTATTAATGGCCTCTTACTTTTCTATGAAAGCATGCAGTGTTTCTTCAAGGTTTTTCCTATATGCTGGGACATAAGGTGCATATCCTTGAGAATTTTGAGAGTCTTGTTGTGCCTGAGGAGGTGGTGGTTGCACGAATTGTGACTGGGTACTATTCCTCCAGCTGAAGTTCAGGTGATTTATCCATCCCGGATTATATGTATCTGAAAAAGAAGAAGCAAATGATTTTTTAAAATTATTCATTGCATTTACTTGCTCATGTACAACTTCTTTAAAAACAGGAATGTTAGGACATTCGTGTGTTGAGTGTCCTAAGTCATCACAAATGCCACAAATTTCTTCATTTTGCACAGATTTGATTTCTTTTGTTTTTCTTAATTCCATGGCTTCAACCTTTCTAGCCAAACTGGCAAATCTATCATTTAGATCTTCCTCTTGACTAAGGTGATATTTTCCTTTATTAGCACTTGCAAGATTAGATCTAAATGAATTTTTAAAAATATTAGTACTATGCCAAGATTGAGAATTTTCAGCCAACTGGTTCAAATAGTCTAAAGCTTCATCAGGTTCTTTATCAAGAAACTCACCATTGCACATTGTTTCCACAAATTGTTTAGTTTCAGGAGTTAAACCTTCATAAAAGAAGCTTATAGTGCGCCATTTTTCAAAACCATGATGTGGGCAAGAATTTAACAAATCTTTAAATCATTCCCAACATTGAAAATATGCTTCATTTGAATTTTGGAAAAAAATTTGGATTTGTCTTTTCATAGCATTGGTTTTATGTGTTGGAAAAAATTTCTTTAAGAACTCACCTTGCATTTCTTGCCATGTGCCAATTGATCTTGGTTTCAAAGTGTTAAGCTAGGATTTTGCTTTATCTTTTAAAGAAAAAGGAAACAATTTAGACTTAACAATCTCTTCAGTGCAATTTTGATCATTGAAGGCAATACATACTTCCTCAAATTCTTTCAAATGTAAATATGGACTTTCAGATTCTAAACCATGAAAATTAGGAAGTAAAGAAATCACACCTGGTTTGAATCTAAAATTATTGGCATTGAGTGGAAAGATAAAACATGATGGACTAGAATTTCGAGGTGGTTGCAAATATTCACGCATGGTTCGCAACGGTTGATTTTTTGGTTCATCATGTACACTTTCATTGTCAACCATTGTGTTAATTGTATGTGATTGTGATTCAAACAAGTCAATATATAAAGTACCAGAATTAATTTTAACTAAACGACCAGAATTTAAATCACGATACCAATTAAGCATAAATACATAAATAACTAAAAATAAATAAACAAAAAAATAATGTACAAGCTGGCGGTGTCACCCACCATTAAATATTAACAGGAATAGGGTAATAAACCAACCACCCAAAAATAAAAACAAAAATAAAGTGTAGAAAGTAAATTTAAATATGAAACCGGGAGAGTGACAGAGCCCCACAGAGCCGACGAAAGAGAAGAGAAGAAGAAATATTATTTTATTAAGTTAGATTGCAGAAAAATAAATAACAGAAAAGTAAAAGGGAGAGTTTCCCCCACTACATTAGTGCGTAAAATAACAGGGAGAGTTACCCCACCGATAAAAAAAATGACGAAAATAAATAAATAAAATTAAAAAACAAAAATAAATGACATAAATATAAAAGTTAGAAAGTTAGTATGTTAGCAAGTTAGTAAGTTAGAGTTAGATAGTTAGAAAGTTAGAAAGTTGGTAAAATTGGATGTTTAGAAAAGCAAGGAAAATAAACAAAAGGTTTGTTTTCAAGGAACATGAGCTCACGGTTTTGTGAAGAATTTTTAATGGTTTTGTTTATGTAAAATCAAGAATGGAACTTGGTTGAGTTAGAAGGAAAAACATTTTGATGGTTTCAATGGCCATGTCCACGGTTTTGAAGGCTTGTAATGCCTTGATTTTTATGAACAAGGTGATTTTCAAAGTGGAAATACAATTGGGTTTAGTACAAGGAATTTGGAAAAGGAATCAGAGTGTTTTAACACTTGAAAAATGGAATTTTCATATGTAAATGGAAAAGAGAGGTTGAAAGTGTTTGAACCTCAATTTATTTTAAAGAGGATTGATTTTTAGAATTGATTTGGAATTATAAAGAATACGTTGGTGACTTGGGATTTTCTAACGTATAACTCATCCTTTGAGTTTTGGAGAGCGTTAGTAAATTTTAAAGTTAGAAACATTGATTTAATTCAATGGAATGGTGAATTTATGGAATAAATTGCGAAAAGGATTTTCTTGAGTAAGAAAATGTGGAAAATAATGTAAGAAGACATATTATTTTGAAAAAGGTTGAAATGGAATTTTTGAAGGTTGAGAAATATTTTACGAAGTTGAAAAACGGTGAAAAATGATTTACGTAACTTAAAAACGTGATTTTTAAGCTACGCGATTTGAAAAACGTTTAAATATTTCCACGCGAATTAAAAAAAATGTTGAAATATTTCTACGCGATTTAAAAATGATGGAATATTTTTACGTGATTGATGAAAACGTTGAAAAATCTATATGTGATTTGAAAACGTAACAGAAATGTTACGAAATTGTGAAAAAGCGACAAAAGTGGTGCGCGACTATGAAAACGTGATAATATGATTTTTGCGATTAAATATACAGTAGGATTACTGTTGAACCAGTGGATGGACACTGTATGAGAAAAAGATAAATTTTGTCTGTGATTGGCATTGGTGCATTTTATATGCATAAACTAGTGTATGGACACTGTATATGAATTTTGCCTATGATTGGCATTGGTGCATTGAACATGGATTGGAAAGGTCCGATGGACTGTATGAGGCTATTTACCTAGGAGAGACGTACACCTCTTGAGTGGGTGCGATATGCGTAGTGTAAGTCACTTGTTGACCTTGGGGGTATCGGGGTGCGAGTTGCTTACATGAGCGGCTGGTAGCTCTTCTTTCCGTAAACTTGACTGATGCAACGCACCGATGATCCTGATCGAGATACTATTCTTAATCAAGATCTAGTAAAGACTGTCATATATATACTAGATGTACAAACACATATGAGAAATGTGGCACGTGGTCTGAGGCATGTTGGTACAGACAGATCTTTCGGATCAATTTATCCGAACTGAGTATTAGCTTCATGGAGTAGGAAATTGAGTCTATGTGCGCATGCATGAATCTGAGCATTTATATCAGTATGATATAATAATTGAGGAATATTGGCTATGACAATTGTTTTGTTAAGGAATACTTGGATGATGATGATGATAATAATGTGATGGCATTATGGTAATTATTGTGTGATGATAATAATGTTAATGGCATGATGGTAATAATTATTTATTGTATCTGTTATGATAAATAATGTTGATGGCATGATTGTAATTATGGTATGCTGTTTGTATTATCTCTGTACTACCATGTTAGTATTGGCGTAGGTGATCTCACCTCTTTGTATATTATTTTGTACTGTATTTATTTTTGGTAAAGACGTTGAGCAAGGCATAGAACAAGAGGGTGAAGAAGAGCAGGTTCCTGTGGAGGAAGCTGAGTTTTGATCGGATGGCATCCCGGTCAAGTTTCTTCGGATACGTGAGATTACAGTTCCATGGTGGAGCGTGGAGGACTAGTCCCAATGAGAGGGGACTAATTTATGAGGGAAACCTGACGGTCATTATGAGCAGAGAGTTTCGTAGAGATCCGTTCTTCTCCATAACTATATATGTACATGTTGAATTTTTGCTGTCCATCAGGTAGCATTGGGATACTAGATATTATGTCCCAATGGAAATTAATATTGTGTCCTCTGCACGGACACCTGTCCGTAGGACTTCACGTCGTGCTGGATTCCTTCCTACTGAGGAATCTGAAGAGGAACCGTCTGAGGGTTCTGCTGTTTAGTTGGACTTGGGTAGTATGTGAGTTTTAAATTATGTTTAAATATTTTGAGAACTTGATCTGTATATAAATAATGTCGATAGTACTTCTGTAATGTATGATGTTGTAAATTATGTGTGATGATGTATAATATTTTATTTTTCGCTAAGTTTATCTTATTGTTATTAAGAAATTTTATAACTCGTATTTTTATCACAACATCATATTTTATGACCTTGGGGGTAATTTGGTAATTAAGTTACATAAATGTGGCACCCTACGGTGGGTGTTACAATTATTATTATGGCTTATATAATAAAATGTGAATATGATCACTATGTGATTTGATATATAGACATAATTATTATTATGGTTTATATTCTCTCTTACTGTGTAAAGTGTTCTTTGTGATTGACACAACTGGAAGCACCATGGTTTGTATAATAATATCTTACTTAGTTTGTTTTTCTACTGAGAATTATACAATTCTCATTATGTGTATAGTATTTTCTAGAAAAGCTGTAAAGACTATATTCACTCTATTGATCAATATTAGAATTATGTCTTGTTATAATGATCCAAAATGTTAATATCTTTTACTCATCTATTGTATGGTTATGTAAGTTGATGAGACTATGTGTGTACCTCTAGATGAGGGCAGTGTTATAAGCCCTTTGAATTTTTTATGCCTAGTTCTTTGTCCAATTAAGTAGTTTCTTGTAACTAGGTAATGTATATCAATGTAAGTGGTACACCTGTAAATAAATGAAAGTAAAATTTGTTACTTAGTAGTTACATATAACAATTTACGTCTTATTAATCATGTAAAGTTAAATTAAAAAGAGATAACTGAATGAATGGTTTCTAAAGTAAAGTATTTGAAACGAAAAATAAAGAAAAAAATTAGCACATTATTTAAATAGAACTATGTAATTTAAGTGAGAAAATAACTAATATAACTAAATTTAATAATAAAATCTCCTGATAAATATCTAAATTTCTAAGGCGTTACAAATTGCTCTTTTATTTGTTAAAGTTGAACTTTATTTGAATATTTGCTATGAATTGCTCCTTTTTTGTTAAAGCTGAGCTAATATGATATATTTATTATGACTTTCTCCTTTACATCGTTAAAGTTGAACTCTAATGAATTTATTTGATTTTTGCAAATATTTCCAAAGTGAGACAAGGGAGTGAGAAAAGCACCTTATCAAGGTAAAGGAGTGAGAAAAGTACTCTGTCAAGGGCAAAGGAGTGAAAAAAGCACTTTGTTAAGGATAGGTTGTTACGCAGAGGAGTAAGGAAAGCACTTTGTCAAGGGCAAAGGAGTGAGAAAAGCATTTTGCCAAGGAACATGACATTTCATAAGCATTAATATTTTCAATTTCATGAGCATTAACACATGACTTTACATGAGACATAAGCTAAGTATAGATCATGGATTGAGTATGATTGTTTACATAATGAGTGAATATAAATGTTTGAATAGTAGTGAGTAAAAGCTCATACATTTGTGATCTCTATGATCTATGAAAGTTATGGTGATTTGCTATAAAGGGTTAATTTCAAGAAACTGAACCATAGCAATAAATGGACTTTTTGCTGTAGGAAGAGAATGGAACAGTTTTGGCTTTTGCCACCCTTCTATGGATTGTTAAATGACGTGTTTTTCCCCAAAGTAGCTGTACTTATTATGAGGTCATTAAATGTGGTAAACTATTGAGGATTTTTTAATTCTCACATCTTTATCTTATTTCCATAATAAATCCAGGTCAAGATTCTTCCAAGGAGAAGAAAAGAAATTGATGCCCTAGAGTAGATTTGTTTACTCTTTTGTCCAGTGCTTAATATGTATGGTATTTGCATTGGAATTTGTAATGTGACATATATTTATGCCCTTTTGAGGTTCATTTTGTACATTCAGATGTATAAAGTTTATGTAAATATTTCTTTTTCCCATCAAGGCTCTATATACTAAATTGTATGGTTATTATGTAAGTAGTATGATGTTTATATGCTAGAAGTAACATGCCTAATTCTATAATATACATGTATATTTCGAATATATTATGGAAATGGTATTAGGACATTACATATAAATCTTTCATCAGTGCTCATTAATTATCATATTTCTAAGCATATTCTCAGGATCTATGTCCTTTTATATCACTAGGTAGGGAAGGAATGTTATATCCTCACACTATCGATAACCCTGGCCATAATTAATGAAGAAACTAATGAGAAATTTCATCTAAAAATTTAGGATCACCTTCCCCATCAAGGATCATTTCTAGAATTCACAACTAAGAATTTAAGTTCACCCTCCCTTACGAGGATCATTTTCAAAATTCAATATTGGCCACCTCAATAAATGGGCTACTCATACTAAGGGAATAGCAACTAAGGACCACCCCTATTTAAGGATCATGTCCAATGTCTTTTAACTTTGAGCACTATATATGTTAAATTCAATACTATCTCAACTTTAACAATTTAAAGGAGCAATTCATAAATCATTGAATACTAGCTCAACTTTAATATTCTAAAATAGCAAATTAATTTCTAGTATACCTCATAAACATGACAAGTGAACATCTCAATTTATCTCATCATATATATATATATATATATATATATATATATATATATATATATATATATATAGTGCACAAATTCATCATTTCACAAATTACTAAGTGCACAAAATCAGCATTCTCAAGTACACTAAGTGTGCATACATAAATAGAAGTCACCTTATCTAGTGACCATAATCAAATCTCCTCACAACTCAAAATATAAGATATTCCTTTAAGTTTTAATGTAGTAGAGAGCTCTATTTGCTCAAAATAAGGCACTAATAATCGATTATCATATTTTGATAATTGATTATTGCTAACAAGAATAACATTCTGTAAGTTGGTAATCGATTAGCACCTTTGGATAATCGATTATTGTGATTAGTATTGGTAATGACAATGATTTTGATGATAACAAATAAGAAAAATGATGATTGTGCAAAGATCAAGTCCCAAGGTTCTTCAAGTTTAACTTATAGGACTTAGATCTTATGTTAAGGTTAATAGGAATCACACTAGCTCATGTCTTGTTTTTTCATTCAACTTAAATCTCTTTACAAAATCATGTTTTATATTGATCAAGTTTGAGCAAAATGTTTTTAGAAATGATGAAAAGAAAACAGTGCTTTATACTTGTGAAAATATTCATCAAGTTTGTGAAAATTGATTTTAGAAAGGTTAAAAATGATTTAAGAAACTTTGGTTATAAAATCCTTTAGAAATCTTATTTTCTTGGTATATCTGATTATTTGAAATCCATAACAGGTTATTCACTGTGACAGAAACGCTTCACTAAAGGTTTTAAAGTGAATAATCGGTTATGGGAAGTCCTAACAGGTTATTTGCATGTTGGGAATGTTCCCTCTTGTTTTTCAAATGTTCTTAGCCGATTAGGAGTCCCAAATAACCTGTTATTTGTGTGCTACAATGTTTTATGATGAAACAAATAACCTATTAGGCAAAATCAATAACCTGTTATCTGGGATAGCAGAAGTCATTTCCCAATGGCTCTATTGAGAGCATTTAATGCCTCAACAACCACCAACGGCTCTAAAAAGGTTTGGGCTATAAATAAAAGTGGTTGAGCATTAAAAACAAGTTGGAGAACAATCTGAAAATCATTATTGAGCATTATATTCATGTTTCACTATCTCTTTCTCCAAACCTCTATTTTTGAGCTTTAAGTGTGTGATTCTTTGATAACCATAAGTTTTAATTTGTACTAGCCACTCTTGAGAGAGTTTCATATTATTCAATCCTTGTTTATACTGTAAAGAGGGTGAGACATCCCTTAAACATTTGTAAGGGTGTGGTATCCCTTTGGAATTGAGGCTTAAGCACAAGGGTGAAGTATCCCAAGGTGTGTTGAGTGTTCTACCTTATAAAGGTTTTCAAGCACCTGTTAAAGCTTGAATATATAGTGAAAATCTCAGGTGATTACTTGAGAACTGGACGTAAGCCACAAGTGGATTAGTGACTAAACCAGGATAAAACTTTATGTTTATCTTCCTAAACTCAACTCCTTTACTTTTGTGCATTGTTTTATAGGCTTACTTGAATACTATCTTTCTTGGTTTATTTATTTGTGAGTGAAAGCATTCCATCTTCTCTATCCATTCATTTCTAACAAACAATAACTTCAATGAAAATTGATAATCAAGTGTTTTACGAAAGATTTGCGAAAGATTTTTATAAACTCAATTCACCCTTTCTTGAGTATTGAGGTCACTTGGTAACAATTATCACCCACAAACATAGCATTCTAGAATTTAATAATCGATTAGCACCCTTGTCTAATCGATTATCACTCAAAAACATAACATTCTAGAAATTGATAATTGATTAACACCTTTGTTTAATCAGTTATCACTCACGAACATAACTTTCTAGAAATTGATAATCGATAATCACTACCTGATAATCAATTATCACATTCGAACATAGCATTCTAGAGCTTGATAATCGATTATCACATATCGATAATCAATTATCAAGTACACCTCTAAAACCAAAATTCCCTTTTCAAGCATGACAATCTCAAAAGTATACTTCCCCTTTCATTTACAATTCAAAGTATCATCATGTGACTATATATTATCAAACCAAACTCTCAAGGCTTAACAATGATGATTAATCTATAATATCAACAACCTTAAAATTCTCAAAGGTTTATAAACAACCTTAAGTTCATCAATCATGTATATATATGCTATCAATACTACATGAACTTCACAAGAGAATCCTCAAACCAAATCATTCATACAAGATTTGAGAAAATAAAGAGAGATAAGAGTAAGGTAGAGATACACTAAACCCCTACCTTAACTCCCTTATTGATGATACTTATTTTCTCTCATTGGTTCCTCCTTATCTTCTTGATGATGTTCTTTGTTATTCCTTCTTTTCTTTATTATCACTTTCCTTCCTCTGTAATCGTGTGAGAGAGCGAAATGAGAAAATGAAAAGTGAGAAGATGGAGAGATAGAGAGAGGCGGTGGAGATTAGTTGGAGGGATAAGGATGAAGACTTTTGGTGGTTACGTGAAAATGTTGTATCTTTTAAGGATACTTTGATCTTCCATTGATGAGTTTTCTAACTTATATATGTATTATAGAAAATTCTAGGACTTCATTCAATTTCTATACTTATCATTTAATAACTATCTATATACACCATTGACAATTATTAGGCTTTATTTCTCTTCCTTAAGTTAAGATAAATCTAAGGAGAAAAACTAATAAGCTTACAGGTATCTGTCCTAACCTATAATCATTCCTAGAATAACCCCCATCCTCTATTTAACATTTCCATAAATCTCATGATTTTCCAAGCTACTTTCCCATTTAATTTGGCCTTTAAACACTCATCCTATGTTAATAAAAATGTCAAATTAATTCAGTTAATTATTCAAAATTTATCACAACTCATTCTATTTATTTGTAACCTAGAAATAAATTTTTCATATTTATTTTCACCATCTAAACAATTTATGCTAAGTTCTGAGCTAAAATGTGTTATTTTTCACGTCTTGTGTTATAATATTATACTCAGACTAACTCAGAACATTACCAGAATTTAACAAGTAACTAATACAAGTGTTAATAAAACTTTTATAATAATCATTAAGACTAATAAGTTAGGGAGGATGTTACAGTCATCATGATCTGGGATTGTGTTTCCATAATCCTCGTTAGAGAACGAAATTAGTGGGATTTTTCTTGTGCCACTGCCTGACTTAGTTCCCAAGAGTGAGGCTACACTCAGCACAGCTTAGAGAGTCTTCTTCCTAGAATTTCCAGAATCACTGCCACCCGCTAAGCCTCTTGAGATGGTAGTGGGTTACTTCGGTGTGACGGTGGTTGTCTTCATGATTGTCATCACGAGGTTGTGCTTTGTCTTGGTTTTGGGCATTGCCTCAAGATGAGTCTGCGATGAGATTGTCGTTCTTGGCTAGAGATAGAGAGCGTCTTCTCTAGTAAGGCAGAGATGGACTTCTTCGTGGGCTGTAACTTCATTTTCTGAAGTTGTGCTCTCCCTTTTGGTTGTTGTTCTGAGATTAGCGCACATAACGGCCTAAGCGGCCATCTTAGATCAGTGACTCGAAGACATCTTGGGGATTGATGCAGTCTTCCATGTTATGTTTGTGGCCATCGTGGTGCTTTGACTTGTCTTTCTACGAATGCTTCTTCAATGGGGGACGTCTTTGCACATCCCAGAGCTTGATGTTCATTACTTCTTGATAGATCTGAGCCCGAGATGTGTTAAGAGGAGTGTTGTCCTCATACTTTCCTTTAAAAGGTTGTTTTGAATTCCAGCCTTATTGATTGGGTTGTCCAGACTTAGGCTTAGCATCCTCTCCCTTATCGAGATTCTTCCTAGCTCGGAGAACATCTTCAACATTTATGTACTTGTCAACACGGGCACTGAACTCGTCCATGGTCTTGGGCTCCTTGTTGGCAAGTGAAAAGGAAAATGGTCCATGTTGGAGCCTTTCTCTTATGTAGTATAATCCAAGCCTTGCATCCTAGTCACGTACGTTCACTGTCTCCTTGTTGAATCGGGATATAAAGTCTCGGAGAGACTTCTTCTTTCCTTGCTTGATTTGGGAGAGGCATGAAATAGATTGATGTTGCACCTTGCTAGTGGTGAAGTACAGCAAAAATCTCGAGGACAGGTCCTCCCAATTAACAATGGACCTAGGAGTTAAGGTGGTGAATCATCTCAAAGTAGCTTTCTTCAGAGACAAATGGAAAGAACGACACATGAGAGAGTCAGCACCTCCAACAAATAAGAGTGCAGAAATGTAAGCATCTAAAAGCTCTTGAGGGTCTGTGATCCCATCATAGGCTTCAATATTTGTGAGATACTTGAAATGCTTAGGGATCTCGTAGGCCATCAATATCTCAGAGAAAGGTTAGTTTTGTGAAATCAAATTCCTTACTTTGTGTTCCTACTCTCTTGCACGGACAAGTTTAGCATTATGATTGGGATCCGCGATCCAAAAGTTTTCTAGAGGGCGAACCTCTTCCTGAGCTTTGATTCTTCAGTTTTCACGATTCCTCCTCGGAGATCAGTTCTCGCCTTCATGTTCCTAGTTAACAGCTCTTTCCAGGTGATGAATTCTTTCATCCTGAAATCTAACTAGAGAGAGCAGTTTTACTCTAGATAGCTTTTGATGAGAAGTTTCAGTAGGGTTGGACCAAACTTCTTCATTCTCCACTTGAGCTCCAAGGCGTTGTAGCGCTGATACTCGTTGTTCAGCATCTCCAGAAGGTGCTCTTTGTGGACTGAGACATTGCCTCACTTGAACTCGCGAGGGAGAAGGGGGAGATTCTCTCCAATGAAAGAAGTCTCTAGCCCGTCCTGCCTTGGTTCCGATTGGGCTGCAACTAGTTCTGGAATTGGCTTATGAGCAGGGACGGACGCCGGATGGCAATTTGGAGACAGTGGGTTATGTGCAGCAAAGACGCGATTCTGATTAGTTGAGGCTTGTTTTTTCCTCGTGTTAACCATGATGATGATGATGATGATGATGATGATGATGATGATGATGAGAATAGAAGTTTATCTATTCCAACAGACGACGCCAATGTTCTGAACAGAGTTCAAAAGGTTACTTGATTTGGTGGTTGAAGGTGGAAAGTTTCGTGGCACGATTACGGCAGTAGTGGTATGAAAGGGTGGGTACTTGCAAAAAAGTACTCTGACGCTCAAGTTAGACTGTACACAAGAAAAGCAGTAAATAGTATTAGATTATATACATACATTTGAGACCTTGCAAGACATTTATAAGAGTGTCTTAGGTTATGAGAATCATAATTCAATTTGAATTAAATGTCGTTATTTAGAATTTGAATCTATAAGATTCTTATATCTTATAACTAATTTTTCTATTTATGAGAGATGTAATTAGTGTCCATATTTATAAGAAATTTTATGAGAGATTTATATCTAATAAGTAGACAAATGTATTTATTAAGATAATGCATAATAATATCTAAATACTATTCTGGTGGATTGAGTTACTCTTGATTCGTTGACCCATAACGCGGTCCAAAACACATTAAAAAAAATGTTGTTTCACAATAAATTGTTAAGGATTTACTTAGAGCATGTTTAGTTCAATTTTTTTTCAACATTTAAGTTGTTACATGCTATATCAACGTTTTTGGGTTGTTTGAAAAAAAAAAAATCCATAGTTTTTATCTTGAGAAAAAAATTGTTGAAAGATAAACTTATGGTTGAGCGTTTTTATAAAAAACTATTAGAATTATTTCTCATTTTGATATGTAAATATTATTTTGTCTTCAATTAAATAATTTTTTTAATCAATAAAATATTTTTTATCATTACATACTTATTTTGACAATTTAATGCATAAAAACAAATTTTTTATCACATTTAAGCGAAAGCAGATTAGTTTAAAATTATTTTTTAATTAATATATTCAAACATAAAATATTTTTCTTATAATCGATTATAAAAAAAATTAATATAATAATTAATTATTAAAATAATTAATTTTCACAACTACTCTAAATACACACTTCATAATACTTCGACAAGACAAGACAAGCCAAAGTAGAAAATCATTTTGTTTCCCCAAAGGATCATATAGAAAAAAGTCCATTCCTGTGATTAAACTCTTGACTAGCCAAATTAATTGACTAACCTTTTCTTTTCTTTTTTTGGGCGGGGCTTTGACTCGTTGCAGTACGGAAAGAAAAATGCTGACTGAGGGGAAGGGGAAAAAAGCTGAGAAAGAAGCAATGATAGTGTTGCTTAAAAAGAGGAGTGTGAATTGAAAATAACCCATAAACGATGGATGAGAATCAATCATATCCAAGTTATCGCCTTGTCTTCGATTGAAGATCTATACCGAGCAAGACTTGAAAATATCCATTATCTAAACTTTTAATCATTCTCGACCACTAAGGGGGCCATTTCAATAACTTGTACCTGCGTAGTTTCAAATCTAACTGTTAATCCTGTTCTCAACCACAACCAAAATAAAAAAATGCTGTTCTCGACAGTTTACTTTGTCAATGTGGCCAAAAGAAAAGGGTGGGTAATAAAAAAAAAGAAAGGTCCTTAAAGTGGTAAGACCAGCCTTCAATCGTGACTAAAAGAAACAATTTTCGAGTGCTAGAGTTTTTTAAGCTCTTCATTGAGCCATTCAACACGCTTTAGCTGGCTGTGGAATGCAATTTAGTTCAATAAATAATTTTTCTTTAATGTTTATTCTCCACTCTTTAGTCTTTACGCATGCTAGAATTCTATTCTTTTCTTCGTTTGTTCCCGAAAAGCTAACACAACTAAGCACAAAGTCCACCTGAAATCCACAGCAAATACATTGTCAAGCTTTAATTTCCACCCCTTAATAGTAATATTCATACTTCCCCATTACATTTTCCTGCAAGTCATCATATCACAGTTGTGTCAATTTCTACCCCATCAAATTGCATAGTTTAATGTCTCCCTTAAAATTGCTGGATTTCTACTCCTCATTAAATTAAAGTTGGATTTACCATCCTCATTAAATTAAAGTTACCCAACCTTTATGGTGGTCACCCATATAGCTGGTTACAGATGTCCATCTAGTGGGCCTGGTTTCCCCACGTCACATCATTTAAAGAGTTCAGGAAAGACAATTTGAAGGACTACAGTGCGCACACTTACCGATCTGTTCTTTCTTGTATAGTACTACTACAATTTTATGGAAACATACTTGTGAAGCTGCCAGAATATCAAACCAGATTCTACAGAAATTGAGAATAGGCTTGAAAAGCTTTTGTACTTATCTCATTCTCGTAGATAAGTATAGATTGGGCTTTCACTGATGTCATAAATCAGATTAAAAGTCTTATGTACATAATTGACAGGATTATTCACTGAACAGACACTACCCTTCATATTCCAAACATAAAATACAAAAACATAAATATAATATAGTGATCAGGAGTGTTAAGTGTACCTGTTTATTTGAAATTATAGAAATATACACTTGCTTCTTTCAACATCCACCAAAGCAATTAAACAACAAGTTCAATAAATTTATTTGATGCCCACATTTTTGCAGCATCAGAAAGCTTGCTTCCCTCAACCTCCATTCTTCTCAAACGAAGGGATTTCTTAACGAACAGCTCAATAGCCTCAGATTCTATCCCAAAACAGTTCACAATATCTACATTTTCCAGGCGTTTGCAGCTCCTAAGCATAGAAACCAAAGCCGCACTAGTGAGTCCTTTACATCCTCTTAGCCTCAAATCAATCAAATGAATGCATGAAACCAACATTGAAATGAATTCCTTGTCAAGCAACATTTCATTATGTGACAAGTCCAATTTCCTCAACTGCCTCAAGTGCTGCCCCAAAGTGGCAAGCAATCCAGGTTCTCTTTCAACCACATCACAGTTTATCAGTGCCAATTCTTCAAGCCCATTACTCACTGCCATCCCAAGAGCCTTTAGGCCTTCACCAGTGACAAGACAACAACTTTGAAGCCTAAGACTTGAGAGGCCTCTGAAATTCACCGCCACAGCTGAAAGATGGTTGTTATTCAGGTCCAGAGGTAAACGAAGATCAAGTTTGTGTAGATTAGACCTGCATTGAGAAAAGAAATGTAGCAACCCCTCTCTGCTGCCACCATCATAAACCAAGAGTGAATTCAAAGAGTGACAATTCTCTGCAACTTTCAAGAGAACCCCATCAACCACACTCCTGCAAGTTCTGAGCTCAACTTCTTGAAGACCCTGCAAGCACTGAACAAAACAGGAGTAAGACCCACCAATACCTTGGCAACTCCGAAGCTGCAACCTCTTAAGCTTTTTGCAGCTCCTCCATAACCAACCCACTCCCCAGTCATCTCCACGGATACCCACCAAACAAAGGCTCTCCAACTCCAATTCTGCATCAAAATCTTCACTTTCCCAAACCCCATGTTGATTATTCAGCTCAGCTTCATGTCCAAGGCAATCATCATCATCATCATCAGAGCACAAAATGATTGACAACTCTTTCAAACAAGGAAAAGACAATACCCACCTGAGAAAGATGGGCCTGGAGAGGTTGATACACAGAGATGTCAACTGGGTACAAGCCTTAGAGAGAGAGGTGAGGGAGGTGAGAGAAACAGGGCCAGCCAAGAATCTGAGAGCAAGAAGCTTGGAACAACAGGAGGATACCACAGAGAGAAGGTGGCCTGAGACAGTGAAGGCTGTGGTGGTGGTGGGGTCAGAAGAAAGGAGGAGAGAGAGGGAAGAGAGAGAAGGATGGTGGGTGAGGAGAGACGTAAGGGAAGGGATCACAGAGAAGTGAGGGGTGACACGAAGGGAGAGGGAGGTTCTGGAGGAACGGTAGAGGTGGAGCCACCGCTTGCAGACAAGGGAGACAGAAGATGATGAAGATGAGGGAAGTCTTTGAAAAATTTCTTGGAGGAGTTCATCGCATAGGATTTTGTCCATGTCTCTCTCTCTCTCTCTCTCTCTCGCTGTGTGTCTCTGGTTCTCTAGCTCTCTCTGTGTATTTGTGTGTGTGGTACTTTGTGGTGTTGTGTTGTGCCAGAAGTTCTACAAAGGTCTGGCTTTTGATGAGAGAGGGGAAGTGAGGAGAGAGAAAGTTGATTAGGTGAGATAGGAAATGAAGCTGAAAGTGGCAGCTTGCTTAGAGTCTTAGACGCAGGTATAAAGGACGTGTAAGCCACGTCCTTGCTTTGGGATTGATTTCTCTGCGAAGAGGTAATGGCTCCTAGTCTAGGTAAAAAACCTGATTAGAAAGTAAGAGTATGTTTGGTTTTACGTTTGAAGTTTTAAACGTGTGTTGAGGTTTTTTGAAAGATGTGCATATTTGTTTGGGTATTTTTTCGTTTGTACTGTTTTAACGAGATTTGGCATGGGCCAACTGGTAAAAAACCTGTTATAATTAGATTTTTAAACATTTAAGAGATGAAGTCTAAAATTTACCAACGTTTGAGTTTTCTATTTTGTGAATCATAATAATTAAATTTATCATGATAAATATGTGTAAAAGGGCAAGAGTCTTTATGTAATTTTAATACATTAAATAATTTAAAAATAAATATATTTTTATTTATTAATAAGTTCAATTTAAAAGAGACTTATTTTATAAAAAAATAGCATAATAACATTTTAATGTTATTTTTTTTTAATAGTTTAAGTCTTGGTGGCTTCTCCAGTGCAACTGAGAATCATGTGCCACCGGTGGCATTCCATCTTCATCCAATATGAATTTGACACATAAGTAATTAGTCAAAGTCATCAATCCATGTCACAGGGATCTTTTATAAATTTTTATTTACTTCAATCTCTTGTTGAGGGTTGTTGTGCAAATTTAAAAAACTCAATACACCAATTTGTTAATCACAACCACAGAAATCAAATCACCATAAATCCCCAAATTCGTTGCAGGCACCCTCACCGTCTCTTCCTCTGACGGCCGGCCCAACGCTCCCTCTGACGGCCGAATGCTTCCATCTCATGGTCGGCGGCCGCTTGCATCTCACGGTCGTTGGCTCCCTGTGACGGTGGAGTTATTTATCGCGGAAGAACCCACATTTCGTGGAAGAAAGGTCGTGCCCTTACACGGGCATTTCGTGGAAGAACCCCTCATCGGCAACAACACGACACCACCCAAAGCAGCCCCAGCAGTCGCGTTCCAGCAAAGGTCAGTTCCTCTGTGACGTCACCATCTTGTTTCTTCTATCTGTTGCTAATTGAATTCCACCACCCACTGCTCTAAATAGATAGAAATGTGATATATAGAAAAAGTGTATCAAGAATCGCAAGGATGCAATCCGTAGCCTTGAAGACAAAATCATTGTGCTGATGGAAGAGGGTTCAGGGATTATTGGGTTTAGATGCAATCCCTAGCGAAAGAGGAACACCATACGATGCTGCGAAAGTTGAACTGACTGTGTGAAGATGCAATCTTCAACGAACGTCAAATGCAGCGAAGATGGACGTGCAAGGTCACTGCCGCTACTCGTCAGTCACCGGCTAACCGCCGCTGCGCGTCAGTGTTGATCTTAGTCCAGTTGCGAGGTTGTATCTTGGTTTTTCCAATCTTCTTTGTTCTTGTTTTGGTTGCTTATTACATGCTTGACAAAATGCTTGAACCATTACTATCTTCAAGATTGCTTCTGCTGATGCTTGAATCATTATTATTTGGTCGCTGTCTTTCCCCTTTATGATTGCCATTTGTTTAGCACGTACATGTAGTGGTGCACCTTGATAACCAGAAAAATTTTCTTAAAAAATTGATGTTTTAACATTTTCCATGTATAGCTATATATCCACAAACATACACCAGGAATGGGCTCCAATTTTGACTTTTGTTTTATTTCTATATTGGATTGGCCTAGGTTGCAAATCACATCACAGAGATTTTGAGATTGTTTACGGTGGCATTGTTTGGGCAAATTTGTTATTCTTGTAGTTTTTTGGGCTTAATCAATCACATTATGTACTAATGATGCAGATGAAGTTTTGTAATTTAGCAGTCAACTTTTGATTGAGTAATTGGAATATACACATAAATAAAATTCACGAATGGCCAATGCAGCGACTAATGTGGTCTGGTTTGGTAGCTATGTTTGATGTATATAATAGCGTATGCTCTTGTTCTCTATGTCTCAAATGATCAAGTCATAATCAATGTTTTTGATAAGGTGATTCTGTGCAATGTCTAGTACGAAACTGATGTCTGACTACACAATATGCAATTATAGAAGTAATGCTCTACAGTTTTTACACACATTTATATTATGTGGTTCATGTTAACAAAATCATATGTCTGTTTTTATTACTCTGTTAATGTTTTTCTCTGGTACCCGTGCTTACTCTGTGGAAGGAATCTCAGTATTTAAATCTTGGTGTTGTAATAGAACTTAAAATTTGTTAGCTTTTAGTTTTTTTGCTTATGTTTCTCTTAGACCCTTTTGGGAGGATGAAGATTTTCTGAGGAAAATGGATAACTAAGTGAGAAAAAGAAGATAGAAAAATTTTAAGGTCAAGAGCAGGGTTGAATTGGAGGAGCTGAGGTTGAAGAGGATGGTGGTCACAGATGATAGCCTGGAGCTGCTTTCCCGTTCTTTTTTTATTTTATTTTTTTAATTTTAACTCTCTAGTCCTTATTAGTTGTGAAGGGTTCACCATTTTAAGTTTCTATATCTTGATTTCACAATTAACATGTCTATCTCACAGGAGGGGAAGAAGGGCGACCTCCTGGTTTGGTTTCAGTGGATTCCTCAAGGCAAAGAATGTCAGGGCCCATTTTAAATTCTGTAAGTTTCTCAAAGTAGAAAAATTCAGTCACCAATGATTTTGCTATTATTAAGGATGTTATGCTGAGTTGTTTGGAGTGAATGGTTTCCATGTTGTTCCTTTTCAAAAATCAGATCATTGTTTCAGATATGTCTGTAACTTAAATGATTCTGACTATGATGTTTACTCTTGCAAACTCAATAATTGCATCATATGTGATCATGCAGTTATCAAGTGCCAATATCTTGGGCCAGTCAAGTGAATCATCAAGGCGAGTTGCTGTTTCTAGTAGCAGTGATGCATTTGTTGGTGTTGAGTCAAATATTCATACTCATATTGCTGAGGCTAGCCCTGGAGCAGCACACAGAATTTTGAGTGGGCAAAGAAGTTCATCGATTGGATCTTCTGATCCCAAGAGAGTAGTATCATATGGGAGAAATGCTTCTCATGTCAAGAATTATGACACTGCACTCGGGCATGGAGAGTTTGCAGTTAGAGAATGATGAGAGGGACCATTATTAATTTCTCAGCTTCTCATCTAGTAAATTTATGAGTTGATAGGCACTGCAAAAGTTACTTATGTTACTAAGTTGAGCTGTGAGGAAATTTGGGTTTGAACTTTGGAATTCTGGGTTTATATTGTTAACTCATCTGCTCATACTGATGAAGCTGAGAAGCTAAAATAATTTGAGCTAAACATGGGATTCTAGTTGCTGTAAAGCTCAAGTTTAATTGGCACTACGCTTCTGGCATGAACTCTTTAATTTTTTATGACCTCTTTTCCTGTGATTTATTGTATTGGTTTACCGGATGCTTACAGTGTCATGTGGACCGCAAAGAAATACTAGAAAAAATGTAATTAGCCATTGTACTCTTGTTGGATAAGATTCCCAAGTTTCCATGATGTAAGTGTCTGGAGATTACTCTGGCATTAGTGAGATTCCTATCAAGCTTAAATCATTGTATCTCTCTAGTTTTAACTTTTTCCTAGTTGCTATCTCTATACACCATAACATGACCCGGTGTATAGTAGCAAGCGCCCCATCTTTACACTATCTCAATGTTTGTATAATGATGTTTTGATTTATGTGAAAAAAATATGTAAGTTCAATATATAAGTATTAATTATAATACAAGATTTTAGAATAAACAAGTTATATAAAAAGAAAATAATGTACAAAATCATTTAAAAAATGCGATTCATTTTTCATTTAAAAATAAAAAATGAAAATGATCAGAGGTAGGTCAATGCTTCATTGGAGTCAATTTGCTTCTTTATTGGTCACTATATTGAGAAGATTTAAAAAATATATATGTTATCTACAATTATTCAATTATTATTTTATTAACTTTTTTTATAAAGGGCAAGGTAGACAAACCCAAAAGAAGGATCATGGCAAGTCTTTAATTAGCCTTCGTTGAGAATGGTTTCAGAATTCAAAATAGTACTATTATTCTTTATTCGACCATACAAAGTATAAATTACATAATAGAAAAATGTTCAAATGAAGGTTGTAATGTTTTTCAATTTGACACTTTTGTGAAGCTCTCTCTTCAAATTTTATGATTAAAGGAATTAACTCACACATCTAGAGAGAGGGGCGATGCTGAACTTTGCTCATGTCACAAATGTGTGAAAAGTGAGATTTGATCCAAAGTCCTAACAATCAACTGCAATAGATTTTACCTTCAAAATTGTAGCTTTCATTTGTTCTATAGAAACTTGGCATATATAATATTCATGTCATTAAAGTCAGCGTTGAGTGGTGAAGCTCGAAGCTTTTCATTTGGGGAATATATACCCTGTCCAAGAATTCATTCATAAAAGCATGCTCGCATAAATATATATATATGTATACTTGTAAACATTTTTAATTTTTTTTCTGGCTTTAAAATTCCGAAAACAAAAGCTTTCATAAATAAATATAGATTTTGAAGATATTATACTTTATTATCTTAGCTAGAAACCAATAGATAGATGAATCATACTTTCAATACAAGGGAACATTCAAGGCCATTTTGTGAACTCAAACGCTTTCAATAAAATGTAAAATCCAGTGGGAATCTGCAATACAAAGAGCATAACATTTAATAGTATTCAACGCAATGTGAAGACTTCTAGCTGTTTTACTCCCTTTCTGCATTGGTGGTGTACTAGGGCTGCTGCCAGTGTCCATAACACTGTAATAGCTGGTGGACAAAAATTGCACAACAATCACTTTCTATACCAAGTTACCAACATAAACCAAAAAGCTACATGTTTAAAACATATAGTTCATATATATATATATATATATATATATATATATATATATATATATATATATATATATATATATAAAGCTACAAAAATTACCAAACTCTTCCAATTGATTTGTCTTTTTTTTTTAATCCTTATCCTCTTTATTTTTCACCATCAAATGCAAATTTAAAACTTTACATGCTCCTGTAAACAGATGTTGACCTGGAAATAGTTTTCCTGTCCTAATCCATGTATTCAGTCCTCCACCAACTACCTCAAGCACCCCAAATCCTAAAAGTATGGATCCTGCATTGTAGTGCCTATCCCTGTAAGAGCCTTTGAGCAATTCTTTCCTCTCCTAAATTTGAGAAGCCAATAAATTAGGTACTCATCATAATTCATTCAGCAGTCTAGGAGTAAATCCATGGATTATATTGGTTACAATTTCAATCCAACATCCAGTAATTAATGAAACAATGCCACATGTCTGAAAGCTTGTAGCAAGATTAAAATAAATAAATAAATGACGTGCAAGGGGTAATTTTTTTCAGCTAATGATATAAGCTAGGGTCGAGTTCATAATTTGGAAAATCTATTTCATTACATCAAAGCAAACATTGTTTCCAAACACCATGTCAATTTGATTCCTACACAGGTATAGTATGGAGATATGACTTTTGTTAAAAAATTAACCTAACATTTATGAAGTATCTGATACGAATACGGGTACTTATCTAACATAAGTACGGCAGACATTATAAAGTATTATTATTTCATCATTCCTCCCATTTTCAGTCCTACCAAGCATACCATAAAGAAGTTTGCAGGATAACAATAGCAGCAATAGCAAGGGTACCTCAGTAAGTTGCTGAATTTTAAGTTCAACAGATGATGGTGGTGCTTCCAGTGGTTTCCCTTCTGGGGTGACTGGGGTAGGTTTCACTTGTTTCTTGAGCTAATTAATCTAAACCTTGATACTCTTTACTCGCCGCCATTGCCACCCCAAATATCCTGCCCACAAGGTATAGAAGAACAAAGAAGCCATCACAATGGGGTGTATGAGATTAAATGTTTTGCCCTCTAATAACTCAAACTCCCCATCAACAGCAAGTGCATCCTGTGTCAACAATAATCATTATTATTTGACAAAGAGAGACAACCATTAGAACAACAAAAGTGACTAAGCTGAATTGGATCATTATGTATAAAAGCAATTGGAGGTTGATCCTTGCCTTTTGTTCAGTTGATGAGTTCATTTACTGTAATCATAATAACTTAAAATTAATCTTCCCCTTTTAGTTATAGCCAGATTGTCTATTCCCTCACCCCAAAACAAAAATTGTGTCAAGAAGAAAATTATATTTCAGTTAAAATGTGGCTTCTACAAGCACAACTATCACAATGCTTGTCAAAATTTTGTTTCTGACAAAAATGATTATGGAAATGGCTACAATAATTAAGTAGTAAGCCACGTTAATATTCGATCATTAAGTAAGAACTAGTGAAGTAAAAATGCTGTCACATGACTTTTGCTTTAATTTCTTTGATTCAGTTATTTCTCTTGTACTCGGTTGAATAACAGAAAGGGGAAAAAAGGGTGGAAAAGGAAGGACGAAAATGGCAAGAAGGAGAGAGATCATGACCTTGTTTAGCGATGACATCACGACCTTTCTCTCTGTCTGCTTTTTTTTTCTCTCTCAGCTCCACTCGCATACCTGTAAAGGAATGACGATAGAATGTAAAAGGGTTATGGTTTGAAGACAAGGTTTTCAGACCAATGGGTGGTGGAACTCAATTAGTAACATATAGAAGAAACAAGATGGTGACGTCACAGAGGAACTGACCTTTGCTGGAACGCGACTACTGGGGCTGCTTTGGGTGGTGTCGTGTTGTTGCCGATGAGGGGTTCTTCCACGAAATGCCCGTGTAAGGGCACGACCTTTCTTCCACGAAATGTGGGTTCTTCCGCAATAAATAACTCCACCGTCACAGGGAGCCTACGGCCGTGAGATGCAAGCGGCCGCCGACCATGAGATGGAAGCATTTGGCCGTCAGAAGGAGCGTTGGGTCGGCCGTCAGAGGAAGAGATGGTGAGGGTGCCTGGAACGAATTTGGGAATTTAGGGTGATTTGTTTCTGTGGTTATGGTTAACAAATTGGTGTATTGAGTTTTTTAAATTTGCACAGCAACCCTCAATAGGAGATTGAAGTAAATAAAAATTTATAAAAAACCCCTGTGACATGGATTGATGACTTTGACTAATTGCTTATGTGTCAAATTCATATTGGATGAAGATAGAATGCCACCAGTGGCACATGATTCCCAGTTGCACCGGAGAAGTCACCTTAAGTCTTTGATTATTTTAAGAGAAAATGAATGAAAAAAAAAATGAAAAAAAAATGTCATTTTTTTCTTTTGACAGTGCAAAAAAAAAGATTATGTAATAGCTACACAAAAAGACCATTATACCCCCACTTTCATAACAGAGAATATGCATATCCGTTTAGACATTCGTGACTTCGTGTGAGCTCAGTGAGGAGACCTGATACCCCTTCCAACTTCTCCCCTGGCGTCTTTGTCGTGCAACGCTAACACCGTCGTCTTTCCTCCGACACTGTTGCTGCAGCCGCCGCTACGGCGTCCTTGCTCGCTCTCATCGCTTTGCTCAGATCATCGCTCAAATCTAGGCTCGCCGCATTTTTGCCATATTTTGAGCATTTTTTTGGTGGATACGTGAACAAACAAAGATTTGTTTTATCTGAATGTAAAAGATTTTTTGTATATGGAGAAGTCAGGGGAGGAAACATGGACAGAGACATGGTGGAAGGGGAAGCCACACCACAAGCGCCGCAAAGTGAAAAGCAAACGAGAACATGGAAGTTCAATTGCAGCGACAAACTTGACAAACATGGAGCTTGGCGTTGGCGTAGGGGTGGGCGTGGGGGAGCATGGGGTACGGAGAGAGAGGCTGAGTTTGAAACTTGCAGCCTTTGTTTTCATTTTTAAATAAAAGTGTATACAGCTGTATCTGATTTCTCAATAAAAGATTTTTTAAAACAATTATTTCACTTTATTTTTGTCTCTATAATGCAAACATTTATATAAATATAATTAATTATTGATATTCAATATCTTTTTATATATATATATATATATATATATATATTTCACATATATAAATATAATAATTATATTTATTTAATATGTATATTACTGTACTCATATTTTAATATTTTTAAAAAATTATTATATTTATATTTCATATCATATTATATCAAATACTCATTTATATTTGTGTAATATAAGACAAAAGTTTTCTCTTAAAAAAAATCTTTAAATTATTTTAAAATAACAAATATTATCTTTCATATATTTCAAAAATTAATTTATACAAATAATTTAAAATAAATGTCTTTAAGGCGAGTATAGCAGGAGTTGTAAAATTAATATATTTTATAAAATTTATTAATTATGAATTAAAGAGGCAAAATAAAGAATAAAAAATAAATTTATTTATTACATCACATAAAAAATATATTAATCATTTTATATGATTTCATTTTCTTGCTTCTCATTTTTTTCTCAACCAAAAAAAAAAAAACAAATTTTTCATTTTCTTTCTCTTATTTTTCTCTTCATCCAAACAACAAGAGAGAAAATATAATTTTTTCTTCATTTTTTCTTCTCTCTATTTTCTTTTCTTGCATTTTCTCTCTTCTCATTTTCTCTCCACATTCAAACAAAGGATAAAAGAATTTACTTTAAATTTTATGAACATTTTGTAAAAGTAATCCATCCTTATATATTACATTAGGATAAATTTTTTTCCTTGATTAATTTCTTATTCTATTTTGTTTTAAATAATGACATATGTCACTTTTATTTTTTTTTAAATTTAAAATTTAAATTCTTTTTTAATCTAATTATGTATATTTTCTTTATAATTTTAAGTATTTTTTCTCTTTTAATCTATTTTTCTAAATTCTACCTAATTTTTTTTTAAAAAAGCTTGCGTGCTAGTTGTTTGTGCAAGTAAGATCGTATGTAACTATACACTACGCTTAGTAATCTCATCTCATCTTGCGAGTACTCAATTGATACCAACCCACATGGGATGAGTCTGCTGCGGGGCAAATGCCGGTTTTAGTCAATCTATTTCATCTCACATCTTGCAGCTAAATAAATATTTATTTTATTTATCTATTAATAAAATTAATTATATTAATTAATTTTATTAATTTAACATTTATTTTAAATATACTTTTTAATTTATATAAGATTAAAGATTAATTTAGGATTATAATTAAATTTATATAAATTTAGTGTAAGATATTTATAAGTACAAAACGGAATGAATGCAAATTTTAATATTTTTCTTATGGAATAAGTGTGAATTTTAATTCTATGCATGCAAAACAAGATTAGATTGAGCAAAATTCCACCCTTTGCTCATCCCATTGCCAATCCTAAATTATGCACTACTCTGAAAACTAGTTCCGCCGGCTGTACGTTACATAGAAGTGACAAATATGTGTTTATGCTTCAACCAAAGTTCAATTGTTCTTGAATTGAACGTAGTTTAGACAGAAATTTTAGTTCATATAATTTTTAGAAAATAATACTTTTTCAGATAGATTCTTCACAAAACTCATGTCTCAATATAACTTTTAAAAAAAAAATGATGAGAGTTCTCAAATCGTTAATTTTGAAAAAATCATATTAACGCATAATTTTTTTGTAAAATTTCATGCAAGTTATTAAATAAGAAAATAATCATTTTATATTTTTTCTAGTGTGAAAAAATAAAAAATATATATATAATAAATAATATTAAATAAAATATAAAAAATATATATATTATTTAATATAAGAATATAAAAATTATATTAAATAACACATTAGACAAAACACACGTGATCCACTCAACTTGATCCGGCCATATTCAGGAATCTCATTGCTCACAACCAAACAAAACCGAAGTTTAGAGCGAGTGCGAGGGGAAATTGGTTTTGCCGGCTTGATACTATTTGGAACGTTGAAGTTCACGCTTCATAATGGACGCGTGTGTCTTTTCACCCCTATGCTCCATCAGCTTGTCCAGCAGGGTGTTTGAGACTTTTCATAATATGTTGTTGAATATCAAAATCATGCTCTGCTAGTAATAAATTTCTCATTTCACTAGCATAAAAAGCTCATTTTTATGCTCCTTGTTTCCACTGTTTTTTCACAGCCACATAAGCCACCTATGGTTTATACTCGTGATTTGAGACACTAATTCCTTCTTCTTCTTTTTTTGATGAACTTCGAGACACTAATTCATCCATCAAATATTTCACATAACACCCACGAATTTACGAAAAGATCTACACACAACCAGAAATTCAGATCATAAGTGTGTGCCCTCTCTACCTCAAATTTTAGACATGATGAAGGATAAAGATAAACAAATATAAATAAGGATAAATTTTTAAATTCTAAAATTTTTGCATAACATGCTTTTAATTTTGCTTTTGACATTAATCTTCTTAAATTTAATGTAGAGACATTTATAATATTTCTAACGAATTTTTGAACATTAACACTTTAAAAGAAATGACTTGCTTTTATAAGTAATATACTGTTGATAAATTTTTTTTTAACAAAAAACCATTACATTCTTTTTTTTATTTTCTTTTCTTTTCACTTTCTCTTCCGAAAATTTCAATTCTCTCATTCTCTCTTCAATCCAATGGTTGATTCCTTCTAGATCCAAAACTTCCAATGGCGAAGTAGTTCAACTATGAGCTCGACGGTGGTTGATGGTGACTCAGGTGGGTTGCAGATCCGACGGTCTTGGGTCTCTACTTTCCTTTCTGTTTCTCATTTTCCTCCACCCCACATTGTGGCCTCATGTTTTTCCCTCTTCCCTTTACTTTCACCTCCACCCATCATAGCCACCCACCACCATTCTGTTGACAATCGCCACACTCGCTGGTCCTGTTGCATTTTTTTTTTCAATTTCTTCCCCTCTTTCTTTCTTCTATCAACGTCGTACTCCCACCTACCATAGCCACCACCGTTCACCAGCGAACCCACCATCGTGACCCTCGAGCCCTTTCTTTCTTTTCTCCTTGTTCATCAACGGTTGCTACACACTCGTTCCCAACCACGTCTACTGCGCTCGGGAGACGTGACTCACTAAGCTATGGTTGATCCTTCACCTTCCACCCACACCCACGCTCATCGACGAATGCGACCGCACCATGACCAATCACCATCTTGCCTGTGTACTTACCTTTGTCCACCATTGCAACCATTGCTGGGGTGGGAGGTGACAATGAAAAAGAAAAGAAAAAGGAATTTGAGATATAGACCAAAAAAAGGAAGGAATTTGTTATTGTTTATCTTTTAACAAGGTTGTAGGTCAAACACAAGAACCGTTGATTAAATTTTTCACAAAATCAACTAATTTTTTCACAAATCAACGGTGAAAGGATGTGGAGCATCCATGCTCCTAATTCTTTTAAGAGCATTTAAAACGGCTCCAAAAATCATTAACCTTTTCCTCATAATTATTGCGACTCCCATCTTTCAAATTTCCATACACCAGTCCCTCTAATATTTCCTCAATAGTAAATCAAAATTTATCAACAAAAAAAAAACTTCAAAATGTAATAGATGACTATCATTTAATCGAAATTCTAAAGAGGGTTAAAAATGTTTTAAAGTGTAACACCCTAATACCTATAACCTAGTGTACCATTCATATACATGGATAAATAGTATTTGTAACACTCTCTATAGGGCATTACATTTTAGACTACAAACTTACCAAACTATAATTAAATTGTAAAATATTTCATGTTATAAAATATGGATTATAAAATTTCTTTTGTTAATAACTTAAACTTACCAAAGATATAGAAAATACTAAAATATTTCGAACTGATTAATATACATTACATACACCACATAACATTCAATAACATTCAGAACATAAAACTTACAGACTCAAAGAGAAAACAGTAACAACCCTATGACGGCTCCTACTCAAAGCACGGTAACAGACTTGACAAAACTCAAAACGCTCACATCCAGATGGACACGCCATACGACGATACCTCCACAATATTGCGTCCTCTCGAAATCAAGGAAGATCTCCGCTTCACCACCATAACAGACTTTACAAAGCATAAACATATAAGCAAAACAAGACAATAAAGAGATGAGATCCCCTACATCAATACCAACATGGCAATATAGAAACAATAAGAACAACTACGTCATTCAATATAAAATAAATAACACATACAGTCATTGTATCAAACACTAGATAATTTAATAGATAATTCAATAGATATAATTAACAAATAATTTAACAGATATATATATAAAAATCACAATGAGATGTCGACTGACTATGCATATGCATAAAAGATCAAACCCTGCTCTATGAAAATAACACAATTTCAAATATGAAGAATCCAGAAGATCTGTCAGCCTCAATGACAGTCTACACCAGACCGCGAAGAGAATAGTGTTTGTCGGGTCTCGTCAGTGCATTGCAATAGTTTTTCATGACCAGAGATGTAATATGTGATATAAAGATCACTAGATGAATCACTGCGCCTTGACGGTCCCAAGACTTATTGTACGATATGCACTATTCAATTCTAGTTCACTCCTAGGCAACAAAAGCCTTAACAGCCACCGATTGTATAAAATTCAATGCATGATAACTCAATACATAACACAAGCTACCACGGGCCATAAACCATATTTTAACAAAACTAGGTTCAGTACGTCAGCCCGACAGCAAACCACTGTTTTCTCAATCGTATAACACTTTTATCGCGTTTTCACAATCGCACAATATTTCTGTCGCGTTTTCAAATCGCGTAAACATTTTCTCAATCGCGTAAACATTTTAAATCATTTTCTCAATTGCATAGTTCAAAGATCCACGTTTTTGAAACGTATAAGGTTTTTTTACTATTTTTCACTGTATAAAATATTTCTTGACGTTCGAAATTTCATTTTGAAATTTTCTAAGTTTAAAATATCATTTGGACTTCAAATTCCCATTTTCTCATTAAAATACCTCTAAGTAATATGTTCTGACATTTTTCTCAAAAATATGTATTATTTTAATTCAATCAACATTAAAAAAATTCTCTTTCCATCTCCTTCACTAAAAATCCTTTAAACTTTAAACAAAAATACTTTAAATCTCAAACTATCATTCTAACTCATTATCCATGACCAAAATCCCTTTTACCCAATAATAAAAACTTTGCTCCATAAAATACTTTAAATCTCAAATCACCTTTAAAACTCCATTTCCATTTCTATTGCTAAAAATTATTATTTATCCAATAAAAGCTATACATTTCCACATTCCTCTTAAAAATCCTTTTAATTTAATTCCTTATCAAATATCCTCTAAATAATATCTTCCAATGTTTGTTCACATAAATTTCATTATCTTTATTAAATTATTCCTTTCGAAAATCATTCTCCATTTACCACACTTGAACACTTCTAAACAAAATACTTAATATTCCAAATCCTCTTTTCAACTCATTTCCTTTCTTATGATCAAAAATCAATCCTTTTTCCAATAATAAAACTTTGTTCACTTCCTTTATCAACTTGTAAAATCTTAATCCATAACCTTATTATAAAATCAATTAAATCCATGATTAATAAAATATTTTCACTTAGTTCACCCTAAAATAACCATGAAGGCCATGAGCCTCTTTAGGTCTTTGGACCAAAAATTCTTCCTTTTCACGTGATTCACAATCATACCCCATATATCAATCATCATATTTCTATTCTAACAAGTTCATGCATATAATTTAAGCAATAAAATCAAATAGAACAATTAATCACAAAACATTAAACTTACACACACAAGTGAACAAATTCACACTTGGATTGTTCAAACACTATCATTTCGTTCCTCGCCACCATGGATGGTTGATGAGGTTAATCTCCCTCTTACCTTGGATGATGATCAAAGCTCCTTGTTGTCCTTCTTCAAGTAGACTTTCTACACCAAGTTGAACTTAAAAACAAAGAAAACATATAATATTAGCATCCAAGGCTTTAAACTAAGATAATCATGGCTCAAAATCTTGGTTAGAACTTTGAAACAAGATTAAAAATGAAGATCAAAGACTTCACCTCAAAAACCTTCAAACTTTAAGCTTGAAGAAAAGATAGAAGATGATGGAACTAGATGTTGGTCACAACTATAAAGTGTCTTAGAATAGTATAAGGATTCAAGAAGTGGAGTTAGCTTAAATTATTGAAGAGTGGAGGGTGGTGTTGGGTGGTGTGGCCGTGAGCTTCCTTGGAGAGAAAGATGAGAGTTTTTTGTTTTGTTTATTTATTGATTAATAGAAAGATGATAGAAATGAGTTAAGTATAATATTTGTCTTCCAACAAGCATGCATGGTCGTGAAGTGCATAGGAGAAAGTCACCAAGTTTGACTAGTTCCTACTGGTGCAACTAAAGGTGTTATAACATGTATCACAAAAATGAATGTCCTGGGGCAATTCCTTGCTCTCCTAGCCATGGAACTCCAAGGGGAAAAACTAAGTAATCTTCTCCTACAAGCTTACCTCCATCAAGCATAGGAACTTCCTTCTCAAAGGGTCAAAGTTAAAAGGGTCATAACTATTATTGTTGACTAACTTTCATTAGTTCATTATAAAGATACTAGTTTCTAATTAGTTCATCAAAAGAAGACTAGGTTTCTATTAGTTGGGTGGCTAACTACTTACTTCCTATTGGTTACCAAGGATGAGTCAAGGCCACTAAGTTAGACTAAATCTCATTGGCTCACCTAAAAGTTGTTATAATTCATCATCATTAGCATCTAGGATATTTAGGCTTATAGATAATTATCCATCAAGATATTTTTCGGTATATTTTAACCAATGGATAATAGCTACTGCTTATAAAATTAATGTATATTATCCAATGGATAATAGCTTTACCCAATGGAAAATAACATTGTCCAATGAAAACTAAAACGAAACAAAATCATTGTAAAAGAAAATTTCAAAAATTGTTTCCGGTTTCAGGTTTGGTAAACTCCTCCGGCCTCGAATCAACAATCCAAAATTTTTTGAAACAATATTAAAATAATAAAAAATTCAGAAAAATTTACAAAAATCATAAAAATTATAAAACTCATATATATTCAGAAAAAACGAAATTCATGGTATTACAGTATTAGCTATGCTACTTATAACTTAAATATCATACTAATCCAAATCATTTAAGCAAATAATAATAGAGAGCCTTGCGAAAAACTAAAAGTTATACATACATCCTTGCCTCAAAAGGGCACAATGTATACATAAACCTTTCTATACAAACTTAAAGCAATGTAAATAAATACAAGCTTTATAACTAAACATAAAACTATTATTCTAGTCTTCATACTTTTTCTTCTTGCCTTTGGATGAACTCCCACCTAGAATTACATGACAACAAATAGGGTGAGAAATTATATTTCTCAGTATAAGTATACCAAAACTAGTAATTTAAACTTTCACATAGAATAAACTATACTAATACTAGTAAACAAACTAATACTTCCTGCATAAGAAACAAATACAAAACTTCCTCTCTATGTAACGTTTCTAAGCAAACTAAACTTTTGCTCTTATAACCGAAACCACGATGATATCGAACAACCGCCCATACAATCATTTGAAATCATCGACCAGACAACCACCTATACAGCTGTCACTGAAGGCACAAAGCAACACATACACAACAAACACACAAAATATAGCCAAACAAAGCAAAATCAAATAATGTAGTGATGAGATGATGTATGCTTAAAGGAAGGTGTATGCAATGTAGATGTAGTGTCATTATACTTAACTATTCCCCCTAAGTGTACAGGAATTTTGTCATGATAACATGTGACCTCTTATAGCCTACCCAGTAGGAACGAAGTCTGTTACCACAACACATGACCTCCTACCCGTAGACTACCAAGTAGTCTACCTTAACTGGGTGAATATTGTCACCAAAACTGAGTGGATATTGTAACACCCTCCCTAGGGTATCACATGTCTGACTCCTGACTCATAATCAAAAAGAAGTTTGCACAAGGTTTGAGTTATAAAAAGATGGGTTTTAAAATTTCTTTCTTGCTGAAACATAAACTTACTGAAATTCATAAGTATTACTGAAAATATATTTAGTATACAATATTAACACCAATTAATATTTAACAATTTAAAGAGAAATATAAAACTAACAGAAAACTCTCTCTTTTTAATAGTAGCAAACCCTATGACGGGTCCTACTTAATAGCATGGTATAACACTAACGATAAAACTTAACATACTCATTCCTTTTCTTGTATCCAACTCGATGCATCAGAACTCTACTCCTTGTCTACCCGGCACATCATCGGACCTGGGACAGCCACTCTTCAATGTTGTCAGTGATCTCAGAGTATCTACCACCCGTTATGTCTAAGACAACTCGTTCCTTCTACTGTATAATTTTAACAATACAGACACGGCAAGACAACATAACAAAGAGGTGAGATCACCAACGCCAATACCAACATGGTAGCATAGAGATAACACAAACAACATATCATACAGATAGATCATACCAGAATTATGATCATGCTATCAATATTAATCAACTATCATCATCCAATCATTTATCAGTTCAATTATCATAAACAACAATTACGATAATGCCCTTAACATTGTCTAATTATCATCATCATCATCCAAGTATTCAAAACAGTTGTCATAACCAATATTCCTCAATTAATATATCATACTGGTATAAATGTTCAGATTCATGCATGCGCACATAGACTCAGTTTTTCAAAAACAACTCCATGGAGGTTTTCACAAATTTCGAGGAAAATGCTCTGTTAATTGTCAGCCTTAGCTCAAAGACAATCTTCCAGTCGTTGAAAAGAATTGTGTTCTTGTCGGGTATCGTCAATGCGTTGCAACGGACTGCATCGCCAAGTGGCATATGGTCCAGCCTTAGCCCACAGACAAATATCCACTGGTCGACCACCGCGCCTTGACGCCCCTAAGATCCATCATAGATTTCACTATCAATTATCATTCCCTCTTCAACCACAAGGGCCAAAATAGCTTTTAGCTATACTTTATACAATGCACGAATATATCAGTGCAAGTCTAACCACAAGGGCCAAATCTTTTCAATTTCATTTGTTCAATTTAATCATATGCCTCAACGCATATTTTTCCAAATGCATGTACAATGCACCAATGCCAATTACAGGCATATCTTTCCAATGCATGTAAAATGCACCAAATGCCAATCACAGGCAAAACACGTCATTTTCTCATACAGTGTATGGACACTAGTTCAACAGTAATCATCATGTTATTATGTTTTTATAGTCATAAAATACCTTTGTTGTGTTTTCACAACCGCGTAACATTTCTGTTACATTTTCACAATTCCAAAACGTTTTAGTTATATTTTCACAATACCGTAACACTTCTGTTACATTTTCACAATACAGTAACATTTTTGTTACATTTTCAAAATACCGCAACTCTTCTGTTGTACTTTTAAACCATGTACTAATTTTTCAACGTTTTTCTCAATCGCGAAAAAATATACATTTCTCAAATCGCATAGTGTAACATCCCAAAAAATATCTGTTTAAGTATAAATGATCATTTTATATTATTCTTGATTTTTAGGAATTTTTCTGGAATTTTTCAGAAATGTCGAATATTTTAATATATTTCTCGTTTTGCATGCACACTGAGCTGAGAATTGCTGAGGTCAGTATAACGCTTCGGAAATTAATTATTTTACCACAAATAGTCATTTTCTAATATTTGTGATTTGTGTGAATTATTTCAGAATTTTTCGGAAACGACGAATATTTTAATATATTCCTCGTTTTGCGCGAATATCGAGTAGAGTCGAAAAACGACTATAATACTTCAAAAATTAGAAAATTATGTGACGAATAGTCGTTTTATAATATTTGCAATTTTTGAGAATTTTCTGAAAATTTTCTGGAAACATCGAATATTTTAGTATATTCCTCGTTTTGCGTGTGCACTGAACAGAACCGGAGAAACACGATGTTTTCTCCGCGAACCTTAGACTATGGACATGTCAACGGGGGATCTTACTAAACCCGAGACTAGACACAGTTTACGATGTTTCATGTTTTTCGAAAAATTCTAACAGATAGAACAAAATAATACTGCAAAAAAATTTATCTATCGGATTAATTAAATACTGACTTCTGTCAACTGTAACTATTATCCGTTGGATAATATCATGTAACAAAAATCCTATCACATTATCCAAATGAAATCCACTTTATGTCTAATCAATCCACTTTAATTCAAATTTAATGTTAAATAATCAAAGCTTCTTTGAGAAGTTTTGACCAAACAATGACTCAAATGCCCTTAGCTTCCAAGGGAAGCCAAAAATTCCTCTCCCTCCTCTCTCTCTCAAGCTCGGCAGCGGCCCACTCAAAGGGGGGAGATTATTTTCTTTCATTTAATCAATTTACCACACTTTAATTCATAATTTCTCAAGACACTTTCTCTCTCTACCCTTTCTTCTTCTTCTCCATTTTTCTTCTTCTCTTCCTTCTCTCTACCCATTGCTACGGCAGCCCCTCCCTCTCCCCACTCAATCTTCACAAAATTTACATCTAAATACATTTCCTAAATCTTCTCATCATTCTAAACACTTTTTCTTCTTGGAGTTTCTTGAAAATCCATCATCTTCAACACTTTCTCCAAGCTTCAAGTCTTGAGCTTTTTGGGTAAGTTTCAAGACCTCTCTTCCTTTCTCTTCATTTCTGTGGTCATGGTCTCTTTGGTGACCATCCATGGCTTATTTTCAAGCATTGGTGTTGATTTAACAAAGTTGAAAATTTCTAGGGCTTGGTGGAGCTCAAAATCCGAAAAACTACAAGAAGATTTCTTGGTGTTTCTTTTGTTCTCTTCATTTGGGTAAGAGGAAGACACTCCTCCTCAACCTCTCTTAGAATCTAGGAACTTTGATTTTGTCATTTGTGGAAAAACCCTAATGAGGGTTATTCTTTAATTTCGTAATTAGTATGCTTGTGTGTTGATTTTATTTTGTTTATGCTATTGGATTGGTTTGTTGTATTTAATGGTATATTGGATTGGATTTTGTGATTGAAAATGGAAGAAAAATATTTGAGAACCCTTCTTGGAGGGCCACGGTTTTAGGCTAGAATTTAGGTAAATTTGTGATTAAGTTATAACTAGCATAAGACTTAAATTGATCAATGGATAAAATGGAATTGAATGGAAGAAAAATTTGGAATGGAAATTCCTAGGGAGGCTACGGTTTTAGGCCAAGAAATTAGGATTCTTGGTGAGCTAATTTAACAAGTGAGCAATTAAATGAATTAAGAGAATGGCATGTAATGTGATGACTTGAAAAGATTTGGAAATGAAACCCTTGTGAGGCCACGGCCTCTAAGGCCTTTTGGGGCATAATGTTGTGACTTTGGTAACTTGGAAGCATGAGCAATTAGGTAATTAGAAACCTATGTAATGAGTTGGATAATAAATAAATCGGGAGAATTTAACATAATTAAAGATTATGTAAATTTTAAAGGACTAAGAATGTGATTGTCATAAAACTTAAGGTACTTCCAAGTGAGTGAAGAACAAGAAAGTGTGAGGTCTAAGAGCTTAAATAATTTACAAGTTGCGAGAAATTAAATTACCTTGGGAGATTTAATTAATTGTGCAAATTGGATTGGACATGAACCTTAAAAAGGGAAACAAATTCTAAGATAGAATTCATAATGGACCTAAAAATGCACCAATTGATTTGATCCCTATGTCGTAAAGTTATGGGTCCATGTGATTGATTTGATCCTTATGTTGTAAAGTTATGGGTCCATGTGAGTGACCATTTGTATATTGATGCTTATATTGGCCATTGTGGCATATTATGGAATTGTATGAGATTGTGAATCATACATGTTCATGCATAGAGTCTTATGCATTGTGAATGTCCTTGTGGACTGTTGTAAGGCCAAGTTGCCTAGGAGATTGAACACACCTTTGTGCGGGTGCGAGTAAACTAGTGTGGGTCTTGTTATGACCTCGGGGGCGTCGGGGTGCGGGTCCTTCACAATGGGCAGTTGATAGCTCTTCTACCCCTGGGGTAAACCGATGCAAACACAACGACGATCCGGACTTGACATTGTCCTATATCGTGATCGAGCGCGGACTGTCTGTACAATGCCTGATGTGCACGTAAAAATTATTGATTAATAGCACTTTGGCCGCGGCAGCCGAGTTACAGACACGTCTCCTGATCTTTCTCTCCGACTATTTGAGTCTAGCTCCATGGAGTAGGAATTCGGGAAAGCATGCATGTTTATCATGATATATTATGTCATTATAAATCATTATTTTCCATAACTATGACTTGTTTGATCATTACTATAATTCTGCCTGAAACTGCTTATCTGATTACTGTTGAATTTACTATTTATTATTTGGATATACTGTTCTTGAATTGCTACTTAGGCGTGTTGCGCCGTTTTGTTTCTAGCTGCTATAATTGGTAATAATGGTAGGATGTCTTACCTCTTTCTTGTATCTCTATTACTTGTTGTATGCGCGTGTACTGTATTGATTGAAGATGACGGCAAGGAGACGGAAGATCCTGAGTTTCCCGGCTTCTGGCCTGAATAAGATTAGCTTCTACTGAGACGATGGTGGCACGCATGCGCGAATTTCTAGGTGATGTGCGTCTGACCTTCCTCGGATGGCCAGAGTGCTGGCATATCAACTTGACTTCCGATCGCTGCATCTACCTGGGAGATGTGTCGATTGCCCTAGCCTGGAGACTTCATGAGGCGCCTGTCCTCACCTGCCATGTCAGCCTGCGGTTGGAGTTCTACCTACCCATCCGAGAGATGTGGGGTGATCGTTACTACACCCCTTGGGAAGACTCTTTTGATTCTACTGCTCGGGCTCCTGCCCGTGGTTCCGTGGTTGCCATGGAAGTTTCCTCTGAAGAGGAGGATCCTGCTGAGGACCCGAATACGGTCCCTCCTCATCTGAGGGACTAATTTTACTGGCAGCTACTGATGGCTACCAGTGTTTTATTTTGGGGGCTTGATGTATTATTTTTGGTAGGCTGTATATTTTGATATCTCTGGGGTATATTTGTATAATCCTTTGGGGCAGGTATAGTTTTGTTTTTTAGATATTTCAGGCTTGTATCTGAGTATAATTGATGTCAGCACATTATATATATACCTATATGCATGTTATTCAGATGTGAATTTTGTCTACTATTGTATTCTTTACCATCATTTATATTCCACATTGTTAAAATGATTATAAAAAAAAAATATACTGCTATTTTTGCTCATGTACTTAAGCATCGAACAAGTTAAACTTAAACTAATGAACCAGGTCTTGATTTGTTAAAACTTTACTCTTCCGCATTTTCTTTTATTTGACAATGTGACGTTCCCTCCCAAAAAGGGGTGTTACATTAAGTTGGTATTAGAGCCCCAATTTGTGTTACTTTGGGTCTTGTGTGTGAGTCTGTCTTGTTTGTGTTGCGTGAAATCTCTGTGGTTTGTGTTTTGAAATGAATTCCTCTAACTTACCTTGTGGTTTTCAGTTAACCTGATTTGAGAAAGAGTAAGATGGCGAGAAGTGGAGAAATTGCAGCTGCTGTAGAGGCGATGTAGCGGATGGCGGAAGTCATCGCGCAGTAAAATGAGCGTGCGACTCAACAACAAGAAAGAGCTACTCAACAGCTTGAGGCAACTGCTGATGCACAAAACTTAGCAGAGTTTCGTTGTCACAAGCCTTCACAATTTAAGGGAGAATTTGATCCAGACAAGGCTAGTTTGTGGATCAAGGAATTAGAGAAAGTCTTTCATGGCATGAACTGTGCGGAAGACAAGAAGGTGAATTATGCTACTTTCATGCTTGTGGGCAACGCCGAAGACTGGTGGAACGGAGCTCAAAGAGCACTGGAAGTCGAAGAAACTGACATCACATAGGATGTGTTTAAGAACAAGTTCTTGGACAAATATTTTCTTGCAAACGCGAGACATGCGAAAGAGATGGAGTTCCTCAACTTGAGACAGGGGAACATGACCGTCAGTGAGTATGCAGCCAAATTTGAGAACTTGGAGAAATTTTCGACGTAGTATCAGCATCAGACAGATGAGTCTTGGAAGTGCTGGAAGTTCACTGAGGGATTGAGTTATGAGGTGAAGAAAGCTGTGATCACCCTGAAGATGAAGGTATTCTCAGAACTGTTAGACACTTGCTGTGAAGTTGAAGCCTTGGAACAGGCTAGAGACTCGAGAAACAGGAACTTTGGGCCTGTACGGTCCCAAAGAGGTGGAGGCAGTGGTTCAAACCGCTTCCAAAAGAAACCCTTTTCCCGACCAGCGGGAAATCAGCAACAAACTGGTAGAGGTTCTATTGGGAACCGAACTGGTCAGAATGTGACATATCCCTCCAAATGCCTAAAGTATGGGAAGGATTATCTCACGAGAGACTGCACGATCAAAGGAATTATCTGCTTCAGATGTGGCAAACTGGGCCACATGTCCAGAGACTGCAATCGAACGAAGGCTGAACCTTCAGTCAATGCAACCCGAGCCAAGAAACCACAAGCCGGAGGTCGAGTCTACACCATGAGTGGAGCTGAAGCCTCCGAATCCGAAGACTTGATTCAAGGAGAAGGCACTACAGAAGGTAATCTTTTAAAAGTACTGTATGACTCTGGGGCAACCCATTCTTTCATATCATATGACTGTGTGCTACGACTTGGCTTACCTATGTCCGAACTACCTTTTGAATTGACTGTTTCAACCCCCACTGATAAACCGGTAGTTACTACCAAAGTCTGTTTGAAGTGTCCCTTAACTGTTGAAGGTCGAATCTTTTTTGTCGATTTGATCTGTTTACCTCTTTCACAATTAGATATAATCCTTAGGATGGACTGGTTATCTTCCAACCATGTTCTGTTAGATTGTTCTAGAAAAATCATAGTTTTCCTTGTGGATGAGGATTCTAGATACTTGACGGCTAACCAAGCACGAGCTTTCTTGAAAGAAGGAGCTCAGGGATACATGCTGCTATCTTCTTTGAAAATCGAGAGTGAGGCTGATCTGGACACTATTCCGGTAGTGAAAGAGTTCTCTGAAGTCTTTCCAGAAGAAGTACCTAGTTTACCACCGACACGCGAGATCGAGTTTGCTATTGATCTGGTACCAGGAGCTGGTCCCGTGTCTATAGCACCTTATCGAATGTCGCCAACGGAATTGGCAGAGCTCAAGAAACAGCTAGAAGAGCTTTTGGAGAAACAGTTTGTTAGACCGAGTGTGTCACCGTGGGGAGCACCAGTATTGTTAGTTCGAAAAAAGGACGATACCTCAAGATTGTGTGTGGACTATAGGCAATTGAGCAAGCTGATGATCAAGAACAAGCATCCACTCCCAAGAATCGACGACTTGATGGACCAACTGAAGGGAGCAGCGATATTTTTGAAGATCGATTTGAGGTCTGGGTACCATCAGATAAGAGTGAAAACAGAGGATATACCTAAGACTGTTTTTCGTACCCGATACGGTCATTACGAGTACCTTGCGATGCCGTTTAGTGTGACAAATGCGCCTGCTATCTTCATGGACTACATGAACAGGATCTTTCGTCTGTACTTGGACAAGTTTGTTGTCGTCTTCATCGACGATATCCTGATTTATTCCCCGAACAGGGAGGATCATGCTGAACACCTCAGCATAGTTCTCCAGATTCTAAAGGAGAAGGAACTGTATGCTAAGCTGTCAAAGTGTGAGTTCTGGCTTGATGAGGTGAAGTTTTTAGGCCATATGATCTCGAAGGAAAGGATTGCAGTGGATCCGTCGACAGTAGAGGCAGTGCTACAGTGGAAAAGGCCGAAGTCAGTGATGGAAATTCGTAGCTTCATGGGATTAGCCGGATATTACAGAAGATTCATAGAAGGATTTTCCAAGATTGCTGGACCGCTCACTCATCTGACAAAGAAGGGCCAAGCTTTTGAATGGACTGATAGTTGCGAGCAAAGTTTCCAAGAGTTAAAGAAACGGCTAACTACCTCACCGGTGTTAGTGCTACCTGATCCAAATGAACCATTTAAGGTGTACTGTGACGCCTCGTATCAAGGATTGGGATCTGTTCTTATGCAGCATAGAAGAGTGGTAGCTTATGCTTCACGACAGTTGCGAGTGCACGAAAAGAACTACCCGACACATGATTTGGAACTAGCAACTGTGGTATTTGCTCTAAAGATATGGAGACATTTTCTCTATGGAGCAACATTCAACATCTTCAGCGACCACAAGAGCTTGAAGTATTTGTATGACCAGAAAGAGCTGAACATGAGGCAGCGGAGATGGCTAGAATTCCTGAAGGATTATGATTTCCAACTGTTGTATCACCCTAGCAAAGCAAATGTCGTGGCAGACGCCTTGAGTAGGAAGACTGTCAGTGTTTCTGCCCTGATGATTAAGGAAAGAGACCTCATAGAACAGTTTAGGGATGTATGGTCGTTTGTTAAGTTGGAACCTGGAAGAATTTGTATGAATATGGTCACCATCTCAAGTGAGCTAATGGATGACATACGGGAAAAACAGAAGGTTGATGAATTCTTGCAAGAAGCGAGAGAACTGATGAGGCAAGGCAAAGAGACAGAATTTGAAGAGGGAACGGATATAATTCTGAGATTCCGAGGTAGAGTTTGTATTCCCCATGACCGAGAGCTTAGGCGATATAATGTGGAACATACTCACACCAGCAAGCTGAGTATGCACCCAGGCATAACTAAGATATACCAAGATCTGAAGAAATTGTTCTGGTGGCATGGAATGAAGAGCGACATCACTAGATGTGTGTCGACTTGTTTAGTTTTTCAAAAAGCAAAAGTGAATCATCAAAGACCAGCAGGATTGCTGCAACCATTGTCTATTCCTGAATGGAAATGAGATAGTATTGCAATGGATTTTGTTGTGGGTTTGCCAAGGACAAAGAAAGGGCACGATTCAATTTAGGTAATAGTGGATCGACTCACGAAGTCAACCCATTTTCTCCCGATCAACATAAGGTACAGTTTGGAGAAGTTGACCCAGCTTTATATTGGAGAGATCGTTAGGCTGCATGGTGTGCCTACGAGTATTGTTTCGGATAAGGATCCGAGGTTTACTTCAAAATTTTGGCAGAGTTTACAGGCATCATTGGGAACAAAGTTACGTCTGAGTTCAGCGTACCATCCACAAACCGATGGTCAATCGGAAAAGACGATCCAATCTTTAGAAGATTTGCTTAGAGCTTGTTCTGTGGAATAAACTGGATGTTGGGATGAAGTTCTACCATTGATAGAGTTCACCTACAACAACAGTTATCATTCGAGTATAGGGATGGCACCCTATGAAGCTCTGTATGGACGATGGTGTTGAACACCATTGTGTTGGTACCAAGACAGTGAGCGTCTTACGATTGGACCAAATATCATTCAGCAGACAACAGAGAAGGTTAAAATGATTCAAGAGAAGATGAGAACTGCTCAGAGCCGGCAAAAGAATTATGCAGATAAGAGGAGAAAGCCTCTTGAGTTTGAGGAAGGTGAGCATGTATTCTTGAAAGTCACGCCCACGACTATGGTCAGCCAGGCTTTGAAATCTAGAAAACTCACTCCAAAATTTCTTGGACCTTACCAAATTCTTCGCCGGATAGGTCCAGTAGCCTACCAGATAGCCTTACCCCCTTTTCTTTCCAACATACACAATGTCTTCCATATGTCACAACTGCGTAAATATTTACCTGACCCAAGTCATGTCATAGCACCGGACACAGTACAGTTAAAAGAGAACTTAACCTATGAGGCGCCTCCTGCGAGAATCGAGGACCGACTGATAAAGCAACTTAGAGGCAAGGAGATTCTATTAGTGAAAGTGATTTGGAATGAAACAACTGGTGACGCAACTTGGGAGCCGGAAGACAAGATGAAGGAGCAACATCCAGAACTATTTTGAGGTATGTAAATTTCGAGGGCAAAATTCCTTTTAGTAGGGGAGTGTTGTAACATCCCGAAAAATATCTGTTTAAGTATAAATGATCATTTTATATTATTCTTGATTTTTAGGAATTTTTCTAGAATTTTTCGGAAACGTCGAATATTTTAATATATTCCTCGTTTTGCATGCACACTGAGCTGAGAATTGCTGAGGTCAGTGAAACGCTCCAGAAATTAATTATTTTACCACAAATAGTCATTTTCTAATATTTGTTATTTGTGTGAATTATTTCGAAATTTTCTGGAAACGGTGAATATTTTAATATATTTCTCGTTTTGTGCGAATATCGAGCAGAGTCGGAAAATGACTATAATGCTTCAAAAATTGAAAAATTATATGACGAAAAGTTGTTTTATAATATTTTTAATTTTTGAGAATTTTTTGGGAATTTTCTGGAAACGTCAAATATTTTAGTATATTCCTCGTTTTGCATGCGCACTGAATAGAACCGGAGAAACGCGATGTTTTCTCCGCGAACCTTGGACTATGGACATGTCGACGGGGGATCTTACTAAACTCGAGACTAGACACAGTTTACGAGGTTCCACGTTTTTTGAGAAATTCTAACAGATAGAATAAAATAATACTGCAAAAAAATTTATCTGTCGAATTAATTAAATACTGACTTCTGTCAACTATAACTATTATCCATTGGATAATAACATGTAACAAAAATCCTATCACATTATCCAAATAAAATCCACTTTATGTCTAATCAATCCACTTTAATTCAAATTTAATGTTAAATAATCAAAGCTTCTTTGAGAAGCTTTGACCAAACAATGACTCAAATGCCCTTAGCTTCCAAGGGAAGCCAAAAATTCCTCTCCCTCCTCTCTCTCTCAAGCTCGGCAGCAGCCCACTCAAAGGGGGGAAATTATTTGCTTTCATTTAATCAATTTATCACACTTTAATTCATAATTTCTCAAGACACTTTCTCTCTCTACCCTTTCTTCTTCTTTCTCCATTTTTCTTCTTCTCTTCCTTCTCTCTAACCATTGCTATGGCAGCCCCTCCCTCTCCCCACTCAATCTTCACAAAATTTACATCTAAATACATTTCCTAAATCCTCTCATCATTCTAAACACTTTTTCTTCTTGGAGTTTCTTGAAAATCCATCATCTTCAACACTTTCTCCAAGCTTCAAGTCTTGAGCTTGTTGGGTAAGTTTCAAGACCTCTCTTCCTTTCTCTTCATTTCTGTGGTCATGGTCTCTTTGGTGACCATCTATGGCTTATTTTCAAGCATTGGTGTTGATTTAACAAAGTTGACAATTTCTAGGGCTTGGTGGAGCTCAAAATTCGAAAATCTACAAGAAGATTCCTTGGTGTTTCTTTTGTTCTCTTCATTTGGGTAAGAGGAAGACACTCCTCCTCAACCTCTCTTAGCATCTAGGAACTTTGATTTTGTCATTTGTGAAAAAACCCTAATGAGGGTTATTCTTTAATTTCGTAATTAGTATGCTTGTGTGTTGATTTTATTTTGTTTATGCTATTGGATTGGTTTGTTGTATTTAATGGTATATTGGATTGGATTTTGTGACTGAAAATGAAAGAAAAATATTTGAGAACCCTTCTTGGAGGGCCACGGTTTTAGGCTAGAATTTAGGTAAATTTGTGATTAAGTTGTAACTAGCATAAGGCTTAAATTGATCAATGGATAAAATGGAATTGAATGGAAGAAAAATTTGGAATGGAAATTCCTAGGGAGGCTATGGTTTTAGGCCAAGAAATTAGGATTCTTGGTGAGCTAATTTAACAAGTGAGCAATTAAATGAATTAAGAGAATGGCATGTAATGTGATGACTTGAAAAGATTTGGAAATGAAACCCTTGTGAGGCCACGGCCTCTAAGGCCTTTGGGGCATAATGTTGTGACTTTGGTAACTTGGAAGCATGAGCAATTAGGTAATTAGAAACCTATGTAATGAGTTGGATAATAAATAAATCGGAAGAATTTAACATAATTAAAGATTATGTAAATTTTAAAGGACTAAGAATGTGATTGTCATAAAACTTAAGGTACTTCCAAGTGAGTGAAGAACAAGAGAGTGTGAGGTCTAAGAGCTTAAATAATTTACAAGTTGCGAGAAATTAAATTACCTTGGGAGATTTAATTAATTGTGCAAATTGGATTGGACATGAACCTTAAAAAGGGAAACAAATTCTAAGATAGAATTCATAATGGACCTAAAAATGCACCAATTGATTTGATCCCTATGTCGTAAAGTTATTAGTCCATGTGATTGATTTGATCCTTATGTTGTAAAGTTACGGGTCCATGTGAGTGACCATTTGTATATTGATGCTTATATTGGCCATTGTGGCATATTATGAAATTGTATGAGATTGTGAATCATACATGTTCATGCATAAAGTCTTATGCATTGTGAATGTCCTTGTGGATTGTTGTAAGGCCAAGTTGCCTAGGAGATTGAACACACCTTTGTGCGGGTGCGAGTAAACTAGTGTGGGTATTGTTATGACCTCGGGGGCGTCGGGGTACGGGTCCTTCACAATGGCCAGTTGGTAGCTCCTCTGCCCATGGGGCAAACCGATGCAAATGCACCGACGATCCGGACTTGACACTGTCTTATATCGTGATCGAGCGCGGGCTGTCTGTACAATGCCTGATGTGCACGTGAAAATTATTGATTAATAGCACTTTGGCGCGGCAGCCGAGTTACAGACATGTCTCCTGATCTTTCTCTCCGACTGTTTGAGTCTAGCTCCATGGAGTAGGAATTCGGGAAAGCATGCATGTGTATCATGATATATTCTGTCATTATAAATCATTATTTTCCATAACTATGACTTGTTTGATCATTACTGTAATGAATGTCTGCCTGAAACTACTTATCGACTTATCCGGTTTGTTTCTAGCTGCTATAATTGGTAATGATAGTAGGATGTCTTACCTCTTTCTTGTATCTCCATTATTTTTGTTGAATTTATGTGCGGATTTCTAGGTGATGTGCATCCGACCTTCCTCGGATGGCCATAGTGCTAGCATGACTCGTTTATTATTATTGGAGTTGCAATTTCTTGCGAGACGATGGCGGCACGCATGTGCGGATTTCTAGGTGATGTGCATCTGACCTTCCTCGGATGGCCATAGTGCTAGCATATCAACTTGAATTCCGATCGCTGCATCTACCTGGGAGATGTGTGTTGGTGTATGCCCTAGTGGCCAATACGTTTTGTTTGTATTTACATACATTATATTATGCTATTTTTATTATGTTCTTTTTTTTTTTTTTGGTTTGGATATTCTTGTTCTTGAATTGCTACTTGGGCGCATTGCGCCGTTTTGTTTCTAGCTGCTATAATTGGTAATGATAGTAGGATGTCTTACCTCTTTCTTGTATCTCCATTACTTGCTGTATACGCGTGTACTGTATTGATCGAAGACGACGGCAAGGAAATGGAAGATCTCGAGTTTCCTGGCTTCTAGCCCGAACAAGATTAGCTTCTACTGAGACGATGGCGGCACGCATGTGCGGATTTCTAGGTGATGTGCATCTGACCTTCCTCGGAGGGCCATAGTGCTAGCATATCAACTTGAATTCCGATCGCTGCATCTACCTGGGAGATGTGTCGATTGCCGGAGCACCACTTGGAGACGTCATAAATAGAGGCGCCTGTGTCCTCACTGCCATGTCACTGCACGGATGGAGTTCTACCTACCCATCCGAGAGATGTGGACTACCGTGATCGTTACTACACCCCCTTGTCACGCTTCAAGGGAGGACTCTTTTGATTCTGGATGGGTTGAGGTTGAACTTCTTATTGCTCGGCTCCCAACGTGTGGATTCCCTAGCCTGGAGACATGGAGGTTTCCTCACCGCCAGGAGGAGTTCTACCTACCCATCCGAGAGATGTGGGGTGATCGTTACTACACCCCTTGGGAGGACTCTTTGATTCTACTTGCTCGGGCTCCCCCTTCCGTGGTTCCCATGGAGGTTTCCTCCGAAGAGGAGGGCCGAGGACCGGGATGCACGGTCCCTCCTCATCCGAGGATCGATTTTACTAGCAGCCTATTGATGGCTACCAAGTGTTTTATTTTGGGGGCACGATGTATTATTTTTGGTGAAATTTGTATATTTTGATATCTCTACGGGGTATATTTGTATAATCCTTTAGGTATAGTTTTGCTTTTTGGATATTTCAGGCTTGTATCTGAGTATAATTGATGTCAGCACATTATATATATACCTATATGCATGTTATTCAGATGTGAATTTTGCCTACTATTTTATTCTTCACCATCATTTATATTCTGCATTGTTAAAATGATTATAAAATAAAAATATACTGTTATTTTTGCTCACGTACTTAAGCATCGAACAAGTTAAACTTAAACTAATGAATCGGGTCTTGATTTGTTAAAACTTTACTTTTTCGCATTTTCTTTTATTTGACAATGTGGCGTTCCATCCCAAAAAGGGGCGTTACACATAGTATTTTTCCACTGTTTCAAAATCGCGTAACTTAAAAATCATTCTTTTAAGTCGCGTAAATCATTTTCCATCATTCTCAAAATATTTAGAACACTTTCCAAATCACATAACTATTTTTTGTCATTTTCACAATCACGTAAAAATATTCTATCACTTTCTAAATCTCATAGCAGTTTTCTGCCATTTTCACAATCACGTAAAAATATTCTATCACTTTTAAATCACATATTGATTTTTCAATAGTAGTTCAAATTACGTAAAATATTTAAACATAATTCAAAACACGTAGAAATATTTTGACATATTACCAATCGCGTAGAAATATTCTATCGTATTTCAAATCGCGTAGCTTAAAGATCACATTTTTAAGATACGTAAATAATTTTTCACCATAATTTCACTACGAAAAATATTTCTAAATCTTCAAAAATTCCTTTTTAACCTTTCTCAAAATAATATAACTTTATACTTCATTTAATACTTTTTCTTACTCAAGAAAATCTTTTTCCACGATTCTATACTCAAGAAATCCTTTTCCAAATATAATCCACAAAATCACTTTTCATTGATATAAATCAATGTTTCAAACTTTAAGAATTTCCTAACGTACTTCAAAACTCGAAAATCAGTTATACGTTAGTAAATTTTCAAAACACCATTATATTCTTCATGTTTCCCAAATCATTTCCAAACACAACCTTCTTCAAAATAAATTGAAGCTCGAAAACATTTTCGTTTACAAAAGCTTGATTTCTCAAGTGATAACGCTTTAATTCCCTTTCCAAATTCTTGTGCGAAAATCATTTTGTTATAAAATTAAGGTATCCACAAGTCTTTAAAAACTGTGAACGTGTTCATTGAAAATTGTCAAATCTTTCAAGTGACAAAACACTTCGTTTTATAAAATATCACTTTGTTCCATAAAATTTTAGGCATAACCAGTTTTTCAAAACCATAGGGTATTTGGCCATTGAAGCCATCAAACATTTTTCCTTCTAACTCAATTATTTATCATTTCTGTTTTCACACAAACAAAACTATTAAAATCTGTGTTTTCAAAACCGAAATACCGATGGTCATAAAAATCAAACCCATTTGTTCAAATTCATTTTTACTTTCTTTACAAATCCTTTTTCACTTTCTTTGCAAATCCTTTTTCACTTTCTTTGCAAATTCTTAAAATCAACATTTGCCCGTCTCTTTTTCAAAATCATGATTAGTAAACATTTAGAAACTTTTTACACAAAAGAAATCAATAAAAATCCCTTCAAAACCGTGTTCTTGTTCTCTTGAAAAACAAACCCTTTGTTTATTTTCCATATTCTTCAAATCATCCATTTTCATCATTCATGAAAATATTAATTTGTGAACACCTATTTTGAGGTGTCTTGGCCGAAATTCACTAAGTTCTAAGGACCCAAAAATTAATTCCCTTGTTCTTGAAAAATTTCAACATGAACCCTAATTAAGGGCATAAAAAATCGTAGCCTTCTCCCTTGGCCATTGAGCCAAAAATTGTTTTCCTTTCTATCAACACATCATGGCACACACATACATATTTCATCATAAATACTACAAGCATGCCATATACTTATCATACATATTTTAAGCATACTATCAAAGCCATAAAATCATGCAAAGCATACCAAGTATAGGCAAATAATTAAAGCACATAAACACCCACAAATAAATTACAAGACCATGGATATGAATCCTCATATGGATTCACCATCCACCAAATATAAAACCATCTCTCACCACCATACTTGGTTGGTGAGGTGGATCTCCCTCTTACCTCTTGAAGATCCTCAAAAGCTCTTTGTTTTGCTTCTCTTTCCAAGTCCTTCACCACCAAGGGCTTCTTAAATACAAAACAAAATACATAGAAATTAGTATACTAAGCTTGATTAAGAGGAACCATGGATCAAACATGGTTTAGATCATGAAAAAGAAAGAAGAAATGAAGTTTCCTTACACTTCACCATAAATACTCCATCACATGGATCTTGAAGAAAGTCCATGAAGATGAATGATTTAGAGGAAGTCTCCAACATGAAAGTTGTTTAGAATAAGGTAAGGATTCAAGAAATAAGGTTGGTTAAAATTATTGAGTGATGGAAGCCATACTTAGGAGTCATGGCTGAAACCACCATGGAGAGAAAAGAGATAAAATTTTCTAAGAGTTTAGGTTTTGGGGAAATGATCGCTAATTGACCAAGAATGAGTAATGATAGGAATGAAACACTTTCCTATGGTCCTAAGCCTCCAAAAACCGTCCCCACCCTCCAAGAAATCTCCTAAGGAAGCAAACAAAGCAATAATGGTCAAGAATGCTGTAATATTAACCATGACATGTAATAATGGTCATAAAATTTTTCTTTAGCTCCTAAACAACTCAAAAACCGTCCCCCCTCTACATGCATTCTTCTAAGAGTGCCAAAAATCAATAATGGTGCATAATTGACTAAAGCAACTAATAATGGCATTTCAACTTTTCCTTTAGCTCCAAATACAACACAAAATCGTCCCCCCCTCCATTTTGCATGCAATAATGTTGTCATCTTTTTCAAGCTACCATTTAAAGCATTTTAGACCATTGATTAATTCAATGGTTAGGATTTAGGTAGACTTTTGATTTAGAAGACTTAATTTAGGCCATTAGATTTTTCCTTCTTGAAATCTGAGCCATTAGATGCATCTCCAAAATGAAGGGTCAAGATTACACTTTCTTCTTTTAATCCATGGGTTATAATTAGTCAAAGCCATTTTTGATGACTAAATCTCCACCATTGATTAAATCTAAATCCAATGGTCATGATGGATCCATCTCCACCGTTGATTAAATTCAAATCCAACGGTCACAAATGGTCCTAGCCACTTTGTAAGACCAAATCTCCTTCCTTGATCAATTCTAAATCCAATGGTTATAAATGGTCATAGTCATTTTATTAGACTTATCCATCACCGTTGATTAAATTGACGGTTGATTTCAAAGTCGTAAATATTGGACTTGCTTCCTATTGGTCCATTATCATAACCACTAATGTTGACTTAACAGTATAATATTTATTTTTATCTGCTAAACCCCACAAAAATTATATTTACTGTATTTTTATCGTCCGAGAAATTAAATACAGTACAAAACACAGTACAAGAAATTTTCTAAAACTGTCTCCGGATTCAGGTTTAGTAAGATCCCCTGTCTCTGTCTCAACAGTACAAATTTTTCTATGCGTAGAAAAATTTTCTTGTTTTTGGACTCATCCCGGGCCCACATAAGACCACTGGGACCCACAAACAGTCCAAAAACGGTCGAAGTATCATAAAAATTTCATAATCACCCATAAAATCACAAAAATTAGAAAACACACAAATATCAAATCAGATTACATAAAATAATTAAAACCTAACGGTAAAAATTAAATTACGTAAAGTTTTCCCCGGCCCAAAAATTTTTATTTTCTTGACACGGAGTAAATCACTCAAAACGATTAAATACGCTGACAGAATAATTAAAATAATTTTACAGCACTCAGAAATTACTAAATAGTAAAATTCGATTAATTGTCAAAATTACTGTTTACGAGATACGAAATTTTAGGATGTTACAATTCTCCCCCTTTTACGAAATTTCGTCCTCGAAATTTCATAACCATGATTTCACACCCTCAGAATAAATATAAATATCCTTCTTCTATCTTTTCTTCCAGCTTTCATGTAATTTCACCTCTTGCGTCATTCTAAACGATTTTAACCAATGAAAGTCCTTTGTCTCTTGTTCACTTCTATTGATCAAACAGACATCTCCATAAATTTTTCTATGGTTTTCCATTACCGTCTTAACTTTTCACATAAAAGAATTGTTTTAACCTTTGAAGAATCCACCACGTTTTCGTTGCGCCACTCTGATACGTTAACACGGATACAAATATAGAAATATCCTTTCTTGCAAGATATTCCTTCAATTGCAGGAGATGAAAGAAAACATCATGGAAGATAACAAAACGAATCGAATCTGTTATCGAACATATCCAGCAAAGAATTGGATATAACCCGATTTTCAAAAATGAATTTTCTCTGGATTACTCACACTCTGTTGAAATAATCTCATAGGATATGGTTGGAAAATAACCAATCCGTTTTCAAAGATCACGTCTGTTTATGAAACAGATCAAACTAACACAAAAATTTGATCTATCACAATAATTTGAATAACACCCGTAGCTCGATCGGCTAAGAATAGAAACAGAAATAAACAAATCAGAGGATTACGGATAACTCTAAAATATAATTGATCTACTCAATCATATTACACAAAGAACATGTTTTCCTCACAAAGATATACACTATGATCAAAGAATTACCTTCTGCAATACAGTCTCCCTTAATTAAGTCTTCAGCTCAGAACACTCCCATTCCGCTTAGAGTAACAATTTTCCTTATCATCCAAGATTTTACTAACAGAAAACTCTATTTTCAAACGAACTCTATTTTCAGAGATTGTGTTCCAAACTTCCCGCACTTAAAATAAATTATTTCCTTAACGTACTGTCATCCATTAAATGCCCCTTCTTCCACTTCACTTACTGCTTCTGGTTTCTCAATGGTCGTAACTACATTTTCTGTTGAAATCAATCACTTTCCTAATATCCCTAAGAAGAAATACCAGGTTCCAAAATTACGTAGTCTTATATTCTAAGACTGATTCTCTTCCATTAGATCCTGAACTTCAACTTCTAGTTTTCCGCTGTTCAGCGATCCTCTGTTCGTGCAGTCGTCTTTTCACATTGCTCCCGTTACTCCCGTAGCTGCAACTGCATTACTAGTAACATGTTCCACTTCCACACAAATATAACAATCCCGAGTCATTCCTTTTTTTTTTTTAGAGACAAGCGAATCAAAATACAATGGATCTGATATCCATTATAAACAACATTGTTTCCTTTCAGAAAACAATAACACAGTGAAAACAATACAAGCAAAATAGACCTAACCACAAACCTCAAAAGACTCAAACCGTGCTCTGATACCAACTAATGTAACACCCTCCCTAGGGTATCACATGTCTGACTCCCGACTCATAATAAAAAAGAAGTCCGCACAAGGTTTGAGTTATAAAAAGATGGGTTTTAAAATTTCTTTCTTGCTGAAACATAAACTTACTAAAATTCATAAGTATTACTGAAAATATATTTTGTATACAATATTGACACCAATTAATATTTAACAATTTAAAGAGAAATATAAAACTAATAGAAAACTCTCTCTTTTTAATAGTAGCAAACCCTATGACGGGTCCTACTTAATAGCACGGTATAACACTAACGATAAAACTTAACATACTCATTCCTTCTCTTGTATCCAACTCGATGCATCAGAACTCTACTCCTTGTCTACCTGGCACATCATCGAACCTGTGACAGCCACTCTTCAATGTTATCAGTGATCTCAGAGTATCTACCACCCGTTATGTCGAAGACAACTCCTTCCTTCTACTGTATAATTTTAACAATACAGACACAACAAGACAACATAACAAAGAGGTGAGATCACCTACGCCAATACCAACATGGTAGCATAGAGATAACACAAACAGCATATCATACAGATAGATCATACCAGAATTATGATCATGCTATCAATATTAATTAACTATCATCATCCAATCATTTATCAGTTCAATTATCATAAACAACAATTACGATAATGCCCTTAATATTATCTAATTATCATCATCATCATCCAAGTATTCAAAACAGTTGTCATAGCCAATATTCCTCAATTAATATATCATACTGGTATAAATGTTCAGATTTATGCATGTGCACATAGACTCAGTTTTTCAAAAACAACTCCATGGAGGTTTTCACAAATTTCGAGGAGAATGCTCTATTAATTATCAGCCTTAGCCCAAAGACAATCTTCCAGTCGTTGAAAAGAATCGTGTTCTTGTCGGGTATCGTCAATGCGTTGCAACGTACTGCATCGCCAAGTGGCATATGGTCCAACCTTAGCCCACAGAAAAATATCCACTGGTCGACCGCCGCGCCTTGACGCCCCCAAGATCCATCATAGATCTCACTATCAATTCTCTTTCCCTCTTCAACCACAAGGGCCAAAATAGCTTTTAGCTATACTTTATACAATGCACGAATATATCAGTGCAAGTCCAACCATAAGGGCCAAATCTTTTCAATTTCATTTGTTCAATTTGATCATATGCCTCAACGCATATTTTTCCAAATGCATGTACAATGCACCAATGCCAATTACAGGCATATCTTTCCAATGCATGTAAAATGCACTAAATACCAATCACAGGCAAAACACGTCATTTTCTCATACAGTGTATGGACACTGGTTCAACAATAATCATCATGTTATTATGTTTTTATAGTCATAAAACACCTTTGTCATGTTTTCACAATCGCGTAACATTTTTGTTACGTTTTCACAATTCCAAAACGTTTTAGTTATATTTTCACAATACCGTAACACTTCTGTTATGTTTTCACAATACAGTAACATTTCTGTTACATTTTCAAAATACCACAACTCTTCTGTTGTACTTTTAAACCACGTACTATTTTTTTTAACATTTTTTTCAATCACGTAAAAATATACATTTCTCAAATCGCATAGTATTTTTCCACTGTTTCAAAATCGCGTAACTTAAAAATTATTCTTTTAAGTCGCGTAAATCATTTTCCATCATTCTCAAAATATTTAAAACACTTTCCAAATCACATAACGATTTTTCATCATTTTCACAATCGCATAAAAATATTCTATCACTTTCTAAATCTCATAGCAGTTTTTTGCCATTTTCACAATCACGTAAAAATATTCTATCACTTTTAAATCACATATTGATTTTTCAATAGTAGTTCAAATTACGTAAAATATTTACACGTAATTCAAAACACGTAGTAATATTTTGACATATTACCAATCGCGTAGAAATATTCTATCGTATTTCAAATCGCGTAGCTGAAAAATCACATTTTTAAGATACGTAAATAATTTTTCACCACAATTTCATTACGAAAAATATTTCTAAATCTTCAAAAATTCCTTTTTAACCTTTCTCAAAATAATATAACTTTATACTTCATTTAATACTTTTTCTTACTCAAGAAAATCTTTTTCCACGATTCTATACTCAAGAAATCCTTTTCCAAATATAACCCACAAAATCACTTTTCATTGATATAAATCAATGTTTCAAACTTTAAGAATTTCCTAACGTACTTCAAAACTCGAAAATCAGTTATACGTTAGTAAATTTTCAAAACACCATTATATTCTTCATTTTTCCCAAATCATTTCCAAACACAACCTTCTTCAAAATAAATTGAAGTTCAAAAACATTTTCGTTTACAAAAGCTTGATTTCTCAAATGATAAACGCTCTAATTCCCTTTCCAAATTCTTGTGTGAAAATCAATTTATTATAAAATCAAGGTATCCGCAAGTCTTTGAAAACCGTGAACGTGTTCATTGAAAACTGTCAAATCTTTTGAGTGACAAAACACTCCGTTTTATAAAATATCACTTTGTTCTATAAAAATTTAGGCATAACCAGTTTTTCAAAACCGTAGGGTATTTGGCCATTGAAGCCATCAAACATTTTCCCTTCTAACTCAATTATTTATCATTTCTGTTTTCACACAAACAAAACCATTAAAATCTTTGTTTTCAAAATCGAAATACCGATGGTCATAAAAACCAAACTCATTTGTTCAAATTCATTTTTACTTTCTTTACAAATCCTTTTTCACTTTCTTTGCAAATCCTTAAAATTAACGTTTGCCCGTCTCTTTTTCGAAATCATGATTAGTAAACATTTAGAAACTTTTTACACAAAAGAAATCAATAAAAATCCCTTCAAAACCGTGTTCTTATTCTCTTCAAAAACAAACCCTTTGTTTATTTTCCATATTCTTCAAATCATCCATTTTCATCATTCATAAAAATATTAATTTGTGAACACCTATTTTGAGGTGTCTTGGCCGAAATTCACTAAGTTCTAGGGACCCAAAAATCAATTCCCTTGTTCTTGAAAAATTTCAACATGAACCCTAATTAAGGGCATCAAAAACCGTAGCCTTCTCCCTTGGCCATTGGAGCCAAAAATTGTTTTCCTTTCCATTAACACACCATGGCACACACATACATATTTCATCATAAATACTACAAGCATGCCATATACTTATCATACATATTTTAAGCATACTATCAAAGCCATAAAATCATGCAAAGCATACCAAGCATAGGCAAATAATTAAAGCACATAAACACCCACAAATAAATTACAAGACCATGGATATGAATCCTCATATGGATTCACCATCCACCAAATATAAAACCATCTCTCACCACCATACTTGGTTGGTGAGGTGGATCTCCCTCTTACCTCTTGAAGATCTTCAAAAGCTCTTTGTTTTGCTTCTCTTTCCAAGTCCTTCACCACCAAGGGCTTCTCAAATACAAAACAAAATACATAGAAATTAGTATACTAAACTTGATTAAGAGGAACCATGGATCAAACATGGTTTAGATCATGAAAAAGAAAGAAGAAATGAAGTTTCCTTACACTTCACCATAAATACTCCATCACATGAATCTTGAAGAAAGTCCATGAAGATGAATGATTTAGAGGAAGTCTCCAACATGAAAGTTGTTTAGAATAAGGTAAGGATTCAAGAAATAAGGTTGATTAAAATTATTGAGTTATGGAAGCCATACTTAGAAGTCATGGCCGAAACCACCATGGAGAGAAAAAAGAGAAAATTTTCTAAGAGTTTAGGTTTTGGGGAAATGATCACTAATTGACCAAGAATGAGTAATGATAGGAATGAAACACTTTCCTATGGTCCTAAGCCTCCAAAAACCGTCCCCCCCTCCAAGAAATCTCCTAAGGAAGCAAACAAAGCAATAATGGTCAAGAATGATGTAATATTGACCATGACAAGTAATAATGGTCATAAAATTTTTCTTTAGCTCCTAAACAACTCAAAAACCGTCCCCCCTCTACATACATTCTTCTAAGAGTGCCAAAAATCAAAAATGGTGCATAATTGACTAAAGCAACTAATAATGGCATTTCAACTTTTCCTTTAGCTCCAAATACAACACAAAATCATCCCCCCCTCCATTTTGCATGCAATAATGTTGTCATCTTTTTCAAGCTACCATTTAGAGCATTTTAGACCATTGATTAATTCAATGGTTAGGATTTAGGTAGACTTTTGATTTAGAAGACTTAATTTAGGCCATTAGATTTTTCCTTCTTGAAATCTAAGCCATTAGATGCATCTCCAAAATGAAGGGTCAAGATTACACTTTCTACTTTTAATCCATGGGTTATAATTAGTCAAAGCCATTTTTGATGACTAAATCTCCACCATTGATTAAATCCAAATCCAATGGTCATGATCGATCCATCTCCACCGTTGATTAAATTCAAATCCAACGGTCACAAATGGTCCTAGCCACTTTGTAAGACCAAATCTCCTCCCTTGATCAATTCTAAATCCAATGGTTATAAATGGTCAAAGCCATTTTATTAGACTTATCCATCACCGTTGATTAAATTGACGGTTGATTTCAAAGTCGTAAATATTGGACTTGCTTCCTATTGGTCCATTATCATAACCACTAATGTTGACTTAACAGTATAATATTTATTTTTATCTGCTAAACCCTAAAAAAATTATATTTACTGTATTTTTATCGTCCGATAAATTAAATACAGTACAAAACACAGTACAAGAAATTTTCTAAAACTGTCTCCGGATTTAGGTTTAGTAAGATCCCCTGTCTCCATCTCAACAGTACAAATTTTTCTATGCGTAAAAAAATTTTCACGTTTTGGGAATCATCTCGGGCCCACGTAAGACCATTGCGACCCACAAACAGTTCAAAAATGGTCAGAGTATCATAAAAATTTCATAATCACCCATAAAATCACAAAAATTAGAAAACACACAAATATCAAATCAGATTACGTAAAATAATTAAAACCTAATGGTAAAAATTAAATTACGTAAAGTTTTCCTCGACCCGAAAATTTTTATTTTCCTAACACGGAGTAAATCACTCAAAATGATTAAATACGCTGACAAAATAATTAAAATAATTTTACAGCTCTCAGAAATTACTAAATAGTAAAATTGTGTTAACTGTCAAAATTACTGTTTACGAGATACGAAATTTTAGGATGTTACAGATATCTCCACTTTCTCATTTCTAAGAATAGCAAGTATGTATGAAATGTGATGTGAGAATGTGTAAACATTGACGGGGGATCTTATTACACCCGAGGTCGGTCATAGTTTACGAAGTTTACGTTTTTTGAGATTTTTATCTAATAAATAAAAATCGTTGTACAAATTATTATTTGTTGAATAATAACTACTGATTTTTGTTAACTAACATTTTTCCATTGGATAATAGCTTGTATTAAAATGTTTGTCACATTTTCAAAATAGTCCACTTTATGTCACATCATATTGACTTTTTCAAATTTCTAATAGCTTCTCAAAGAAGCTTTGTATCAAGCTTCTCAAGTAAACTTTCTTTAAGCTTCTAGAACATTTTCCCTCCTCTCTATCTCTCTCTCTTGTTCCATGGTAATGGCCAATTTTTGGAGCCAAAAAGTTAGCTTTTCACTTTATCATTTGATTCTAATTTTGAAAACATCAAAAGCTATCACTTTCTCTTTCCATTTTCTCTCATCTCATTTTTATCTCAAGCTCTTCTCTTCCTCTTCTCTTCTCCTCTCCACGGCACCAACACCATTGGAGATCATCTCTACTAGCTTGCTAAAACTACTTCTATTTCTTGCTTCCTCTCATCATCCTAAGGCTTTTCTGTTTGGTGATCATCTTCAAAAACTCAACCATTTCCCCTCCATTTTTCTCACCCCCCTCACGGCCAAAGACTCCATTTTTGGGCCATCCAAGCTTTTCATTTAACCAACCTCATTTCCTACCTTTTCTCATCACCTAGAACATTTTCTCTTTTCTGACCATCACCAAAATCCACCATTTTCGTTTTCCTCCATCAAGCTTTAAAGTTAGAGACTTTAAGGTAAAAGTTCATAGCTTTCTCATTTTTCCATCTCATTTTCGTGATCCATGGTTAGTTTGGTGATCATGGATGCCTTTTTCAAGCTTTGATTGTGATTCTTGTGAGTTTGATGTCCTTAGGGTTTTCTTGAAGGTGGAGGACGAAATTCCCAAAGAAAAAGGAGCTTGCTTTCCTTGTTATTTCTCTTGGTAAGAGGGAGACTACCCACTTCAACCTCTATTGCTAGTGAGAAGCTTGTTGTGTGTCGATTTTGAGAAACCCATGTTAGGGTTGCTCTCTTGATTTTATGGATTTTCTAATGATCATTGTATTGATTTTCTCCTATGTGATTTTATTAGTTGTATTTGTCTATGTTGATGATCTTGGATTGATTGTGATGGATTGGAAATATGAATTTGAAGCAAAAGTTCCTTGCTTTCCCCATGGAGGCTCATGACCATAACCACTTTAATAGGGTGTTCATGGTTAAAAATTTTGTAACAAGTTGGAAAGATAACTAATCAAGTGAATAATAATCAATGGATAAATAAAATGGAGACTTAGTTCATTAGAAAATTAGAGATTTATTAGAAGTTCATAAAATGGGAAGAATAAAGAATAAGACTTTATCCTATAACTTAGAACAATTTTGGACTTAAGAAAAGAACAAGAGAGTGTGTGAGACTTGAAGAACCTTAAAATAATTTTCTAAGTGAGTATGAATAAACTTAAAGTAGAGAACTTAGCTAATTAAGAGAATTCCTCTAGAGAAAGATTCCATAAGAAATGTTAATTAAAGTGAAACTTCATAATAAATCTTAAAAGTGTATTATCACATTTGAGAATTTGATAATATGTTATTGTGGGTCCATGAGTGGGACCAAGAATGTGTTGATGTTTATCTTGGCCAAATTGTGGCATGTCATGGAAAAGTATATTATTGTTCAATATACATGTATATGCATTGAGTCATCATGCATTGTGAAAGTCTGGTGGACTCTGTTGTAAGGCTGTATGCCTAGGAGATTGAATCACACCGTAGTGCTGGTGCGAATAGACTAGTGTAAGTCATATCGTTTACTACAAGAATTTTATGATTTAGCAATGAAAATTTGCGAGGGAATTGTGAGGGATTAGCTATGAAAAAATTAGCCCTCGCTAAAGTTCAGAAAATATGTTAAGAGGGAAATATGGAGAGAATTGTGAGGGAATTGCGAGCGAATTACGAATGAATTATTTCCCTCGCTAAATTTAGCGAGGGAATTGCGAGTTAATTATTTCCCTCGCTTAAGTCAGTGAGGAAATTGTGAGTAAATTTTTTCGCTCACTAAATTTAGATACGGAATTGCGAAGGATTACTTCCCTCGCTAAAAAAAAGAGCCCATGAAAAATAGCTCACTTAGTAAAAATCAAGCCAAAACTTAGGTCAGAATCCCCCTCCACAGCTCCTTCCCACCCACAGCATCTCCTCCACAACTCCTTCCTTCCCACCCACAGCATCCCCTTAACAGCTCATTCCCACCCACAGCACCCTACCATTACGGCCTTTCCCACAGAAAAAGAGCATGATAGCCACGCGATGACACCCTATAGCCCCTCACCCACTTTGTTCCCCTCTTCTGAGCACGGCAGCGACGCGACCTAAGCCAGCGACAACCCTACAGGTACACACTCACGAATCCCATTATTGATTGTAATGGGTTTTGGTGTCATTTCTCACTATTTCTGACTTCTTTGTGTTGAACCATACAAGGTTTTGAGTGGTAGCAAGGTGGTATCCCAGTTGCATCAAGTTGAACCCTTCTGAGCAACCCACTTCCATGTCGTTGTGCTTCGGAAGATAAGCTCACCTCGCGTTTCTCTCACTTCACCATCGTACTTCATTGTTGTTATAAAGGTTGGATTTTTATTTTTATTTCCAGTGTTTTCATTTTTTCTGAGCTTGTTTGATGTCTTTTTACCCTTTTGAGTTTGATTGAGTGCATTTTCTGGTCAATGCAGAAGTGGGTCTATGGTCAATGCATTTCCCTAGTCATAATATTGGACAAAACTGTTTATTTTTCCTCTACATAGTATTGAGCACATGTTTTCTTCCTAGGAGTCATCTCGGTAGATTTGTAGATTGATTGGAGTGGTAGATGCCTCTGTACCATAATATTTTCTTGTGCATTTGTCTCAAGAATACTAGTTCTGTGTATATAGATGCGTATATAAAACACATAATCAATATACCCATTTCTTTCTTCTTTTCCCAAATGTGATTGTGCCCTTCATTTTACTTTACTTTAAATTTGAGCTCTGTAATCCTTCTCCTTATGATAGCAGTGATTTTCTTTTTGTTTTTTTTTAATTTTTTTTAATTCGAGATTGAAGATTCAAAGAGGAATCTACTTCTTTGTTCTGAAGATTCACTTTTATTAAGTTCAAAATTTACAATTTTAATGATTAAAAGTACACTTTCCAAGCTTAATGGTGGTCTTTCTAAAAATTCCTCCAATGTAAGCCACTCAAATCGTGTACCAACCATTATGTGAACCATTGAATCCACAGGAAGAAGTATTGTAGCAATATTTGGAGGAAAATGATTTTTTTGTGCCATCACTAAATTGTCACCTACACTGGCTGTGTTTCGAATAAACCCTGAGGCAACTTTGTTCATATGGTCAGCAATCTTGTCAATTATCATTTCAAAATATGAGAGAAAGTCACTTCTGCTTTCTTCCTTTAATGCTTCAATAGCTTTAGATATTGTCACTACAGCTCCAATTTCAATACCTGTTCGATCCTTTCTGATCTTTGAGAGCTCAAAAATTCCCCTTAAATCAATATACTTATCATAGCCTTCTTTATCTTTGTAATATCCCATACATGTATTAGTAACAACAAGTTTTATCTGAGTTCCATTGGCTTGGTTTAATTCCAATAAACTTTGAAGCTCCTTTAAACTAGTAGGACTGTGCCAACTATGTTTCTCAAAAGTCATAATTGGTATATTGATCATTTGAAGTGTTAGTGTTGTAAATCAATTGAATGTCAGTTTGGAGTCTTCTTCCCACTGATCTCTGGAATCGGTTATGATGCTGAAAACCTATGTCCCAAGCATCTTTGAGAACCTGTTTGCAATTTCTTGAGCTCTTTTTCAAATAGGTGTTCCAGTAGTTTTTTATGTCATTATCAGTTCTCTGTGGAAGGTATGAAGCTATGGCAGCCCATCTGTACCATAATCAATGTGATCCAATTTAGCATGTGAATCCAAAAGAACTTCCTATATTAAATACTCAAATCAAAATGGTTAAATATAAATCAAAATTTACATAAAGATATGTATGCTATTACTATATATCAAATTCATTAAGTAGGTGCTTAAAGATAGATTTACCTGTTTCCTAAAAGATCTTGAAGATGGATTATCAACTTCTCCTCTTGGTCTGTGAAGTTACCTCGTTTGATTCCTGGCCTTAGGTAATTTATCCATCTAAGTATGCAACTCTTACTGCACCTTAACAACCATGTAAACCCCAAAATGAAGAAATTAATTCAGATTAAGTAAACTAAAACAATAAAAACACAAATGACAATTTAAGATCACAGTGCTCTTGAACTAGAACTTTTTTGATGATGATCTAACTGACAGAAGAAAGATACATAATATATAAAATCATCAAAGAGAGTGTGGGATTAACCTAGCTTGGTGGGAACAGCCCTCCAATATCCAAGACCATGTTCCTATACATAAGAGACCAATATGATATCTTCTTGAGGAGTCCAAGGCCTTTTCTTGAACTGTATGTAACTGCATGTAACTGTATGTATGACTTCATTTGAATAAAGTTGGCTACAATGACTTCGTTTGAATAAAGTTGTTTGTAGTTATTTATTTTTAAATTTAGATAAAGTGTCGTATATAAATTTTGCACAGTCATGACTGCAAGTTATGTAAATAGTGATAAAGCAAAATCTTATCTCTTTAAGATTTAGTTTGATTTAGTTTTAAATTTATTTTTACAAGTTATGATTAGTGCTAGTAGCCATGAATATAAATATATAAAAAAAAGGTTTTAATTATTAAAAAGGACAAGGCCTTCATGAGTGTTTGGAAGAATCTAGACAAGGCTCCATTTTTCTGAAAGTTATAGTGTTTTCGATTGACTCAAAATTAAGGCTTAATCTGCTTCTAGAAAGAGGCAAGATGATAAAGCGGGTTATGAGGGATGGGTAATCAGGACAATGTACAAAAATGAGGAAGAAATGTCAATCTTTATGTTGGAATATTTCATATGTATCTCTTTAACTCTCTTTTAAGCTCAAGAGATCCTGCTTAAGATCTTCCTGACCTAAAGACCTTAGGTAGCTGTATCAGTAAAAGAACTTGTTCTCCCATTAACAACTATATATATAATGTAGATATGGACTTCTATAATCACATAGTAGATCTCTAGTATTTGAACCACATATGAAAGATTATGAAAAAGAGAAGAGGAAAATAAAAGAGGAGCAGACAAAGGCAATATATAGGAGAAACATGAATGGAAGCTTCCATTGGTGCTAGGCTGCTAGCTGCTGATCTGTTCATACTTGTGTTTGCTTTAAAACCTGTAATAAAAAATTAATACTCTTAACCACCAAAAAGTCATTATTTTTAAGAGAGGGAGTGAGAGAGGGAAAGGGAGAGAAAACTGCCTACCCAAATTATATTTCTTAAAGTAAAAAGAGAGAGGAATTAATTGGTTTGTCAGTCACAGATCTTTCTTCACTTCTCTTAATTGGATGAATCATATTGGAGGACATAAGCATATCAAGAAAGGTGAAATCTGAATTTAAATGTGCATGTAAGGAAGTTATAATCCTTATTTTTTGTTACTTATTATATATATATATATATATATATATATTATATATATATATATATATATATATATATATATATATATATATATTTAGAACTGAGAATCACATAACTTGCCTAAGGCCAAGTCAGGGTATTGTTATATGTATTCAATTTTGTGTCGTTGACAATAAGTGAGGTTGAATATTGGTTTAGCTATAAAGCTTTCTATTTGGTTTGAAATCATGGAGTGTGTCTCTCTCCATTCTATTTTGATCCCAGGTCCACTGTTGATTTTCTATTTGTCTGACCATTTAAATAGAATTTTTATATGACGTTAGACCTAGCAATATGGTTTATATCTCTCCATACTTGTTACATGTATTTCTTTTTTGAGATTTCAAAACATTGGCTGAATAGTCTTTTTGGTTTCATTAGTCTGATATTGCAAGTTTAAAAGTTCCTGAGATTGAATTAGAGCTGGGCAAGCAGCACTTCAGGAGTTGTTACAACTGTTGAAGATTTAATTACAAAAATTAGTGAAAGTAAGTATATTTTCTCTCTCTCACACACACACATCAACATAAACGTGATGTATCCTATGAAGATTTATTTTTTTGTTCTTTTTTAGATGGATATCTTATTCTCTGTTTGTGTACCTGTTTCTCTTTTTGTTCTCTTTTAAAGTCTCTGGTATGTCTGCTTATCTACATTATTGGAAGTTTAGGTTTGTGGACTGGTGTCTAGAAGATATAGTTTACTTTATAGCTCTTGGTGCAATGATTATTTATACTATTTGCTAACTTTTCAATTACTTTTGTTATCTTTGCTAAGGTTGGCCATTTTGAATGATACATTATATAATTCTGCTCATGTTTAACTTCAGGTGTGTCTTATTAGTATAATGTAGTTTGGTATGGTTTGTGTCGTACTTGTTTTACAATTACAATGCCAAATGTGCTTATCGGACCTAAACATAGCCTATTCATAGTCAAACTTATTTATACATCTATATCATATGCTCCCAATTTAGTGACCACCTTCTCAATAGTTTCCATAACCATTCGCCTCGGCAATGAATGGTTATGTTTGCTATCTCTACATTAGTCTCCACAAGTTGCTTATAGTTTCTTTGATCCAAAGCCATCCTCCTAACCCAGATGTTATTGAAAAAGTCAGAGAGAATATCATTTCTAATATAATCAACTTCCACACCCTCAGTGCTTACACATTGCTTCACCACTTTCAGAACAATTTTCTTCATTTCTTCATCAGGCGACTGAAATTCACGAATCATAATAATCACGACTTCCTTAGTATAGTGACTGGCATATAGGCTCTGAAGCATGGGTACTCCTCCCAGGTACGTACCGGGTATGGGTACGTGATGGGTACGCATTGGGTACGTATCAAGTAAGTACCCTTTTTTTTTTTAATTTGGGTATATAAGCGGCTGGGTACGGCTCGGTGCGGCTCCTCAGCGGCTAGGTATGGCTTGGCCCCTTTTTTTTTACTAAAAACATAGTCGTTTGAGGGATTTTGCTTCAGTTATTCATTCTCTTTCCTGCCCTAACCCATTCTATTTGATCTTCCTTCAGCTATTCATTCTCCTACTCGCGTGACCTAACCTTTACCTTCAGTTCTGCAACTTCGGCGATTGCAACTCTGGCGTCTGTAACTCCGGTGACTGCAGTGTGGAAAGTCAATCCGTTCGAGTCTCTGCTTCTGCCCGAGTCAGTCCGTTCGAGTCTGTTTGGCACCCTCTCGTCAGTCCGTTTGTTGTCCCCCCTCTCGTCTTTCCATCCTTTGCGCACCCTCTCGTCTTTTCATTCGAGAATCATACCTACCTCATTTGGATCTTACAGAATTTCAGGCAAGTTAGAGAAAGAGAGAAAGAACCTGAATGAAGTGAAAGAGGGCGAGGGAATAAAAAATGAAGCTTCCATTGTACAGAGAAACCTCGTCTCATCTTATTTCGTAGAAGATGAGATTGAGACTCACTTCGTTTTGTATCTTTCTGAGACTAAAGGAAAATGGTTCGTGAAACACCGGCACCATTCACGTTTCTTCAAACAAAAATGGGTTTTGGGCCACGCTAAATAGCTTCGGGCTTGCATTATTTGCTATGATTTTATTTGGACTGGCCCAATTTTACACTTATCCTAATCAATTACTGATCTTGAATAATAATTTAGTAAATGAGAGTGAATTGTCGTTGTTGTTTTTCTTTTTTTGGTATACAAGAGTGATTTATTGTTTCTAATGTGTAACAAACAGTCATTTAATAGATTAAAAAAAAACAAATAGTCATTTAATAGTTGTGCTTTTTTTTAGTATTGAAAAATCGTAAAATATATCATTACTCTACAACAAAGACAGAGTGCACCATAATTAGAAAATATGTATTAATGAAATATGACTAACTAAAATCAAATATATTACTTTTTATATTACTACAATTCAATCTTACTAATTCAATTTTACTAATCAAGTAAATAATTCACAAACATTTCAACATTTTAAAATCTTTAACATCTTTTCACCTTCAGTATATAGATCAAATACATAATCCCAAAAGAAAAAAGAAACATAACCAAGGGAACTAAAACAGAAACCCTATGGTGTAAACCATGTCACTTCCAACCAGAACAAGACAAGACACCTGAATCTCTAACCAGACACCTGGAAACAATGCAAACAAGACACCTAGATTCCAACCAGAAACTGACCCTTGATTAGATAAAACTTTAATTCTAGGATATTTTATGACTATAAGCTTTAGGTCTTGAATCTCCAACAAAGAGCACTCGATTGGTATCCTCTCAAACCACAAGACCAACACCAGAATGAATTCTCTCCCTACCACTCAAAATATCATGCTCAAACATGTAAATAATTATGCAAAACAGAAAACAACAAAACAAAGAAACATGTATGTCAAATTACATTATGTGTTAAGAATGTTGGTTTGATTTAACTTTTGATTGTGCTCTAACATATGGTTAAACTTTTATTTTCTTATTCGAGTTAAATATTATGCAAAACCTTAGTTTCCTGTTTGAAATTCTATATTAATGAGCACGCATACCTTTTCAAGGTATTGCTCATTGTATTGCATCTTGAATTGTCCAAGTGGGATAGTTTAGTAAGAAATTTTTTCTTCACTTGGTTAATAGTTATTCTTTAAATCTCATATGTTATACTTATTGAAATTCAGTCTACAACATTTCTTTTTGTTCTCTGCGTGTGTACTTAAACGCGGTAGATCTCACTGCATTCAAGTCATGCACTTGGAGACTAATGGGAAATGCTGCCAAAATTTCATCAAGTATAAAATATGAGATTTAAGGAATAACTATTAATCAAGTGTTGAAAAAGTTTTTTATCGAATGGGATAGGGCCATACCATGTTAAGAAGAAGATGGAGAAATAAAGATTGTATTAATGTGCTAAACCAATTTCAGCAATCATGAGACCCGATCGAAGTTGAATATTATGAAGAAATGATCCTATTGGCTATGTAAGTGAAGAATTCAAGGATGGAGTTGATGATTTCATTAAGGTTACTCAAGGAGACCCGATAGTTATTGATGCATTAAATCGCATCCTTTGTCCATGTGCTAGATGTAAGAATCGTGTTTGGAGGGAGGTATTTGAGGTAGAACTACATCTATATAAGTATGAATTTGTGGATGGTTATGTAAATTGGACCATTCATGATGAGGACAGATGGGGGGATAGCAACTCAACATCCATTGTCCATGATGATGAAGTGGAGCCTAGGAATCCATACGTGAATATGGTTATGGATGCCACAGGTGATAGGTTAAATCCAGAAGCTCAAGATTTAGAAGAGGATCCAAATCCGTCAGCTGCGAAGTTTTATGACTTGCTAAGAGACGCTGACGAATCTTTATGGGATGGTTGCCATAAGCATACGAAATTGTCAGCTGTAACTCAACTTTTGAACTTGAAGTCAGAGTTTAACATGAGTGGGAGTTGTTATGATAGAATGATTGTCATAATTAAGAGCATGTTTCCAGAGCTTGAAAAGTTACCTGAAAACTTTTACAAATCGAAGAGAATGGTTCGTGAGTTAGGATTAGGATATGAGAAGATAGATGCGTGTCCTAATCAGTGCATGTTGTATTACAAAGAATATAGTGACAAGAGACTCTACTCAGTTTGCTTAGTATATGGACACCCACGATTCAAACTGAAGGCAAGACGTTCATTGAATGAGAAGGATGTGCCGCACTCAGTGTTGCGATATTTTTCCATTATGCCTAGACTCCAACGTTTGTTTATGTCCAAAAACACTGCACAACATATGAGTTGGCATGCAAATGGAGTGCGTCAAGATGAATCAATGATTAGGCATCCAGCTGATGCTGAGGCTTAGAAACAATTTGACGCTACCCATTCAACATTTGCGCTAGACGCTCGAAATGTTAGGCTTGGCCTTTGTACAGACAATTTTAATCTATTCAGTTGTTCAGCCACACCATATTTATGTTAGCCTATTTTTGTCACACCGTACAATCTACCCCCAAGTATGTGTATGAGAAGGGAATACATATTCCTTACTCTTGTGATTGCTGGACCAAAGTCACCAAGTAAAAGTTTAGATGTCTATCTTAGACCCCTAATTGACGATCTAAAGATATTGTGGGATGATGGGGTGTAAACTTATGATGCCTGGAAGAAGCAAAATTTCGATATGAGGGCGGCTTTGTTGTGGACAATAAGTGACTTTCCAACCTATGGAATGCTGTCTGGATGGAGCACTCATGGAAAACTTTCTTGTCTGATTTGTATGAATCACAGTAAGTCATTTGTATTGAAGCACAGTAGGAAATGTTGCTGGTTTGATTGCCATCGCCAATTTCTACCTTTTGATCATCCATTTCGTCATAATCGAAATTCTTTTAAGAAATCAACAGTGGAAAAATTTAATCCACCACAATGGCTGAGTGGGACAAATGTCTTGAATAGAGTGACTCAACTTAAGAAAGTCTCTTTCGGCTTGAATTCAGGTAAACAAAAACAAGATGACTTTGGGATACACGACAACTAGGTGAAGAAGAGCATATTCTGGGAATTGCCTTATTGGTCCACTAATCTAATACGACATAATTTAGATGTTATGCATGTCGAGAAGAACGTGTTTGACAATATCTTCAACACTGTCATGGACATAAAGAGCAAGACAAAAGACAATGTAAATGCAAGAGAAGATTTAAAGATAATATGCAAACGTCCCACCTTGGAGCTAATAGTTGAGAATGGCAAGTGTAAAAAACCAAAGGCGACATATGTCTTGGATGCCAATCAAAGGAGGATGGTGTATGAGTGGATAAAACAGTTGAAATTTCTTGATGGGTATACGTCGAATATCGCACGTTGCATCAATGTAGATGGTAGGAAGATATATGGAATGAAAAGTCACGATTGTCATGTTTTTATGTAAAGGTTAATTCCTCTGGCATTTCATGCTATCTTGCCAAAACCTATATGGGGAACCATTAACAGAACTCAGCTTGTTCTTTAAAGAAGTTTATGCAATTGAAATTCATGCTTCCACCATGGAGAATGCAGAGCTTTCCATTATTGAAACAATTTGCAAGTTAGAGAAGATTTTCCCTCCCGCATTCTTTGACGTGATGGAACATCTAGTCATGCATCTCCGCTATGAAGCTAAGGTTGGAGGACCAGTGCATTACAGGTGGATGTACTCTTTTGAGAGGTGTATGCTTTACTTGAAACGAAAGGTCCGAAATAAGGTGAAAGTTGAAGGATCTATTTGTGAAACGTATATTTTAGAAGAAATCTCCAATTTTGCTTCTATGTATTTTGATCCCTACCTACAGACCAGGAGGACTCAAGTTCCTCGAAATGACGACGGTGAAGAAGAAACAATTAATGAACGGTTGTCTATTTTTAAACATCCATGTTGTCCTATTGGGAGAGGTCAAAATAGATTCTTGACAGATGTGGAACTTCAGATTGCTGAGACATATGTGCTTGTAAATTATGGAAAAGTATAACCTTATCTCCAGTAAGTCTACTCCCTCTCTAATGAATTTATTTATTTTTTGCTTAAAGTTTTATGCTAAATATTAATTATTATATTGATTAGACAATTCGAGGATTCGTTAAGGGAAATATATCCCAATATCACTGATGATCAAATATTGGAAGCTTGAGATAAGGACTTCAGTAGTTGGCTAAAACATCTAGTGAGTCATTTTATCCATAATCACATCTATCATATTAAATTCAATGTTCATTACCCTAAATGTTACAAATATCTACTGTCTATGTAATGATAGAGGTTAATATAGGTCAAGTTAAGGATCAAATGATACGGGGGATAAGTTATGGTCCATCCAAGTCCGTGACTTCTTACTGTGGCTTAATAGTTAATGGGTATAGATTTCATACTAAGGAGTATGAACAAAATAAAGCTACCATAAATAGTGGCATATGTGTTAGAGGTAGTATATATGGTGAGAATGACTTCGACTATTATGGCATCGTTGAAGATATATTGGAATTGTCATATGTAGGAAATCAGAACAAAGTATTTCTTTTACAATGTCATTGGTTTGACCTGATTAATGGAGTCAATGTGGATGAGAGATATGGGTTGGTTGACATCAAGCATAAATCAAGACTTCACTCAAATGAGCCATTCGTCTTAGCCGAACAAGCACAACAAGTGTACTATACAAGATACCCACAAAGCGGGAATAGAGCTAATGGTGAATGGTGGGCAACTTGCAAGGTCCGAGCAAAACTCTTCATGGCTGAGACATGGAATGACGAAGGTGATGAATTGAATAACCTAGCTGCTACTGATTATTACCAAGATGATGGATCCATTGGAACACACAAATATTGTCATAGACGATGAAGCAGTTTCCTTGTTTGATGCACATGTCCAAATGGAAGAAGTGAACATATATGATATACATTATCCACTAGACATTTTGGTTGATGATGAGTTCATTAATGACAACGAAGATAATGAAATTAATGAATTCTCAGATGAAGATGAGGAATCTTTTGCTTCAGACTCAAGTAGTTAAAATTGAATCTTGTTCAATAAATTTCGTTAATGGTATTTACACTAAAATATCATTCCTCTATTAAGGTTTTTATTGACATATAGTATATTAACTCCTCATGTTTCATTATGTTTCCTTATGCAGATATTCAACATGACCATTCGAGGTAGAGGCACTGGACGCGATCATGGGAGAGGCCGTAATGTTTCATCCCAGCCTTCTCCATCTTGCCATAATTCTCCATCACTTGAGGCTTCTCAGCCCTCCCCAGGTATACTTGTAGGATAATCTTTTTAATTATTATTAACGCGTGGTTTATATAAATGTAATATATATGTATTTTTTTTATTTATCTATAATTATGTTAGGTGCAACTTCAGCTACTGGCCCATTGACCAGTGCAGGCCTACCGGCGTCTATCCCATTGGCCATTGGAGGCGCATCAGCTTTTGTCTCACGTCATACTGACCCAGCCCTTTCTATGCCACCCCTTGCTGACCTACCCACTAGTACCCCGAATGTGGTGCCTTCAAGTGGAGAATCCTATATAGAAACTGATAGCAGGGAACTTATACATGTGGTGTCTCTCCCTGGACCGTAAGTAATAGAGATTGTCATTTTTTTATTACATTTATTTACTTTTAGATCACTAACATTATCTTCTTGTACTTGCAGGAAGAGGTTTATCTTATCGAGAGTGACATGTGACATCATGTACAATGTCATAACAAGGATGCCTGTTCCAGCTAGTACGTGGAGAGATTATCCTTCTGACATGAAGGAAATATTATTTAAGGACTTCATGGTAAGTAATTGTGTTTATAGAATTATATATTGTATGTTCATCAAAAAATAAATATACTTACATAACATTTGTGTAGGATAAGCATCGGTTCACATCTGATTTTGATTGCAGCATGGTGAGAACTGTTTGGGAACGGACTTGCATGGATCATTATCCAGACCATTTGAACAAAGTACGGGAAGAGGCCTTTGAAAAGGCAAATTCAAGTAACTTGGTTGATGTTAAGGGCCATGGGCCCAGAGGAATGAGGATAGAAGTGTGGGATGGCCTGGTCTACATTTGGCTGACAAATAAATGGATGACGAGGTCTGCAGCTGCCCGGAGGAACAGGGCAGCCATGCCTGATGCCTTGAAGCATACAGCAAGGTCGATAAGCTTTGGTCAACAAAAGAACAAGATAGTAATATAACTTGCTCATTGTTTTGATGGTGATCTGTTTATTAATCTAGATGGAGTTTTTTGAGTTTTATTTTATTTTATTAATCTGTTTATTAACATGTTATAATTACTTGAGTTATTTGCCTATCTTGAGTATGACATAAAGGCATTGGTACTTTAGAGGGATTGCCTTACTTTTGATATATGTTTATTATATATTCTTTTTCATATATGGTTATAGGAGGCAGAGTTAAAGCATCTAGTTTCTTACAGAGATCTATATTGCAAAGTTCATAAGAAGAAAGACGGAAGCTATGTTTTTGAGCGCTCGAGGACTTTCATTGTTAGTGTTTTTAAAATTCAATAGTCATTTATATTTGTTAAGTTATTGATTTTTTTGTTAATGTTTTTCTTGTTTTGTTATTTTAGGAGTCATATGATACTGCGATGACAGAAAAATATAGAGAAGACTCTTCCTCTCATCCTATGGTTGTCCCGAAAGTCTGGTTGGATGCGGCGGGTCCCAACAAGAAGGGACAAGCGCATGGCATAGGTAACAGCTTGCACATTGGCATTAATAACATCATGCCAACTTCATCCTCCTCGATTGCGGGTCCTTCCCGCTTTACACCGTTGACACAGGACATAACTGGGACAATCAATGAAGCTATCAATGCAGCAATGGCAACAACGATAGCTTCTTTTGTCCAGACTCAACTTGTTCCCATCCTATCTACGATCGGATCAACCAATGTTGCTCCACATGCACCATCGCAAGGTGCAATAGGTGGGGAGGGTCGAGAGGATGATGATGAAGACGAAAATGAAGCCAACTTAGATTGATTACCTGTTATTTTTATTCTTGTTTTGTATGACATTTTATGAATAATTTGTATGATAACTTTGATATAACTAGTAGATTTATTTTGGATTATTTGTACAATTTTGTTGCTCTTGCCTGTTACTGAATTTCTGTTTGTTAGATTTCTATTTGATACAAGTTTTGGTAAGTTACTAAAATAAAGGTAATTAAAAAAAAACACATATTAACAATGGATTAGCGATAAAATAGCGAGGAAACTATACTTGTAAATAGCGAGGGATTAGGGACAGAATAGCGAGGAAACTAGACTCGTAAATAGAGAGGGATTAGCGATGGAATAGTGAGGAGTTATTAGCGAGAGATTAGCGACCAAATAGCAAGGGAAGTTTGCGATGGATTTTGAGACGTAATAGCGAGAGATATCTACGACGGATTAGCGATGAAATAGCGAGGAAAATTGGCTGAAATAGGACCGAAATTGGTACAAATTTTTATTATTTATCGACGAAATAACGATAGAATTTCCCTCACTGATTTGTGAGGGAATTATGGCTTATATTTGCGACGGATTAGCAAGGGATTAGAGACCGATTAGCGACAGAAATTATAATTCTAGTGACGGATTAGCAAGGCAACAAGTTCCCTTGCTAATTAGCGATGAAAAAAAAGCGACTGAATTATCCCTCCCTAGTCCATCGTTGACCCCTCGCAATTTATATTAGCTAGGGATCAGCGACGGACTAGCGAGGGAAATTTCCCTCGCTAATTTGCTTATTTCTTGCAGTGGTTGACCTTGGGGGCGTCGGGGTGCGGGTGTCTCACGAATGGACAGTTGGTAGCTCCGAAGACTAATGCAAACGCACCGACAATCTGAACCGAGACACTATCCTATATCGTGATCCTGTGAGAATGCCACTGTATAAAGCTTTGTTGCGCAAATGATTGATTTTTCTGGAAAGCACTTGATTTTAGGCTGATGAGATACTGACATGTCTCCTTGATCATTCTCTTCGATGTTTGTGTCTAGCTCCATGGAATAGGATTTGTAGTACCGAATGTTGGATTTTGGAACCATATGCACGTGCATAATGAGTCAACATATTATTTGGCATTTATTCACATAATGATGGAATTGTTGTTTTATTGATGTTATAACTGCCTGAATTTGTTAAGTTGTCTATTATTTGAATCTGGTTGCTGATTATTATTTTTGCTATGCTATGTGGCGTCTTGCACCGTTCTATTTCTCTACTGTCATAATTGGTACTGAATGTAGGATATCTTACCTTTTTTCTGTATCTCTGTTATTCTGTTTATTTATATGTTTCTCTGAAGACATTGGCGAAGAAGGGGAAGTGCACGAGTTCCCTGGCTTTTGGCCTAACTTTGATTCGCACCTGTTTAGAACATGACGTCCCGTCCACGTGGATTTTTGGGGTATGTTAGGCTGACATTTCATGGAGGTTCGGAGTGCTGGCACATCAACTTGAGCATGGACCGCTGTGTCTACCACGGAAACGTGATGATGTCTCTAGCATGGGGTCGTTATGATCCACTTGTCTTTAATTTCAATGCACATGTTTATTTAGAGTTTTACTTGCTCATTCATGATATGTGGAGTGATCCTGACTACACTCCACGAGAGGATTCATTTTTATCCTCTGCACGAGCCCCTGCTCGTAACTCGGTTACTCCGATAAGGATTTCCTCTGACGAAGAAGACCCCGAGGAGGATCCAGCTACGGTTCCTTCTCTTTAGTTTTAGGGGCTGATATTGTTGGTCTGTAAATCTTTTTGAGGGGCCTAATGTTTTATGTTTTTGGTGGGCTGTGTATGTATAATTTTTGGGGCACGTAAAGCTTATGCTTGTCTTTTGTAAAGCTGTTGATGTATTTAACAAGTATGATATAAGTATATATATATGTATGATGTATGGTTTATTTCTTATGTTGATTCTATTGTAATTATGTTTTATCATTTTCTTACCAAAAAAAAAACAGAATTTGTCAAATTATTTACACGATTACAACTGAACAGGCTTATCTATATTATAATGAATCAGGTCTTAATTTATGATTTATTTTTCGCATTGTGGTTTTTGGTGTGAAGTTCCCTCCTCAAAAAGGGGTGTTACATCTCTCGTGACATCTATGCAACACTAGGTTGCTAAAGAAACTAAACTCTTGGTCTATGGCAATCCATATCCAATGGATGCACACACTTTTCTTTATTCTCCCTTGTATACCACTTGATCTTTTTATCTATGAAATACCCCTTATAGTGCCTCAACATCTTTTTCTAGGCATAAACAAAGGATCCTAACAACTAGGGATCTCAAATAATCAAAATAACTACTCTGATGAAATCTGCTCAGGGCGCCTAAAAAGATTGATTTTCATAAATGCACCAAATGCCCATTTTAACTTCAAGAATTCTAAAATTTTATAGGCAAATAGCCTTGTATCTTATCTTTCAAATGCCATTGGAATCAAGTCAATTCGATAATTACAACTCAAACAGGTTGTCCTGTCTCACTCCCATAAAAATATGCTGACAGAGCCAGACACCGGGGGGGGGGGTGTCATCAGACACGGATCATGTCTACGACTCAGGAAATTCTGCCAAAAAAAAAATTCTACAGAACCGAGTCACTGTTCCATTGGCCCCAAAACAACTTCCAACCATTCAAGATCATTTCCTAGGTGATTTATAGCATCAAATACATCCTTTAAACATGTTGTAGCATTTATACAACTTATTGATTCACTAAACTTGGATCAATCGCTAGAAACCTCATACTTAGTTATTCAAAACCTAGGTCCCAAACTCAGTAACCAACTAGTTTTATTTATGAATAAAACTAACTATCTTGTTATCATTGAATTGAAACAACTAAATCAAAGAATGAAAGCAAGAATCTAGCTTAAGAAACTAGTTTTCACTCCTTGAAACCTAACTTTTCCATCCAAAAACCTAAGTCCTAGAATAGAAAAGATGAACAAACAAAGATAGAAAACACCCCTACCTCTTGCTTAGATGAAGATCTTCAAGCCTTGATCATTGTCTTTGATCTTCCCTCTTTGCTTTCCTTTTTTTCCTTCTTCTCTTTCTCTCCTTTCTTCCTTCAGTTTTTGCCTTCTCTTTTCTCTCTTTTCTTTTCTATTTTCTCTTAAGCCGTAGGAAGAATCAAACATGAGTAGCAAAGTCTAACTTTGCTACTTAAAGGGAACTTTACCAAATTCTCGATCTGCTATGAACACTTAGATTCCTCCGAACCCAGGCTCCTAACTTTCAACATACTCAAAATAAATCTTAAGAATAAATCTTAAGATTCATTAAGAATCATTTTGCATTTTTTCTCTATTTTTTCATATCTGTTGGGGGCCAATCCGGCATTAAAAGCACAACCTGTATGCCTAAAAATACTAAATTAACTCTTATTGCCTTGAAACTTTAACCACACCTTACTTAGTTCATTTGTGACCTAGAAACAAATTATCCACACATATTTCCCTTCAAATAGTAGTTTATGCTATTTTCTGAGTTATTTTAGGCTACTTTTCACTCTCTGAGTTGTAACAAAGTGCCTAAAATAACTCAGTTTGTCACACAACTTAACTGGCATGTCAAACAAGTATCAGACTACCTATGTAACCTTATACAAGCCTAACATGATAAGTGGCGGAATGGAATCCAAGTCTAAAAACAAGTAAGGAATCTGAATTAGGTAGGCCTGGTGGGTGGGGTCGCCCCTTGTCTTAGGTTTTTCTCATCTGCTAGCTAAGGTATGAGAGAAGAATGACTGTTATATATTCCACAATGGAAATTATTTTGGCACTCATATTTTCTTATCATACTAACCTTGTATTTGGATGTTTTTTCATTAATGAAATGAAACAGAATATGTAAAGATGGACTGAAAAGGAAAGGAAATGAATGAAACATAGTTACTGTAATATCCTATTTTTAGCATGTTATACTTGCATAAGGTTACATAAGTAACTTAATACTTGTTTAACATGTTGGCTAAATTTTGTGACATTTTGAGTAAATTTAAGCACATTGCCGCAACACAGAAGATGTAAAATAGCTATTTTAACTCAGGAAAATAGCATAAATTACTTAGTTAAATGAAATAAATATGAGAAATTTATTTCTAAGTCACAAATATATGAAAGAGGATGTAGTTAAATTTGAGAATAAATAGAGTCAGTTTGGTATTTTTAAGGACATCGAGTGAGTGTTTAAATATCGGATTGAGGTGTAGCATATATGAAAAATTATGAAAATGATGAAATAAGAATTTAGATGAATCCAAAGATTTATTCTAATGTTGTTGGAAGTTAAGAAACTTGATTTAGTAAAATTAAAGTGTTCTTAACATATGCGAAGTTTAGCAAAATGACCAAATTACCCCTAGTTTAATGGTTATCTTTAAAGAGAGTTTCCACTCTCTTTTCTCTCATCTCCCATCAGTTTCGAAGTAGAGAAAATAGAGAAAGAAATGAAGCAAAAGAAAGGAGTGGAAACGAAGAAGAAAAGCAAGGAAAAGGAGGAAGGAAAGAAGAAAAAACAAAAGCAAGTTTAGTGGTCCATCATCAAGTAAGGTAGGGGGATTTTTACTCTACATCTTCATCTTTATTTCTCTCTTTTTTGTTGTTTTCATTTGAGCATGAAAGGAAAATAGGTTGAGTGTTGATTAGTAGTTTCCATGCTTGATTCTTATTCTTTTGAGCTTATTGTTAGTTTTGTTCAAAGTAATACTCACAAATCATTTATGTGAATGGTTAAAAAAGAAAAAAAAAGGGTTTTATGGGAGCATGATGTTTCTTAAGTGTGGAATCTATTTTAATGGTTGAAATGGGGGTTTAAGACCTGTTCTATGTAAGTTTATGAGTTATGAACCTAGAGAAGTCCATAGGAACCATTGAGGATGAATTTGAGAAAAAAAGGTTTTAGGTTGAAGCAGAATGTTTTAATCTATGCTTACATGAGCTAAAATAGATGTATAAGGTTTATGACATGATTAAAGATCATAGTTGAGGTTGGAAAACATCTAGGAATGGATTTGGAAGTGTTGGAAATTGGTTGGAAAACCAATTTTGCAGAAACAGTTTTTGCCCTTATAGATTTTGCAGAACACGTTTTTGTAAAATTCTCTAATAGCTTGTGATATTTGTTACATAACTTGAGCTACAAACATCAAAATAACTTGCTTCTTGTTGCATTTTAAAGCTAAGATACAAGGCTTCATGAAGTAAAAATTTCAGAATTTTAGATCAACTCAAATAGCACCAATTTCTGTTTGAATCCGAGGAAGATTCTGTAGAAAAATTAATTTGGCACTCAGTAAACCAGATTGCATAATTTCCTTATTTGAGGTCATAATTACATGAAACTAGTGACATTTTAAAGCTAACATATAAGGATATAAGATGTAAAAATTTCAAAATTTTTGCACTCTTAATTTATTCCCAGTTTTAATTCAAAGTTAAGTCAGAATCGGGTAAAACAACTAATGCCATATTTTCAGCTTCTTTATTTTGTTGCATAACTTTGGCTATACTTAACCAAATAAAGTGAGGTTTGTGGCATTTGAAAGATATAAGAGTAGGCTATTTGCCCATAAAATTTCATAATTTTTGAAGTTGTGATGCATATTGTGCATTCATGAAAATTAGTCTTTTTAGGTGAAAATTGAGGTATTTTTGTGATGGTTTGAACCCTAGAAACTTTAGAAGTTTCTTTAATAGTTAAAGTTGAGTTATAAAAGTGTAGTAAAAATGTGTTTGCTCCTTTATGGGTTAAACTTAAACTAAATGCTCCTTTATAGAGTATTGAAATGAAATGAATGCATGATATTTGATATATGAATGTGATGAATTGAATTACTTATGATATTAATCATTACTTTGTATGGAATGAATGATATATATATGAATGATGCTAAGAAACATATTGATATATGAATGTTAATGAATAATGTTGACAAGCATGGTATTGAGAGGCATAAAAATGAAAGGATAAGGGTAGACTGAGGTTGAATGAGTTACTCCCTCTCTACTTGAATATAAATGAAAGGATTGAATAATATACATATATACAATGAACTACATGAATGAAAAGGTTGATGACTAAGGTTATGCCTCTTTATTATGCAAAGAAAAGCAAGGTTATGTGAAAAGTGAATGAAGAAAAGGTTTTAAAATATTGTTGCATGTTTTGTTTTCAAACTTGTTACTTGTTATTTCCTTGTATAAATGGCCCTATGGCTTGAGCCAAAGGTGCTCCTAGTGCCAGGGCTGTGGGTGCTCATACCCAGTATGGTGGAAAGATAAACGGTAACCTCATTATTTTGGGGCAAGATTGACCAATCATACCAAGGTAGTGCAAGGAGATCAAGGAACAAATGTTGTCTTACCCGTTCCTACCTGAGGATATACAAGAATCAAAAGGACTTCCTAGAACAAAGGTCGTCCTGGAAGAAAGGGATCTTTGGAAATATGCAAATAACGTGTTTTCCAAAAACAAAATCTTTTAAAAACATTGTATAAGCATACTTTAGGGCATTCCTTAGACATAATCATTCATCATAATGCATTGTATAAAATGACAATTGTATGGACAATTGTCTTGTTTTAAATTAAAATAATGAGGACCAATGTTGATGTCTGACTTGAAAATATCCCGAAAGAATGAAATATAGTGATTATGTTGAGGTATGATAATTGATATGGATTATTAATGTCTTATGTTTTATTATGAAAGATGAATACATATGAAGTAAATTATGTATACTTATTACTAATGCTTGGATTGATTGCAATAAAGGACTGGATTTGAAACTGTATAATTGATTGGAGTGTGCAAATGATTTCTATAAAGGATAATAATTGAAACTCTATTTCAGGAAGAGAGAGGACCAGCTTTGGCAGTTTGTCACCTCTCTAACTTATATATATATGATGAGTTTTAAACAAAGGATATGTTTTTTTCCCGAAACAACTGGATTTATTATGATGACATGTTTTTAAAATGTACAATTGAGAATTTGTAAATTCCCACCTTATTTTTATGTTTTTCCATGATAAATCCAGTAGAAGACTAAAGCAGGAGTAAAGACAAGGCGTTGAAGACCTAGTAGAGTTATTTATGTATATATATTGGTTTTGTACTTAAATGTATGGTGATGTATATAAGTCTTCATGACTAGTTGTATAAAAGTATGTTATCTCATATATATCATTTGGTTGTTTAGTAAAGAGCAAGTTTTTAGATTGTGCAAAATGTCTTATTCTCTTTACTTTTATGTTACAGGCTCTATATATCTATCTCTTGAAAGTTAATAAACAGGTTGTGTTTACGTTTAAGTTTAGAAATGATATATTTGATTTTATTTATTTGAGTGTATTAAAAATATACTACAGTATTTAGGATTAGGGTGTTACAATTACTATTCTCTTTATTTAGAAGATTAATAACGGAATAGAATGAAACTTTATTAACCTTGTTTGGGAGTTATATTGTAAAAGAATAAAATGGAATGATTATAATTTTTAATTTTTCAAATAGCCCTTTTAATAACTCTTTTGTTATTTATCACATATATCTTTACAAAATAAACCTTCATAAAAAAATCTAAAATCCTTCAAATGAATCTTAAAATAACCAGAATATGATTTTCTCACTTGGGCCACATGGTGTGTCCTCTGCCACCGTAGGTGTGTCAGCCCTTACTTATGATCTGTTTTACTTTGATATTACCTCCCAGGTGTGCTTCACTTTCTGCAAGTCGTTTTGTTGCTTATGCTAATAATTAAGAAGTAACAATTAGTCAATTAGTGTAATTATGTTTTCGGTAATGCTACACTGCTAGAATAAAATAGCCTAAATTTTGATATAATTCAACGATAGTTGTTGGATGAAGTAAACTGGTATGGACCACTTATCTATCCAAGAATCAATATGCGTCCCAGTCAAAAATTATGTTTGGCTTTCTAACATTTTTCTTCTGTTTTTCAGCTAACTAGGCTTATCATTCAGACCTTGAAAAGACATCAAAAGGCAGATATTGAGGTTTACATATACTTACAAACTTGTTTTGCAGTATGACATCACATACCTAAACAATTAATCTAGTCCAAAAAAATAAAATAAAATTGTCTTGCTTTACATTTATAGGGATTGTTGGCATTCTATGATCTTCCTCAACCACATACCCTTGTTGAAATTGAAGTTGAAGTTAAAGTTGAAGTTAAAGTTAAACCCCCTTCTTCCTTGCCCGATGGAGTAAAATTTGAGTTGCACAACTTGCTAGTAAGAATGACATTTCTATTGACTCCATAAAACCATATGTAAATAAAATCATGCTCAAAACGTGGCAGTTAACCTAACTCATTATATCTCAATGGATTTAGGTTGATGCAAAAGCAATGGCAGATGGTGATACCACAACAGTGTATGTAAGCACAACAGTGTCCCTTATAATGTACACATAATAGCCGTGCAAAGATCAGAAGCCTATCCTCGGAGGGACTATGCAGAGGCAGATACATTTCACAAACAGATTATTGATTCAAGATATCGGTTGGTTTGTACTTTGTAGTCGTGGGCGCTCGTGAGAGAAAAAAAAAAGAGAGAGAGGGGAATAAATAATGGGGATAAAAATGTCAATTATTTATTTTTAATCTAAAATTTTTTTAGTTCATTTCATTCTACCTTAATTTTGGGAGGAACAAAAGTTGAGTTTTTGAGGAGAAGAGAGGGGAAATTGTAACATCCTCCCTGACTTAATAAATTCTGATTAGTGTTACAGAAGCTCAATAATATGGATATGAGTTACCTGTTAAATTAATAATCTTTAGGATGAGTTTGAACGCAATTCTATAACACAGAAAATGAATAATAGCTCATATTTTGGGATAAATAGTTAAAATGAAGGAAATAAACATGAGAGATTTATTTCCTGGATGATTATAATTGGTATGAGCTATAGTAAATTTTGGAGGACTAAATGGATCAGTTTGGTATTTTTAATAACACTGGAAAAGTGTTTAAAAGTTAAATTAAATAGCTTGAAAGCTTGAAAAATTATAAAACTATATGGAGGCGATAAGTATAATATGGAGAAAATTTTGATATGAAAAATAAGTTAAGGCAAATATATTTACCTACCTTACAGGTTCGGTTTAATTTAAGAAAAGTAGTTAATAAATAGTAGTGCATGGAGAATTATGGAACTTTGAATATAATAATTTAGTTGAGACCTGTAATTTTCTGGAACACTTACGGAAGTTGGAACATATGATTTTGAAGGATTAAAGTGTTCTTAAGAGATATAGAAGTTCCAGAGGGAACCCCATCTTTATTTAAGTTGGCAGAAAGAAGAGAATAAAAGAAGAAAAGATAAGAAAAGAAAAGAAAGAAGAGAGAAACGAAATAGAGAATGAGAGAAAGGAAACAAGAAAAGATGAGAGAAAGCAGAAAATGGAAGAAGAAGGAAGATAAAGGAAGAAGAGAAGAAGCAAGAGAGGAAGAAAAGAAGGAAACAAAGAGAAACAAGCTTCAAGGAGCTAAAGGAAAGAGGTAGGGGCATTGTTTTCTTTACTATTTTCATGATTATGAGAAATAGATATGAGTTTGAAAATGATTTTTTAATGGATTTTCATGATTTTGAATGAATGATTGATGGGTTATGAACTTAATTCCTTGGATTTGATTCATTATGAAGTTTTAGGTTTTGAAAAAGGGGTTTTATATCCCTATTGAGATTTGATGTTTATGAGTTAATTGGATGCATATTTATGTTGATTTGATGATTGATATTGATTTGTATGAGTTTGATTTGGGTTGAGATAGTTTAAAGGCTCTGTTTTCTACATATTTTTGTGTAGTAATCGATTATATAGTCCCTGTAATCAATTACCAAGCTTCTGGAACTAAAAATCATGTTTCTGGGCAGCTTGTAATCAATTACATTCTGCTTGTAATCGATTACATAAGTTCTGTTAAGCTGGTAATCAATTACTAGGGTCATGTAATCGATTACCAAACCCCCAAAATGAGTATTTTGATTTGAAAATGTTAGAAACAGAGTTCTTTACCCCATAAGACCTAAATACAAACTTTAAACCTTGAATTAAATGATTAAAATTCATTAAATTATGAAATGATTATGCATCCAAACCAATTGAGAAATGATTTTTAAGATGATATTGAATCAAATGAGATTGATGATTGGAGAAATGATTTTATGATGACATTGAATCAAATGAGATTGATGATTTGAAAAATGATTAATTGATTTGATTAGATCAAATAAGATTTGATGATGATTTTGATTACCTATGATGAGAAAAACCTTTATATGCATATGATTGCATGTTCGAAAATATGAAGATTTAAAGAAAAAATGACTATTTCTCTCATGGGTATCCCTTTGTGGAACTAGGCTGAGTGGATTTTGGATATACCTTAGACTTAGGGTAAGTCTTGGACAATGGTAAGAAAGAAATTGAGAATCTCTTTATGTCAGAGTAATTAAGGTTGAGGAAGACATCCCTTTTTACTTGAGCTTCCCTAGTCATCAAGTAGTATAGGATTTATATGCTTCCTTTTTATTACTTGGGGTGATGCTAAATCCTAGATAGTGTAAAGATTTCTGTGTGTCCTCTCTATCATAGTTCGAAACTGAGGATTTTTTAGCGTCCTTTTTACTAGACAGAGATAGATATGACCTAGTTACTTGGAATAGTCCTGTGTGACAAATCGATCGTTATAAATAGGTTGATGTGCACTAACCTGAAAGCAGGCTACTACTATGGCGTCCCGAGGCTGATGAGGGCGGGGAGTGGTTGCCGGTGCTAAGAGAAAGCATAAATAAGCAGCTCCTGGCAGACTTCTAAGCGAAAGGTGTAACACCCTTATGGGGATGTCATATTTATAAATAAAATAAAATAAAGATAAATAAAATTCTACCCAAGTTGTAAAACATTTGTTACATAGTAATACGAGTTGTAAAATTTTTTCGGTTAAACAGAATATTACGAAATAAAATAACATGGAACATAAAATAAACAAACTGTCATCACACATAATATACATATATTTTAGTTTCAAGTAGTACAAATAATTTACAGTTACAAATATTTAAACCAAAACAGTAAACAAAGCAGTAAGAAGTCTATATATATAAAACGTAGACGCGCCCAAGTACGCATCACAGAACTCTAACCCTCTGAAGGATCACTCTCGGATGAAACTTCAGGTGATAAGTATCCAGGATGCCTCGACCCTCTACGGACCCTAGTCCGTGCTGTCGACACACTGCTAATCTCACTAGGCGCATCAAACATACCACCCCAGTGACGCCTAAGAGATAGCGGTAGCTTTACATGTAAATACAACACAGTAGAAAAGATAGGCACTCCATCAAACTCTGTACGTATGGTCACAGTCAGACGCCCTACGTACGTAACCGAATCTTTGTCCTCTCGCAGTCGCCAGGCTTCCGAGCCTCCGTGAAAATCCAACCTCACGAAACCAAAGAATCCTGGTAGCGTCATACTCATACAATCAATCCAATGGGTATGGATGATCAGATGGTTCTTGGTCGTCGAACTGATCCTCGGCTTGCTGCTGTTGCTCTTCCTCCTCGGGGTATATAAAATCAAGATGTTGTTTCTCTTCCTCAAACTCTTCTTTTAAAACATAATTTAAAATACAAAAAACAATACGTACAAAGAGGTAAGATAATCTATATCACCACAAACATGGTAAATAAGAAAATGACAATACAATAGACATAGCAATTCATACAATATAACATACCATAACAACATAAATAATAATATAAAGTAACACAGAAATTAACTGTAACAACATCACATAATGTCACAGATAAAATGATACAGATAAAATGGTACAGATAATAATATTATAATGCACAACACATAAATCATATGTAATGCGACTCAACTCTACTCCATGGAGCTACAACCACAGACATCAGAGAGAATGACCTACAAGTCCTATTAGTACCTTAGGCTGCCCAACCAACTATTGCACTGTCTCACATGGTGTCTATAGCCCACTGTCCAAAACATCGTGGTGTAGTACACAGTCCAAACATCATGTAACTACAGGCATTGTACTAGCATAGTTCTTACAAGATCTTGATTAAGTATAGTGCGTGTCGAGATCACTAGTGTGTAGCCAGTTACCACGACCCAGAGGAGCGACCAACTGTCCACATGTGGAATAATCCGCACACTAATGCCTCCAAGTTCATAAAGAAATGAACCACATTACGCTTATCACACCGACAACACGATGTAATTCACCTCGTCAATCAATCGCCAATTCCACAATGAATCGACTTGACTCTAAAAATATGAACAGAACTATAATTACCAAAACACCCTTCAAATTTCAAATAATTACCAAAACACCCTCAAACACCAAACGCAGTACGTCCCACTTGACAGTACTGTTTCTTAATTTGTCCGGGTCCACCACTTTGGCCCGACAGTAAAACTTACTGTTTTCGTCAATCGCGTAGAAATTTTATCGCATTTTCACAATTTTATCGTTTTTACAAACGTTTTTAAATCGCATAAATATATTTTACTGTTTTTAAAATCGCGTACTATTTTTAAATCGTTTTCTCAATTGCGTAAGATTTTTAAATCATTTTCTTGTCCGAATTCCTTAAAAATTACTATTTAAATAAATAGAAATAATATTTAATATGTTTGAGTTACGTAGAATATTTTTCATACCGTATACAATATACTGGATATCTTTCCTATCTTATTTGTTTGTTTTTAACAAAAATTGACAGTATTTTGCTTTGAAAATCTATAACAATGGTTTTCTAAATTTTTCTGTTAAAATTTCTTTTGATTATATTACAACCATCTAATTATACTTTTGAAAACTACTAACGGGCTTCAAAACATAAAGTGAGCTTTACGTTAGAAATTTTACAAAAGCTGCTATATTATCTCCTAAATAGTAAAATCATTAGTTTTAGCTTTTCAAACTTAATCCAATAACTTTTATTCCTCAAAACTCATTGTACTAAAAATCTTTTTGACATTATTACTTAACCTTGATTGAAAACAATTTTTAGAAACTAAAAACACTTAACTTTGGCATGTTGGCCGAAATCCATTAACTTGTCATTTGATCTATAGATTTGTTTTTCTTGCTCTAAATCAATTTATATCGTGTCAATTTACCTAAGTTAATTAAATCACTCTTTTAGAAAATGGTTGAGAACATTTTGGTTCCCATTTTGTGTTGAGGCCATGAGCCTTGGATTTGTGCTCTTTGGAACACACATGCAAACCTTGCATATTATTCACATCCTACTAATTATTCATGCATTTCTAACACATAATATATTCAAAGCTTGTAGACATGCATATCAATACAAATCACAATTAAGAAAGCTATTACAACAAACACACAAATGAATCCTTATGGATTCTACAATCACAAACAATTCCATTTTCTTATCACCATCCAAGGATGATACGATTCAAGTCTTCCTCTTACCTTAAGTGAAGCTAAAATCTCTTTCACTCCTTTCTAATGGTTTCGGGTTCACCTCCAAGAAAACCTAAAAATCTTAAACAAAAATTTAAAGAGTTAAAACTATAAGAGAAAATCATAAACCATGGATCAATCATGGCTTAGAACCTTGAAAAAGAAGTTAGAAATGAAAAACAAGGATTTTCACCTTCTAGGTAGAATCTCCCAAGTAGTTTTTCAAGCTCAAGATGATGGATTTTGCAAGAACTCTCAACTAGAGATGTTCTTAGAATTGTGTTTAGGTTTAGAAAAGTAGGTTAGAAGAAATTTTTGATGGATGGATGATGAAGTAGAGTGCTTGGCCGAATGGACCTCCAAAGTGCATCAACGGTGTTTTCTTGTTTTTGGTAAGAGAAAAGCTTTAGTTAATAGATAGAAAATGAATGAAGAATGGTCTCCTAAGGGCATATGGCCGTGGAGCTCTCCTTGGCTAGGTGTACCATTGGTTGGCTTCATCCAAGCCTTAGGAATGATCAAAGGCTAGCATAAACCCTTGGCCTCCAAGCTTAGCTCTCATTGGCTAATCCAAGCCTTGTCATTAAGCCTTGTCATTAAGCCTAGTCATAAGCCTTGTCATAAGCTCTTTAAATATCTCACCACTAATGATGCTTAAACCACTAATGATGTTTAATTTAGCTACTAATCCTATTAAGCTTCTAAGCACACTTAACTTAATTAAATTCTAATCCCACTTAATTAGGTCATCAAATTCTAAACTAATTAGTCTAACCACTTTTATTGACCATTTCTTATTGGTTTAGAATTTTCAAGCCTACTTCGTTGACTCGCTCTTATTGGTTTAGAAAATTGCTCTAACAAAAAACGTTGACTGTTTCTCTAAACGTGGGTCCCGCGAGACATTTTCGGGTCCACTGTCATTTATTTATACTGACTAATAAAATAATATTATAATAATATAAATTTTTTTATTTTGCAGTAAAATCCTAAAAATTAAAAGATTAACAACAGTATTATTCAGAATTGGGTTTAATAAGATTTCCCAACTCCGAATAATTAAAATAAGATTTCCCCGGCCCGAAAATTATTATTTTCCTGTCCCGGAGCAAATCACACAAAAAGTTCAAATAAAATCACAGACAGTAAAATAAAACATTGTATCATACAGAAAAACAACAAACAGTACAATTCGGGACACAATGATCATTTATCCTAAAGTTTGGGGTGTTACAAAAGGTCCCATGAATGAACTAAATACACACTAGAATGAGAGTGATTTAGAGACTATGCAGGTATAGGACTGCATAGTTGAGGATGGATTAAAGGAATTGATTAGGCGTAGCCATATCAACAAGTTACAACTTCTTTTCGGGAGTCTAGAACATAAGAACTCCATGGTTAAGCGTGCTTGACCTGGAGCAATTGTGGGATGGGTGACCTATTGGTAAGTTTCCTAGGATGCGTGTGAGTGAGGACAAAGCACGCTGAAAAGACCCGTGTTGGTTTGTGAAGACACTCATCAATTCTATAGGCAGTCCCAGGACGTTACAGATCGTATCAGAGACGGGACCTTTCCCAGTACGGTGTGGTTTGGGGACGAACCAAGCGGAAGTTGGTGGGCACGTGGAGTCCCGGGGCCGACGAAGGTGGGAAATGGTCGCCGGTGCTAAGAGAAAGCATCAATAAGTGGCTCTTGGCAGACTTCTAGGCGAAGGGTCCCATGAATGAACTGAATACGCATCGGAATGAGAGAGATTCAGAGATTGTACAGGTATAGGACTCTGCATAGTTGATGATGTAACATCCCAACTTTTGGGTAAAAGACCGTTGTGTACCTATTTTACTGTTTCTTATTTTTCTGTATGAAATACAGAAAAATAATACTGTTTGTTATTTTATTTGGTAGTTTTACATAATTTGTTGCGATACAGTAAAATAAATTTTTTTTCAAATTACTGTTTTAAATTTTTCTGTATCAAAAACAGATGTATAATACTGTCTAGTATTTTATATAATCGTTTTACGTATTTTTCTTCAAGACAGTGAAATAAAAATTTTTTCGAACTCTTTGTATTAATTTTTTCGAAAGATATACAGCTACATAATATCCGCTGGATATTTTATTTGAACGTTTTGGACGATTACCTACGTTGTGGGAAAAAATGGAAAAATGACCGTTACGTCCCGAACGTCTTTGTTTTTCTTGTTTTTTTTTGTTTTTAATTGTTTTCTTCTTGATTATGTCCGATAATACCGTCTGTAATTTTATATGGACTTTTTGTGTGATTTGCTCGGGGTAGGAAAATAATATTTTTCCGGACCGGAAAATCTGTTTTTAATTATTCGAGGCGGGGGATCTTACTAAACCCAATTCTGAATGAGCTTAAAATTAATCTTTTAATTTTTAGGATTTTAATCACAAATAAAATAATTTTATATTATTATAATATTATTTTATTAGTCAAGATATAAATAAGTGACTGACGGACCGGAAATATTTTGCGGGACCCACGTTTAGTCATTGAGTCTTTGTACACGTGGACCAATAAGGAACCTGGTCAAAATTGATGGCTATGACTCATCGCAACGGGCCAATAGGGACGATGACACGTGGCGTGACACCTCGGCATCATGACTCGGCAGCCTTCTAGAAGGTTCCAGAAAACGCCGACTCACCGTGACTCACCGCATGACTCGAGGTTCGAAGTTTTCTCGATGACTCAGTATTGTGACTCGCCATTGAGACGCACAGATGATGCGATCAATGACTCAAAGATCTTCGACTCGCCACGTCGACTCACTTGTTTTGGAAAATATCTATTGACTCATCTGCTCTAGAAAATATCTACGCTGACTCGCCATGATGACTCACTCGTTCTAGAAAATTCCACGATGACTCATCATACTGACTCATCGTAGTGAGTCACATGTTCTAGAAATTTCTCTTTGATGACTCGCTTTATGACTCATCAAGGGTAATCAGTAGAAAAAAAATGATCAATAATAATTGATTGCTACTCTGTTAGTCTAAAATAAAAATCTATGTATATTTTATTACCCGTTGGACAATATATACTGACTTTATAAACAAGTAATTGTTGTATAATTATTGTTTATTGGTTAAAGTATGTTAGAAAATATAAAGTGTGCACCAATAGGAATTAGTCAACAAAAATAGCAACCAATAAGAATTAAGTTAGTAAATAATTAACCAATGAAAATTAGTCAAGGTTAATGGTTTGAATTTTAGAACCAATAGAAAATAAGTTATCAAATAATGTTGGACTTCTTGAAATGCAATGGTTCTAACGTAAAGGAGGAATGAGCAATTTGCTCTAATAGCCTAATTCACCAAAGTGAATTTACGTAGAAAGCTTTAGACAATTCATTTGGAAAGCCAAATTAACCAAATAAAGACTAGTCAAATTTAGTGGCTTTTCTTTGTTGTTTCTACGGCAATTGCAAATTTTTGCAAAGCCAATATCACATTTCTATCTTTCCTATCTTTCAACTAGTTAACCAAGTCAACATTGGTGGCTTCTCTTTGAATTCATTCTACGGTAAAGCCATTTTGTGTGAAGCTAATATTTCCATTCAATTCTTTCTATCTTACATTTAATTACCCAAGTATAACAAAGTCAATTTTGGTGGCTTCTCTTCACTTGTGTCTACGGCAATTGCATGCTTTGGAAAAGCAAATATTGCATTTCAATTCATTCTTCTCTTCATGCTTCTACGGCAATTGAATGCCTTAAGAAAGGCAATATTCAATAATTCATTTCATGCTTATTTCCTATGCAATTGTGACCATGCATTTGGAGGAAGCAAAACAAATATCTCTCACTTTCTCTTAAGGTCATTTACGGCCATGCATTCTAAAATAGGAGACTTTGCTTTTGTTTAACCTAAAGTCTTCATCTTTCTCAAAAGCTATCAAGCCAACCTCTCAAATATTCTTCCTTCTTTTCTCTCCTTGTGTTCACGGCCAAAGCTCCTAAATGGAGACAATCTTCATCAATTTATTTCATTTGTTCTCTTCTATATCTTTTTCTTCAAAGAACCAAGATCAAGCAACCAAATTTCTTTCCTTTTCTCTTCCTCTTGAATTCGGCCAATCACCAAAAATCCTCTTCCAAGCTTCTAAAAATTTAAATGACCATAGATCTTGAATCTCCATACCATTCTAAGGAAATTTCATGTTGGAAGTTTTTCCTAAATCTTCCATTTTCTACCTTGTTCTTCAAAGCTAGTTTGAAACCATGAAGGTGAAATTCTTTAATCTTCATGTTTCTATCCATTTTAAAGTTTTAATCATGATTTTAATCCATGATTATTCTAGTTTAGAGCCTTAGGTATTAATATTGTATGTTTTCTTTGTTTTCAAGGAGCTCTTGGAGGAGGAAGCTTGCTTGAAGGAGACATACAAAGGACTTGGAGGTTCTTCAAGAGGTAAAGAGGAGATTACCCTCATCAACCATGTGTTGGTGGTGAGGAATGTTTGTGGTTGTGGTGAAGAATCCATAAGGATTCATTCACTTGATTGTTTATAGTTTTTCCTAATTGTGATTGATTATGTGTGTAAATGATTTATGTGTTTATTACTTGTGTGTTTGTTAATTTTTGTGTTTGTTAGTAGGTTGTTGTGTATTTGTTAGTAGCCTTCTTATTTGATGTTGTAATAATTTGCATGTCTACAAGCTTTGATAATATTGCATGTGTTAGAAATGCATGATAACATATAGAATGTGAATAATATGTCAAGGATTGCATGAGTGTTCCAAAGAACACACTAACAAGGCTCACGGCCATGATCCAAATGGGGAACCAAAATGTTCTCTTAATTTTCTTAAAATATGATTTAATTAACCTAGGAGAATTGGTAAGATATCCATTTGTTTAAATCAAGAAAAATGAATTTGGAAATCAAATGGCATAACCTTACATTTTCGGCCAACATGTCTAACTTCAACACTTTGATTTCTAAAACTAGTTTCTAGGGTAATGATTTAATCAATGTAGACAATACAAGAGATTTAACATGTATTTAGAAGGTGAAAAATAATTTGGAAATCAAATGCAAAGTTTTTATCAAATTCGCCAACATGCCAAATTAGATGTTCATGATTTCTAAAATTAATTCCAAGCTATTTTCAATCAAGGAGAAGCAATACAAGTTAAAGTAAATTTTCTACAATGAGTTTTAAAGAAATAAAGTGGTTAGAATTAAGTTTAAGAGGTTAATACTAATGATTTTTCTTGTAAGAAGAAATACAAGTAGCTTTATAAAATTTCTAACGTATAGCTCCCCATGTGTTTTGAAGCACGTTAGTAATTTTCAAAAGTGTAATTAATTGATTGTGATAAAAATAAAAGGAGTTTTGACGGTAAACCTAGAAAACCATTATTATAATTTTTTAAAATCAAATACTGTCAATTTTTATTGACAAATAAAATAGAAAAGATGAGCAAAAGACAGTATACGCTATGAAAAATATTCTACGTAATTTAAAAGTACTAAATATTATTTTTGTTTGTTTTAAACAGTTATTTTAAGGAAGTTGGACAAGAAAACGATTTAAAAATCTTACGCGATTGAGAAAACGTATTAAAATTCTACGCGATTTTTAAAACAAGTAAAATATATTTACACGATTTATAAATGTTTGTAAAAACGACGAAATTGTGAAAATGCGATAAAATTTCTACGCGATTGAACGTTATTGTATTTTTCATTTGTCGGGAGTGAACCCGCATGAGTTTTCTTTTTATATATATATATTTTTCGTTTCGGAAAATGTGAACCCGTATAGGTTTTCTTTATGTATATATTTGTTGCAAATGAGGGCAAGCTTTTTATTTTCGGGAAAATGTGAACCCGTCGGACTTTGTATATATTTTATTTGTCGGGCTATGAGGTGAACCCGTACAGGCTTTGGTTTGATTGATGAGGTGAATAACATCGTATTGTCGGTGTGATAAGCGTAGTGTGGTTCGACCTTGAATGGACTTGGAGACGTTAGTGTGCATGATTCCATATGTGGACAGTTGGTTGCTCTTCTGGGCCGTGGTAATTGGCAACACACTAACGGACTCGACACACACTATACTTAATCGAGATCTTGTAAAGTCTAATAGTACATTGCCTGTAGTGTCACAACGTGAGACCGTGAACTACACCACACCTGGATGGTGGATTCCCGTGTCGTGGGGCTATAGACGCAACGTGTGACAGCCAGCAATAGTTTGGTTGGGCAGCCGTGGTACTAATAGATTTTGCGGATCATTCGCTCTCTGATGTCTGTTTGTTTTTAGCTCCATGGAGTAGGATTGTGTCATCTTGCATATGTTTATATGCTGTACATTATGATTTTTATCTATGATTTTTATCTATGATCTTTTATCTATAATTTTTATCTATGATCTTTTATCTATGATTTTTATCTATGATCTTTTATCTATGATCTTTTATCTATGATCTTTTATTCTATGATCTTTTATTTGTGATCTTTTATCCGTGATATTATATGTTTATATGTTATAATTTTGTCTGTACATGGTTATCTTTTATTTGTGATATTATATGTTATTTGGTATCTTTAATCTTCCTTTTATATTGTTATGATATTTTATATGGTATGAATTGTTATATCTATCCCGATAATGTTATTCTTGTTTATTTTATTAGGTTATATGCATATTAGAAATATTTGTAAATTGATAACATGACTAATTGTGATATCTGTGTGTATGGAATGACTTTGTCATTGAATCATTCTTTGCTATCAGATCTTGACCTTGGTGAAAGGGGATCTCACCTCTTTCCTGTATTGTTTTTGTTGTGTTGTCTTGTGTTGTTAAAATCGTATAGTAGACGGAGTGAACCTATTGGAGACCATATCTCGAAAGACGGTGATGGCGTCATTGAGTGGACTTTCAAGTTTCAACAAGATGCAATTGGTGAAGAAACAGACTATGTAGGTTGAAATTTTTTCGTTAGTGTTATTTGTGCTATTAGTAGTAACCTTCATTAGGTTTGCTACTGTTTCTCTGAGTCTGTAAATATTACGTTTTAACTTATATGAAATGATTGGTGATGTGTATGTTAATCTGTTAAATTTAATTTCCATTTTTCTTAAAATTTTTGGTAAGTTTGTATTTCCGCGACAAGAAATTTTAAAATCCATATTTTGAAACTCAAAGCTTTAATAAAATAATTTTAATTAGTTTTAAGATTTATTTATTTTATTTAAAGTGTGACGCCCTACGGAGGGTGTTACAGATGATGGCTTAAAGGAATTGATTAGGCATAGCCATATCAACAAGCTTCAATTTCTTTTTGGGAGTCTAGAACATAAGAACTCCATGGTTAAATGTGCTTGACCTGGAGCAATTGTGGGATGGGTGACCTCTTGGGAAGTTTCCTAGGATGCGTCTGCGTGAGGATAAAACATGCTGAAAAGATCCGTGTTGGTTTGTGGAGACACTCATCAATCTTGCAGGCAGTCCCGAGACGTTACAACTACTAAGTGAATGAATAATATTATGAGCTCATAACTTTGATTTTAAGATGAGACTTGAGTATTGAAGATTTGATAATTGATAAAATGATTTATGATTTGAGTAGTTTTCAAAAATGAGTTTTCTTGATATGATTTTAGTATTGATGATATTTGACTATATGAAAATACGAAATTTGACAACATGTTTTATGATTGAATGATAAGAAATTTAAAGATATGATTTATGATGTGATTTTTGACAAAATGAATGATTCGTTTAAAAATTTGACAACCTGTTTTGACTTTCTGCCACCTTCCTAGATTAACATTGAGTATTTAAAAAATAGATTTTTCTCTAAAATAGCTGAAATTATTGTGATGACACGTTTTTTTAAATAAACTACTGAGAGTTTCATGATTATCACACTTCTATGATTTCCACAATGATTCTAAGAGAGATCTACAACAGTTGAGCAAGATGGTGAAAGTTGAAGCTTGTGTTGAAGAGCTAGTTTAGTTTGTTTGGTTAAGATTTTGTACTATAAGAGGTGTATTATATATAAAGTACAGCGATGTATAAGTTGTATAAAATTTAATTTCATATCATATGTATTTAACGCTTCCGAAAAAGGCTCATATTTTTGTATATTATTAAATCTTTTATTTAAATGATGATGGATATTCATAAGTAATATACCAAATTCTAATTACTGATGCGTAAATCAGATACGTCATTAGTATTAGTATTTGGGATGTTATAGAAATGGTTCTCTATGTGTTCCTTTTCCTTCTTATGTATTTTAAAACTCACAAATAATGGAAGTTATTTCCCTTCCTCTCATTCTCTCTCTCTTCCCCTTATTACCTATCATCCTAACATAGTGTAATATTTTGTTATTAACTATTATTTATGTTTAATTTTTTTTTAAATGTTTATTATAAAATTTGATAATAAATAAATATTTGAAAATTCATACAAAATATCTATATAACCAAGAAAAAAAAACAAAAAAGTGTCCTTGTAATACCCTTCAACAGCATAAGAGCCGCTAGGTTGTTATACCTTTTGTGCAAGAAAATTGACATTTGGCGTTGGTTTTCTGCACATGTCGTCATTTAGGATATTTAGGGTGTCTGGTGAGTTCGGTCAATTCATGAACTTGTAAGTTTTAATCCAATTCAATATACAAAATGTAGGTCGAGTTAGATATATAGATTAAGTTGGGTTAGAAAATACTCTAACCTGTAAAGTACAGGTTTGGTGATGGGTTTGAAAAATATCAACTCATGGAAACTCAATACACCCAAGTAAGTCTTATATATATATATATATATATATATATATATATGAGGAAGAATTAATTTACACAAGTGTAAGTTTTTTTTAACTTACACTCATTTTTAACTGTCAGATCTACTTTCATCTAATAGTTACTTTTAATGAAATAATCTTAACCATTAGATGAAAGTAGATCTAACGGTTGAAAATGAGTGTAAGTCAAAAAAGACTTACACTAGTGTAGTTCGATCCCTCTATATATATAGCTAAATGACTTTGATATATATATATATATATATATATATATATATATATATCAAAGTCATTTAGCTACAGTGACAATTTATATTACTTTTCTTATGACTTTTTTGTAGTGCCAATTAAGTTTAGGTGTAGGCACTAAGAAAATAGTGATTTGAAACTCATAAAGTATTTGACAAACTATTGCGATGAAAATTTAATAGATTGCTTAGATGACAAAGAGTATCTTGAAAAAATTGAGAATGAAATAAATTATGTGAATTCATATTTTATATGTAATGATATTGACTTCAATTAGCTAATGCGATTTGTTAATTATAACTTTTAGAACATGATAAGCTTTAATTTATTTTAAATTTATGTTAACTTAATAAGACTTATTAAGTTTATTTATCTTCTTTAGACTTATTTTGTTTGAGTAAAACTAATTCTGTAACTTTTTAGTTTGTTTGGAATATATGTTATTTTTAATAAAGACATGTTATGCGTATCAAATTTTTTGTTTTGTATATCAACATTTATTTTAGCAAGAATTTTTTGTTTAATATATATTAAATTCATGGATTTGACCTAACTCAACCCACTCTTGAATAAATCGAGGTGGGTTGAGGGTCAGATTGAGTTAGATTGAAAGAAATTTTTCCTCTACCAAACTCAACCCAATCTAACTCATTATTTTAACAAACAAATGGAATGTGAAAATGCCTCAAAACCCACCAAATTCACCTAATGGACACCCTATCCTCAGCCATCTCTTCTCAATCGTCATTTTGTCTCTGGCTGTCTTTCAGTTCTATTTTTAGTTAGACAAATTATTCCTGCACGTCATTAAATAGAAAAAAAAAGTGAGCCTCATTTTATAGTTCAAATAAAGTAAGCCAAATTTATATAAATATAGTGTAAGTCTATTTATATGGTAAAATAATATGAAAATAATGAAGAAAACTTGATTCAAACTTTGGTTATCATTTTATAACTTTGAGTTCAAATACAAGTTTAAAAAAAAAAAAAAACTGGTTTAGAAACTAGTTTCTGCACAGCAAAATGTTATAAACAATTCTTTTATTCATAAAAAAGAAAGTGAGAAAATGGGTATTGATGCTGACCACTTGTTATTGAATCCTTGATAGCAGCACCACAACCGTGAATTCCAATTGAGCGCACAAATAACAACATTTACAACCATATCTTTATCATCAATCAATGAAACGAATGAGATGTTACTCTATATAGTAGGTTATATGAATTGGTAATCTGCTTTTGTTCATGCATTTTGCTTTTGTTTCTGCTACCGAATGAGAATATTAGATAAATGCTTTTCCAATGGTTATAAGTTACTCTCTTGATGGATATGGAATATAGACCTTAATGTTCGAGGATCTTCTCACTAGAGTATCCACGGAAAAAGTAAACACAAGATGATTCTGGAAGGTTAATGACTGAACGTGCTTCACAGGTTAGCTCATTAATTAAATTTTGCTTCAATCAACTTTTTAAGAAAGCTAGAATACATATTCTTTTTTTTTTCGGGGGTAAAGCAGGGGACATCCATTAGAATCTAAGTAGAGAATTAGAGAAATGAAAGATTGAACCCCTCACTTTTTTTGTTTCGGTCGTAAACCCTCACCTTAAACATTAACTTCCCCGGGTGACCAAAGAAAGTGCACTAAGCTATAGCCTACGAGCCCATTGGCCATTGGCAACTGTAGACTGAGTGAGTGATGAATATGATCTTTGAAAATGAAGAGTTTTGTATATGATTATTTATTTAAAATACTTTCAATATTTACTTTCTACACACTTTTTTAGGGATTTTACATTTATAATGAATTAATTTGATGTCCCCATATATCCAATTTCAACTTTATATACAACATTTATTCTGTATCCCAATTTTAAGCGATACCAAATGAGACAAGAGTTATACCCCATATCAGACAATAATACTACATCACTTCTGACTGTAGTTACCCCAGTAATCATCATTAAGGAAGCAAGACGATCGGACAAGGTCCCACAAGATGAGTATAGAATCTTGTGTACAAGTTCTTCAAAAACCTTGGGTACCAGCTATGGTGTTTTGCAGGTCCAGTGAGTACCTTATGCAGCATGCCATAGATGGCCGGTCCATAATGGGGAAATTACCCCACAACGAGTACTCAATAAACTTGAAATGAAAGAAAATAATAAATAATATCACCAGAACTCAAATAATAGCACCATAAATATATACAATAAATGTGTGATGCTAACCTATCTCCAAACAAACTATTTGTGTAAGCTTTCATACCCAACTGGCACCAATGCAGTCCCAGAAAGTAGCAAAGGCAAAGGAGCTGACATGTGGCCAGAAGCCACGCCAATATTAATGTCATAATAAACCACTTAGAAAAATAGTTGCTAAATTAATGATAGAACGCCGCAGCACCACGTGAAATAATCGACCAGAACTGCTATTCAGATATTAAGCAACACCAGAGAGTTGAGGTTCAACAATCATTTACAAGTTAGCCATCCATATCAAGATTTGCCACCTAACCATTTCTTCTTCCTTAATGCCTAAAGATCTTTAGGGACTAACCCCTAATTAAAAGAAATACTGTATTATTTATACCAAAAAAAAAGGAAATACATGCTGGAAAGAAATCATATGCCCGAAGAAACAAAACATAAACATCGAGATAAAAAATTTCTTGCTGTCCAACTAACTAATAGTACGTCAACAAGGATGAAACAAAATGTGAATGCACAGTGCCCAACATGGTAGGTGAACAATACCTAGATAGAGGTAAGTAGCACTGTTCCATGCCCAAAGGGATTCCACCCAGTTCCAGTAGTCACCAACAGTAATAACATGAAAACCTTCAAATACACCTTTGAATAAAACATAAGTAACTGGAGGAAACCCAATGAAACCTAAAACAATATTACAAGCAGCCCCTAAGAAAGTTCTTAAGCTCCTAGCTTGAATATCAAGCTTCAAGGGTTGAGCCATTAGACAAATCGGAACAATAACTAACGCTCCAATTTCTGCTGTAGCAAAATTAAAGACTGACATGAAAGACAAACCAATGAAAGCGGCTGATATAGTTGCTGACTTTAAGCTAGCCCATTCTCTTTTCTGAGGTTCTGCTGCAGCAGCTTCAAAAAGCGGAGAATCCAATATCAAGTACAAAATTAGGAGGCTTAATGCTGATAGCAAACCCCACACTATAAAGCTGGTTGTTGGGGTGAAATTGGGTATTTGACATATGCAATATCGAAGTAATGAGACAACAGCACCCCATAAATGAATGACAAAAACCTATCTGGCTGAGTTCAGCCATTTCCAAGATTTATGGCTGACATCATCTTCGGAGGCAGATGTGACTTGAGGAGCGGATTTACTAGCATCAGCATGGAGAGATGCTGCAACAATTGGAAGTGGTGCAACAAGTAATGCAAATGGAGTCATGTAAACTCCAACTGACGCAAACTTACTAGGGGATGTCAAGAGGTACAAAAAGAATGACTGATGAAACTTCTCAAGGAGGTTGTTTATTGAGCGTATGATTCCTTCAATCAACCTGCAAAAAGTAGGAAATCCTTCGCATACAATAATCAAACAACGAGAGGGACAGCTCTTCTGACTAATAGGTGATTTAATATAAAGGGCACATCAGCAGTATACACATATTTTGAAAAGTGTTAAAGCTAATATTCTATTCTGTAAAAAATGAAGGTTTTGTATGTTAAAAGATTAACAGAATCTCATCACAAAAATACCTCCCAAAATAGCCAAAAGAAACAAAAAGGATTCAAAATTATCACCCACTTAATTTGTGCGTTAAAGATTGCAAAAATATTTCTGATCTAACAATTTTGTAAAAATATTGTTTTGGAGTTTTAACGTTCCTAGTATGAGTGGATATAAATTATCACTAATGACCGAGATTGAGCCTTCGAATAATTTCCCAGATTTTTCTCACTTTCTTCGGTTTCTAAAGACAAGTACAAGATATTCATAATTGTGTATTATTTATTGATTGTAAATGACAAAGATAAACAGAAGTTCAAGATGGACATCACCATATAATTAGGAATACTAACATCTACGATAGTTCTATTGATGGCCAACCATTCATTCCACGACTTCTACAAATACATCTCATAAATAGAAATGATAATACAGAGAGATGTATGACATATACCTTCCACCACGAAGAAGGAACTCATTACGCCTAAACGTTTTAGTGAGAGAAACTTTTGGTGAAATTTCCAATTTAATTGCATCAACTTGATAATCACGAAAGGCACCTTGAGAACCAGTCAGAACACCCAAGGCCTGGGAGGAATAATATACATATTGTTGAATTGGAGAGTTTTAGGTAAGGAAGGAGGAAAAGAGATTCAAAATAATATGAGATTGATATTGATTTGACGTTAGGATAATGTAATACAAAAGATAAACTCAATGGTCTTATTTATACTAAATGTAGATTCCTAATCCTAATTAAATAAAGAAACAAATCAAGAAATGTAATAAATAAGAAATAAATCATAAGAAATTATCTATAATACTCTAAAATATTTCATGATACAATAAAGATATTCTAAGATATTTTTTAAATATTCTAACGCTCTCTCTCAACCTAAAGTTTCATAAGCTTGAGCTTGCAACAATTAAATAATTTGATACTGTGATAGTAGCTGGGATGAATGGAGACTGTAGTTGGCAACTACTTCTGGGACGAAAACGGAGACAAAGGCAGTGCATCTGGACCGACGGAGACGGGGCCAGTGCATCTGGGACAAAGAGCTGGGGCCAGAGCATCTGGGACAAAAAGTCAGGCTAGTGTGAGTCATAACAAACATAAGTTACCACCATAATGATCATTGGTGGGAAGAAAAGCCACTATGATATGATCCATTAATGGGAAAAGAATAACATGACAAACACTAGCATGTTGAGATGAATTTATTCTCATTCTCCCCCTCAATGCTATGCTAGCATTGGAAAAGAACCAAACAGTAGCCAAAACTGTGAATGCTTATGTCTTGAAGCATATCAAATGGTTTTTTGATGATAACAAAGTCAAGTTGAAGACCAAGATCAAAAGATGTATATTAGATATAGGTTCTAAGATATCAATGTAAAATGCTCTCAAAGTATCTCAATAATCTTCAAATGGTTTTTCAAGATCCCTTTAAATCAACATGTTTTCAATGTTCATATTTTAAAGAAATGTTGACTTCAATCTTGGATAAACATATGTCAACATTGTTTAATCCAAGTTTCTCAAAGTTAAAAATGGCCTGGATGCTTAATTGGACTTGAAAAATGTGTTCAAAGGGCAAGGTAATCGATTACACATGTGTTGTAATCAATTACAAGCTAAACAGAGGCCTTGTAATCGATTACATTGAGCATGTAATCGATTACAAGTATGGCAGAAGCCTTGTAATCGATTACACTGAGGCTGTAATAAATTACAAGTCTGACAGAGGCCATGCAATCGATTACACAAGGCTGGTAATCGATTACATCAGGCTGGTAATCGATTACATCCTACCCAGAAAGCCAAGAACACGTTCAAACATCCATGTAATCGATTATCAGTGATCTGACATTGCCCAACAACTATATTAGGTGCATTAAATGCTGGTCTTTAATGTCCCCAATGGCTCCATTGATCAAATCTCTTATAAATACTTGAGTTAGGGCTTCATTAAAGGTTGACCTTGAACCTGAAACTGATTTCCAACACTTTAATACAAGATTCAATCCTTGAAATCCATTCTTACTCTATTTTTGTGAAAAACTTGAGATATCTTTGAAGAGCATTCTAGAGCTTCAATTTGCATCAATCACTCACTACTAGAAAATTGGGTTTTAGAGACCGATTTATTTCGGTCTCTATAGAGACCGAAATAGAGATCAATTTTTAAAAAAAATCAAATTTGCTATCGAAAAAAAATTAGTTTCTAAATCGGTCTCTAAATATTTTAGAGACCGAATTAGAGACTGATTTTCATGTTAAAAAAATAAAAAAAAATGAGTTACTGTTAGAGACCGAAAATTCGGTCTCTAAATAAAATAATTTACAAAAAAAAAATCAATAGAGACTGAAAATTCGGTCTCTAAATAAAATAATTTGTAAAAATAAATCAAAAATAAATGAATAGAGACCGAAAATTCGGTCTCTAAAAAATGCATACCCCGTAAATGCTTCTCCCCATCACTCCTATTTCTCATAATTGCTCCACCTCCAGCCCCCCCATTCCCCCCCAGTAAATGCTTCTCCCCATCACTCCCATTTCTCATAATTACTCCAGCCTCTAGCCCCCCATTCCCCTCTTCATTTCCCCATTCTCTGCTTCACGTATAGTCGCACCTGCCGGAGCTGCGTCTTCGACTGCTGGATCTGCTCCACGCTGCCGGATCTGGTCCACGCTCTGCACCTGCCGGAGCTGCTTGACGCTGCTCGACGCTGTGCACCTACCGGAGCTGCTCCACACTGCTCGATGCTCTGCACCGGCCGATCTACTCCACAAGGTCAGTTTCCCTTTTTTAGGTGTTGGGTTTATTTTAGGTACCTTGAATGAAATAATTCACTTTCAACTCACAAGAGCTTCATAGTCTTGAACTTTAGACATTCACAAAGAACGAGATGCAAGAAATCACTCTGTAGATTTTTTAGTTCGTAATCAAAAGCTATACAAATCCAAAAAAAAAAGCGTTAACACATTGCATCTCTCCCTTTTCTCTCATAATCTTCTAAATCTTTTGAGGAACACTGTATACAGAACATAGGATTAGGAAGCAGGAACAAAACCAACTGCCCCGTCTCCAAAATATAAAGTTGTACTAATCTAAACTAAGGAAAGAAAAGAACTCAATCTATCTCTCCAGTGTGTGTTTTCATATACCTTTTGATGGAGTTGACTGTGTTATTCTTACAACTTTTTGTCTTGGTTGTCGTTGCTTCTGCATATTTTTTTGAGGATTGTTATTTACTTCTTTTACCACATCAACTTTCACTATGTGATGATCTGATGTCCCTTTGGAAGAAAGGACTAAATAGGACCCCAGAACGAACTTATATGGAGAATCAGATGAAGATAATATATAATCTACCCGAGTTCTATACTTACATGTCCCTTGGACACCTGCATAATATTTATAAAAAGTAAAATGAATTTTCACAAAGATGTTATATCAGCAAGAAAAATGAAAAAGGATATGGATTTGTAGGATACGGATGTGTTGATTGGTGGAGGAGTTGATCTTTCGTGCAATTAAGGATTTCTTGTAGTTCCCTGCTTATTAATGCAAAAATTTTTTTGGCATAGGGTCAAGTTTTATCTCATAATTATCATCTTGCAGCATGAATAAACGCCAACACACTTCATTGTGATGGTTATGGGGATGATGTCCTTGCTTTTGTCTTTGGCTTTTGGATGTTTTTTTTAAAGTCAAGACCAGCACCAAACGGTCCTAACGAAACAAAACAATTACTATAGGCAGCTAATTGAGTGGTAAATATCATTTATTTATTACCAATATGATCTCCTATCTATCACAAAGCTGTTTTTCTAAATTATTTACTTAGATAATTCTCTTTTTTTTTGGAAAAACAAAGTCAAACACCCAAACAATTACTTACTTAATTCTACTATCGTTATTACTGGATACAATTGCATTAAGCAAGTGTGTTTGTATTTTTTTTTAATTTTAATCTTTGATCGTTTATCAATTTTTTTCACATCTTCAGAATTGAGAATTTTATTAAATAGAAGAATTATAATAAAAAGAACGAAAGGGAAGAAATTGGAGCCATCTGCCATGCCGGCCATGCATGAAGGAAGACATGGTTAGAGCCAGGTAAACCACTCACAATACACAAGTTAGCCCATTTAATTCACAACTAGTGGAGGTTAAGACTAAATATTTTACATAAACATTTAAATATGGATTTTTTAGTTCAATCTATTTAATTCATAAGTTAAGCGGATTTTAACTTACTAATTTGTAAAATCATTTTTGCTGTAAATAAATATAAATCATAAGAGGGATACACAACTTTCAAAATTATAGTGCTTCTGCTGCATTTTGTTTACTACTTCTATTGATTTGTTAACTCGAAACTGGGTAAAGCTTATGTCAACCTTTGTTAGCATTTACTTTTCTTACTTTAGTCCACCATATGTTATTTTCATTACTTTTGCACTTTATCTATTTTTTAAATTTAATTTAATTATAGGTCATTTAAACGGGTGATTATAACAATAATGATTTTACTTTGTTAGCATTAATGTTTTTTGTATTATTTTGTATGTTAAACTTGTTCTAGGGTCTATATGTTTTGAAATAACAATAATGATTTTGAGAATGTTGTTGTATCTTAAATTTATATAATTTTTGTTTAAAAGTAATGAACTAATGTCTAATTTTTATATTATTTTTAAAAATTTGTTGCATGTGGTTAGACTAAATTTCACTTGTAGTTTTAATATTTCATTTTGATTATGTTACATAATATTGACATTCGTCAATATCGTTGTTGGATGTATAATAGACTTTTACCGGGTAGGAAGGGACTTGCTGATATGTTTGTAGAGGGGGTTGAACAATTTGTTTCCTTTGCATGCCAACAAGCACATGTATCAAATGGAAATATTAGATGCCCTTGTTCTAAGTGCAAAAACATGAAGTACTTGACTCCTGAGGACGTTAAAGTTCATCTTTATCAAAAGGGGTTTAAACATGATTATTGTTATTAGACAAGTCATGGAGAAATTGATCCGACTTTGGGAGTTTTCAATAGTCATCCAAGCATCTCTACCACTACACAAATGGGTAACAATGACCATTTAAATAGATTTGAGGTCATGGTTTATGATGCGGTTGGTCCAGAGTTTGGGTTCCATAACAGTCAACCCTTAGAGGAGCCTCCAAATAAAGATGCTAAAAAATTTTATGATATGCTTCATACGGCCCAAAAGCCTTTGTGGCCGAGATGTAAAGATGAAATTGAATTATCTGTTGCTGTTGAATTATTGAATATCAAATCGGAGGGAAACATTTCGCAATGATCTTTTAATCAAACAGTAGCACTTATGAAAAGGACACATCCTCTTGGAAATCTCATCCTAGAAAATTTTTACAAGGCAAAAAAAATAGTTTCCAAACTAGGTCTTACTGCAAAGAGAATTGATTGTTGCATGAATGGTTGTATGTTATTCAATGAAGAGGGAGTTACATAATGCACATTTTGTGGTGCGGCTCGATATAAAATAAAAAGGATTGGTAAGGGAAAAACTAAGGAGATCCCTGTAAAGAGGTTGATTTATTTACCTCTCATTCCTAGGCTGAAGAGATTATATGCTTCAATGAGTTTTGCTCTACACATGAGATGGCATTATGAAAATAGATGAGAATCGGGAGTGTTATGTCATCCATCAGATGGAGAAGACTGGAAACATTTTGATAAAACCTATCCTGAATTTAAAGCTGAACCAAGAAATGTTAGATTAGGCTTAAGTGCTGATGGTTTTACTCCATATAGTCAGTCAGCTATTCCTTATTCCTGTTGGCCGATAATTGTCACTCCGTACAATCTTCCTCCAGAACTATGCATGGCAACTCCATATATGTTCTTGACTTTGATTATTCCTGGGCCGCACAATCCGAAAAGTAAAATAGATGTGTATTTGCAACCTTTGATAGATGAGTTGAAATTGTTGTGGGAACAAGGTGTCCTAACTTATGATATTTCAAAAAAACAAAATTTTGTAATGAAAGCTGCATTGATGTGGACAATAAATGACTTTCCTGCGTACGACATGTTGTCGGGTTGGAGTACAGCAGGGAGATTGGCATGTACATATTGTATGAATCAAACAAAGGCTTTTACTTTGAAACATGGTGGCAAATGTTCTTGGTTTGATTGTCATCGTCAATTTTTGTCTATGGATCATGCATACCGCAGAAATAAGGATGCATTTTATAAGAATAGACAAGAGAAATCTGTACCTCCACCTAGGTTGTCTGGGACCGAGGTATGGGAAGATGTTTGTGATGTTCCAAAAGTGACTGAGGTGGGTCCATGTACATGTGCTGGGTTCGGGGTTACTCATAATTGGATAAAACAAAGTATTTTCTGGGAGTTACCATATTGGAAAACTAATATGATCAGACACAATCTTGATGTGATGCATATTGAGAAAAATGTGTTTGATAATGTATTTAATACAATGATGGATATTAAAGCCAAAACCAAAGACAATGTTAAAGCTAGGATGGATCTTAAAGAGTATTGTAGGCGGAGAGAACTACAGTTGCAAGAATTGCCTAATGGAAAAATTTTGAAGCCTAAAGCAAAATTTGCCTTGTCTATGGAGCCAAAAAAGGGCTATATGTAAATGGGTTAGTGAATTAAAAATGCCTGATGGATATGCCTCTAATATGCGTAGATGTGTAAACACGAGAGAGGGGAAGCTATTTGGGATGAAAAGTCATGATTGTCATGTGTTTATGGAGTGGTTGCTGCCAATTGCTTTTGGTGCATTACCAGATCCAGTGTGGAAGCCTTTAGCTGAATTAAGTAAATTCTTTAGAGATTTGTGCTCAACAGTGTTACGTGTGTCTGATTTGTTGCTAATGGAGCAAAACATCGTCATTACAACATGTAAGTTGGAACGAATCTTTCCACCCAGATTCTTTAACTCGATGGAACATTTACCTATTCATTTACCGTATGAGGCAAGAGTATGAGGCCCTGTTCAATATCAATGGATGTATCCATTTGAGAGGTAATCACGTGATTTATTATGTTTTAAATGTGGTAATCTTTTATTTCAAAGTTTAGTAATTAATGATATCGTGTTTCTTTTAGGTACTTGAATAGGTTGAAACGAAAGGTTAAAAACAAATCACGTGTGGAAGGGTCCATATGTGAGGCATATTTATGCCAAGAGACTTCTCATTTTTGTTCTTACTATTTTGAATCTCGTGTGCAATCAATGAGAAATAGAGTTAGTCGAAATGATGATGGAGGTTTAGATGAGACAATCCAACCTACTTTATCAATTTTCAACCATCCTGGCCGTTCAGCTGGAACTTGTAACAATAGGTATTTAATGGAAAAGGAAGTAGCTGCTGCACATTTACATATCCTACTTAATTGTGAAAAGGTTCAACCATATATTGGGTAAGTGAACTAAATCATTCTTGAATTGTTTATTTTAGTATGTATATGTAATTGGTTCATATTTAGCAACCTTTTGCATGTTATTAGATTTTTTGAGGAATACTTGAAAGCAACTAATCCAAATATTAGTTGCACTGATGTTAATGGTATGATTGCATCTGAATTTCCAACCTGGTTTCGAAGTTACGTAAGTGTCTTAACACTTTTTTTTAATGATATAAATACTTGACAATTATGTTATAAATTATATTGATTTTACTATTTTCATTGGTAGGTTCACAATAAAAATAACTTGGTACAAAATCAATTTTTACACCACTTAGCTTGGGCTCCTAAGAGAAAGGTTCATACATGGCCTATCTACTTTGTCAATGGTTATAAGTTTCATACAGAAGATTGGAGTATCGGTAAAAAAACCATCAATTGTGGAGTTTGTGTTAAGGGTGATGACAAAGTAGAAGAAGAAAATTATTATTATGGCATCATTAAAGAAATTGTGGAAGTAGAATATCCAGGAGAACCAATGAAATGGTTAGTGTTATTTAATTGTAAATGGTTTGATGCTGTACTTAATCGTGGTGTGAAGGTTCATAAACAATATGGAATCGTGGAGGTTCGACATACTCGACGGTATCCAAAATATGACCCCTTCATATTTGCTCAAAATGCAATTCAAGTGTATTATGCACCTTATCCTGAAAAAATAAAAGACAAGGTTAATTGGTGGGTTGTCATTAAAACCAAACCAAGAGGTACTGTTGATGCTTGATATGCATTAGAGGTTGCATATCAAGATGCTGCAACCTATGTGGATTTTATAACAAATGATGACCTTTTTGATAACTTAAGAGATGAAGGTGGTGATAATCATGAGGTAGAAGCTAAAGTCGGCGAGGATGAGCAGGAAGATGAGGTAGAAAGTAATGAAGGAGAGGATAGTGAGGAAGATGAATTTGATGTTGACAATGATTCTGAAAATGACAATGAAGATGAAGATGAAGATCTTCAACAATATGAATTGCTTGATGATGATGGGGATGACGATGATGACGATGATGTTGATGAAGGTGATGACTTATGATGATGATGATCGTCATCATCATGAATATGATTAGTGTCTGTTTTTTTCATTTGTTAACAAAAGGTAAATTATCTGTGTTTTGTATTTTGCACAAATTAATTATTATTTATTTGATAATCATTTTTAATTTACATTTCATTTGTGTTCATTGCAGATGTCTGAGAGAGATCGAGGTAAAGGAAAAGTTTCTAAGAGTCGCCCAAAAAAGCAACAGCCAGTGCGACCAGTTCAACATTCTACTACTCACCCACGTCTAACCTCTGCTAGTTCTCCATCTCCTGCTACTACTCCATCACCCACATTACCTGCATTTACTTATTCGATCCCAAGTACACTTTCACCACCTCTTACTCAACCATCTCATCGTGTGGTGCCTTCGACAAAGGAGTCTCGTCACAATGTTGGATCATCTATACCTCCAACAGATGTAGGATCTGCACTTGGATCAAGTCATACTCAGGATGCATCAGATGCACAATTGTCTAGTAGCAAACCAATTTTATATCTGGAAGGAGATGAGTATGTATAAGTAATATTCTTTTAAATTACATTATTATGTTGAATATATTATAACCCAACATTTGTATTGTTTGTATATTTTTGCCTTCGCACCTGGCGGCAAATGGCATTAGTGATATTTTCAGGAGTCATTATTTAGAGCCATGGACATCATGGAAAAGGATAATTAGTACCACAAGAGATATGTGGTTTGGAGAGTTTATGGTAATTTTCAATTTTTTATTACTACAATTTAAATTTGATAGACTTTTCTTTGTCATAAACAATCTGCTTACTCATATTTTGCAGAGGAAGTATACTGTCATTCCACCAGATAGTTATTGGGCTCGAAGAAACTTTGAGAAACGAGGTGCAACATTGTTGAAGAATATTTTGTAAAAGGCTCATAAGAAAATGGAGAAACCTAGTTGGCTTAGGGATGAGATATGGGACGCATTGTGTACACATTGGGAAAGTAAGGCTTTCAAGAAGAAAAGTGCAATTGCAAAAGTCAATCGGGCATTTGATTGTGGAGGATATGGAGCTTCATATCACACTAGTGGCTCTATTACCTCATCTTAGCATAGAGCTAATCTGGTTAAGTTCACTATTATCTTGCATTATTGTCGAAGTTGTCTAATATGGTTAAATTAACTAATATGATTTTGTTACAATTGCTGCAGACTAAGTTGAGTGGTGTTGTTCCATCAGCACCAACATTGTTTCACCAACATCGACGTAAAGATCACACATGGGTGGATAGGAGATCAGAACATATAGTTGTAAGCAACTGTTTTATCTAATTCGAACTATTGGGTTTGAAATAATGATGTTCAGTGATTGTATTCATGTTGCTATGTTGATGTTTAAAGGGAACTCTAAATATAAGTCATAATTTTTTTTTATGTTCAGTGATTGTCTTTTTGGTGATAAATCATAGGAAATTATTTAAAATATAAAATTATTATTAAATGATAAAGATATACACCCAAAAAGCAAATTGAAATAGCTGGCAAAGCACTGCAACAAATTGACCACCACGTTAATTTATCATTATCACAAAGCACTATTATTGGCGTAAAAAATAAGCTTGGTTGGTGGTTGGCATTGAAAGGCATAAAATGGCTATGTGGTAGTGAAAATGCAATGGTTTTTACTTCGGTAGCATTGTATATATAATAAATAGATGAAGGCATGGTTTTCAAGTGGGAGGGGTTCTTGACTTTTTGAAGAAGAGTTTTTTTTTCTTTCTTTTGGAGTATAAGGGTTATGTGAACTCATTTATACTTCTGCTTATCTTTTACGTGATGTGGTAAATCTGAGGTTTAGGTTTTTGTCTTGCAGTTGTTCTGTCTGATGATATATGTCAAAGGTTGGATGCTATTTGGTTTTTATGGTTTCTCATGGAGTCTTGTTCTTTAAACTAACAGACAAGTACAATGCAAGTTTCTCTCATGGTGATATATCTTTATTTATATTTATTTACTTTTATTTTCCATAATATGCAGAGTTTGGATTCAGCTCCCAAATAATTACTAACATCATTGATCAATTTTGACTTTTTGTAATAAAATTTTGAAGTCACAATGGATTGAGGTATTTGTGATTGAAATCACGTTTATTCTTATACTTTATGTCATGGCTTATATTATGTTAGATTTATGTGCTGCTTTAACTTTTGGTATTAATTAGTGTTATATTGGTATTGATAGACCATATTTGCAAATGAAATGCAAGAAATGACCCAAAGAGCATCAGAACAGGGAACTCCTCCCCCAGATGAGTTGGATGTGTGGCGCAATGTAGCTGGAGTGAAAAAAGGTAAAATATATGGCCTTGGAATTGAGTCAACCGTAGTGGCTAGAAGACTACAATACCATGGCTCAAGTTCTTCATCATCTGACTGGGTGCGAAGAGATGAACTTGAAGAATTAAGAAATGAGAGAAATGAGCTTTGGGCTCAAGTGGTAGATAATAAGAGACAGATTGAGGAGACAAATCAGCTGGTACGAGAGCTGATACAGTCAATTAACTTTCAGCCTTCTCAAACATTTCCCACGACTGATGGAGCAGAAGAGGAGGACGAGGACGAGTAGAAGCTTTTATGATTAGAGTTTAGTTTGTGTTGTGTTCATCTTTCTTATATTTGAAATGTTGTAGTATTGAGATACTATAGACAATGCTTATTTTAGTTTATTTAGCATGTCTTGATGTTTAAATGATATATTTGAAAGATTGAATTAATTTAGTTTACGTCATTTTTTATTTATGTGTTTGTTTATATATGAGATTATTGATTGTTGTTTATTAGGTATTTTAAAAATTTAGATTTTAATAAATTTAAAAGTAATTATAAATTGTTGATTGTTGTTATTAGGTGTTTTAAAAATTTGGATTTTAATAATGTTTTAAAAAGACATTTATCATTTTAGAGATCGATTTAGAGATCGATTTAGTGACCAATTTTATAAAATATATTCAGAATTTTAGAGACCGATTTAGAGACTGATTTAGAGACTAATAAATCAGTCTCTAGTTAGAGACCAATTTAGTGACTGATTTTATAACATACATAATATATTTAGAGACTGATTTTAGAGACAGATAAATCGGTCTCTAACTAGAGACTGATTTAGCTACCAATTTTATAAAATATATAATATATTCATGATTTAGAGACCGATTTAGAGACTGATTTAGAGACTTATTTAGAGACCGATTTTTTCGGTCGCTAAATAATCGGTCTCTAAATCAGTCTCTAATGAACTTTTTTTGACCAAAATTTGACAAAAAATTAGAGACTGATTTAGAGACCGATTTTTCGATCTCTAAAAAATCGGTCTCTAATATTTAGCGATAAAACTTTTAGAGACCGATTTAAATCGGTCTCTAAATCGGTCTCTAATTATTTTAGAGACTGATTTTCTTGATTTAGAGATCGATTTTTCAGTCTCTAAAGGTCAAATTTCTAGTAGTGACTCTTGTGAGAGTTTCATTCTATCAATCTTGATTGTTTTGTAAAGAGGGTGAGGCATCCCTCCAAAATGTAAAGGGTGAGGTATCCCTTGTTTAAAGAGGCTCAAGTACAAATAGTGAGGTATCCTAAGGTATTCAGTGCTCAAGTTTGTAAAAGTTATCAAGCACCTATTGAAGCTTGAAGATATAGTGGAAAATCTCGAGTGATTGCTTGAGGACTGGACGTAGGTCACAAGTAGATTCGTGGCTGAACCAGGTAAACCATTGTGATTGATTCTCTAAGCCCTTCTCTTTACATTTGTGCATTGATTTATTTGCTTACTTGATTATTTCTCTCTTGGTTGGTTCATTGGTGGGCAATATCTTTCTATCTTATCCATTCATTCATTTCTATCAATTAATAGCTTCAACGAAAATTGGTAATCAAGAGTTTTTTGAAAGATTTGTGAAAAGTTTTTATAAACTCAATTCACCCTCCTCTTGAGTCTTGAGGCCACTTGGTAACAAAAACCAGAGATAACCACCACAAAGAATGTCAAGCAGCCACGTGGAGATCAGAGATGGTATGGTGAGGTAAACTAACGACGAAAGAGCCCAGAAAGAGGGTGAAACAACCATGGGTCAGTGTAAAATGGCCAAAAATAGAAATCCTAATACACCTTAACCCCTTTGAGCAAGGGTACACAACAACTTATTTAGCGATTGGTCAAGGTGAAGACAAATCTAGATAAAGAAGAAAGAGGTGAGTCTGGCGGTGAAGACAGCGGCCATAAAGGCAGCTAGATGTGCCGCCACACGCGATTAGAAGGACGGTGCGTGGGGGGAGCAGTAAATCTGTGAAATTGCACATGTGGGTAGTGGCTCATCTGATCGGGCTGAGACTTTGGGGAATGGCCGAACAGGAGAAGACGAGGTTGATGGGGGGTAGCCGGCTAGAAAAATAGCCAGAAAGTGATCGGACGGTTGTAGACGGTGACTAACGGCAACGAACAACGCTATAAGAGATGGATGTTGTCGAAAAGACAACACGGAAGAGGGATACCAGCATTGCAAGTCGCACGTTAGAGTGCGTGAGAGGTTGTATGGAAGCACAACTTTAGGAGCTGGTCAATCGGAATATGCCGGAGTTGATGGTTGCAACAATGACAATGGTGAACCATGCAACGAGAGGCGGCTAATCGAAGTTCCATATTTTTTGGAATTCAGCAGCAAAATAGTGACGAGACAGGTCACAAAGGATGATACTACTCTGATAACATGTTGAATTGGAGGGTTTTAGGTAAGGAAGGAAGAAAAGAGAGAATAAAGACTCAAAATAATGAGATTGATATTGATTTGATGTGACGATAATGTGATACAAAAGACAAACTCAATGGTCTTATTTATACTAATTCTAGACTCCTAATCCTAATTAAATAAGGAAACAAATTAAGAAATGTTATAAATAAGAAATAAATCCTAAGAAGTCATTTATAATACTCTAAAATATTTCAAAATACAATAAAGATATTTTGAGATATTTTTTAGATATTCTAACACAAATAAAGAATAATTATAAAGTGATCACGAGATTATTATAATAGACAAGTTTTAGATGGGAAAGCACCTGGTAATACAATGAACTTACAAGTGTAGCAGTGCCCTCAACATACTCAGTAGCAGGAATACCAAATTTCCACTGGGGATTTAAGCTTCTAGCTAATTGTCCCAGGGATTCAAATATAGCACCCAAAGTATTGAGCCACCTGGAGTGAAGTAAAGACCACATCTTCTTTATTCTTATCTGAAAACCTTGTTTATGCACTGCTATACAATTTACAATATTGATAAGTTCAAGGTTTGGCATTGCCCATTCGACGCCTCAGCATAAATATTTAGACTGTCTTCAAAATACCTTGTTCTGCAACTTTAATTACAAGGGCTGCAGCCACAATCCTAGCGCGTCTAAAACATCATAAGCTACAACTTTCTCTTTGCATAAGGCTTCGGTCCAAGTTCATAAATAAGATTACTCTCATCACATGTTTCAATATTAACCATGTTGACCCCACCAAAAGTAGGGGACTGATATTCTCTTATCTAAGCAGCAACAACAGAATAGTCTCCATATTGTGAATCAGTAACAAGCTATATAATATCCTTTGCTAGCCAAGTAACCCGAGCAAGCAATGAGAATATTGAGTATGCAATGCCCAAAGACAAAGCCTCCCTAATACCAATTTTATTTGAATTGTAAGGCGTCACCAAGACAATAGCTTCTTCGTCATTCCCACGTGGTGCTTAATAATTCCAACAATGTTGATTCCAAGTGATAAACAACTAATGTTTTTTGAGATTATCCCTGAATTAGGACTGGTAAAAAAGTGTCACCAAGTCTTTTTAGCATGTTAGACTAGCTTATGATTACAAAGGTAATATAATACTTGTTTGACATGTCTGTTTATTTTTGTGGCAAACAGAGGTAGTCTAGGCACTTTGTTGCAACCAAGAGTGTGAAAAGTAACTTAAAATGACTCAGATAGTAGTATAAATTGCTAAGTTAAGAGAAATAAATCTAGAGAATTTGTTTCTAAGTCACAAATATGTGAAAGAGGATATAGTTAAAATTTGAGGATAATTAGAGTTAGTTTAGTATTTTTAGGCACACTGGTTGTGCATTTAAGGCCGGATTGGCTAGCAGTAGATATGAAAAATTAAGAAAATGGTATAACAATAACTTATATGAATCCTAAGATTTATTTTAAAGTTGTTGGGAGTTAGAAAACTTGATTTAGCTAAATCTAAGTGTTCTTAGCAGATCAGGAGATATCAGTGAAATACTTAAGTGGAACAAGTCATATACGGCCAGCCCCTTAAATTGACTTTTGTTTCTTGATATTTCACTCACTTTTCAACTCATTTCACTCATTTCTCTTTCACAAACTCAGCAAGGTCAGCATCAAAAGTCAAGGAAAACAAAGAGGAGAAGGCTAAGGAGGAAGAGGAAAGGAGAAAGAAAGGGAAGGGCAAAGCCAAATCTGACCCTCCACCATCACAAAACACTTGAGGTAGTGGATTCTAACCTTAAATTTCATCTCTTTCCTTCATCTATTCCACTGGATGATGTTAGGTCATGAGATGGAGAAAATGGGTTTTTAAGAGTGAAAATATATTTTCTTCATTTGATTTTTGTTTTCATTGATTGGAATTAGCTATTTTAGTTTAATGAGAGCAAGTTGATTGAAATTGTCTTTAGACATCGTTAGATAGTTCTATTACGTTATATAATTAGTGTAATATAATTAGGGTGTTACGTTACATAATTAGTGTAATATAATTAGGAGATAGGTAGTCTATATATATGATTTGTAATTGTAACACCCCAAGAATTCGTAATTTATTTGTTTTGGTCAATTCCGAATTATTTTGAGTAATCTGATTTGACTTCTGTGAATTTTATAATTTTTATGATTTTTAGGAGTTTTTGGGAATTTTACGTTTTTGATTATTTTAATATTATTTTTGAGTTGTGTATATAAGCCTTCGTATTTTATTTATTTCTCTCAATCCTTAATTATTTTTACTAATCTGATTTGATTTTCATGAGTTTTACAATTATTATGATTTTTGTGAATTTTTGTGATATTTCAGATATTTTGAATATTTTAATATATTTTAGATATTTTGAATATTTTATTATATTTTAGATATTTTGAAATATTATATTATATTTTTGATATTTTGGTATATTTTGAATATTTAATATATTTCTGATATTTTGGGCTGTGTGTGGGCCTGAGACGGGCCCGGAAAAATAAAAATTTTTATTAGCTAGAAAGCTTTGTATTGTTGATTCGGAGCCGGGGGATCTTACTAAACTCGAAATCGAAAACAATTTTTGACATTTTGTTTCCCTACGATTTTATCTGACAAATAAAATCGGGATATGTTTTATTATCCATTGGATAATATCTTTCTTGAAAAATATCTAGTGGATGATTCTAGACATAAGCCTAGTCACCCACTCTAGAATGTTCTAGACGATGACTCATCGTTTGGTGACTCACCTAGGTGACTAGCCTAGTGACTCATATGTTCCAAACTGTTCTAGAAGACTATAGAAAACGCCTTGTCACGCGCCTAGTCATCAAGTGCTTTACACGTGGACCAATAAGGAGCCGGTCAAAGTTAGTGGCTGTGACTCATCGCGAAGGACCAATATAAACTCGACATGTGGCGCGGCACCTCAACACCTGTGACTCAGCATATTCAGGAAGCTTCCAGAAGTGGTGACTCATGTTCCAGAAGCGGTGACTCGCCATGTTCTAGAAGCAGTGACTCGCCACACTCTAGAAGGTTGTAGAAATGCTGACTCACCCTGTGACTCGCCGCAGTGAGTCACACGTTCCAGAAGGTTCCCTGACGACTCACCATGCTGACTCAGCGCTATGACTCACCATGCTGACTTAGCGCTATGACTCACCATTGCTGACTCAGTTAGTGACTCAGCTGATAACTCGCCATGCTGACTCACCTGTTCTAGAAATATGTTCGCTGACTCATCATGCTGACTCATCGTAGTGAGTCACATGTTCTAGAAACTTCTCTTTGATGACTCGTTCTGTGACTCATCAAGGGCAATCAATAGAAAATGATCAACCATAGTTGCTACCCAGCTAGAACAAGAGAAAAATCTAGGTATATTTTATTATCCAATGGACAATAGACACTGACTTTATAATCAGTAATTATTGTTCATTGGTTAAAGTATACTAAAAAAATATTTGGTGTGCACCAATAGAAAATTAGTCTCTTTGAAATGAACTAATGAGAATTGGTCAACAAAAAAAATAGCAACCAATAGGAATCAAGTTAGTAAATATTCAACTAATAGAAATTAGTCAAGAATAATGGCTTGACTCTTTAAGGACCAATAGGAAACAAGCTATTAAACAAAGTTTGGACTTCTTGAATTTGTTGGTTCTACAGTAAAGGAAGACCAAATTGCTCAAATAAGCAATTCACTTTGTGATATTCATTTAGAAAGCTTAGAATTGAACAAGTGAAGACTAGTCAATAATGGTGGCTCCTCCTTGATGTATCCCACGGCCAAGCAAGTTTTTGTGAGGCAAAATATCATAATTTAATTCTTATCATCTTTCATTAATTGAACAAAGTAAGACAAAGTCAATTTTGGTGGCTTCTCTTAATGTGTTTCTACGGCAATGCATGCCTTTAGGAAGGCAATTTCTACACTTCAATTCATTTCCATTCCTAATGCATTTACGGCCATGCATTTGAATGGAAGCCAATTTACCTACTTAAATATATTTGGTCACTTTTCTAGCTATCATTCAAAGAAGCAAAACAAAAATATTTCTCACTTTCTCTCAAAGTGGTTTACGGCCATGCATAGTAAAAAGGAGACTTGTTTTCATTAAATCAAAGTCTTCATCTTTCTCCAAAATTATCAAACTAGCAAAAGCTCACAAATTTTCCTTCTCATTTTCTTCAACTTCACGGCCTCCACACCCATCCCCATCATTCACTCTTCTATAATTCTAAACTACCTTATATCTTGCTTCCTTACTTCATCTCAAGATACTTTGTAGTTGAAACCTAAGCTTGAATCATCCATCTTCTATCTTGTTCTTCAAAACTCAAGTTTGAAGCCTTGAAGGTGGAGTTCTTTAACCTTCATGTTTCTATCCATTTCAAAGTTCTAATCATGATTTTAATCCATGATTATTTTAGTTTAGAGCCTTAGATATTAATATTGCATGTTTTCTTTGATTTTCAAGAAACTCTTGGTGGTGGTAGAAGGATTTATTCAAGAAGGACATATAAGGAACTTTGGAGCTTTCTTCAAGAGGTAAGAGGGAGATTACCCTCATCAGCCATGTGTTGGTGGTGAGGAATGGATGTGTTTGTGGTGAAGAATCCATAAGGATTCATTCACTTGATTGTTTAAAGTTTTCCTATTTGTGATTAATTTTGTATGCAAGCATGTCTATAGCTTTAAAATATATGGTATGTGTTTTATGATTGCTTTAATATATGGTATGTGTTCATAGATGCATGATAGTTATTGTAGGACATGAATAATATGTTGAAGAATTACATGAGCGTTCCAAAGAATACATATAGCTCACGGTTTTTACTATCCCAAAGAGAACCAAGATGTTCTCAACTATTTTCTAAAGCAAGGATTAATAAACTTAATTAGTAATGATTTTTACAAGAACTTAGTTAGTAGAAGATAATTTAAAAATAATTTAAACATAGTGAATTTTGGTCAACATGCCAATTTAAGACACTTTTGATCTAAATTATTTTCTAAGAGTAGATTATATAATTTAATAAAGGGAACTCAATTTAATAAATTTAGAAATATAAAGAGAATGATTTTAATGATAATAAATTGGATTAAGAATTTTTATAAGAGATTAAATGATGAGAAACAATTAAATAAGATTTTAATGTATAGAATGATTTTGGGCTAACATGCCTACTTATGATATTTTTAATCCAAAACTATTTTAAAAGTGTTGACTTATAAAATTAATTTAATGAGAACTTAATTAAATAGATTTTTGATAAACAATGGAAAGTAATTTCATTTTTAGAGTTAAATCAGTGTATTTAAGCAATGGTGTAAATACTTGAAATGTACTAACATATAGTTCACTTGTTGAGTTTTGAAACGCGTTAGCAAATTTTTGAGATGTAATTATTAGTTATGATTAAGAAAAGTAAATTTTTGATGGAAACGTAGAAAATATCACTTAATGAATTTTCTAGATAAAATGTCACCAAAATTAATTAAAAATGGACTAACAATAAAGAAAGTTTCCATATAAAATTTGAACATAAGGAAAATATTCTACGTAGTTTAAAAGTATTAAAAATAGCTTACGCGGTTTTAAAATAATGATTTTAAAGCTTTACAATTAAGAAAATGATTTAGAAGTCTTAGGCGATTGAGAAAATGATTTAAAAATACTACGCGATTTTAAAAAAAACAGTAAAATATATTTACGCGATTTAAAAATGTTTATAAAAACGATCAAATTGTGGAAATGCGATAAAATTTTTATGCGATTAATTAGAACAGCGAGATTTACTGTTGGGCCAAAGTGGTGGACCCGAACATGTGGAAATATGGTACGTCAGGTGGGAATGTACTGTATTTTGGACATGTGGAAATATGGTACGTCAGGTGGGAATGTACTATATTTGAGATTATTGCCATTGAGGGCATTTGCGTAAATATGAGAATATTTTGAAGCTAAGGGTTTAGTAATTATAGTTTTTATTCATGCATTGAGTTGTGCCACTTTGATTGATAATTGGTGATTTGATTGACGAGACGAATTACACCGTGTTGTCGGTGTGATAAGCGTAGTGTGGTTCATTTCTTTGTATGGACTTGGAGGCATTACTGTGCGGAGTATTCCACATGGGGACAGTTGGTCGCTTCTCTAAGCCGTGGTAACTGGCAACACACTAGTGATCTCGACACTCACTATACTTAATCAAGATCTTGTAAAGACTATTTTAGTACAATACCTGTAGGTACACGATGTTTGGACTGTGTGCTACTACACGATGTTTGGACTGTGGGCTATAGACACAACGTTAGACAGTGCAATAGCTTGGTTGGGCAGCCTGAGGTACTTATAGTTCTTTACAGGTCATTCTCTCTGATGTCTGTGTCTAGCTCCATGGAGTAGGAATGAGTCTATGCATATTTGCATATGTGGTCTGCATCTTAATGTGGTTACTTATATTCAAAGTTGAGATACTATGTATGATGTGTTGATGTGGGTTATTATGCATGATGTGACTATATGGTTTATTGTATCAATTGTTATGTCTGTTATGGTAATATTATTGCTGTTCATTTTATTACAATATATGTTTATTAGAATTATTTGTAAATTGATAACATGATTATATTTGTGATATCTGTGTGTATGGAATGACTTTGTCATTCGTATCATTCTTTGTTGCCGTACTGGTATTGGTGAAAAGGGATCTCACCTCTTTACTGTATTGTTTTATTGTGTTTGTATTGTTTAAATTCGTATAGTAGGCGAAGCAAGTATCTTAGAATTTTGGAGGCAATGTTCTGTGCTCAGTGACGGCGTCTAGAAGTGATCTTCTAAGTTTCAACAGGATGCAGTTTGGTGGAGAAACGAAACATGTATGTTGAGTTTTTCTCGTTAGTGTTGTTACCGTGCTATTAGTAGTACCCGTCATTGGGTTTTGCTACTGTTTCTTTGAGTCTGTAAGTTATATGTTTTATTTCTTTATTGGATATTATGTGGTATAAATAAAGCTGTGTAATAATCTTTTCAGTTTATTTTCTGTATTACTTATACTTCGGTAAGTTTATGTTTCCGCAAAAAGAAATTTTAAAATACATATTTTAGAACTCAAATCTTTTATGAAATGTTTTTTTAGATTTTAAGTTTTTAGTCAAAAATGTGATGCCCTATGGAGGGTGATACAGTAATCACCGTTTGTAATTATCAGATTAGAAATAGTATCAGATCCTTTTTTAAGTTGGTATCAAAGCCTCCCGATCCCGGGGGCTCTGCTTCTGCATAAACCTTTTCAGGCAGCCTTCTTTGCTGCATACATCGTTGCCTCTTCCGCTGCAGTCGAAAATTTTTTCTGGTCAGTTTTCTAGCGAAACTAACATCGCCAGAATCGCCGTCAGCCAATCTACAGGGCCCACAGAGCCTTGTCTCTAGCGCCCCTCACACGCGCTCCTCAACGCCCCATTCACGCTCGTTTAATAGTGCTGCGTTTCAGGCGTGTGAAGCCCACACATTGCCATTACAACCACCATTTTCGACGTTGGTCGCCCAGTCTTGGTCACTACCCTCTTCTGTTCTTGTTTCTGGGGTTATTTTGCTCTGACTCTGGCTTCTTTTGTGGCTGTTTGAAAGCTCGTGCTCCTCCTCCGTTCTCAAGCAAGTCGCTGTCGTTTCTGCCATTTCTGCATAATGTCTGAAGACAAGCCAACTTCTATTCTCAGTCCCAACGATCTACAGGTGCTGCAAGGCTCATACCGCCTTGATGGGCGCAACTACCTCTAGTGGGCCCAATTGGTTCACACTACCCTCAAGGGACGAAAGAAGCTGAATCATATAGAAGGGGACCCTCCAACCAAAACAGACCCAAAGTATGAAGCTTGGGACGATGAAGACTATCTTATTATGACCTCGTTATGGCATTTTATGACTCTGGAGATCAGCCGGAACTCTATGTTCTTCTCAACTGCTAAGGAGATTTGGGAGAACCTCAGTCAGACGTACTCTATGAAGAAGGATATTGCAGCATGTTATGAGATAGAAAATAAGATCTTCAATACCAAGCAGGGGAGTCTTTCAGTGACAAACTATTATGGGACGTTGAATGGTTTATGGATTGAGTTAGATCAGTATCAGAATTTGAAAATGACATGCAATGCTGATTTTGCCACACTGACACATTTCATTGAAAGGGTAAGAATCTTCAAATTTCTTTCTGGACTGAACTCTGAGTTTGATCCTATTAGGGTTCAGATTTTGGGCAAAGAAAAACTTTCTTCTCTCTCAAAGGTGTTCTACACTGTACGGGGAGAAGAAACTCGGAGGCCAGTAATGTTGGAGGGGGCAGTTGTGTTAATGGTTTAGCCTTGGCTACTGGAAAGGGTCCCATAAAAGGATCATCCTATTCATCTGGGAAGCCTCCTGCAAAGTCTAACCGCGAAGATCATTGGTGCAGCTATTGTAGGAGAACGGGTCATACTAAGGAGATATGTTATAAACTTCATGGAAGGGAGAAGGTCCTTGAGCGCATTGGAGGATTCAAAGGTACCCCACAGAGGTATGCTAATCAAGCAACGTCTGACTCAGAAAGTGTAGTAGAAGACCCACCTATCCCACAAGCTGAAAAGGAGGTCCCAGCACTTAGCAAAGCAGAGCTAGAGTGACTGTGGGCTCTTATGGACTCTCTTAGTAAGCCATCTACCTCTTGTTCCCTAACTATGACTGGTAAGAGTTCTAGCTTCTTATCCTTTAATGCTTCTAGTACTGAGGATATCTGGATTATAGACTCTAGTTCTACTGATCATATGACACCTCATTCCTCTTATTTTTCATCCTACACCACTTTACCTGGTAACCAACACATCACTGTAGCTAATGGTTCTCATACCCCTGTTACCGGTTGTGGTAACATTCAACTTCAACTTTATCTTCATTTAAAAAATGTGCTTCATGTTCCCAAACTATCTAATAACCTCTTGTCCATTCATAAAATCACCCAAGAGTTAAACTGCGCAGTGACAATTTTTCACTCCCATTGTGTTTTTCAAGATCTTGCCACGGGGAGGACGATTGGAATTGCTAAAGAGTAAGGTGGGTTATACTACTTGTAGCATGAGGAAAATAAAGATTGTGCCATACAGAAGGCTCTCACTTCCAATCATCAGACAAGCTCAGAGTCTTGGTCATCCTCCCAAATATGGCTTCAGCACAAGCGTTTTGGTCATCCTTTGTTTAGTGTCCTTAAGTCTTTATTTCCCTTCTTGTTTACAAAAGTGTCAGTCGATTCCTTTCATTGTGATGTTTGTCAGTTTGCTAAACACCATCGTACAACTTTTCTTCCCAGTAATAATAAAAGTTCTAAACCTTTTGATCTTATTCATTCGGATGTGTGGGGACCTGCATCTGTTTGTAATATTTCTAGTGCAAAGTGGTTTGTTTCTTTTATTGATGACTGTACTCGAGTTACCTGGATATTCCTCAAGAAAGATAAGTCTAAAGTTTTCCAATTGTTTGTAAACTTTTACCATATGGTTCAAACACAATTTGGGAACCCGATTAAAAGATTGCGTTCGAATAATGGGAGAGAGTATGTGAATCAAAACCTTTCCAAATTCCTCAAAGATAATGGTGTTGTTCATGAGTTAACCTGTGTGGACACCCCTCAACAGAATGGGGTTGCAGAGAGGAAAAATCGTCATCTCCTTGAGGTGACCAAATCGTTACTCTTCCAAATGTCAGTTCCTAAGTCTTACTGGGGGGAAGCTGTTCTAACAGCCACTTACTTGATAAATAGGTTACCTTCTCGGGTTCTAGATGATGTTAGTCCTGTACAGCTCATGACCACTTTCTATCCTTCTATTCCCATTATGACCAGCCTTTAGAGTCGTGTCTTTGGATGTTCTGTCTTTGTCCATGTTAATAGTCCTCATCAGGAAAAGTTCGATCCTCGAGCTATCAAATATATCTTCATAGGTTATGCCTCAAACAAAAAGGGATACAAATGTTATCACCCTAAATGTTGTTGTGTGTATATCTCTTAGGATGTCATTTTTCATGAAACAGAGTCTTTCTTCACTAGTCCTCAGCTTCAGGGGGAGAGTAGTCTAGATGCTGAGTTCCTTGAGTTGTCATCTTTTCCTTTGTTGCAGGATTCCACTCCTACGGAGGATGACAAAGACCTTGAACCAACATCATTACTAGTGCAGAATAATGAGGATAAACGCTTTGGGGCCCAATATCAGCGAAGAAAAAAACCTGACCTGGTCGAACAGCAACTTCAATCATCCGAACCGAAGGTAAGAACTCATACTCTTGAGGACACCTTAAATGCCTCTTGTGAACCTAACCCAATTGATTTACCAATTGCCTTGAGAAAAGGAAAAAAAAAACTTGTGCCAAATATCCTATATGCCAATTTGTGTCTACTAAAAACCTTTCTATGCAGCACCAGAGCTTTATTTCAACTATTGATTCTATCAGAATCCCTGCATCAGTACAAGTAGCCTTAAAGGATGAGGACTAGGTTCAAGCCATGAATGAAGAAATGGATGCTTTGGAAAAGAACAAAACTTGGGAGATTGTAGAGAGACCAAAGGACAAGAAGACAGTGGGTTGTAGGTGGATATGCACAGTTAAATATCAGTCTGATAGTACACTGGACCGATATAAGGCGAGGCTGGTTGCAAAGGGATACACCCAAACCTATGGAATCGATTATGAGGAGACATTTGCTCCAGTAGCAAAAATGAATACGGTGAGAATCATCCTTTCTTTGGCAGCGCACTTTGGTTGGGAAATGCATCAATTTGATGTTAAAAATGCTTTCCTACATGGAAGTTTGGAAGAGGAAGTATACATAGAGATTCCACCTAGATATGGTGCCATTAATGGTAGGAATAAGGTTTGCAGACTAAAGAAGGCATTCTATGGCCTCAAACAATCTCCCCATTCTTGGTTTGGAAGGTTCACTCAGGCTATGGTATCCTTGGGGTACAAACAAAGTCAAGGTTGTAACACCCCAAGAATTCATATTTTATTTGTTTGGGTCGATTCAAAATTATTTTGAGTAATCCGACTCGACTTCTGTGAATTTTATGATTTTTGTGATTTTTAGGAATTTTTAGAAGTTTTTACGTTTTTGATTATTTTAATATTATTTTTGGGATGTGCATATAAGCCTTCGTATTTTATTTCTTTCTCTCAATCCTTATTTATTTTTACTAATCTGATTTGATTTTCATGAGTTTTACAATTATTATGATTTTTGTGAATTTTTGTGATATTTCGAGATATTTTGAATATTTTAATATATTTTAGATATTTTAAGATATTTTGAATATTTTATTATATTTTTGATATTTTGGTATATTTTGAATATTTAATATATTTCTGATATTTTGGGCTGTGTGTGGGCCCGAGATGGGCCCCGAAAAAAATAAAAAATTTTATTAGCTAGAAAGCTTTGTACTGTTGATTCGGAACCGAGAGATCTTACTAAACCCGAAACCGGAAATAGTTTTTGAAATTTTGTTTTCCTACGATTTTATCTGACAAATAAAATCGGGGTATGTTTTATTATCTATGGGATAATATCTTTAGGAAAAATATTTAGTAGAAGATTCTAGACGCAAGCCTAGTCACCCATTCTAGAATGTTCTAGACGATGACTCATCATTTGGTGACTCACCTAGGTGACTAGCCTAGTGACTCATATGTTCCAGACTATTCTATAAGACTCTAGAAAACGCATCGTCACGCGCCTGGTCATCAAGCACTTTACACATGGACCAATAAGGAGCCGGTTAAAGTTGGTGGCTGTGACTCATCGCGAAGGATCAATAGAAGCTCGACATGTGGCTTGACACCTCAACACCTATGACTCAACATCTTCGGGAAGCTTCTAGAAGCGGTGACTCGCCATGTTCCAGAAGCAGTGACTCGCCATGTTCCAGAAGCGGTGACTCGCCATGTTCTAGAAATGATGACTCGCCACATTCTGGAAGGTTGTAGAAATGCTGACTCACCCTGTGACTTACCACAGTGAGTCACACGTTCCAGAAGGTTCCCTGACGACTCACCATGCTGACTCAGCGCTATGACTCACCATTGCTGACTCAGCTAGTGACTCAGCTGATGACTCACCATGCTGACTCACATGTTCTAGAAATATCTATGCTGACTCATCATGCTGACTCATCGTAGTGAGTCACATGTTCTAGAAACTTCTCTTTGATGACTCGCTCTGTGACTCATTAAGGGCAATCAGTAGAAAATGATCAACAATAGTTGCTATCCAGCTAGAACAAGAGAAAAATTTTGATATATTTTATTACCTATTGGACAATAGACACTGACTTTATAAACAGTAATTATTGTTCATTGGTTAAAGTATAAAAAATATTTGGTGTGCACCAATAGAAAATTAGTCTCTTTGAAATGAACCAATGAGAATTGGTCAACAAAAAAAATAGCAACCAATAGGAATCAAGTTAGTAAATATTCAATCAATAGAAATTGGTCAAGAATAATGGCTTGACTCTTTAAGGACCAATAGGAAACAAGCTATTAAACAAAGTTTGGACTTCTTGAATTTGTTGGTTCTACGGTGAAGGAAGAGCAAATTGCTCAAATAAGCAATTCACTTTGTGATATTCATTTAGAAAGCTTAGAATTGAACAAGTAAAGACTAGTCAATAATGGTGGCTCCTCCTTGTTGTATCCCACGGCCGAGCAAGTTTTTGTGAGGCAAAATATCATAATTTAATTCTTATCATCTTTCATTAATTAAACAAAGTAAGACAAAGTCAATTTTGGTGGCTTCTCTTCATGTGTTTCTACGGCAATGCATGCCTTTAGGAAGGCAATTTCTACACTTCAATTCATTTCCTTTCCTAATGCATTTACGGCCATGCATTTGAATGGAAGCCAATTTACCTACTTAAATATATTTGGCTACTTTTCTAGCTATCATTCAAAGAAGCAAAACAAAAATATTTCTCACTTTCTCTCAAAGTGGTTTACGGCCATGCATAGTAAAAAGGAGACTTGTTTTCATTAAATCAAAGTCTTCATCTTTCTCCAAAATTATCAAACTAGCAAAAGCTCACAAATTTTCCTTCTCATTTTCTTCAACCTCACGGCCTCCACACCCATCCCCATCATTCACTCTTCTATAATTCTAAACTACCTTATATCTTGCTTCCTTACTTCATCTCAAGATACTTTGTAGTTGAAACCTAAGCTTGAATCATTTATCTTCTATCTTGTTCTTCAAAACTCAAGTTTGAAGCCTTAAAGGTGGAGTTCTTTAACCTTCATGTTTCTATCCATTTCAAAGTTCTAATCATGATTTTAATCCATGATTATTTTAGTTTAGAGCCTTAGATATTAATATTGCATGTTTTCTTTGATTTTCAAGAAGCTCTTGGTGGTGGTAGAAGGATTTATTCAAGAAGGACATACAAGAAACTTTGGAGGTTTCTTCATGAGGTAAGAGGGAGATTACCCTCATCAGCCATGTGTTGGTGGTGAGGAATGAATGTGTTTGTGGTGAAAAATCCATAAGGATTCATTCACTTGATTATTTAAAGTTTTCCTATTTGTGATTGATTTTGTGTGCAAGCATGCCTATAGCTTTAAAATATATGGTATGTGTTTTATGATTGCTTTAATATATGGTATGTGTTCATAGATACATGATAGTTATTGTAGGACATGAATAATATGTTGAAGAATTACATGAGTGTTCCAAAGAACACATATAGCTCATGGTTTTTACTATCCCAAAGAGAACCAAAATGTTCTCAACTATTTTCTAAAGCAAGGATTAATAAACTTAATTAGTAATGATTTTTACAAGAACTTAGTTAGTAGAAGATAATTTAAAAATGATTTAAACATAGTGAATTTCAGTCAACATGCCAATTTAAGACACTTTTGATCTAAATTATTTTCTAAGAGTAGATTATGTAATCTAATAAAGGGGAACTCAATTTAATAAATTTAGAAATATAATGAGAATGATTTTAATGATAATAAATTGGATTAAGAATTTTTATAAGAGATTAAATGATGAGAAACAATTAAATAAGATTTTTAGGCATAGAATGATTTTGGGCCAACATGCCTACTTATGATGTTTTTAATCCAAAACTATTTTAAAAGTGTGGACTTATGAAATTAATTTAATGAGAATTTAATTAAATAGATTTTTGATAAACAATGGAAAGTAATTTGATTTTTAGAGTTAAATCAGTGAATTTAAGCAATGGTGTAAATACTTGAAAAATACTAACGTATAGTTCACTCGTTGAGTTTTGAAACGCGTTAGCAAGTTTCGAGATGTAATTATTAGTTATTATTAAGAAAAGTAAATTTTTGATAGAAACGTAGAAAATATCACTTAATGAATTTTCTAGATAAAATGTCGCCAAAAATTAATTAGAAATGGACTAATAATGGAGAAAGTTTCAATATAAAATTTGGACATAAGAAAAATATTCTACGTAATTTAAAAGTATTAAAAATAGCTTACGCAATTTTAAAATAGAGACTTTAAAGTTTTTCGATCAAGAAAATGATTTAAAAATCTTACGTGATTGAGAAAACAATTTTAAAATACTACGCGATTTTAAAAACAATAAAATATATTTTTGTGATTTAAAAACATTTGTAAAAATAATAAAATTGTAAAAACGCGATAAAATTTTTACGCAATTAATTGGAACAACGAGTTTTACTATCTGGCCAAAGTGATGGACCCAGACATGTGAAAATATGGTACATCAGGTGGGAGCGTACTGTATTTTGGACATGTGAAAAATATGGTACACCAGGTGGGAGCGTACTGTATTTGAGATTTTTGCCATTGAGGGCATTTGCGTAAATATAAGGATATTTTGAGACTAAGGGTAATTTGATAATTTTATTCATGCATTGAGTTGTGCCAATTTGGTTGATAATTGGTGATTTGATTGACGAGGCGAATAACACCTTGTTGTCGGTGTGATAAGCATAGTGTGGTTCATTTCTTCGTATGGACTTGGAGGCATTAGTGTGCGGAGTATTTCACATATGGACAGTTGGTCGCTCCTCTGGGCCGTGGTAACTGGCAACACACTAGTGATCTCGACACTCACTATACTTAATCAAGATCTTGTAAAGACTATTTTAGTACAATGCCTGTAGTTACACGATGTTTGGACTGTGTGCTACTACACGATGATTGGACAGTGGGCTATAGACACAACGTTAGACAGTGCAATAGCTTGGTTGGGCAACCTGAGGTACTTATAGTTCTTTACGGGTCATTCTCTCTGATGTCTGTGTCTAGCTCCATGGAGTAGGAATGAGTCTGTGTATATTGCATATGTGGTCTGCATCTTTATGTGGTTATTTATATTCAATGTTGAGATATTATGTATGATGTGTTAATGTGAGTTATTATGCATGATGTGACTATATGGTTTAATTGTATCAATTGTTGTATCTGTTATGGTAATATTATTGCTGTTCATTTTATTACAATATGTGTTTATTGGAATTATTTGTAAATTGATAACATGATTATATTCGTGATATCTGTGTGTATGGAATGACTTTGTCATTCGTATCATTCTTTGCTGCCGTACTGGTATTGGTGAAAGGGGATCTCACCTCTTTGGTGTATTGCTTTGTTGTGTTTATATTGATTCATATAGTAGGAGAAACAAATTTCTTAGACTTATTGGAGGCAATGTTCTGTGGTCGGTGACAGCGTCGAGGAGTGATCTTCTCAGTTTCAACAGGATGCAGTTTGGTGGAGAAATGGAACATGTATGTTAAGTTTTTCTCGTTAGTGTTGTTACCGTGCTATTAGTAATACCCGTCATTGGGTTTTGCTACTGTTTCACTGAGTCTGTAAGTTATATGTTTTATTTCTTTATTGGATATTATTGGTATAAATAAAGCTGTGTAATAATCTTTTCAGTTTATTTTCTGTATTACTCATACTTCGGTAAGTTTATGTTCCGCAAAAAAAAAAAAATTTAAAAATCCATATTTTAGAACTCAAAGCTTTTATGAAATGATTTTTCAGGTTTTAAGTTTTTAGTCGAAAATGTGATGCCCTATGGAGGGTGTTACAAATGTGACCATACTCTCTTTATAAAACATTCTCAAGATAGCAAACTTACACTACTTTTGGTCTATGTAGATGATATGATTATTGCAGGTAATGATGAGCTTGAAAAACAGACTCTAAGAGAGAAGTTGGCTGCTCAATTTGAGATGAAGGATCTCAGGAAGCTCCTTGGGATAGAAGTTGCTTACTCTAAGTAGGGTATCTTTATTTCTCAGAGGAAATATATTCTTGACCACCTCATAGAGACTGGTAAGTTAGGCTATAAGACTACTGGAGCGCCCATAGAGCAAAATCACAGGATTAGGAATGATTTGGAGAGCCCAAAGGTGGAGAAGGCACAATACCAAAGACTTGTGGGAAAACTCATCTATTTATCCCACACCAGGCTAGATATAGCTTATGCAGTTAGTGTGGTTAGTTAATTCATGCATGATCCAAGAGAAAGACACTTGCAGGCAGTGAATAGAATTATTCAGTACTTGAAGGCCTCTCCAGGGAAGGGACTACTATTCAAAAAGGTAGGAAATTTATTCATGGAAGTATATACTGATGCTGACTATGCAGGGTCAATTGTTGATAGGAGATCCACCACAGGATATTGCATGTTCTTGGGTGGAATCTGGTGACTTGGAGGAGTAAAGAGTAAAATGTGGTTGCAAGATCAAGTACAGAAGCAGAATTTAGAGCTATGACTCAAGGGGTTTGTGAGTTGTTATGGATGAAGATTATTCTCGATGACCTCAAAATAAAATATGAAGCTCCTATGAGATTGTTTTATGATAATAAGTCTGCCATCAGCATTGCACACAACCCGATTCAGCATGATCGGACAAAGCACATAGAGATAAATCAACATTTCATTAAGGAGAAATTGGACAATGGCCTTATAGCCATTGAGTACATCCCTTCAAGACTTCAGTTGGCAAATATGTTCACCAAAGGACTTCCCATAGAGCAGTTTCAAGATCTTACTTGCAAGCTGGGAATGATAGATATAAATTCACCAGCTTGAGGGGGAGTGTTACGTTACATAATTAGTGTAATATAATTAGGGTGTTATGTTACATAATTAGTGTAATATAATTAGGTTGTTACGTTACATAATTACTGTAATATAATTAGGAGATAGGTAATCTATATATATGATTTGTAATCACCCTTTGTAATTATCAGATTAGAAATAATATCAGATCCTTTTTTTAAGTAGTTCCTTAAGTTGGAACATAGAATCTAGATTGGTGTGATTATGATTTTTGTCATTAATTCATACCTAAGTGAGCTAATAAATTAAATGAGTGTTACAATATGATTAGAGGTTGATTGTGATGATAGAAATCACTTAGAAGCCATTTTGGAATGGCTAAATTTTGGTTATGTTCTAATGGAACAATAACCAATTCTGCAGAATTTCCTGATATGCGGCCAGCGCTCAAGCGCTGAGATCTGAGCGATTAGGCGTGCATAGTCTAGTGTGTTGATGCGCATAGCAGAGCATTGGGTGCCTAAGCGCCAGCAACAGAGTAGAACAGAGTATTGCTTTGCACAGCCAGTGCCTAGGCCCTGGAGAGGGGGCGCCTAGGAGCTGGAGAGGGAGCACCTAGGCACTGGTTCCAAAAATGACCAAAATCATTTTTATGGACAAATTGAACTTCTTAATTAGTTGGGATCATTAGTGTATGCTTTCTTAAGTGTGTCAAGACACTTTTAGGGATATTTCACAAAGGGAATAACCACCTAGCATATAAGAACAAGTTTGAGTTTTTAGGCTTTTCAATAAGTTAAGAATTGCTTAAAATAAGTGTCTAGGACCTTGAGCACATTAGTATGGATTAAAATATCACTAGAATTGTGATTGTAAGGTAATCTAGATACAAATTTAATAAGAAAGTTAAACTTATCGTAAAGGCATAATTTACTCTCTTATAGTCAAAGTTGAATTAATTATGCAAGTTTTTAGAGAAATACTCTATTACCTTATTAAGTTAGGTTGAAATGGAGTATTAGTAAAGAGTTGGTTTCTTTACTTGTTAGAGTTGAACCATAGTATAATTAAACGAATTAAGGGAGTGAGTTAAACCCCTTAACCTTACAAAGTAGTGAATAAAGCTCTTTGTTAAGGAGGTAATTGTGAGGGTACAGTGTCGGTACAATACTTTACCTAAGACAAAATAGTGAGTTAAGCTATTTGTCAAGTAACATGAGGAATATGATCAACCATTGTGTAGCGTAGTAAAGTGAGTCAAACTTATTACCAAGAATTATAGGATGAGTTAAGTCCTAAGTTAGGTAATGAAGCGAGTTAATCAAATTGCCAAGTATAGTTGATGTTATACAGTTGTATGAGCGATTGTATAATATCAAGATAGTTTAGATTTTTATACATTATACAGTTGTATAGGCAATTGTATAATGTTGATATAGTTTAAATTTATATGTAATTTACATTAATAAGTGCCATAAGATACATGTATATTAATGAGAATTTTTATGTTCTCACCTCTTTCTGTGTTTCCATGGTAAAAGCAGGTCAAGACCCTTGTAAAGGGGTAAAGCAATTGAAGAAAGAACAACAAGACTAGATAGTTTTAGTTTTTGTTGTATAGACAACTCTTGTATATTTTACTCTGAGTTGTAGTTTTGTTGTATATATAACACTATGCCCTTAGAAGCCTTTGATGTATATATGTATGACCTTCTTTTATTGTGGCTCTCCATATTTAATTGTTTAATTATATGGGATTAGATTGATAGTAAGCATAGAAGTGACACGATTAATGCTTGTTATCTTTATATATGTAAGTTATATCGAGATATTTGTATTAGTGTGTTATATTATGGTATCAGAGCAGTTCATCCTGTTGAGCTGGGGCATAGACTGAATATACGTAGGCATGTTAGTAGTTTTGATGTGTGTTGTGCATTTCTTGTCTCTTTTGTAAGATGTTTGCATAACTTGCATTTCGTTTGAATGTTATTAGCTACTGTTGTACTATTACATGGTATTGAGACTAACCAACTCGATATTTAATGTCTTGTGTGTACAGGAAACTATGACTTCTCCTGGGCGAACTAGAAGAAATGAGAATTCTTCTGGTGAGAGTCCTAGTATGGCTGAGGCTGTCATGGCAATGGCTAAGGCTATGCAAGATCAGACGGTCGTTACAAATAGAATGTTGGAGAGGTTGGATGCAGATCGACCTCAACAACCAATACCACCACCAGCTCAACTGGAGCAACTTGCATAATGCAAAAGAGATGGAGTTCTTGAAATTAGAGCAAGGCAGCATGTCGGTTGGTCAGTATGTGGCCAAATTCAATGAGTTATCGAAATTCTTGTCCTACATCAGATTCTACACAGATGAGGAGTAGAAGTGTGCGAAGTTTGAAGAAATACTAAGAGAGGATATATAGAGGGCTATCAGACCCTTTGAGATCTGAGACTTTGTGTCCTTGGTGAACAAGTGTCGGATAGTGGAATCAAGTAGTTTGCAACCCTAACCAGAGCAGAGAACACAAAACTTCCAAAAGCGGAAGAGGTTCAATGACAAGAAGAGTACTCCTAAACTAGGTTACCCACAAGATAAGGGTAAGCAGGTTCAAGGAAGAGCAGGGGGACTTAAATGTCCTAAGTGTGGGAGACAGCACAGAGACAGGCCTTGCTTGGCGAGGCAGTTAGTTTGCTGTGCATGTGGTCAGCCAGGGCATATATCCAGAGATTGCCCATAGAAAAGAAAGTTGCGTTCACTACTAAACTGCAAGTAGCAGGAAGAGTTTATACTCTAAGTGGTAAAGAGGTAACCCAGTCTCCAAATCTAATTCAAGGTAAAAGAATAATCCATAATCACCTTTTAACTGTTTTATATGATTTGGGAGCATCTCACTCCTTTGTTTCTTGTGATTATGTCAAGATGCTTGCCTATGTTGCACCTTCCTTTTGACTTATCTCTTTCCACTCCCACTAGTAAATCAGTTACAAATTTTAAAGTTTGTTTGGATTGTTGTATAAAGTTAGAAGATATGATATTCTTTGTGAATCTTATCTGTTTACCTTTAGTAGATATTGATGTTATTCTTGGCATGGATTGGTTGTCCTCCAACCATGTAGTTTTAAATTGTTCAGATAAAACCCTCGTGTTTATGTTAGATATATTGACTAAAGTTGTTCATTCTGAGTCAGTGTATCTCAATGCAAACCAAGTGAATCACTGTTTGGAGGAGGGAGCTCAAGGGTATATTCTTCTTTTCTCTCTTAGCACAAAGTTTGAGTGGAGTTTGGGTGAAATACCAATAGTGAGTGAGTACCAAGAAGTATTCTCAAGAGATATAGTGGAGTTGCCACCCACGAGAGAAATATAATTTTCTATAGATTTAATATCGGGTATGGGACCTATTTCTATAACACCCTATAGAATGGCACCTCTAGAACTAGCAGAGCTTAACAAGAAAATAGAGGAATTGTTAGAGACAATTCATTAGACTGAGTGTTTCTCCTTGGGGAGCATCTGTATTACTAGTAAAGAAGAAGAATGGTATCATGAGGCTTTGTGTAGATTATAAGCAATTGAACAAGGTAACCATCAAGAACAAGTATTCGTTGCCTAGGATAGAGGATCTGATGGATCAGTTGAGAGGAGCAACAATGTTCTCAAAGATTTATCTAAGATCAGGATACCACCAGATAAGAGTTAGGGATGAGGATATTCCTAAAACTGCTTTCAGGACTAAGTATGGGCATCATGAGCACCTTGTGATATCCTTTGGGTCGACGAATGCACCAGCAGTATTCATGGATTACATGAACATGAGTTTTAGACCTTACCTAGATTAGTTTGTAGTAGTGTTCATAGATGATATCCTAATCTATTCCCAGACAATGGAAGAACATGAGTTGTATGTCAGAACAGTCTTCAAGATCCTTAGGGAAAAGAAACTGTTTGGCAAGCTATCAAAGTGAGTTGTGGCTTACAGAAATTTAGTTTCTGGGGCATGTGATCTCTCAAGGAGGGATTTCAGTAGACCCTAGTAAAGTTGAAGCAATGTTGCAGTGGAAGAGACCCACCACTGTGACAGAGATCAGGAGTTTTATAGGCCTAGCTGGGTACTGTAGGAGATTCATCGGTGAATTCTCTCAGTTAGCACTACCCCTGACTAGATTAACTAGGAAAGATAGTACTTTTGTTTGGACTCAAGAGTGTGAGGATAGTTTCCAAAAGCTAAAGATGAGGTTAACTACTACACCAGTTTTGGTGATTCTGGATCAACAGGAGGACTATGAGGTGTTTTGTGATGCTTCAAAGATGGGCTTAGGGTGTGTTCTGATGCAACATAGGTGAGTAGTTGCTTATGCATCGAGGTTGTTGAGGCCTCATGAAGAGAACTATCCTACTCATGATATGGAATTAGCAATCGTAGTGTTTGCCTTAAAGATATGGAGACATTATCTTTACGGAGTTCAATTTGAGGTGTTCAGCAACCATATGATTTTAAAATACTTGTTTGACCAGAAGGAGCTGAACATAAGACGAAGATGGATGGAGTTTTTAAAGGATTATGACTTTGAGCTTAAGTATCACCCTCAAAAGGCCAATGTAGTGGCCGATGCACTAAGTAGGAAATCCCTACATGTGTCTCGGATGATGGTTCAAGAGGGTCAGCTTCTTGAGAGGTTTAGAGACTTGAGTCTTAGGGCAACTGTGATACCACAAAGTCTCTATATGAGTACGGTGGACATAGTGACCTGAGAGCTCAAATTCTAGAAGCTCAAAGCGAGGATGAAACCTTGAGTGAGATAAGAGAGCAAATCTTCTTAGGGGATCAATTATAATTTGATATGGCGGATGATGGAGTGATTAAGTTTAGAGATAGACTTTACATTCTAAGAGATTCTAAAATCAAAGAAAAGATCTTAGAGGAGGCTCATAGGAGTCAATACACCATCCATCCCGGAGCCACTAGGATGTACCAAGATTTAAGAAAGATGTTTTGGTGGCAAGAAATGAAGAAGGAGATAGTGGAGTTTGTGTCTAGGTGCTTGATGTGCCAGAAAGTTAAGTTCGAGCACCAAAAACCTTTAGGACCTCTCCAATCTTTAGCAATTCCTGAATGGAAGTGGGAGAACATCACAATGGATTTGTGACTGTAACACCCCGAAAATTCGTATTTTATTTGTTTCGGTCAATTCATGATTATTTTGAATAATCTAACTTGACTTCTGTGAATTTTATAATTTAAGTGATTTTTAGGAATTTTTAGGAGTTTTTACGTTTTTGATTATTTTAATATTATTTTTGGGGCTGTATATGAGCCTTCGTATTTTATTTCTTTCTATCAATCCTTAATTATTTTTACTAATCTGATTTGATTTTCATGAATTTCACAATTGTTAAGATTTTTATAAATTTTGTTGATATTTTAGATATTTTGAATATTTTAATATATTTTATTATATTTTGGAATATTATGAATGTTTAATATATCTTCGATATTTTGGGCTGTATGCGGGCCCGGGGCGGGCCCGAAAAAATATTTTTTTTTATTAGCCAGAAAGTTGTGTACTGTTGATTCGAAGCTGGGGGATCATACTAAACCCGAAACCGGAAATAGTTTTTGAAGTTTTGTTTTTCTACCATTTTATCTGACAAATAAAATCGGGGTATGTTTTATTATCCATTGGTTAATATCTTTCTTGGAAATATCTAGTGGATGATTCTAGACGCAAGCCTAGTCTCCCACTCTATGATGTTCTAAAATGATGACTCATCGTTTGGTGACTCACCTAGGTGACTAGTCTAGTGACTCACATGTTCTAGCTTATTCAAGAAGATTCTAGAAAATGCCTCGTCATGCGCCTAGTCATCAAGTACTTGAGTACTTACTGTACATGTGGACCAATGAGGAGCTGGTCAAAGTTAGTGGCTGTGACTCATCACGGAGGACCAATAGAAGCTTGACACGTGGCGCGACACCTCAACACTTGTGACTCAACATATTCGGGAAGCTTCTAGAAGTAGTGACTCGTCACATTCTAGAAGCGATGAGTCGCCACATTCTGGAAGGTTGTAGAAATACTGACTCACCCTGTGACTCGCCGCAGTGAGTCACACGTTCCAGAAGATTCTATGCTGACTCAGCTGGTGACTCAGCTAGTGACTCGCCATGCTGACTCACCTGTTCTAGAAATTTCTACATTGACTCATCAAGGGTAATCAGTAGAAAAATGATCAACAATAGTTGCTACCCAACTGGAGCAAGAGAAAAATCTAGGTGTATTTTATTATCCATTGGACAATAGACATTGACTTTATAAGCAGTAATTATTGTTCATTGTTTAAAGCATACTGGAAAATATCTTGATCAAATATCCTAAGCCTTCATCTTTTCCATGAAGTCTATAAATATGAGGGTTTTGATTCATTTGCATCTTTTCCATGAAGCTCACCTTTTTCTCTCCTTGTGTTCCACGGCCAAACACTATTGGAGGCCAAAACTCTACACTTGCTCATCTTTTATTCATCTCCACCCAAGAAGCCAAAAACTATACACCAAACTCTCTCACTTTTATGAAAGCTTTCTCATAATTTCTCTTCACTAAACCCACGGCTAGGACTACTTGGGAGACCAAGTTCTATACTTAGCTCATCTTTTTCTCAATTTCACCAAGAACCAAGAACAAGCAACAAAAAACTCTTACCTTTCTCTCTCACAAAGCTCACGGGCAACCACCACAAAATCACCTTCCAAGCTTCAATAATTCTAAACAACCTTAGATCTTGAATCTCCATGCAATTCTAAGGAACTTTCATGTTGAGACCATCTTCCAAATAATCCATCTTCAAGCAGTTTTTCTAAGATCTAAGTTTGAAGGATAAAGGGTGAAATTCTTGATATCCTCTTCTAATCATAGATTCAAAGTTCTAAACCATATTTTGATCCATGGTTTTTCTTATTTAAGCCTTAGATATTAATATTTCACGTTTTCTTTGATTTTCAAGAAAGCACTTAGTGGTTGAAGTTCTTCTTGAAGGAGACAACAAGAGGACATGCAACGAGCTTTGGAGGTTTCACCAAGAGGTAAGAAGGAGATTACCCTCATCAACCATGTGTTGGTGGTGAGGAATGGATGTGTTTGTGGTGAAGAATCCATAAGGATTCATTCACTTGGTTGTTTAAAGTTTTCCTATTTGTAATTGATTTTGTGTGCAAGCATGTCTATAGCTTTAAAATATATGGTATGTGTTTACGGATGCATGATAGTTATTGTAGGATATGAATAATATGTTGAGGATTTGCATGAGTGTTCCAAAGAGCACAATGAAGCTCACGGCTTCACCCTTACAAAAGGAACCAAGATGTTCTAAATATTTTTTTAATTTTGGATTAAATGATTTAATGATAATAAATTGGATTAAGAGTTTTTATAAGAGATTAAATGATGAGAAACAATTAAATATGATTTTTAATGCATAGAATGATTTTTGGCCAACATGCTTACTTATGATGTTTTTAATCCAAAACTATTTTAAAAGTGTGGACTTATGAAATTAATTTAATGAGAACATAATTAAATGGATTTTTGGATAAATAATGGAAAGTAATTTAATTCTTAGAATTTCATTAGAGAAATTAAGTATGGAGGAGAAATAAATTGAACACTTGAAAAGTACTAACGTATAGCTCACTCATTGAGTTTTGAAGCGCGTTAGCAAGTTTCGAGATGTAATTATTAATTATGACTAAGAAAGGTAAATTTTTGATGGAAACGTAGAAAATATCACTTAATGAATTTTTTAGATAAAATGTCACCAAAATTAATTAAAAATAGACTAATAATAGAGAAAGTTTCAATATAAAATTTGAACGTAAAGAAATATTATACATAGTTGAGAAATACTAGAAATAGCTTACGCATATTTAAAAATAATAATTTTAAGCTACGCGATTGAGAAAATGATTTAAAAATACTACGCGATATTTAAAACGTTGAAAAAATATTTGCGCAATTTAAAAACATTTTGAAAAAGGTGACGCGATGGTGAAAATGCGATAAAATCTTTACGCGATTAAATGGAACAGTGAGTTTTGCTGTTGGGCCAAAGTGGTAGACTCGGACATGTTGAGTTATGGTACTGTCAAGTGGAGACGTACTATATTTGGGAATATTGAGATTGAGGGCATTTTTTTGTAAATATAGTGATATTTTGAGACTAAGGGTAATTTTGTAATTATAGTTCTTATTCATGCATTAAGAGTTGTATCAATTTGGTTGATATTGGCGATTGATTGACGAGATGAATTACACTATGTTGTTGGTATGATAAGCGTAGTGTGGTTCATTGAGTGGACTTGGAGGCATTAGTGTGTGGAGTATTCTACATGTGGACAGTTGGTCGCTCCTCTGAGCCGTGGTAACTGGCAACACACTAATGATCTCAACACGCACTATTCTTAATCTAGATCTTGTGGAGACTGTTTAGTACAATGCTTGTAGTGCACGACGTATTTGGATTGTGTACTACTACATGATGTTTTGGACTATGGGCTATAGACACGATGTTGGACAGTGTAATAGTTTGGTTGGGTAGCCTGAGGTATTGATAGTTCTTTTCGGATCATTCTCTCTGATGTCTGTGTTTTAGCTCCATGGAGTACGGATGAGTCTGTATATATTTACATATGTGGTCTGCATCTTAATGTGGTTATTTTTATATTTAATTTTGAGAATATTATGTATGATGTGTTAATGTAAGATATTATGCATGATGTGACTATATGGTTTATTGTATTAATTGTTATATCTGTTATGATAAAATTATTATTGTTCATTTTTATTATGATATATGTTTATTTGAATTATTTGTAAATTGATAACATGATTATACTTGTGATATCTGTGAGTATGGAATGACTTTGTCATTCGTATCATTCTTTGCTACCATACTGGAATTGGTGAAAGGGGATCTCACCTCTTTGCTATATTGCTTTGTTGTGTTTGTATTGTTAAATTCGTATAGTAGGTGAAACGAGTTTCTTAGGCTCAACTGGAGGCAATATTCTGAGGTCGGTGACGGCGTCGAGGAGTAATCTTCCAAGTTTCAACAGTAAGCAGTTTGATGGAGAAACGGAACAAATATGTTGAGTTTTCTCGTTAGTGTTGTTACCGTGTTATTAAGTAGGACCCGTTATTGGGTTTGCTACTGTTTTCTTGAGTCTGTAAATTTTATGTTTTAAATGTTGTTGAATATTATGTGATATAAGTAAAATGTGTATTAATCAATTCAGTCTATTTTTCTATTATTTATATTTTTGGTAAGTTTTTGTTTCCACAAAAAGAAATTTTAAAATCTATATTTTAGAACTCAAAGCTTTTATGAAATGGTTTTCCAGGGTTTTAACTTTCTTTTTAGTCGAAAATGTAATGCTTTACGGATGGTGTTACAGTGACAAGTTTGCCAAGAACTTAGTTGGGATATGATACAATATGCGTCATAGTGGATAGACTAACCAAGTCTGCCCACTTCTTACCAATGAGAATGAACTACTCTTTTGATAAACTAGCTCACTTGTATTTATAGGAGATAGTTATGTTGCATGGATTTCCCCCAGTACAGTTTCAAACAGAGATCCTAGATTTACAACTAGATTTTGGGGAGCCTTGCAAAAGGCCTTGGACTAGGCTAAGTCTTAGCACATCATACCATCCACAAACAGATGGACAATCAGAGAAAACTATCCATACCCTAGAGGATATGCTTCGAGCATATATACTAGATCAGCAAGGTAGTTGGGATAGACTCTTGCATTTAGTAGAGTTTGCCTATAACAACAATTATCATACCAGTATAGGAATGGCACAGTATGAGGCACTTTATGGTAGGAAGTGTAGGTCCCCATTATTTTGGTATGAGGTTGGAGAGAAAGCTATTCAAGGACCTGAGTTAGTACAATAGACTTCAAAGCAAATCAGAATAATCAAGGATATGATGGTTGTAGCTCAAAGTAGACAAAAGAGTTATGCTGATAGAAGGAGGAGACCTCTTCGAGACCTCTAGAGTTCGAAGAGGGTGAGCATATTTTCTTGAGAGTCACTCCTACGACTGGAATTAGTAGACCATTGAGAACAAGGAAGTTAAACCCTTATTTCGTTGGTCCCTATCAAATTCTAAAAAGAGTCAGACCTGTAGCCTACCAGATAGCCCTTCCACCCAGTTTGTCAAACCTTCATGATGTCTTTCATGTATCCCAACTCAAGAAGTATAATATGGATCCTTCACACATCATAAGAAATGAATCTATACAGTTAAGAGATGATTTGTCTTATGTAGTGCAACTAGTGAGGATTGTAGACAGAGGGGTCAAAAAGCTCAGAGGTAAGCAAATTCCTCTGGTGAAGGTCATATGGGGTAGGCTACATGGGAGTTAGAGTCCCGCATACATCTAGATTATCTGGAGTTATTTATATGAGGTAAGCAATTTTGGAGACAAAATTTTAAAAAGGAAAGAAGAAATGTAACATTCTTTTTTTAGTATGTTAGACTAGCTTATGATTACAAAGGTGTTTACCAAAATATTTCAATTATAAATTATTAAGTTATGATAAACTCTTTGTCTATGGACAAAGTTTGATTCTCAATTTCAATTTGGGGAAAGGTATCGCTTCCTCTTGGGATTCTTGACTAAGTTAATATCTTAAATGAATGCAAATAGTAATTTCGAATTCAAGATTGTTATGTAGACTTAAAATCGAATGTTTATGCTTAATACTTAGTGAAAATAAGTTCAAAAATAAGAAAGACTTTGTTTTTGAGAAAGAAGGAAAAATAGATGGAGAAATGGAAAGAAATTGAATGGAAAATACAGTAATTAAAATGCATTTAAAATAAACATAACAAGTAATGTAAATTGTTGAAAAGTAAAGAATATAAAATAAGGCAGTTTAAAGTAAAGACACAGAAAAGTAAATGTGTAAATATAAATTACAAGAAAGTAAAATTGCAGAAATGTAATGAAAGCAAGTAAAAGAACTCAAATGATCTTATGAAAAAATCACTTTATCAAGAGTAGAAGAGAGTTTTTGCAATAAAGTAAAGTGACTGATAGTAAATGAACTGAAATTAAACTTGCATTAAATTTGTAAATTGTACAAAAATGAAAGTGGATGGAAACATACTTAACTAGGCTTGTACTGTTTTACTTGAGAAGTCAAGGACGTGAAAGCGTTTAAGTAACAAGTGTTTGCAAGTATTGAATTTTCAACCCCTAAATGTTTCTATCCTCTTGGTATTTATAGATTTCATAAGTAACTACCTTGTTTACAAGATCTTGACATGTGTTTAAAACAAAGATAACTGTTTTAAATAATTAGTAATCTTTGTCTGGTAACCACCAAATCTTTGTCAACAATCCTCGTACTACAAGTAACTGCTTGATCTTTGTCAGCAATCCTCGTATTATCTTGATCTAACACCTGCAACTGCTACTAACTTCCCTTTCAATTTTAAAAATCTTTATTTTGAATTTAAACTTGAATCTTCTATCACTTGCTAGTTTTTCTGATCGAGATCTTCTATTCTTTCTTCAAGAATTTGCTAAGTGTAGCTACTCTTTGAATATTCATTTTGATATATAATTGAAATCACAACACCTATTATAAAGCCAAAATGACTTTACCTGATTTTATATTTCAAACTATCACTTTATTAATTTCGAACTCTTACTATCACTTTGACTCCAACAACCATTGAAGTCCTGAATTTCTAAGATTCATTCGAGGTCCCTTTTCGATAGTTACAAAATCGAAGGTATCATTTTAGGCACAAATCTGAAACTAACATTTAGTTTCATAATTCTCCTTTTTTATTTGAACTACCACTTCTTGATAGTAGATCGAAACCATTATTTAGGCATTTCCCAAATCAAACAATGTTATCTAGATGATTTCATTACCTTTGATTCTACTCAGAATCATGTAGCGTCACAAAATAATTTTTTGACATATAGTTGAAGTCCCTTAAATCGAAAAGGTGTTATTTTTATACCAACAGATGCCCCCAATATTTATTCTCGAAGTATTGAGAGATAAATATTTTGTTTTTTCTGAGCATTCCTTTTCAATCTTGTCAGTTTTGTGCAATGCAAGTAAATGAAAGGTCAAATGGCAAAATCTGTAATTTTGTCCCAAATCTCCACTAATATGCTCAAGTACTACATAACCAATGATGGCTTTTAATGGATAAAACGACCTTAAGCCGTATTCCCATCATGTTAGCATTTAATGAGGTGTACACACGTTCTCTTTTACCTTTTCTCTCATATTATAAAGAGTCTTTAAAAGGACTTCGAGAAAGTGTTTTCATTCTTTACTTTCTCTCTCCCATACTCTTGCGTTCTGTGAATCCTCTGCCATTGTCATTTCTTGAAGCTTTCAAAACACTAAAGTCCATCTTTTGATCAAACAACATCCTACCAATCCCTCTTTCATATGTATTGCCTTTGAACTTCATAGTCATCTATGGCTTCTTCATCTTCAAAAATGGCTTTTGTCCAAGCTTCTCATTCAAGCTCTGAGGCGCAAAAAATGGTGGTTTTACCATATGTTGCCACTATGACTGCTCTAGTGATAAAAGATGGGATTTTTTACACTCCTGATCCTTCCACGAACAATTCTGAGCTTTAGAAGACCCAGGTAATGATCCCCTTTTCTATTGGCAAAGACAGGTTTGCATTTTTAGGTCTAACCCTTCCTAAAAAAGAATAAGAACCCATTCGATCCTTCTTCCCCTGTATCAAAGGAGAAACAATCATTGCCTTCCATCCTTCCCTCAAAATTGATTTTTTTCAATCATTTCCCAAAGGTTTTTCGAAGCTCACCACCTGCTAGTAATCAAACGAGGCCTTTACACATCCGTTGGCTAAATGCCTGAACCAAATCGAAAATGCCAAAAAAATCGTTTGGAAATCAGCTGGCCTTCTCGATCTCATCCAGCTGAGTAGGGAGCATATGGAATATAATGCTCCCGTGCTAATTAGTTCTTTCTTTTTCTGGAACAGATCTACTAATTCCTTTCACATCCTTTATGGAATGCTGACTCCTACCCTCTTCAACATGGCTGCCATTACTGGCCTTAAACCTGTTGGAAGGATAATCGAGAGCACAATGAGTCCTAAAACATTGATTGAGCCTGATTTTTCGAAATTAACCTACACTGCCTTCATCCAGAACAATTATCTCAAAACATCTGATGAAGAGCATATGGCTTTCCTCATGTTTTGGCTTAGTGCCTTTGTTTTCTGTACCAAATCTCTTCAAATCTTGAAATCTCTTCTTCCCTTGGCCATCCTTCTCCATGAGGGTGCTTTTCTCTGATTGAGCAAGTTGATCCTTGCTCAACTCTACTCTTCGATGACGGAAGCAATGAATCTGTTTCGATCAAACGAGAAACTCCTCACTAACCTTGGGGGCCCTTACTGGTTAATGCAACTTTGGCTTAATGTCATCTTCGAGCCTCACCTTCAAAGTGCAAATTCTACCACCAATTACATAAAAATTGAAGGTCCTCGATTGTCCCAACTTTATTATGCCTAAAAACCAAGCAATGATGTTGAAGACTGATAACTTCAGAAAATGAAGTTATTTCTCTTCAATTTGAATGAATATGAGCATGCTATCTTCAAGTTCTTAAGTTCAAAGGTCCTATTCATGCATAATTTTTGAGGATCTAAGCTTGTGGTCTCAATTGATTGAGAATCAAATGTTTGATGATTTTATTTAAGGATTTGAATTTATTTTGGTCTGATGGACTTTGGTGTTGTTTTGAAGCAGATATTCAAGATGGAAAGACCTTAGAAGGGATGAGGAGGCAAAGAGGAGTTTAAATGAAGAAGGATGCAAAAGAGAAGGATAGGCTGCCAACACACGCCTAGGCATGACAAATCCATGCCTAGGCGTGGCCCTCTCAGGTTTTCAAATCAATTCAAGCAGAGACATCCACGCTTAGGCGTGGAAAAGCCAAGCCTAGGCATGGCAAGCTCAGGTTTCTAGGGTTTTCAGACAGAGGCACCCATGCCTAGGCGTGGAAAAGCCACGCCTAGACGAGACCAGTAGAGGAAGGCACGTGCTTCATAACCACGCCTAGGCGTGGGAAAGACACACCTAGGCGTGGGAAAAATCCTGGCACACGAGTTTAACCCTTATATTCTGATTTTTAAGAGAAGGAGTAGCGAGTTTTGACCTAAGCACGAAATCCCTAGAGCAAGTGGGAGGAGGAGGAACTATTGGAAGATAGAAGTAATTCAAGTGAAGAATCAAGATCAAGGAGGAAGATCAAGCATTGGATTCTCACCATTCTTGTTCATTCTTTCCCTTTTCTCTCTTGATTTGTAATTTGATAGGTTTCTTGAATTCCTTAGTTTGCTCTTCTTTCATGATGTGTAACTAAACTCTAATCTAGGGGCTCTCTAGGATCTTGCTATGGATTTGAATATCTTGTAATTGGTTGAGTATTCCTTCAATGAATTTGGTTTTGTTCATCCATATCTATGCTTAGAGCTTGTTATTAATTAGCCATCAATTGCATTATTTTAATATTCCAATTGAACTAGAAATAGGATGTTATGAATATGGATATGGTATGGTTGATGTATGTTCAATTACATTCTATTGGTTAGGGTGTGTTGATTAACTTAGGGGATGGACGCATACCTCTTGGTCATGCATGGCAAGTGTTTGATAATTGGTCTCAATGAGTGATTCTTATGTTAACTCACATAGACGCATAGTGGATTAGCTAGGTTTGGCACGAGTAATCGTCCTAGACATAGGGTCTTATCTATTGATGGTTATTAGCTAACAAATATCATTTCTTTGATGGGTGCTTATTAATTGCAATTATTCATTAAAGTAGCAAATGAATAGGGACTCCTAGGCTTTAATCATTCTCATCTTTCTCTTGTGGATGTGATGTTTGGTGCTTTCTTATTTTGTTTCTTTTAAGTTGTTATTTTTAATTGCAACCCCCTCTCATATTTCGATTACTTGGATAAGAATTTGTGGAATTTGGTTAAGTTTAGCATTCTTCTAATTGTCAATCCCATGGGACACGATACTCTACTCTCATATATTACTTGTTGACCCGTGCGCTTGCGGATTTTCGGACCAACAAGTTTTTGGCTCAGTTGCCAGGGATTGAGTTTAGATTTTGTGTTATTCCTTACATCTATTCACAATTCTTATTTCAAGTTTCGTTTGTTTTGTTTTGTATTTTTTTTATTTTTAAGTACTTGGCTCTTGTATGCGAAGAACTCAAGGTGTATCTCGATTTCCTTATGATCCTGAGATCGAGAGGATATTTCATAGATTGCTAAGAGAACAACAAGTACAAGCACAAGCACTAACTTTGGTTAACAAATCTGAGATGGCGGAGGAAGCAAATGCTGAAAGATCCTTGAGAGAATATGCCACCCCAAATGCTAGAGAAATCCGATCTAGCATTAAAAGGCCAGCAGTACAAGCACAAACTTTTGAGATCAAGCCTGCAATTATTCATATGGTTCAGAATAATGTGCAATTTGGAGATTTACCCCATGAAGATCCTAATGCTCATCTAGCCAACTTCCTGGAGATATGTGATACTTTCCAGCATCACGGGATGACTGATGATGTAGCTCACTTGAGGCTCTTCTCTTTTTCTTTGAGGGATAGGGCCAAGACATGGCTTCAATCCTTACCTAAGTATTCCATCACTACTTGGGAAGAGCTAGCTCAGAAGTTCTTGGATCGATTCTTTCCTCCCATGAAGGCAATGAAGTACAAAAATGACATCTTGTCCTTTAGGCAATTTGAAGGAGAAACTTTATATGAAACATAGGAGCGATTTAAAGATTTGCTAAGGAAGTGCCCCCTCCATGGCATAGCAAAATGGATGTTGGTTCATACTTTCTACAATAGCTTGACAACCTCTATTCGTTCCATAATTGATGCAGCAGCTAGAGGGGCGCTTATGAGTAAGACTGTGGATGCAGCCTACAACCTTTTGGAAGAGATGGCTAATAATAATTATCAGTGGCCAGCAGAGAGAGTTGCTCCTAAGAGAGTAGCGGCCGAGATACATGAAGTTGATGCTCTCACATCGCTTTCCGCTCAAGTGGCAACACTTTCCAAGAAGTTTGACACCATGACAGTCAACTCAGTTGCAAGCGGAGCTAATATCACAACTGAGATTTGTGATCATTATGGGGACCATCACTCCACTGCTAATTGTACGACTAGCTTGGAGAGCATACAATATGCTAGTCAATTCCGTCAACTAGGTCACAATATTATTTTTGGTAATACTTATAACCCTAGTTGGCGGAACCATCCTAATCTTTCATAGGGTGGAAATGCTCAAGGTCCTTCTTCTTCTTATCAGCCTAAGGACACACCCCGTGCTCCTCCGGGTTTTCAACAACAGAGCCCCCTTCAAGCCCAAACTTCAACATCAACTTCAACTTCCAATTTGGAGAAGATGTTTGCTCAGTTTATGACCAGTCAACAAGATTACATGACCAAGACTGATTCAAGGCTAGCATCCCACGATGCATTAATGCAAAGCCAAGCAACTTCATTGAGGAATCTTGAGACTCAAGTGGGTCAACTTGCCCAAGCTCTAAATAACAGGCCCCTAGGGAATTTCCCAAGTGACACCATTAACAATCCTAAGGGTGCATCTAATGAGCATTGCAAGGTTATCTCATTGAGGAGTGGGAAAGAGATAGAAGGTTATTTTATTGCTTTAATGGTATGATTGATATATATTATAGTATAATATGATGATTATATGCCATGTACGCTATGATATATGTTGGAAAGGAAATAATTTTAGGGCTCCAATGGCCATGAGGCTCACGGCCTCTACACCTCAAAATAGGTGTTCCAAGTTAATATTTTTATGAATGGTAAAATTAGATGTTTAGGAAAGTAAGGAAAATAATTAATGATTTGGTTCCAAGGACCATGAGAGTCATGACCATGATGCCTCCAATATGGTATTTTGTTACAAAAAAATTATTTGTCAAGTGTAACTTAGATGGTTAAGCATAAAAGGAATTAATTCAAGGATTTATGAAATAAAAATGGAAACAAACAAATTATTATTTGAAAAAAGGAGATTTCAGCCATGAAGGGAAAAATGAGGTTGAAAATGTTTGAATCTCAAAATATTTTATAAAGATGAATATTTAAGAAATTATATGTAAGAAAATTTTCAGAAAAGTTGATTTAATGGAAATAACACAGTTTTAAGACAAATGTGAGAAAATACTGAAAAAGGGATTTTTTTAATAAAAAAAAATTGGAATAATTGTTCAAAGTTCGTATTTTATTTAGAAAGTTTAAAAATTGAATTTAGAACGTCAAGAAATATTTTATACAGTGAAAAATAGTAGAAAAACCCTACGCATTCCAAAACCATAGATTTTGAGCTACGCGATTAAGAAAACGTCAAAATATTTTTATGTGATTAAGAAAACGTTGAAAAATATTTACACAATTTGAAAACGTGACAGAAATGTTGAGCAATTGTGAAAACGCAGTAAGATGACTACACGATTGAAAATACAGTAGAATTACTGTTGGGTCAACGTGTGGGACCTATATATGTGAAATTATGATTTTGGCTTAAAATTGGCCTGTGTGCATCTATTATGCATTGGGAAAGTCCTGTGGACTATGTCAATGCCGATGGCCTAAGAGTTGAATAACACCTTTGTGCGGTGTACGATAGACATAGTGTAGGTCACTTGTTGACCTTGGGGGCGTTGCGGTGCGGGTTTTCCACAATGGGCAATTGGTAGCCCCATTGTACCGTGGATCAGACCGATGCAATGCACCGACGATCCGGACCGAGACACTATTCTTAATCAAGATCTGGCGTAGACTGTCGTGTATAATGTCAGATGTGCAAAAATGATGAAAATTATAGCACTTGTTCTGAGGTAGTCGAGATACCGACAAATCTTCTCGATCATTCTCTCCAACTTGTGTTTAGCTCCATAGAGTAAGAAATTGGGTCAGTATGCATGTGCATAGTCTGTATATATCTTTGTGATATTTTATTTGTTAAATATTGATTAATGTTTGATGCCATGACTATATTCACTGTTTGCTATATCTGTATGACATTATTATCATTTTTGTCTCTTTACTACTATGTTGGTACTGGTGTTGGTAGTCTCACCTCTTGTTAAATTATTCTGTTTTATTTTATGATTTGTAAAGATGATGAAGAAAAGGAAGAGGCAGGATCGCCTTCTCTCAGTTCTTATTGATCCATTTGGTATGGCGTTACCGAGTTTTCTTGGATTCCTGAAGTTACAGTTTCGGGGAGGCTCAGATGCCTGGCGCATCTAGTCAGATAGTGAGAGTATGATTTATACTGGGATTATGACTATATCCCTTAGTAGGCATTATCATGGGGTCCCCATTATCTCTATTAATGTCTATGTACACTTAGAACTTCCTTTGTCCATTAGACAGTATTGGGGTGGTCGTTACCATACCCTAGTGAGATTAGTATTGTGTCGTCTGCTCAGACTCCTATCCATAGGACCACGCATCATCTGGGGTTCCTATCTTCTAAGGAGCCTGGAAAGGATCCATCCGAGGACGATCCATCGGAGGATCCATCGGAGGATCAGAACTTCTAGTCATGAACTTGGGCTAGTCTATAGTTTATTTTGTGTCAAACAGTTTATAGTTTTGTCAAACAGTTTGTACTTATATGTATCTTTAAGGACAAAATTATATGTATAATTATGGTGTGTTTTATTTAGTCATTGTCTTTCAGGTTCGGTCTTATTTAATTAATTGTATTATTCGCAAAAAGAAACAATTTTGCAACTTATATTTTTATCCTATTAATAAATGATTTTGAAATTGGGTAAGGTTTAGTAATAATTAAGTAAGAAACGTGATACTCTACGGTAGGTGTTACAATTTGCGCTAAAAATTTTCATTGTCTGTTATTTATTTATTTATCTTAAGTTTTTCGATTTTTCATAAAGATCATGATAAGCTAAGGTAAACACGCTAATTAAAAAGAACGTAATAATTAGGTCGTTACAGATATACCATTTGTACATGACACTGTTCTATTGTTATGTAATATGTACTTCCACTTCAGTTTCATATTTTATATATTAAAAGTATATTTCTTTAGAAAAATTTGATATTGATCTAGTGACGTAATCTAATATGATTGCTAATGCATAATTTCAGATATGTCATTAGTGGTTGTATTAGGACGTTACATCAATCACATAAGTGAGGTAGGGCTATTTGTTTCCTTAAACTCATCTTTCTCCACCAACTTCTTATTGATGCTTATTTGTGGAAATAGAGGAAATATGGGTTTTGAGACAAACTATGGTCCCTTTGTTTAGTTCTTGTTTTTAAAGGCTGAATTTAGTTTGCTTTTAGCTTAATCTATGCATGGTTGTTGTATGTGAGCTTAGAAACACTCATTAGAGTGCTTGAGTTAAAAGTTGAGAAATGGGTATATAGATTCTTGAATCTTGTCCATGAATCCATGCTAGATGAGTTGAGAATGTTGATGATGACTTTCGCATGCTTAAAGACCATGTTTGTGGATGAAAACCACTTAGAACCTGAGTTGAAGGAGTTATAAACTATCTAGAAGCCAATAGAACAGTGTTTGGGGCTTCTGGTACGTGGGCGCCAGTTAATGGCCGCCCAATCACCCACCACCCAGAAAACTCCAGTAGGCTTTCATCGTATGGGTGCCTAGGGGCTAGAGAATGGGCGTCCAAGTGCCCAATGGGCAAAAAGTTTCTGCCATTTGAGCACCTAAGTGCTCAGAGTTAAGCGCCCAACAATAGGAGAAACAAGGCAAGTGTTCTACCACTCGAGCGCCTGAGCGCTGGGTAGTGGGCACCTAGGCATTCAGACCAGAATTTCTCAAGATGTTTATCTTGATGAAATGAAGATCCCTAATTGTTGGGATCATTCATATATGCTTTCTAAAGTGTGTTAAAATGCTATTAGGGATATTTCAAGAAGAAATATGTAACATCTTAATACTCGTAACCTAGTTTATCTGACATATACTTAGATAAACAGTATTAGCAATGCTACTTCTAACTTAAAACATCAACTAATCTGTAACATTTATACAATTATTATGGAGAGTATACCTAAAAGTCATACACAAATACATCAATAGCCCTAATGGAAAAGTGTTATACATACAACTTTTTACAAACTCAAAGCAAATATAAACAATTACATAAGCTTTATCTATAAAAGAAACAAATAAAACTATACTACACTAGTGCTTCTGTTTCTTTATCTTCTTACTCTCTAAAGAGTTTTGACTTGGATTTACATGGAAACATAGCGGAGTGAGAAATCATATATTCTCAATATAAGCATCCCAAAACCAGCATTGGTAATATTCATAAAGAATAAGCAAACCAATCTTAAATAACATTATATTACTCGAACTTAATAATAATAGATTATGGCTGCAACAAGACATTAAATCTCTATTCAATAACACTAGAACATTCACATATTACTCTTATGTAAAGGTTCTCTAAGTATAACACATAATCTATAAACATAAGTTCATCTTTCTTATGATAAGAACAACTATCTATACAATTGTAACATATCACAACTAGTTCATTCATAAACTTGTTATAACTATTATACATATAACCTTCTTCTATAAATAAACCTACTAACTTTGATTTAGGATTTGCAACAGGCAATGGAGTCTTTACTCGATACCATTAGAATATTTACATTTTCTTAATCTATGTACATATTCACTAAGCCAATCCATAACTTTAAACTCACATATATAACTATCAATGATATCAAACAACTGCCCATACAATTGTAAAATATCATCAACACTAGGCAATTGCCCATACAATTGCTAAGGAACAGGAAATGAATATGGATGCAATATGCTCGCGTGTATGCAATCTTCGAGTATAATAATTATGAAATGCAATGTGATTATGTAAGTGTAGAATTATGTGTGTGTGTCACTTGCACATTCCACGTTCTTTTTAAACTTGTAGTTAAGAAGACTAACTCTTCAAACTACTTGGTAATGAGTGGACTAGTTCCTACTCACACTATAAAAGAGTACTGACTCCACTGCATGGAAACAAGTAACCTTGGCCCTCTAAGAAACTAGGGCTAAATCCTCACTCAAAGAGACTTTTGGACTTTCCTATTTACCTCCCTTGGAAAATGATTGTACATCATTAAAGATTACTCTACTTGGGAATTAGCAAGTAATAGGAAACTATGCAGCATTATGTTTAACTCTTACAAAACCACCACATTAACTCATCACATGATTCTTTCTATTCAAGTGAAGAACTAAACTCTAGTTAATATGTACTCTCAGCTCACTTCTAACTCATAAAGAAGCATATTCTATGTTTCTAGTTAAGTAATCATACTTATGATACTTGTATCTAGCTTGCCTCATTATCACACAAGTGGTAAACTATGCCACTCTAGTGTACTCAAGGGCCTAGACACCTACTTTAGGCAATTCCTAACTTATGGAATGCTTAAAGACTAGAACTTCTATAATATCTCCATACTAAGTCCATTCATGCATCATTAACTCCACTTTCTCTCTTAGGAGCAACTCTTGCACTATAACAAGTGACTATTGCCAACTAAATTCAACTTACTTGTATCTAGTATACCTTGTTCTTATCAGCTCACATGTGATACTAAATGCAACTCTGTGTTACCTAAGGAGCTAGATACCTACCTATGGCAATCCATTACTCTCGGTTGCACTAAGTTCAATTACTTCCCCATATATGCAATGTGGTCTTTCTCTCTAGGAAATAACCTTACTAGTGTCTCAACACACTCTACAAGGCATATATAAGGGATCCCATCACTTAGGGAAGTCCATTTCCCCAAGAAAAACATCTTGGTAAAATCTGTTCTAGGTGCTGGCTAGGCAGAGCATTGCTCTGTTCTGTTTTGCGACTAGAGTGTTTGTAACACCCCAAATTTTCTAACTATTTGACAGTAATTTTAACAGTTAACAGAATTTTACTATTTAGTAATTTCTGTGTACTATAAAATTATTTTGAGTATTCCGTGAATACATTTGATCGTTTTGTGTGATTTACTCTATTTCAAGAAAATAATAATTTTCGGGTTAGAGAAAATCTTACGTAATTTAATTATTACTATTAAGTCTTAATTATTTTACGTAATCTGATTTGATTTTCGTAAATTTTATAATTTTTATGATTTTGTGGATGATTATGAAATTTTTATATTTCTTAATATTATCCATGGGTTGTCTATGGGCCTAGAGGGGCTGTCTGTGGGCCCCAGTGGGTCCAGAAAAGTGAAAATTTTTCTGCAGCTCAAAAATTTTGTACTGTTGAGATGGAGATAGGGGATCTTACTAAACTTGAATTCAGAAATAGTTTTTGAAATTTTCTTTTACTGTGTTTTGTACTGTATTAAATTATCGGGCGATAAAAATATAGTAAAAATATTATTCGAAGGATAATAGCAGATAAAAATAAATATTGTACTGCATAGTCAACAATAGTGGTTATGACAACTTTATGACGGACCAATAGGAAGCAAGTTAAGCCTTTGGATATTAACCGTTGATTTAATCAACGGTGGAGATTTGGTCTTATAAAATGGCTAGGACCATTTATGACCATTGGATGGAAAGTATGAAGAGGTGATCTTGAACCTTCATTTTGGAGATACATTTAATGGCTAGGATTTCAAGGAGAAAGATCCAATAACCTATATTAAGTCTTCTAATCTAAGGCTAAACCTAGAATGTACATTAATCCTAACCATTGAACTAATCAATGGCTAAGAATGCTTAAAATGGTGGCTAGTGAAATTGGTCACTCAATGAGAGTGCAAGAAGGGGGGGACAGTTTTTGGTGATGTTCTTAAGCCAAAGCAAAGTTTGAAGACCATTATTGATCATTCTTGATCATGGACACTGTATGAGAAAAACGCGATAATATGATTTCGCGACTGAATTTAACAGTAGGATTACTGTTGGACTAGTGTATGGACACTGTATGAGAAAATAATGAATTTAACAGTAAGATTACTGTTGGGCTAGTGTATGTACCCTGTATGAGAAAATGATGAATTTTACCTGTGATTGGCATTTGATGCATTATACATGCATTAGAAAGATATACAGTAAGGCATATGATGAAATTGAAAAAAATATGCAGTGAGGCATATGATGAAATTGAACTAAATTACATTGAGATATTCGTGCATTGAACGAAAATTAATAGCTGATAGCTATTGTGACCCTTATGGTTGAAGAGAGAATGAGAATTGAAAAGTGAGGTCTATGATGGATCTTGGGAGCGTCAAGGCGCAGCGGTCGACCAATGGACGGTGATTAGCAAAGTACCATGTGCCACTTGGCGATGCAGTCCGTTGTAACGCATTGACGATACCCGACAAGAACACGATTATTTTCAAAGACTGGAGATTGTCTGTGGGCTAAGGCTGGACAATTAACCAGAAAGACTGGAGATTGTTTGTGGGCTAAGGTTGGGCAATTAACCAGAGCATTCTTCTCGAAATTATGAAAACCTCCATGGAGTAGGAAATTGAGTCTATGTGAACATGCATAATTATTGAGTATTGGTTATGATAATTGAACTGTTGAATACTTGGATAATGTTGAGGGCATTATCGTAAATATTAAATATTTATATCTATGTGATATAATAATTGAGAATATTAGATGATGATGATGATAAATAATGTTGATGGTATTATTGCAATTATCATATGATTTGAATAATGTTAATGGCATGATGGTAATTATTATTTATTATATTTGTTGTGATAAATAATGATTGAGGGCATGATTGTAATTATTGTATTAGTGTAATGACAATAATGTTGAGGGCATGATTGTAATTATGGTATGATATACCTGTATGGTATGCTGTTTGTGTTATCTCTGTGCTACCATGTTGGTATTGGCGTAGGTGATCTCAATTCTTTGTTATATTGTTTTGTTGTGTTTGTATTATTAAAAATTATATAGTAGATGGAACAAATTTCTTAGGCTTGACTGGAGGCAAAATTCTGAGTTCGGTGACAACATCAAGGAGTAACCATCCCGGATTCGATGGTGTGCAATTTTGAGGAGGAACAGATATATGACGCATCAAGATGGATACAAGACAAAATAAGTATGTTGAGTTTTCTCGTTAGTGTTTTACCGTGTTATAAAGTAGGACTCGTCATGGGGTTTACTACTGTTTAAAATTGAGTCTGTAAGTGTTATGTTTCCTAAATAATTGTTAAATATTATGTGTATCAGTAATGTATATTAATCAGTTTAAATCTATTTTTCAGTATTACTTATAAATATCAATAAGTTTATGTTTTTGCGAAAAGAAATTTTGAAATCCATCTTTTATAACTCAAACCTTTTATGCAATCATTTTCAGATTATGAGCTTGTAGTCGAAAATGTGATGCCCTACGGAGAGCATTATAGTGTTAGTGCTCAGCATCGGGCGCCTAAGCACTCAATGCCCTACAACACGCAAATCACAGCGCTTGAGCATTGGTTGCCTAAAGCAGAATTTGCAGAATTCTGCTATTGTTCTATTGGAACTTAGCAAATTCCAAGCTTCCAAAATTAGCTTATAGGTGATTTCTAACACCTCTAACACCCTCTAAAAATGTTGTAGCACTCATACAACTTATTGGTTCACTCAAACATAGATTAATTGTCAAAATCACATCCACACATACCAAATTGCTAAGTTCCAACTCATGGAACTTCTTGATTTTGTCCAAAGACAAAGATCATCATCTTGGATTCACTAAGTTGAAATTGACTAAATTCAACCATTGAAAACAAGAACTGAGTAAAGAAAATATATTATTGCATCTCAATCTCATTTTCTCCATCTAAAAGACCTAGCATCAACCATGGAGTGGATGAAGGAATAAAATGAGATGACCTAGCATCAACCATGGAGTGGATGAAGGAATAAAATGAGATTAAAGGTTAAGAATCCCTACCTTAAGTCCTTTGTGATAGTGGTTGATCAAGCTTTTGCTTTCCCTTTTGATTCTTTCCCCTTTCTCTTTTCTTCCCCCTTTTGCTTTCTCTTCCTTTCTTTCCTATTTTCTGTTGTTGTTTCTGTGAATGAAGAGAAAACATAAGGTAGGGTTATTAACTTATAAGGCCACTTAAGCCATATACTGAAACTTATATATGCTAATAACACTTGAATTATGCTAAATCAAGTTTCCTAACTTCCAACAACTTTACAATAAACACTAGGATTCATCTAAATTATTGTTTCACCATTATCGTATTTTTTCATATCTGCGACCAGTCAATCCGGCATTAGAACTCAAAACCAGTATGGCTAAAAATACCAAACTAGCTCAGATTATTCTCAAATTTTAACTACATCCTCTTCCACCTATTTGTGACCTAGAAACAAATTCTCTAGATTTTTTTCCCTTAACTTAGTAATTTATGCTTCTATCTGAGTCATTTTAAGTTACTTTTCAATTTTCACCTTCTGTGTTGCAGTAAAGTGCCTAAACTAACTCAATTTGTCATAAAACTACATAGCCATGTCAAGCATGTATTAGGCTACATCTGTAACCATATACAAGCCTAACATATTATTGAGGGTGTTACAAAATATCTACCTAGTACATGTGTAAAAGAATAGAACTATGTACAACCAATAGTAGTGGATTGACATAGGTAAAGTTTAAGGTGCTAATCATTGAAGAAAAATGATGTTGCTCTTAATGTCACTTGCTAATTCCTATGTAGAGTAATCTTAGTTGATGTGCACAATCTTTAGGCTGAGGAGAGTAGGTATGTCCACGGATTCTTTGAATAATGACTAGACCTAAACTCTCATAGCGTATAGGTTCATATGGCCAAGGTTACTAGTTTTATGTAGTGGAGTCAGTACTCTCACTATTATGAGTCGGAACCAATCCACTCATTACCAGGTACTTTGAAGAGGCCAGTCATCTTATCTACAACTTTAAAGAGAACGTGAAATATGAAAGTGACACACACACACAAATCTACATTATTCTATGACATTGCATAAGCATGAGCATATTGCATGCATACCCATTTGCATTTCTTTGACAATTGTATGAGCAATTATCTTATCTTTGAATAAGGTTTGTTAAGGGTTGTATATTGGCTTAGTGAAGGTTTACATAGTAGTGAAATATGAATACTCCAGTGGTATAGAGTAGAACTCTTTCTACCTATTGCAGATCCTAATCCAAAGTTAGTAGGCTTGTTCATAGTAAATGGTTATTTGTGTAGTACTTATAACATATTTATGAATAACTAAGTTATGATATTTCATAATTGTATAGTAGTTGTCATATCATAATAAAGATGAACTTACGTACATAGATTATGTATTTTGCTTAGTGAATTTTTACATAAGGAGAATATGTGAATTGTAACACCCTAAAATTATCATTGTGTATATTTCTTTCATATACTCAGACAAATAGTATCAGGATAATTACTTCTAAATCGAAACGTGAATATTAACCTGTATTGTAATTACCAACATATAAGTATATAGAGCCTTCATTAACAGTAAAGAGATCAAGGTAATTTTACACAATTGAAAACTTGATCTTTACTACGTTGTTACAAAATATGTCTAAGATATACAAATAACTATAACAAGTCATAAATATATACAAATACAACACTGGTAACCTAAATACATCAGTATCATATACACAAAATAGCTAACTATATCTTCATTGGCTTTTCTTGCTTCTGCTAAGCTGATTTGCTGGATTATCACGGAAACAATAAAATGGGGTGAGAATGATAATTCTCGGTAGTAGTTTAAAACATGACATCGTCATAGATCCAGCTACTTCAGGGAAAAACTCGTTCGTGTATATAAGTAAACAACTGAAAAGGTGGCACAAGCCAAAATTTAGTCCTTTCCCTTCCTGAAATAGATAAACAAATTCATTTAAAGAAAATAACTTTAATTAATTACATAACATCATAATTTAAATTAAAACATGTAACCATCATCAATTTAAGTGGCCATTCAACTTAATAACCCTTTCACCCAAAACAAGACAATCGCCCATACAATTGTCAAATTACATAATGTATGATTATGCAATGCATAAGGATGCATAAATATGCCTAAGATGTGCCCTAGGATGTTAATGATATGATTTTGTAAAAACAATTTTATTTTAGAAAAGCACATGTTATTTGACAATTTTCAGGAAACCCTTTTGTTTCAGGAAGCCCTACTGTTCCTTGTATTGTTTTCTGGGTAAACAAGACGCCCTTTTATTCCTTGCATTACCAATATTTTAACATAATCCTTGGTGCCCTTTTGTACAAGTTACTTGGAGCCCTCTTGTCCAAGTTATAATATAACAATACATGGAAATATCAAATAGCAAGTTTGAAAATTAAAACATGCATAGATATGTTAAATCCATTCTTGATCAATTATAGTCTATAAAGTTTTCCTATAAATAATTCATAACATAGTTTAAGGTCTCAACCTTAATCATCCTCTTATAGTAAGTATTTAAGAGTTTGTATCATCAATTTAGCTTTGATACAACCCAAAACACTATTTAGAATCATGAAATATTGCATTTAACATAAAAATATGATTCTTTTTCAATGAGTGCCGTGGCACCTATTCTTGGTGTGCCGTGGCTTCCACATTTTCTAGCAGCAATTTGCTGCCTCCGTAGAGATATCCCACAGCAACATTCGATGTAAATATATATATATTTTATAGTATAATAAATAAAGGTGGTAAACATAAAGAAAGATGGTCAATATATTATAGTATAATATTTTGCAAGCCTATTGCTAGCAGCAATTTGCTGCTTCATTGAACCAAGTAATTTGCTGAAGTAAGACCAAGTGCCACGGCTTGGCATCCTTGAGTGCCGTGGCACTCCACTTATTTTTTTGGTTTTTCTAGATTGTTACAGAACCCAAACCGTAAACCTCCCATTCCATTCTTCATCCATTTCAACCCAAGTACTTCATTTTCAAGTCATAACAACATCATATTATCAAACTTTCTCATATAACCATCTATGTCTTCACTATCCAAACAAGTTACCAAACATGTTTCATCAACCAAAATCTATCCATCATCACTTTCAAAAGATGAAAACCAACATAGAAATCAAGAATCACAACCAAAAACCATTATGGGTAAGAATCACAATCAAAGACTTCTCTGTATTCATATTATCAACCAACGAAAATACCAAGAGAAGAAAAACAAGAATTAAGAGATGTTTTCTTGGTTTCCCCCTACCTTGTCTCCTCTAGCTTGCCAAGCCTTATTCTTCACTTTTTCTTTCTTTTTCTTTTCTTTCTCTTTGCGGTTTCTGTCTCTATTTTCTGCCCTGTTTTGGGCTGTTTCATCCGTAAAAACAGTGGAGAAAAGATAGGAATAATAAGGTTAGTTATAGGTGAAAGGTAGTTTGGATAAAAGATGGTAGTTGGAGGATGGATGAGTGAGTCGTATGGTGTGGTTTTCTCCTCTGTTATTTTCTATTTTTTCTGCTATTTGGAGTTGTTTCCTCTGTTGTATTAGGGCTGTTCCAGCCGTGAGAAATAAGGAGAGAAGATGAGCAAAGAAATTTGGATGGAAATCAAGTTAATGATGGATGAAGAATGGAAATTGTGGTGTGAGAAGTGGTAACCGTGTTCTTTCGTTTCTTGCTCTGTTTTTGAGCTATTTCCAGTAAAAAAAAGGAAGGAAAATAGTGAAGAGAAGGTGAAGAACAATCACGAAGGTTACAGAATATAATGGGCAGTGGATATATTTGCTTTATGACCAAATTTTTTTATGTTGAAACTTTTGAATTTATTACGTATATTTTAATCTTTTTAAAGTTAAGTTTTTAATTTATCATAAGTATTATAAAAAATTTTAGGACTCAACTTAGTTCTTGGATTATTTTTTTATAAAATTTTTATATACAGCTATTTATCAATTAAGCTTTTCGAATTAAATTAAATTAAGAAATTAAATAATAAGTTTTCTGATTCTTATCTTAGTTGACATTTTATACTAAAATATTCTCCATGTCATACTTATCATCTTCATAAAATTTCATAATTTTTTGAATTATTTAGTTGTTTTATAACTGTTCCTTTAATTTCTCATCAGTATCCTTAAAAATACCAAACTAACTTTGTTGCTTCTCTAAAATTTTCTACAATTCTTATCAATGGTCCTTAGCTAGGAAATAGATTTTACATATTTATTTCTATTATATCAATTGATTCAGCAGATACCTTAATTATTATCTTGTATTCAAAGTTATCGAATTATGCTCAAACTGATTCAGAAAATTAGCCGATTTAACAGATAACTCTTACCAGTATTATAGAGCTACTATAACCCTAATTAGGATCATTAGGTTAGGAAAGATATTACATGAATGTTCTACGGATAATGAGTAAAGACTCATCTTCTTATTGTAATCTTAATATATTGTTAGTAAGTTCAAGTATTATGAATGTTTAATTAAGTAATAATTGAACGTTTTGCCTCGGGAAGAGAAAGGAACAATTTTTGGCTTTTGCTATAACACCCCAAAATTTTTGTGCTTTTCATTAATACTTGGTTTTTATTGTTTTGTGATTTTTGTGCACTATTAAAATTATTTTGACTGTGCCGTGATTGTCTTTGAACTTTTTGAGTGATTTATTCTGTGCCATGAAAATAATAATTTTCGAGTCGGAAAAAATCTTCGGTGATTTATTCGGGGCCTGGAGAGCTTACTAAACCTGAAATCGAAAGTCACTGTTATTAATATTTTAATTTTTAGAATTTATTTGTCAAATAAAATTTCTCGCGTTTTATTATTCGTTGGATAAAGTTATTATCCATTGGACAATAGATACTGGTTTATAAGCAGTAGCTATTATCCATTGGTTAAAGTATACCGAAAAATATCCTGTGTGAACCAATAAGAAGAAAACTTCAAGACTAAGCAAGGTAGTAGTCAAATATGACGGTTATGACAACTTTAGTGAGAACCAATAGAAACCTAGTCTCTTTGAAATGAACCAATAAGAATTGGTCAAATTTGATGGTTAGACATTTTATTAAACCAATAGGAATTTAGTCTTTCTTGATGAGCCAATTAGAATCTAGTCTTCCTTTGATAAACAAATTAGAAACTAGTCATCTTTGATGAACCAATAGGAGAGCTAGGCAACCAAGACCAATCAATGGGAATTAAGTCAATGATTATGGCAAAAACTTTTTAAGAGCAACCAATAGAAAATGGTCAACAAAAGTGGCAACCAATAGGAAACAAGTTAGTAACTATCCAACCAATAGAAACATAGTCAAGGAAGATGGCTTGACTTGCTAAGGACCAATGGGAGACAAGCTTGTTAATCAAGCTTTGGACTCCTCATTTGGTTGAATCTCACGGCAATGGAGAGCAAAATTGCTCTAAAATATTACATCTTTGTGATATATGTTAGAATGCCTTCAATTGAACAAAGTAAGACTAAGTCAATAATGATGGCTTCTCCTTTGTGTTTCCTACGACTACGCATGCTTTAGGAAGACAAATATCAATTCAATTCATTCTATCACCTTTCGATTAATAAACAAAGGAAGCAAAACTAAAAAGGATTTCATCCTTTCTCTTAGTGATTTATGGCCAAGCTTTCTTAAAAGGCCTTGGATATTTGTTTCTTCAAATTGATATTTCCATCTTATTCTTATCTAAGAGAAGCTAGAGACTTAGTGAACCAAACTTAGTTTAGCTTTGTGATTAGTAAATTATGACTATAAGGAGACTAGGAACCTTAAACTAATTGCTTTTAGTTTATGTAATGATAATTAGATTTAAATTGTAGTTTGTTAATGATCAACATCAATTAGATATTTTGCTAGATATTTTCTATTTCATTCCTATCTAAGAAAGCCAAAAACTATCACAAACAAAAATATCTCTCATTTTCTCTCTATATCCCATGGCTAACAAGCTCAAAAGGGAGATATTATTTACTTTAAATTTATCTCACTTTGTGACAATAACCATTCTTTCCATTCTCTCTTTCTTTCAAGAACCAAAGAACCAAAAACTCTCTCTCTCTTTTCTCTTCATAGAGGTCACAACCAACCCTCCAAATCCACCCTCTAATCTCTTTTAATTTCATCTAACCTAGTTTCCTAAATCTACATGCTATCTTAAGCAACTTTCATGTTGAACACTTAGTCTAAATCATTCATCTTCAACCTTGATCTTCAAGTTCAAGATCAAGAGCCTTTAGGTGAAGATTTGTGTTCTTCATCTTTCTTTTCTTTGGTAAGTTTCTAAGACCATTGCTTTTAAGTACAACTCGATAGAGAAGATTTACTTCAAGAGGACAAGCAAGGAGCTTTGATTGATCTTCCTTGAGGTTAGAGGGAGATTAACCTCATTAACCTTTTGTTAGTGGTAAGGAGTGGATTTGTGTGTGGTGAAAAATCCATAAGGATTTATTCACTTATTTGTTTAAGGCTTTCGATATTTATGATTGTTTGGTGATTGGTATGCTTATTGCTTTAATAATATGCTTAAGTATGTGTTTATGATGCATGATGATTTGTGTATGTAATAAGATATGATTTACGTGACAAAGGAAAGTATGTTGGTTCTAAAAAACCATGGAGGCACATGACCTCAAAATCATTTTTTGGAGCAAAAGATTCTAAGTTATTTTACTAATCATAGATTAGATGATTTAGAAATCAAGAAAATTGGATTAAAGGTTTTTAAAATTAAAAATGAAATAGGAAGTGATTAAATGATTGATTTTTGAAGAATAAAATGATTTGTGGCCAATATGCCAAGAATTAGTAGATTAGAACAAAAGGTATTTCTAAATATAATATTGAATGGATTAAAATAGCAAAGGATTTAAAGTAAGGGATTTTGAGATATAAAAGTAAGAAAAGCTTATTTTTGGAATTAATTAAATTAGTGGATTTAGTTTATAAATAAGAAATAAATTGGTGACTTGAAGTTTACTAACGTATAACTTACCCATTGGATTTTGAAGCGCGTTAGGGAATTTTAAGCTAGAACAATTGATTTAAATAAATGAAAAAGCAATTTTGTGGGAAATAGTAGAAAATTTACGAAAAGGATTTCTTAAGTGAGAAAATGTGAAAAATGAAGTTAAAAATTGTATTAATTTTTGGAAAGTCCAAAATGATATTTAGAATATTGAGAAATATTTTACGCAGTTGAAAAAAGATGAAAAATACTTTACGAGACTTAAAAATGTGATTTTTAAGCTACGAGATTTCAAAAATGTTAAAAAATTGCTACGCGATTTGGAAAACGTTTAAATATTTTTACGCGATTGAGAAAACGTCAGAAAATGGTTACACGATTTGAAAACGTAACAAATGTGTTACGCGATTGTGAAAATGCGATAAAAGTATTACGTAAATGAGAAATATAGAAAAGTTGCTATAAGGCTGATATACTAGACCCGGATATATCGGTGATGTTATGTAATTGTATGAGCGGTTATATAATATCATTGATCTTATGATATTAGACAATTGTATTGACGGTTGTTCTAATCTCATTTGGGAACAGTCTAATGATGAAATTGAGTTATGTATTGAGTTATCATGCATTGAACAGTATATAGCCGGTGGCTATTATGCTTTTGTAGCCTAGGAGTGAATGAGAATCGAATAGTGAGATCTATGATGGATCTTAGGGGACCGTAAGGCGTGGTGATTCATAGTGATAATTGTTCACCTTATACACCTCTGACCATGATGAACCGTTACAATGCATTACGCGCTTGACAACATTATCTCTTTTCGCGCTTGGCGTAGACTGTCATTAAGGCTGGCAGCTCTTCTGGGTCATTCATCTATGAAATTGTGATTAGCTCTATGGAGTAGGAATATGCCCTTTTGAGGCTGAGGTTGTATTTATATAATCTTTCTTTATGCAAGGCTCTTTATAATAACGTGTAAGGTTATTATGAATCTAGTTTGATATTTTTAATCTAGAAGTGACATGGCTAATACCAATTATTTGAATATATTCCATATATACCAGGGTAATGGTATTAGGATGTTACATGCTAGGCTGATATTCTAACCTATGAACTAATCATGACCTTAGTTTTGAGTTGTCACAAATTTATCGTACGTTATTGTGACATACTTATATTGGTTTACACTTTTTTTAACTTATTCGTAGGATGCAAGTAAATTATAAAACAATTTTGTTTATCGTATGACTACAAATTTTCTATGCCATAAAAAATAAAATTTCTAACAAAACAGTTGAATTTGGTAAAATAATAAGAGAATAATTCTATTTGTATTTACATTTTCAAACGAAAATAGTGGCATTAACGAAAATAGTGGCGTACACTAGTAATGCTAACATGTCCGTCGGTAATGGACCACGCACCCTTTCCATCATGGCACGGTGCTCAAAATTTAAATGAGTCTAAAACAAAGCTTCGCCCTACACGTTCAAAATTTTAGGAAAAAGCTAAAAAAATGTGCTTCAAACAAAAGTCTTAGTCATATACTTGTAACGCCATCACGATTGGAATTACTAAGTGGATAGCACTAGAGAGTATAACGTTTCTACGTGGATAACGCCTAGGGTGATGGCGTTTCCATGTAAATAACGCCAAGCGTATTAGCGTAACTAAAATGATAGCACCATCAACTTTGGTGCTATCTACGTGGAACATAAAATAAAATAAAAATCTAACATGACAAAAAGTGTGACAATTTGGTATATAATTTTAAAAGTATGACAATTTAATAAATAATTTTATCCTAAAGGACAATTTGGTAAAAAAAAATCCTATTTACCATCATCATCTTCTCCTCCTCCTTCTTCTCCTTCCTTCTCTGTCAACTCAACATAATAGCCCAACCCACTTTCCCATTCACCTATGTTTTGATGTAGACTGATATCTGTTTTTCAAACTTACAACTTGGCTAGCCACCCCATGTTCTACATTCATTTTGTCATTTTTCCTTTTTCCTTCTCCCGCGATCCCTATCTCCATGACTAGGCCCATTTTCTTGCCTATATCAACCTCCACTTTTGTTTCTTGTTTTTAGTGACTTTTTTGGTTCTCAATAAGAGTTTATATTTATCTTAATTGGGCCTATAATGCCCCACACCATCAGTGGGTTCTTTTGCCCAAAACCCTTGGTTTGCAGTGACAAGCTTGCCAAGGATTTAGGCCCTATTCTAATGTAGAACCAGAGGATGCCTGAAGAGATATGTGTACGGTAGTTTCCTCCTCCTCGCGCATCTGCTGCCACTGTGAATCTTGAACAGAGGGGTTGGGTACCTACACAAGGACTCCAACGCTCAAGTTAGGTGATGCACTAAGAGGGTATACACCGTATGAATTACAATTACCTTGCTAGAATGGTATATCCTAATACTTATAGTGCATATGCGGTGTCCTTAAGCATTCATCATAGAGTGCAGGTATGTTGAGATTGTGGCTTGACCGGGGGGGTGCCTTCTCCCACGATCGTTCAGGCAGAGCCCTGATGGAGGGTGCCTCCCTCCTACGATCGTCCAAGCAGATCCCTAGAATCTTGGGACTATCGCATTAGTGGCCACCCACCTTTTGCAGGTATTTATGGTCCCCACACTCTAGAGGTCATAATGGGCAGCTGTTAGAATCCGCATAGACCTATGGAGTATTGTTGGGGGATACGACTAGTACCCATGTATGAACATCCTACCTAGGTGCATACTTCGGATCCTAGTGGTGTACATGCCAGGTTTGACCTTTAAGGGCGAGATCCCGGACCACAGTCCAGAACAGTTGCCCCCAGCTTGGCGCTTAAGTGGAACAATTAAGTGTCAATGTATTTATACTGAGGACAGGATCCGTTGCATTGTAGGAATCCATAAAGGCTGACATTCGTTGTCTGGGGAGTACCCCTGGGGTTTGCATATACCGCCATCCCGTAATCCGGGGTATGTCTTTTGCCCTTGTGCCTGGTTCCACGGGGTCTTTTGTCTTTTTTCATGCTTTGTAGGAATGCTAAACTTCCTTGGGAAACTACTTGTTTTGACTTTATTGGGAATTAAAGACCCATTATTTTTCTAATGTTTCCCAATTGCACGCTTCCCCTTCGCCCTATTAGAATCGAGGAGTATTAAAGGGTAGCTTATCTCATGTGATTGGTACATTGCTCTTGGATCCAATTGGGATGCCTTGCTTCTCCTATAAAAGGGGAGCGTTTTCATTTGAAGTTGGCACTTCTTTTGTTGCATTCCTCTTGCTCTACAACTTCGCTTTGAGAGTGATTTTTTCTTCATGGCTCTCTTTGCATTTCATTCATGTTCTAAGAGGGTTCTGCCCACTGCAAGAGCCATATTCTTGTTTTTTTCAAAATGCCTGAAACTATTTTGCCATTCTATGAATGTCCCTTTTAAAGGACGGTTTACTTACCCAGCGTTATTTGTAACACCCCAAAAATTGTTTATTTTATGATAGATATTCATTTTATAATATTTATGATTTTTAAGAATTTTTTTGAAATTATTTGAATTACTTGATTATTTTAATATTTTTCTTGATTTACGTGCATGCTAAGCGAAGCCGAAAAAATGAAATATTTTCCCTGAGGCTGGTAAACCTTGAACTGTGAGAACTTCGACGGGGGATCTTACTAAACCCAAGGTTGGGCACAGTTTACGAGGTTTACATTTTACAAGATTTTTATCTGATAAATAAAAATCGCAGAATAATTTTATTATCCATTAGACAATAAATATCAATTTTTATTAACTGTAACTTTTGTCCACTGATAATAAACTTGATACAATGTTAGTCACATTTTAGAGAACACTTTAATGACATCACAATGGTGACATCATCACCATGACATCACTTTGACTTTTCAAAAAGTGAAAACTTAGCTTGTTAGAGAAGCTTGGAGGAAGCTTTCTAGCAACTTCCTCATGGCTTGTTGGAGAAGCCAATTTTCTCGCCCCTCCTTGTAGCTCCATGGCAATGTGGAGAAAAAATGTGACCAAATGTCATTTTTGCATTTCACCTATCACACTTCATTTTCATTTCAAAACACTTTTCTATCACTTTCTCTCTCCACTTTCCATTTTCTCTTCTCTTCTTCTTCTCTTCTACCTCACGGTCACCACACCATTTGCCACCTCCACCATTGCAAAATTTTCATCCACTCATATTTTCTTAGTCTCCATTACATTCTAAACACTTTTCTAATTGAAACCATTTCCAAAAGCTTCCATCTTCATCATGTTTCTTCAAGAGCAAAGCTTGAAGCTTTTGAGGTGAACTTTTGATCTTCACTATTCTTCTTTATTTTCGTGTTCATGGTCTTTCTTGTGACCATTGATTTACTCTTTTCAAAGCTTGGAATATTGATTTGTGAGGTGAAAATTCTAGGGTTTGTTGGAGGCTTGGACGAAATCTTCAAGGGCCATCAAGGAAGCATTTTTTTTGTCATTTTCTTTAGTAAGAGGGAGAACATTCTCATAAACCACACATGGTGGTGGGGGACAAATTTTGGTGTTAATGGTGGAGGATCCATATGGTGAGCTCTCCACTTGAATGTTTGTTTTCAATGATTTGTTATTATGTGATTGTATGGTGTTGTTATGTGATGTTGATATATTATGTGTTATTGGTATTTTGTGATGTATTGTATACTTGAAATCATGTTTGAAAGATTAAGAACACCTTGTTTCTTGATGTGTCGCTCACGACCATGTGGCCTTAAAATGAGAACCAAAATGAGATTATTCCCCTAAATTGGAACTTGATGAGTTCATGGATGAAATGATGAAAAATGTGGACTTGAGACCTTAGGTGAGGTCACGGCCAAGAGGAAGAAAATAGGGAAAACTTATGACTAAATTGGTAATGACTTGGAACTTATGAGCTTAAGTGAAAAATGAGTTGATTGAGGAATCAAAACAATGGATTAAGAAGATAAAAATGAAATTTTATGAACCTAGGGTTCACAGTTATGAAGAAAGAAAAATGGAAGAGTTGGATAAATCTTAAAGTAATTTGGAATTTAGAAGAATTAGGTTAAAAGTGAGATAATTAAAGAATTGAAATAAATAAGCAAGAAGAGGAAATGAGGACTTATGATCTTTAAGGGGAAATGAGTGCAAGTAAGACTTTGAGACTCATAAGACTTTAAATAAATAAATTTTATTAATGATAAAGAGAAATGTAAACTTGAATAGAGAAGCAAGAATCAAAATGGTAATGGAAACCATGAGGTTGAGATTAAATGATAATGCTAATATCGTGCCCGTAAGTGAAATCTTGATATATTGATAATTACTATGAATTATGATGGTGTATGATCATGGATTACATTACATTGATGATATTATATATGCATGTGTGCATTGAGGCATTCATCATACCTTGTGAAGTCATGTGGACTGTTGCATAGCTATATGAGCCTAGGAGTTGAATTACACCTTTGTGCGAGTGCGATAGGCTAGTGTAGGTCTTTATTGACCTTGGGGACGTCGAGGTGTGGGGTGTCCACAATGGCCAGCTGGTAGCTCCCCTGGGCCGTGGACCAGACCAATGTAAACACACCGACGATCCAGACCGAGACACTCACCCCAATAAGGATCTGGTATAGAATGTCTTGTATAAAGCCTTGTTGCGCAAACATTGATTTTATTGAAAGCACTTGATTTATGGCTAACGAGATACAGACATATATTTCGATCATTCTCTCTAAAATATTTGTCTAGCTCCATGAAGTAGGAATTGAGTACATTGTGTACATGCATAGTGGGTCTGCATACCCTCATGACATTTCATATATGTTCATTTATTGATTAACTTATTGAACTGTTACGTTATTGATATTATTATTATTGTCGATATTTGATATTATTGATTTCTGTAATTGGATGGTATTTCTGTCCGTACTATCTTTACACTGCTTGTTGGTAATGATGTTGGATATCTCACCTCTTTGTGGTGTTGTGTTATTTTACTGTATATTCTGATTAATTAAAGACTAAGAAGGACTTGAAGAGGAACTACCCCCTCTTGAGTTGTGATAGTTGCTGCACCAAGATGACGTCAAGACTGCGTATTTTGGGTTATGTGCGCGTGTCTTTTCATGATGGAGCGGACGCATGGTCAGTCAACTTGGCTAATAAGAGAGTCACCTACATTGAGGATCTGACGTTGGTTTTTCGTGGGGATCTTCAACACCCCCATGTCTTATCTTTTTCTGTATCTGTATAGTTAGTGTTTAACATACCTATCCGAGAATGGTGGAGTGACTTCCACTATACTCCTCATGAGGACAGTGTTGTGTCCTCTGGGCGGATGCCTGTCCGTCAGGATATACCTCCTACTGTGGTCATCTCTTCTGAGGAATCGAAAGAGGATCCCTGTGAGGACCCTATGGTTTAGGTATGTAGGACTTGGGGTGGTCGTGTCTTTTTGCTAGTCAGCCTTCATTGATCATCTATACATTTGAGTGCGCATATGTATTTGGAGTGCCATTCTTTTTGTAAGTATTTTGGGGTACAGATTTGTATATGTTCTACACGAACCAGTTAATGTGAACACTTATGTATATGCAATATATATATATGCTTATCAATGATGTTATATAACTTATCTGCTTGTTTGATCTGTTATCTGCAAGTATACCAATATTTTACGTCAAATGTTACGATTTTAATAATTACTGATTTTATAACTTGGGTTAAATTTATTTCATATTTTGCGTTCATTTGATTGAAATTTTGAATTCGTAAAGTCGTGATGCCCTCCTCCTTCCAATGAGGAAAGGGGGTGGCGCGTCACATTATTACAGATGGTGGCTTACTTCCCCAGCATATCCTGGTTGCTTGTTTGATATTTTGTCGTCGCTGGGGAGGTCTGAGACATCTGCAATGTTGGACGAGGGTCTTCAAAGCTGGGATACTCACTCTTCTTGTTCTTTCCCGGAGATGTAATGGTTGCTTTGTCCTGAACAAACCCTCGGGTAAGTAGGAAGGACTATTGAAGCTGCTCCGTGCTTTGAAGTGACTTGGGAGAATCGTGAGACCGACTAAGACTTCGGTGGAACGATCTCCTTCATGAAAGGTTGCACCCCGTCCATCGAAGGAGGATGCATCCCGGCCTTTATTGGTGGAGGCAATGTAGAAGATTTGGCGTCCCGAGTTCCTGATGCTGGTTTGCCGAGGTTTGCCAAAACCAATCCACTTTTTCAAGAGTTCAGTGCGAATTCTGGGGAGCCGTGATGGTGGCAGTGACTCTTCATACCACGGGGGAAATGTGGATGTGACATGACCCAGGATGCCATTGACGATGATGTCGGTTCCTTCGTCCGGGATCCTTTTTCTTTATAGATTTCGTGTCTCTATACTTTTTTTCCCTCTCTTTTCGCATTCATTTGATTGAAATTTTGAATTCGTAAAGTCATGATGCCCTCCTCCTTCCAATGAGGAAAGGGGGTGGCGCGTCACATTATTACAGAGGGCGACTTACTTTCCCAGCGTATCCTGGTTGCTTGTTTGATATTTTGTCATCACTGGGGAAGTCTGAGACGTTTGCAATGTTGGACGAGGGTCTTCAAAGCTAGGGTACTCACTCTCCATGTTCTTTCTCGGAGATGTAATGGTTGCTTTGCCCTGAACAAACCCTCGAGTAAGTAGGAGGGACTATTGAAGCTGCTCCATGCTTTGAAGCGACTTGGGAGAATCGTGAGACCGGCTAAGACTTCGGTGGAATGATCTCCTTCATGAAATGTTGCACCCTGTCCATTGAAGGAGGATGCATCTCGGCCTTTATTGGTGGAGACAATGCAGAAGATTTGGAGTCTCGAGTTCCTGATGCTGGTTTACCAAGGTTTGCCAAAACTAATCCACTTTTTCAAGAGTTCGGTGCAGATTCCGGGGAGCTGTGATGGTAGCAGCGACTCCTCGTACCGCGGGAGAAATGTGGATGCGACATGACCCGGGATGCCATTGACAATGATGTCGGTTCCTTCCTCCGGGATCCTTTTTCTTTATAGATTTCCTGTCTCTACACTTTTTTCCCTCTCTTTTTGATGTAAAATGATGTATGGAATGAGAATAAGATTCTTAAATAAAAATTCTTATCTTTGTATCTTCTTTTCTTCTTTTCCTTCTTTTTTTCCACTGTCTGAAGTTTTTATATTCGACCAGGGTGAGTCCAATGCTTACTCTGGGGTAGCTCTATTTCTTCTCATCTATCCAGGTAAAATGCTTACTCTGAGTAAAATGCTTACACCGTCATGCCCCCAACTTGGTTTTTTGTCTTGAAAAGTCAAAGTGACAAGTTCTAAAGCTGTTATTTGTGGCCTTTGTGTTTAAAGCCAAGGTTCAGAGGAAAATTTCTGGACTTCGGCCTTCGGAGGTTGCTTCTCGTTCGAATTATTGCGCTACTGTCGTTGCACTTGCACAAATGACTTTTCAATTGCTTTTGTAATTGTGAAGGCCCCGTGGCCCATTTTTAACAGATGGACGTGCCTAGAGCCTTGCATGTCATGATGAGCACGTTTTTGAAAATTGGGCTGTGAGGACAAAAATGCCCCCTAACCGTTTTAGCCTTTATAAATGGGTGTCAGGGGTTGATTGTTCACTTTTTGCCATTTCTGAGTAATCTTCCGAGAGCTTCGCGTTGCAAAGAGGTGATTGGCAAAGGTTTTCGGGCATTTTCCACCCATTTCGAAACAACTCCAGTGTTTGTTCAAGGTAACTTCTTTTCTCAACCTCCTTGGTGTTTTTTTCTTTTTCTGGTTGCCTTATACCAGCACTGGGTAGTAGGATGGTCATGTGTTCCTTAGTGGAATACATTTCTTATTCCTTGGGAACTTCGTCTTCGCCGCGTTGTGCACGGCGGAGGTGTCCTTCTAAATTTTAAAATTTTGGAGGGAAAGAAAGCTAGTACACGGGTTCATTGTCTCCGTATCTGAATCTTTTATTTAAATGATTCTGACAATTACTCACTGGTATCTTCCGATGTTCTCAGGGTTTTCATGGCAAAGGGCAGAAGAGGGGCTAGGGCCAGGGTACCTACTTCCGAGGATCGTATTCTGGCTGAGGATGATCTAATTCGGATCCATCGTGGTCCGAGGCTAGTATACCTGTGGGTAGGGGATGATGCCTAGAAACATCTCTCTAACTTTTCTTCTGAGGTTATTCTCTGGGAGTCGATAGATTATATTCACTTGACGAACAAGAAGAAAATGGACAAGGAGTTCCTGACTGTATGCCTTGAATGGAATGAGAGGGTGTACTCCAGTCGAGAGGCGGGCTCATACTTTATGTTTCTGTATTAGCCTCTTTTTATGAAGCTAGGGCTCTGACTTCCATTCTCAGAGTTTCAGATGGCTATCCTCCGTACTCTTCGTGCAACCCCAACCCAAATTCACCCCAACGACTGGGGTTATATTATAGCCTTCGAGAGGTTTTGTCAGATAATAGGGCTAAGGTATTCGGTCAACACTTTTTTTCTACTTTTATACCCAATTAAGTCCCCAAGGTTCAGCAAAGCAGAAGAATTGGCTCACCATTCGGTCCAGAAGTGGTCGTAAGTCCTTTGCTGTCTTTTAAGATAGCTTCAAAGGATTCAAGACCAGGTTTTTCAAGATTATGGAGACAGAGGGATTCCATCCCTTTTTCCTGAAAGCTGATGGGGAGCTGAAATTTTCCTTGTATTGGACACTGGATGCTTGGAGTGTTCAGGTCGTGCCTCTAGAGAAAGAAAATGACGAACTTAACCCTCATGAGCTTAAGACAGTTGACTTCATATCTCGGTATACCGAGGAAAATGGGAATATCAATATCAGAGATGTCCTTGACACCCTTGGTGATGACCTTCTCTTTGCTTTATTAGGTGGGAAGTAGAATACCATGGATTACCTTGAGTTGTGTGTGTGGGATTATTTTTGTTGCCTGTATAATCTTAATTCTTTGCTCTCTAATTTGTTCGTCTTGTTTTGTTTCAGTGAGCAATATGGCGTTAGGATTTTCTGTTGCAGCCTTGCATGCTTCAAGGACGAGGAGAAAGGGGGCAGGGTCTTCGAGTGCCCCTTCCGCTGCTGGCGCAGTAGCTTCTGACTGTGATGTCATTATTGAGGAGGTCTCTAATGACCAGGGGTCTCCTTCTCAAAATCCTCGATCAAGGAAGAGGAAAGCTACTGAGGACTCCTCCGACCGGGGTAAGAGGGTGGCTTCGGATGGCGGTTCGGAGGAGAGGGCGGGTCTCCTGCCTATCATTGCAGGGAATTTTGACCCCAGACCATCTATCGACGAGCATTTTATGAATGGTGAAGTAATGGGGCACATATCCTGACGAGGATTAGTTCAAACTCTGACTGAACTACAGGCTTTGGCACTCTGCGCTACTGTCGATGTTCGCTATATCGAGATGACCATCGAGGAAATCGACAAGAAAGCATCGGCTGATCTTAAGAGGAAGGATAAAGAGGCTAAGGAGGCTACACGGAGGCTTAACACCGCCCTCAAGCTTAATGAAGATGTGCAAGTGTGGAGTACTAATTTAGAGAGGGCGTTGGTCGAAGCTAAGGTGGATAAGAAGAGGCTTGAATCGGGCAAAATTGAGGCTGAGGAGGCCAATGCTGCCCTTCATGCTCGTGTAGTTCAGCTTGAAAAGGATGTGGATGAGTTGGACACGATTTCTAAAAAAATCGGAGGGGAGCAGTTCCAAAATATCATGGCTCAGATCCAGCACTTCAATCCTAATGTCACCCTTGCCTTAGAGAATCTTAGTGTTGAGAAAGTCTTCCATGATGGGCAGCTTATTTTTGTGAGGGACCTTCCTTAGGCCAGTTCCGGGGATGCTTCGGGAGCTGTCTAGACTCCGACAACTGGTGGGGCCAAAGCCTGAGTTCTTTTTCTTTTTGCCTTTGATGGGTTTTTAATATTTTGTAAAGACAATTGCCCCGTTAGTTGGGGTTTTAAATTTATGCACCTTTGTTTCTTGTTCGTCTGTCAGCTTTTTTGCTTTTCGTGATCCGTTTTGGGTCCAATGCCCATTATGGTGTCTATCGTAACTATGTTGTAGACTTAGGAAACTTCTTGGTAAAAACATGGGAACCATGGTCCGGGGTTCCATAACCGCAACACCAGATATATAACATCCCTCTGGACTTAGGTATAAACAAAACCTTAGTCTATGATCCAGTCACCCATAATGACGAGTATTTTGGAAATATGGACTTAGGTAAGAATAAGCACCTTAGTGCATGATCCATCGTTTATAGAATTAAACTTTTGGAATTTTTTGAACTTAGACACATACAAAAAATAATGCCTTAGCTGAGGATTCAATGTCCGAAAGGCTTGGCACTTCCGAATCCTTTTGGCTTAGGCATGCGTTGTTATTTAGACCTTACTCGGGGTCATGTGCTTGTTTGACAGGATCCCACCTGGCTTAGGTATAGTAATGGACCGTGGATTATTAGACCCGTAGTGTAGTTTATCTTCTGGTTGGTACCAAGTATCGAGGTTGGGTGTTGACCCTATAACTTACTACCAAAACTTGGTGTGTTATACCTCTTATCCTAGGTTTTTTACTTCTTGTGAAAAATAGTATCTGGGTAACTCTTTTTCATTAATAAAAATTGGAGGACAGAGGTCCGTACTGCATTGGATCAAACATTAGTTCACTAAGAGACTAGACCGTTATGGGCATCTAGCTATAGTATCTCCTAAGTTTGTCTGCGTTCCAATAGTTCTTGATCTCCTTTCCTGTTAGCGTTTCCAGTGTGTAAGCTCCCTTGCCAGTGCTGGTGATGATGCGGTAGGGGCCTTCCCAGTTTGGGGCTAATTTCCCTTGGGAAGCATTTTTCCCACTGATGTCCGCTCTACGGAGCACCAAGTCTCCTGATGGAAAACTCCTTGGGACCACATTCTTGTTGTATCTCGCTGATGTCCTTTGTTTCAAAGCTATATCATGGATATGGGCCACACGTCTCCTTTCTTCTATTAGGTCCAGGTCTTCACGGATTAAACTGGAATTGCTGTCCGGTGAAAACTGCTGATGGCGTCAACTTGGTTTCCCAATTTCTACTGGGATCATGGCTTCGCATCCATAGGTGAGTTTGAAAAGAGTCTCACCCGTGGTGGAATAGGGGGTAGTCTGGTAGGCCTAGAGAACATGATCAAGCTGCTCGGTCTAGTTTCCTTTGGCTTCATCTAGTCTTCTTCTAATTCCCTGGACAATAATTCTATTAGCGGTTTCGGCTTGTCCGCTTGTCCTGGGGTTTTCGACGGAACTGCAATGCTGTTTTTTTTTAAGCTGGCTAGAAGCTCTTCAAAGCCCTTATCCTTGAATTGTGTTTCGTTGTCCATTAGGATGGACTCCGGAACTCCAAACCTGGTGATGATGTGGTGCTAAGTGAACTTCTGGACTCGGCTAGAAGTAATGGTGGCTAAGGGCTCTACCTCGATCCACTTTGTAAAGTAATCCATCACGACTACCAAGTACTTCAGCTGACTTGGGGCTTGGGGGAATGGACCTAAGATGTACATCCCCCATCTGTAAAACGGCCAAGGCACGAACAATGTGGACAATTCTTCTGGAGGGGCTTGGTAGTGATCCGAGTGGCGCTGGCACTTGTCACAAATCCGGACATGGGCATGGGAATCAGCTTCCATTGTTGGCCAATAGTACCCCTCCCTTAGTGCTTTCAGGGCCAGTGCTTTGCCTCCCAAATGGTGTCAGCAACTTCCTTCGTGAATCTCGGCCAGAACGTATTCTGCTACTTTCGGGGTGAGGCATTTGAGGAGGGGAGAAGAGAAACCATGCTGGTACAAACGACCGTTGTAGATAGTGTACCTCACTATTATCTTGGTTAGCTTTGAGGCTTCTTTGGGATCTGAAGACATAACTCCAGACTATAAGTATTCCATGATAGATGTGATCTAAGATGGTCCTTCTTCTTCTACCTGAAGCACAATGCAATCCGTGATAGAGGGCTGAAAAAGAGTCTCTTGGATTACTGATCAGTTATTACTAAGGCTTTTGGTGCTAACAAGTTGGATAGAAGGTCTGCTCTGGAGTTCTGCTCCCTTGGGATGTGCATAACTTTGGTCTCTTCGAAGCCCTTTAGGAGTTCTCGGACTTTAACTAAGTATCTCTGGAGGAGTAGCTCCTTTAGCTTGGTACTCACCCTGGATTTGGGAGGTTGCAAACTGTGAATCGCTACAAAGTGTGATTCTAGTTGCCCCCATGTCTTTTGCCATGGTTATTCCGGCAATGCATGCTTCGTATTCGGCTTGGTTATTCGAGGTAGGAAACTCAAACTTCAAGGAATGCTCCAGCATTAATCCTTCTGAATTTTCCAAAATTACTCCGGCTCTGCTTCCGTTGGAGTTCGAGGATCCGTCAACAAAGATGGTCCAAGAAATTCTTTTTGGGTCACCTGGGTCCAAAGTAAGTTCTACTAAGAAATCAGATAACGCCTAGCCTTTTATTACGAGCCATGGTTCATAAGCGATTCCAAACTTAGAGAGTTCAATTAACCAGGCAATCATTCTTCCTGCCAAGTCTGGTTTGTGTAACACTTGACGGATGGGCTGGTTTGTCCTTACTACCATAGGGTGGCACTGGAAGTAGTGTTGCAGTCTTCTTGCCGTGGTGATCAAGGCAAAACCAACCTTCTCGACTTTCTGATACCGGAGTTCTGGTTCTTGAAGGACTTTGCTCACGAAGTAGACTGGTTTTTGACCTTCGTCCATCTCCTGGACTAGTATTGAGTTTATAGCCTCTTCGTGAACTGAGAGGTACAGGAAGAATGTTTCTCCGTTGTTCGGTCTCGATAAGATAAGAGGGGAGGACATAAGCTTTTTCAAGGATGAAAAGGCATCCTCGCACTCCAAGGTCCATTCAAAGCTTTTCCCCTTTTTGAGTAATTTGAAGAGAGGAAGAGACTTATGGGCTACTTTGGAGAGGAACCATGTGAGGGTTGCTACCCTTGCTGTCAGTTGTTATACTTCCTTAACACACCGATGTATCCTCATGTCAAGTACAGCCTGGCACTTGTCAAGATTGGCCTCAATTCCGCAGTGGGTTAGCATGAACCCCAAGAATTTTTCGGCATGGACCCCAAAGGAGCACTTCTCTGGGTTTAGTCTCATATTGTGCTTCCAGACTTGTGCAAATACTTCATTGAGATATGCTGTATGTGATCCACCTTGTGGTGTCTTCATTATCATGTCATCGACGTAGACTTCTAGCATCTTCCCCACTTTGTTCTTGAAAACTTTGTTCATCATTCTTTGATAGGTGGTTCCTGTATTTTTCAATCCGAAGGGCATAACCCTATAGTAGTAGCTCGCCCTTTCAATGATGAAGGCGATTTTTTCTTCATCTCCAGCGTACATCAGAATCTAGTTGTACCCGGAGTAGGCATCCATAAATGATAGCCACTTGAAGCCTGAAGAGCTATCAACCAATTGGTCTATATTAGGAAGTGGATATGGATCTTTTGGGCATGCTTTGTTCAAATATGTGTAATCCACACACATTCTCTACTTCCAGTTGGGTTTTTTCACTAGGACCACGTTGGACAACCACGTGGTATAAGTAATCTCCCTGATGAACCTGCAACTTAGCAATTCCTTTACCTGCTTCTCGATGACCTGCTGCCTTTCAGGGCTGACCTTCCTTTTCTTCTGAGCGACCGACTTCATATCCTTGCTAATGGACAAGCGGTGGCAGATGAAGGGGGGGTCAAGTCTCGGCATATCAAACGATGTCTAGGCAAACACGTCTTTGTTTTTCAACAACAGCTTAATCAATTGTTATTTTTCGTCCTCTTCCAACTGAGCTCCAATCTTGGTAACCTGATCTGGCCTTGCTCCAAGTTGGAGTGGCTGCAGCTCACCCTCTGGCTGGGGTTTGATGCCATAAAGTTCCTTTCTAGCATCCAGCTCGGTCATTAGTATGTTGACTTGATCCAGGACTGGACTGGAATTGACAGACTTTCCTTTTTCTGGTGCCTTGCAGATTTTTAAACTTTCGTTGTAGCATTTCCTAGCGACGACTTAGCCACCCTTTACAGTGAGAACCTTGCTGTGTTTGTTTAGGAATTTCATGACAAGGTGGGTGGTGGATACCACGGCACCAAGAGCATTTAGAGAAGGACGACCAAGGATGATATTGTAAGCCAAAGGGCAATCTATGACTAAGAACTTCACCTTGACTGTTCTGAAAAGCTTAGAGGAACTTAGGGTCAAATGAGTTTCGTAATACCCGACTGGGGTGATCTTCTCACCCATGAATCCTGTGAGTTCCTCGTCATAAGAGGTCAAATCCGACCGCGAGAGTTCTAACTTCTGGTAGAGGTCCAGAAACATAATATCTGTCGAGCTTCCTTGATCCATGAAAATTCGGTGAACCTCGGCATTGGAAATGATCCCAGAGATGACAAGGGAATTTCATGATCTGGGATGATTCCGTCGTAGTCCTCATACGAAAAGGTAATGCATGGCATCTTTCTTTCGACAGTGCTAGATTTGGATTCAGAGTAGGAGACGCTAAACGCTGCCATCCTTAACGCTTTCTTTCATGCTCTATTTGACGGCCCTCCTCTAGCGAATCCTCCCGCAATGGTATTGATCATCCTGTTTGGTTCGAGACAATGATCATCATTGTCATTGGGTGAAGAGTCCCTATTCTTTCCCTATCGGTCATTGTCATTCCGACGAGGTGGCATCCAAAATCTTCCCCTCGGACTTCGATTTCTCTTCCTGTGGGGAGGAGATGGATTCCGTCGCTTATCCTCTTTATGCCTGTCGTGGTGCTCATCATTTTGGGCACAGAAGATGTATTGCTGCAATCGTCCGGCCTTGATCAGGAACTCAATGGCATCACGCTATTGGTAGTAGTGTTCAGTGTCGTGGTCGTAACCTTTATACCACGCACAATGTTTGGAGTGGTCTTTTTGCTTGTGCTTTTTAACGGGAGGCGACCTCCGGATATTCTAGAATTTGGTCTGCATCACCGCCCTTAAGATCGTTTCTCGAGGGGCGTTTAGGGGGGTATAATAAAAAAACCTTCTCTGTGGTAGACTACCTTTAGGACACCGGGATCGTGAGGAATCGTGATTGGGATTTTGATGAGTGCGCTTATCTTTATCCCATCTCCTCTGGTCCTCCATTACTTCCTCAAGGTTGACGTACTTTTGGGATCGTTTCTGGAATTCTCCCAGATTTTCTGGTTTCTTTTTTACTAGAGATGCAAAAAACTCAGAACCCACTTGGAGGCCGCTCCTGGCATAATAAAGGGCTATCTTGTCGTCAAAATTTTTCATATTCGTATATACCTCCATGAACCTCCTTACATAATCACGGAGGGGCTCATCTCGCCCCTGTCGAATCTTGGCTAAGGACTTAATGGACTTGGGTTATTCCTTGCTTGTGGTGTATTGGAGCAAGAACCATTGTTTCAGGTCTGACCAATCTACCACAGATTTTCATAGTAGACCGGAGAACCATTTAAGGGCTCCCTTTTTTAGGGAGGGGGAGAAAGCACGGCATAGCAGCTCCATGGATCTGCCATGAAAGCACATGGATTGCTCAAAGGCATTTACATGCTCCTGGGGGTCCGTGATTCTATCATAAATCTCCAGGTTGGCAGGGAACTTAAGTTCCTGGAGGCTCGGTACTTCATAAGTTAGTCAGAGAAAGGGTGTTCCTGGATGCCACGGTTCGAGTTGTTGTTTCCAACGTTAGATACCATGGCTTCAGCATGACCCCTCTTTTGATTGTTCTCCGCATTACGTCCTCTGTTAGGATGGTTCGACCTGGGCTGATTATCATGCATGGCTCTTTGCATGTCTTCCAGTCTTTAATATTGCTCGTTCAACATGGCCATATGTTGTTATAGCATGTCCTAGAATTGACATTGGGACATATGGGACTAGCTCCCATGTTCAAAATGAGATACTCAGTTGTCGGCATCGCCATTTAGCATTCCCAAGCGTTGATGCACTAGGATTCTGTGTTTTTGAGTGTTGGGGTTTCCCCCTTGGCCTTGGATTCCAAGTCTATCCCTTACTGAGATCCTGCGTGAGGGTTGGGACTCTCGTTTGAAATCAAAGTGGAGTGTCCATCGCACTGGTACTCTGCGTTGGGTGTCTGGTTTCTCGCGGCGGAGGTTCCAACGGTAGGTGGTTGGACAAGGTGGGGAGGATGTTGCGTAGCAAAAACCTGCCTAGTTAGCAGAAGTTTGTGTGACGTCTCTCCTTGAGTTTTGTCTTGTGTTCACCATAATTGGGTGGGATTAGAAATTTATAGTTTCCCACAGATGACACCAATGTTCTGATGTAGAACCAGAGGATGCCTGAAGAGACACGTGTACGGTGGTTTCCTCCTCCTCGTGCTGTTGCTGCCACCGTGAATCTTGAACAAGGGGGTTGGGTACCTGCAAAAGTACTCCAACGCTCAAGTTAGGTGATGCAGTAAGAGGGTCTACACCGTATAAATTACAGTTACTTTGCTAGAATGGTATATCTTGATACTTATAGTGCAGATGCGGTGTCCTTGCGCATTCGTCGCAGAGTGCAAGTATGTTGAGATCGTGGGCTGATCGAGGGGGTGCCTCCTCCCACGATCGTTCAAGCAGAGCCCTGACGGAGGGTGCCTCCCTTCTACAATCGTCCAAGTAGATCCCTAGAATCTCGGGACTGTCGCATTAGTGGCCACCCCCCTTTTGCAGGCAGTTATGGTCCCTACACTCTAAAGGTCATAATGGGCAGATGTCAGAATCCGCACAGACCTATGGAGTATTGTTAGGGGATACGACTAGTACCTATGTACGGACATCCTACCAGGGTGCATACTCTGGATCCTAGTGGTATACATATCGAGTTTGACCTTTAAGGGCGAGATCCCGGACCACGGTCCAGAACAGGCCCAATACCTGCTAGAACCCTTCTAGTTTTTAGGTCCACATTCCTTGGTTTAGCTATCATAACCTTCTCTCCAAGGTTGATTCCTAGGAGCCTTTTTGCACCGTGGGCTACCCTTCTGATTTGTTCTTAAACTACATCAGTTTTGGCTTGGTCAGTGCTGTCATTTAGAGCTTGTTTGCCACTACCTCTGGTTTTCTTAGCAATTGTCCCCAACCACATCTGTTTTGCCACACCACTGCTGTTTGCTTTGTCCATATGCCCTTTGGCCATATTAGTTAAGTCTCTTGGACTCCTTTGAATGTATGTTTCACACGCCACTGTAGATCCTTTCTACTCATCTTTTGTTTTGGCCCCAGAGTATGGTGCCTTCATGCCTAGAACAATAGGCCTAGCTTTTAGTATACCCGGCCTTGGACCATATTTTGGTCTAGCAGAGTCCAAGATAGACACCACTAGCTCCCCTTTATAAGATTTTTGGTCATGGCCAAGTCTCCCACACTGATAACAAAAATCTTGTAATTGATTATATCTGATAATAATCCAGGTATTAGGCATGTTCTTTCTTGGAATCCAGAAACCTGTGGGTAGTGGTTTCGATATGTCCAACAACACCCTTACTCCGATGAAGCTCCTCACTAATTGACCTTCTAAGAAAGGATTCTCTACTTCTGTGACCTCCCCCACTTTGTTGCCTACCTTTGCTCCATTCGTTGGTCTTTTCAACAGGCAGCCCATGTATTTGAATCCAAAATAGGGCTAAATCAAAATTTACCTCAAAGATAGTAAGCTCTAGAGTCCAATATTGGAGACACAGCAAATAACCCATTACATTCCATGGTGCCTCCTTCATTAATCTCTTTGGGGTCTGCTTCTCCAAGAAATTGAAGATGAATCTATTCATCTTAGCATCAGTTACCGTCACTCCTTCTGGTTTGCCCCATCCTTTAAAAATCATAGCCTTCACTGCATTTTTATTTAGAGCTTTATCACATATAATCTTTCCCACCAAAGTTTGATTAGCTAACTTTAGCCCTTCTATTACTTATGTTTCTAGCATAATGATCTCATCTTAATGTTGTTGTTCCATCTCAGTAATCCTTTCTGAACCCACACTAGAGCTAGCCATGTTTGGTTGCACCATGATTTCACATAAAACCTTTATAGTCCAAGAGAAGGGAAAGGAATGGGAGACCACTCAGCCCTTAGGAAATAGCTGAAAGAAAGCCTAAGTAAGAGGCAAAGGTTCTACAATAGAGAATAGAGAGCTCCTACTGTGAGGAGGAGGAGAAGTCTTTCTGTTCTGGACTGTAATTTGGATTCGTAACCCGTAGACCAACCCAGCGCGCACATCTGCTGGGGCCTGGTATCAACATCCTCAGCAAAGCTTGCTTATCATGAGATCCCGATGATGTATGTCAGACCTCAATATTAGATAGTAATAGCTTTACCATGAGATCTACATAATGGATAAATCTCCATGATATCTTTTGATTGTTAATCATGATCTTACGGAATAAGAGTACCATAACTACCATACCAGTATTCCGATAATATAGGGATTCTCTATAACTAAATAAGGAACATATCTTCTCCTGGTACTATTACATGAACGCATCACTCCATTATGAGGATGTATCTATCCAACCTCTATAAATACCAGGCTAAGTCACTCTAATCAGGTATCTTGTATCTCATTTCATAAACTCTCTTTGTATACTACCTGACTTGAGCATTGGAGCCCTTTCCAGGTACCCACCCCCTAGTTCAACATGCTCTGTTGTAGCTGCGTGAGGAGAAAACCACCTTGACATACCTATTTTAGGTATCCTTCTGAATCCACTTCAGAACATTGGCGTTGTTTGTGGGAAATCAATAAACTTCTATTCTCATTCAACCATGGTGAGCACAAGACTGCATCCAAGGAAAGGAGGAGTTGTGCTCGCTACCCCTGGTCAAGGATAAGGTCTAGCAGCGCAACGTGATCTACATCTTGTCGCATCACCAGTACATGCCGAAGCCTCCACTACTGGAAGTCGAGTAGTTTTCATTGAAACTCTTAACAAAGGGCAGGGGACTTCATCTTCTGTCAAAAGTCCCCACCTATCGCGCATGATTTCTGTAAGAGATAGACTTGGAATCCCAAGCCAAGGAGGCAACCCTAATGTTCAAGGACACAAAATCCCAGTGTGCCAGCACTAAGGAATGCCAAACAGTGAAGTTGATGATCATACGTCTCTTTCAGAATGTGCGAATTAATCCCATATGTCTTGACGCCAATTCCAAGATATGTTGCAACAACATATGACTATGTTGGATGAATATAACATTCCAATATTGATATCCTAAAATATCCAACCATATATAAGGATAATCAGTGCTAGCAATGCTACTTCCAACTTAATCCACAACTAAACCCATAAGATTCATATAAATAAATAATTATGGAGAGCCATATAAAACCAACTATTATACATATATATACTTCGCTACCTCAAAAGGGCATATTGTCATACATAACTTTAAACAAACTAAACAAATATAAAATATATACAAGTTTAGCCTACTATGGCATTTATACTATGCGTCTTCAACCGTTTTCCTTTTTCCTTTTGATATGCTTCCACATAGATTTATATGGCAACACAATCGGGGTGAGAAACCACAATTTCTCAATATAAGTATTCTAAAACCAACAAGTATCCATTCACAATGAATAAATCTACTATAAGCATCAGAAATATATTTACAACAGGTATAAGAGTCATTTCTCACTATCGAAAGAATAGCTCACATACTAACTCTATGCATTATTCTTAAGAAAACCATATCCCTGAACACTTGTTATAAAAACTATTAATGATATTATGCAACTGCTCAAACAATCGTAAATAACATCGATTAAGATAATTGCCCATATAATTACCATGCAAGTGCAATGCATCAATATGAAGTATGATTATGCCTAAACTTGTCCTAAAACAATGATTATGCAATGTGGTAAAATAGTGTTAGTGCAATGTCATGAAACTCAATTATTCACAAGAACTTCATTCCTTGTATTTTTCCTGAGTAGTATAGATACGAACATTTAACAGTACCTGACAATGAATGGACTATTCCATCTCACTACAATTAGTGTACTATTACCATCTCATATACCATTCACAGATACATGAGAATAACAAATGTATGAGAAAATATGCAAAGTGATATTTAACACACATTCAACACCACACCAGATATTCTCCTACACGAGTTCATACCCAAAGCCCTTAAACGTGACTACTGATAACTCCACAAATTATAATTATTTGTGTCCTATATTTGTGCTATATTGATTGCTTAGTCCTTGTTTTGAGGCATGAATGAAAGACTTTAGCTTCATATTCATATAATTCAATTTCAGTGTCTTCCATCATGATTCTGAGAAAATGTTTCCAATTCTTTGATAGATTGAGTACATTTGCACTTATTTGTGAATTGGTAATTTCTCTATGGTAGGTAGGGTCCCAACAAAGTGAAACTTAGAAGAATTGGACCTACATTGCAAGAGAAAGCCAAGTGCAAGGATCAGCTTATCACGTCGCAGCGCAGACATATCAATGCCGCGGCGTGATGCATCCCCTGTTTCAAACAGAGAGTTACGAAATTTATATACCGTGGTGTGGCGTATTAATGTCGTGGCATGATGACCTAAATTGTATACGCACCATGGCATGACATGTTGTATGTCGCGGCGTGACTCTATTTTCTGAACCCTATAAATACTGTTACATCAATTTTCAAAAGGAGGTTAGGTTATTTTTGGAGAGCTACAACCAAGGTTTTACATTTTACACTGAAAGGAAGCAGAAGTGACCAAGTTTGGAGTCCAACTTCACCTTGGAAGGAGATTCAAGCTTGGAGGATCATCACTTTTGAGCTTTGTTCTTCCTTTTCTTCTCTTTTCTCATTTCCATCTCCATGAACATGATTTATTGTGATATATTCATAGGTTTCATGGCTGGCTAAGCTGTGGATAGGGTTTTACTTTGGATCCTCCTATGGATATTGAATAATATGGTAATCCTTTGAGTTTATATATATGATTTAGTTTTGTTCAATCATATAATGCTTAATGCTCTTGAATGTTTGATTAGCCTTTAAGTGATTTGATAAAATCTAATGAACCTACACATAGAAATTTGGATTTGAGATCATATGTATGCTTGATGCATGTTCTATTTCATTTAATTAGCTTAGATGTGATGATTCGTTAATAAGATAGAAATATACCTATTGGCCATGCATAGTAATTGATTAGGAATAGGTCTTAATAAATGAATTTACACTAGTTCTCATGAAAACATAGTGAATTAGGTAACTGAAGCATGGTTGATTGACTTAGACATAGGCTTTTAACTATATTAGATTCTCAAGCTAACCTAATCATTTCATTTGTATTGCTCATAAGGAATACTTATTATTAATGGAAGTGGGAGGTGAAAAAGGATTCCCTATTCTCTAATCATCAACTTAATTCCATTTTATAGATTTTAAGTTCTTTTCATTAGTTCAAACATATCCTTTTCTCAATTTATATATCCTTGAATAGAAGTTCTTAAACTGATGGTTAATAGTTAGTACTGAACTTAACCATAGTCCTCATGGGAACAATATCCGACTCCTAGCTATATTACAAGTGCGATCCATGCACTTGCAGTAAGCAAAAGAGCGAACAAGTTTTTGGCGTCGTTGCCTGGGACAACGGAATAAATTCAGTAGAACTAATATTAATAATGAGTTTAAGTAGCTCTAGTTCAAGTTTCTTTTTGTGCATATTGATTTAATTTTTCTTATTTGTTAAATGTTTAAGGTAAATATAAGAAGGCGGAAGAAAACGCTACGCATGAGGTGGAGGACGATAGTCGCACAAGGCCATTGAGGGAGTTTGCAACTCCTCAGATGGATAATTTGCAGTCCAGTATCAGACGTCCTGCCATCCGGGCTAATAACTTCAATATAAAGCCGGCCATAATCCAAATGATTCAAACTTCTGTGCAGTTTGGTAGCTTATCTAATGAGGATCCCAACGTGCATCTCTCAAACTTCCTGGAGATTTGTAATACGTTTAGGCACAACAGAGTATCTGAGGATACTATTCGCCTAAGGCTTTTCCCTTTCTCTTTGAGGGATAGAGCCAAAAGATGGTTGCACTCTCTTCCAGTAGGATCAATTATAACTTGGGCAGAGATATGTACTAAATTTCTGAATAAATATTTTCCCCCTGCCAAGACTACGGAGATGGTGAATGATATTACATCATTCACTCAGACTGAATAAGAATCCTTGCACGAAGCCTTGGAAAAGTACAAGGATCTACTGAGAAGGTGCCCACATCATGAGATACCACCTTGGCACCAAATCTACTCATTTCATAAGGGCCTGCTACCGCACTACCGCCTAATTGTTGATGCTGTAGCTGGAAGCTCCTTATTTAGCAAATCTTTCGATGATGGCTTCCAACTGTTGGAGAAATTAGCTACTAATAGCTATCAATTGCCCTCAGCAAGAAACACTCTATGAAGAGTAGTTGGAGTGCATGAAGTAGATGCATTAACCTCGCTATCTGCACAGGTAGCAGCATTAGCAAATAAGATGGATAATATGGGACGATATTCGCACCAAAGTCCATTTGTGTTGTGCGATAAATGTGGAGATAACCACGTGAGTGATAGGTGCCCTTCTATGTCAGAAAGTGCATATTATGTAGGCAACTATCGCTCCCAGAAAAATAACCCATACACCAACCAGTATAATAACCCTGGATGGAGAACCCATCCTAATTTCTCTTGGACAAATAATTAAGGAGCTTCCTCCTCAGCTCCTAGGAATGACCGACCTTATAATCCTCTTGGATTCCCTTCTCAGTCAAGACAACCAATGTAAGATAAGAAGCCCTCTTTGGAGGATATGTTTATGCAGCTTATGGTTAAGACTAATTCTTACATGACAAAGACGAATGCTCATTTAGCAAAGAATGATTCGATGATTCAAAGCTAGACGGATTCAATGAGAGCGTTGGAAACTCAAGTAAGGCAGTTGGCTAACGCCATCAACAACAAGCCCTCAGGCACCTTCCCTAGTGATACAGTTAGTAATCCTAAGGGTGCCTCAAATGAGCACTGTAAGATCATCTCACTGAGGAGTGGGAAGGATAATGAGGAAAATCTGAAGACAAAATTATTGGAGGATAAGGTAGATAAGAGCAAAGACCATGATGAAGTGGTCCACAAGAAGGTGGATGACAAGAAAGGTGAGGAAAGTGAAAAAGATGGAGAGATAGTCCAAAAGAAAGTCGAGGACAAGAAGGTGGACAATAGGCCTTATGTACATCCTTTACCTTTTCCAAATAGGCAAATCAAGCATAAGATAGATGAATAGTTTAAGAAGTTTTTGGAATTTTTCAAGAAACTTCAAGAAGCATTGGAACAAATGCCCAGTTACGTTAATTTCATGAAGGATATATTATCCAAGAAACGTAAGCTGGGCAAGTTTGAAATGGTAGCATTATCTGAAGAATGCAGTGTCATTTTGCAACAGAAGTTTCTCCCAAAGTTGAAGGATCCGGGGAGCTTTATAATCCCTTGTGCCATAAGAGAGAACTTCCTAAGCCAAGCATTGTATGATATGGGGGCAAGCATTAATCTCATACCTCTATCCATATTCCAGAGGTTAGGTTTGGGGGAATGCAAGCCCACATCCGTAACTCTCCAATTAGCATATCGTTCATATACATACCTGAAGGGAATTGTAGAGGATGTCCTTGTGAAAGTGGGCAAGTTCATATTCCCTGCGGACTTTGTTATTCTGGATATGGAAGAGGATCAGAGGGTTCCATTGATCCTAGGTAGACCGTTCCTAGCCACAGGGAGAACACTCATAGACGTCCAAAAAAGTGAACTGACTATGAGAGTTCAAGATCAAGAGGTCACTTTTAACATTTTTAAAGCAATTAAGTTTCCTCAAGATCAGGAAGAGTGTTCTTATGTAGGTTTATTGGATAATATCATTAATGATGCATTCCAAGCCAATAATCTTGAAGACTCCCTTGCTTTGGCATTGACTTCATAAACTGATTATGATGAAGATACTAGGGACGATGTATCAGATTTCATCAAGTGCCTTGTTGCGGTTCCTAGTCAATATCGGTCTCCTAAGTTTGAACTTTTAGAGTCCGATGCAACAAAAGAGGCATCTAAGCCTTCCATTGAGGAACCTCAAAGGGTTGAACTAAAGCCTTTGCCTTATCATTTGCGGTATACTTATTTAGGAGCCACTTCCACCCTGCCGGTAATCATATCATCATCCCTTTCAGATGATCAAGCAGAGAAACTTCTCCGTGTGCTTAAGAAATACAAGCATGTTATCGGATGAACTATTACCAATATTCAAGGCATTAGCCCCTCCATCTACATGCATAAGATTCTGTTAGAGGACAATCAAAGTGGTTTTGTGGAACACTAAAGGAGGCTGAATCCAATTATGAAAGAAGTGGCGAAGAATGAGATAATCAAATAGCTCGATGCTGGTATAATTTATCCTATTTCTAACAACCCTTGGGTCTCACCAATTCAATGTGTTCCTAAGAAGGGTGGCATGACGGTAGTCACAAATGAAAACAATAAGCTCATTCCCTCTCAAAAAGTTACAGGCTGGAGGGTGTGCATGGACTACTGTAAGCTGAATAAGGCCACCTGAAAGGAGCATTTCTCGCTTCTTTTCATAGACCAAATATTGGACATACTGGCAGGAAAGGCCTATTACTGCTTCTTGGATGGTTATTATGGACATAACCAAATTGCCATAGCGCCTGAGGATTAAGAAAAGATGACATTTACTTGCCCCTATAGTACATTCGCCTTTAGAAGAATACCCTTTAGGCTATGCAATGCTCCTACAACCTTTCAACGTTGCATGATGGTCATCTTTGTTGATATGATTGAGTATGGCCTGAAAGTGTTTATGGATGACTTTTCAGTATTTGGGGATGATTACAATAGTAGTTTGCAAACATTATCATTTGTGTTGAAAAGGTGTGAAGAGATTAACCTCGTCTTGAATTGGGAAAAATACCACTTTATGGTCCAAGAAGGCATATTTATTGGCCATAAGGTTTCTATCAAAGGGATGGAGGTGGACAAGGCAAAGATTGAGGTAATTGACAAGCTTTCTCCGCCGAACTCAGTGAAAGGGATCTGCAGTTTTCTTGGCCATACAGGTTTCTACAAGAGGTTTATTAAGGACTTCTCGAAGATAGCCAAGCCTCTTTGCAACCTTCTAGAGAAAGACATCCAATTTACTTTTGATGATTCATGTCAGGTTGCATTTGAGAGGTTAAAGAAGAAACTGATCTCAACACCAGTTATTATTACTCCATATTGGAACTTACCATTCGAGCTCATGTGCGATGCCAGTGATTATGTTGTGGGTGCAGTGTTGGGGCAAAGGAAAGACAAGGTGTTTCGCTCCATTTATTATGTGAGCAAAACACTTAACGATGCCCAACTGAACTACACAACAATAGAAAAAGAGCTGCTAGCGGTTGTATTTGCGTTTGATAAGTTTCACGCTTACTTGGTAGGGACTAAGGTGATTGTATATACAGATCACTCTGCAATCAAGTACTTAGTGAGCAAGAAGGACGCGAAATCGCGATTGATTAGGTGGGTTTTGTTCTACAAGAGCTTGATCTGGAGAACAGAGATAAGAAAGGTGTGGAAAATCAAGTGGCAAACCACCTTTCAATACTTGAAAATGAAGCATGTCAAGCTGAACCAATCATAATTAAGGAAACATTTCCTGATAAGCAACTTCTTGCAACCACTACTCAATCATGGCCATGGTATGTAGATATGGTTAATTACATTGTGGGTGGTATGTTACCGCTAGATCTAACTTCTCACCAGAAGAAGAAATTCTTGTTTGATGTCAGGCACTACATCTGGTTCTGACCAGATGTTGAGGAGGTATGTACCTATGGAGGAAGTGGAGCAGATTCTGAACCAATGTCATGCTTCTCCATATGGTGGACACTACAGTGGTGAGAGGATGGCTGCAAAGGTGCTCCAATCTGGCTTTTATTGGCCATCGTTATTCAAGGATGCATATTTCCATATGCAAAGATGTGATCGGTGCCAGAAATGTAGAAACATCTTAAGGAGGAATGAGATGCCCCTTAACTCCATTCTAGAAGTTGAGATTTTTGATGTTTATGGCATTGACTTTATAGGCCCTTTTATTCCCTCCTTTGGGAATCAGTACATATTTATGGCAGTGGACTACGTGTTCAAATAAGTGGAGGCATGTGCATTTCCTACCAATGATTCAAAGGTAGTGATTGGCTTCATGAGAAAATAAATCTTCATCAGGTTTGGAACACCTAGAGCCATAATCAGTGACAGAGGGTCACTTTTTTGTAATAAGCATTTTGAAGCCCTCCTAGCCAAGTATAGAGTGATGCATCAGATTGCCACTGCTTATAACCCACAGATAAGTGGGCAGGCAGAGGTATCCAACCACAAAATAAAGCAAATCTTGGAGAAGACAGTGTGTCCAACCAGAAAGGATTGGTCAAGGAAATTGGATGACGCACTGTGAGCTTATAAGACTGCTTACAAAGGCCCTATTGGTATGTCTCCATACAAGTTGGTATTCGAAAAAGCATGCCACTTACCGGTTGAGCTTGAGCATAGTGCTTATTGGGCAATAAAGCAGCTCAACTTTGATTTACAAGCTGCCAATGAGAAAAGACTTTTGCAACTCAATGAACTTGACGAATTGAGGCTACAAGCCTATGAGAATGCAAAAGTGTACAAAGAGAAGATCAAATACTGGCATGATAAGAGGATCATGCAGAAAAAATTTACAGAAGGCCAACAAGTTCTCCTTTACAATTCCAGGCTTAAGCTTTTTCCTGTAAAGCTCAAATCAAGGTGGTCGGGACCCTTTATAGTGATAAAGGTGTTTCCCCACGGAGCGGTGGAGATAGCTCCACCGGATGGATCATCAAGATTTAAGGTTAACAACCAACGTCTAAAACCTTATTTTGGAGGAGAAATTTATCGGGGGAAGACCTCCCTCACTTTAACATCTCCAACTTGATGTCATAAAGTCTTACCGAGACTATAAATAATGCCCTTTTTGGGAGGAAATCCAATTGTTCATATTTTCGTTTTTAAGTCATTAGTATGTTTTTATGTTGATTTTGTAGTTTAATTAAGTTTTTGCTATACAAACTGTTATTTGACCTTTTGGACATGTTTTATAGGTGTTGGTGACCTATGTTGGCTTTGAGTTCCGGCAGAACTCAATTTGCTACAGAATTCTACAACCTGACCTCTCACGCCGCAACGTGAAACTTGTCTATGTCGTGGCGTGAAACTTGTCTATGCCGCAGCGTGAGGTCCTTATTAGGCAATTGTCAGTGAGTACAGCGTGAAAAATATCAATGTTGCGGTGTCGTGTTCAAAAAAAAATAAAAAATAAAAAAATAAATAATAAATAGTATTTATTTAAATAATTAAATTAGGAGGGAATTAATGGACGCCGCGGTGTGAGGTGTCTTTTGGGGTTAAATGTCGCAACAGTTCATACGTTCCTCAGTTTCCCCCTTTTTGCTATACACCTTCTCTATTTTCTCTCAACTTCTACCTCTTATTTTTGTTTTATCTTCCTTTCTAGCTTCATTTCTTGCTTCAATACAAGGTATGAAGCTCTTTCATATTGTTTATTTTTATTTTATATATTGTTATTTTGTTTTTTTTAGTTTCCTGTTGTTAAATGTATATTTTGTTGTTTTTAGGACCAATATGTGTGGTAGGATAGGTGTTTTATAGTTTTTATGTAGTTTAGGTGTAGTTATTCTGCCTGGGGGAAGAGATTTTGCCTAATTTGGGGTATTTCTGGGTTCAGGGTAAGGTGCATCATGGCGTGCCTGTTGAATGCCGTGATGTAATGATTGAAAATGCTTGAATGCCACGACCTGGCATATAAATGTTGCGGCGTTGGCATGAACATATTGAATGTTGCGGTGTTGGTGTAAATGACACTGCGTGGGACATTTAATTTACCAGAATTTTCAGAAATTACAATTTTCCAGAGACACAGGGAGCCATCTCCCCCTCCGCCATTTGATGAGGGAAGATTCATTCCTGTCGTGGCTGCTCAGAGGTATGCCACACTGGTTTCAAAGCCAGTTACACCAGAGCGAGGATTCTCCTTCAAGGAGGCCGTCCTGGAGGACATAGACGAAACCATCCTCCACTATTGCTGGGGTCGATTTGCATAGCATCCTGACGTGGCCGTACTTCCAGTGGCTCACGAATTCTACGCGAACATTGCACCATTGACGCCAACACCACTACTGTGATTGTGCAGGGATGCTAGATTTCTTACTCTGCTGCGATCATCATAGTAACACTAAACTTGTCGGCACCTCCCCTGGTCTATGAGTACATTCATTTCCTCACAGTCGACCCAGATGGCATCGATCTCACCACGGTGACAGCCAAGATCTGCACGCCTACATCGCAACCAATGCAGTGGGTATTGAGTGTCTAGGATGTCAGACCCAGATTCTTCTAACGAGCTTGTCTGACGCTAAAGGCCCGGATTTAGAACCATTTCATCAACATTTGTATCCTACCTTCAAACAACCTATCAGAGTTGACTCGAGAGCGGGCGATCATGATTTATGCTATTCTTGAGCACCGAGCCATCGACGTCGCCCATATCATTCACCAACAAATTAGGAGAGCTACCAGGGAGTGCAGGAGCCTGTTCTTTCTTTCACTCATCCATCAGTTGTGCTGACGCCAATCTGTCCAGTCTCATGGCCATGAGGAGTGATCTGATGCCAAACAACCTCTCAATAATTATTTCATTAAGAGGGTTAGAGCAGCTCCAGCCCTTCTGCAGCTAGGAGGGCACCGAGGCAGGCTCCAGCAGAGCCTAGGGATGAGTCAGAAGAGGCCAGGGCAGCACCAGTGGATGCTGCAGCATAGAGGATAGATATGGATGCCCGGGTGACACACTTGGAGGCCCATTTAGCATAGTTGACAACCATGCTGTTATATCTCATACAGACTCAGCGCTAGATGGCAGAGCGCTTGCATCTACCTATGGACGATTACCCAGTCCCTGACTTCCCACCCGTTGCGGTAGATGACCCACCACCACCACCGCCACAGGATCCTAGGCCCTTTCACCAGCCAGCAGATGGTCATGCTGATGATGATAAGGATGAGACCATGGCAGCAGATGACGATGATGATGATAAGGCTACAGACTCTGAGGAGGCCTCCATCTAGCCCTTGTGGCATTCAGGGCACATTCCTTTCATTGTATTTCGTTTTTGTTAGTATATCGTATGTTTTTCATGTATAGTGAGGACATTATTTCCTTCAAGTTTGGGGGGTGTCTTAAACTTATGTATGTGATTTTGAAACTTATATATGTGGTAATTATTGCGGTTATTTTTATGCTATATTGCTTATCTTTGATATGATATTTTGGTATGTTTATACGTATATGTTTAATAGTATCCATAAGAGTTGTATCTTGACAAAAATTTCATTAAAATCCTATTCAAGATACAATTGTCGTTCCCTTTCACAAACAGGATATCATCTTGTTAATAACTAGTGTGCGATGATTATCAATGATAGATATGGATGTAAATTGATCTTAATACTTTTGTGAATCCATATACAATCTTTGAAGCATGCTAAAGCAAACTAGTTTCTTTTTATGCATGATGTGTTTCCTATTTGCATGCTTGTTTAACTCTAGAAATAATTAGAAGTCTTGCCTAGAGAAATATTATGTATTGTACATGTGGAAGTTTTAGTTATTTGTAAAATTGTTTTTGAACTCTTTTGAGGTGAAATCCTAATTTGTGCATGATTGAGGAAATGATTAGGGCATTGTTTGGACCGATTGAGCCTTAAAAAGCTTACCTTGACATGATTATATCCTTAGGTCCCCTTTGAAGCTTGAAATAATTGTTTGACCTTATATGTTTTTCATTCACCCATTGTGTTCGTTAACCTGTTAACCATTCTAATGCATGTGAAAGCATTGCATTTTCTTTCTACCATCAATGTTTGTTGAGCACATGATGTGTTATTTCTTGAAGTGAGTCCAGTGAGTAGGGGTATGTATGTTTAATAAAAAATGAGCCTAAAATAACCAGATGCAAAAATTAAAGAAAAAGTATTGCTTTGTAAAAAAATGGAAAAAGAAAAAGGAAATAGAAAAATGAGCAAAGCATAAGAAATGAAAAGTATAAAAAGCATTGAATAGTTATGGCGAGTTTTGTTCTTTCACTGTCAATTACCCTGATAGTATCACTTGATGACTTAAGTCTTGAAATAGCATGTTATGTTTCTCAATGTTTGTTGTATATCTTTTCCCTTCTTTTCATATGCCCATTACCACGACCTGACATTATAAGCTGTGAAACACCATTTTGATCCTCACTTATGGGTGAGTTACATTAGTGGAGAGAGAGTTAAATTACAATCTTATGGATTCCTTGATGTATATTCATTTGTATGTTCATAAACTTATCCGGGTAAGTCCTAATTGAATAGGAGTTTTGTTTGCATGATTGTGGGAAATATGTCTTGTATAAAAAGAAATTGTGAATGTTAGTATGATAAGGATTGTGTATGTGTGAAACGGATTGTGAGGTAGATACATCTATGAGATTTTATGCAGTCATCAAACACTAGTTCAGTTTAAGTGAAAGTGGAAGGTTGAAAATTGTTGAACGCAGGTGAACAAGTTAATCTATATAAATGTACATTGTTTTGCTCAAGGACTAGCAAAAATCTAGGTTTGGGGGTGTGATAACTCCACAAATTATAGTTGTTTGTGTCCCATATCTGTACTATATTGATTGCTTAGTCCTTATTTTGAGGCATGAATGGAAGACTTAAGTTTCATATTCATATAATTCAATTTTAGTGTCTTCCATCATGATTATGAGAAAATGTTTCCAATTCATTGATAGATTGAGTACATTTACACTTATTTGTGAATTGGTAATTTCTCTATGGCAGGCAGGGTCCCAACAAAGTGAAACTTAGAAGAATTGGACCTACATTGCAAGAGAAAGCCAAGTGCAAGGATCAGCTTATCACGCCGCGGCGCAGACATATCAATGCCGCGGCGTGATGCATCCCCTGTTTCAGACAGAGAGCAACGAAATTTGCACGCTGCGACGTGATGACCTAAATTGTATACACGTTGTGGCATGACATGTTGTATGCCGCAGCGTGACTCTATTTTCTGAGCCCTATAAATACTGTTGCATTAATTTTTAAAAGGGGGTTAGGTTATTTTTGGAGAGCTGCGACTAGGGTTTTACATTTTACACTGAAAGGAAGTAAAAGTGACCAAGTTTGGAGTCCAACTTCATCTTGGAGGGAGATTCAAGCTTGAAAGATCATCACCTTTGAGCTTTGTTCTTCCTTTTATTCTCTTTTCTCATTTCCATCTCCATGAACATGATTTATTGTGATATGTTTGTAGGTTTCATGGATGGCTAAGCTGTTGATAGGGTTTTTCTTTGGATCCTCCTATGGATAATGAATAATATTGTAATCTTTTAAGTTTAAATACATAATTTGGTTTTGTTCAATCATATAATGCTTAATGCTCTTGAATGTTTGATCAGCTTTTAAGTGATTTGATAAAATCTAATGAATCTAGACATAGGAATTTGGATTTGAGATCATATGTATGCTTGATGCATGTTTTATTTCATTCAATTGGCTTGGATGCGATGATTTGTTAATAGGATAGAAATATACCTATTGGACATGCATAGTAATTGATTGGGAATAGATCTTAATGAGTGGATTTCCACTAGTTCTCATGGAAACATAGTGAATTAGGTAACTGAAGCATGGTTGATTAACCTAGACATAGGCTTTTAACTATATTAGATTCTTAAGCTAGCCTAATCATTTCGTTTATATTGCTCATAAGGATTACTTGTTATCAATAGAAGTAGGAGGTGAAAAAGGATTCCATATTCTCTAATCATTAACTTAATTCCATTTTATAGTTTTTAAGTTCTTTTCATTAGTTCAAACATACCATTTTCTCAATTTATATGTTCTTGAATAGAAGTTCTTAAACTATTGGTTAATAGTTAGTACTGAACTTAACTGTAGTCCTCGTGGGAACGATATCCGACTCCTAACTATATTATAAGTGTGATCTATGCACTTGTAGTAAGTAAAAGAGTGAACAACTACCCTCCTCCATGAGGATTTCCAATCAATAATTTAGGAACACGCACATATTTACCTTATGTACTATTCCCATCACATATCAATCTTACAAGGTTCACACTAGCAAAGTGTAGTAACAAAACTAAAAAATAAGAACACTCAGCTCACCTCATCTAACAAGGAATCAACTAGGGTTTATTGAGTCCCAAGTCTTGTAAAAAGCCCTCACTAATCCATGGATGTGGATTACATGGCTTATACAACCCTTGACTCACGCCTAAACCCACCAAAAATTTGTTTTGGTTCAAAGTATAACTGGTTACCTATCCTAGGCAATCGGTTAGGAACTTTAAATAAGCTCATATTATATTTTGCCTAACTGGTTATCTCTCTTGATTACCGATTAGGACCTTTCTAAAAAGCCCCCTGGAATATAAGATAATCAGTTAGCACTTCAAGCTAACCAGTTATCTCACATAACAGCAACCGTTAGTTAAACACATAACTGATTATATAGCCTTCCTAACTAGTTATTCTCCTCCAAACAGTGACTCTGGGAAGCATAATAATCGGTTATGCTTCTCCAACTAACTGGTTATTCTGGGCATGGTAGCCCAGAAAATAGAGTTTCACGTGAAAGTCATGGCTCCACTCATGTGTACTCACGAAGAAACTCCTCACACACTCCAAGTATTATCAAAACAAAGCTACAAAAGTCTCATGAACACAACCAAAACATCAACTAACCTTGGCTCATGTTCATTCCACTCAAACCATGAAAATAAGTTTCTAAACCCATTTTCAGCCACCTATGAAATAAGTGATGGAAAGAAGAAGATGAAGATGGAGAGCAAGCACCCCTACCTCTTGTACCAAAGATGATGAAGCCTTGGCTTTCCCTTTCCTTCTCCTCTTCCTCCTCTTTTACTTGGTTTTCCCTTTGCTTCTCTACTGTTGTTTAGAGAAATAAAGAGTGAAATAAGATAAAATCTCAAATAAAAAAAAAAGGCTGGGAACATGGGTGACATAAGCAAAATTAAGATATTTTGCTGTAACAATTATATCTGTTAAGAATACTTAGATTTCTCTAAATCAAGTTTCCTAACTTCCAACAAGTTCAAAATAAATCTTAAGATTCATCAGAAATCTTGTTTCACCATTTCCATTTATTTCCATATCAGCTGCTAGTCAAACCGACATTAAAACACACGATCAGTATGCTTAAAAATACCAAACTAGTTTTGATTATCCTCATATTTTAACACTAGCACAGTTCACACATTTGTAGCCTAGAAATAAAGTTTTCACACTTATTTCCATTAACTGAGCAATTTAAGCCATTTTCGAGGCTAATAATAGTTATTTCTCACATATAGTGTTACAGCAAGGTGACCAAACGTGTTCAGAAAGCCACAAAATTCAACAGACATGTTAAGAATGTATTATGATACCTCTGTATCCTTATACAAGTCTAACATGTTTCCCATGGTGTTACAATGAACAGTACCAGATATTGGAAAACATGCGACGGGTTATGCATGAAGATCAGCCCATACTACAGCTTCATGATGGGGGACAGAACGCAGAAAATAACGAAAGGAGAATACATGTTGATGCTACAGTGTCCAATGTTGCAAATAACAATCCAAACCGCAGTATTCAGGAATACCCCTTTTTCGCTCAACTTATGGAATATCGTGTCCAGGAAACTTCAAATTCCCAACAAACTTAGAAATTTATGATGGGACAATGGACCCCCAACAGCACATAAACACCTTTGAACAATCAATGTGCTTCCACGAAGGATCCATAAAGTTGCTATGTCGTGCCTTCACTCTTTCCTTGAAAAAAGGATCCCTCAAGTGGGTTTCAAACTTGCACTGAGGGTCTGTCATCGACTAGTCAGATCTTAAACAACGTTTCTTGATCCAGTATACTACTAGTAAAGAGCAACCCAGATCCATCAAATCCATGTCAAAGGTTCGTCAAGGGCATGACAAACCCCTCTGCAATTTCGTTAGGCAGTTCATGGCGGTCTGTAGTAACGTGGAAAACCTCAATGACAGAATTACTCTTCATTATGCCATGAGTGGTCTTCGAGTTGGTTCTAAGTTTTTTTGCATCTCTGGCAAAAAAGAAATTAGAGAACTTGTAGGAATTTCAAACACGATCTCAGAAATACGTGAGCCTTGAGGAAGCAATGAAGGACCAAAGGAGATTGGACAAAGGTGAGTCCTCTCACCAGAAGTCTAACCACAATTCCTCACTGTCCCAGCGTTCTAAAGGCAGTCTACCCCATGGAAGGTACTCTGATTATACTCCTCTCCCGTGAAAAATAATCTTGAGGGAAGTGGTGCAAACTGAGTTTCAGAATATCAGGAGGCCACCACCCATAAAGAAGCACAAGCAGAAAGATCACTCCAAGCATTGTGCATAGCATAAAGGTTACGACCATGAAACCGAGGACTGCTATCAACTCTGCGATGCCATTGATAATCACATATTTTATTCATTCAGAAACCCTTATGTTTAGTCATTTACACTCTCCATATTCTTAATTGATTGAGTTTGGTATGATTTTGTGAGTTTGAGCTCAAATTGGTCCTAATTGAATATTTTTAGCATTATTAAGATTTGACACTGTTTCTGTATTTTGGCCATAACTTGAGTTCCTAATATCTGATGAACATGAATTTTACCTTGTAGGAAAGCTAAGAGGAATATCTACAACTTTTATGAAGAGCTCGAAGTCCGATTCAGATGTCTAAGGGACCTAAGTTTACATGGAAGTCAGAATACGGGTTCTATCAGTAGAATCCGAATAGTGTGCACTCATAAAATCATATCTCAAGATGTAATAATGGAGATGGGCTGAAATTTGGACAGTGGATAGTCAAGATCCAAATAAACAACTTTCATGAAGAACACATTTTGAGAAAAAGAAGTCTAGTAGGTCATTTTGAGCTTGCAAGTCGGAATAGAGGAGCTGAAGTTGGGTTTGAGCAACCTATGGTATTTGGGACATATCTTGGGTTTAAAGAAGCCAAATTGGACAAACCAGCTATCCATTTTATAGCCAAGAAAAGGATCTACAACTTTCATGAAGAACACTTTTCGTGGTTCTGAAGTATAGTGGGTCGTTTTTGGCTTCCAAGTCAGACACGAAATTTTCGTCCTCAACCACCCACTCATCCATCCACTAATCCACTCATCCATCCACTAATCCACTCATCCACTAACTCACCCACTCATCCACTCATACACTAATCCAACCATTTAACCACTCCACCCACTCATCCACTAATCCATCCACTCACCCATTCATGTCCATATTTTCCCACTCACCAAAAGTCCTTTGGCATTTTTCACTAATTCAACCACTCAACCATTCCACTCACTCATCCACTAAACCAATCCACTAAACCAACCCACTAATCCATCCACTCAAACACTCCACTCACTCATCCACTCATCCACCCACTTCCCTTTGTCATTTTGTTACCTTAGACTTCTATAAAAGGCACCATTTATCATGAACAACATGTAATTCTCCTTCATTTCTCTCTAAGTTTCTTCTTGCTTCTTCATAGTTTCTCATAGTTTTGTATATTTTGATGCTCCCCTTCATGGTAATGGAGGGCTAAGCTACTTTGGGTCAATTTAGAACTCTTGAAGAGATTGTGGTTTGGATTCTTGAGACCTTGGTTATGCATTGTATTTGATTTGTAATTGAATTCCTCTTTTCTTCTTCTTTTTCTTCTTCTTGATCTTGAATGCATGAATGGTGATTCTATTTATGTTGATCTGATTGATCTTGGTTTAAGATTGAGATTTGTGATGAAACTTAGAACTAATTGATCTAAACTAATCACATAAATGAAGATTGAGATTTGTGATGAAACTTAGAACTGATTGATCTAAATTAATCACGAGAATTGAAGAGGTTAAATTCTTGATTTGTGCCTAAGTTAATTGAATTCGGTACTTGAAATTAACATAGATTTTCATGAATGGTGCGATTGCGAATTTGTATTTATCACTTGTTAATTGAATTCTAGGTGATCGTCTAGTATGAATTCGGATTTGATGCAGAGATCTCGGTTAGATCCAAATTAACAATTCAATTGCGCTTCAAGTGTTTTATGAAGGGTCTATGATTGAATCCACCCAATCTTGGATAGGTTTCTAAATTGACTACTCTTTAATTGTCATTTCTTCCGTTAATTTTGTTAAGTACGATCTTAAACTGTCAAACCCCCCTTTGCTAACTTTCACTTGATTTGATCAAATTGCATCTACGATCCTTGAGGAGACGATCCGGTGTTGTCACTGTGCTACAAGTTTAGGTAATAACTTCGGTTATAATTTTGACTGAGTTCGGCGCTCGTCCTTGAGGTGATGAACCTTCTCCATCCGCATTATGAATGAAAAAAAAAAAAAAAACAAAAAAAAAAAAAAAAACAAAAAACAAAAAACAAAAAACAAAAAAAGAAAACAAAACAAAAATTATGTATACGTCTTAGGATTGGCTTTGGTAACACACACCGTGAATGGGGAAATGCATGCATCCTGATCCAGCCTTCTTAATTGAAAAACAAAGAAGGTAGATTGTATCCCACATGTGAGGCAGCCAGTCGTATTATGGTCACTTGTCCCTTTTGGGAGCCCTATGTTGCTTTGGTCTTGAATGGGTCGAATCTTGGTCAACAATGCTTTGGCACAAAGCGAAAAAGCAGAACTACCTCCATCCCAATCTTAAGTAAGTATACACTCATCTTCCATCAAGTTTTTCTAACAATTTCAAAAAAAAAAAAAAAAAAAGGAAGGACGTGATGTCTCATCGCACTCATGACATGCGCAAAGTATAAAGATACGCCATGGAAAGCGTACATACAGGTATGTCATCATTTTCTTTTTCTTTTATCTTTGTATCATTTTATTGTATTTTGATTTTTGTACAGACGATCCTTTGAGCAGGGTCCTTCAGGGGTTTCTAGACTTCTTTACCTTGATGGTTTTCTTGAAGTAAAAAAATAATAATAATAAATAAAAAAAAAAAAGAAAAAGAAAAAAAAAAGATTCTGTGTTTCTTAATTTCAACCTTTTCTGACAACAACCCTTATAGGTGCAATTATTCCCCTTTCCATTCTTTTTCTTATTTAAACACTCCATTTTCCTTCAACTCAGAGACACTCAAAGGGAGGAAGAGTATAGAATGGGGGCTTCTATTCGTAACCTCAAAAATGTCTGTGTTTTTTTGTGGGTCAAGTTATGGGAAGGGATTAGAGTTTGTAAACGCAGCTAGCACTCTTGGTCGATCACTTGCGGCGAGGAATATTCATCTTGTATATGGGGGAGGTTACCGTGGGTTAATGGGGGCTATATCACTTGTTGCATATGTAAGAGACAGTCAGGTTTTAGGTGTCATTCCTGAACTTTTAGCTCAACAGAACATCAATGGAAAGACAATTGGAGAGGAACTTAAAGTATCATCAATGCATGAACGAATGAAGATCATGCTTGAAAACTCTGATGCATTCATTGCCTTACCAGGTGGTTTTGGTACTTTGGAAGAGATTTTTCAAATTGTCTCTTGAAATTTGAACTGAACATCCACCATAAACCCATTGGTTTGTTGAATGTTAATAATTTCTTTGATCTTTTGTTATTTTTTCTTGACAAAGCTGTGGAACAGAAATTTGTCACTCCTTCGGCAAGACAACTTCTTATCTCTGCCTCCACTATTGATGATCTCATTGATAAATTAGAAGCTTTTGAGTATGTACCTGATAAGGTATTAGCTCAGATAGATTGGTCAACAGGAAGCAGCGAAGGAAGTAACAAGAAAAAAAAGCCAGATCTGACACTTTCTCATTAATGGGTTTGATTTTATTAAAAAAACAAAAAAAAAATTGTTATTTTGTTTGGAAAGTATGATATGATTGTCATGGACTTATTAAACCAATTAGTGATGGCAGAGTAAGGAGAATTTTACTCTTGAGACGCATCTTAATTGGTGGCAGAGGTCTGATGCGTAACTGACAGTGTGCTTCTTTTTTGCTTGGCGTTGATTCACTTCTTATCAGGTTGTGTTGCTCTTTTCTATATCTCTCTTTCACATTGAGGGCAATGTTATATTAAGTGTGGGGGAGAGATTTTAGCATGTTTCTTTTGGTTGTTAAAAAAAAAGAAAAAAAAAACACAAAAAAGGGATCATTGCATGATTGAAAAACTTTTCTCCCTTCTTGAACTGATATGCTTGGAGATGGATGATTGAATTGATGAATTGAGTTTGATGGATGCATACCTTGTGAGATTTTGAGCCTAATGGATGGATTCAACATTTATGCCATTCTCTTCTTTCTTGTGTGATTTTCACTCATGTTAATGACCACTCTAGAACTTGCTTTGATTTTTTTTGAGGCTACATTTCACTTGCATGCATGAACATGATTGATGCCCTCTTTCTTAATTAGCTAGTTTAACCAAATAGCCAACCTTGTTTTCAATATGATATCAAGCACTCTTTTGACTTCTTGAAAATTCTCTGATTCCTGCCAACCTTGTATATTTTCCTTTGCTTAACCCCTTTGAGCTTATTTGACCATTCCTTGTTTCTAGCTCATTATGTGCCTTAAATGAGAAATCGTGTTCTTATTTTACCTTAGGGAATAAAAGAACATTAGCTTGGTTAATGGATGAGTTTTTGAACAAGTGTGGGGGTGTGTGTACAAAATGGTTGTTGAAAAAGAAAAGAGTGCCCAAAAAGATGAGTTCCTAATATGTATATAGTTATGTTCATATATAAAAAAAAAAAAGAAAAAAGAAAAAAAAAAAAAAAAAAAAAAAAAAAAAAAAAAAAAAAAAAAAAACCAAGTGTTTAAAAAAGAAAAGGATTGGGAAATGAATATGTAAAGGGATATACACTAGAGTTGGGATGAACTTTTATGCTTGTTATTTGAACTCAGCTCTCATTTGCTTTTATTCTCTTTGGTATTTATCTTCTCATATCCATTTTATCCTCTCCTGTTACCTTGACCTCACTACAACCTTGAATAAAGTCCTCATGATTTGTGTGTGCATGTGTTTTGAGTAGTGGAGAAGTAGAAGATAAGCAAGCTTATGGTAGTGCAATTTTCATGGGTTGAATTGAGTGAAATACCTACCTTTTAAACACTTGAGATTTTGAGAGGGGATCTTGTGAAGATCTACCATTCTCGATTCATGTTGAAGATACCTTGCTTATTGGTTTGAGATGTGGAGAATTGTTAACTCATGAATGTTTTGATCCCTTGAACCTTTGGTTGTTCTTCTTGATTGTAAAATTTTGGGTTCTTGAATGTCGTTGGAATTTAAATTTTTGTTAATCTCTTATGTCCTTGTTTTGAGTCTTGCCCAGGACTGCAAAAAGCTAAGTGTGGGGGAATTTGATAATCACATATTTTATTCATTAAGAAACCCTTATGTTTAGTCATTTACACTCTCCATATTCTTAATTGATTGAGTTTGGTATGATTTTGTGAGTTTGAGCTCAAATTGGTCCTAATTGAATATTTTCAGCATTATTGAGATTTGACACTGTTTCTGTATTTTGGCCATAACTTGAGTTCCTAATATATGATGAACATGAATTTTACCTTGTAGGAAAGCTAAGAGGAATCTCTACAACTTTGATGCAGAGCTCGAAGTCCGATTCAGATGTCTAAGGGACCTAAGTTTACATGGAAGTCAGAATACGGGTTCTGTCAGTAGAATCCGAACAGTGTGTACTCATAAAATCATATCTCAAGATGTAATAATGGAGATGGGCTGAAATTTGGATAGTGGATAGTCAAGATCCAAATAAACAACTTTCATGAAGAACACATTTTGAGAAAAAGAAGTCTAGTAGGTCATTTTGAGCTTGCAAGTCGGAACAGAGGAGCTGAAGTTGGGTTTGAGCAACCTACGGTATTTGGGACATATCTTGGGCTTAAGGAAGCCAAATTGGACGAACCATCTATCCATTTTATATCCAAGACAAGGATCTACAACTTTCATGAAGAACACTTTTCGTGGTTCTGAAGTATAGTGGGTCGTTTTTGGCTTCCAAGTTAGACACGAAATTTTCGTCCTCAACCACCCACTCATCCATCCACTAATCCACTCATCCATCCACTAATCCACTCATCCACTAACTCACCCACTCATCCACTCATACACTAATCCAACCACTTAACCACTCCAACCACTCATCCACTAATCCATCCACTCACCCATTCATGTCCATATTTTCCCACTCACCAAAAGTCCTTTGGCATTTTTCACTAATTCAACCACTCAACCATTCCACTCACTCATCCACTAAACCAATCCACTAAACCAACCCACTAATCCATCCACTCAAACACTCCACTCACTCATCCACTCATCCACCCACTTCCCTTTGTCATTTTGTTACCTTAGACTTCTATAAAAGGCACTATTTATCATGAACAACATGTAATTCTCCTTCATTTCTCTCTAAGTTTCTTCTTGCTTCTTCATAGTTTCTCATAGTTTTGTATATTTTGATGCTCCCCTTCATGGTAATGGAGGGCTAAGCTACTTTGGGTCAATTTAGAACTCTTGAAGAGATTGTGGTTTGGATTCTTGAGACCTTGGTTATGCATTGTATTTGATTTGTAATTGAATTCCTCTTTTCTTCTTCTTTTTCTTCTTCTTGATCTTGAATGCATGAATGGTGATTCTATTTATGTTGATCTGATTGATCTTGGTTTAAGATTGAGATTTATGATGAAACTTAGAACTAATTGATCTAAACTAATCACATAAATGAAGATTGAGATTTGTGATGAAACTTAGAACTAATTGATCTAAACTAATCACATAAATGAAGATTGAGATTTGTGATGAAACTTAGAACTGATTGATCTAAATTAATCACGAGAATTGAAGAGGTTAGGTTATTGATTTGTGCCTAAGTTAATTGAATTCGGTACTTGAAATTAACATAGATTTTCATGAATGGTGCGATTGCGGATTTGTGTTTATCACTTGTTAATTGAATTCTAGGCGATCGTCTAGTATGAATTCTGGATTTGATGCAGAGATCTTGGTTAGATCCAAATTAACAATTCAATTGCGCTTCAAGTGTTTTATGAAGGGTCTATGATTGAATCCACCCAATCTTGGATAGGTTTCTAAATTGACTACTCTTTAATTGTCATTTCTTCCGTTAATTTTGTTAAGTACGATCTTAAACTGTCAAACCCCCCTTTGCTAACTTTCACTTGATTTGATCAAATTGCATCTACGATCCTTGAGGAGATGATCCGGTGTTGTCACTGTACTACAAGTTTAGGTAATAACTTCGATTATAATTTTGACTGAGTTCGGTGCTCGTCAGCCATTGAATTGTAACACCCTGGAAATCATGTTAAACTTGTATATGGATGCAGAGGTACCCTAATACTTGTTTAACATGCCTGTTTAATTTTGTGACATTCTGAGCACGTTTAGTCACTTTGTTATAGCAATGTGTGAAAAATAGCTGTTATTAGCCTCGGAATTGGCTTAAACTGCTTAGTTAATGGAATTAAATGTGAAAAATTTGTTTCTAGGTCACAAATGAAGGGAAATGGTGTAGTTAAAATTTGAGGTTAATTAGAGTTAGTTTGGTATTTTTAAGCATATTGGTTGTGTGTTTTAATGCCGGATTGACAAGTAGCAAACATGGAAAAATATGGTATTAGTGAAACAAGATTTTTTATGAATCTTAGGATTTGTTTTAAACTTGTTGAAAGTTAGGAAACTTGATTTGGAGGAATCTAAGCATTCTTAGCAGATATAATAGATACTGTAAAATATCTATTATAGCTAAGATTTCCACGGCTCCTTTGCAGCCACCAACCTTGACTTTCTTATGATATTTCGCACCCTTTTTTCATTCTTATTCTCTCACGATTTGTAGTAAAAACAAAGGGAAAAGGAAGAGAATAGAAAAAAGAGGAAAAAGGAGAAAAGGGAAGGCAAGCTAGGAGCTTCCATAACCAAAGTTTGGTCATCTCCATCTCAGCTGCAAGAGGTAGGGGGTTTGAGTCTAGTTAACTTCATTTTTCTCATCTCCTTCTATTATGCCAAGTGAGGTTTGATAGGTCAAAATGAGATTTTGAAGGGGTTTTAGTGTTTTCTTGCTTAAAGGTGTTTTCAATAGTTGTTTATGACTTGTTCATGGTATGAGTTTGGGTTAGAAACTTAGAACTCTTCATTTGGGCCTTTGATGCACAAAGTGAGAAAATGGGGTTTTGAATGAGTGTTTTAGTTCATGGATCCAATTTTGGTGACTTGAGTTGGTGATTGATGATTCCTATATGTTAGTGAACTTGTTAGGGACTTAAAATCACCTAGAAACTGAATTGGAGTAGTTGAATTTTGATTTTGTTACCAATGGAACAGTAACCATATCTGCAGAATTCTGCAGATTCTATTCTGGGTAACTAGTGCTGGGAGTTGGGCGCCCAAGCACCCACTGCCCAGAAGAGTGTTGCGTGCTGAATGCACTTAACGCCCGAGCGCTGAGTCTTGAGCGCTTAAGTGTGCAGCAAGCGCCTGAGTGCTAGGTTTGAGCGCTTGAGTGCCAGTCGCAGGGGAATGTAAGGCTTTCCTCTACCATGCCAACGCCTGGGCGTTGGGGGTGGAAGGCCAGAGCGCCTAGAGAAGGCAACTTCAATAATTAGAAATTGTTGTTGTTTGAATTCTCTATTTGAGAGGATCACTTATGTAAGTATTTTAGAGTGTAATGAGGCACTGTTTGGGATATTTCTTGGAGATAATTATTACCTTGCATATATGAGAAAATTGTGAAAAACCTATAGCGTCCATGTGTGATGGAATGCCATAGGGTTGTACCTAGGACCTTGATCAACATGGGGTTGATTTATGAGTCACTTGTGAAGTGATGGAATAAGGTACTAGATACTGAATTGCTAGTAACATGAATCCTACTACTTATGTGATAAGTTGAAGTAGAAATTTAAGTTACTAGTGTTGCTTGTTCATATAGAAATGGTGAACATTGTGGTTTGAAATTACCTTTGCATGTTTTATTTTCAAACTTGATATTTTTTAATTCCTACGTATCGTAACCTTATATAGTGTGCACAACTATTTGGCCAGAGAATAAGGTGTGTGATCTAACTTCTCGTAGCGAGCAGTACTATTAAGGACAGGGTTACTAGTATGCGGGTTATAGTAGTACTCTTACATTTGTGAAGGGAAGGTATTCAATTATTACCAAGTGGTGTATGCGCTCTTAGGCCTATCCTGCTTAGTTTATACAAGGGAACGTGGTTACTGGGAATAAACAAGTAGCATATGATTTCTAAAACCAAAGCCTGCACTAGCATTGCATATTCGTACTATTGGTACATTCTCGTGACATAAACATACATCATAACAAACATTACATCTGAATAACAGTTGTATTGGCAATTATTTGTTATTGATGATATTTTACGATTGTATGGGCGGTTATATAATATCATTGTTTATTATTTTCTTTTGTGTATGTATTTGTTTACTCATTGTGAATAAATAAACACTGGTTTTGGAATGCTTATACTGAGAAATTATGATTTCTCACCCCATTTGTGTTTCCATGTAAATCCAGGTTAAGACCTTATTAAGGGAAAAAAGAAGAAGCAGAATCAAAAGAACTACTATAATTTATTTTGTTTCTTTTGAGTTTAAGCTTGTAATTATTTACACTACTTTGAGGTTGTAAAAAGTTATGTATTATAGTTTGCCTTTGTGAGGCTATTGATATGTGTATATAACTTTTTGTCGTTCAAGCTCTCCATATTTATTTGTGTGAATGAATGATATGGGTTTAGTTTGTTGTTTTGAAGATTGAAGTAAAACAGTCAATGTTGGACATCCTTGTATATGTTAGATATATCAAAATACCAGTATTGTGATGTTACAAAATTCCTAATCAAGGCAGGACGGCTACAATAATACATCCTCCGGTCTAGAATGATGAGCACCATGGAAGGCGTAGAGAGGATAAACGTAGCCCTCGACGGAGCCCATCTCCATGCCGCAGGAGAAGAACTAGGAGCCCTATGAGAAGATCCTGGACTTCACCTCGCCGAGATACCAATGCTCGGCATGATAGGAATAGGGACGCTCCGCCTAATGATAACGACGACCACCATTCCGAACCAAACAAAATGATCAACACAATCGCTAGGGGATTTACTGGTGGAGGTTCATCTAATGGGGCTCGGAAGAAAGCTCTCAGAATGACAGTATTTAGTGTCTCCCATTCCAAATCTAGATCATAGATTACGGAAAGGAAGACACATTTCATCACTTTTTGGGATGAGGATTACGGTAAAATTATCCCAGATCACAATGATCTACTGGTCATCTTGGGGATAATCTCCAATGTCGAGGTCTGCCGTATTTTTATGGATCAAGGAAGCTCGGTAAACATCATGCTCATGGATCCTATCAAAAACTAAAGCTTCCAAGGTCAGACTTAACTCCCTATGATGGGGAACTAACAGGATTCACAGGTGAAAAGATCACCCCTGTAGGCTACTATGAAACCCACTTGGCCCTAGGATCGTCTAAACTTTTCAGAACGGTCAGGGTAAGGTTTTTTGTAGTAGATTACCCTTCGACCTACAACATCATCTTGGGCCACCTTGCTTTAAATGCTCTCGGCGCCATAGAGTCTACCACTCATCTAGTAATAAAGTTTTCTAACAAGAACAACAAGGTTGTCACTATAAAAGGCGACTAAGTTATAGCCCAAAAGTGCTATAATGAGAGTTTGAGAATTTGCAAGGTTCCTAGAAAAGGAAAACATGCTACTTCTGGCCCAGTCTTGGATCAGGTAAATATCCTAATGACTGAGTTGGATGTTAGAGAGGAAATCTGTGGTACCAAACCTCAACTGGGGGGCGAGTTACAACCTCTCCAACTGGGAGTAAGGCCAGATCAGGTTACCAAGATTGGAGCACACTTAGAAAAAGAAGAAAACACCAATTGACTGAGCTTTTACTCAAGAATAAGGATCTATTTTCTTGGACATCATCCGACATGTCGGGGCTCAACCCCACCTTTGTCTTTCATCGCCTGTCCATTAGGGAAGATGCAAAGCCAGTTGCTCAAAAGAAAATATGGGTCGACCCTAAAAGATAAGAAGTCATTGAAGAACAGGTAAAGGAATTACTCAATGGCAACTTCATCAGGGAGATTCCTTATACCACATGGTTATCCAACATGGTCTTGGTGAATAAATCCAATGAAAAATAAAGAATGTGTGTGGATTATATAGACTTGAATAAAGCTTGCCCAAAAGATTTGTACCCACTTCCCAACGTGGATAAATTGGTGGATAGTTCCTTAGGTTTCAGATGGTTATCGTTCATGGATGCATATTCTGGGTACAACCAAATTCTGATGTACCCTAGAGACAAGGATAAGACCACCTTCATCACCGACAAGGCGAGCTACTACTATAGGGTTATGTCTTTTGGTTTGAAAAATGCAAGAGCCACCTATCAGAGGATGATGAACAAGGTCTTTGAAGACCAAGTGGGGAAGATACTAGAGGTCTATATTGACAACATGATAATAAACACCCCACAAGGCGGATCACACATAGTGGACCTCGAGGAAGTGTTTGCACAAGTCCGGAAGTACAATATGAGGCTTCACCCAGAAAAAGGTGCTTTCAGGGTCTAGGCTGGCAAGTTCTTGGGTTTCATGCTGACCCACCATAGAATCGAGGCTAATCTTGATAAATGCCAAGTGGTGCTCAACATATGAAGCCCTCAAAATGTGAAAGAGGTGCAATAGCTTACCAATCAGATTGCAGCCCTAACAAGATTTCTAACCAAAGTTGCTCATAAATCCCTCCCTTTGTTCAAACTACTAAAGAAAGAGAATAATTTTGAATGGACTCGGGAGTGCGAGGATGGTTTTTCGTCCTTGAAGAACCTTCTATCTTTTCCCCCTATTTTGTCGAGACGGGAACCTAGTGAGACACTGTAGTTATGCCTTTCAGTTCACGAAGATGCTATAAGCTCAATACTAATCCAGGAGATGGATAAAGGACAGAAGTCGGTCTATTTAATGAGTAAAGTTTTGCAAGGCCTAGAGCTTCAGTATCAAAAAATTGAGAAAGTTATTTTCGCACTAATTACTACAGCTAGGAGACTTCGATAGTATTTTTAGTGCCACTCAATGGTAGTAAGAATGGACCAGCCCATTCGCTAGGTGTTGCAAAAGCTGGATTTGGCAGGAAGAATGATTGCTTGGTCGATTGAACTTTCTGAGTTCAAAATTAGATATGAGCCTTTATAACACCCTAATACAATTTTCATAAAATACGCAGAATATTTCAAAATAAATCGCATTAAAGGTATCACTTCTAAGAATACATATAAATAAAATCCAAAATAACCTTTATAGTTATTCTAGAAAGCCTTGAATGATAAAAAGATCCTATATACATACGTCACTGGCTAACAAGCCATATTATATACATAAACTTTTACATACAACTAGAAAGATACTGATATACAAACTAGTTCAACAAGAAATAAAACTGCTAGACTAAGTCTTCTATTTCTTCTTTGCCTTGCCCTTTCCTTTTGGAGGGTCTTCACCTGGATTTATATGGAGTATACAGGGGTGAGAAATCACAATTTCTCAATATTTGCATATCAAGACCAGCAGTTAATCATTTACAACTAATAATGAATTGAACATATTAATATTCTAAATAATATAATAACTGAAAATCAATAACATCAAAAGATCGCTCATACAATCCTAGGATACTATCAATAAACAACCAACCAATCAATCGATCAAGCAATGACAACTGTCTATATAATTCTCAATCATGCAATGCTTTATGCTATGAGGAATGATTATGCTCAAACAAAGTTCTAATAGAATGATTATGCAATGCTAATGCAAGTTTTTAAGATTTGAAAAACACAAGCTACTTCCTTAAGTTTCCAGAAACCTCTGTCTCTCGTATATACAAAGTAGGATAAGCTTAAAAGCCTAAATCTCACTTGGTAATAGGTAAACACCTTCCCCTCACTAATGTAAGAGTACTATTGTCACCCCCATACCGGTAACCCTGACCACAATAGCATACCTGCTATGAGAATCTAGATCAACACCTTGTTCTCTGGCCATATAGTTGTGCACACCATGATAAGTTACAAAACATAGGAAACCAACAAGTACCAAGTTTAAAAACTAAGTATCAAAAACTATCTCAATTCACAATTAAGACATATCACAAGATTCCCATAACCTAGTGACTATCTAATACTACTACATATAGGTCCTAGCATCACCTATCCCACAAGGTAGCAAGAACTATATAACTAGTATTTCCTTACCTAAAACTTCTCACCATTGATAACTCCATGAAATACAGTTATTTGTGCCTCATATTTATGCTTTTATTGATTGCTTAAATCCTCATTGTATGCATATTTGGAAGGTTTTGTGCTTATATTTGTTATATTCAATTCTGATACATTTCCTCTATGATATTGAGTAAATTGTTCTTATTTTGTTATTGATTAAGTGGATTTTCAATTGCTAATGATTTGGTGATTTCTTTATTATAGGAAGGGCTCCAAACAAGATGATATATGGAGCATTTGAGCTGAAACTGGAAGATAAAGCTAAGTGTGCAACTTAACACTCAACGTCGTAGTGCAGACATGTTAATACTATGGCGTGGTGCATCCCCTACATCAGGCAGAGAGACTCGAGAGCAAAGCGCCACGTCGCAAGTAGGATATGTCACGACGCCAATGACCTAATTGTATGCGCGCCACGGCGTAGGCATGTAATGTCACGGCGTGACTCTGTTTTCCTGGGCCTATAAATACAATTTTAATAGATTTTTTAGAGAGCTTTTTGGAGAGAGCTTTTTAGGTTTTAGAGAAGCTGCGGCTAGAACTTTATTTCTGGGCATATTGGAGGCTTAGGGAGCCAAGATTGTAGGCTTAGGGAGCCAAGATTGGAGGCCATCTTCTTTATGAAGGATGATTCAAGTATAGAAGATCACATCTATGAGCTTCCTTCCTTCTCCCTTAGTTTTCTTCTCTTTCCTTATCCTATGAGCACTGATTTTGTGTATATTTTCGTGTTCAATGATTAGCTGAGCTATATTTAGAGATTACTTTGGATCTTTTTATGAATATTGATGATTATGTATCCCTATGAGTATATATTGATGTTTAGTTATGTTTAATCATATAAATCTTAATGTTCTTGATAGTTTGGCCAACTTTGAAGTGATTTTTTGAAATCTAATGAACCTAGACATAGGAATTTGGATTTGAGATCATATGTATGGTTGATGCATGTTTGGTGAGTTCAATTGGCTTGGATAAGTTGATTTGCTAATGGGATAGAAATATACCTCTTAGCCATGAATAATGTGTGTTTAAGAATAAATTGTTCATTAGTGGATTTCACTCTGGTTCTCATGGAAGCATAGTGAGCTAGGTGAAGGAAGCCAGGGTTAACTAACCTAGACATAGGCTTTTAACTAAATCAGATTCTCAAGCCAACTTAACTAATCATAAATGTTGCTTATAAGGATTACATAGCATTAGTTGAAGTATGAGGTGAAGAAGGATTCCCTAAATCTCTAAACCATTATGTTTATTTTCATTTATTATTTTTCTGTCTTTAGATTAGTTTTACTACACTTTCCCCTATTTTTATGTTCTTGAATAGAACTAGATAAGCTATTAGTTGATACTTAGTATTGGAAGTCAATCATCCTCGTGGAAACGAACTTTTACTCTGTATCTGTATTATTTGAACGACCCGTGCACTTGCAGTACACAAATGGTCTAACAAGTTTTTGACACCGTTGTCGAGGCAAAACAAAGTATGACTAGGTAAACTTACTTTAATAATTTATACTTCGCATGCATTCAGCAGCTTTCAATTTCAATTTTCATTTAAACATAACCAGCGTAGAATGATTGCTCAGTCTTCAATGAATGCTAAAATCTCATAATCAACTCCACACATACACAATCCTAAACATGCTAACAATCTAACATCCTTTCATGAAGATCACATTTTTCACAAACATGTAAGATAAACTTCTCCTATTCAAATCATACAAATCCGGATAAGTTTATAAGCATACATGCATATGAATCATAAAATCCACAAAATTGATCCTAAACTCTTTCGCCACTAATGTAAATCACACATAACTGAAGATCAAAAGGGTCTTTAATAGCTTGTAATGTCAGGCCATGGTAATGGGCGTATGAAAAGAAGGGAAAAGATATACAACAAACATTGAGAAACATAAACATATTATTTCAAGACTTGAGCCATGAAGTGATACAAGCAGGGGAATCAACAGTGAAGGATCACAACTCGCCAGAACCATGCAATGCTTTTCATTTTTAACTTTTCTTCTTTTTTTTTGTTTGCTTAGCTTTTCTTTCTTTTCATTTTTTTTACAAAGCAATTTCTTTTTCTTTTGATTGCATTTGGTTCCTTCAGGCTCATTTTTCCTCAAACATACATACCCCTACTCACTGGACTCACTTCAAGAAATAACATATCATGCACTCAACAACATTGATGGTAAAAAGAAAATACAATACTTTCACATGCATTAGAACGGTTAACAGGCTAACGAACACAATGGATGAATGAATAATAATAAGGCCAAACATATTTCAAGCTTCAAAGGGGACCTAAGGATATAATCATGTTAAGGTAAGCATTTTAAGGCTCAAACGGTTCAAAGAATGCCCTGATCACTTCCTCAATCATGCACAAATTAGGATTTCGCCTCAAGAGAATTTAAAAACAACTTCTAGGATAATCAAAACTCTACATGTACATCCATAAACTTTCTCTAAACATGCACTTTTATCATTTTCAAAGTTACACTTGCATCTAAGTGGAATGTAAATCACACATAAAAAGTAACTAAATTGTTTTACATGCTTCTAATCACATATGGTTTCGCTAAAAGTAATCAAATCGCAACCATTTATGTCATTGGACAACCAATTCCACACTAGTATCAATCCAATCATGGATTAAAAATTGAAAATTTTCTCAAATGTCCATCAGTAATAGTCAAACTCAGTATATGATCATGATAACATGGTGACTATCATTACTACATACTTAAAATATCAAAACATGCTACACAAATTCAACTTTATAATAACAAAACATGTAATGATACTCCCCCAAATCGAAGTGAAACATTGTCAACAGTTTCTAGGGTACCTAAGCCTGAATAAATACTAAAAAGTGAGAGCCAAGTATAGTACAATATTTAAAAACACTTAAAATAAACTAAATATGTACAATATATACATTACAAGGTGACACGTCATAGCACACAACATCCATGCCGCGACATTTGGTCAGAATGGGTGCTTTCAGCAGCACCCAAATCAAATCTCTCTCCCTCTTTTTTATTTTAATTTTTTTCTTAAGTTTAAAGGGTACACTGCGGCATTGAACTTTCCATGCCGCGGCGCTAAGCTCTCTGGAGTCTGGCTTGATGCGCACAAAATTACTATCACGCCACGGCGTTCAACAAACTTATGCCACAGCATGAGAGATCAGCCTGCTGAATTTTGCAGCAAACTCAATTTTGCTACAGAATTTGGTCCCTAGAGGTCCTTAACACCTCTAAAACTTGTCCAAAATATAAAATTGCAGAATATACAACCACAACATACTAAAACACAAAATCAAGATATTAAGTATATATATGACATAAAACATAACTAAAACATAAAACAAACTAAAACTACAAAATCAAACATACTAACTACTAAACTACAAAAATCAAACATACTAACTAATATAAGACTCAAAACAAGAGAAAAGCATAAAAACTAACAAAAATACAAAATTAAATATACTAACATATATAAGACTTAATACTAAAGAAAAGCATATAAACTAACAAACTCATAAAAACTTGGGTTCCCTCCCAAGAAGGGCCTGAGTTATAGTCCCGGCAGGACTTTTACAAGGCAAACCGTCAAACTGCACTTCAGTATGCATCTCCTTGGAGTATGGCCGTTTTGATCCCAAAATAGATGGATCAGATAGTAGGCCTTCTTTTGCCTAATTGGCAGTCTCCATTTAGGGTTCTCGAGCTCCCTCAAAGGCCTCGAATGATTAAGCTCATCCTCCATTTATTATACCTAAAATTACAAAGAATGAATACTTAAGTTAAACTGTACAAAAGAAAACTTGAACTATACAGCTTGAATTAGAACTAAATAAGTTGGTTATTGATATTAGCAATATAGAAATAAACTGTCATCCCAGGTAATTGTCAAGGAATAAGTCTAAACTATACGGAAATAAACTATCATCCCTGGCAATGGCGCCAAAAACTTGTTAGGCCATTTGTGTACTGTAAGTGCACGAGTCGTTCAAGTAATACAGATACAGAGTAAAAGTGGGTTCCCATGAGGATGATTGACTTCCAATACTAAGTATCAATCAATAGCTTATCTAGTTCTATTCAAGAACATAAAAATTAGGGAAAGTGCAGTAAAACTAATTTGAAGACAGAAAAGTAATAAATGAAAATAAACATAATAGTTTAGAGATTTAGGGAATCCTTCTTCACCTCATACTTCAACTAATGCTATGTAATCCTTATAAGCAACATTTATGATTAGTTAAGTTAGCTTGAGAATCTGATTTAGTTAAAAGCCTATGTCTAGGTCAGTTAACCCTGACTTCCTTCACCTAGCTCACTATGCTTCTATGAGAACCATAGTGAAATCCACTAATGAACGATCTATCCTCAAACACACGCTATGCATGACTAAGAGGTATATTTCTATCCTATTAGCGAATCAACTTATCCAATCCAATTGAACTCATTGAACATGCATTAACTATACATATGATCTCAAGTCCAAATTCCTATGTTTAGGTTCATCATATTTCAACAAATCACTTAAAAGTTTGCCAAACTATCAAGAGCATTAAAATCTATATGATTAAACATAACCAAACATCAATATATACTCATAGTGATACATAATCATCAATATTCATACAAAGATCCAAAGTAACCCCTAAATACAGCTCAACTAATCATTGAACATGAAAATATACACAAAATCAGTACTCAAAGGATAAGAAAAGAGAAGAAAACTAAGGGAGAAAGAAGGAAGCTCATAGATGTGATCTTCTATGCTTGAATCATCCTCCATAAAGAAGATGGCCTCCAATCTTGGCTCCCTAAGCCTCTAATCTGCCTAGAAATGAAGTTTCAGTCGTAGCTTCTCTAAAACCTAAAAAGCTCTCTCCAAAAAGCTCTTTGAGAAATCTGTTAAAATTGTATTTATAGGCCTAGGAAAACAGAGTCACACCGCAGCATTATATGTCTGCACTGCGGCGCACATACAATTAGGTCACTGGCGCCGCGACGTATCCTACTTGTGTCATGGCGCTCTGCTCTCGAACCTCTCTGCCTGATTTAGAGGATGCACCACGCCGCGTCATTAACATGACTACGCCGCGACATTGAGTGTTGAGTTACACACTTGGCTTTCTCTTCTAGTTTTAGCTCAAATGATCCATATATCATCTTGTTTGGAGCCCTTCCTATAATAAAGAAATCACCAAATCATTAATAATTGCAAATCCACTTAATCAATAACAAAATAAGTACAATTTACTCAATATCATATAGGAAGGGTATCAAAATTAAATATAACAAATATAAGTACAAAACCTTCCAAATATGTAAACAATGAGGATTTAAGCAATCAATGAAAGCATAGATATGGGGCACAAATAACTGCATTTCATGGAGTTATCAACCATCACTTCACAAGTGATTTCCAAGTCAGCCTCATGTTGATCAAAGTTTTAGATTGTCCCTAAGGCATGCTATTTCTCAAAGAATACCTATGGTTTTTCACAAATTCTCATATATGGTAGAAGGTTAATCTCTCTAAGAAATACCTCCATTAGTGTCTTAATATACTTAGAAAGGCATATATGAAGGATCCCATCACTTAAGGAATACCAAAACCTCAAGAACACAGTCTTGAAAAATCCTAATACTCACGTCTAGCCGTGACATTCCCACACCTAGGCGTGACCCCGAGATAGTAGCTTCTGCAGAAGTGTGGCACTATTCCATTGGTGCCACACACGAAATTTGATCATCTCAAATCTGTTTCTTAGTGGTTTTAAGTCCCAAACAAGTTTACAAACATGAGAGAAATATAAAACACTAATTGATTTCATCAAAATTGGATCAAAACACAAGTTCATCCATCAAAACCCCAAATCCTACACTTTAAGCCTTTTAGGTCCAAAATGGATAGTTTTGGTTTCTAATCCAAACTCTTTGTATAAACAAGTCATAAACAACATTTATAACTCATCCAAGTAAGAAAATCACATAACACACCACAAGAACTCAATTTGACATATTAAACCTCAAATAAGCCTAACATGAAAAAATGAGGAAAAAGATGAAGTTAAGCTCTAGAACCCCTACCTTGAGTTCCTCAAGCTTCTATAGTGATGGATATGATGATGGAATTGATCACAAATCTTCAAGCTTTCCTTTCCCCTTAGCTTTCCTCTTCTTCCCTTCCTTCTTTTCTCCTTTCTCTTCCTTCTCTATTGTTTCTATTTTCAACTGTGAAGAAGAATGAGAAATAAGGGAAATCTTGATGGAAATATCACAAAAAGAGGGTCAAAAATAAGGGTTGCAATCCATGGAGTGTTAAGGGCCAAGAGATATCACACTGATACTTCTCGATCTGCTAAAAACACTCAACTTTAGCTAAATCAAGTTTTTCAAGTTCCAACAACTTCAAAATAAATCATAGGATTCACCAAAAATATTGTTGCACCAAAACCATCATTTTCCATATCTGCGTCTAGTCATTCCGACATTAAAATGCACAACCAATATGTCTAAAAATACTAAATTAACTCTGATTATTCTCAAACTTTAACAACATCATACTTAACTCAATTGTGACCTAGAAACAAATTATCCACACTTGTTACCCTTCAAATAGTAGTTTATGTTATTTTCTGAGTCATTTTAGGCTACTTTTCACACTCAATTGCAACAAAGTACCTAAACTAATTCAGTTTGTCACAAAACTTAACCGATATGCTAAACAAGTAATATATTACCTTCGTACCGAATTACAAGCCTAACATAATATTCGGGATATTACATGTATGTATAACTTTTAGTTTTCCGCAAGGCTCTCTATTAATATTTTGTTTAAATGATATGGATTAGTATGTTGATTACATTAGTAGTAGCATAGCTAATATTGTTTATCCAAGTATATGCAGGATACACTAGGTTATCGGTATTAGGGTGTTACAGCCTTGACTTGCAATAAAAACTCAAGCACTCTCTGACTTCTTAGCAGAACTTACATCGAACCCCAACGACCCAGGAGGAATTTCTTGGACCATATTTATCGATAGTTCCTCGAACCCCAAGGGAAGCGGTGCTGGGGTAATTTTAGAAAACTCTGAAGGACTGACACTAGAGCACTCCCTGAAGTTTGAGTTTGCAACCTCAACCAATCAGGTAGAGTATGAGGCATGTATTGTCGAACTAGTAATGGCTAAGGATATGGGGGCAACCAGGATCACACTTTGTAGTGATTCCCAACTTGCAACCTCCCAAATCCAAGGCGAATATCAAGCTAGGGAACCTCTCCTGTAGAAGTACTTGACTAAAGTACAAGAACTCCTCAAAAGCTTTTAAGAGGCCAAGATTGAGCACGTACCGAGAGAGCAGAACTCCAGGGCAGACTGCCTATCTAAATTGGCCAGCACCAAAAGCCCCAGTAACAACCGTTCAATGATCCAAGAGACCCTTTCTCAGCCCTCCATTATGGACCACATTGTATTCCAAGTGGAAGGGGAAGAACATTCTTGGATCGCCCCTATTATGGAGTACCTACAATTTGGAACCATACCTTTTGATCCCAAAGAATCCTTCAAGCTAGTCAAGACAATAGTCAGGTACACCATCTATGACGGACGGTTATACCGGCATGGTTTTTCATCACCCCTCCTCAAATGTCTCACACCAAAGGAAGTAGAATATGTTTTGGCCGAGGTTCATGAGGGAAGCTGCAGACACCACTTAGCAGGTAAAGCCTTAGCTCTAAAGGCATTAAAGGCAAGATACTACTAGCCAACGATGGAGGCTGACTCTCATGCACACATTCGAGTCTGGGATAAATGCCAATGCCACTCAAATCATTATCGGGCTCCCTCAGAAGAACTATCCACGATGTCGGTGCCCTCGTCGTTCTACAGATGGGGTATGGACATCTTGGGCTCATTCTCTCATGCCTTGGTTCAATTGAAATACTTGGTGGTAGCAGTGGACTATTTTACGAAATGGATCGAGGCTGAATCCTTGGTCATGATTACCTCAACACGAGTTTAGAAGTTCACTTGGCACCACATTATCACCAGGTTTAGAGTTTCAGATTCCATTGTGACAGACAACGGAACCCAGTTTAAGGATAAGGATTTTGAAGAGTTGCTTACTGAATTAAAAATCAAACACTATTATAGTTCTATCAAAAACCCTAGAACAAATGGGCAAGCCAAATCCACTAATAGACTTATTGTCCGAGGAATCAAAAAGAGGCTAGACAAAGCCAAGGGAAACTAGGCTGAACAGCTTGATCATGTTCTCTGAGCCTACCAGACTACGCCCCATTCCACTATAGGTGAAACCCCCTTCAAACTCATTTATGGCTACGAAGTCATGATTCTGGTGGAGATAAGAGAACCAAGTTAGCGTCACTAGTAGTTTTCACCTAACAACAACCCTGGACTAATCAGGGAAGACTTGGACGTACTCGAGGAAAGCAGATGTGTTGCCCATATACGTGATGTCGCCTTTAAACAAAGGACAATGACTAGATGTAATTTGAAGGTAGTCCCAAGGAAGTTCCAATCAAGAGACCTAGTGCTCAGGAGAGCAGACATCGGAGGGAAAAATACCTCCTAAGGGAAGTTAGCCCCTAACTGGGAAGACCCCTACTGCATAATTGTCAACACTGGCAAAGGAGCTTACACATTGAAAACATTAACTAGTAAACCAGTCAAGAACTATTGGAATACAGATAAACTTAGAAAATACTATAGCTATATGCCCATAAAGGCCAAGTCTTTTAGTAAACTAATGTATGGTCTGTCCCAATTTTGATGATATGCTCTGTACAGACTTTCATCCTCAAGATTATCAATAAAACAAAGTTATTTAAACATCGCTTTCTATACAAACCCTCAAGATGGATTCCACTTTAAGGCAGCCATTTTCGGATTATGAGGTTTATTTAGAAGCCCAGGTTAAGAGGTATAACACACCAAGCCCCCGAAGGCATTTTGGTAGTAAGTTATAGGGTCAACACCCATCCTCAATACATCGACTATTTTAAGGTCGAGAAATCAAAGGGCAGTGCAGATTCAACATTCGCGGCCTTCCTTTATACCTAAGCCAAGTAGGTTTCTAGCTCCAAAGCACTTTGGACGATAAACCTCAGGCCAAGGTTCTGAATCATACCTAAGCCAAGTGGGATCCCAAAAACCAATATGGTTCGCGAAGGACCCCAGGTAAGGTTTAATTATAAATTATACCTAAGGCAAGATGGATCCTAAGTCATCTTAGACTTTAAACCCCAAGCTAAGGTGTTATTTTTGTCTAAGTCAAGTAGAATGTCATGGGCTTGATGTTATGGGCGTAGGACCTCGGACCATGGTTTTTCTCTAATAAAAAATATTTCTAAGTCCACATAATGGTTATGATAAACACCATAATGGGCATTAGACCCAAAACTGACCATGGAAAACAAGCAAACAAGCAAACAAACAACAAAAAGCAAATAGCAAGAGAAAATAAATTAAACACCCTGGCAACCAGGGTAATTATCTTTACAAAAATTTAAATACGCCACGTAGGGGGCAAAAAGAAAGAAAAAGGAAAGGATCAAGCCTCAACTCCACATCCTTTCGGGATCTGAGCGGCAGTCGAAAAGCATTGGTATTAGCCCGAGCAAGTTCCTCTGCCATAGCAAGGTGCCCATCATGGAAAATCATTTTAGAGTTAAGGTTTTCCAAGACTAGAGTAACGTCGGGGTTGAAATGCTGAATTTGAGCCACATCATTTTGGAACTGCTCTCCCCCAATATTCCCAAAAATCATGTCCAACTCCTCAACGTCTTTCTCCAGTTGTGCTATGCGAGCCTCAAGGGTGGTGATGGATTTGTTGGCCTTGGACTTTTCTCTCTTCCTGGCAAATTTGGAATTGGCCAATTCCTTCTCCAACTCTTGAATCCTCGTTTGAGCATCTTCATTCAACTTAAGCACTGCAGCAAGTTTCTGGGCAGCTTCCTCTTCTTCTACCTAAAATTGATCCATCATCCTCTTATCGGCCACCATGATAGTCCTCTCAAGACAACGGGCTTTAGCAGTAGCTCGAATTATAAAAGTCTAAAGCTTAGCCAAAGTTTAGGTTGTATTCCACTCGGTGATATGCTTCACCACTTCCTTGTTCAAAAGTTGCTCATCAATAAACAGCCCAACATTTAAATTCCCTGTAATCATGGGCATAGGGCCTTCCTTTTCCTCATCTCCGCCCTTCGAAGCTACCCTTTTTCCCCGATCCGCAGAGCTCTCAACAATTTTTCTCTTCCTCCCCTAAAAAGGGTGGACAGGAGAGTCTAGCTGATCGAGAGTTTCTTTAATAACAAAATCCCAGTCAGCGGACCCCGAAGCAATAGGTACAAGAACATTGGAAGGCCCTACTCCTCCTCTTCTGGCCCTCAAAGCCTTCAAGGTGACAATTGAAGGTCCAAATGCCATACATATTGAAATAAAACAAGAAAAGAAAATTGAAGTCAGAAAAATGAAACAACAAGTATAGGAAAGTTAAAGTGCAGAAACCTAAGGTGGACTACAAACAACAATATCCCAACTCCTACCAAACAAAGCAAAAAGAAGATCATCACCAGGAATGTTAAGGACTTCTCTGACTTTGATAAACCCGTAATCATTAGCATATCAGGTTATAAATCTAACACACTCAAGGTCATCCGAATTGAGAAGTTCCTCATCTTTTTCAAGCAAGTCAATAGGAATGCTCCAGGCCTCTTGCATCCAGTACAATGGGAACACTGGCTCCCCATCAGCGTTGAAGGGATGGGTTCCCACCGCCCTCATTAGCTTGAAGAACTTTCCTTTGAACTCCTTGAAGCTATCCTGAAACACAATGAAGGCTTTGAGACCAGATCTCGACCGAATGGTCAGCCAATTCTTCTGATATGCCGCACCTTGAGGACTCACTTGAGTATAAAAGTAGAAGAAGGCATTCTCTGAATACCGCAACCCCATTATTCGGCAGAACCTCTCAAAAGCAAGTATGTAGCTCCAACCGTTAGGATGGATCTAAGTCGGAGTTGCGCGTAAGGTCTGAAAAATTGCAACCTGAAAGTCGGTGAAAGGAAACTGGAGCCCCAATTTCACAAAGAGGGGCTTGTATAGAAACATGAAGTGCAGGCCCGCTTCTCTACTTGAATATACCTTCTTATTCCATTCCAGAGATAGAACTTGGTACTCTCGATCTTGAGCCTTCTTTTCTGTCAGTTCTAAGTACTGAAGTGATTGCCTAAGAACTTCCTCGAAAGAAAACTCAGATAGATAATCCCAAACGTCCCACACCGTATTCGGATGGCATCTTCTTTAGCCAGAGCCTGGACTTCGAGAACCAGTGCCTGGGGTCTTACTTGTAATACCCTCAAAAACATGTTAGGCTTGTGAATGGTTACAAAGGTAGCCTAATACTTGTTTAACATGTCAGTTAAGTTTTGTGACAAACTGAGTCAGTTTAAGCACTTTGTTGCAACACAGAAGTTGAAAAGTAGTCTAAAATGACTCAAATAATAATATAAATTGCTAAGTTGAAGGAAACAGGTATAGATAACTTGTTTCAAAGTCACAAATGAGTTAAATAAGATACAGTTAAAATTTGAGAACAATCGAAGTCAGTTTGGTATTTTTAGGCATACTGGTTGTACTTTTAATGCCCAATTGACCCCTAGCAGATATGAAAAAATAGAATAAAGGTGAAACAACAATTTAGATGAATCTTAGTATTTACATCATTTAAGTATGAAGATCCATCATCACCCTAACAAAAGGAAATTAGTTACACGTGGAAAAAGAAGAACACAAAGGGAAGAATATGACAAACTCCATTGTAGAAAGGTGGAAATATTAAAGAAAATTCCTAATTTTCAAGCCTAATTGCACCCACACCACTTTAGGATTTGTGCCTCTTGATGACTGATGCGTTCTATCCAAGCGTGAGTTCAATTTGGCGTAGCTTTTCTTTAAATAGAGAATTAACGTGTTCAATTACGCGTTCAGCACTTAGGCGTTGAGTTTACAACACTCAAGCGCTGGCCCAATAATTGGAATTTTCTTGCACGCAACACACACTCAAGCGGTGATGGAGTGTTGGGCTTCTGAATGGATTTTCTTCTTTTTTTCTATTCTTCAAATGCCCAGTCTTTTTCATATGCAATTACCTACAAAAAATTGCATAAAACACATAATAAGAACCAAATTAAAAAATAATAAAAATAAAATAAACTTTAGGACAAAACTCAATTAAACAAATTAAATGAGAATGAAAAACCAATAATTTAAACTGTAAAAATATGAATTTTTAAAGGTTCATCAAAATCCTATATCAAGCTATATATTAGTATATCTTATGCTAAACTAAGGATGAACATATCCTAGATTAGGCTTAATAAAGGAATACAATTCCTAAGTATAATTAAGTTACATATGCGAGTTTTAGTTTAGAAATATATCTTTGTATATATTTAGTTTTAATACCATGAGATATATGTTTTTACTGAGAATTTTATATTCTCACCCCGTTATGTTTCATGGTTAACAGGTCAAGACCCTACAAGAGGGTAAGAAGATGAAGAAAGCAGAAGAATTAGAAGAGTTTAATTTATGTTTGTAGTTCAAAGCTTATGTAATTATTTATATTTGCTTTGAGAATGTAAAAGCTATATATTTGTGTATGACTTTTAGATATGGCTCTCCATAATGATTTGTTTAAATATTACGGATTAGTTGATGTTTAGTTAGAAGTAGCAGAACTGATACTGTTTATCCAAGAATATGTCAGATATACTAGGGTACAAATATTAGGTTGTTACATTACTCTTCTTCTTCCTCTGGCTATAAAAGATCCTGGGAACACCCACAAAGGCCAGTAAGCAACTATCATAACCAATTAACTCAAAGATTCAGACATGGAAGGGGCTAACAGAAAAAATAATTCACACCCACATATCGGCCTCCACGCCCTCCAAAGTTTAAGTTTCAAAAAGATGCCTCCGCCATGCTCGATACGGCAAATGAGGTGCTCTGAAGGGGTAACACCATTGAAAAGGCTTAAAAATCCTAACTCCATTTTGTTGAAAATGGAGAAAAGAAATGCATTCCAATAAGGGCCGCATAACTACTCAAAAATGGTAGAATCAAATGAAAGAAAGATGGTAATGGGGGCAAAATGTAACATTCCGAAAAATACATATTTGATTATGAATCATCGTTTTATAATATTCTTGATTTTTAGGAAAGGAATTTTTTCTAAACGACTTGTGAATATTTTAATATATTCCTCGTTTTACGTGCACACTGGTGAGAATTGTGAACAGTGTAACACCCCGGAAATTGATTATTTCACCATGAATAGTCATTTTCCAATATTTGTGATTTATGTGAATTTTTTAAAATTTTTCGAAAACCGAATATTTTAATATATTCCTCTTTAGCGTGAAACTCGAGCAGAGTCATGAAAATGATGTAGTGCTTCAAAAATTGGAAAATTATATGACCGTTTTATAATATTTGCCTGGGAATTTTAAGGAATCGTCGAATATTTTAATAACGTGCGTCTTGTACTGAAAGAAATCGGGGAAACGCGATGTTTTCTCTGAGAACCTTGGACTATGGATAAGTCGACGGGGGATCTTACTAAACCCGAGACTTGACACAGTTTATGAGGTTTTGCAATTTTTAGGAAATCTTTACTGATACAATTAAATCAGTACAGCGAAAAAATTCATCTGTCAGATTAATTAAATGCGACCAATCAATCTGTGTAACTATTATCTATTGGATAATAGTGTGTAATAAAAATACTATCACATTATCCTAATGTAATCCACTTTATGTCCAATCTACCTACTTTAATTCAAATTTAATAGTTAAATATTCAAGCTTCCTTAAGAAGCTTTGACCCCAAACTTTGACCACATGAATTAGCTTCCAAAGGAAGCAATTTTGTCACTCAATTCTCTCTCTCTTGTACGTGGTCTGCAGCCCATGAAGGAGAAAAGAATTGGTTTTAATTATTCAAATAATTCATTTAACTCTTTATCACCAAAACACATTTTTCCTTCTTCATTTACGTTTCTTCTTCTTTCTTCCTCTTCAACCATTTCTCTCTTTTTCTCTTCCAGCCACCACACGTCCAGCCACCCTCCAAGACCCCAACCTTCATAAAAATTTGCTTCAACCATATTTTCTTAATCTCCTACTCCTTCTCATCATCTTTTGTGCTTGGAGTTTTCAAGAAAGCTTCCATCTTCAACCATTTCTCAAGCTTTGAAGGTGAGCTCCCATGGCTGAAAATTTTCAGACTTGCCATCCCATTTTCGTTTCTGGTTTTCTCTTGATTTTGTGGTCATTTTCTTCTTCTTTTTCATGCCATTACATTGTTCTAACTTGGACCACATTTTCTAGGGATTTTGGAGCTTAAAATCCGAAAATCAAGTGCTCTTGGGATTTTTCTTGGTTCTTCATCTTGGTAAGAGGAAGATTAATCCTCCTCAACCTCTTTAGCAACTAGGAATCTCGTATTTGATTTTTGGAAGAAAAACCACATGGTGGTTGTTCTTGAAAATTGCTTGAAATTGGTTTCTTGAATGCTATTTTAATCTAGCTTTGAGTAGTTGATTGAGTGGTTAATTATTCATGTAATTTTGTGGTTGATATCCATGCTTGCTTGCTTGAAAATTTAAAATTTGGAATCCCTTGAATGTGCCACGGTTTTGGCTCTGTTTTGGGGCTGTTTTTGGGCTGGAAAATGAATGCAAATGACGCTTAAATTTTGATCAATGTAAGGCTAATTAAATCAAGTAGTTAAGGGTGATTAAAGTGGACAAAATTCTGGTTGCTGGACCATTACATGTGTCACGGTTTTGGCTCTGTTTTGGGGCTGTTTTTGGGCTGGAAAATGAATGCAAATGATGCTTAAATTTGATCAATGTAAGGCTAATTAAATCAAGTAGTTAAGGTTGATTTAAGTGGACAAAATTCTGGTTGTTGGACTTTGGTGAGTGCCACGGTTTTGGGTGTTGTTCTTAAGAGCGAGAATTTGGTTAAAATTGTGTCAAGAATAATGCTAGGTGAATTAAGTAAAGGAAGACTAAACTAGTGAGAAGAAAATTGGTAACCTAGGACCCTATGGTGTGCCACGGTTTTGAGGGCTTGAAGGAGGGGAAAAGATAACAAATTTGAGGTGTCAAGACTTGAATTAATCAAGTAACTAAATGTAGAATTAATAGTAGGAAACTTGCAACAATAATTTTTATAATGGAATGTGGTTAAGACTTAGGAAATGTGCTAAATTTGGAAGGTAATTGTAAGAATCAAATAGCTTGGATCAAAACAACAAGAAAATGGACCTAATGATGTGAACATGATTTATTTGAAACCTTGGGAAGACCAAGACCTCTAGGTGAAAATTTGAGTTAAGACTTTATAACCCAATACTAGGATTACAAGTAATCAAAGAATACAAGAGCTTAAGGACTTCATAAACCTTAATGAACCAATGAGATAATTTTCATAAGACTTAGAGATTTTAGAAATCCACAATGGACCTAAATTATGTTCCTTGAATTATAAATTGATATTATGTTGATGTTGGGTTCTTTTTGGATGCAAATTGCTTATTGCACTCCCTTGATCAAATATGGTATATTATGAATTTGTATGAGATTGTGGATCATACATGAGCATGCATAGTGTCTTATGCATTGTGGTGTCCTTGTGGACTGTTGTAAAGGCCGAGTTGCAGGAGATTGAACACACCTTAGTGCGGGTGCGAGTAGACAAGTGTGGGTCTTGTTATGACCTTGGGGCGTCGGGTGCGGGTCCTCCACAATGGGTAGTTGGTAGCTCCTTTGCCCGTGGGGCAAACCGATGCAACGCACCGACGATCCGGACTTCTTCCTATATCGTGATCTAGTGTAGAATGTCTCGTGCAATGCCATGATTGTGCACGAGAAAATTTATTGATAACCTCGGCCTCGGCGAGTCCGAACATGTCTCCCGATCTTTCTCTCCGACCATTTGTTTTGAGTCTAGCTCCATGGAGTAGGAAATTGAATGTTGTGTCCATGCATCATGGAATATTCTACGTCATCGAAAATTATTGTTTACATGGTATTTCGTCTCGAATTTAACTTGCTGGATATTGTGAATTATTCATTACCTCTATTTATGATTGATTGATTTGGTTATCGTTTAAAAGCTTATTTATTGCCTTTACATGCTATGTGCGTTATGCGCCGTTCGGTTCTTGGTTCTTTGTATTGGTATTGAGAGTAGGATATCTTACCTCTTTCCCGTGCTTCTATTATTTTTGTTTATGTGCACCCCTATCGATCGAAGATGACGGTGAAGAGACAGAAGAGCACGCCTTCCCGGCTTCGGCCCGCATTGGGATTGACTTTGACTGCGACGATGTCCGCACGCATGCGCGGATTTTTGGGAGATGTGCGTCGACCTTCCTTGGAGGGCGGAGTCTTTGGCACATCAACCTAAACTCCGACCGTGTGTGTATGTGGGAGACGTGTCGGTATCACTTGCCTGGAGACGCCATGAGGCACCTAGGTCCTCACTTGCTACATCGCCTTACGCTTGGAGTTTTACCGCCTATCGGGAGATGTGGGGTCCCCGTTACTACACCCCGGGAGGATTCTTTCGATTCCACCGCTCGGGCCCCGTCCCGTGCATCCGTGGTTCCTATGGATGAGTCCTCGGATGAGGAAGATCCCGATGAGGGTCCTCCCGATGATCCCGAATCGGTCCCTTTCTATTTGAGGGGTCGATGATCATTGGTGGCTCCGATGGCTGCCAAAGTGTTTTTGTTTTGGGGGCCCGATGTATCTTTCTTTTGATTTGGGCTGTATATTTTGTATATGCATGAGGGTATATACGCATGTTTCCCTTGGGGTGGGTATAGTTTTGCTTTTTGATGATGGCCAGGCTTGTATTTATGAAACAGTTGTATTAAACTCTAGATATATATATGCATGCTATTCAGGTGCAAATCCCTATGTATTGTTTTATTCGTTACTTTTATCCGCACTCCGTAGTTTCATTATTATTATTATTCTTATTATAAAAAAAAAATATTACCAATTTTGCTCACATGGTTAAACATCAATTAATTGAAATGAACCGGGTCTTAATTGTTGTTCATTTAAATTTCCGCATTTTATTTTATTTGACAATGTGACGTTCCCTCCCAAAAAGGGGTTTCACACAAAAGAGGGCATACCTTGTGTAAAAAGTAGGATTGAACAAATATGGAAGTGAAAATGGTTGAAAAATGCTTCACAACCATGCCTCTTTGTAGCACGAAATCTCCAGGAAACCTTTAAACCACCAGGAAAACGTTCAGAAACAATAAAAGTAAGGACGATGCACCCTCAACCCCTATTTATAAAGACCAAACGGTTATGAGGCATTCTTGTCTTCATAGTCCAATTTTCAAAAGGCGCTTATCATGGCGTGCAAAGCACTAGACACGTCTATCCAATTAAAACATGCCACATGGCCCTCATAGCTGCCCAAGCAGTTGAAAGGACAGTTGCACAATAACTCAAGCATCACGTAACTTCTGAAGGATGAGTTCAGATTCTTTCCACGAACCCCAGTTGCACCTGGTTTAGCCACCTATAATACGGTGTGCGAAGGTCAGCCCGGACCATGGATATCATAGAAAAATCAAGAGAGTGATCAACAATCAAGTTAAAATTCTTAACCCCACACGGTATATGGACCCTAGACGCAGGAATTTAAGCTTGCCACTTCGTTGTACCAACCAAGTACCAAGCAAGGGGCAACTACTTAGCATTATTATAGGATGAGCATTGGACTCACCCCGATAAAAGATAAATAGCGCGGATAGAGGAAAAAGGAAAAAAGAAGATATAAGACAGATTTCAAAAGAAAAGAACTTTTATTGACTATTCTCATTCTATACATCATCATACATCAAAAGGGAAGGAAAATATTGAAATCAAAAGTATTCAGGAAAAAGTAACCACTGGAGAACTCGAGAAGGAGAACCAACATCACCGTCATGGCATCTTGGATCATCACCACCTCCATAGCTTCTCTGGAACCAACACCGATCTCTTCCTCATTGAACAGATTTTGAAGAACTTTGGTAAACTGGAACAGAACACTACTTCCGGACTCCGAAATCGCTACCAGTTCTTCTTCACTACCTCCTTCACAATGATAATAAAGGCCGACATCCACCTTCCCCTATAGGAGGGGATATAACCTTTCATCAAAAGATTGTTTCACTGGAATTCCAGTCAGCTTCACAATCACCCCAAGTTGTTTCAAATCACGGAGAACTGCCTCAATAGTCCCTCTTGCTTATTCGACTATACTTAGAGGACCTACCAAAAGAAATGGCCTGACACCTCCAAATCACTCATGAAAGAGGAGGGGCAAGAGTGAGGTAGCTCCGAGTATCTTCGTCCAACACAATAGGTATCACAGATGTAACACCCCAAACTTCCTAAATATTTGACAGTAATGTTGACAGTTAACAAAATTCTACTATTTAGTAATTTTGTGTACTGTAAAGTTATTTTGAACATTCCGTCAGTATATTTGATCATTTTGTGTGATTTACTCCGTGTCAGGAAAATAATAATTTTCGGGCCGGGAAAAATTTTACGTAATTTAATTATTACTGTTAAGTCTTAATTATTTTACGTAATCTGATTTGATATTTGTGCATTTTCTAATTTTTGTGATTTTGTGTGTGATTTTGAAATTTTTATCTTACTCTATTTATTTTAGCGTTATCCGTGGGCCATCTGTGGGCCCAGGGAGGTATATGTGGGCCCTGCATGGGTCCAAAAAGGTAAAAAAATTTATGTAGCAAAAAAAATTCGTACTGTTGAGACGGAGACGGGGGGTCTTACTAAACCTGAATTCAGAAATAGTTTTAGAAATTTTCTTTTACTGTGTTTTGTACTGTATTTAATTATCGGGTGATAAAAATACAGTAAAAATATTATTCGAAGGGTAATAGCAGATACAAAAATAAATATTGTACTGCGTAGTCAACATCAGTGGCTTGGATATCCACCATTGATGTAATCAACGGTGGAGACTTGATCTTGATTTAATCAACGGTGGAGACTTGATCTTGATTTAATCAACGGTTGAGAATTAGTCTTATAAAGTAGTTAGGACCATTTATAGCCCTTGGATCTAAAGTTTGAAGGAGTAATATTGACCCTTCATTTTGGAGACACATCTAATGGCTAGGATTTCAAGGAAGAAAGATCCAATGGCCTAAATTAAGTCTTCTATCTATAAGCTAAACCTAGTAGCTATTTTCATCCAAACCATTAATTTAATTAAGGGTTAAGATGGCTTTAAATGGTGGCTATGAGATTTGTCACACTTTGATGAAGCAAGGAAGGGGGGACAGTTTTTGGAGATGCAAAGGAGGGGAGACGGTTTTGGTGAGTGAATGTGGAGCTAAAGCAAGTTTGAAGACCATTATGGATCACCTTGGTCATTATTGCATGAAAAATAACTTAGCAAAAATTTTTCTCCTTTCTCTCCCACCATAGCTACGGCCATAACCCCAAGAACCGCCTTCCATCACTCAACAATTCTAAACAACCATACTTTTTGAATCCTTACATCATTCTAAGAACCTTTGTAGTTTACATCAAGTTCTAAATCTTCCATCTTGAAGGACTTTTTCCAAAGAGCAAGTTTTAGGGTTTTGAAGTGAAGTGTAAGGAAACTTCATTTCTTCTCTTCTTTTTCATGTTCTAAACCATATTTGATCCATGGTTCCTCTTATTCAAGCTTGATATACTAATTTCTTTGTGTTTATTTTATATTCAAGAGACTTTTGTTGGTGGAGATCTTGTTCAAAATACAAAGCAATGAGCTTTTTGTGGTTCTTCAAGAGGTAAGAGGGCGATCCATCTCACCAACTAAGCATGGTGGTGAGAGATGGTTTTATATTTGATGGATGGTGAATCCATGTGAGGATTCATATCCATGGTCATGTAATAATTTGTGTGTGTTTATGTGCTTTGATTATTTGCCTATGCTTGATATGTTTTGCATGATTTTATTGCTTATATGGTATGCTTATGATATGCATAATGAAAATATGTTGAATATATTATGGTGAATGTATGTTGAAACAAGCAATTTTGGCTCCAAAGGCCAAGGGGGAGGCAACGGTTTTGAGCTCCCAAAATTAGGGTTCATTGTTGAAATTTTTCAAGAACAAGGGAATAAATTTTTGGTCACTAAACTAAGGTGAATTTCGGCCAAGACACCTCAAATTAGGTGTTCACAAATTTATATTTTTATGAATGATAAAATTGAATGATTAGAGAAGCAAGAAAAATAAACAAAGGGTTTGATTTTCAAGAAACAATGTACACAGTTTTGGAGAAGTATTTTTATTAATTTATTTTGTGTAAAAACAAGAATGGAATTTAGTTGATTTAGAAGAAAAATACAAGAATGATTTCAATGGTCATGTCCACGGTTTTAAAGGCTTGTAATGCCTTGATTTTTATGAACAAAGTGATTTCTTTTCAAAATGAAAATATAACTTGATTTAATACAAGAAATTTGGAAAGGGAATCAGAGTGTTTTAACACTTGAAAAATGGAATTTTCATTTGTGAATGGAAAAGAGAGGTTAAAAGTGTTTGAACCTCAATTTATTTTAAAGAGGATTGATTTTTAGAATTGATATGGAATTATAAAGAATACGTGGGAAACTTGGGATTTTCTAACGTATAACTCATTCTTTGGGTTTTGGAGAGCGTTAGTAAATTTTAAAGTTAGAAACATTGATTTAATTTCATGAAATCGTGAATTTATGGAATAAATTGTGAAAAGGATTTTCTTGAATAAGAAATTGTGGAAAATAATGTGAGAAGTCATATTATTTTGAAAAAAAAAATGAAATGGAATTTTTGAACCTTGAGAAATATTTTACGAAGTTGAAAAATGGTGAAAAATGATTTACGTAACTTAAAAATGTGATTTTTAAGCTACGCGATTGGAAAAACGTTTAAATATTTCCACGCGATTTGAAAAACATTGAAATATTTCTATGCAAATTTGGAAAGCGTTTAAATAATTTTACACGTTTGAGATATTGTTGAAAAATCACTACGTGATTTAAAAATGGTGGAATATTTCTACGTAATTGATGAAAATGTTGAAAAATCTATAAGTGATTTGAAAACGTAACAGAAATGTTACAAAATTGTGAAAACGCGACAAAAGTGGTGCGCGACTATAAAAACATAATAATATGATTTTCATGATTAAATATACAGTAAAATTACTATTGAACCAGTGGATGAACACTGTATGAGAAAATGATAAATTTTGCCTGTGATTGGCATTGGTGCATTTTATATGTATGAACTGGTGTATGAACACTGTATATGAATTTTGCCTATGATTGGCATTGGTGCATTAAACATGCATTGGAAAGGTCTGAGGGACTGTATGAGGCTATTTGCCTAGGAGAGACGTACACCTCTTGAGTGGGTGCGATATGCGTAGTGTAAGTCACTTGTTGACCTTGGGGGCATCGGGGTACGGGTTGCTTACATGGGTGGTTGGTAGCTCTTCTTCCCGTAAGTTAGACCGATGCAATGCACTGATGATCCTGACCGAGACACTATTCTTAATTGAGATCTCGTAAAGACTGTCGTGTATATGTTAGATGTGCAAATACAAATGAGAATTATAGCACGTGGTCTGAGGCATTTTGGTACCGACAGATCTTTCAGATCGACTTCTCCGAACTGAGTATTAGCTCCATAGAGTAGGAAATTGAGTCTATGTGCGCATGCATGAAACTGAGCATTTATATCTGTATGATATATTAATTGAAGAATATTGGCTATGACAATTGTTGTGTTGAGAAATACTTGAATAATGATGATGATAATAATGTTAATGGCATGATGGTAAATATTATTTATTTTATCTGTTATTTGAATACATTATGATGATGGCATAATTGTAATTATGGTATGATATATCTGTATGGTATGTTATTTGTATTATCTCTGTGCTACCATGTTGGTATTGACGTAGGTGATCTCACCTCTTTGTATATTATTTTGTACTGTATTTATATTTCTAAAGACGTTGAGCAAGGCACTAAACCAGAGAGTGAAGAAGAGCAGGTTCCCGTGGAGGAAGCTGAGTTTTGATCGGATGGCATCCCGGTCAAGTTTCTTTGGTTACGTGAGATTGTAGTTCTACGGTGGAGCTGGAGCGTGGAGGACTAGTCCCAATGAGAGGGGAGTAATTTATGAGGGACACCTGACAGTAAACTTTAGCAGGATATTTCATGGGGATTTGTTTTTCTCTGTAACTATTTTTGTTCTTGTTGAATTTCCACTGCATATCAGGCGGTATTGAGATACTAGAAACTATGTCCCAACGAAAATCAGCATAGTCTCGTCAGCCCGGACACCTGTCCGTAGGGCTACGCATCAAATCGGATTCCTACCTGCTGAGGAATCTGAGGAGGACCCGTCTGAGGGTTCTGCTGCTTAGTTAGACTTGGGCGAGTCTAAACTCTGTTACAAACTATGTCTGTATATATTTAAATGTGTTATCTAGTTTTGGAGAAATGGTCTGTATATAAATAATCCTGACAGTACATGTGTAATGTAAATGATGTAAATTATGTGTGATGATATATAATATTTTTAATTTCCGCTAAGCTTATTTTATCATTATCAAAGAAGAAGAAAAAATTTACAACTCATATTTTTATTATAACATTACATTGTATGACGTTGAGGGTATTATGGTAATTAAGTAACATAAATGTGGCACCCTACGGTGGGTGTTACAACAGATCTCTCCAACGACAGAGCGTAGATCAAACACTCCTATGTACGCCGGGAGACAAAGGCCCCTACCATCCATTATGCCGAGAAAGAAAGGCCTCCACTAGAGGGATTGTTTGCAAAAAAAGGTAAATACTTTCAAAGACTTTGGAAAGAATAGGAAGATGGTTTTCACAGAGGACAAAACCCTCCTTGTGTGTGCAGAAAATTAATAGGAGGCCATTCTCTGGAAAATGAAAATATAATCACAAAGCAAAAAGTATGCAACAAAGGGAATATCAACTTTAATGCAAACATTCCCTATTTATAGAGAGAATGGAGCATTCCGATTGGTTCCAAGAAAGGCGAACCGATCGCATAATGGAAGCCACATATTAATGCTCCTCACTTTTGATTGGTCACGGGAGTAGCAAGCAGTTGGAAAATAGTACAAAACTAATATCCTCTTAAAGGATCTTTAAATCTGAATAAAGTCAAAGCAATAGTTTCCTAAGAAAGCTCAGCCTATTGCAAGGTGCGAGAAAAGATAAAAACCCATGTGAAACCATGCACGAGGGTAACAAAGGACACACCTCGGATGGTGAGATGGTAACACATGCCAACTTCGGAGGTACCCCATAATAATGAACCTCATCCCTTTTGGATTTTTAAATCTACTGCATGTCATGTGTTCTTCTCAAAATTGGTATCTTAACACTTAATTGTTCCACTTAAGCACCAAACTGAGGGCAACTGTTCTAAACCGTAATTTGGATTCGTAACCCGTAGACCAACCTGGTGTGCACATCTGTTGGGGCCTAGTGTCAACATCCTCAGCAGAGCTTGCTTATCATGAGATCCTGGTGATGTATGTTGTAACACCCTAATTCTAGATACTATAGTATATTATTAATATACTCAAGTAAATAGAATCAAGGGTGTTACTTATAAAATTAAACTTAAACATCACTTGTATAATAACTAACAGTGCGTAAATATACAAAGCCTTTGATAAATAATGAAGAAAACAAAAATAATTTTTACACAACTGGCAAGTTACTATAATATACAACATATGGCATATATGTACAAAAGAACTTAAGCAAGGCACGAGGGCATAAATACAAAACTAGTAAACTAATTACATTAGTGATATATATATATATATATATATATATATATATATATATATATATATATATATATAGTTACAAAATAGCTATGTTAAGTCCTCAATGTCTTCTTTCGCTCCCGCTTTGATCATTTACTATATTTACCATGAAAGTAAGAAATTGGGGTAAGAATCTAAAATTCTCAGTAGTAAGTTTATAAAACATGATATCTTAGTAAGTCTAACTATTATGGTTAAAAACAATTTATATAAATAATAAATGAAAAAGTGACGTAAGAAAATTTAATCTTTTTATTTTTGAGGTAAACCTTTTATTTAATTATATATATAAACAATACCGATATCTACATTGCATAATTCATTTCATATTAAAACAATTAACTTATATACTCTCAAGAGTACTTTTACCTTTATTCATTATATCTCACATTGCAACTACCTGTTAATATTATGTCATCATGAAAACATTTTCTCAAATGCACATTATATATTTAATGTCCTTTTTCTCACCATTATCACAAATCCTCCACAAGTAAACCATACTAGAAACATCCAGTTTCAATTAAATATTAAATGAACATAATCATGATTACTTAACATTCGATCCACGAAACACATTAAAATATCAAATAATCATTATTAAATTTCCATATAACCTTTACAAGTCCTATATTAAATTCTCAAATGTGTTTGTCTTGATGAAGCCCCACTTGGCCGTGAGCTCCATACTCATTTCTAAATCTAACAATTTAATCAATCAATCTTCATTGCATATATAGGATACACTCAATTATGATTGAGTTCTAACAACACTCAATATTTATTTTCAATCATATTTTAAACCGTATTCCTTATACTTTGGCAATTATCCGTTAACACTAACTTAAATTTCCTTTACATTTTTAAATAATTGGGCAACAATCCATTAATAATACTTAACCTACATAGTTAGATTAATTCACCTATGGCTATAACCTTTTCATTGTTAATGTCTTATTGGTGGCTAAGTCCACTTTTAATTATTATAGTGACAATTACTAATTTAATTACCATAAGTAGTTACTACCACCTTAGTTACCTTAGTGGCTACTACCACTTTAATTACTTTAGTAACTACTACTACTTCAATTACTTTAGTGGTTACTACCACTTTAATCACCTTAATGTAATGGGATATATAATCCTTCACAATCAAATTCATCAAAACCTTTAATCATTAAAATAGTATACTCGGATTCATGCTTCCCAAGGCCAAAAACAAACATTCTTTAAAACATTTTGATGTTAAAACTTATCAAAACTTTCAGCCCACACCATACAACTACCAATAAGTATTTTCTAACTATTAATTCACTTAAAATTATCATAAAAATCAACAAATGAAAGCCATATATATTTGATTTTAAAACATCGTATATTCAGCCTCAAACTACCTTAATCTAATCAATTATTTTCTAGTTGTCCTTGAACAACATCCAGTCATACATTTTTAACATCATTTAATCAAAATTTCAAGCAAACAATGAGCAAAAATCCCAGTTCAATTTAGGTAACATTCTGCCTTAACAAACGACCATCAATCAAGCTTCTAATTCAAACTCAAAGGCATTTAAAACTAAACTGCAAACAGTATAGCATTTAGCCTATACTTCCTGTCACCTTTTAAACCACCATTACAATTAATAAACATCATAAATTTGTCCCAAAAATAGTATACAACCATGGTCAACATCCATATCAAATAAGCATCCAAATTTTAATTTTAAAATAGGGCACTCAATTAAGAAGACATTCAAACAATATCAATGGGTCATTCATGTAACACCCTAATACAATTTCCATAAAATATGCAGAATATTTCAACAAAAATCGCATTAAACGTGTCACTTCTAAGAATACATATAATAAAATTCATAATAACCTTTACAGTTAATATAGAAAGCCTCAAATGATAAAAAGATCATATATACATACCTCACTAGCTAACAAGTCATATTGTATACATAAACGTTTACATACAACTAGAAAAGTAACAATATACAAACTGGTTCAAAAAGAAATAAAACTGTTAAACTAAGCCTTCTACTTCTTTTTTTTTCTTGCCATTTTTCTTTGAAGGGTCTCCACCTGGATTTACATGGAATACACAGGGGTGAGAAATCACAATTTCTCAGTATTCGCATACCAAGACCAGCAGTTAATCATTTACAATAAATAATGAACTGAACGCCTTAATATTCTAAATAATATAATATCTGAAAATTAATAACATCAAAAGATTGCTAATACAATCCTAAGATACTATCAACTAACAACCAACCAATCAATCGATCAAGCAATGATAACTACCCTTACAATTATCAAGCAATGATAACTACCCTTACAATTATCAATCAAGCAATGCTTTATGTTATAAGGAATGATTATGCTCAAACAAAGTTTTAATAGAATGATTATGCAATGTTAATGCAGGTTTTTAAGATTTGGAAAACACAAGCTACTTGTTTAATTTCCCAGAAACCTCTATCTCTCATATATACAAAGTAAGATAAGCTTAAAAGCCCAAATCCCACTTGGTAATAGGTAAACACCTTCCCTTCACCAATGCAAGAGTACTATTGTCACCCCCATACCGGTAACCCTGACCATAATAGCATACCTGCTACGAGAATCTAGATCAACACCTTGTTCTCTGACCATATGGTTGTGCACACCATGATAAGTTACAATACATAGGAAACTAACAAGTACCAAGTTTGAAAACCAAGTATTAAGAACTATCTCAATTCACAATTAAGACATATCACAAGATTCCCATAACCAAGTGACTATCCAATACTAATTGTAACACCCCAAAAATTTATAATTTTATGATAAATAGTCGTTTTATAATATTCATGATTTTTGTGAATTTTTTTACATTTTTCTAAGAACATAGAATATTCTAATATTATTTCTCATTTTGCGTGCACACTAAGCGTAGCCAGAGAAATGAGATATTTTCTCCGAGGACCTTGATCTGTAGAAATGTCGACGGGGGATCTTACTAAACCTGAGACTGGAACATGGTTTACGACGTTTTACGTTTTTCAAAAATTTTATCTGATAAATAAAAATCGTTGTGTATTTTATTATCTGTTGGATAATTAACACTGACTTCTATCAACTATAATAATTGTCCATTGGATAATAGCTTGTAGTATAAATCTCATCTTATCCAAAGGTAATTCACTTTATGTCAAATCAAATCACTTTTAATTCAAAAATAATGTATTTTAATCAAAGCTTCTCAAGGAAGCTTTGACAAAAAATGACTAAAATGCCCAAAACTTGTAGGAGAAGCTAATATCTCCCTCTCCTTCTCTCTTGATGTCGGGTAGGGACCTTAGGGGGAGCCAAAATTTTAGTTTTTGCTTTGTTATTCCTTACTCAAAAATCCTAACTCACAAAAAGCTATCAACTTTTTCTCTTCATTTTCTCTTCACCATTTTCTTTCTTCTTCTTCCTCTCTTCCTTTCTCTTCTCCATAGCAGCAGCCCCTCTTGGTGGCTATCTTCATTTTCTTGCTTGACTACCACCATTTCTACACTCCTCTTCTCATTCTAAACCTTTTCTCTTTAGAGATTTTCTTTTAAATCCATCATCTTCTTCACTTTTCTTTAAGAACAAAGCTTGAAGCTTTTGAGGGTTTGGTGGAGCTTTGGACGAAAATCACAAGGACCAACAAGGAGTGGATTTTCGTGTTCTTCCTTTAGGTAAGAGGGAGATTTACTCACTTTAACCTTTATTGGTGGTGAGGAAACTTTTAAGTGGCTGTTGATGGAGGATTCCATAATGGAATGCTCTCTTTGTATGCTTATTTTCATGATTATGTGCCTATTTGATTTATATGGAAATGTTAGTTGTTTTGAATGCCTTGATGTTGGATTGCTTGGATTGGATGAATGAAAAAATGTAGGGTTTCTTACCCTTTGGGAGGTCACGGTTTTGGACCACATTTGGGGGGTTTGAGTTTCATTTTGTGTGAATTAGAATTTAAGTAATTAGATGTTAAAGGAATTGATGCATGCAATAGAAGAAATTGATTGGATATTGGTTCTTGAGAGGCCATGGTTTCAAGGGTTTCTTTGACCCAAATTTTGTGTAATTAACCAAGACTTAGATAATTAGGAATTATGGATTCATAAAATGAAATTGTGGTTTGTGTTGAACCTTATATATGTATGTTGTTATTAAGAATTGATTATATGCTATTGTGAGTCCATGTATGGGACCAAAGACTTGTTGATATTTAATATGACCAATTTGTGGTATGTTTCATGAGAAGTATATTATTGATGAATATACATGATATGCATTGAGTCATCATGCATTTGTAAAAATCTGTTGGACTCTGTTGTTAAGGTGGTGCATGCCTAGGAGATTGAATTACACCTTAGTGTAGGTGCGAGCAGACTAAGTGTAGGTCATATTGTTGGCCTTAGGGGCGTCGGGGTGTGGGTTTCTCACAATAGACAGTGGTAGCTCCACTGGGGCCGTGGGATAGACCGATGCAAACACACCAACGATCCAAATAGAGACATTGTCTTATATCGCGATCTTGTTGAGAGTGCCATGTATAAGCCATGTTGCGCAAAATATTATTTTTATGATAAGCACTTTATTTTTAGGCTAACGAAATACTAGCATGACTCCCTGATCATTCTCTCTGAATGTTTATGTCTAGCTCCATGGAGTAGGATTTTGGTACCATATGCATTATGTATTGTCGGTCTCATATTTCTTCTAGCATAAGTGTTTATCACTATTAAATTGTTTACTTTTAATTGTTGAAATAATTATCTGATTGATAAATTGTTTACTGCCTGAGATACTGTTGTTATTTCTCTTTTATTGCTTATTTTATTATTACTGCTGATGTATATATGTACTATGATGTTATGTGGGCGTCCAGCACCGTTTTGTTTTCTTACTGCCATATTGGTATTGAATGCTGGGTGTCTCACCTCTTTCCTGTATCCTTGTATTTTTGTTTTATTTATATGCTTCTGAGAAGACATTCGCGAAGAAGGGGAAGCGCCTGAGTTTCTTGGTTTTTGGCCTGACTACGATTAAAGCTTGCTTGAAAATGTCGTCACGTCCGTAGAGATTTTTGGGATACACGAGGATGACCTTCCACGGAGGTCCTGATTGTTGGCATATAAACCTACGCAAGGACCGTTGCATTTATCATGGGGACTTGACGGTGTCATTAGCTTGGGGCTGCTATGACCCACCTATTTTTTATTTTACTACTTTTGTTCATTTAGAATTTTACCTACCTATCCGTGATCTGTGGGATGATCTCTATTACACCCCACAAGAGGATTCATTACTTTCTATTGCTCGAGCCTCTGCTCGAAATTCGGTTACTCCGATGATGATCTCATCTGATGAGGAAGACCCAGAGAAGGATCCCGCTACGGTTCCTTCTCGTCAGTCTTAGGGGGCTGGTACTATCAGTGGCTACTAATGACTATTCGTATATCTTTTTGAGAAGCCTAACGTTTTGCTATTTTGATGGGATGTAAATTTGTAAACATCTTAGGGTGGGTAAAGCTTTTTGCTTTTTGTATACTTGATGATGTAACTAAACAGACTTGATGCTATATATATATAATATGTGAATGGATGATTTTATTTCATGCCAATTCCTACTGTAACTATATTTATTAATCTCTCACTTAAACAAAAAAATAATAATATAATAATAATTTCAATACCCGATTACTATACATTTATGATTGAAGATGTTTATTTATATGTTAAAAATGAACCGGGTCTTAATTTGCGATTTAATTATTTTTCACATTTTATTTCATTTTATTATGGTGTGATGTTCCTTCTTCTCCTAGAAAAAGGGGCGTTACATTGTCTTGGTATCAGAGTCCCGATTTACATTTTCTTTTACGCCTTGTGGTTTAGACTATCTTGTTTGTACTGTGTGATTCTTTGTATTTGGTATTCCGAAAGAATGCATCTGACTTTTTCTTGTGTTTTGTATGGTTTGACTTGAAAAAAGATATGGCTCGTAGAGGAGATATGACTGCAGCAATCGAGGCGATACAAAAGATGGCTAAGGCCATGTTGCAACAGAACCAGCAGACTGCTCAACAGTAAGAGAGAGTTGCACAACAGTTAGAAGCTACTGCAGATGCTCAAAACTTGGTTGAATTTTGTCGCAACAACCCTCTGCAATTCAAGGGAGAATTTGATTCGGAGAAGGCTACTCTTTGGATTAAGGAGCTGGAGAAAGTCTTCAGAGGCATAAATTGTGCCAATGATAAGAAGGTGACTTATGCTGCGTTTATGTTGGTTGGGGACGCAGAAGACTGGTGGACTGGAGAACAGAGACTACTGGAAACTGAAGGTCAAGCAATTACTTAGGAGGTGTTCAAAGAGAAATTCTTGGAGAAATATTTTCCTGCAAGTGACAGGCATGTTAAAGAGATGGAGTTCCTTAGTCTGAGATAAGGGAACATGACGGTAGGTGAATACGCTGCAAAGTTTGAAAGCTTGTCAAGATTTTCAACTTATATCCAACATCAGCCGAACGAGGTGTGGAAATGTCGGAAGTTCGAAGAAGGTTTGGGGCATGATGTGAAGAGGGTTGTTATAACTTTGAGGATTGACCAATTTTCAGAGCTGCTTGATACGTGTCACCAGGTGAAAGACCTAGACCAAGCACGGGACACGAGGAACCATAACTTTGGGCCTTTTCGGTCCTAGAGAGGAGGTAGCAGCAGTGCTAATCGCTATCAGAAAAAGCCTTACTCAAGACCACTTGGAAACCAACAACACTTGCAAGGTATAAGTCCTGGTGGGAGTCCTGGTAGGACTAGTCAGACTACGACGTCTACACCAAGATGTTTGAAGTATGAAAAGGAACACTACACGAGGGATTGCACAATTAAGGGGAGTCATTTGCTTTAGGTGTGGGAAGCCTGGACATGTTTCCCGCGACTGTAACTAAGCAAAGACAAATCCTTCAGTCAATGCTGCAAGAACTGCGAAACCACAGGCAGGAGGTAGAGTTTATACCCTGAGTGGAGCTAAGGCCTCTAAATCTGAAGATCTCATACAAGGAGAAGGCATCATAGAGAGTAATCTTTTAACTATACTGTATGACTCTGGGGTAACCCATTCTTTCATTTCCTATGACTGTGTGAAACGACTTGGTTTACCTGTGTCTTCTTTGCCTTTTGACTTAACTGTTTCAGCCCCTACTGCTGAACCGGTTGTTACCACCAAGGTCTGTTTAGATTGTCCTTTAATTGTTGAAGGTCGAATCTTTTCTGTTGATTTGATCTGCTTCCGTCTTTCCCAATTAGACATAATCTTAGGAATGGATTGGTTATCTTCTAACCATGTCCTGTTAGATTGTTCTAGTAAAACCATAGTTTTCCCTTTGGATGAGAATTCTAGATTTTTGATGGCCAACCAAGTAAAAGCTTTCTTAAAAGAAGGAGCTCAGGGATACATGCTATTGTCTTTTTTAAAAGTCGAGAATGAGGCAGATGTGAACACAATTCCATTGGTTAGAGAGTTTTCTGAAGTTTTTCCTAAAGATGTACCTAGTTTATCGCCGGAGCGGGAGATCGAATTCACCATTGACCTTGTACCTGGATCTGGTCCTATTTCTATAGCGCCTTACAAAATATCACCAGCAGAGCTAGTTGAACTCAAGAAGCAATTGGAAGAACTCTTGGAGAAACAACTCGTTAGACCTAGCGTGTCGCCATGGGGAGCGCCAGTATTGCTAGTCAAGAAGAAGGATGGTACTTCGCGATTGTGTGTGGACTATCGCCAGTTGAATAAAGTCACAATCAAGAATAAGTATCTATCTCCAAGGATAGATGACTTGATGGATCAATTGAAGGGAGCAGCGGTGTTTTCTAAGATCGATCTGTGATCGGGCTATCATCAGATTAGAGAAAAGGGGGAGGATATTCCCAAAACAGCTTTTCGTACTCGTTATGATCATTACGAGTACCTGGTGATGTCATTTGGTGTGACGAATGCACCTGACATATTCATGGACTATATGAAGAGAATCTTTCGTCTTTATTTGGACAAATTCGTTGTTATCTTCATCGACAATATCCTGATCTACTCTCAAAATCAGAAGGATCATGCTGAACACCTCAGCATAGTTCTTCAAATTCTGAAGGAAAAGGAGTTGTACACCAAGTTGGCAAGGTGTTAATTTTAGCTGGGTGAGGTCAAGTTTTTAGGCCATGTGATCTTGAAGGAAGGAATTGTTGTAAACCCGTCAAAAATGGAAGCTGTTCTGCAATGGGAAAGGCCAAAGACAGTGACAGAAATTCAGAGCTTTGTCGGATTGGCTGGATATTATCGGAGATTCATTGAAGGATTCTCTAAAATATTATCATTTACAACAAATAATGAACTGAACACCTTAATATTCTAAATAATATAATATCCGAAAATCAATAACATCAAAAGATCGCCCATACAATCCTAAGATACTATCAACCAACAACCAAAAAAATCAATCAATCAAGTAATGACAACTGCCCATATAATTGTTAATCATGCAATGATTTATGTTATGAGGAATGATTATGCTCAAACCAAGTTCTAATAGAATGATTATGCAATGCTAATGCAGGTTTTAAGATTTGAAAACACAAGCTACTTGCTTAATTTTCCAAAAACCACAATTTCTCGTATATACAAAGTAGGATAAGCTTTAAAGCCTAAATCTCACTTGCTAATAGGTAAACACCTTCCCCTCACCAATGTAAGAGTACTATTATCACCCCCATGCCGGTAACCTTGACCACTATAGCATACCTACTACGAGAATCTAGATCAACACCTTGTTTGTTGGCCATATGGTTGTACAAATCATCTAAGGTCACAATACATAGGAAATTAGCAAATACCAAGTTTGAAAACTAATTATCCAAGCCACATTTAAATACTAGAGCATAGGAACCTTAGCCTCACTTATCCAATAAAGGAAGCAAGATTCATATCTCCAGCTAAACAGTATCTAGAACATCACACAATCACTCACAAGTGATTTAGAAGTCAGCCTCATGATGACCAAAGTTCTAAACACTAACCTAGGCGTTCTATCACACTTTGAATGTCTAAACATTTCCCAAACTTTTCATATATGCAAGTTGATAATTCTCCCTAAGAAATATCTCCAGAAGTGTCTCATTACACCTAAAAAAGACTTGCACAAATGATCCCATTAAGAAAAACTCAGTTTTTCCATAAACAGGGAACTTGTAATCAATTACGCCCTTGTTGTAATCGATTACAACAAAGTCAGAAACTTGGTAATCGATTACACCCTTGTTGTAATCAATTACAACAAATTCCAGAACCCTGGTAATTGATTACACTCACCTTGTAATCAATTACATCCCTTCCAGAGGCTTTGTAATTGATTACATCAACCTTGTAATCGATTACATCAAGCATAAACATGGTTCTGCAGAATTTTACAGAACATGGTATTGTTCCATTGGAACAAATCACGGATTTTGATCACTTCAAACCAGTTTCTAGGTAATTTTAAGTTCCTAACAAGTTCACTAACATGAAAGAAATACAAAACACCAATTGATTTCACCAAAAATGGATCCAAACACAAAAATCACCCATCAAAATCCCAAATCCTACACTTTTAGCATTTTAGGTCTAAAATGGATAGTTTTGGTTTCTAATCCAAACTTTTTTTATAAACAAGTTATAATTCATATTTATAACTCATCCAAGTAAGAAAATCACACAAAGCACCACAAGAACTCAATTTAGCATATTACACCTCAAATAGGCCTAACATGGAAAAATGAGGGAAAAGATGAAGTTGAGCTCAAGAACCCCTACCTTGAGTTCCTCATGCTTCTATGGTGATGGAGATGATGATGGAAATGATCATAAATCTTCAAGCTTTCCTTTCCCTTTAGCTTTCCTCTTCTTCCCTTCCTTCTTTTCTCCTTTCTCTTCCTTCTCTCTTTGTTCTATTTTCAGCCATAGAGAGTGAATGAGAAAATAAGAATGAAGGCTTGAAATATCATATAAAGAGTCAAGAAAGCGGGCTAGTAACCATGGATGGCATTATGACCATTAATCCAAACACGGATACTTCTCGATTTGCTAAAAACACCCAACTTTAGCTAAATCAATTTTTCCTAGTTCCAACAATTTTAAAATAAATTATATGATTCATCAAAAATATTGTTGCACTAAAACCATCATTTTTCATATCTGCGACTAGTCATTTTGACTTTAAATAGACAATCAGTATGTCTAAAAATACTAAACTGACTCCAAAAATTCTCAAACTTTAACCACATCACAGAATACACATTTGTGACTTAGAAATAAATTATCCACACTTATTTCCATTAGCTAAGCAAATTATGTATCTGGGTCATTTTAAGTTATTTTTCACCTTTCAACTTGCAACAAAGTGCCTAAACTAACTCAGATTGTCACAAAATTAAACAGGTATATTAAGCAAGTATTAAGCTATCATTGTAACTATTTACAAGTCTAACATGTTGAAGAGGATGTTACAATTCACATCACTAAAATCATTACAACTTCAACATAAATCTCATTAAAGTTTAAATAACCAATCAAATTTAGCTCTTAACTCAAATTAGCCATTAACATTGGAGCCTCAACCTTAATCAAATTTTACATATTTTCAATTAAAATCTAAATAAACAAAATTTGAATCAATGCAAAGTAAAACCAGTAGAATCAAAGCAAGGCAAAATAATTAAGAGAACCATACAAAAACTAAAAAAAAAACCTTTTGGCTTCAGTTCTAACTGTGACTTGGTGTAACTCCATGGACCAGATTTCCAACTCAAAATCAAAGAGGAATATGAGCAAAATGTTAGCAAAGAAACACCTACCTCATGATTTTCCTTTATACCCTTTGATTCTTCAAGCTTTTCCCTCTCCATCTTCCTCTTTTTCTTTCATTTTTCATGCCCTATACCTCTGTTTTTACAGCCCACAAAGACAAGAAAGGAAAAGTGAGTCAGAATCAAAGGAGCAAAAGGGGAAGAAAATGGTCATAATAGACCAGATCTAGCAACGAAAGCGAACCAACGTGAACGGAGGAGTAACCGAACGGCAACGAGAACAAACGACCGAACGACATCAAGAGCAGACGGCTGAACAGACGTCCGAGCTATAGTGTGAATGAATGGCCGAGAGAGGAGCGACGGTGCGAGCGGACGAACAGCGAGAGAGCAGCGAGAGGGACAAGTGGGTGAAGGACCACGAGAGAGAGAAAGAAATATCCCTATTTTCTCTTCTTTTATGTTAATGTCTCGGTCTCCCCCTCATATCTTCTTTCTTTTTATTTCTTTTCTTTGTTTTCTCTTTCATTTGTTTCTTTTTTTTTTTTTTTTGGTCAGATGACCGTGAATGAGGGAGGGAAAAAAAGAGAAAAATATCTCTCCATATAATCACGAGAGTACGGGGATGGTGAGGAAGGAAAAATGAAAAAAAGAAAAGTGAAATCTAGCAGATAAATTTTTATCTGTTAAATATACTTTAATTTCTTATAAATGAATTTTTTAACCTCTATAAATATTAAAAAAAAATTTAAGATTTCTTGCACTTTTAAGTTTTATTTTTTCATAAACACTTGTGTACACCTTTGTCAGACACTAAATTTTACTATTTATTCCTGTCTAAATTAAACCTTATGAAATTAAATTTATAAGCATTCAAGTGTCCATCTAAATTTGTTTCTATTCTCAAATTAATTTTTATTCCTCTATTTTATATTTAGTCTCTCTCATATGGGTTTCTAATCCATTTATCTGATTAGTTTCATCTGTACACATTATCTTAGTGTCATTAAATGTCAAATTAACTTATCTGATCTTTCAAAATTGCTTATAACTCATTTCAATTCTTTATGACTTAGGAATAAATTTATCATATTTATTCTCATCACTTTAGCTATTTAATCTAAGTTCTGGATTATTTTGAGTTATTTCTCATATTCAGTGTTATAGATTTACGCTCAATTCATTCCAAGAAGTTTCCAAAATCATTAGAGACTTATTAAGCTACTATATTCCTGATTAATATCATTAAATTGGAGAGGATGTTACATATGCCAGACCCCAGTATCTGATAGTAACAGTTTTACCATGAGATCTGCATAATAGATAAATCTCCATGATATCATTTGATTATCAATCATGATCTTACGGAATAATAGCATCATAACTACCATATCAGTATTTCGATAATATAGAGATTCTCTATAACTAAATAAAGAATATATTTTCTCCTGCTACTATTACGAGAACGTATCTCTCTGTTATGAGAATGTATCTATCTAACCTCTATAAATATCATGCTAAGTCACCCTAATCAAGTATCTTGTATCTTATTGCATAAGCTCTCTTTGTGTACTACTTGACTTGAGCGTTAGAGTCCCTTTACAAATATCAATCCCCTAGTTCAACATACTCTGCTATAGTTGTGTGAGAAGAAAACCATCTTAACATACCTATTTCAAGTATCCCTCTAAATCCACTTCAAAATACCTTCTGCTACTGTAATGTTCAAAGGTGTAAAGAACATAATCTGGGCATGATGTAGCCTAATTTCATTTGTGTGCATGTGACTTCGACGACAAGATGACTAACAGAAATCTGCAAGAATGTATTGGGACTTGCGACAAACTGATCAAGCCCACCTCTTTTATTTACGTTTTCAGTTCCATTGGTTTACTTATCTATCTTCTGAATTCTAGATTCTAGAGCACTACTGATACTTTATGCTCTAGTTCCTTACAGAAGAATATTCAGATGCACATGTTTAACAATTTTGTTATTTGCAAACCACAATAATTGTACTACCTTTACATTTTTCGTGTTCAGAAAAAGAATAGAGAAAAAAGTGTTAAAATATGTATTTTTCTTATTTTATCATTCAAAAAAAGTGTAACAATAATATAATAAAAATAGTATGCAAATAACATTTTTGCATCTTTAATATCAACTTCCGTTGAATCCGTTCATTTGTAAAGTCATTTATAACACAGAATAAACTCATTGGACACCACTTAGAAGGTCAGTGGCCTTAAGTCCTTTCGCTTCACCTAACATTGGGGCCTTGCTCAAGATTAAGGAACATGGTAAAAATATGGATCCGTGGCTTCTGTAAATGTCTGTAGAGTGTTTCAATTCCGAAAAAAAATTGTTTGTTAAATTTCTCTGGAGCCAAGAGACTAGTTGGCCTGTTTCTGTCAGTGTTTAAGTTAAAGGTAAGATCTTTAACCTGCACAAAGATAATTCCCCTGAAGAAACTTATTGTTCGCAGTTTACTGACTTCAAAGAGTGGATGGATATTTCAAGAAAAAGGTTATACAATACAGCTGAGATTGAGCTGCCAAGAATTTATCCCAGTGGACCAGAAACCTTTTGTCAAAACATATGGATAAGTAACATAATATAACAAAGAAAAAGGACCATCAGAAACTCCAATTATATATACATAATCAGAAGAGTGATATAACATATAGATCATGTGAGATTCAATTCACAATGGCCTGTTGAACAAACTGGTTGAATTACACAATAGACTCAAGTAAACATGCTAGGATAAAAACAAGCCAATTCCTAATCATCACTAAACGACTGAAGCTGCCTCAAGAAGGGAATCTCTGTTAACTTTATGAGATTCTAGGACACTCCTCGCAGCTTCCATGACAACATGGCTGTTCACATAGTGATGGCGGCAGACTGGCATGTAGACATCAGCCCCACCAATTAGTTCAGTCTCTGTCTCTTCTGTCTTCCTCAAAGTAAAGAAGGCACGTTTGCCACATAGTTCACAACGAGCTGTCAACTTAGTTACAGTATCAGCAAGTGGTATGATGTGAAGCACTGAGCCAAAGCTTCTCCTTAAGAGTAAAACAACCACCATTAGAAAGGTAAGCTGAAAAAGAATTTCAGAAAAACAAAATACTAAAAGCCACAATGATTTATCTCTGAACAGTACCTCAGGTAATCACCATCCAGGCCTGCGACAATGACAATTTTACCATCATCATCAGCAGCCTTGCAGCAAAAATCATATAGGTCCTCAAAAAATTGAGCCTCATCTATACCAATCACATCCAACTGCATCAAAAACACTGTAACACATTCAGCAAACATTATATAAATAAAAAATATCACATCTATATAAAAAGGTACATTACTTTATCAACTACGAAGTTAAAGCACCAAACTTCATTTGAAATGTACCTTCAATAAGTAAAATACTACTGCCAATCATTCTATATACATCCCTTTCTAGGAAAAATAAATTATATTTCCCTAAGTTGCACCATACCCTTAAGCTTCATCTCAACAAAAAAAGAAAAAACCTTAAGCTTAATTATAGTCAACGCAATTTGTCTCGCATATCAGCGGATAACAAGGACAAGCATTGTTGAACTTACTATAACTTTTTTGTGAACCTTTTCTTTTGGAGAAATACTTATATAAAACTTATTAACACAAATTGTATGAATTAAACCAATCAACAAATGACACATTGTCACTTTTAATATAAAATAATTAATTGACACAAAAATCTATAATATTATTAAATATTGATTGATTTAGTCTGCACAACTGAATAAACAAATTCTTTTTCTTCTTTTGACAACTTCACCTTAAAATCCCGCAGTTCAGCACATTGTAATCACAATTCACAGCCTCCATCGTTTATTCTCCATAACTACTTTACCTTTGAAATGATTAGACCAAAACCAAAGTTATACAACTTAAGACATGGAAGTAGCCAATATCAAATAAAAAGTATACCTTCACATGGCAAGAAAATCAACAAGACAATTGCGGGGGACCATTATTCACATAACCAAAGAATAAAACATTAATTAAAATAATTGCTAGAAAGTTGATATTACCTTCAGATAAGCATCATCACCATATTTTTCTCTAAATGACAACAGATCTGGCAATGCCCAGCAAGGAAATTTAATCCCATCATGCGTCACAACCGAGTCAATTGCATATCTTGAATCCTTGCTTGATTTTAACATGGCCACATTTCTTCACATCATAAGATAATTAAAAAAAAAAATTAGCCCAAGTACAACAACATTCTTCAAATCACGTTAAAGAATCAAATTTTATTTTATTTGGGGTAAAGGTATTTTAAAAAAAGAAAAACAACAACTGCTACAAAATACGCAACCATCGATTGCTTTACTTGAACCAAGATTATTTGAGAGTTCAAAACGAATTATTGGCTTCATAATTCAAGATATAATTTTAGAATCAAACGAAAAAAAAAAAGGAAAAAGAAAAGAAAACCAGGGAATTCACGAAAAGAAAGAGACCCTAGGAATTTATTACCTGCCATTGTCAACCTCGGATTTAATACGACGAAGAAGGGCAGTAGTTTTCCCAGCGAACATCGGACCGACAATAACATGGACCTCGCCGGAAGCACAACCAGCTGACTGAGAACCATCTTTGCCACTGCCGAAGGGAATGGGGTGTCTGAAGGAAGCCATTGATGGGGTCAGAGAAAGGAGTTTGGAATCTTTGAAAAGATGGGAATTGAGAAATGTTGAGAAAAGGGGCTTTGGGTTTGGGTAGGTAAGATGGGAAAGAACAGAGCTCATGGATGTAATATATATAGGGGAATTTGGGGGGTGGCTTTGCTTTTGAGTTGAGTTTTGATTTTGGGAGGTTGAACGAGTTGAAAATGTGGAGGGAAACAAGAGATTTTGAAAGACAAAGGGGATTTGGAGGGAAGGAGACATGAAAAGTTGTAAAAAAATGGTTATTTTATTGTGTCTGGTTAAGCACCCTTTCGGACATATCAGGGGGATGGAGTAATTGACCAATTTTGAATCTTAGATGGTAAAGGACGTCCAGCAAGACGGAAGTGAAAAAAAAAAAAAACAAAACGTACAATTTATTCATTATTTTATTAGATCATATGCAAGAAAAAAATTCTTTAAAAGTAAGTAAATAAAGGTGTATATATTTTTAAATTATTAATGTGATGAAATTTTAATGTATTTTAAATTAAATTAAGAGTGAATATAACTTTATTTATTTATTTTACATACAAAATTATTTTAGAAAAATTTATAATGATAAGTGGACTTTTTTTTTCATTATTATGTGAATGACTAATATAAAGTCCAAAAGGATGGAGATCTAAATTATTGAATGACCTAGTAGTAAATCATATATCAATCAAATATTTGCAACCAAAAAATATATTTCAATCAAATAAGTGTTAACTATGAAAAACAAAATTAAGTAAAAATTTAATTATGAGTATAATATATTTATTTTTAGGAAAAATCAATTATGAAAAAATTGTTGGTTTTGACATATTAATCAAGAAATGATTTTTAGATAATGAATTTTTTTGGATTGCATGTCTCACCTTAGGCTAGATTTCGGTTTTATGCTAGAAGGGAACGTGATACTAGTCCTGAGAGCTGGAGAACTAGCTTGTTTCTGGAAGATTTGGAGTCACTCTACCTTTCATTGGATTTCATCTTGAGGTAGATAGTTAAGAAGGCCCCATATAAGATGGACTCGTATAGTTTGGGTCTATCAAGGGACCAGTATGTCCTAGTCATTAGATCTGAAGAAAAAAAATGGATGGTTGGGATTAAAGACATATAACTTGTTTAGAAGGTAATCAAGGAAAATTTATATTTGTAGATCAGTTCTTCTTTTACATATGTTAAACTTTTCCACCATCGCATATTAGTCAACCCATCACCCCTCGCAACCATCCTTGACACCTAGGCCGAGCCAGATCCCACCACTGCGCCGTAGCTCATTGGGCCTCAGTCATGTTCCATTGCATCCGTCGTTTGCCTCCGCCATTATGACCAGATCGCATCCTACCATGGCCGTAAACCAAAATTGTTCCCTTTTTCCCCTTGTCATCACGATCTTGCACCACCCAACAACATTGTCTGGCTCCAATCTTTCTTCTGCACACACTCACGCACCTAGCTCTGAACTAGAGCTTCATTCAAAGCACCCATAGAGAAGAAGTGAGGTGGCCAGAGTTTTCCCTTTCCTCTTTACCACAACTGTAAAATCCATCGTAATATATTAGCCTTAATAATGGTTATAGTAACTTATTAATCTTTATATGAGTCACCTGTTAATTCTGGTGATTTTTTGTGTTGGTTTGAGCATAATGCTCTAATACAAAACATGGAAAATAGCCTAGAAATTAGCATAGAATAATTAAACGATGAAAATAAATATGAAAAAATTATTTCTAGGTCATAAATAATTAGAATGAATTATGGTAATTTTGGGGGATTAAATAAATTAGTTTGGTATTTTTAATAAATAAAATAAGTGTTTAAAGATTAAAATTAAATAAGAAAGTAGTTCAAAAAATTATGAAAATTTATGGAGTTATTAAATAAAGGATGAACTTTATTTTAAAAATAATTACAGATTAAGGCAGATACCTGTAAATAAATAAAGGTTAGAGCAAATACATATTAGTTACTTCCCTAAAGTTATATTAACCTAAGAAAAAGTAATAGAACATAATAGCTATTAAATGGTGTATATAAGAACTTAATGGGATACTAGAATTATTTACAACACTTGTGAAAGCTAGAAAACTCATTAGTAAAAGTTCAAAGTGTAACATCTCTTCTAAATTAAATATGACAGTATTTATTTTGTATTTTGTATTTAATTAAATTATTATTAAGGGATGTATGTGACATTAAAAATTTTTGTGTACCAAGGACATACATGGAATTAAAAAATTTTATATACAAATTGAATTATTTAATTATAGCAAATCCAAAAGACTGACAGAGGATTTTCTAGAATGCTAAAATTTCTCAAAAGACATTTATAAGATAAGTTAGATAGAATTAAGAAAAATTAAGTAAGATAAAGTTTTAAAAACCCTAAGTAACTAAGTTAACTAATTAGTTAGTAACTTAGTTAGTTTATGGAACTAGATTAGTAACTAAGTTAGACTAATTTGGTTGGACTAACTAAGAGTCATCATAACTTAACCATGGATGCAACACCCACCATAGGGTATCACATTTTATATTACTTATTACCAAATTACTTCCCACGTTAAAATATATTACTTAATCAAAATAAGAGTTGTAAAAGTTCTTAATATTAATAAAATAAACTTAGCAGAAAATAAAAATATTAAACATCACCATAAATAATTTACACCATATACATTACATAAGTATTGTCAAATTTATTTATATACAGACCAGGTTCTCAAAAGTTTTTGAACATTACTGCATTATCATACTTGCCCAAGTACATCTAGACAACAGAACCCTCAGACGGGTCCTCCTTGGCATCAGCTTCAGATCCCTCAGAAGGTAGGAATCCAATTTGACGTGTCGCCCTACGGACTGGTGTCCGAGTAGACGATACAATGCTTATCTCAGTTGGGACATGGTAACGACTGCCCTAATATTGTCGAATAGATAAAAGAAATCCTACATGTACATATATAGTAACAGAAAAGAAAGGATCTTCATGAAAGATTCTACTCATATTCACTGTCAGATGTCCCTGATAGATAAGTCCCTCCTCATTGGGACTAACACGCCACGCACCAGCTCCTCCATGAAACTGCAGTCTGACATACCCAAAGAAACTTGACTGGGTTGCCATCAAATCAGAACTCAGCTTCCTCGGTAGGAATCTATTCCTCTCCGCCTTCTTGCTCAGTACTTTGCTCAGCGTCTTTACGAAATATAAATACAATACAAGAATAGGCATAAAAAGAGGTGAAAATATCTATGTCAATACCAACATGGTAGCACAGAGATAACACAGACATTACATCATACAAATATATCATTTGTTAATACCGATATAATAAACAATAACATAATCATTCTATTCAACATTCATCAACGTTTGACTGATACTCTATCATTAAATATTCAAACATGTCCAAGTTATGCATATGCTCATTGACTCTTTTTCCTACTCCATGGAGCTAAACTCAGGTCAGAGAGATTGATCCCCAAGATCTATCTATACCAATATGCCTCAGACCACGTGCCATAATTCTCATAAGTGTTTGCACATCTAGCATGTACACGACAGTCTTTACCAGATCTTGATTAAGAATAGTGTCTCGGTCTGGATCGTCGGTGTGTTGCATCGGTCTAATCCACGGAACAAAAGAGCTACCAACTGCCCATTGTAGACAACCCGCACCCCGAGGCCCCCAAGATCAACAAGTGACTTACACTACGCATATCGCACCCACTTAAGAGGTGTAAGCCTCTCCTAGGCAATTAGCCTTAACATAGTCCATCGGACTTTTTCCAATGCATGCTTAATACATACAAACTATTCTCAGTTCTGTTGGTTATGGCTTCTGAATACTCAAGAAGGGGGGGTTGAATTGAGTAATAAAACTTTTTGAAACTTATTCCCCTTTTTGCAAAAACTGATTGTTTTCTTTAATTATAAAAAAGATTTTGTCAACCAACAAACCAAAATGTGTTTTTGCAAGATATATTACAATCAAGACTTGAAACTTAAAAAGAATATTAACAGTAATTATGATTTCAGATATGAACAAGATTATAAACTAATCAAATCATGCAAACATCCCTAACATATTGATTAATTCAAATAATCTACAATAAAGCATATAAAGAGTTAAGGGATAGAGAAAATTGCAAATCGAGTTTATCCTGGTTCAGCTACCTCCTCTGGTAACCTACATCCAGTCCACACACCACTGTGAGTTTTATCCACTATTGAAAATCAATATACAAGATTCTTTACACAAGCTTCACTTCTGGATTCCTTCTACCCAAATGACAACTTATCAAGTCAAAGCAATCTTGCAATTCCCACAAGAATTCCTTCTATTCTTGCACAGCACCAAGAGTCCCTTCTACTTTTGATTTCATCAGCGAGAGAACATTCTCTCTTATCTCTCTTTTACAAATATGAAAAGATTGAATCAGATTCTAAAATCATATACAACAATTTGAAGTTCTACAGAAAAGAATACTCTGTTTTCTTTCAATGAAAAGCTCTCACAGTATTTTTGTGGTTGATCTCAAATTTCAAATTAATTGTTATTGTGAAAGTGTTTGCCAATGTCCTTATATAGGTATATGACAAAATAAATCCGTTGGACACACTTTACAAGTCAGTTAAGATCAAAACAGATTCATCTGAAAAATTCTGTTATCAGTCAATCGATTAGTATACAGATGTATTAAACAAAATTTCACTTTTATAACATGTGTACATCGATTGCCTAATCGATTGTGTTCTTGGAAGTTCTTGATTCTTGATTAATACACACATGAGTACATCGATGTTGTTCTTGAAACACATTCGTATTTTCAGCACAGAAGTTTATACATCGATTACCTAATCGATTGTATAACTATATCAAAAAGTTCTTGCTTCTGTTCTGGTTTATACATAGAAGTATCAATCGATGTACAGATGCAAAATTGCATACTGATCAAATAAGTTCAGAATCAATCGATGTATACATAGATGTATAATCACTTATACACAGATGTACACTAAGATTTTCATTAAGTTCGTAATCAATTGATGTATACATAGATGTATTACATTTATACATAGATGTACACTGAGGTTTTCATTAAAAGTTAGTTAATTAACGGAAAGTACATTGATGTACACAACAAACTTAATAATTAACCTTTTTCATTCTTAATCTATTTTTACTTTTGAAAATCATTTTTACTTATTTGAGAGAGCTTAATTAGAGAATTAAACAAAGTCTTTACAAAAAGATTCCTAATGGTCTTCATTGAATTCCTTCTTTATGATGCTCCTTCTTTAAGTTTTCCTTCATGATCCTTGATCCTTTGCATCCACTGTTCTTGCTTCATTAAATCTCATTAATAAAATCAAGCTTGGCAAGTAGTTAGTGAATCAAAGTAATAATCATGTTAAGTTTAGTCATTAATCAAAACATACTAGAGGCATTTATCCATAAACTCCCCCGTTTTGATTGATGACAAACTTACCATACATAACATGTTTATCATTCAAAATATCTTAGGAAGTAATTAGAAATATCAGAGTAAATATTAGAGTAATTAAAAATGCAGCAGTTGTTCACCACTTACTCCCCCTGTCTAATTGACAGTTCATATCATTTGAACATGTATAGGATCATTGCATCATTATTTAGTAGTATGGTACTCATTCTTCCCCTTTGTCATTATCAAAAAGAATATGTATGGGAGATTTAAAGTATTTAAAACAGGTAATATATGATAAATTTGATCATTCAGTGATATCAGCATAATCAAAACAAATTATATTCATCATTGTTAAAAAAAAATACTAACATCATTCTAAATACACACAAGACACCCTAAGATCTAAACATCTTCATTGGTCCTTGGTTCTTCAGTGTGTGTTGAAGCTTAGGTTGCTTGCTCTTCAGGATTGCCTTCCTCTTCAGGTGCAGCAGCAGCAGCAGCTTCTCTAGCTATATTCACAACATCTTCAGAAGTTGGATGAACTTCCGGAGGTGCAGTGATGGAAATACCTAAATGTTGGTGCAGAGTGGCCATTTGGCCTTCCAATTTATTTAGTCTAAGACCTAGATAGTCAATAGACTGTTTCATCACTATATGGTATTTGGTTTGCCTAACCTCAAAACTTTGAAACATTTGGAGCAGCTTGTCTATCTTGCTGTCCATCTCAGAGTTGTCCATAGCAGCTCTTTGTTCTTCACCAGCTGTCCTAACCCACTCTCCATTAGCTTTAGCAAACTTCATCTTGCTAATGGTTCCTTTACCAAACTTGTGAGTTGCCTCCCTAGACCGAAACTTCTCTTCATTGTCCAAAGAGACACCAAAATGTTCTAGTAACCTCACCACAAGTCCAGGATCGGGTAGGGTAGCTCCACTAATTTTACAATCCAGCATGTGTCTAGCAATTATGAAGTTCCAACTCATCTGCTTCCTCTGTATCATAGCCTAGAGTAGCAAAATATCATTATTTTGCAACACTGCATGATTACCAGATCTAGGTAATAGCATCCTACTCAACATATATTGCAGGAGCCTATGTTGAATGTGCATAGAGCTGATGTTGATCAGTCTTCCTTCTGGTGCATTTTCAATTAGAAACACCTTCTTTGCTTCTTCCCTATCAAAATTCTTAATCCATACACTGTCAGGTCCAGTGCCAACATGATTACTTCCCTTGTAATCAAGTCCAGTAAATTGAGCAAACTCAACAAAAGTCATCTCAATTTTTGTGTTCTTCATTTCAGCAGAAAATCCATCATTATCCATCTCAAAAGTACAGTAAAAAGCTTTGATTAATATAGGATAAATATCACTCCTTATTTACAGAAATTGACTCAGATTATATTCCTCTAAAATCTTGTGAAATGTGAATTCATTTTCCTCAAAGTAATGGAAATCTACAGTCCTAGCCTCATGAATGTCCCTATTCTTGAAGTCACTCTTGTAACGCATAATGTGTTCCTCATCAGAAAAATACCTTTTGAGAAGTTCATTCTCAGTGACTCCTTCATCATCATCTTCTTCTTCTTCTGTCCTTTTTCTCTTCTTTTGAGCAGTCTTCTTCTTGGGTGTTTCCTTCACCACTTTCTTCTTCTTCTTCTCTTGTTTCTTGGGTGCTGGTCTTGAAGATTCAGCAACCTTTTTCCCTTTATCTTGTATCTTCTTCAAGCTTTGGATTGGAAGCTTGTCAATCCTTTGAGAAGACTGGGCTTTCTCAGTTGTTTTTCTTTTAGGGCGTGTAGGGGTTGCAATGAGTGAAACAGAGTGAGAAGAGGAGGATTGAGTTGAGGAGGAAGACGTGGAGTGAGAGGGAACAAGTGTAGAGGGTTGAGGTTGTTTCACACGAGCCATTGGAAACGATTTCGAGCTCTGCTAGGGTTCGTATGAGTGATATTTGGATTTAAGAAAGTGAAAGATTTGGAGGGAAGGGTTGAAATTTATAAACCCAGATTAATCAATAGATTTCCTAGTCGATGTATTAAGGAGTTTTTCCTCCAGTACACACGTGCTAATCGATGTACTTAGCATTAGGATTTTAATTTTAAACTAGATACATCGATGTATTAATTGATGTATAAGCTAAGTCAGAGTATCAAGTTCTGAATACTTGAACTCAATCGATGTGTGAATCGATATATAAGCAATTTTAGCATACACCATCGATGTATAAATCGATGTATAAGCAATTGCAGAAATTCTAACAATTTCAGTATGCATATAATTGATGTTCAAATCGATGTATCCTTAAGTTCAGAGTATCAAGTTCAGAAAACTTGAACTCAATTGATGTATATGATAAGTCAGAGAGACCTAAATTTTGAAACTATTATACAATCGATGTTTCAATCGATGTATAAGATACCCTGTACCTATTTTATCAAAATAATTGATTGAGCAATCGATGTATAATGACTTCTAGTATTTATTTCATTAAATGAATCGATTTTCTAATCAATGTATAATGACTTCCAGAGAGTCATGTTTTCCAATTTGTGTAGTCAATCGATATTCAAATTGATGTTCTAATTATTTTAAAACAACAATATTTGTATCAATCGATTATCTAATCGATGTAAAGACACTTAAAATGAATTTATACGTTTGTACATAGATTACCTAATCTGTGTACCAACATTTTAGATTAAGCATTTTGTCTAAATAAATCGATTGTGTAATCGATGTACAGGCATCAAACATCTAATTATAATGCATTTAACATTCAAAACATCAAACATAGGTAGGATCAATTATTCCTAACTCTCTTCTTATGTAGAAAAAGCTTTCTTTAGCCAATGGTTTAGTGAAAATATCAGCTAATTGCTTAGATGTATCTACATATTCAATGATTATATCTCCACTTTGAATGTGATCCCTTATGAAATGAAGTTTTATCTCAATGTGTTTGGTTCTTGAATGCATTATGGGATTCTTAGTGAGATTTATAGCACTAGTATTATCACATTTGATTGGTACTTTTTCTAAGAAAACACCATAGTCCATAAGTTGTTGTTTCATCCAAAGAATTTGTGCACAACAACTTCCTGTTGCAACATATTCTGCTTCAGCAGTGGACAAAGCCACACTAGTTTGTTTCTTACTAAACCAGGAAACTAATGAGTTTCCCAGAAGGTGACAAGTTCCACTAGTACTCTTCCTATCTAACTTGCATCTAGCAAAGTCAGAATCAGAATATCCTACTAAGTTACATGTTGATCCTTTAGCATACCATAAACCCATTTCTTTAGTTCCTAATAAGTATTTCATAATCCTTTTTAAAGTAGATAAGTGTGATACCTTAGGATCAGATTGATATCTAGCACACATACAAACACTGAACATTATATCAGGTCTACTTGCAGTTAAATAGAGTAAAGAACCAATTATACCTTTGTACTTGGAAACATCTACTGATTTACCTTTCTCATCTTTGTCCAAGTAGCATGATGAACTCATTGGAGTAGCCATTTCCTTTGCATTCTCCATTCCAAACTTCTTCAATAATTCTTTGCAGTACTTAGTTTGGCTTATGAAAGTCCCATCATCACATTGTTTGATTTGTAGTCCAAGAAAGAATGTAAGCTCTCCCATCATAGACATTTCAAACTCATTTTGCATTAATTTGGCAAATTCCTTACATAAGGATTCATTAGTAGCACCAAATATAATATCATCAACATAAATTTGAACAAGTAGTATGTTTTGTGTTTTTCTTTTAGTGAATAGTATTGTGTCAACTTTTCCTCTTATAAAACGCTTTTGAAGTAAGAAATTACTTAGCCTTTCATACCAAGCTCTTGAAGCTTGTTTAAGTCCATATAAAGCTTTAGTGAGTTTATACACATAATTAGGAAGTTCATTTATTTCAAAACCAAGGGATTGACCAACATACACTTCTTCTTGTATATATCCATTTAGGAATGCACTCTTAACATCCATTTGATATAATTTAAAATTCATAATACATGCATATGCTAATAACATTCTAATGGCTTCTAATCTAGCCACAGGTGCATATGTCTCATCATAGTCAATTCCTTCTTCTTTATTATAGCCTTTGGCTACTAATCTAGCTTTATTCCTTACTATGATACCATTTTCATCAAGCTTATTCCTAAACACCCATTTTGTACTAATTATTTGTTTATCCTTGAGTTTTGGAACAAGTTTCCAAACTTTATTTCTTTCAAACTGATTAAGTTCTTCTTGCATTGCCATAGTCCAGTTTTCATCAATAATTGCTTCATTTATAGTTTTAGGTTCTACTTGTGATACAAAAGCCATATTATTGCATGCATTTCTTAAGGAATGTCTAGTGGTTACCCCTTTGGATATTTCACCAATTATGTTGTCTAGAGGGTGATTTCTTGCAGTTTTCCATTCTTTGGGTAGATTTTCAAGTTGAGCTTCTGCTGGAATTTCCACTGCTTCATCCACTTTGACATTGTCCTACTTTTCCTCAAGTTGAATCTCTTCTAAAGTTTCTGCAACATCATCAACAAATTTCTTTCCCAACCTTTTGGGGTTAGTTTCATCAAATGTAACATATACAGATTCTTCAATTGTTTGTGTTCTTCTATTAAAGATTCTAAAAGCTTTACTAGATGATGAATAGCCTAGAAAGATTCCTTCATCAACTTTAGAATCAAACTTTCCTAAATTGTTCTTTCCATTATTTAGTACAAAACATTTACACCCAAAGACATAGAAGTGTGAAACATTTGGTTTTCTACCTTTATAGAGTTCATATGGAGTCTTTTTCAAAATTGGTCTAATTAAGACTCTATTCATTAAATAGCAGGCTGTGTTTACAGTATCTACCCAAAAATATTTTGGCATGTTTGAGTCATTCAACATGGTTCTTGATATTTCTTCTAAAGATCTGTTTTTCCTTTCTACAACTCCATTTTGTTGTGGAGTTCTTGGAGCAGAAAAATTATGTTGAATTCCTAACTCTTCACAGAAATTATCAAATTCTTCATTTTGAAATTCTCCATCATGATCACTCCTTATTGAAGTTATTTTCATGTCTTTTTCAGTTTGTACTAACTTAGCCATTTTCTTAAAGGCTGTAAAAGCTTTATTCTTATGTGCTAAGAAGAAGGTTCAAGTAAATCTAGAGTAATCATCAACTATAACTAATGCATACAAATTTCCTCCAAACTTTTAGTCCTAGAGGGTCCAAATAAGTCCATGTGCAGTAGTTATAAAGGTCTTTCAGTTGAGACTATATTCTTAGCCTTAAAGGATACTTTAGTTTGCTTGCCCTTTTGGCTTGCATCACATAAACCATCCTTTGAGAATTTAATTTTAGGAAGTCCAATTACCAATTCTTTGAAAATAAGTTTGTTTAGATGATCCATATGAATATGTCCTATTCTTCTATGCCATAGCCAATTCTCCTCTTCCTTTGATATCAAACAACATACATCACTAGCAGAAATATTCTTTAAATCTATCATGTATATGTTATTCAATCGATTACCTATCAGCTTTGCATTACTATCATGCTTGTTTTCTATAATGCAATTACTAAAGTTAAAGAATACCTTATAACCTTTATCACATAGTTGGCTAATGCTTAGTAGATTGTGCTTAAGCCTTTCCACATATAGTACACTTTCTATCTTGGTAGTTGTGCTTCTTCCAATTGTTCTAACTCCTAAGATCCTTCCTTTGTTGTTATCACCATAGGTGACACTTCCACCTTGTTTGGGAGTGAAGGATGAGAACTTTGTAATATCTCCAGTCATATGCTTGGAGCAGCCACTATCAAGATACCAATTTGAGCTTTTGGCTCTCAAACACACCTACAAAATAGATTTTAAGCATTTGACTTAGGTACCCAAGTTTTGTTGGGTCCTTTGGTGTTAGTCATCACATATGTTCCCTTGGGAACCCAAATTTGTTTAACATTAATCCTTGAAGGATTTCTAAAATAGCATGTAGAAGTTGTATGTCCTTTTCTTGCATAATAAAAACATTTAACAAAAGGACTAGTAGAGGATTTAGGTGCAGCAAAGAGTTTCTTAAAAATCTTTTTATGCAATGCTGGTTTATACCCTATTCTAGCTTTGTCATACACTCCTTTTTGCTGTCCTAGTATAGCATTTAGATTATCTCTTCCCTTTGTAAATTTAGATAGAGTGGTTTTCAGTTTTTCCACTTCTTTTTCCAGAATATTGCAATTAGAATATATAGAACTGGATGCATTTAGCTTATTATTCTTAGCTTCTAATTCTTTAATCTTAATTTGAAGAGATGCATATTCACTACATTGTTTAGCAATGACTTTCCTAGATGATATTAATTGCTTAGCAGTTTTCAGATATTCACTATGCAATTCATCAAAAGCATCTTGTAGTTCATCAAAGGTAGGGGGGATTTCATTTATCTCATCTTCATTATCACTTTGATGATTAGTCATGAGACAAAGATTGACCTCTTCTTCCTCAGAATCTTCAGAGGAATCCATATCATTTTCCTCCCATGCTATGTATGCTTTTCTTGGCTTTCTATTCTTCTTGTCCTTGGACTTATGATTGTTATGCTTGTCCTTCTTTTGAAGTTTAGGACACTCATTCTTATAATGTCCAGGTCTGCCACATTCATATCACTTCACATTTGATGTTGAACTTTCAGCTTTTGAAGTGTTCTTCTTGGAAAAGAAATTTGAGGGCCTTTTGTTGAAGGTTTTCTTCTTTTTGAGGAATCTCTTGAACTTTCTAACTAGCAGTCTCATATCCTCTTCAGATTCACTATCTTCTTCAACTTCTTCATCTTCATCACTTTCAAGGCTTTCTTTGGAGACATGTGCTTTAAGTGACAAGCCTCTTTTCTTTTTCTCCTTCTCTTCATGATCATTCAATCTATGCAACTCCATCTCATGCTCTTTAAGTTTTTCAAATAGTGTAGTAATATTCATGGTTGCTAAGTCCTTTGATTCAGCTATAGCAGTAATTTTTGGTTGCCATTCTCTTGTTAAACATCTCATGATTTTGTTGATTTGTTGTTCATCTGAAATGTTTTTTCCAAGTCCATTCAGCTGATTCACTATGTGAGTGAACCTCCTTTGCATATCATTGATGCCTTCACCATTCTTCATGTGAAAGAGTTCATACTCGTGCATGAGTGAGTTCATTCTTGCTCTCTTTACATCACTAGTTCCTTCATGAGTAATTTGCAGCGTATCCCACATTTGCTTGGCTGTTTTACAATTTGAAACCCTGAAAAATTCATCATAACTCAAGGCAGAAGTTATAATATTTTTAGCTTTAGCATTATAACCTACTTTCTTTTTGTCATCATCATCCCATTCACTTCTTAGTTTTTCTTTCTTGGTGCCATTTGCATCAAGAGTGTGAGGAATGTATGGACCATTCACAACAGCATCTAATACGTCAATGCCACTTGCCTCAAGGAATATTAACATCCTTTCTTTCCAATACATATAGGCAGTGCCATTGAAAGCAGGGGGTCTTGCCAAGGAAGCCCCTTCTCCCTAGATGTCATTTGAAGCCATCCTCTTAAGCTGTTAAGCTTTACACAAGAGTGTAAGCTCTGGTACCACTTATTGGTTGTGGCTTCTGAATACTCAAGAAGGGGGGTTGAATTGAATAATAAAACTTTTCGAAACTTATTCCCCTTTTTGCAAAAATTGATTGTTTTCTATAATTATGTAAAAGATTTTGTCAACCAACAAACCAAAATGTGTTTTTGCAAGATATATTACAATCAAGACTTGAAACTTCAAAAGAATATTAATAGTAATTATGATTTCAGATATGAACAAGATTATAAACTAATCAAATCATGCAAACATCCCTAACATATTGATTAATTCAAATAATCTACAATAAAGCATATAAAGAGTTAAGGGATAGAGAAAATTGTAAACTGAGTTTATCCTGGTTCAGCTACCTCCTCTGGTAACCTACATCCAGTCCCCACATCACTGTGAGTTTTATCCACGATTGAAAATCAATATACAAGATTCTTTACACAAGCTTCACTTTTGGATTCCTTCTACCCAAATGACAGCTTATCAAGTCAAAGCAATCTTGCAATTCCCACAAGAATTCCTTCTATTCTTGCACAGCACCAAGAGTCCCTTCTACTCTTGATTTCATCAGTGAGAGAACCTTCTCTCTTATCTCTCTTTTACAAATACGAAAAGATTGAATCAGATTCTAAAATCAGATATAACAATTTGAAGTTCTACAGAAAAGAATGCTCTGTTTTCTTTCAATGAAAAGCTCTCACAGTATTTTTGTGGTTGATCTCAAATTTCAAATTAATTGTTATTGTGAAAGTGTTTGCCAATGTCCTTATATAGGTATATGACAAAATAAATCCGTTGGACACACTTTACAAGTCAGTTAAGATCAAAACAGATTCATCTGAAAAATTCTGTTATCAGTCAATCGATTAGTACACAGATGTATTAAACAAAATTTCACTTTTATAACATGTGTACATCGATTGCCTAATCGATTGTGTTCTTGGAAGTTCTTGATTCTTGCTTAATACACACATGAGTACATCGATGTTGTTCTTGAAACACATTCGTATTTTTAGCACAGAAGTTTATACATCAATTACCTAATCCATTGTACAACTATATCAAAAAGTTCTTGCTTCTGTTCTGGTTTATACATAGATGTATCAATTGATGTACAAATGCAAAATTGCATACTGATCAAGTAAGTCCAGAATCAATCAATTTATACATAGATGTATAATCACTTATACATAGATGTACACTGAGATTTTCATTAAGTTCGTAATCAATTGATGTATACATAGATGTATAACATTTATACATAGATGTACACTGAGGTTTTCATTAAAAGTTAGTTAATTAACGGAAAGTACATTGATGTACACATAGATGTACAAACTTATTAATTAACCTTTTTCATTCTTAATCTATTTTTACTTTTGAAAACCATTTTTACTTATTTGAGAGAGCTTAATCAGAGAATTAAGCAAAATCTTTTCTTTAGAAAAAGATTACTAATGGTCTTCATTGAATTCCTTCTTCATGATGCTCCTTCTTTAAGTTTTCCTTCATGATCCTTGATCCTTTGCATCCACTGTTCTTACTTTATTAAATCTCATTAATAAAATCAAGCTTGGCAAGTAGTTAGTGAATCAAAATAATAATCATGTTAAGTTTAGTCATTAATCAAAACATACTAGAGGCATTTATCCACAAGTTCAAATTCATAATTTCATGTACAGGGTCCACACACTGGCCCAACAGTATCTTTACTGTATTTTCAATTGCGTAAACATTTTACTGCATTTTCTCAATCGCACAACATTTTTGTCGTATTTTCACAATCGCGCAACATTTTTGTCGCATTTTTAAATCGCGTATTGATTTTCTAACATTTTCTCAATTGTGTAAAAATATTTTAAAGTTTTCCAAGTCGCGTAGCGATTCTTCAACGTTTTTGAAATCGCGTGGCTTAAAAATCACGTTTTTAAGTTACGAAAAGCATTTTCCATCATTTTTCCACTACGTAAAATATTTCTCAACCTTCTAAACCTCATTTTGGCCTTTCTAAAAATTTATACCACTTTTTACTTTACTTTTCCATATTTTCTTACTTAAAATTTCCTAATGCGCTCAAAAACCTAATGAGTGAGCTATACGTTAGTAAATTTCAAGTCACCAACGTATTCTACATAATTTTAAATCAATTCTAAAAATCAATTCTCTTTAAAATAAGTTGAGGTTCAAACACTTTCAACCTCTCTTTTCCTTTCATAAACGAAATTTTCATCTCTCAAGTGACAAAGTATTTCTCTTCCATTTCTTAAATCCTTTTATTAATTTCTTGTACTAAATCAATTAACTTTTCATTTCTAACTCATAATTTTACATGAAGTAAAATCATTTCAAACCTTTAAAACCGTAACTACATGGTCATTGGAACCATCATATCTTTTCTTTTCCTTTTCCTTCCAATCATTAAATTTTACCATTTATGAAAATCTTAATTTGGAAACACCTATTTTGAGGTGTTGAGGCCGTGAGCCTCTTGGTCTTTGGAACCAAAATTATTTTCCTTGTTCACAACTATCATAGCATACATAATATATTCACATCATATATATCATAAGCATACCATAAACAAAACAATAAATCATGCAAAGCATAAACAAATAAATCAAAGCACGTTAAACATCCACAAATAAGTTACACAACCATGGATATGAATCCTCACATGGATCGACCATCCATCACAAACAATTTCACTTCTCACAACCATACTTGGTTGGTAAGATAAATCTCCCTCTTACCATAAGGAAAATCAAACTCTTCTTGGATTCTTCTCCTAGGGATTTCGTGTGGCTCCAAGAAAATTCTTATCAAGCTTAAGCAAAGCACAAATCATAAACTAAGCTTTGAACAAGAAGAACCATGGATCAATCATGGCTTAGAGAAAATAAGAACCAAACTTTGAGTCAAAAACAAAGTCTTTACCTCTTTGAATAAAAACTTCAAGCTTGTTTTCCAAGCTCAAGATGTATGATTTAGAAGAAACTCACAACAAGAAAGATGTTTAGAATGGTATTTAGGTTTAGGAAATGATATTGGATAAAATTATAGGTGAGTAGAAGTTGATTAATGGTGTGGCTGCCGAGAGCTCTCCAAAGAACAACAATGGAGTTCTTGATTTTTTAAGAGAAAGATTAGAGAGAATAGACTTCTTAGACTTGGTGAAGATGAAGAATGAAGTGAAAACACTTGGTTTCTTTTAGTGATAGTCGTGGAACTCACCAAAGGAGGTGGCCACTTTCTTTGACTCTCCAAGACTTCCTAATGACCTTAGATTGAATCTAGGGTGGAGGTTTCAAGCCTTAACCACCAAGCTTGCTCTTGAAGGTCTTAGAACCACCAAGTGGCCGTGGGACTCCAAGGAGAAGCAAACCAAATTCTTGGTTCAATTGGTTTCTTAGTTAGTTTCAAGTGAATCTAGTTAGTTTACTTAGTTCATTAACTAACTATTTAGTTACTTTGTTAAGTATCTAGTTACATTTGAAGTTAGTCATCAATTCAAGAACATGGTAGAACATTCTTGTAACTAGGCTTCAAAGAGTAGCTAACTAAGTTTACTTCTATTTAGTTACTTCCTAAGCTTCTTAGAATAACCTAATTAGATTTAAGCTAACTTAGTTAGATTTTCTAGTTTCTAAGTAACTAGTCTAACCATCAAAATTGACTACATCTTATTGGTTTAGAAAGTCCTAGCCACTAACGTTGACTAGTTTCTATTGGTTTAGAAAATTTCAAGTCAGAAACGTGGACTTGGTTCCTATTGGTTCATTATCAATAAGTCTTAAGACTTTACCGGTTCCTATTGTCCACTAGACAGAGGCTACTGCTCATAAGTCAGTAGGTATCGTCCACTTGATAATAAAATAATAATAAAAACATAAAATATTTTTATTCCACAGATAAATTCTAAAAATTAAAAGATTATGTCATGCATCTCTCGGAATTGGGTTTAGTAAGATCCCTCAGCTCCGAATAAATACGTAAAGATTTTCCCCGGCCAAAAAATTATTATTTTCATATCCCGGAGCAAATCACACAAAACAATCAAATACAGTCACAGAACTGTCAAAATAATTTTACAACGCACATAAATCACCAAAATAGTACAATTCTGTTATTACTGTAAAATAGCAAATTTCAGGGTGTTATAATGGACCAATGAAAGTCTAGCCATTTGTTAAACTTCTTATTGGTTAGAAACTTTGAGAAAGACCACTTGTTTTAGTTTCTATTGGTTAGTTAGAAAATATAAAAGGAAAAGAATTGCAGAGGAAAAAAGAAAAGATGACCATTTGAGCTCCTAGAGATTTCAGCCAAGAGAGAACCAAGAAGGAGGAGAGAAGAAAAAAATGAAGAAAAAGAAGAAAGCCAAGGAACAAGAAGAATCAAGGGTTTCCAAGTTCATCTACCAAGAAATTAGGCCAAGAATCTTACCTTTTTCATCATAGTTTCATTTATCTTGAGTTAGGAAGTCATACATTTCATGTAAAGTTTTCTTGAGTTGTTCTTGCTTCTATGAGTAATCTAGTATACTTTCCACCATGTTTGTGAATCAAATAGTCTTGTTCATGACTATTTTGTTAGTTTGAAACCCTAGGTTAGTAAGACTTGAATGTTGTTCTTGAGATTTTGGTTGGGTTTCTATAGAAGTTTATTGAAAGAATAATGTCGTTGGTGGAGATCAATCATAAAGATGATGTAATTTTTGAGAAATTATGGTTAAGAAATGAAGATGTAAGAACTAGGATTTTGTTCAAAATTAATTTGGAGATTTTGATCTAAACTTTGATTTTAAATGATACATATTCTATTATTATAATATTAAAAATTAATGATACAAATTCTATTGATGTTTAAATTTTAAGTAAATGATTGATTATGTTTATGTCACCTATTATGAGCTATTGAAGTTGTTATGTGAAAGAGTGATTCAAAGTTGTGACATTTATTTAATTGGCTTGGCGCCTAAAGATGTGACATTAATATTTTGAGAGAAAGATGTATATCTTCTATGACCCATTAAGGTAAGTCCATGGTCTAACACACAGTGGAACTTAATGGGAAGTCTTACATGAGTCACTTTTATTGGATTCTCGGAGTGGGAATAACCATTGAGCTAGGGGACGCCTTAGAAAGTTTGAGATCTCAATTATATATATGATATCTTATTGGCCATGTGAGCAAGAAGATAAAGTAAAATTTAATGGAATGTGAAATGATATTATTTAGCATGTATTTTATTGATATAAAGTTAAACTATGTAGTACTCTGTTAGAAATTTATTTTCTACAGTGAATGCAGCTGGACATAACATAGTTCAAAAAAAATTACTTTTGATAACTATATGATTTCTCTACTGAGAATTTTAAATTCTCACCCATTATCTGTTATGTTCAGAGGAGCAAAATGGTACGCATCACATTGTTGGATGATATTGATGCTTACTGTGTATCTTGGCATTAAAGAAATATGCATAGTGATTAATGGCATTAACATCTGATACTTTATCATGCATGATTCTGACTACTGATAAGCATGCATGATATGACTATATATAGATGAAAATAGTTGACTAGGCTGCTTTTTGGGTGTGTTTGTCTACTGATGTACTGACCATTATAGATGATTCAGACATTTTAAATGTCTCTTTTGTAATTTTGAACCCACTCAAGGTTTGTAAATATTTTAGATAGATGTATTGACACACCATATGTAAATATTAAATGCAAATGTAGCAATAAACTCCATTACGTGTTTATTCGTTGCACATATTAAATTAAAACCTAAATGAATAATGAAATACGTAATATTCTATCAGCATTAACTAAATGTAAATATAAATAAGGCACGTATTAATTATTGAGTATATTATTAAAATATAATTAAATCACTGGTAGAATGTTACACAAAGTATCCCTAAAAGACAAGTCTATCATATCAAATGTTGACCACACAACTTGATCTTATCTTTTTATTCTCCTTCCACCGCCCTTCACTGCTATCTCTATCTGTACTTTGACCTTCAATTTCTTATCCTTATCCATGATTTAGCATCAAAAAGAGAAAGAACGAAAATAAAAGAAATAGAAAAGAGAAAGAGAAAGAGTGAGGCAGTAGGCAGAGGAAGTAAAGAAAGAAACAAAAAGGATGGTGGAGAAAGAACCTCCATGGAAGTTGCGAGCTTCCAGCCCTTGTACGAGGATTTTAGCTTGATTTGTTACTAAGTGGCTTCAAGACTCAATAAGGGGTGAATTGAGTCTTTTAAGATTTTTGGCAAACAAGCCCCGTATAATTTTCTTTGAAGCTATTTTCTTTGAGTTGAATGGATTTATGATAATGCACAATCTAAAATAGAATAAATGAGTAGAAGAATAAGCAGCAAGTATGCAAACGCAATAAATAAGCTTGAATGTAAAGAGATAAGAGTTGAGAAAATTTACACACAGAGATTTATATTGGTTCAATCACCCTTGTGATCTATGTCCAGTCTCTAAGATCATCCACCCAAGAGTTTCCACTATAATCAAGCTTCACAAGGTGCTTGATAAACCCTTTACAATAGTTGAGTTCTTCCTACACTTCAAGGATTATCCACCTCTTGTGTAGAAGCCTCTAAGTTTCTCAAGGAATCCTTTATAACACCCTAATACAAATATCTAGATATATCTGCTATGTATGAAGATAAATAGTATTAGCTATGCTACTTCTACCTATCTTAACAATCTAATCCTATATTCATTATTCCAATAAGTATGGAGAACCACGATAAAAGAAGGTCATACATATATACATAAAAAGCCTCAAAGGGTAAGGTGTTATATATACAACATTTTAAAACTCAAAGTAAAATATACAAGAGTTGTTCATAAAACATAAACTAAACTATCTAATCTTATTGCTCTTTCTTCTTTTCATTTTTCTCTTTGAAAGGGTCTTGACCTACTTTTACCATGAAAACATGAAACAGGGTGAGAATAATAAATTCTCAGTAATAAATATATATCTCATGATATTAAAAGCTACGTAAACTACATACATATTAAAACTATTCTCAACATTACATAAAAGCCCATACAATTGTATAATGTTGTCTATACTTGGCAAATTGCTTAACTCACTTCTTGCCTAACATAGGACTTAACTCATCCCATTACTCTTAGTAGTAAGCTTATCTCACTTTACTTTACTTTACTTACATAAGGGCTTATCTCACTCCTCATATTACTTGACCAAGAGCTTAACTCACTACTAAAGAGCTTAACTCACTACTTTGTCTTCGGTAAAGTGTTTTACTCACACTTTATGCTCACAATTGCCTCCTTGGCAAGGAGCTTTACTCACTCCTTTGCAAGGTCAAGGGGTTTAACTTACTCCATTTGTAAGGATAATTGTGCTATGGTTCTACTTTAACTAGTAAAGGAACCTCTATTTGCTAATACTCCATTTCAACCCAACTTAATAACTTAATAGAGCATTTCTCTAAAAACTTGCATATTTAACTTAACTTTAACTACAAGTGAGTAATTCATGCATCTAGATAAGTAGAACTATCTTATCAAACTTGTATCTAGCTTACCTTACAATCACACAACAAGTGGTATTCTAAGCCACACTAATGTGTTTAAGGTCCTAAACACCCATTTCAAGCAATTCTTGACTCTCGAAAAGCTTAAAAACTCAAACTTGTTTTTATATGCTCGGTGGTTATTTCCTTTGTGAAATATCCCTAAAAGTATCTTAACACACTTTAGAAAGCATATACTAAGTATCCCAACTAGTATGGAAGCTCAAAACATCTAAACATAGGCATGAATTTAGGGTTAAAACCACAGCTACACATACCCATTTACTAAGTTCCATCTCAAGGAACCAAATGGCTTTGTCCAAATACAAAGATGTCCACCTTGCACTCACTAAGCTAAAAATAACTAATTTCAACCATTGAAAGCAAGAATTAAGCAAAGAAAAATAGATTTGCTTCTCGAACCCATTTTTCTGTAACTATACAACCTAACATCAATCATGAAGTTGATGAAAGAAATAGATGACACTCAAGAGTTAAACACTGTACCTCAATAGTATGATGGATGATCAAGCCTTGGATTTGCCCTTTCCTTTCCTCTTCCCTCTTCCTCCTTGTGTTTTTCCCCTTTTCTTGCTTGTTTCTCAACTGCTTCTGAGGCTGCTGTTTTCATGAGAGAAAATGAGTGAAAATGGATGAGAATAAGTGAAATATCAAGTGGGAAAGTCAACTTAAGGGGCTGAATGTGGGTAACTTTAAAACACTTGTGATATTTCACTGAAACTTCTTGATCTGTTAAGAACACTTAGATTTTGCTAAATCAAGTTTCCTAACTTCCATAGGTACTAAAATAAATCCTAGGATTCATCTAAATCCTAGTTTTACCATTTCCCTATTTTTTTATATCTGCGACTTGTGAATCTGACATTAAAACATACTCTTAGTATGCTTAAAAATATCAAATTAACTCTAATTATTCTCAAATTTTAACTACATCCTCTTCAACCTATCTGTGACCTAGAAACAAATTCTCTATATTTATTTCCCTTAACTTAGCAATTTATGCTACTATCTGAGTCATTTTTAGCTATTTTTCACCTTCTGTGTTGTAATAAAGTGCCTAAACTAACTCAGTTTGTCACAAAATTACACAAATATGTCAATCAAGTATTATGCTACCTTTGTAACCATAAATAAGTCTAACATGCTAAAAAGAGGATGTTACATTTCTCCCATCCTTTTTAAAATTTTGTCCTATAAATTGCTTACCTCATATAAACAACTATGGGTAATATTGATGCATGCGGGACTTTAACTCTCATGTATCCTCTTCTGTGCCTGCTTCACCCCATATCACCTTCACCAGAGGAATTTGTTTACCTCTGAGCTCTTTGAGCCCTATGTCTACAATCTTTACCGGTCGCACTACATAAGACAAATTATCTCTTAACTGTATAGATTCATTCCTTATGATGTGTGAAGTACCCAGATTGTACTTTTTGAGTTGAGATACATGAAAAACATCGTGAAGGTTTGAAAAACTTAGAGGAAGGGCTATCTAGTAGGCTACATGTAACGCCCTAAATTTCTTATTTTTCAGTAATATGCAATTTTAATTATTTTGTGAGTTATTTAATTTATTTTGATTTTTCTGTTATTATTTTTGAACTCTCTGTGTGTTTGATGTCAGGCCGAAAAAATAAAATTTTCGGGGTCGAAAAACTTTGGACTGTTAATACAGGGCCGGTGGAGCTCACTAAACCCGAATCTGAAAACAATTTACGAAATTTTAAGTTTTTTAAGATTTTATCTGACAAATAAAATCTAGGTGTATTCTATTATCCATTGGACAATAACCACTGGTTAATATGGAGTAACTTTTGTCTATTGGATAATAGCTCCCAGTAAAAATCTATGTTGGATGACACTAGTCTTAGGCTAGTCATCTTTTCTAGAGCATTCTTTTGTGACTCACCTAATGACTAACCTTATGACTCACCAAGGCAAACCTATTAGGAACAAGTCAACAATGGTGGCCATGACTCACTAGGTGACTAGCCATATGACTCACTATATGACTCACAAATTTTGGTGACTCACTACATGACTCACAAATTTTGGTGACTCACTCAAGGGACTTCCATGGCCAAGAGTGTAGGAGAAGGTCCTAGGACTTGGTTAATCACTTAATCATTTCTATCTTTATCTTTCTATCAAAGCTAACACAAAAACTCTCTCACTTTCTCTACATAGAAGCCCACGACCAAGCACCATAGAACCCACTTCTAATCTTCTATAATTTCAACCAACCTCACTTCTTGAATCTATATACAATTCTAAGACACTTTTACATTGAAACCATAGCCTAGTTCATCCATTTTCTATCACTTTCTTAAAGCTTAAGATTTGAAGCTCTTAAGGTAAAGTTTGGTAATCTTCATTTTTCTTTCCTATTTTAAGTTCTAAGACCATAACTTTGATCTATTGTCATCCTAATCAAGCCTTAGATGTTAATACTTGTGTGCTTATTTTGTTTCAAGAGCAACTTGGTGGTGGTGAAAAACAACTCTAAAGGAGGCATACAAGGGACTTAAGGAGCATCATCTAAGGTAAGAAAGAGATTAACCTCATCAACCACTCATGGTGGTGAGGAAACGAAATTTGTTGGCAAAAAATCCATAAGGATTTATTCACTTGTTTGTATAAATTTATTTCTTTGTTTGTATTTGCTTTATATGTTGCTTTGATATTATGCATGAACTTGCTAGAATAGAATTATGATGATTGTGATATGCTGTATGATTTAAATCATGTGAGAAGGATGAAAATTTTTTGCTCCAAAGGCCAATATAGCACACAAACATTAAGCAAAATTTAGGGTAACCAAGGCAAAAATCATGTTATGAATGGTGGACTTAATTGATTTTGTAACATAAACATGAATTAGGGTTTTACAAATTAAAGAAGGAAGTGAAAAAAATTTATTATTAAAAAGGAATTGGTTTTTGATCATAAGAAAGGAAATGATTTTAAAAGATGGTATGAAATTTTGAGTAGTTCATTTAAGAGTGTTTTAGTGAAGGTAAATGGAAAAAAGAAATAAACAAAAAATTTGTTATTGCTCAACAAGTAATTTTCGTCAATAATGTGTAAATAAAGTTAGGAAGTAAATTGGAAACTCAAGGTATTTCATTTAAGTGGATTTTTAGTAAAATAAAAGAAAAAGATTTTATTGAATTAATATAATGTAGATTTGGGAAATAATGTTAGAAATTATTTTTCTAAAGGAGTTTTAATAAGAAAATATTAGAAATAAGGTTAAAATTTTATAGTAAACTAGAAAAGTTTCAAAATTTGGTGCAGAAAGTCAGAAAAATATTTACGCGATTGAAAAATGATATTAAAACCTTACGCATTTAAAAAATAATGATTTTTGAGCTACGCAATTTTGAAAACATTTAAAAAATTTTACGCGATTGCTAAAATGTTAAAAAATATTAACGCGATGTGAAAATGTAATGCCCCTTTTTGAGAGGGAGCGTCACATTATCGAATCAAACGGAAATGTGGAAATTAAAATTTTGAACAATTAAATTAAATTAAGACCCGGTTCTTTTTAGTTAAGATTAACTAGTTCGATATATTAATACGTAAGCAAAAAGTGGTATAAATTTTTTTTTGTTTGTTAATTAAGGAAATGGAGTGTCTGAAATATGATTAGCAGTAAAGGATAAGACAAGAAATAAAACTCACACTTGAATAACATGCATATATATATATATATATTAACATCAATTGTACTTAGATACAAGCTTGGAAATTTCCAAAAAGCAAAACTATACCTGCCCCAAAGGATTTTTCATATACATCCCTCAGAATATCAAAATATACAGCCCACCAAAATACAAAACATCAGGCCCCCAAAATAAAACACTGGTAGCCATTAGCAACTGCCAGTAAAATCAGTCCCTCAGAGGAGGAGGGACCGTATCTGGGTCCTTAACAGGGTCTTCCTCTTCAGAGGAAACCTCCATAGGAACCACGGAACCACGGGCAGGAGCCCGAGCAGTAGAATCAAAAGAGTTCTCCCAAGAGGTGTAGTAACGATCACCCCACATCTCTCAGATGGATAAGTAGAATTCCAGCCGCAGGCTGACATAGCAGGTGAGGATCGGCGCCTCATGACGTCTCCAGGCTAGGGCAATCGACACGTCTCCCAGGTAGACGCAGCGATCGGAGTTTAAGTTGATATGCCAGCACTCTGGCCCTCTGAGGAAGGTCAGACGCACATCACCTAGAAATCTGCACATGCATGCCTCCATCCTCCGCAATAGATGCTAATCTTGCTCGGGCCAGAAGCCAGGAAAGTCGGGAGTTTCAGTTTTCGTGCCGTCGTCTTCAGTAGATACAGTACACGCATAGGTAGCAGACAATAGAAATACAAAAAAGAGGTAAGACATCCTACCATCATTGCCAATTATAGCAGCCAGAAACAAAACGACACAACACGCCCAAGTAGCGATTTAGAAGCAACATATCCAAGTAATAAGCGGTAAATTCAATAGTAAGTATGTTGGGAATTTGCGGATCAAAGTCTCGCAGCGGAATAACAGAATTCCCTCACAGGATCCATGCGAAAAATCCATAATCCGAGGTTTTTAAAATTTTACCTCTTGAAGCGTGACAGACACAAGCGAGGTGAATCACCAACACCGTAATAGCGACGGTGTTTCTGCGGTATCCACACGAACAGACTTGCAAAAGGAGTCACGCCTGTTTCGTAGTGCTAGCCGCGAAGAGAGGAGAAGAAGACCTCACTATCTCTCACTCACTTTCCGTAGGTGCGGCTAGGGTTGTGATGTAACCTAGTAGCAGCCCCCTTAGCAAGTACTATTTATAATAGTGGCTGCCTTAAGTGAGTGTGAGCGTAGCAAGGTAAGTGGTGCAACCCTAAACCCATCGTCATGAGTTAGGCCCACAATTGAATCCGAGTCCAACTTGGATTCGATTACTCCAATTTAGTCTGTTTCTAAGTGTGCGACCCTGCAGGTTCTCATGACGTTGGTAGTAATATTAAAATCTCATTTTAATATTACAAATGTGAGTCGGTATCTAGCAACACATCACGCTACCCAAGTAATGAGAATGTCGGTGATTTGACATAACCTATCTCGTGACCAATGTTTCCGTGTAGTTTAGTCCCTTTGTCCGGATATCCAAATTGAACACAAGGCATGGAACGTGTCACCCTTGTTTAGTTCAATCTTCGGTTTCCGATTCCCGAGTAGACATAGTAATGACAAATGAGATCAATATCTCATATTGACTCATTTGAGCATGGCCATGCATTTCATAGTCTCACTCAATCGGGGGCCCGAAAGATATCACTCTGTTATGTAGGAGGGACAAATCCCATCTAGGTCACTCACATCCCTCCACATGTATCGCGGTATGTCTAATAACTAACTTTATAATCATCTTGTTACGGATGACGTTTGATGGCATTAAAACACACAACTCCTCATGTAGGAATCGTAGTGATTTCGGGTCAAAGGACCACATACACCATTATCACTATGAGAATTGCTTATGACACTCACGTAACGATCCACGTAGCGTTCTCATGGCGGGTCCGTCCAATACATCATTACTCTAATATGTATCTATGTGTAGACTTGATATCTCATATCCATGACCCGTGAGATGTGGTCATCAGTCTACGCACATACTAGTCTCAAAGCATTATTGTTGTCCTAATTAACAATAATACTTGACTAGGGACATTTAAGAATAGTGTTTTATCCAATAGGATCTCACGATCAAGTCATCCACTTGATGTCCTATGGTATCAAAATTACTATTCTAAGGACTTTATCATGTTTACCAAAAAAAAGAACATAATAAATGAAATGCCTCATATAAAATAGCATAATATAATGTATGTAAATACAAACAAAACGTATTGGCCACTAGGGCATACACCAACAAAGTAGATAAATAGTTCCAGGCAGATACTCATTACCATACTGACCAAACAATTCGTAGTTACGAAAAAAAAATAATTTGCAATGACAGATTATTTCATGATGCACATGCATGATTTCTCAAATTCCTACTCTATGGAGCTAGACTCAAATAGTCGGAGAGAAAGATCAGGGGACATGTCTACAAGTCGGCTGCCGCGGCCAAAGTGCTATAATCAATAATTTTCACGTACACATCCAGGCATTGTACAGACATTCCATGCTCGATCACGATATAGGACAGTGTCTCGGTCCGGATTGTTGGTGCGTTTGCATCGGTTTGCCCCACGGACAGAAGGGCTACCAACTGCCCATTGTGAAGGACCCGCACCCTGACGCCCCCAAGGTCAAACATGACCTACACTAGTCTACTCGCACCTGCACTAAGGTGTGTTCAATCTCCTAGGCAACTTGGCCTTACAACAGTCCACAGGACATTCACAATGCATAAGACTCTATGCATGAACATGTATGATTCACAATTTCATAAAATTCCATAATATGCCACAATTGGCCAAGATAAGCATCAACACATAACTGGTCATTCACATAGACCCTTAATGTCATAATATTAAAATCAAATGAGGTAATACATTTCTAAGGTCCATTATGCATTCTTATTCAAGATTTGCCATTGTTACAAGAATCCGTCACTAAGTAAGTTTCCATAGTCAATTAAATTTTTCTAAAGTAATTTATTCTCATTCACTTAGAATGGTCATTCTAAGGTCTCAAAATCTCACACTCTCTTGTTCTTGCTCTCTTGGGATTTCGTAAGTCATGTGACAAGGTTATTCTTGGTTCCTCTAAAATTTATGGAATCTCTAATTATATTTCATTCTTCCAAATTTGCTAATTTACTAATCTATTGCCTATGTTTTACTCATTTAATTCTCTAATCTCCAAGATTACAAAATTTTACATAATTAAGTCCTAATTTACCCTAGAGGCCGAGGCCTCCGTAAAGGGTTCAATTCCAAATTTTTCCTTCCATTAATTTTTATTCTACATACTTGATTTCAATATGGCTTGCTCTTATTACAAATTGATCACCAAGAAGACCACCCTTTTTGGCACAAAAACTGTGACCACCAAGGAGGTCTCAAATCCAATTTTTTCCTTTCATTAATTCCATCTTGTCACTTGATTAATTTAAGTCTTGTACTCATCATAATTTGTCCAAAATTTTACCCAATTTCAAGCTCAAAAACTATGGCCACCCAAGAGGGGTTATCAATTATTTTTCTTCCATTTTCAATCATCTAATCCAATCCAATATATTATTATACACAACCAATCAATCCAATAGCATAAACAAAGTAAAATCAACACACAAACATACTAAATTACAAAATCAAAGAATAACCCTCATTAGGTTTTTTCTACAAATAACACAACCAAGGTTCCTAGATGCTAATAGAGGTTGAGGAGGAGTGTCTTCCTCTTACCCAAGTGAAGAAATCAATAGAAACTCCAAGAAATCTCCTTGTAATTTCATATTGCACCTCCAAAAACCCTAGAAATTTTGACTTGATTAGAATAGCATATGGACATGAAAAATGGAATATAAATGGCCATTAGAAGACTCTTGAAATCGAAAATGAAGAGAAGAGAATAAGAGTCTTGAAACTTACACAAAAACTCCAAGCTTGAAGCTTGAGGAAAGTGATGAAGATGGTGGAATCTCAAGATGCTCCAAGCAAGAAAGATGTTTAGGAGAGGGAGAGGATTAAGGAAATGTGGTTGGAAGAAATTTTTGTGAAGGTTGAGGTGAGGGAGAGGGGGTTGCCGTGGAGGTGTTCTGGAGAAAAGGAGGAGAAAAACCAAATGAAGGAAGAAGAAGAAGAAGGGTAGAGAGAGAAAGGCTTTTTAGGTTAAATAAATTAAAGTGTGGTGAAATTGATTAAATGAAACAAATTAATTTCCCCCCTTGTTTTGGGCTGCTGCCGAGCTTGAGGAGAGAGGGAGGAGAGAGTTTTTGGCTTCCCTTGGAAGCTAGGGACTCTTTAGTCATTAATTGGTCAAAGCTTCTCAAAGAAGCTTTTATTATTTTACATTAAATTTGAATTAAAGTGAATTGATTAAACATAAAGTAGATTACATTTGGATAATATGATAGGATTTTTATTACATACTATTATCCAATGGATAATAGTTACAGTTGACAGAAGTCAGTATTTAATTTATCTGACAGTTAAATTTTTTGCAGTATTATTTTGTTTTATCTATTAGAATTTCTTGAAAATCGTGAAACCTCATAAACTATGTCTAGCCTCAGGTTTAGTAAGATCCTCCGTCGACATGTTCATAGTTCCAGGTCCATGGAGAAATATCGCATTTCTCCAGTTTCGCTCAGTGTGCACGCAAATCGAGGAATATATTAAAATATTCGACGTTTCCGAAAAAATCCCAAAAAATTCTCAAAAATTGCAAATATTATAAAATGACTATCCGTCATATAATTTTCCAATTCTTGAAGCATTACAGTCATTTTCCTGACTCTGCTCAATGTTCACACAAAACGAGAAATATATTAAAATATTCATCATTTCCGAAAAATTCTGAAAGAATTCAAATAAATCACAAATATTAGAAAATGACTATTTGTGGTAAAATAAGTAATTTCCGGAGCGTTACACTGACCTCAGCAATTCTCAGCTCAATGCGTACGCAAAACAAAGAATATATTAAAATATTCATCATTTTCGAAAAAATCCTAAAAATCAAGAATATTGTGAAGTGATTATTTATGATTAAACAGATACTTTTTGGGACGTTACAGAAAATGTAACAAAAATGTTACGCGATTGTAAAAATGCCTTAAAAGTGCTACGCGATTGAGAAGAACAGTAGTTTACTGTCGGGCTAATGTATTGGACTCGAATATGTCAGTATATGGTTTTTGGCCAATAAGGGTTTGTTGGTGTGAAAACCATATCTTTGACATTTTATCTGTGTAATGAATCATTATCCATGCATTGAAAGTCGTAAAGACTGTGTTTGTTAAGGCTATATGCCTAGGAGTTGAATTACACTTAAGTGCGGGTGCGAATTGCATAGTGTGGGTCACTTGTTGATCTTGGAGGCGTTGAGGCATGGGTATCCCACAAGTGGATAGTTGGTAGCTCCACTGGGCCGTGGCAACTGAGCACCGCATCAACGATCTCAACCAGACACTATTCTATTCCCGATCTTATAAAGAATGTCTTGTATAAGCCATAATGCGTATGTTATATTTGTAATAGCACTTTGTTAAGGCTAATAATATACATACATATCTCCTTAATCATTCTCTCTGAAATTTGTGTTTAGCTCCATGGAATAAGAATTTGTCCATCGTGCATATGCATAATTAATTGATTTATTGTTATGGTATATATCTGTTAACTATTTGTTAGTTAATACAATGTATACACTTATTATCTCTGTATTTGTATGACATTACTGTCATTTCTGTTTCTGTACTACCATGTTGGTATTGATGTAGGCGATCTCACCTCTTTACTATGTTGCTTTATTTTATGTTTATGTTTGGTAAAGACGGTGGGGAAGACGAGGAAGAATCGCTTCCATTTTGTCCATTTTGTTTGCATGTTGATTTTTCTAAGGATTGATAATGGTGTCGAGACCAGGTTTTCTCAGTTACGTCAGTGTGAGGTTCCACGGGGGCAGGAACGCCTGGCGTGTTGATCTAGACACAGAGCGTATTAGGTATATCAGGGATGTAACCTTATCAGGAAGTCGGTACTACCATAGGGTTACTACTTTTTCATGTACTGCTTTTGTACATTTAGAGTTGTACATGCATGTGAGAGACTTATGGGGTGATTTTTTCTATACCGCTAGAGAGGATTCAGTGGTGTCTTCTGCTAAGATGCCTGTTCGTAGGACTACGAACCATCTGAGATTGTTATCGTCAGAGGAGTCAGAGGAAGACTCGGAGGAGGACTCTTCTCCCTAGGTGTGTTGTGGTAGACTAGTTTATGTTTTAGTTAAGAAAAGTTTGTATCTATATGTTTTGAAATACTAAAGTCTGATGTACATGATGTATATTATTAAGTTATTTTAATTTGTGTTCTTTTTATTTTGTTAAGTTAAGTTATCCAGAAAAAAAAGAAAGTTTGAAAATCATATAATACAGTAATAAATCTTTTACAACTTGGGTAAGTTTTATAAGTTTTAATTTTAAATGTAATACCCGAGAGAGGGTGTTATACTACAGGTCTAACTCTTTTTAGAATTTGATAGGGACGAATGAAACAAGAGTTTAACTTCTTTGTTCTCAATGCTCTACTAATTCCAATCATAGGAGTGACTCTCAAGAAAACATGTTCACCCTTTTCAAACTCTAGAGGTCTCCTCCTTCTATCAGCATAGCTTTTTTGCCTACTTTGAGCTATAGGCATCCTATCCTTGATTATTCTAATTTGCTCTGAAGCCTATTGTACTAACTCGGGTTCTAGAATAGCTTTCACTCCAACCTCATTCCAACATAATGGAGACCTATGTAACACCCGTGAAAACATGTTAGACGTATATATGGTTACAAAGGTAGTCTAATACTTGCTTAATATGCCTGTTTAATTTTATGGCCTTTTGAGCATGTTTAGCCATTTTGTTGTAGCATTATGCGAGAAAAATAACTATTATTAGCCACGTAATTGGCTTAAACTGCTTAGTGTAACACCCTAAACTTTTGGTGAATGACCGTTGTGTCCCAAATGTACTGTTTTTGTTTTTCAACTTTAGGATAAATGACTGTTATGTCCTTTTTGTATTGTTTGTTATTTTTCTGTATGAAATACTATTTTATTTTACTGTCTGTGATTTTATTTGGACTTTTTGTGTGATTTGCTCCGGGTTAGGAAAATAATAATTTTCGGGCCGGGAAAATCTTATTTTAATTATTTGGAGCTGGGGGATCTTACTAAATCCAATTCTGAATGATACTATTGTTAATCTTTTAATTTTTAGGATTTAATGTAAAATAAAATAATTTTATATTATTATAATATTATTTTATTAGTCAGTGCAAATAAGCGGTAATGGACCTGGAAATGATTGCGGGACCCACGTTTAGTAAAAGTAGTCAACATTAGTAGCTTAATTAAACATCATTAGTGGTTTAAGCATCATTAGTGGTGAGATATTTACAAGCTTGTGACAAGGCTTATGGCTATGCATGTGACAAGGCTTGGAGTAGCCAATAGGAACTAAGCTTGGAGGCCAAGGGTTATTTGTAGCCTTTGATCATTCCTAAGGCTTGGATGGAGCCAAGCAAGGGGACACCTCCCTTGCATTGAAGTCTACGGCCAAGTGCTCCTTGGAGAGCCAAAAATCATTTCATTCTCTAACACTTTCTCTCTTCTCTCTCTTCCAAAAATACAAACTCCATTGATGCTACTTTGAAGAAGCCATTCGGCCAAGCATCCATCTTCAACATCCATTCACCCAAAATTTCTTCTAACCTACTTTTCTAAACCTAAAAACAATTCTAAGAACATTTCTAGTTGAGAGTTCTTGCAAAATCAATCATCTAAAGCTTGAAAAACTACTTTGGAGATTCTACCTAGAAGGTGAAATTTCTTATTTTTCATTTCTAAACTCTTTTTCAAGATTCTAAGTCGTGATTGATCCATGGTTTAAGTTTTCTTTCAATGTTAGTAACTTGTAGAAATTGTTTAAGCTTGATAGGTGACTTTGGAGGGTGAAACCGAAACCATAGAAAGGAGTGAAAGAGAGTTTGTCTTCACTTAAGGTAAGAGGAAGACTTAAATCTTATCATCCTTGGGTGGTGATAGGAAAATGGAATTGTTTGTGATTGTAGAATCCATAAGGATTCATTTGTGTTGTTTGTTTAATAGCTTTCTTATTTGTGATTTGTATTAATATGTATGTCTACAAGCTTTAAAAATATTGTATGTGTTAGAAATGTATGAATAATTAGTAGGATATGAATAATATGCAAGGTTTGCATGAGTGTTCCAAAGAACACACATTCAAGGCTCATGACCTCAATATAAAATGAGAACCAAAATGTTCTCAACAATTTTCCAAAATAGTGATTTAAATAACTTAGGTGAATTGATAAGATATAAAATTGATTTAGAGTAAGAAAAATGAATTTAAAGATCAAATGGTAAAATTTGGGTAATTCAGCCAACATGCCAAAGCCAAGTGTTTATGATTTCTAAAATTGTTTTTAAACAAAGAGAAGTAATAAATACTAAAAAGGAATTTTATTACAATGAGTTTAGAGGTATAAAAATGATTAGATTTAAGTTTAGTAAGTTAAAACTAATGATTTTAATGTTTAGAAGAAAATACAGTAGCTTTTGTAAAATTTCTAACGTAGAGCTCATTTTATGTTTTGAAGCACGTTAGTAGTTTTCAAAAGTATAATTAAATGGTTGTAATATAAATTAAAAAGGGTTTTTTTTTCAGAAAACTTAGAAAACCATTGTTATACATTTTCTAAGCAAAATACTATCAATTTTTGCTAAAAACAGACAAATAAGATAGAAAAGATATCCAATATACTTTATACGGAATGAAAAATAGCCTACGTAGTTTAAACGTGTTAAATATTATTTCTGTTTATTTAAATAATAATTTTTAAGGAAATCAGACAAGAAAATGGTTTAAAAATCTTACGCGATTGAGAAAACGTTTGAAAAACAATACGCGATTTCAAAAACAGTAAAATATATTTATGCGATTTGAAAATGTTTGTAAAAACGACAAAATTATGAAAACGCAATAAAATTTCTACGCGATTGATGAAAACAGTAAGTTTTACTGTCGGGCCAAAGTGGTGGACCCGGACAGTTGTGGAACAGTATTGTCAGGTGGGACATACTGTATTTTCGAAATTTTGCCATTGAGGGCATTTTCATAATTTCTGCCATTGAGGGCCTTTTTTGTAATTTTGCCATTGAGGGCATTTCCATAAAAATGGATACTGATACCATTGAGGGTATTTTAGTAATTATTTTGATTCATACATTTGAGTTGTACCAATGTGGTTGATCATTGGTGATTTGATTGACGAGATGAATAACATCGTGTTGTCGGTGCGATAAGCGTAGTGTGGTTCATTTTTGTATGGACTTGGAGGCATTAGTATGCGGATTATTCCATTTGTGGACAGTTGGTCACTCCTCTAGGCCGTGGTAACTGGTAACACACTAATGATCTCGACACGCACTATACTTAATCGAGATCTTGTAAAATCTATGATAGTGCAATGCCTGTAGTATACGACGTGAGACTGTATGCTACTACACGACGTTTAACAGTGGGCTATAGACGCAACGTGAGCAGCAGAATAGTTTGGTTGGGCAGCTTGGGGTACTAATGGATTTTACGGATCATTCTCTTTGATGTCTGTGGTTGTAGCTCCATGGAGTAGGGTTGAGTCGCATTACATATGATTTATGTGTTGTGCATTATAATATTATTATCCGTACTAGTTTATCTATACCATTTTATCTATACCATTTTATATATGACGTTATGTGATGCTGTTACTTTTAATTTCTATGTTACTTTATATTATTATTTATGCTGTTATGGTATGTTATATTGTAGGAATTGCTATATCTGTTGTATTGTCGTTTTCTTATTTCCCATGTTTGTGGTGATATAGATTGTCTTACCTCTTTATTGTATGTGTTCCTGTATTTTAAATTATGTCTTTAAAAGAAGAGTTTGAGGAAGAGGAACAGCCTCTTGAGTGTGTATACCCCGAGGATGAAGAGCAGCAACAAGCCGAGGATCAGTTTGACGATCAAGAATCATCCGATCATCCATACCCATTGGATTGATTGTATGAGTATGACGCTATCAGGATTCTTTGGTTTCATGAGGTTGGATTTTCACAGAGGCTCTGAAGCCTGGAGACTGCGGGAGGACAGAGATTCGGTTACGTATGTAGGGCGTTTGACTGTGACCATACGTACGAAGTTTGATGGAGTACCTATCTTTTCTACTGTATTGTATTTACATGTGGAGTTACCGCTATTTCTTAGGCGTCATTGGGGTGGTATGTTTGATGCGCCTAGTGAGATCAGCAGCGTGTTGACAGCACGGACTAGAGTCCGTAGAGGGTCGAGGCATCCTGGATACTTATCACCTGAAGTTTCATCTGAGAGTGATCCTTCAGAGGGTTAGATATTTATGATGCGTACTTGGGCGCGTCTGCGTTTGTATATATAGGCTTTTTACTGCTTTGTTTACTGTTTTGGTTTAAATAATTATAGCTGTAAATTATTTGTACTACTTAAAACAAAACCATATGTATATTATGTGTGATGATAATTTGTTTATTTTATGTTCCGTGTTATTTTATTTCGTAATATTCTGTTTAACCAAAAAAATTTTACAACCCGTATTACTATATAACAAATGTTTTACAACTTGGGTAGATTTTATTTATCTTTATTTTATTTTATTTTATTTTATAAATGTGACATCCCCATAAGGGTGTTACACTTAGTTAATAAAATAAATATGAGAAGTTTGTTTCTAGGTCATAAATATGTAGAAGATGATGTAGTTAAAATAAGGTTAATTAGAGTTTGTTTGGTATTTTTAAGCATACTGAGTGAGTGTTTTAATACCAGATTGACTATTTGCATATATGGAAAAAATAAGGAATTTGTGAAACAAGATTTTTGATGAATCTTAGGATTTATTATAAACTTGTTAGAAGTTAGGAAACTTGATTTGGTGAAATCTAAGTGTTCTTAGCATATATGAATTTTTAGGAAATATCTCAAGTGGCTTTGTGACTCACGGTCACAACCCTATTTCTTGACTTTTGCATGAGAAATTTCTCTCATCCTCACCCACTCTTTACGTCACTTGGTAGCAGGAAAAAGAACAGAAAACAAAAGGAGAGAAGCAAGAGAAATGGGAGGAAAAGAACAGGAAGAAGAATGAGGAAATGGAGAAGAGCTCTTGAGTTCTTTCCCTTCTGGACACTAGAGGTAGGGGTGTTTGTTCTTGAACTTCATCTTTTTCTTTCAAACTCTTGTTACATGGAGGGTGCATAGGTTGTTAGAAATGGGTTTTGGAAGTTTTTCTCAAAGATTTGAGTTGGATGAACATGCTCCTAGTGTTTTGACAAATTGGGTGTGTTCATAGAACTCCTTTAAACTTGTTTTGATAACACTTGTTGAGTTTAGGGATGTTTTGGGTTGAGTTTTCACGTGAGAAATGTAACGCCCCTTTTTCCGAGAGAAGAAGGAACGTTACACCATAGTAAAGTGACACGAAAATGCGAAAATATAAATACATTGATAAATTAAGACCTAGTTCATATTTCTTATCAGAATAAACAATTTCCATCTTAATAGCGTAGTGATTGAGTATCGAAATATGTGTACATTTTTTTTTCGAAGAGGTAATGATAATTGTAGCTACAAAGGAAATCGACATGGAATTGAAAATCATACATTCACATTATATATATAATATTATATGCATCAAGCCTGTTTAGTTACATCATCAAAATATACAAAAAGTAAAAGGCTTTACCCACCCAAGATGTTTACAAAATATACATCCCATCAAATTAGCAAAACGTCAGGCTTCCCAAAAAGATAAACGGATAGCCATCAGTAGCCACCGACAGTATCAGTCCCCCTAAGACTTACGAGAAGGGACCGTAGTAGGGTCCTCCTCAAGGTCCTCTTCATTCAATGAAATTGCCATCGAAGCGACCGAATTTCGAGCAGAAGCTCGAGCAGTGGAGAGGAAAGAGTCCTCTTGTAGGGTATAATAAAGGTCATCCCACAAATCTCTAACGGGCAGGCAAAACTCTAAATGGACAAAAGCTGAAAAATCAAAGACAGGCAGGTCATAGCGACCCCAGGCTAAAGACATAGTCAGCTCCCCATGATAGATGCAACGGTCCATCCTCAAATTTATATGCCAGCAGTCTGGACCATCGTGAAAGGTCATCCTTGCATAACCCAAGAACTGGCGTGGATGTGAAGACATTTTCAAATAGCACTACTCGTAATCGGGCCAGAAGCCAGGAAAATCAGTTGCTTCCTTTTCTTCCTCGTGAACGTCTTCTCGGTAGTACATAATTTATAACAGAAGCACATATATATAGAAAAGAGGTGAGACACCCAGCATTCAATACCAATATAGTAGCAAGAAAACAAAACGGCGCTGGGCGCCCACATAGCATTACAACACATATATTCATCAACAATAATAAATAAAAATAACAGTAATAATTAAGTAAGCAATAAAAGAGAAATAACAACAGAATCTCAAGCAGTAAACGGTTTATTGAATCAAATAATTATATCAACAATAAAAACAGATAATTCAACAGTCGTAAGTACTCATGCTCAATGAAATATGAGACTGACAATGAACAGTACACAATGCATTATGGTACCAAAAATCCTACTCCATGGAGCTAGACATAAACATTTCAGAGAGAATGATCAAGGAGTCATGCCAGTATCTCGTTAGCCTTAAAAATAAAGTGCTTCATCTCATAAAAATATTTACGCAATATGGCTTATACATGGCACCTCAATAGTTGATCGCAATATAGGACAACGTCTTGGTCCAGATCGTGAGTGTGTTTACATCGGTCTACCCCACGGCCCCAGTGGAGCTACCACTGTCTATTGTGAGACACCTGCACTTTAACGCCCCCAAGGTCAACCACTATGACCCTACGCTTAGCCTACTTGCACCCGCACAAAGGTGTTGTTCAATCTCCTAGGTACACATCGCTTTTCTCAATAAAATCCAACAGACATCACATATGCATGACGACTCAATTTACATCATGTATGTGTATCAATGATATGTTCCTCATAAACAATGCATCACATGCATATTCATCAACAAGTATTTCTCATGGAACATATTATAATTGCATATAGACAATTGTCAACAATATCATGCCACAATTTCATCCAGTACAATTCATAAGTACTTAGTTCCACATATGGACTCACAATAGCATAAAACCAATCCTCAATATCAACATGTGTATATATGTTTCAATACATACCACAAATTCATATTATGAATCCAACATTCTCAATATACTAAGTCTTAATCAATTATAAGAATTTTGAGCTAAGAAGCCCTTCAAAATCGTGGCCCTCTTAATGTTCATTCTCAATCAATTTCTTCCATCTCATTATAAATTACTAATGTCTAAATTCTAAGTTCCCAAAGTTGCATCAAAGCATCACTTGAACTCCAAAAATTCCTTTAGAGGTTGTGGCCTCCCTAAGTCATTAAGGTTCCGATCCTTGTTCCGTTTCATGCATCAATCTTTCAATCCTTAATTATAGAAGTCTTATTTTACACAAAATCAAATCCAACCCTTAAAATTCATGGCCAAACCGTGGCCTTTCAATAGGGTTGTAAACCCTTAAATTTTTCATTCATTAAATCTAACATTAACAAGCATTCAAAACCATCATTCAATCATTAATCTCAATCAAAAATACATAGACATGAAAAACCATCAAATAAAGTAAGCATCCAATATGGATATCTCCATCAACAACTACACAAAAGTCTTCTCACTACCAATAATGGTTGAAGTGAGTAAATCTCCTTCTTACCTAAATGAAGAACACGAAATCACCTCCTTGGTGTGCTTCTTGGTGGATTCGGTTTTGGCTCTCCAAGAACCCTAAAAAACCAAACTCAAAGAATCAACAACCAAGCTTGGAAAAGATGAATCTTTGGTCACCAATGTGATCATGGAACACAAAAATGAAGAGAAGGAGAAAGAAAAATGGAAGCTTTACCTTAAAGCTTCAAGCTTTGTTCTTGAGAAAAAGTGAAGAAGATGATGGATTTTGAAGAAGATTTTCAAATAGGAAATGTAGAGAATGATGAGAGGAATGTAGAAATGGTGATGGTGAAGTGAGAAAATGAAAATGGTGATGGTCACCTATTGGGGCTGCAAAAACCATGAGGGTGAAGGAGAAGAAGAAGAAGAAGAGAAAAAATGGTGAAGAGTGAAAACAAAGAGAGAGAAAGTGATAGATGAAAATGTGTGATGTTTTTGGGTGAGGAGTGTTAAGTGTGGGAAGCAAAATTTTGCTTCCCCAAGGGCACATTGCCGCGGAATAGGAGAGAGAGGAGAGGTTGAGTGGCTTCTTCAACAAGCTTAGGATAATTTGGTCATTTGATAGTCAAAGCTTCTCAAAGAAGTTTTGATTAAAATAGATTATATTTGAATTAAAATGGATTTAATTAGACATAAAGTGGATTATATTAGGATAATGTGATAGGATTTATGACACATGCTATTATCCAATGGACAATTGTTATAGTTGACAGAAGTCAGTATTAATTATCTAGCGGATAAAATTACACAGCGATTTATTGTTTTATCAGATAAAATTCTTAAAAAACATAAATACTCGTAAACCGTGTCCGACCTTGGGTTTAGTAAGATCTCCCGTCGATGTTTTCACAGATCAAGGTTCTCAAAAAAATATCTCATTTTCTCAGCTCCGTTCGGTTTGTACGTAAAACGAGAAATAATATTAAAATATTTCACGTTCTCAAAAAAATCCATAAAAATTTTCAAAAATCACAAATATTATAAAATGAATATTTATAATAAAATAAATAAATTTTAGAGTGTTACAAGAAAGCTCTCTTTTCTACTAAAAAATGCAGTAGATAATTGGTTATAGAGGTGCCATAATCGGCTATCTGGGTTATGTATTCTGCTGTTGAAACAGAATAATCAGTTATGGGAAAAGCCATAATCGATTATTCTGTCCTGGCAGACAACCAAGCTTTTCAATAACCGGTTAGGTAATAAGCATAACCGATTATTGGGTCAAGGCAGAGGGTTATATAATGTGATAATTGGTTAGCCATGGTTAGCTAGACATGCTAACCGATTATCCCAACAACCAGGAAACACCCAAGAAGGGTCATAACCGATTATCAAGGAGTGATAACCGGTTATGGACTAGTCCAAAACACAAATTAAGGGTCCTAATTAATTATGCATGTGGAAAACCGATTTGGAACCTTTGAAAAATTGAGTTGTGAACTCTTTGGGCTTAAGTTAACATGTGTTAGGCTATATTTTGGTTTCCAATTATCCAATTGAGTTAGTCTATGGAAGTTAAGAGTCCTAGAAGCCTAGTTTCCTCTTTATGAGTTAAAGTTGAACTAGTTACTCCTTTTTTTATGCAAAGTTTAGTATTGGTTGGCATGTGAACCATGTTTTACTCTCTTTACTTGTGTAGACCCTTCATACATGCTCCTTAATGAGTGATGAGACTCTAATGGGGGTATTTAATGAAAAGTTTATGTGGTGAATGTAAATCAATTGATAGTTAAATCGTTGTAGTATTTAGCATCATTGTTGTTCATACTTGAGAAGATGGATGTAAACCAATTGGTATGCTAATTATTATAGTGATTAGCATCATTGTATTTCACACTTGCTGTTATGAATGTAAATAAATCGGTATGCTAGTTATTGTAGTAATTGACATCATTGTTTTTCATAACTATGTTGATGGAGGATGAGTTCCTCATCTTTGGTGATCATATATGATTTTGAATGAGGAGGTAACAAACCCTTCCTATCATAGTGATCTTTATTGAAGACTATGTAGTTAATGAGTTCACTACCCGGAGAGAAAACTTTTGGAACTGGGTTCCAGTGCTTGTTCAAGGCTTATGGAACTGGGTTCCTGCGTGCTGTTCAAGGCTCATACATATCATACAGTTCCCGAGTGATTGAGGATGAGTTCTTTCACTAAGTCTAAGGAATCATAACATTATCCACATTCATATTTAGGTTTTTGCATATGCATAAACATAAGACATAATTTGGCATAACATGATAATTGTATGGACGATTGCTAATCATAACATATTCATGCATGGCAATTGTATGGGAAGTTGCTTATTTATGAGAATGTGATAGTGTTGCGAGTATTGTGCGGAAATGAGTTTTCTATACAAACTTATGAAAATGAGAATCTATTTCGGGAAGAGAAAGGATACGGTTTTGGCTCTTGCCACCTTTCTAGCTTTTATATGTATAAGACTTGAGTTTAGAATTGTACTTTTCTCCGAAATAGCTAGAATGACTGTGATGACATATTTTATGGATTTAACTACTGAGAATGTGTGATTCTCACCCCATGTATGTGTTTCCATAATAATTCCAAGGAAGAAGACTTATGGAAAGTGAAACACAGGCAGGAGCTTGGATAACTTAGCTTAGTTTATTTCTACAGTTTCTTTTGAAACGTGTATATTTTGTGCCTTGAGAGGCTTAGTTTGTAATCTTTGTACATAGTTTGTATTTTTAAGAAATACCGACGTTACGTATATTACCTTTCGTTCGTGGCTCATATTTTCTTATATACGTTGTTGTGTTATATTAGAAATATTTTTGTAGTTAGTAGCATGTCTGGATCTAATTACCATGGTATAATACAGATTATACTGTTGTTATTAAATTTGGGATGTTACAACCTACACTTTCTGCCATAAAGTGCCTCATACGATGTCATTCCTATATTGGTATTATAATTGTTGTTGTAGGTGAATTCCACTAAAGACAAGAGTCTATCCTGTAACATCCTTAATACAATTACTAATTACGTATTTGGAATTACATATTAATTGTAACACCCCTTTTGGAGGATGTCACACATAAAAGAAAATAAAATAAATAGAAATAGAATCTACCCAAGTTGCGGAACATTTGTTAAATATTATTATGGGTTGTAAAATAATTCCTGATAGACAGAAATATGTAATAAAAAGATAATGCGAAAAATATGAAATAAAAAAAAACATCATCACTAATAATATACATATGGTTAAGTTATAAACTGTACAAATAATTTACAACTAAGACTACAACTATTTAAACAAAAACAGTAAAGAAAGCAATAAAAGAGTTAATATATACAGACATACGCTGACGCGCCCAAAAAAAACATCATGGTTATCTAATCCTCAGATGGATCACTCTCGGCCTGAAAATGATCATCGGGAGATAGATATCCCGGATGTCTCGACACACGGCGATAACGGGATCGCGCAGTCGATACGATGCTTATCTCACTAGGCTCAGGGTTTTCAGCACCCCAATAACGCCTAATGGATAAGGGTAACTCTAAGTGCAGAAATAACGTCGTAGTCATAATGGGCTCCCCATCAAACTGATGACGTAAAATCACGGTCATACGTCCTGCATATGTAACAGAAGCACGATCTCCTCGTAAATGCCAAGCCAGATCACCTCCATGAAATACCAGCTCTATGAATCCCAAAAATCCTGGCGTCGTCATCCCACACAATCAATCCAGAGGATATGGATGATCGGATGGTTCTTGATCGTAAAACTGATCGTCTGCTTGCTGACCTTCCTCTTCCTCAGGGTACACGATCTCAAGAGGCTGTTCCTCTTCTTCCTCTTCAAACTCTTTACCGCATAAAATAAACAGACAAGAGACACATACAATAAAGAGGTAAGACAACATAAAATCATCACAACACGGCCAATAAGAAGACGACAAATAACAACTATACAGTTCATACAATACAAAAAAAAAAACTATAACAAGTAATAATAATGGAATAGAGTACATATTAGATATCCTAGTGTTTCGAACATCACGGATATAACACAAATAAAGAAAACCACATAGATAAATCAATCTCACAGATAAAATAAGATAAGAAATGGACAACTAACATAAGAATTATCGATAAATACAAATAGAGAAAATGTAAAAAAAAAAAACATCCAAGATATTACCGGATAAAGATAAATAGAGAAAATAGAATATTATCCAAGATATAATCAAATACACCAAAACACAACCCTACTCCATGGAGCTAAACCCAAACAGATATCGAGAGAATGACTTGCAAAATCTATTAGTACCACGGCTGCCCAACCAACTATTACGCGGTCACACGTTGCGTCAATAGCCTACAGACGGGAATCCACCATCCGGGCGTAGTATAGTTCACGGTCTCTCCGTTGTGGCACTATAGGCAATGTACTACTAGACTTTACAAACCTCGATTAAATATAGTGAATGTCGAGTACATTAGTGTGCTATCGGTTTACCACGGCCCAAACGGAGCTACCAATCCCACATATGGAATCCCGTACACTAAAGTCTCCAAGTTCATTAGAACAATGAACCACACTACGTTTATCGCATCGACAACACGATGTGATTCGTCTCGTCAACCAAAACACCAAAAATTGGTATAAAGACAAAACATAATTCCAAATATATGAAATTACGAAAATGCCCTCAAGATAAAAATATGCCCTCAATGGCAAAAAGCACATGACGGGTTCACTTTTTCCCGACAAATAAATAACCTCAAAAGCTCAGATGGGTTCACATTTTCCCGACAGCGAAAAATAAATATGGTAACGGTCAATCGCGTAGAAATTTTATCGCGTTTTTGAAATCTCATCGTTTTTACAAACGTTTAAAAATCGGGTAAAGATATTTTTCTGTTTTTAAAATCGCATAGCATTTTTAACACGTTTTCTCAATCGCGTAGGATTTTTAAATCATTTTCTTATTCGAATGCCTTTAAAATTATTGTTTAAACAAACAGAAATAGTACTTAGTACATTTAAACTACGTAGAATAATTTTTCATACCGCATACTGTCTTTTAGATATTTTTGCTATCTTATTGGTTTATTTTTACTAAAAATTGACAGTATTTTGTTTAGAATATCATAATAATGGTTTCCTAATTTATCCATAAAATTTCCATTTACCTAATTTTTAACCATTTCATTTAATTCTTTTTGAAATCTCTAACATGCTTCAAAACCAAAAGTGAGCTATATGTTAGAAAATTTCTTAACATTACTGTATTTCCTTCCTAATGATAAAATTATGAACTTTTAATCCTTTAGACTTACTTCTAATCAATTGGTCCCTTCAAAAATCATTATAGAAAATTTCTTCTTAACTTGTATTGTTTCTTTTTAATTGAAAAAGGTTTAGAATCAAGTTTTAGAAATCATGATTACCTATAGTGGCATGTTGGCCGAATTTTGTAAAACTTTTTCATTTGATTTCTAAATCATGTCAAAGGTATTATCTTATCTAAGTTCATTAAATCATGTTATAAAGTAATGATTTTAAATCAAATAAATCCTTTAGGCATGTTGGCCCAAAATTTACTAAATCTTTACCATTTGATTTCTAAATTCCTTTTCTTTGATCAAAACAATTTGAAACCTTCTTATTTCTCCTAATTAATTAAGTTGCACTTTAGGAAAAATGAAGAGAACATTTTGGTCCTCACACTTTGTCATTGCCGTGAGCTATTGGATGTGTTCTTTGGAACACTCATGCTAATTTACACATGTTATTCACATCCTATACTTTATCATACAATTCTAACACATGCATTATATTTTTAACACATGCAAAAATATTTTCTAACACATACAACCTAAATTAAAGCTTGTAGACATGCTTTCAAAAGCTAATAGACATGCAAAATTATTACAATCATCAAACAAGAAAGCTAATAACAATTACCACATAAACTACTAGCAACCACAAAAATTAACAAATACACACATAATTAACACATGACCACCGAATCCTTATGGATTCTACAAACATCACAAATGGCTCCATCTTCTTACCACCATCAAGAGATGATAAGAATTGTCTTCCTCTTACCTTAAATGAAGACAAAAGGCTTGCTTTCACACCTCCTAGGTCACGGTTTTCACCACCAAAAATACTTAGAAATCTCAAACAAAATCTACATGTTACTAACCATGAAAAAGAAGCTAAACCATGGAAAAATCATGGCTTAGAACTTTGAAAAAGAAGAGAGAAAAGAAAAGCATGAAATTTCACCTTCTAGGTAAAACTTTCAAGGTTGGTTTCCAAGCCCTAGATGGAAGAATTTGAAGAAACTCCCAACTACAAAGGTTCTTAGAATAGTGTTTAGGTTAAGGAAACTTGGTTAGAAAAATTTTTGGATGGTTGGATGGTATAGTTAGTGTCTTGGCCGAAAATGGTGAAGAAAATGGACAAGAATGGTGGCTAGGGTTTTGATGAGAGAGAAGAGAGAAAAGTGATGAAGGAGAAAGGTAATTTTGGTCTCCTAAGGCCTTTGGCCGTAAACATTAAGTGAGGTGCAAGGTGGGCACCTTGCTTGGCTTCATCCAAGCCATTGGATGAATCAAAGGCCAAGATCAAGCCTTGGTGAGCAAGCTTGATTTCCATTGGTTAGCTTATGGTGACTCACATGCTTTGAGTCACACGGTGTATTTAATTTTCTCATTTGAGTCAACTAGTGAGTCACTGTTTCTGGAAAGTTCTACAAACTTACGGTGATTAACTAAGCTACCGATCTAACCGTTCGCTAATTGTGGGTCCCGCAAAATATTTAGGGTCCATCATGTCACTAAAAAATATCGACTAATAAAATAATATTATAATAATATAAAATTATTTTATTTTGATTAAATCCTAAAAATTAAAAGATTATTTTTAGTCTCATTCGAGAATCGGGTTAAGTAAGATCCCCCAATTCTAAATAATAAAATAAGATTTTCCCGGCCCGAAAAATATTATTTTCCCGCTCGAGCAAATCACACAAAAAGTCCATATAAAATTACAGACGGTATTTTCGGGCATTAAATCAAGAAGAAAACAATTAAAAACAGACAAAAAAGCGAAGACGTTCGGGACGTAACGGTCATTTTCCCATTTTTTCCCACAACGTAGGTAATCGTCCAAAACGTTCAAATAAAATATCCAATGAAGTATTATTTAGTCTGTATATCTTTCAGAAAAATTAATACAAGAGCTCGAGAAAAATTTTTTTATTTTACCGTCTCAAGCAAACTACGTAAAACGATCAAATAAAATTTGAACTGTATTATCGAAATTGTTTTCATACAAAAATCGAGAACAGAAAAATAGGGACACAACGGTCATTCATACAAAACATGAAAAACAGAAAACAGTACATTCAAAATATTTTCTAAAAATTGGGGCGTTACATTAATAATTGAAATTAAGTACATCACTTATTTAAAATAAATAAGTTAAAATTTATATATAAGGGATATACAAAATATGAGCCATACTAAAGGGTTAATAATACGTACATATATTATATGGAGCAGTATACAAAATACATTACAGTACTTAATATTTACATAATTTGCTCCAAGTATTAAATATACATCATAATTACAAAATACTATCAAAATTTTATTCTAAGTCTTCTTTCTTTGCTTGCTGGAAGAAGTGCGCATACCTGGAAATATTATGGACATACAAAAAAAAAGGCATGAGAATTCTAAGAATTCTCAATAATATTATTAAAATACATGTCATCATAATATTTTCAGTTGTTTCGGGAATAAATACATTTTATTTTCAAAGTAATCAAGAACTAGAAAGGTGGCAAAGTGCCAAAACAAGTCATTTATCTTCCCAAAACAGAATTTCAATTATTAACAGTTTCTAAAAACATTTATCAAACAACATTATCAATTATTTCTATAAATAATTTTAGAAAACAATTTCAATTCAAGAACCATAAATTTCATCTTCATTCAATGATTCTTAAAATAATACTAAGTCAAAATATAACATTTAAATACAATTTTATATCAGTGCTCATTCTAGCATCCGCTTATTCTCACAGAACCCATATCTCAAGCACTTAATAGGTGGTTGCCATCTCATATAGCTCGGGTTCTATATACTCATGGTAGGGAGTGAATTAGAGCCTCACACTACAACTAATATCCTATGAGGGAAAATAATGTGACGAATTTTTAAGAATACAAGATCTTTTTCCTTACAAAGGATCATCTCCATGATTCAAATGAAATTTTGAATACGATGCCCTCATACAAGATTTATGTAACACCCCAAATTTTATTTATTTTATAATAAATATTTATTTTTCAATATTTGTGATTTTTGAAAAAAAAATTTTGGATTTTTCTGAGAATGCATGATATTTTAATATTATTTCTCGTTTTACGTATAAACTGAGCGGAGCCGGAAAAATGAGATATTTTTTCTGAGAACCTTGATCTGTGAAAACGTCGACCGGGAATCTTACTAAACCCGAGACTGGACACGATTTATAAGATTTCACATTTTTTGAGAAATTTTATCTGATAAAATAATAAATCGCTGTGTAAATTTTATCCGCGCGATAATTAATACTGACTTTTGTCAACTGTAACAATTGTCTATTGGATAATAACATGTATTAAAAATCCTATCACATTATCCTAATGTAATCTACTTTAAGTCTAATCAAACTCACTTTAATTCAAATTTATTGTATTTTAATCAAAGCTTCTTTGAGAAGCTTTGACCACCAAAAGACAAGAATGCCCTTGGCTTGTTGGAGAAGCCTCTCCACCCCCCTTCTCTCTCTCCTTTACCGCTGCATTCCTTACCCTTGGGAGGCAAAAATTTGCCTCCACACTTAACTACTAATTACCCAAAAATATCATTTTCCTACAACACTTTCTCTCTCTAGTTCTTCTTCTTCATTTTTCTCTCTTCCTTCTCTCTTCTTCTCCTTCTTGGCTACAGTTTTGCAGCCATCATTAGTGGCCATTTCTCTTCACTTTTCTCTTCATTAACATCATTTCCACACTCACCTCAACCTCCTCTACATTTCCTATTTAGAAAGTTTCTTCAAAACCCACCATCACCTCCATTATCTTCCAAGACAAAGCTTCCAACTTTGAGGTAAAGTTTCCATTTTATTCTTCTTTTCTCTTCATTTTCGTGATCTATGGTTTCATTGGAGACTAAAGATCCATCTTTTACCATGCTTGATGTTGATTCTTGATGATTGCAATTTCTAGGATTTTTGGACCCCAAAACCGAATCCACCAAGGAGCCAATAGGAGATCATTTTCGTGTTCTTCCTTTAGGTAAGAGGATGATTTACTCACTTCTACCATTATTGGTGGTGAGGAGACTTTATGTGATTGTTTAATGGAGAAATCTATATTTGTATGCTTACTTTGTTGATGATTTTGTAAGCTTATGTGTTCTTGATTTGAGATTGATGATTGAATAATGATTTTTGAATGCATTGATGGTGTTGAAATGCTTGATAGTGTTAGAATTAAAGAATGAAAATTTTGAGGGTTTACTACCCTTTTTTGAGGTCACGGTTTTGGCTTGGATTTTAGGGGATTGGAGTGATTTTGTATTGAGATAGAATTTGAGTGATTAGATACTAAGTAATTGATGCATAAAATGGAAAGAAATTGAAACTTTGAAGACCTAGACGGCCACGATTTTAAAGAGAAAATTTTGAGGTTGAAGGATGCCTTGGTGCATTTTTGAAAATTAAGAATTTAGAGATATACATAATCCATAATGTGATGAAAGAATTAAATTAAATAATAACTCTTGAGAGAGCCATGGTTCTTAAGGGTTATTTAACCTAAATTTTTCTTAATTGATCAAAGCTTAAAACTTTGGAAATGTGAATCCATAATATGGAAATTGTAGTATGTGTGGAACAATGTATATGTATATGTATTGATGTTGAGAATTGGTTGATGCCATTGTGAGTTCCTATGTGGGACCAAGTTCTTGATGAAATTATGACATGTTAATATTGAGACATGAATATATGCTATTGTGGTATACTTTATGATAAATGTATCATTGATAAACATACATGATGTACATTGTGTCATCATGCATATGTGTTATCCGTTAGACATTGTTGGAAAGGTGATGTATGCCTAGGAGTTTGAATAACACCTATGTGTGGGTGCGAGTAGACTAAGCGTAGGGTCATAATGGTTGGCCCTGGGGGCGTTGGGGTGTGGGTGTCTCACAATAGACAGTGGTAGCTCCACTGGGGCCGTGGAATAGACTGATGCAAACACACCGACGATCCGGACTATGACGCTATCCTCTATCGCGATCAACTGTTGAGGTGCCATGTATAAGTCGTAATTGCGTAAATGTTTTTATGAGATGAACACATTATTTTTAAGGCTAATGAGATACTAGCATAACTCCTTAATCATTCACTCTGAAAATGTTTATGTCTAGCTCCATGGAGTAGGAATTGGGTACCATCTACATTGTGAACTGTCAGTCTCATAAATCATTGAGCATGAGCATTTATAACTGTGGAAAATATTTGTTATTATTACTGTAATATTTATTTAATTGCTTGAACTGTTGACTGTTGGAAATATTGATACTGTTTGCTTGTTATTGATGATTTTTACTACTATTTATTATTGTTCTGCTTTTACTGTTAATTTTAATTATTACTATGATTGGATATATGAACTGTGTTGATATGTGGGCATCCAGCGCTGTTTTGTTTTCTTGCTGCCATTTTGGTAATGAAAGCTGGGTGTCTCACCTCTTTCTGTATTTCAATACTTCTGTTTATTCATATACTTCTGAGAAGACGTTCATAAGGAAGAGAAGGAAACACCTGAGTTTTCAGGTTTTTGGCCATACTACGACTAGAGCTTGCTGAGGATGTCGTCACGCCCACACAGATTTTTGGGTTACTCTAGGATCACTTTCTAAGGAGGTCCCGACTGCTGGCACATAAATGTGCAGACGAATCGGTGCGTGTACCACGGGGAGCTAACAGTGTCTTTAGCTTGGGGTCGCTATGACCCTCATGTTTTCGATTTTCATGCTTTTGTCCACCTGGAGTTTTACCTGCCTATTAGAGATCTGTGGGATGACCCTTACTATACCCCACAAGAGGACTCTTTCCTCTCCACTGCTCGGGCTTCCGCTTGAAATTCGATCGCTCCGATGGTAATTTCATCAGATGAAGAGGACCCTGAGGAGGACCCAGCTACGGTCCCTTCTCGTCAGCCTTAGGGGCTGATACTGTTGGTGGCTACTGATGGCTAACCGTTTATCTGTTTGGGGAAGCCTGACGTTTTGCTAATTGATGGGTGTATATTTCGTATCATCTCGGGTGGGTACATCTTTTGCTTTTTGTATAATCCATGTTGTAATTAAACAAGTTAATGCACATAAGTATATAAATATATAAATATAAATGTTATGTATGGATGCATGGTTTATTTTTGTTGGTTTTCAATTCGACCATTTTAATCATTACTTCGCTACGAAATGAACCGTTAAATTAACTCGTTAACACTACTTGGTGATAACATAATTTAATACAACAACAAATATATATATATATATATATAATGTTATTTGTTAAGGAATCTATACACCTATAAAATGAACCGAGTCTATGAGGTTTAAATTTATATTTGTTATTATTTTCCGCAAGTTATTTCGATTTCGTTATATCATGGTGTGACATTCCTTCTTCGCGAGTCAAGAAAGAAAGGGCGTTACAATTTACTCCAAAATCCATTATTCTTAGTAAATTACAAATTTTAATAAAGAAGGATACTAAGTAAGAAAAGCACAACAAGACTATTTCCCTTCCCATTCAAGGATAAAAGTCCACAATTCTTATATACAAATCAAATTCAAATTCCTTGAGCACTGATTATTGAATCATACATCCAAGCTCAACCTTATTAGTTTAGGGAGTATATCCAATACAAAGCTTAACTCAACTTGAATAATCAAAGAACAATACCAATAAATTTCATCCATTGTATTCTACAAATTCTCATCAAGTGCACGATTATAATTTCAAATTAATCTGATATACAACCAATTATCCAATAATTTCTCACACGAATACAATTCAATCACTTACACACATAGAGATTCCATATCTCCTTTCATTCTAAATTCGCCTATGTAGCCTTTACAAATACTATAGCTTCTCCATAATTCATTAATAATTCAAGTATATATTAACAAACATAACTATTCATATACAAGTTATGTAACACAATAAATTTAAACATGCATGGTCAAAAGCATTACATGGTTAAACCATGCTTTCATAAACAACATATAATTTCTTTAACTAATCATATTCTATTCATCAACTTATCTAATAAATCATATAGAAAATTAAAGATTTCATAATAAACACAATGTTTTTGCATGTATATAACAACTGGAGGTGCTGCCCCTTTGTGGTCATGATCTTCATCTTCACTTATACAAGCAATTTCTCAAGCTTTTTTATTCAAGCATTCAATAAAGAATAAGAATACGGTAATAATAGAATTAAGACCACAAAAATAACAAGAGTTCCCATCTTTTTTTTCTTGGCTAACCAAGTACCTAATTCAAAGATTAATAACTTCACAATCAATGTTACAATACATCTAATTTCTATCACAAATTTATTTTAAGAATTAATGGAAGAAAAGAAACACGTTAAAACAATCAAACTTCCATTAATTTTCTGATTGTTCGTGACATTAAACAGCCCTATAAGTCAACAAAATTTATTCAAAAATCATGAAAAAAGAACAAAATGAAGGTAAAAGACCCCTACCTTGTTTTCTTTATTATATCAAGTTTGCTATTCACTTTTCTTCACTTTTTCCTTCTTTTTCTCTCCTTTTCTTCCTTTTTGCTTGCTATCTTGACCTCTATTCTTTGCCCTATATGGTGCTGCTCCACTGTGAAAAACAATGAAGAAAAAACAAGGAAGAACTATGTTAATTGTTGAGGAAAATAGAAGGTGAAATATAGAAGTTAATGTGTGGAGATTTTGGTGGTTGTGTAACTTGCTTTTCCCTCTGTTTTGTTCTGTTGTTGGTATGCAGAAAATGAAAGAAAGAAAGGTAAACAAAGTGAAGGAATTATCTAGAAAGTTGAAGAAAAGTTTGGGCGGTGAAAAAGTATAAAGAATGACTAAAGTGATTATATTGAAACTTTTGAATCTGTTACGTACATTTTAATCTTCTAAAATTAAGTTTTTAAGCTACCATAAGTGTTATGAAAAATTTTAAGACTCAACCTAGTCCTTGGATCTATTTTTTCATAATTTTTCATATACCACTATTTATCAGTTAAACTTCATTACTCGATCCCAAGTTAAATTAAAACGTGAGATTGAGTGAATATACTTATTAATACTTATCTTAGTTGGTATTTTATACCAAAATATTTTCCATATCATACTTATTATTTTCATGAAATTTCATAATTGTTTGAGATACTTAGCTATTTCATAACTGTTCCAGCTATTCCTCTTCGATATCCTTAAAAATAACATATTAACTCAATTGATCCTCCAAAATTTTTTACAACTCTTATCAATCATTTATAACTAGGAAATAAATTTTTCATGTTTATTTCCATCATATCAACTATTTATGCAGATATTTTAGTTGTTTTCTTGTATTCAGTGTTATAGAATTACGCTCAAACTAATTTAGAAAGTTACCCGAATTAACAAATAACTCTTACTAGCCATACTGAGTTTCTATAACCCTGATTAAGACTATTAGGTTAAGGGGAATGTTACATATCCCAACTACCTTACTGATCTAGTACACATGTTCTAAGCAAATCCTCTAGGGTTTGGATAGTTCTCTCTGACTGCCCATCTGTTTGTGAGTGGTATGTTGTGCTAAGACTTAGCCTAGTCTCAAAGGCCTTTTGCAAGACTCCCCAAAATCTATATGTGAATCTAGAATCTCTGTCTAAAACTATACTGAGGGGAGTTCCATGCAACCTAACTATCTCCTATAAATACTGTAATGCCCCTTTTTGGAGAGGAACAGTCACACCGAAAACGAAACTCAAAAGATAACACTAAGACCAGATTTTTATACATATAGATAGTAACCTGTTCATTTATAAAGCATATAATAACTTGGCAATTTTTTTTTCTTTTTTTTGTAGGTGGAAAACATAAACTTAGTGAAAATTAACATGAAGATCAAACCATACATTTATACAAAAGATACATGCCATAAGTATTTAGATACACTAACAGTTTTAGCAAAAGAAAGCAGAAGTTTTACATGCCCAAAAAGATATATACAGATAGCCACCAAGGCTACAAAAAGTATCATGCCCCAACAACTACTGAGGAGGGGCCCTAGATGGGTCCTCCTGAGGATCCTCCTCAGAAGAAGAAATCCTCACGGGAGCAACAGACTCTCGAGCAAGGGCTTGTGTAGAGGACAGGAACGAAACCTAATGTGGGGTATACTCGCGATCACCCCACACCTCACGTATCAACATGTAGAACTCCAGCGATACAACATCAAAAGAGAAAACAAGTGGATCATAGCAACCTCAAGCCAAAGATACAGTCACATCTCCCATGTAGATGAAAGGCTCGATGTTCAAGTCGACATGCCAATAGTCAATGCCTCCATGGAACCTCAGTCTGGCATACCCAAGAAAACCTCGCTGAGATGCCATCACAAAACAAAAGACTAGGTTGATAAAAAAAAACCAGGAAACTCGGGCTCTTCCTTGCCTCGGTCTTTAAAGAAGCACAAATATAAACATAATAACAAAGTAAAGAGGTGAGATATCCAACAACATTTCCATTTATGGCTGTAACCGTAGGGTATCACATTTAAGACTAATCCTAATATAACTTACCCAAGTTGTAAAAGAATTAATCTTGTAAAATACTGATTTTAAAATTTCATTTGTTGAATAACTGAAAATAAATAAAAACCATAAATACAAAACGTAATTGAAAATAAACTCGCCATAATTTATATACATATTGAAACATTGTTTACAAATAATTTACATAAATACACACTTACTCCCAAAAGATAAGTTATACAATACACATGACAAAACATAAAATACTAAACTATAACCTCTAAAAACCAGACTAAGGATTAGGGTCCTCAGAAGGATCCTCCTCCTCAATATCATCACTAAAGAACCTCGGCGGATACAACACACGCCTGGCTGGCATCCTAGCAGACAACACCATAGAATCCTCTTGTGGGGTATAGAAACTTCCACCCCAAAGCTCACATATCAGCATAGTGAACTCAAGATGCATAAACGCATGTTGCGCCAGAATATGAGTCCTATCCCTAACACCACTAAGGTTTAAAGTTAAGTCCCCGGTGTAAACAAAACGTTCATTACCAAAATCAAATCTCCAAGTGTCAGTTCCACCGTGAAACTGAACTCGGACAAAACCCAAAACTTGACACCTCACCGCCATACAAACAAAACAGCAAAAACTGTTATTGATGGTAAAAAGAATTACCGGCTTCCTCGTCTCCTCGGTCTTCATCAAACATATACAATAAAACAAATGTAACATAGCAAAGAGGTGAGATCCTTTACATTAATACCAATGAAGCAGTATAGAAAACGACAATAAAAGGTACAGATACAATATTATCACATCACAGATAATATATCAGATAAGCATAATCATTATATCAATATGTTGACCCATTATGCATGTGCTCAAAGACCAAATCCTACTCCATGGAGCTAATCACAATTTCGAACAGAAAAATAGGGAGTACATGTCTGTATATCATAAGCCTCAAATCATGTGCCAATATATCATATCAATGTGCGTAACATGGCTCATACAAGACACTCTCAACCAATCACGAAAAGAGTAGTAACTCCGTCAAGACCGTCGGTGTGTTTGCACAGGATACCACGACACAGAGGTGCTAATTGGCCACATATGACTTTCCACACCCCGACGTCTCCAAGATCACTAAAGATCGTAACTACGCAATTCTCACCCGCATGAATGTGTAATTTCAATCTCCTAGGCAAACTTGCCTTAACCAAATAAGCTGACACACTTTTCTATGCATGATGTATGATTGAAAAATACATACAAACATCATTCTCACAGTATTTCACATGCACACTACATCTCCTGGCGGTATCACTTTCCAACGTAACTGGACCCACCACAACAGCCCGATAGCAAACTGCTGTTATTTCCAATCGCGTAAACATTTTATCGTATTTTTGCAATTGCGAAACATTTTTCTTACATTTTCAAATCACGTAAGTATTTTCCAACGTTTTTCCAATCGCAGAAATATTTTCAAACATTTTCTAAATCATGTAGAGATTTTTAAATATTTTCTCAATCGCGTAGCAATTTTAAATCATTTTCTCAATCACGTAGCTTAAAAATCACTATTTTTAAATCGCATAAGATTTTTCTAGCATTTTTCACTTGCGTAAAATATTTCTTAGCTTGCTAAACATATTTATAAAATTCTCTACATAATATAGGCATTTTGACCTTATTTAGAATATTTTCCTACTAAAAATTCTTAAAGTAATATTTTCTACTATTCTTTACAGAAATTTGATTTCTTTGATTTAATTAGATTTACAGCTCAAAATTTCCTAACGCGCTTCAAAACCCAAAGGGTGAGCTATACGTTAGCAAATTTTAAGTTTCAATTTTATTTCTCATCATAACTTAATTATGCTAATTTAATTCTAAACACTTAGTCCACTTTCCCTTTACTTCTAAAAATCCATTAAATTGAATTCTTGTTTAATTAATTACCTAAGTTTACACTTAAGAAAATAATTTTGGATCTAAAACACCAAACCTTGGCATGTTGGCCAAAAATCCATTTATGCTTCATAAATCATATTTAATCATTTTCTATCACATAATTCTTTGTAAAAACCCTTAATCTAATTTCTCATCATTAAATCACTTAATCTATGATTAGGAAAATAATTTAGAATATTTTGCTCTCTTTGTGGTGTTGAGGCCGTGAGCCTTTAGGTTCTTTGGAATCTTCATACAATTCCTCATCATGTGAATCACATCCTACTTTATACAATAATCAACATGCTTCCATAATCATATAAATAAGCATATAATCAAAGCCAATAAAGCATACTAACCAAAAATCATCACAAACAAAGCAAGCTTAAACCACATAAGTGAATAAATCCTTATGGATTTTTCACAACAAACAAGTCATTTCCTCACCACCAACACTTGGTTGATGAGGTTAATCTCCCTCTTACCTCAAGGAAGACAAAATCCTCTTAGTTGCTTTCTCCAAAGATTTCGTGTAGCCTCCAAAAAAAAACCTTAACAAACTTAAACCATCACAAAGTCATAAACTAAGCTTGAAAAAGAGAAACCATGGATTAATCATGGTTTAGAAACTCAAGAACTAAACTTTGTATCAAGAAACAAGACTTTTACCTTTAAGAGTAGAAAATTCAAGCTTGATTTCCATGTACTAGATGGATGAACTAGCTTAAGTTCACAACATGAAAAGTTCTTAGAATGGTGTTTAGGCTTAGGAAATGAAGTTAGATAAAATTTTGGAAGCTTGGATGGTGTTTCTATGTGGGCTGGCCGAGAGCTCCAAGAAGGAGTGAGTATGGAGTTTTTGTTTGATTTTGGAAGAAAAAGAATGGAGAGAATGGTTTCTTTGTCTCAAAATGTGATGAAGATGAAATGGATATCCTCTCCCCCTTAGTGATTATCGTGGAAGTGTATAGGAAAAGGAGAGTAAAGACTTTGCTTAACAATTATGATTATGACATGGCCTATGTCACAAAGTTATTATGCTTTGATCATTTAATTTTCTATTGGTTTAGACTTAAGAGTCATGCAAGTGAATCACCTAATTCTAGATGGTGCATGAAGCTTCTTGGCCATGGAACTCAATGGGGAAGGCTAACCAAGTTTTGATTCAATTAGTTCCTAACTAACTTAAGCTAACTTAGTTAGATCACTTAGTTCCATTACTAACCATGTAGTTACTTAGGTGTGAATCATATATTCTAGAAGATACTAGAAAACTCTTGTAACCATGGGCTCTAATGAGTAGCAAACTAAGTTTGCTCCATTTAGTTACTGCATAGGCTTTAAGCTAACTTAGTTTAAGTAATCTAGTTTCATAGCTAACTAGTCTAGTCATTTTCGTTGACCACTTTCTATTGGTTTTCATTAAGTTTTAAGCCTTCTAATTGGTTCACAAAACAAGTCATCAAAACTTTCTCTAAAGGCTATTGTCCAATGGATAATAGTTACAGAAACTATTACCCAATGGATATAACATATTGCTCACAAGTCAGTAAGTATTGTTCACTGGATAATAAAATATAGAATATTTTTATTTCACAGATAAATTCTAAAAATTAAAAGATCGAGACATGTATCTCTTGGATGCAGGTTTAGTAAGCTCCCCTGGCTTCGAATAAATCAGCAAAGATTTTTCCTGGCCAAAAAATTATTATTTTTCTGACTTGGAGTAAATCACACACAACGATCAAAAACAGTCATAGAAGAGTAAAAATAAATTTACAACACACGAAAATCACTAAACAGTACAATTTAGTCATTACTGTAAAATAGCAAATTCTGGGGTGTTACAATGGTAGTAAAGAAACATAAACGATGCATAACGCCAAATAGCACAGTAAAAATAATAAGCAACATCAAGATTCCTAAAATAAACAATTTAATAACCCATGCAGTCATAATATCAGTAAAAGAAATAGTTCCATAATCATATATGTATGCCAGGTAAATATGTTGACCGACTATGCACATGCACAAAGTACCAAAATCTTACTCCATGGAGCTAAACACAACATCGGAGAGAATGATCAAGGAGACATGCCTGTATCTCATCAGTCTCAAATCAAGTGCTTCAATATTAACAAATTGCGCAACATGGCTTATACAAGACATTCTTCACAATGATCGCGATATAGGATAGTGTCTCGGTCCGGATCGTCGGTGCATTTGTGTCGGTCTATCCCGTGGTACAAAGGAGCTACCAACTGCCCATTGCGAGTTACCCGCACCCCGACGCCCCTAAGGTCAACAAGTGACATATACTAGTCTATTCACACTTGTACTAAGGTGTAATCCATCTCCTAGGAATAAAGCCTTACAAACACAATCCACCAGACTTTCAATGCATGACCAAAATTCAATGCATGAACAATAAACAATCACATGATCCAACACAACCACCATTAGGCTCAATAGGATATTAAATCCATCACATGATACAAAATAGCCACCACTAGGCTCAACAAGATTTTAAATCCATCACGTGATACAAAATAACCACTACTAGGCTCAACAGAATATTAAATTCTCTACTTTATAAATCACTAAGCCACTAAATTCATTAAGTTCTCAAACATTGTTTCAAAACCCATTTTTAACCTCTTGGCCGAAAATTAGTCTTGAATTAAAGTTGAAGTATTATTTTTCCTTTTATCCATTTTATGATTCCCTAATTATATTTCTAATCATCTAATTACTTAAGTTCAATCTTGATACCAAAACTATTGCCTTGGTTGCCCCACATGGCTGTGAACCCTAAGGGTCATTAGACCCAAAAGTTTTCATCTTGTTTCATCATTGTTTACCCTTAATCAATTCCTTTTTAACCTAAGCTTCTAAGTTCCAAATTATCACAAAACTTGTCTTGGATATCCCATTTTCCTTCCTCTTGGCTGAGACCTCCCCCAAAGGTTTCTAGTCCTAAAATTTTATCATTTCATTAATTATTTATCACGTAAGTTCTTAAGTCCCAAATTAGTACACAAATTCCATCATGGACCCATCATTAGGCCTCTTGGTCGTGAGCCTCCAAGCAAAAGGGGTAACAATCCTTTGCTTTCCATACATACTTCCAAGCATTGAAAATATTCCATATCCATCAAGTTATACATTAGCAAGTAGTAAAATCATACAAGACAAAATAACCACAAAATCATCAAGAATCACCAAAAATCATACAACAAAGTGAGTAACCCTCACTTGGATTCCTCACTATCAACACAAAAACGTGTTCCTCACTACCATGATAGGTTGAAGAGGATGATCTCCCTCTTACCTAAAGAGACAACAAGAAAAGTAAGCTCCTTTGTTGCTTCTTGCAATTTTCGTCCACCACCACCAATAAAACCCTAGGATGATCAAACTCATATAATTAACAACCAAAGCTTGAAAAGAGAAGTCCTTGATCACCAAGGTGACCAAGAATCACGAAAATGGAGGAAGGAAAATAGAAAATCAAGAATCTTACCTTAAAGCTTCAAGTTTTAGGGCTTTATGGAAGAAGATGAAGATGGAAGAATCAAACGATGGTCACAAAAGGAAAAAGCTTCAAAGTGATGAGTAGATGCAAGAAATAAGGTAGGTTGAGCAAGCAAGCATGGATGGCCAAAAGTGGTGAGCTTGGTCGTGGAAGTGGAGAGAAAATGTGAGAGAAAAGGAAAATGTTGAGAGAGAAAGTGATAGAAAACTTTTTGAATGAAAAGTAAAAATTGTTTTAAGTGAAAAGATGACAATTTATGTCATCTTTTCCCCCCAAAACCGTAGGGTCACATGGAGGAGAGAGGAAAGATGAAGCTTCCTTGAGAAGCTTGGTGCAATGCTTATTTGAGAAGCTTTATCCACTTTTTGGAAAAGTCAAGGGTGATGTCACTTTGATGATGTCATCTTGGTGATATCATTAAAGTACTATCTAGAAAATATGATTAACACTCTACTAAAGCTATTATCCAGTGGTCAAAGGTTACAGTTAACAAAACTAGTATTTATTGTCTAACGGATAATAAAATGTACTGCGATTTTATTTATCAGATAAAATCTCGAAAAACAAAAACTTCATAAACTGTGTCCGGCCTCGGGTTTAGAAAGATCCATTGTCAACATTTTCACAGTCCAACGTTTTTCGGCTTCGGGAAAAATATTTTATTTTCCCGGCTCAACTTAGTGTGCACGTAAATTGAGAAATATATTAAAATAATCAAAATTACCGAAATAATTTGTAAAAATTTACAAAAATCACAAATATTATAAAATAAATATAAATCATGAAACGAACAATTTTTGGGGTGTTAAAATACAACTGGACTGTTACAAATACCAATAATTTCATCATCACATGCCATACATTTTCAATAAGTTCACAATTCTCAACAAATGTACAATTCCAACTCATTTGTTACACAATCTAATGTTCAATAATTTTTTTTTTCGTACAACACAATTCACTTACTTACGCATCAATTAGTACTTGAAGATTACTATATTTCCTTTGGCTCTCAATTTGGCTTGTATGTCCTTTACAAGTAATAAAGTTTTTCCATAAATTCTTAGTATTCAAATTATGCACTATCAAGCATAACAAATCATATACAAGTTGTATAAACATTAATTCAAGTTTGTATAACCAAGAGCACATAATGCAATTTTAATTACTTTTTTCACAATTATATACTAATTATCATTTCTATAATTAATTTGATTAACAAGAAAATATATTTAAACAAGAGAATTTACAAAGTTTAACTAGGACCCTCTAGGGTTTTTCTTAAGCATAGCCAAATATGCCCTAATTATCAAACTTGTAAGCAAAATTCAAGATTAATCTTTCTTATTCATTCTTACCTTAAAAATCTTTAATTATAGATGTATAACATAAAACAAATTGACATCTCCCTTCCTTAGGCAACCATGGCCGAGAGCTTGACAAAACAAAAATGAAGCAATATTAAGTTATCTTACATGGTAAAAAAACTCACAAAGTTCTCAAAATCAAAGAATCAAGATAGAAACATAGGTTAAGCATTCAATCCCCACTTAGCCCTATTTTGGCCATGAATGACCTAGTTCCAAAGCATAAGAAATTGTTTTCACAAAATCACAAATTGATCATAACAATCAATAGAAGAAGAAAGAACAAATTGAAACCAATATTCATCCAAAATTTTTTGCCTTCCATGATGTTAAGATCAAATTTTCATTCAAGGAAACATAAAGAATGAAGTGTAAAAAAATAGAAGATGCAACCCCTACCTCTTTCCTAGCCTTGCTCCCTTGAATTTCCTTACTTTTCCTCTTGTTTTTACTTGTTATTTCTCTTCTCTTTTCTCTTTTCTCCTTCACGGTTGTGCAGCAAAATTCTCCCCTATACACAAAGAATATTGGCTCCTTTTAGAAACCAAACACAAAGAATCACGCAACACAAACTAAACAAACTTAACCATAAGCCTGCAAGACTCAAGCTTGGGCTCTAGAGATATCACAACAAAAGATGTAGATGCAACAAATTCTAAAAGAGTTCAGTCATACTAGTTGGACTCCTTACTAAAAGAACTCCTATTCTCCTAGTACGCCTAAGTGAAGTCATAGTTTCCTGTCCACACAGAACATTACATATTAAGTAGGCTAGTCCCCAATATCATGTAATTATGTATCAGTAGCTACTAACCTTTAACTTATGGCAAGCCATGCCATTCCTTTCACAACATCTCAACCAAGAGACAAGGAAGTGTACAACATACAAAACTTCTAATATATCTAAGCATAGTCAGTCCATACCCCGGCTCAACAGGATGAACTGCTCTGATGCCACCTTAGTGTAACACTCCTTGATTTAATAACCATGGCACACTCGTCATTATACCATGGTCACTAAACTTTGGCATGCTACAACTCAACAACAAGTTTTCAAATCTAATCATTGTGCATATAAAGAAAACATGAGCCACAAATGAAGTATATTTAGTACACAGCTCCTAAAATACAACCACTGAAAGAAAATACATTCCATATATATACATATATATATATCCTTAACATAAAGTACTGGTAACACAAAACATAATACTTACATATCCAAACAACAGAAGACGTGTACAACTACCATATAAAACCTCGACCCGACCCAAGTCCAAACACCTGAAGGGTAATATATCTCACTTGGTCTTCCTCTGGAACCAGAACGGGCAAATTTCCCGGTCGAGGCATGTCGCGACAGACAGGAGTCTGAGCTGTTGACTCCATAGAATCCTCCCTAGGGGTGTAATGTCGATCATCCCACAAGTCTCTAATGGGCATAGAGAACTCCACATGCACAAGAGCATTGAAGGTAAAAGTAGTAACCCCAAGATAGGTACTACTCCTAAGCAGAGTCACCTCCCCTTTATACATGAAACGCTCGGTGTCACCGTCGACACGCCAGACATCGATGCCTCCATGAAGCCGTACCACACGTAACCAAAGAAATCTCGTCCAGACGCTATCACCGTAATCAGAAGTCAATCCACTAAAATCCAGACGATTCAACCTCGCCTTCCTTCATAGTCTTCTTCAACATAATTGTAACCCAGAACATTACAATAAAGAGGTGAGATCCCCTACATCACATACCAAAATGGCAGCAAAGAAAAATGATACGAATGACAAAATCATTCCATACATATAGATATTGCAGATAAATTCAAGTTATCAATTTCATAAATATCATCAGAAAGCATATCCCACAATAATATGAACATTAACATCACTATAACAACAAATATCCACCATAGATATATAATGATTATGCTACCAATAATATATATGTTGATCATGCCACAACAATATGTGTACTGACCATGTGTATGCATAATGAACCAGTTCCTACTCCATGGAGCTAATACTCAATTTCAAATATGAATGGCCCAGAAGATCTGCCACCCTCAATGACAATCTATGCCGGACGCGAAAAGAAATAGTGCTTGTCAGTTCCTCGTCAATGCGTTGCAATGGTTCTTTATATCCAGAGGTATATAGTGTGACAAATAGGTCACTAGATGAATCACCTCGCCCTGACGCACCCTGAGATCCTTCCTTGGATCATATTACTCAATTCTCATTCACTCACAGGCAACAAAAGTCATACAAACACTAACTGTATGATGTTCAATGCATGATAACTCAATGCATAACTCAAGCCACCATTGTACTGTTCCCAATGATATCAAAACAACTGCCCATACAATTGTCTGATACCATTAGTATCAATGATATTATATAATCGCTCATACAATTACATAATAACACTGATCCACCTGGGTCCAGCATATCGGCACAACAACAAACCAGTGTATTTTCATAATCATGTAAACGTTTTCCAATGTTCTCCCCAAAATCTGCATTATATTAATTTACTGAAAATTTTCTCTATTCTCTTTACTAAAATCCTCTTAAATAGAATACTTTAAGTTCCGAATCACGTTCAAAACTTATTTTCCATCATCATAATCAAAATCACTCTTAACTAATAATAATAAAAACTTTGTTCCATTCCTTTCAAATAATATGTTTTAAGTCTCAAATCACCTTGAAAACTCCTTTTAAACAAAATACTTTAAGTTTCAAACCTTCATCTTAATTTAGTCTCCATGATCGAAAATCACTTCCTTTTTAAATTATAAAACTTTATTTATTTCTTTTTCCACTTTGTAAGTCCTTAATCAAATTTCTAGTTGCCTAATCTTGTAAATTCATAATTAACCAAATATTTTTAACTTGGATCTCCCAAAATGGGCATAGATGCTGTGAGCCTTGGTGGTCATTGGGACCAAAATTTCTTTCCTTTCTCAGATGATTCATAGCATTAATTCAACCATAAAAATTCTATCATAATAGTTTCATGCATATTATCACAACCACATATAGACAATAAGCAAGCATAACGATTCATACATATTATCAACATAATATAACCTCATAAAGCTAAATAAACACAAACCAAGTTAAAGTCATATGATCACACATAGTAAATAAGCACATATTCAACAAGTAAGCACAAACCATAACCACATAATCAAGAGAAGGAATCCTCACATGGATTCTTCACTTACAAACACAAAACCATTTTCTCACCACCATGTTTGGTGGATGAGGTTAATCTCCCTCTTACCTTTTGGTGATGCTTCCCAAGCTTCTTGCTTATCCTTCTTGAATTAATCTTTCACCACCAAGAGGTCCTTGAAAACAAAAAATGAACACAAATATATTAACATCTAAGGCTTGAATAAGGAGACCATGGATCAAAATATGGCCTAGAGTGTGAAGATGAAACAATTAGTGAAGGTTCTAGGAACTCCACCTTAAAACCCTAGAACTTGAGTTTTGAAGAAAACCTTGAAGATGGATGATTTGGATCTTAGTCTCAACACAAAAGTGTCTTAGAATGATGCAAGAATGCAAGATGTAGGGTTGGCTTGAATTATTGAAGCTTGGATGGTGGATTTTCTTGTCTTGGCCGTAAGCTCCTCCAAGAGAAAAGGTGAAAGGATTTTGTGTTCTTGGCTTTAAGAAAGTGAGGATAAAGATGAACAAATAAAAACTAAGTCTTGAACCCCCCAAGATGATGCTTTGGCCGTGGGGTTTAGAAAGGAAATGAACAAAGTGAGACTACGTTACCATTTGGTCATCCAAGCTTGCTCTAGAAGCTCCTTGATGATTTTCGTCCAATCACCACCACCAAACCCTAGGATTTTGCAACTCACAAGATTAACAACTAATGCTTGAAAAAGAGAGGACCAATGATAAAAATGGTGGTCCTTGAACACAAAAACGAGAAGAGAAAAATGAAAGTCAAGAACTTTACATTAAAAGCTTCAAGTTAGGGCTTGAAAGAAAATGATGAAGATGAGATAATTTGATGATGATCACAACATAGAAATTCATCCAAAGGGTGTGTAGATTCAAGAAGTATAATTGATTGGAGCAAACAAAATGGAAGAGGAAATTGGAGGGTGGTGGCCGTGAGGTATAGAGAGAAAAGAGAGAAGAGAAAAAAAAGAGAGAAAATGTAAGAGAAAAGTGTGCAGCTTTTTGGAGAGATGAAGTGAAATGAACTTGGATGGAAAAATGACAAAGTGGGCATCCACTTTTCCCCTCCAAAACCGTGTAGCCACTCAAGGGGAGAGAGAAAGGAGAAGCTTCTCCAACAAGCTTGGTAGAAAGCTTCTTCATTAAGTTTTGATGAAGCTTCTTTAGGAAGCTTTGTTTCAGTTTTTGAAAAAGTCAACAAGTGATGTCATATGAATGATGTCATAAAGTGAACACTATAGAAAAGATGACTTGTACTTTACTATAAGCTATTATCCAATGGACAAATGTTACAGTTAACAAAATCAGTATTTATTGTCCGTTGGGTAATAGGACGAACCCGAATTTTATCTGTCAGCTAAAATCTCGAAAAACAAAAACTTCGTAAACTATTTCCGGCTTCGAGTTTAGTAAGATCCCCCGACCCCGTTTCATAGTCCAATATTTTTTGGTCTCACAAAAATATTATTTTTTTTCGGCTCCGCTTAATGCGCACATAAATCAAGAAATATAATAAAATAATCAAAGTCACCCAAATAATTCACAAAAATTCACAAAATTCACAAAATTCATAAATATTATAAAAAAACACATATAACAGAAAATAAGCAATTTTCAGGGTGTTACATAACCAGAATTTTGCTTGCTTTTAAGCATGAATTTGTGGTTTGAAAAGTGATTGAAAATCTAAGGAAGAATGTTGCCTTGTTTGTGGACAAATTTTGAATGCAATTGTGCTTGAATGACGGTTAAAAATTAGGGTAGATTGCTGCCCTGTTTTAGCCAAGTATGTGGCTATTTTTGAAGTGAGAAATGATGTCTTAAATGATTAGAAAAGCCATGGCAGAATGCTGCCTCAATGTGGCTAAATTGTGTTGTGGTTGTGTGTGATATTTTCACTTGAAATGTCGTTAAAAGACATAGTAGAGTGTTGACCCCATTATAGCCATAAATTAAGTGCATTTGTGTTATATAATGATGCTTGAATGATTGAAGTTGGTCATGTACTTAAGAGAATTGGTTAAACTAAATTGATGACATATTATTGTTGAATACTTGATGTGTAATTGAGATCACATTGTTCTTGACTAATTATGTAGAACTATAAAGAGAATTGTATGGGTCCCTTAGTTCTTAAAGGTTGAGCTAATATTTGTAATTGAAATTGTATTTGATTAATTAGAACTTTGAATTTTGATATGATTTCAAAAGTGGAGAAAATGTGTGTGTGGCCATGACTTGATTTTCTTTATAGGTTATTTATTGTCACGACTTCTATATAAATGATCAAGTTGTGTAGCTGTGACTTGTCTAGAGCCAATAATACTTGTTGTTAATTGTTAAAGCTACTGAAGTATTTGAATGTTTGTATTGTGTATTTGGATATGTAAATAATTTTTGAAATGTTATTGGTTTTCCATGTTGGCCGAATTGGTAGTAAGCTTTGTAACACCTCGAAATTTTATTTTATGATTTTTGTGAATTATTTGATTTATTTTAATTATTTTAATATTATTTTTAGACTTTATGTGTGCTTGAGGCAGTATCGGAAAAATAAAAAATTTTCGGGGCCAGAAAAATTTTGACGGTTAACGCAGGGTCGGGGGAGCTTACTAAACCTAAAACCGGAAATAGATTTCGAAATTTTTCTTTTTTGAGATTTTATCTGACAAATAAAATTTAGGTACATTTTATTATCCATTGGACAATGCCCTCCAGTTTTGCTAACATTAACTTTTGTCCATTGGATAATAGCTTCTGGTAAAGATCTAGATGGATGATTCTAGACACAAGCCTCGTCATCTCCTCTAGATGCTTCTCTTTGTGACTTACCTTGTTTTGAACCAATGAGAAGAAAGCTTACAAGCTAAGTTTGATGGAAGTCCAACTTGGTGGCTATGACTCAAAGTGATGAACCAATGGGAAGAAAGCTTCTAGGACAAGCTTGTAGAAGGAGAAGTTCAAAATGGTTACTTGATAATCACATATTTTATTCATTAAGAAACCCTTATGTTTAGTCATTTACACTCTCCATATTCTTAATTGATTGAGTTTGGTATGATTTTGTGAGTTTGAGCTCAAATTGGTCCTAATTGAATATTTCCAGCATTATTGAGATTTGACACTGTTTCTGTATTTTGGTCATAACTTGAGTTCCTAATATCTGATGAACATGAATTTTACCTTGTAGGAAATCTAAGAGGAAGCTCTACAACTTTGATGAAGAGCTCGAAGTCTGATTCAGATGTCTAAGGGACCTAAGTTGACATGGAAGTCAGAATACGGGTTCTGTCAGTAGAATCCGAATAGTGTGCACTCAAAAAAATCATATCTCAAGATGTAATAATGGAGATGGGCTGAAATTTGGATAGTGGATAGTCAAGATCCAAATAAACAACTTTCATGAAGAACACATTTTGAGAAAAAGAAGTCTAGTAGGTCATTTTGAGCTTGCAAGTCGGAACAGAGGAGCTGAAGTTGGGTTTGAGCAACCTACGGTATTTGGGACATATCTTGGGCTTAAGGAAGCCAAATTGGACGAACCAGCTATCCATTTTATAGCCAAGACAAGGATCTACAACTTTCATGAAGAACACTTTTCGTGGTTCTGAAGTATAGTGGGTCGTTTTTGGCTTCCAAGTCAGACACGAAATTTTTGTCCTCAACCATCCACTCATCCATCCACTAATCCACTCATCCATCCACTAATCCACTCATCCACTCATCCACTCATCCACTAACTCACCCACTCATCCACTCATACACTAATCCAACCACTTAACCACTCCACCCACTCATCCACTAATCCATCCACTCATCCATCCACTCACCCATTCATGTCCATAATTTCCCACTCACCAAAAGTCCTTTGACATTTTTCACTAATTCAACCACTCAACCATTCCACTCACTCATCCACTAAACCAATCCACTAAACCAACCCACTAATCCATCCACTCAAACACTCCACTCACTCACCCACTCATCCACCCACTTCCCTTTGTCATTTTGTTACCTTAGACTTCTATAAAAGGGCACCATTTATCATGAACAAGATGTAAATTCTCCTTCATTTCTCTCTAAGTTTCTTCTTGTTTCTTCATAGTTTCTCATAGTTTTGTATATTTTGATGCTCCCCTTCATGGTAATGGAGGGCTAAGCTACTTTGGGTCAATTTAGAACTCTTGAAGAGATTGTGGTTTGGATTCTTGAGACCTTGGTTATGCATTGTATTTGATTTGTAATTGAATTCCTCTTTTCTTCTTCCTTCTTCTTCTTTCTTCTTCTTCTTGATCTTGAATGCATGAATGGTGATTCTATTTATGTTGATCTGATTTGATCTTGGTTTAAGATTGAGATTTGTGATGAAACTTAGAACTAATTGATCTAAACTAATCACATAAATGAAGATTGAGATTTGTGATGAAACTTAGAACTGATTGATCTAAATTAATCACGAGAATTGAAGAGGTTAGGTTACTAATTTGTGCCTAAGTTAATTGAATTCGGTACTTGAAATTAACATAGATTTTCATGAATGGTGCGATTGCGGATTTGTGTTTATCACTTGTTAATTGAATTCTAGACGATCGTCTAGTATGAATTCTGGATTTGATGCAGAGATCTCGGTTAGATCCAAATTAACAATTCAATTGCGCTTCAAGTGTTTTATGAAGGGTCTATGATTGAATCCACTCAATCTTGGATAGGTTTCTAAATTGACTACTCTTTATTTTTCATTTCTTCTTTTAATTTTGTTAAGTGCGATCTTAAACTATCAAACCCCCCTTTGCTAACTTTTACTTGATTTGATTAAATTGCATCTACAATCCTCATGGAGATGATCCGGTGTTGTCACTATGCTACAAGCTTAGGTAATAACTTCGGTTATAATTTTGACTGAGTTCGGCGCTCGTCAAAATTTTGGCGCCGTTGCTGGGGATTAGTAAGTGTAATCTTTTCATTTGAAGTGTTTTTACTAACTTTTGCTTTTTATTAATTTTTCTAACATTTTTAACCATTGTCTAGTGTATTTTGCTTATTTATTTGTTTTTGTGTGATGCATGACTAGGTCGAGCACGATAACTTGGTTGACTTTGATCCCGAGATTGATAGAACCTTGCATAGCTTGATTAGAGCTCGTAGGCTAAGTGCAAGAATTGCTTCGAATTTGATCTTAATATTGAGAGTGAACTTGAGATCTTGAATAATTCGAAACCATGGCCGATAACATGCAAAATAGAACTCTTAAGGAACTTGTTGCTCCGATATAACTAACGGTCTTTGTGTATTCAATACCCAGATCTTGATGCTTGATTTTGAGTTAAAATCGGATTGATACATTTGTTGCCCAAGTTTCACGGTTTTGCGGTGAGGATCCCATAAGCATCTAAAGGAGTTCCATGTGGTTTGTTCAACCATGAAGCCACATGGGATCTCGAAGAGCACATCAAGTGAGGGCATTTCCTTTCTCACTTCTACGATCTGACCAAGGATTGGTTATTTTATCTTTCACCAGGTTCGGTAACAAGTTGGGTGACATGAAGCGGTTGTTCTTAGAGAAATTTTTCCCTCGCCTCTAAAGGCTTGCCATTAGAAAAGATATATGTGGCATAAGACAAATGACAGGGGAGACTTTGCATGAATATTGAGAAAGATTCAAGAAGGCGTGCTCGAGTGTCCCCACCACCAAATCACCGATCGCTCTTAATTCAATATTTCTATGAAGGCTTCTTTGCCAAATGACGAAGCATGGTGGATCTTTGCCTCTGGAGGAGCCTTAGTAGACAAGACCCTGCAGCGGCGAGAGATTTGATAGCAAACATGGCAGCTAACACCCAATAATTTGGCACACGAATTATTACCTCAACCAGAGGAGTCAATGAAATTCAATCGTCTCATGTAGACCAACGAGAGAATGGAACATAGACTTGATGAATTAACTTCTTTGGTGAGGCGGTTAGCGATGGCACAACAAGCACCAATGCAGATTCTTTGCAAGCGTGTGTGGCATTTGCTCTTGTTCATCTCATCCCTACCGATGCATGCCCTACACTTCGGGATGGTGGTTCTATTATTCCGAGAACAATCTGTTGCGGCGGTGGTATTTTTCTGGTTGACCCCAATATCGGCAATCACACGACGGCCCGGATATGATCCATTTTCTAATACCTATAACCTGGTGGAGGGACCATCTCAACACGAGATATGGAAATTCGGTCAACAACAACAACGGCCCTACCAACGGCGAAGCAACCACGGTTTAGATACCAAGCTACGAGGCCCTAGCAACAAGTACCAACCACTGCATTTAGGCAAGCACAACTGCGCCGCCACCCATACTGACAGCCCTCTCCACTGCTCCATTCCAGCTGACCACTCCCGGTGAGCCACCTTTCGAAGACTTGATGAAACAAGTTTCAGCAGAATGTCAATGCCACCATCCAGAATTTACAAACTCAAATTGGGCGAGATGGCAACCACTCTGAGTGAGTGAAAAGTCAAGGGTCGAACTAATTGCCTTCACAAACAGTCAACAACCCAAGAGGCAATGTAAGTGCCATTAGCTTGAGAAGTGGCGAGAGAAGTTGACGGTCCTACTCCACCACAACACGAACTACAAGTGCATCAACCGAAGGTGACCGAGAAACAAAAGAAAGTGGATAGCTCGGTCCAAAAATCGTGATACGAAGAAATGTGCGAGAGAATTCAAATCGGCTATTCCACTACCTTTTCCACACGAGTCACACAGTCCAAGCATATTGTGCAAACAGAAATAGAAAGAGAAGTCATGGACACATTCAGGAAGGTGGAAATCAATATTCCCCTCCTTGATGCAATCAAGCAGATTCCCAAGTATGCCAAATTCCTCAAAGAGTTGTGTACTCACAAGAGAAGACTTAAAGTGCGAGAAAATAAGCATGGGCGAGAAATGTTTCGCAATGATTCTACCAAGCATGCCACAAAAATGCAAAGATCCTGGAACTTTCACAATTCCTTGCACGATAGGTAACTCCAAATTTGAACATGCAATGCTAGATTTGGGTGCTTCGATTAATGTCATGCCTATGTCAATTTATCAGTCCTTGAACATTGGCACTTTACAACCCTTGGTATAGTGATTCAATTGGCAAATAGGACCACTGCTTATCCTGCAGGAGTACTAGAAGATGTGTTAGTTCGGGTGAATGATTTAATTTTTCCAGCGGACTTCTACGTCTTGGACATGGAAGATGAGTCTTCAAGAACCCATGCTCCATTAATTCTAGGCGGAGACCATTCCTCAAGACCGCCAAGACCAAGATAGATGTGCATGCTTTGGCACCCTTTCTATGGAGTTTGGCGATGATTTGGTACAGTTTAAAATTTTTGATGCCATGAGACATCCCCAGAGGAGCATTACGTTTTCCATATTGATGTGATTGAGATCTTTGGTTGATGATGTTTATCTTGATTTATATCTTTGAATTCCCCGATATTGTTGACTTTCGGATTTGTTTCTTGTGGTACATGTGTTGCTTGTGATGTTGAGCCATGTCTTTGCATGTCTTTGAGATTTATCTTTGGTATGAGTGACGATGCAACTGCTGACTTGAATGATACCGCATGTGAAAATAGAAGTCGAAGCTGTCTTGAATTTAATGTTCTTTGAATTAGTTGTTTCAAATAGCTTCTTTGCCTTCCATTGTACTGACCTCCATCCTTAGAGTTGAAGACTTTGCGGACCATCTTAAATATGCATATTTAGGAGATGGTGAGAAAAGTCGCCATTGATTGTTGCTAAGAATGCGCAACCCGAACAAGAAGAAAAATTGTTGTAGGTTTTGAGGCGGAATAAGCAAGCCATCGGATGGACACATAGATCTTCCTGGTATTAGTCCCTCCACATGCATGCATGGGATTTTATTGGAAGAGGATACGAAACCAGTAAGGCAACCCCAAAGGAGACTGAACCCCTTGATTCTAGATGTGGTGAAGAAGGAAGTGACCAAGCTACTTCAAGTTGGCATTATTTATCCCATATCGACACTAAATGGGTGAGCCCGTGCAGGTTGTTCCCAAGAAATGTGGGGTCACGGTAGTTGAGAGAATGAGAATAACGAACTTCTACCCACAAGAGTTCGAGAACGGTTGGCGGGTTTGCATTGATTATAGGCGGCTTAACCGGGCTACCGAGAAAAGATCATTTTCCGCTACCTTTCATTGATCGGATGTTGGAGAGGCTAGGCGGCAAGTCACATTATTATTTTACGGATGGATATTCGGGTTATTTTCAGATTCATATAGCCCCGAGAAGACCAAGAGAAGACTACTTTCACTTGTCCATTTGGCACATTTGCATACGAGGAGGATGCCGTTTGGTGCACGTGCAATGCTCAGGGCACCTTTTAAAGGTGTATGGTAAGTATCTTTTCGACTTTTTAGAGAATTGCATGGATGTGTTTATAGATGATTTTCTTGTCTATGGTTCTTCCTTTGATGCATGCTTGGATAGTCGCTCAGGTTTTACATAGATGCATTGAAACTAACCTTGTTCGAATTTTGAAAATGTCATTTCATGGTAGAACAAGGTATAGTTTTAGGACATGTAATATCTAGCAAGGGTATCGAGGTAGATCCTGCAAAAATAAATGTTATTTCATGCTTATCTTACCCCACATGCGTGCGGGAGGTTCGCTCTTTCCTTGGTCATGCGAGGTTTCTATAGGCGGTTCATAAAAGATTTCAGCAAAATTGCTCTTCCACTATCCAACTTACTACAAAAAGAAGTGGAGTTCCATTTTGACCGAGAAATGCAAGGATGCCTTCAATCACTTGAAGCAAGCATTGACCAAGTACACCTATCATCCACCACCAGATTGGACACTTCCATTTGATCTCATGTGTGATGCCTCTAATTATGCTTTGGGAGCTGTTCTTGCACAAAGGGTCGGTAAAATATCTCATGTCATCTCTTATGCTTCAAGAACTTTAGATCTGCACAAGTCAACTACACCACCACTGAAAAGGAACTTTTAGCAATTGTTTTTGCTTTAGACAAATTTCGATCATATTTGCTTGGTTCTAGAGTGGTTGTGTTTTGAGATCATACTGACTACGAAGTTTCTCTGAAGAAGCTTGATGCAAAGCCTAGATTGATTAGGTGGATTTTGCTCCTCCAAGAGTTCGATATTGAAATCCGTGATAAAAGTGGAGCGGAGAATTTAGTGGCTGATCACCTAAGTCGTATTGAAAAGGAGGCAGATACTTTACCTATCCATGATGTCTTCCCTGATGAGCAGCTTTTCAAGCTGCAAGGTAACACTCCTTGGTTTGCTGATTTGATAAATTTCTTAGTTGCTGGTGTTTTCCCTGCACATTTTATTAGGGCTCGATTGATAAATTGAAAAGTGAGTCAAAATATTATGTGTGGGATGACCCTTATATCTGTGGAAATTTTGTAGTGACCAAGTCATTAGGAGATGTGTGCCTGATAATGAATTCCATTCTATTCTTAGCTTTTGTCATACACTTGCATGTGGCGGTCATTTTGGTCCCCAAAGGACTGCTAGGAAAGTTTTGGAATCTGGATTATATTGGCCCACTCTATTTCATGATGCATATGTGTTTTGTAAATCTTGTGATCAATGCCAAAAAACAGGAAACACTTCTCGAAGGAATGAGATGCCCCAGAAATCCTTATTGTTCTGTGAGATTTTTGATGTATGGGGTATTGATTTTATGGGACCCCTTTTCTGTTTCTTTTAGTTTTGTTTACATTTTGCTAGTTGTTGATTATGTATCCAAGTGGGTGGAGGCGAAAGCTACTCGGTGATGATTCCAAAGTTGTTGTGGATTTTGTTAGATCACAGATTTTTACGCAGTTTGGAGTTCCAAAGGCCATCATCGGTGATCGGGGTTCACATTTTTGTAATCGAAGCATGGAAGCTTTGATGAAAAAGTATGGGGTCTTGCACATGAGAGTTTCTACACCTTACCATCCCCAAACTAATGGGCAAGCCGAGATTTCCAACGGGGAGATCAAGCAAATACTCCGAAGGCAGTTCAAACCTACGAGAAAGGACCTGGAGCAAGAGGCTTGAGGATGCTTTATGGGCTTACCGGATTTGCTTATAAGACACCAATCGGGATGTCTCCGTATCGGATTGTTTTTGGAAAAGCACTGCCACCTACCGGTGAAAATTGAGCATCATGCATTTTGGGCGGTGAAAAGGTGCAACTTGGACCTAGATCAAGCGGTATGGAGAGGAAGCTGCACTTGCAAACAATTGGAGGAGATCCGCTTGGAGGCTTATGAAAGTTCCAAACTTTATAAGGAGAAGACCAAAGCCTTCCATGATAAGTTGATTCGAGGAAAACATTTGAGATTGGTCAAAAAGTTCTCCTCTATAACTCCCGCCTCCGATTCATGCCGGCAAATTAAGGTCTAGATGGGATGGACCATTTATTGTTACTAAGGTTTTTCCTTGGTCTTTGTTCGGATTAAAAGTGAGGTCACCGCCAAAGCTTTCATCGTAAATGGACACCGCCTCAAACAAGTATCATGAACTTCAGAGAATGCGAAGTGGAGGTGATGAACCTTCTCCATCCGCATTATGAATAAAAAAAAAGAAGAAAAAAAAGAAAAAAAAAAAAAAAAAAAAAAGAAAAGAAAAAAAAAAAACAAGCTGTATGCCTGAGACAATGAGGAAGGTAGTGCCATTCAATTTTGTCACTCGGAAGCAAGTGGAGGTCACTTTTTCTTCAACGACAACAACAAGCGAAAATCTTGCGGTATGGATTTTATTGACCCACTTTATTCAAGGTCTGTTACACCTTTTGCAAAAGTTGTGGAAATTGGTCAAAAAGGTTCGCTTTGAGATTATCATCTCGCACCTACTCCTTGAAAAATTGAGATCTAGGTGGCGCGGTTCTTTTCCTGTCAAACACGTGTATCCTCGGGGCCGAAGATATTGAGGATCCTAAGAATGGTAATGCACTTAAAGTTAATGGACAAAGACTCAACCATTCTGGAAAACCAAGTTCTTGAGTTCTTTGTGTTCCGGTTAAGGCGGCGGATACGGTACTCGTGACTCTCAAGTCGGTTTATTTTTTAGTTTCCCAAAATAACTGAATCCTTCTTCTCCTTCAAAATGGATGTCATTCTTTCAAACACGAGAAAACATTTTCCTTCTCTTCCTCAAAATGCTCGAGAAAAATCTACAAAGTTCGATGTGAAAGATTGAGGATTGTTAATGCACAAAGGTATGCTAGAAGATGTACGATGGATAATTGAAGCGAAGGTCCGATTAGCGGTGAGTCCTCAATTTCATTTGACTCATATATGCCCGGTCTTGGAAGAAGTTCATATTCTAAAAGGAGAAGAGCAAAAAGGTTACAAGTCTGTCACAAATGTGGACGATGGAACTGTAACAAGCGATGTCGTACTAAGGGGATGGTTTCCGCAAATAGAGAAGATAAAATTTTCTTCATTAAGAATGGACTGAGTAAGGAGTCATTAGATGATATCTTATTGACTCTTGAGACGCATTCTTGTGGATTGGTGCATCGTGAAATTCTTAAATTGTGGAATCTCTTCAAGGATGAAGAACAACGCTACAGTCTTGGGAATCTGACTCTAAAAGACCCTGTTTGCCAATTTATAAGAAAATTGGATGGGAAGCTTATCCTCGACTCATAGAAGATGTTTAAGTCGTTACTGGACGTTTAACCAGAGGCAGATGTGAGCCATATCCACAAACAATCTGTACTTCTTCTTCTTCTTCTTCTTCTTCTTCTTCTTCTTCTTCATCATGTCTCTCAAAAAAAAAAAAAAAAACAAAACAAAAAAAAAAACAAAAAACAAAAAAAAAAAACAAAAAACAAAAAAAAAAAAAAAAAATGTATACTTCTTAGGGTTGGCTTTGGTAACACACACCGTGAATGGGGAAATGCATGCATCCTGATCCAGCCTTCTTAATTGAAAAACAAAGAAGGTAGATTGTATTCCACATGTGAGGCAGCCAGTCGTATTATGGCCACTTGTCCCTTTTGGGAGCCCTATGTTACGCTGGTCTTGAATGGATCGAATACTGGTCAACAATGCTTTGGCACAAAGCCGAAAGAGCAGACTACCTCCATCCCAATCTTAAGTAAGTATACACTCATCTTTCATCAAGTTTTTCTAACAATTTCAAAAAAAAAAAAAAAAGGACGTGATGTCTACTGCACTCATGACGAGTAAAGATAAAGATACGCCATGGAAACTGTACATACAGGTATGTCATCATTTTCTATTTCTTTTATCTTTGTATCATTTTGTTGTATTTTGATTTTTGTACGAGACGATCCTTTGAGCGGGGTCCTTTGGGGGTTTCTAGACTTCTTTACCTTGATGGTTTTCTTGAAGTCAAAAAAAAAAAAAAAAAAAAAAAAAAAAAAGATTCTGTGTTTCTTAATTTCAACCTTTTCTGACAACATCCAACCTACCCTTATAGGTGCAATTATTCCCCTTTCCATTCTTTTTCTTATTTAAACACTCCATTTTCCTTCAACTCAGAGACACTCAAAGGGAGGAAGAGTATAGAATGGGGGCTTCTATTCGTAACCTCAAAAATGTCTGTGTTTTTTGTGGGTCGAGTTATGGGAAGGGATTAGAGTTTGTAAATGCAACTAGCACTCTTGGTCGATCACTTGCTACGACGAATATTCATCTTGTATATGGGGGAGGTTGCCGTGGGTTAATGGGGGCTATATCACTTGTTGCATATGTAAGAGACAGTCAGGTTTTAGGTGTCATTCCTGAACCTTTAGCTCAACAGAACATCAATGGAAAGACAATTGGAGAGGAACTTAAAGTATCATCAATGCATGAACGCATGAAGATAATGCTTGAAAACTCTGATGCATTCATTGCCTTACCAGGTGGTTTTGGTACTTTGGAAGAGATTTTTCAAATTGTCTCTTGGGCTGAACTGAACATCCACCATAAACCCATTGGTTTGTTGAATGTTAATAATTTCTTTGATCTTTTGTTATTTTTTCTTGACAAAGCTATGGAACAGAAATTTATCACTCCTTCGGCAAGACAACTTCTTATCTCTACCTCCACTATTGATGAGCTCATTGATAAATTAGAAGCTTTTGAGTATGTACCTGATAAGGTATTAGCTCAGATAGATTGGTCAACAGGAAGCAGCGAAGGAAGTAACAAGAAACAAAAGCTCGATCTAACACTTTCTCTTTAATGGGTTTGATTTTATTAAAAAAAAAATTTGTTGTTTTGTTTGGAAAGTATGATATGATTGTCATGGACTTATTAAACCAATTAGTGATGGCAGAGTAAAGAGTAATTTTACTCTTCAGACGCATCTTAATTGATGGCAAAGTAAGGAGTTTTTTTAGGTAGTATTTAATTAGTATTATATTGTGGAAGTACTAACGTTTTCTTGTTTGATTTCTTTTCAGGGTCTGATGCGTAACTGACAGTGTGCTTCTTTTCTGCTTGGCGTTGATTCACTCCTCATCAGGTTGTGTTGCTCTTTTCTTTCCGTTTTATTTATCACTTTCACATTGAGGACAATGTCTATATTAAGCGTGGGGGAGAGATTTGCATGATTGAATAACTTTTCTCCCTTCTTGAAATGATATGCTTGGAGATGGATGATTGAATTGATGAATTGAGTTTGATGGATGCATACCTTGTGAGATTTTGAGCCTAATGGATGGATTTAACATTTATGCCATTCTCTTCTTTTTTGTGTGATTTTCACTCATGTTAATGTCCACTCTAGAACTTGCTTTGATTCTTTTTGAGGCTACATTTCACTTGCATGCATGAACATGATTGAGGCCCTCTTTCTTAATTAGCTAGTTTAACCAAATAGCCAACCTTGTTTTCAATATGATATCAAGCACTCTTTTGACTTCTTGAAAATTCTCTGATTCTTGCCAACCTTGTATATTTTTCTTTGCTTAACCCCTTTGAGCTTATTTGACCATTCCTTGTTTCTAGCTCATTATGTGCCTTAAATGAGAAATCGTCGTTTCTTACTTTACCTTAGGGAATAAAAGAACATTAGCTTGGTTAATGGATGAGTTTTTGAACAAGTGTGGGGGTGTGTGTACAAAATGGTTGTTGAAAAAGAAAAGAGTGCCCAAAAAAAAAAAAAATGTATGTATGTAGTTATGTTCATATATATAAAAGAAAAAGAAAAAAAAAAAAAAAAAAAAAAAAAAAAAAAAAAAAAAAACCAAGTGTTTAAAAAAAAAAAAGGATTGGGAAATGAATATGTAAAGGGATATACACTAGAGTTGGGATGAACTTTTATGCTTGTTATTTGAACTCAGCTCTCATTTGCTTTTATTCTCTTTAGTATTTATCTTCTCATATCCATTTTATCCTCTCCTGTTACCTTGACCTCACTACAACCTTGAATAAAGTCCTCATGATTTGTGTGTGCATGTGTTTTGAGTAGTGGAGAAGTAGAAGATAAGCAAGCTTATGTAAGTGCAATTTTCATGGGTTGAATTGAGTGAAATACCTACCCTTTAAACACTTGAGAGATTGAGAGGGAATCTTGTGAAGATCTATCATTCTCGATTCATGTTGAAGATACCTTGCTTGTTGGTTTGAGATGTGCAGAATTGTTAACTCATGAATGTTTTGATCCCTTGAACCTTTGGTTGTTCTTCTTGATTATAAAATTTTGGTCTTGAGTTTTGTCCAGGAGTGCAAAAAGCTAAGTGTGGGGGAATTTGATAATCACATATTTTATTCATTAAGAAACCCTTATGTTTAGTCATTTACACTCTCCATATTCTTAATTGATTGAGTTTGGTATGATTTTGTGAGTTTGAGCTCAAATTGGTCTTAATTGAATATTTCCAGCATTATTGAGATTTGACACTGTTTCTGTATTTTGGCCATAACTTGAGTTCCTAATATCTGATGAACATGAATTTTACCTTGTAGGAAATCTAAGAGGAAGCTCTACAACTTTGATGAAGAGCTCGAAGTCTGATTCAGATGTCTAAGGGACCTAAGTTGACATGGAAGTCAGAATACGGGTTCTGTCAATAGAATCCGAACAGTGTGCACTCAAAAAAATCATATCTCAAGATGTAATAATGGAGATGGGCTGAAATTTGGACATTGGATAGTCAAGATCCAAATAAACAACTTTCATGAAGAACACATTTTGAGAAAAAGAAGTCTAGTAGGTCATTTTGAGCTTGCAAGTCGGAACAGAGGTGCTGAAGTTGGGTTTGAGCAACCTACGGTATTTGGGACATATCTTGGGCTTAATGAAGCCAAATTGGACGAACCAGCTATCCATTTTATAGCCAAGACAAGGATCTACAACTTTCATGAAGAACACTTTTCGTGGTTCTGAAGTATAGTGGGTCGTTTTTGGCTTCCAAGTCAGACACGAAATTTTCGTCCTCAACCATCCACTCATCCATCCACTAATCCACTCATCCATCCACTAATCCACTCATCCACTCATCCACTCATCCACTAACTCACCCACTCATCCACTCATACACTAATCCAACCACTTAACCACTCCACCCACTCATCCACTAATCCATCCACTCATCCATCCACTCACCCATTCATGTCCATAATTTCCCACTCACCAAAAGTCCTTTGGCATTTTTCACTAATTCAACCACTCAACCATTCCACTCACTCATCCACTAAACCAATCCACTAAACCAACCCACTAATCCATCCACTCAAACACTCTACTCACTCACCCACTCATCCACCCACTTCCCTTTGTCATTTTGTTACCTTAGACTTCTATAAAAGGCACCATTTATCATGAACAAGATGTAAATTCTCCTTCATTTCTCTCTAAGTTTCTTCTTGTTTCTTCATAGTTTCTCATAGTTTTGTATATTTTGATGCTCCCCTTCATGGTAATGGAGGGCTAAGCTACTTTGGGTCAATTTAGAACTCTTGAAGAGATTGTGGTTTGGATTCTTGAGACCTTGGTTATGCATTGTATTTGATTTGTAATTGAATTCCTCTTTTCTTCTTCCTTTTTCTTCTTTCTTCTTCTTCTTGATCTTGAATGCATGAATGGTGATTCTATTTATGTTGATCTGATTTGATCTTGGTTTAAGATTGAGATTTGTGATGAAACTTAGAACTAATTGATCTAAACTAATCACATAAATGAAGATTGAGATTTGTGATGAAACTTAGAACTGATTGATCTAAATTAATCACAGAATTGAAGAGGTTAGGTTACTAATTTGTGCCTAAGTTAATTGAATTTGGTACTTGAAATTAACATAGATTTTCATGAATGGTGCGATTGCGGATTTGTGTTTATCACTTGTTAATTGAATTCTAGACGATCGTCTAGTATGAATTCTGGATTTGATGCAGAGATCTCGGTTAGATCCAAATTAACAATTCAATTGCGCTTCAAGTGTTTTATGAAGGGTCTATGATTGAATCCACCCAATCTTGGATAGGTTTCTAAATTGACTACTCTTTATTTATCATTTCTTCCTTTAATTTTGTTAAGTGCGATCTTAAACTATCAAACCCCCCTTTGCTAACTTTTACTTGATTTGATTAAATTGCATCTACAATCCTCATGGAGATGATCCGGTGTTGTCACTATGCTACAAGCTTAGGTAATAACTTCGGTTATAATTTTGACTGAGTTCGGCGCTCGTCATTACTCAAGCTTAGAAGACAAAGTCAAATTAGTTACTTAGTCTCTTAAGTTCATCCTATCATCTTTTTCAAGAAACAAAGTACCAAAATTCTCTTATTTTCCTCTCCTTAGCATTTTCAGCCAAGGCTAAGCTTGGAGGACAAGTTTTTCTCTTAGTTCATCTTATTTTTCTTTCATGAAGCAAAACACAAAACTCTCTCTTTTCTCTCCTTTGAAGGTTTCGGCCAATCCACCCACAACACTCTCCAATGTTGTTTAATTTAAAACAACCCTAGATCTTGAACCTAAACACCATTTTAAGACATTTTCATGTTGTGATCTTCTCCAAATTCATCCATCTTCAACCTTTTTCTTCAAGCCTAAGTTTGAGGGTTTGTAGGTAAAGTTCTTGAATCTTCACTTCTTATTTCATTTTTAAGTTCTAGACCATAATCTTGATCCATGGTCATTTTATTTCAAGCCTTAGATGTTGATATTTGCATACTTATTTTGTTTTAAGGAGCATCTTGGTGGTAAAAGTTCACATCAAGGAGACAACAATGAGTTTCTTGAGGATCATCAAAGGTAAGAAGGAGATTAACCTCATCGACCAACTTGGTGGTGAGAGATGAAATTTGTATTTGTGGGTGAAAAATCCATGTGAGGATTTATTCACTTGATTGTGTGAATTTAATAGTTTATGCTTACTTGCTATATGTGTGCTTATTTGCTATGTGTAATTATATGACTTTGATTGGTTTGTGCTTATTTGGCTCTATGTGATTATATGATGTTGATAGTATGCATGATATTGTCATGGTTGCTTATTGGTTATATGTGATGAAGTGATTTTGATAGTATACATAAAATTGCTATGGTAGGAGTTGATGATTTGAAATGTTTTACATGCTTTGAATCATGCGAGATGACAAAGTTTTGGTTCCAAAGACCATATATGGCTCATGACCATTTAGCCCAAAATAGGGTATCCAAGGCAAAAATATTTTATAAATTGTGAACTTAGATGGTTAGGTAATAAGAATATGAGTTAAGAATTTACAAGATGAAAAAGGAGATGAACAAAAATTTTATCATTTAAAAAGAATTGATTTTCGGTCATGAGAATGGAAATAAGTTTGAAATTTAAAGTATTTTATTTAAGAAATTTTTTAGTAAAGGTACTGGAAAAGGGATTTTTGAAATATTTAATTAAATCAAGAATAATGTAGATTTTGTGAAAAACGTTAGAAAATATCACTTAGAGGAGATTTGGTAAGAAAACATTGGAAACAAGGTTCAAATTTTATATTAAACATGGAAAGTTTCAAAATAAAGCTTAGAACATCAATAAATGTTTTACACAATTAAAAAATATTGATAAAACCTTACGTGATTTAAAAATAACAATTTTTGGGTTACGCGATTAAGAAAATATTTGAAAATTCTTACGCGATTGAAAAATGACATAAAAATGTTATGCAATTTGAAAACATAGCAAAAATGTTACGCGATTATGAAAACGCGATAAAAGCACTACCCAGAGAAGTCAATGGATGATTTAGCCCAGTGGTGGCTTATTTCTGTGGAAATTATGTTATTGATAATTATTGATTTATTGAGTCATTTGATCAGGCATTGTGAAAGTCGTGGGACTATATTTGTTAAGGTTGTATGCCTAGGAGATTGAATTACACCTTTGTGTGGCTGCGAATTGCATAGTGAAGATCTATGAATGATCTTGGGGGCGTCGGGCCATGGTAATTCCACAAGTGGCCAGTTAGTAGCTCTATTGTGCCGTGGTTCTCGATGCAAATGCACCAACAATCTCGACAAGACATTATTCCTATTCTCGATCTAGTGTAGAATGTCTTGTATAAGCCATGATGCGCACATTGAGAAAATTATAGCATTTGATTTGAGGTTGACGATATACAGACATGTCTTCTAGATCATTCTCTCTGAGGTTAGTTTTAGCTTCATGGAGTAGAGGTTTGTTCCATTGTGCATATGCATAGTCAGTATATACATTATTGAGGTATGGACAATATACATATTGTTGTGGGACAGTCAGTATTCATGTTATTGTGATATACGTTCGTTGAATTATCTATTAATTGATATCATGATTATACTTGTTGTTTCTGTGTTATTTTTGTATTGAATGACATTATCGTTATTATTGTTTCTTTACTGCCGTATTAGTATGTGATATAGGGGATCTCATCTCTTTATTGTATTGTTATATTTGTTCTATTTTATATTTATGTTTTATGAAGACTGTGACGGCGGCAAGGCAGAATCTTCCGGGTTTCGTTAGGGTGCAATTTCATGCAGGCATCAATGCATGGCACGTTCATTTGGACATGGGGCGCATTCAGTATGTTGGACATGTTACCTTGCTTTGGAGTAGGACCCGCCATGGGATTGCTACTTTTTCTGTGGTTGCTACTATTTACTTGGAGTTTTATATGCCTGTTAGGGAGTTATGGGGTGATCTCCATTACACTCCTAGGGAGGATTTTGAGGTGTCGACCGCTCAGACTCTCGTCCGTAGAGGCATGCCCCGACTGGGGAATTTGTCTAATGGGGATCCCGAAGTGGATCCAGAGGATGATCGGGTGCAGGACCCTTCTCTTCAGGTGTTTGGACTTGGGTCAGGTTTAGTTTTAATATGATAGGTGTACATGTTCTTTTGAGTACATAAGTCTTATGTATTTGTGTTGTTAGTAAATTATGTTATGTACATGAGATGTGTAATAATCAGTTTTCTATGTTTTGTATTATTTATATTTTTGTTAAGTTCATGTGATCAATGAAAAGAAATTTTACAACCCGTATATTACAATATTAATATATATAGATATATGACTTGGGTTTAGTTTTATAATGTTTTTGGTCAAAAATGTAATTCCCTAGGGAGGGTGTTACAAGCTTATTCATGCTTTATTTGATGTACAAATGATGATTAAATGATGAATTAAATATAGTTATGCACTTGTTGTATATTAAAGATTAAATTGCTCCTTGGCTAATCAAGTTGAGCTATTTGATATGTATATGAGAACTACTCCCTTAATTTCTTAGGATTGAGCTAGGTTAGTAATAGTTGTGATAAAAACTGTGTGTTTTGCTTCAATAACTATACGACCAAGTATTGAATTAGAAAAACTTAACTGGAGGTACTTGTGCTTAGTATGTGTGTGTTTAGTACATAACTATGTGTGTGTTCTCCTTGAAGTGAAAAGATGGTCACGACTAAGCGATTTTATTGTGTCACTTTGGTTAACTATAAACTTGGTTGATTTTGTGAATTGTTGCATCCTTAACTGTAGCTAAGGGATTGCTTTGTGCCTTGTTTTAATCTCCATTGCCAAGGCCTATTGTCACCATTATTGACTTTAAAATTACATTGTTTTGGGCTTTGTTGTGGTTGATGGAAATATTTATCAATTGGTCATGTGAAAATATTATGGTCGTGGCTTCTTATTATTTAAATTATTAGAACATAAATTAAGTATATCATTAATTATTGTGATATTAAAGTGGTAGTAGCCACTAAGGTGATTAAAGTGATAGTAGACACTAAGGTAATTAAGGTGGTAGTAACCACTTATGGTAATTAAATTGGTAATTGTTAATATAATAATTAAAAGTGGACTTGCCAATAAGACATTAACGATGAAAAGGTTATAGTCATAGGTGAATTAACCTATTTATGTAAGTTAATTATTTTTAATAAGAAAAGCATTATGCAATGTAGGTATCAATATTTTTTTAATGAACGGTTTATCTTGGAAATGAAAGGACTAAGTTTTAACTTACGCCACTTTTTCATTTATTATTTATGTAACTTGTTTTTAATCATAGTGGTTGGATTTATTATGATATCATGTTTTATAAATTTACTACTGAGAATTTCAAATTCTCACCCTAATTTCTTGTTTCTATGATAAATCCAGAGGTAGACCACAATAAGAGCAAAGGAAGTGCTAAAGACTAAGTTTAGATTTATATAATTCTATATATTTTCTTAGTTTGTAATAAGTTCTGTATTTATATTAATGATTATGTAATTAAGTGTTTGCAATCAATTTTGTAAAAAGTTGTAATTTCAAACATATTAGATAGTTTCGTGGTAAAGAGCAAGTTGCTAGATGCGTAAAATGTCTTGCTCTCTTACTTTGTTAAGGCTCTATATATGTATGCGATATATTTATTTTACAGATTATGAGTATTTTTAAGTTTTATGCTTTAATTTTATAAGTGACACCCTTGATTCTATCTACTTGAGTATATTAACAATATACTACAGTATCTATGATTAAGTTGTTACATTTTAGTATTAGAGCAGTTCATCCTGTCTAGCCGGGAAATAGACTGACTATGCCTTAGGGCAAGACCAAGCTTGAAGCTTGAATTTGAAATTGAGGTAAAGGGTTTTCATTTGCTATTTTCATTTTATGTTTATTCTAAAAATTTGTATGTTGATAAAGATTTTGAAATGGAAAGGTTAGTTATGTGTTGATTGTGATTTGAGAAATTGGTTTCTTGCTTTATAAGATGGTTTTTGGATTTGAAATAAAATAAAGATGAAGTGAAGTTTATATGCTTAATAATGATTTGGAAATAACATTTTTCTAATTGATTTCCTATAGATGTTGATGTTACCAAGTGGCCTCAAACTCAAGAGGGGGGTGAATTGAGTTTATAAAATATTTTTGCAAATCTTTCGTAAAACCTTTGTTTATCAATTTTCATTGAAGCTATTAATTGATAGAAATGAATGAATGAATGGGATAGAAATATATTGCACACAAATGAACAAGACAAGGAAGATAGTATTCAAGTAAATCAATGAAACAGTGCACAATATAAAGAGGTTGAGTTAGGAAAACAAACACCAAGCTTTATCCTGGTTCAGCCACCAATTCACTTGTGGGTTACGTCCAGTCCTCAAGCAACCACTCGAGATTTCCATTATATCTTCAAGCTTGAAATTAGTTACTTTAGAACCTTTACAAATTTGAAGCACTCAACACACCTTGGGATACTTCACCCTTGTGCTTGAGCCTCTATATTCAAGGGATACCTCACCCTAACTGTTTTGAGGGATACCTCACCCTCTCTTTATAGATTATACAAGATTTAGATGAAAGAAACTCTCTCTAGAGCAGATAATACAAATTGAAGAACTATGGGTATGAAAGATTCACACTTTTAAGCTCAAAATAGAGTATATGATGAAAATGATGAGAAAACTCGTATTTAATGCTCAAGGATGTTTTTCAGAATGTTTTCTAACCCATTATCAATGCCCAAACACTTTCATTTATAGCTCATATCATTTAAGAGACATTAGAAGTAGTTAGGGGCATTAAATGCTCTCGAAAGAGGCATTGTGAAAGAGTTCTGTAAGTGTCCATAACCTGTTATGGCATAACCATAATCGGTTATGGCTTGCAATCACGTTATCCTGGGCTTTTATCTAACTTCATAACCTATTATGACTTTTTCATAATCGGTTATGGAGTTTTCATAAGCTGTTATAAATTGTCATAACCTATTATGGCTTTTCTCATAATCGGTTATGAAACATTTCATAACCTGTTACAATAATGACATAATCGATTATGGAAGCACTTAAAACATAAAATGGATGTTCTGTTAGCTCCATATAACCTATTATGGAATAGGCTTAATTGATTATGGACATGTGGAGAGTCTAAAAACACTTCCTGACTTGTCATATAATCGGTTATGAGAAATACATATAATCAATTAGGAGACTTTTGGAAAAACAAAGGAAAACCTCTGACTTGGTCCATAACCTATTATGGAGAATCCATAATCTATTATGGAGTGTTTAGAAACATAAGATTTTCAAAGAAATTCTCAATCAAGGATGTCCAAAATATTTCCAAGCTTTCTAAAACCATTTTACTTAATCTTAAACACACATTTCACAAGATAAAAACATGATTATGCAAAGGCATTTTAAAGATGAGTTTAGAAACGAGCTTTTGTGTGAGTCCATTATACCTTTACATATGATCTAAGTCCTATTAGCTATTCTTGAAAGACCTTGGGACTTGATCTTTGCACTTCATTGCTTTCTTGTTTGTTGATCATCAAAACCAAGACCATTGCCATTCACATTCTCCCCCTTTTTGATGATGACAAACAATCGTTTGAGAAAAGCATTAGTGCAATTAAATTGGTATTCACACAAGGTATTAAAATAAAACTTACTCCCCCTCTGTTTTTCAAGAGGTGACAAGTTCAGAGTTTGCACAGTTCCCCATTGATATTTGAATCCCAGAATCATTGATTTTATACCTTTAGTTTACCTTTTCTCGATAACTTTCTTCTCCCCATTTTGTCATGATAAAAAAAATATGCCATATGTTTTAACAAAGAAAGAAGAGATAGTACAAACCCATTGCTAATTATCATTACGAAAGAAAAAAATGAAACATAAATGGATTGCCACAAAAGATCATCAACGTCATAATAGTCAAGGCAAGAATATAAACCAACCATTAACATAGTTATGTAGCATGTCTTATGATATTAGCGAAACAGAGCAAGACAGAGTTATAGTTATAACAAACCTATTGATAAGTAGAAATGAATCCAAACTCGAGTCCCATGATTCTTTGGAAAGCGTCGCTCAAGTTTGTCCAGACGATCTTCCATGGCACTGAGGTGATCATAGATTGTTGTGTTGCTATTTTCTTGATAAGCTTGAAGATTTATAAGCTTGGTTTTAATCCTTTCATTTTGAGCTTGAATGTCTTGAAGAACAACGAGAATACGGTCTTCGTTGTTTGCATGGTCATTCTCCTCAGGGGCATCAGGACCTGCTGCCTCTCATCCTCTTCCATATACCCAAACACCATCAATTTTCTTGATTTGCATGCGGTTGAAGGTGGCTTCCCCAAATTTGTTGTTTCTAGCAAGCTTAATCACACCATCTTCTTGTATAAAATTGCCTTCTTGGTCATAATGGTCCAGGATTGCGGCAATAATCAGAGCATAGGGGAGATCCATCATAAACTTGTCTTTGCCTTCATCATGTAGTGCATGATGAGAGCGGGCCAATGGATATGCATTCTTTGTTTTATTGCCCACATGAAGAAGACATCTTCCTCTTCAACCAGGGCATAATTGCTGGCCCTTGGAACTAAAATATGAACTAAAACAAAGTGAAGAAGACAGTCTTGTGGTTTCAAATAACCAGCAGTGAAATTTTTGGTGGTTGGAATTGGGATTCCAGGTTGAATCATATCCTAAATGGCTACTATTTTATCATAGTTTTCCCATTCTGTGTGACTTTTCTCTATGAACCTTGCCCCAGAATTTTTCATACCAAACAAAATGTGCTAATGTTTTGATGTGACAATTATCTTATGTTTACTAACTTCAGAAATCAAATTTGCTCCAACAAAGTGCATATTACAGAAAAAGACTTTGGTAGCTTCAAGGTCGTAGTACTTACATGGAGCGGTTACAAATGCTTTTAGCCCATGAAAATCCAAGAGGTCAGTGAGGGAGGTGAATCCTTGTTGAATGAAGAACTCTCAATCCATATACTTAGGTTGAATAATGTTCCTTCCATGAAACTTTAAATGATATGTACTTTTCTGCCTTGAATTTGAGAAATAACTTCCAAGGTCAAGGTTGACGTTGGAGTTGTCTTGGGGAGGAGTTTCCTTTGGTACATTAGGATTCTTTGTGCGAGATCTTCTTGGAATTTTAGAAGAGCTACTAGCCATGGTCAACAATGGAGTTAGGGCTCGTTTGGATGAGAGATAAAATATAAGGAGAGGTGAGAAAATGGAAGAAAATAGAGGTTTTGATCGGTGGAAATTGATGGAAAGTGATGGATATTGAGTTTTAGTGGTGGATTTTGGTTGGATTTGAAGTGGGAAAGGTGTTTGAGTGAGTGGGTGTTGGAGAGAAGAAAGGGAAGAAATGATAATGGTGAAGTGGGCTGTTTCATGAGCTCCTTGGTTTGCTTTTGAGGGTGAGCCATAACCGATAATGTTGTTTTCATAATCGATTATGCGGTGAGTGCAATTTGTAGTGCTTCTCGGTCAGGCAATATAATCGGTTAGAGATAAGCTATAATCGATTATAGGGGATAAAATGAAAAAGACCATGTCTCGGGTTGAAGTGTATAATTGGTTATAGAAATATCCATAACTGATTATACTTGGTTTCCAGATAGCTCCCAGATAAATCAATGACTTCATAATTGATTATGTAAGGTCCATAATCAATTATATGGAGCTTGACAGAGAGCCACAATCATCCAGGAACATATCATAACAGATTACAACCTTGTCATAATCAATTATTTTAGCTTGACAGAGAACCTTCCAAGGTGCCAGACATTTCCACAGCCCTCATAATATATTAGAAACTCTTCATAACAGATTATGGTCTTCTTATAATTGATTATTCTTCAAACAAAACTAGAAAATCCTTCGAGAATCCATCCTTTAAGATTATCAGAACTTGCCTTTCACCAACAAACCAGAAAAGTCTTCAGGAGTGCATCCTTTAATATATCAGCAACTTATTCCATCCTTAAGCAGTTACTTGACTTGGCCATGTTTCCATCACTTCTAAACACCTTAAATATAACTTACAAATTGATTATACTTCTTTAAAGGAGCTTGAATCCAATTTCTTCAATACGAACTTGAGATTGGATGGTTGAGGGACTTGAGCATGGGTCAAGTACCTACAAAACAAACTCTATATTTCGTAATTTTTACTGATTTACCTCCTTCATCCTTGTCTAAGTAGCAAGAAGTGCCCATTGGTGTAGCCATTTGCTTAACACCTTCCATTCCAAACTTCTTGAGAAGCTCCTTGCAATATTTGGATTGACTTATAAAAGTCTCACCTCTTGTTTGGTTGATTTGGAGACCAAGGAAGAAGTTGAGCTCACCCATCATAGACATCTCAAACTCACTTTGCATAATATTTGCAAATTCCTTACAAAGAGAGTCATTAGTAGCACCAAATATAATATCATCAACATATATTTGAACAAGAAGGATATTATTCTTTTTATGCTTGATGAAGAGAGTAGTGTCAACCTTTCCTCTAGAAAAGCTATTTTCTAAAAGAAACTTACTCAACCTTTCATATCAAGCTCTAGGAGCTTGTTTCAAACCATACAAGGCCTTTTTCAATTTAAAAACATGGTTGGGCAGTTCAAAGTTTTCAAAACCAAGAGGTTGTTCCACATACACCTCTTTTTGTATAAAATCATTTACAAAAGCAGTTTTAACATCTATTTAAAAAAGCTTAAAATCCATGGTGCATGCATATGCAAATAGCATTCTAATGGCTTCTAATCTTGCTACAGGAGCATATGTTTCTTCATAATCTATGCCTTCTTCTTGATTATAACCCTTAGCTATAAGTCTAGCTTTATTTCTTATTATTAAGCCCATTTCATCAAGTTTGTTCCTAAAGACCCATTTGGTACCAATTATGGGATGATCATTGGGCCTTGGAACTAATTCCCAAACTTGATTCCTCTCAAATTGGTTTAGTTCATCTTGCATGGCCAAGATCCAATGTTCATCATTAATGGCCTCATTTATATCTTTAGGTTCAACTTGAGAGACAAAAGCTATATGATTACATGCATCTCTAAGAGAGTTACGAGTGATTACCCCTTTTGATACATCACCTATCACTTTGTCAAGAGGATGATATCTTGATGTTCTCCATTCCTTGGGAAGGTCCATAATTTGATAATCCTCTTGTCTTGGAGAACCATATAGGCTTTCTTCTTGTTTTTTGACTTCTTTTTCTTTGTTCTCTAGGTGAGTCCTTGCCAAACTTTCTGCAACATCATCAATAAACTCCTTTCTCGACTCATTTGGACTAGTTTCATCAAATACAACATGTATGGACCCTTCTATGGTCATAGTTCATTTATTATAAACTCTAAAGGCCGTACTATGTATATAATAGCCAAGAAATATTTCCTCATCAGATTTTGCATCAAACTTCCCCAAGTTATCCTTTCCATTATTCAAAACAAAGTATTTACATCCAAAGACATGAAAATGTGAAACATTTGGCTTCCTTCCTTTGTATAATTCATAAGGGATTTTCTTTAAAATTGGCCTTATTAGAGCCCTATTCATAACGTAGCAAGCGATGTTAACCACATCCGCCCAAAAATATTTAGGAAGATTGGCCTCATTGAGCATAGTTCTTGCCATTTCTTCTAAAGATCAATTTTTCCTTTCTGCAACACCATTTTGTTGTGGTGTTCTAGAGGCAGAAAAATTATGCTTAATGCCATGATCATCACAAAAAAGTTTCAAATTCATGGTTTTCAAATTCACCATGATGGTCACTTCTAATGGATGCAATACAAAAACCTCTTTCATTTTGGATAACTTTAGCAAGCTTTTTGAATGATTAAAAAGCATCATTTTTGTGAGACAAAAATAATGTCTATGTAAACCTAGAAAAATCATCCACAATCACCAAAACATAGTAATTCCCACCAAAGCTCATAGTTCTAGAGGGACCAAAAAGATCCATGTGCAAAAGTTATAGATGTCTAGAAGTTGAAAGCACATTTTTAGCTTTAAAAAAGACCTTTACTTGTTTTCCCTTTTGACATGCATCACAAAGTTTATCTTTTTCAAATTTGAGCTTTGGAAGTCCAATTACTAGTTCTTTAGAAACCAATTTATTTAAGTGATCCATGTGAATGTGAGCAATTCTTCTATGCTATAACCATGAATCATTTCTTTACTCATAAAGCATTTAGCATCATTTGAGGAAATGTCATCAAGGCTAATCATATATATGTTATTGACCCTATGACTAACAAACTTAATATGCTTATCATCCTTACCCTCAATTATGCAACAATTAGAATCAAATATTACTCTATTTCCCTTATCACATAGTTGACTAATGCTAAGCAAGTTATGTTTGAGTCCTTCAACAAGTAAAACATTATCAATGGATGAGGAAGGGATCTTACCAACTTTGCCAACTCCAAAGATCTTTCCTTTGTTGTTGTCACCATATGTTACGTGACCACTCTTCTTGGGTATAAGGAAAGAAAACTTGGAGCTATCACCGGTCATGTGCTTGGAGCATCCACTATCAAGATATCAATTTGAACTCTTGGTCTTCAAGTACACCTACAACACACATTCAGATTTTAACCTTTGGTACCTAAATTTTCTTGGGTCCTTGTGTGTTAGTGTTAGGCATGGTGCCCTTAGGGACCCAAGCCATTTTAGTTCCAACCTTTATGTTGATTTTCTTCCTTACATTACATGTTGATGCACTATGCCCTTTCTTTCCACAAAGGAAACATTTAATAAAGGGACTACTTGAGGTACTTGAGGAAACAAAGAGATTTTTGAGAAACTTTTGTTGATTATTGGGATTATTCCCTAAACCGGCCTTTTGAAAAACACATCTTTGTTTCCCTATCAATACATTCAAGTTATCTTTTCTAAAGGTGAATTTTGCAAGTGTGTTTTTTAAATCCTCAATTTCATTTTCAAATGATTTATATGATGAACAAGATGAGGGTGTGGTTGTATTATCATGTGAAGAACAAATCTTGCATGATGAGTTAACATCAATAAGTCTAAGAGTCTCATTTTCAACTTTTAGTTCTTCAATCTCCTTAGTTAAAATATAAATTTTATTAGTCATTAAGGAGATTGTTTTGTTAGAAGTTAAAACCATTTTAGTGAACCTCATGGATTCATCATACAATTCTTGAAATGCATCTTGCAATTCACTATATGAAAGAGAAAGTTCAAGATTAGATGAGGTTACCTCGGTTTCACTTTCTTCTTCTTCTTCTCCATTTGCCATAAGGCAAAGATGGGCTTCCTCATCCTTCGAATCATTGGTGGAATCCATATCGTTGTCTTCCTATGCAATGTATGCTCTCCTTCCTTTTCTTTCCTTGAAAGGCTTCTTTTCAAATTTCTTCATCTTCTTTTGATAAACCGGACATTCCATCTTCATATACCCCGATTTTTCACATTCATAGTAAGTTGGAGTAGATGAAGTTCCTTCTCCCTTTTAGTATGACTTCTTAGGAGGAAAAAAAGGTCTTCTTTGATTTCCTTTCTTCTTGAGAAATCTTCCAAACCTTTTCACAAGGAGGCTAAAATTCTCTTCATTTATCTCAATATTATCAAGATGATTTCCATCATCTTCATCTTCATATTCAATTGAGGAAGAAGTGGCTTTGAGAGCAATCTCTTTTTTCTTCTTATCTTGCTCCTCATTTTGACTTAATCTATTTAGCTCTAACTCATGCTCTTGAAGCTTTCCGAAGAGGGTGGCCAAGGTCATTGCGGCTAGATTTCTTGACTCCGATATGGATGTCACTTTGAGTTGCCAACTCTTGCTCAAGCATCTCAAAACTTTGTTAGTAAGATCTTCATTGGAAAATGTTTTTCCCAATGAAGCAAGATGATTAACTATATGAGTAGATCGTTTTTGCATTTCTTGGATGCTTTCCCCTTGGTTCATTCTAAACAATTCATATTCATGAGTGAGTATATTTATTCTAGATCTTTTCACTTCCTTGTGCCCTCATGGGTTACTTGCAATGTATCCCATATTTCTTGAGCGGTCTTACAATTTGACACCCTAAAGAATTCATCATATTCCAAAGAAGTAGTGATGATGTTCTTGGCTCTCAAGTTGTATTGGACCTTTTTCTTGTCATTATCGGTCCATTCATTTCTTGGTGTATTTGTTCTAACACCATCAACTAGACATGTGGGGACAAAAGGGCCATTTTCAACAGTATCCCACACATCAATATCAAAAGCTTCAATAAAAATCTTCATCCTTTCTTTCCAATATGCATAACCATCTCCATTGAAAAAGGGAGGTCTACTTATAGAAGAACCTTCATTAGAAAAACCATTTCAAGCCATCTTTTCTCTTGAAGCGGCTAAGCTCTTTATACAAGAGTCTAGCTCTGATACTACTTATTACCAAGTGGCCTCAAACTCAAGAGGGGGGTGAATTGAGTTTATAAAATATTTTCACAAATCTTTCGTAAAACCTTTGTTTATCAATTTTCGTTGAAGCTATTAATCGATAGAAATGAATGAATGAATGAGATAGAAAGATATTGCACATAAATGAACATGACAAGGAAGATAGTATTCAAGTAAATCAATGAAACAGTGCACAATATAAAGAGGTTGAGTTAGGAAAACAAACACCAAGTTTTATCCTGGTTCAGCCACCAATCCACTTATGGCTTACGTCTAGTCCACAAGCAACCACTTGAGATTTCCACTATATCTTCAAGCTTGAAATCAGGTGCTTGACAATCTTTATAAATTTGAAGCACTCAACATACATTGGGATACCTCACCCTTGTGCTTGATCCTCTATATTCAAGGGATACCTCACCCTAACTGTTCTGAGGGATACCTCACCCTCTCTTTATAGATTATATAAGATTTAAATGAAAGAAACTCTCTCTAGAGCAAATAATATAAATTGAAGAACTATGGGTATGAAGGATTCACACTTTTAAGCTCAAAACAGAGTATATAATGAAAATGATGAGAAAACTCGTATTTAATGCTCAAGGATCTTTTTCAGAATGTTTTCCAACCCATTATCAATGTCCAAACACTTTCATTTATAGCTCATATCATTTAAGAGACGTTAGAAGTAGTTGGGGGCATTAAATGCTCTCGAAAGAGGCGTTGTGAAAGAGTTCTGTAAGTGTCCATAACCTGTTATGGCATAACCATAATCGGTTATGGCTTGCAATCGCGTTATCTTGGGCTTTTATCTAACTTCATAACCTATTATGACTTTTTCATAATCGGTTATGGAGTTTTCATAAGCTGTTATAAATTGTCATAACCTATTATGGCTTTTCTCATAATCGGTTATGAAACAGTTCATAACCTGTTACAATAATGGCATAATTGATTATGGAAGCACTTAAAACATAAAGTGGACATTCTGTTAGCTCCATATAACCTATTATGGAATAGGCTTAATCGATTATGGACATGTGGAGAGTCTAAAAACACTTCCTGACCTGTCATATAACCGGTTATGAGAAATGCATATAATCAATTATGAGACTTTTGGAAAAATGTAGGAAAGTTTCTGACTTGGTCCATAACCTATTATGGAGAATCCATAATCTATTATGGAGTGTTTAGAAACATAGGATTTTCAAAGAAATTCTTAACCAAGGATATCCAAAATATTTCCAAGCTTTCTAAAAGCATTTTACTTAATCTTAAACACACTTTTCACAAGATGAAAACATGATTATGCAAAGTCATTTTAAAGATGAGTTTAGAAACGAGCTTTTGTGTGAGTCCATTATACCTTTACATATGATCTAAGTCCTATTAGCTATTCTTGAAAGACCTTGGGACTTGATCTTTGCACTTCATTGCTTTCTTGTTTGTTAATCATCAAAACCAAGACCATTGCCATTCATAGTTGACCACGACTGTTTTATGTAAGAAAGAAGGTTTCTTTGTTTGATTTCTTAGTTTTAAATTGTGCTTCCGTTTCTATTGGTTCATAAATTGAAATTATGATAATATATATGATTTTGTTTAAATGAGATTTGGTTGTGTTATGGATTGAATAACCATTGTTAGAATAGAAAATTTTAAAAAGAACAATGGTTCAAAGTTTGCTCTTGTAATTTCATTTGTTCTTGACTTGAGATTGTAATGTTGGATAAAAAAAATGATGTATTTTAAGGTTGGATATAAGTAGTCAAGCTATGGATTAGAGAACATTCCTTGCTTATCATTTATTCTTTTTCTTCCATTAATTCTTGACTTGAGTTAGTGTCATTGATTATGATGAGAAATTAATGGAATTCATGAATGAAAATTGCAGAAATTGGATTGGCTTATGCTTGACCATCTCTCTTGATTTCAAGAACTTTAAGAGATGAATTAGTGTGTAAGAATGAAAATTGATTAAATTTGTGTCATATAGTAGACACGACTAAGTGTTTTAGCAAAAGAATGGTGCTTGATTTATTTTATGTCATATTGACTGAACCTTTGGAGATAGGACAATCTTCATGTAGCATCTAGAGAGTAAGTGCTTGACTTATGATTGTATAGGAATTTAATGAATAACTAATTGTGTATAATCCTTGATCATATTTGATTTGATGTTGGTTTCACCTTATGGTTCTCATTAAAGTGTGATACTTTGATTTATTTAATGTTAGTTGGTGTTATGGTAGTGAGTTACTCTAGAAGTGTTAACATTTGAAATTTCTATGTTGGATAATGAATGACCGTGAGTCTCCCTTGATGAGTTCACATTAAGAGGGAATTTAGCAGTGATATTTTTATTTATCATGTGTGCCTGACATTGACACACATACTTGATTACTTATGCGTTGGTAATGATTTAATTGAGGTGCTATGAATTTATGGAGAAACCCTAGTATTAGAACCCTTGAATTGGCTATTTAAGTCTTAAGTGGATTGTATAATAAGTGAGCTTGTTTATGCTCAATTTGATGATTAATTATCAGTTGGAATTAATGCACAAAAGCATTGTTTCATAGACTAAATATTATAAATAATGGTAAAAGAATATATTGTCATAGTTTACGACATAACCACACATTAAATTTATGAAAGGATGTGGTTACTTGAAGGAAAAGTTGAATGTAAGAAATATTACGCTTTATAGAGGAATTGAATGAATGGTATTATTTGCTAAACCCAAAATTGAACTATATGGTGAGAATTATGAATCATTACTTTGTATGGAATGAATAATATATATATATATATATATATATATATATATATATATATATATATATATATATATATGAATGATGTTGCAGAGCATATTGATATATGCATGTTAGTGAATAAGATTAACAAGCATAATATTAGGAAGTCAAGGAAAGATAAGGGCAGATGGAGGTTGAGTGAGTCACTCCCTCCTACAAATTATAAGTATGAATGAAAAGCTTCATAGAAAAGGTTGTGCTTCCCTATTATGCAAAGGTAACATGATTATGTGAAAAGTGTATGAAGTAATGGTTTTAAGAACAACTATGCATGTTTTGTTTTCAAACTTGTTACTTGTTATTTCCTTGTATGAATGACCCTACGGCTTGAGTAAAGGTCTCCTAGTGCCCAGGGTTTGGGTATTAATGGATGTGAGACAAATTAGCCCATTCATACTGAGTAGTGTTAAGTGGTTGATGCCCTACTACTTAGAGAGGTAATACCTATGGTATTCAAAAGGGTAATACCAGGTAGTGTAAGGTGGATAAGGAACAAAGGTTTTCCTACCCCTTCCTACTTAAGGATATACAAGGATCAAAAGGACTTCTTGGAACAAAGGTTTTCCTGGAAGAAAGGGATTCTCGAAAATATGCAAGTAAAATGTATTTTTTGTATAATGGTTTTAAAAGTAACTTTATATGTTTTGGTTTTCAAACTTGAGGTTTGTTATTTTCACGTATTGGTTTAGGCCAAAGGTGCTCCCTATGTCTTGAGAATATGCAACCATCATGAGTTTTCTTAAAAACAAAATGCTTTTATTAACATTACATAAGCATACTTTATGATATTCATTAGGCATAATCATACATCATATTGCATTGCATAAAATGACAATTGTATGAGCAATTGTCTTGATTTTTTTAAATCAAAGTAATGAGGATTAAAGTTAATGCCTGACTTGAAAATATTCCAAAAGAATGAAATATAGTATATTGAGGAATAATGAATGAACATGGTGATTATGTGAAGCATGATGAATCATGCAGATGATTAACTTATGTTTTGATTATAAAAGATGAATACATACAATGTCTATTATGTGTACCTGATGTGGATACTTGATTTGATTGTGATAAAGGATGCTTTTAGATAAATTTTAATGCCTCAAAGAAAGTGGTAGGATACTTATGATGTTAGATAGGTGGAGAGTTACTTAAACCTATAGGTAATTGAGATCACATGAGGACAACTATCCAACTCATAACCTAGAACTGATAGTTATGATATTTGTCTTGAAGATTTGAAAGCTCTAAGTGTATAGAGTTAAAATTTAAGGTCTTTAGTGACCATAAAAGTTTGAAACACTTGTTTGATTAGAAATAGTTAAATATGAGGCAAAAATGATAGATGGAACTTTTAAAGAATTTTCAAAACTCGAGTTTGACAATGACCGTGTTATTACATAGTCTCTGTTTGGGCATATTAGGATTTCATAATGAATAAAATACTTTCTAAGATATTCTTATAAATTCTCTGCCTTATAAAAAATGAGGATTGTAACCATTCTTTTGTTTCAAAAGATAATCTTGAATATGTTTGTGGTTTTGTGAGTTATTGGCTGAGGAAGTGAACTCATATTTGAATTTTAGTACAAAGTTAAGAGAGATTTTTTCAATAAGCTTTTTAATAAGCCTATTGATCTAGTTAATTTCATGGTGATACTCAATCTTACCCATACACAGAAACGTGAAGGTGGAAATTAAAAGAGTTATCTAGAACTTTTGAATGAGATGAATCAAATTTTGAGGACAAAAATTATAAAAGGGGGGAAGAATTATAACACTTTGCTCAACCTAATGATACTAATTAGTGTTATAGTAGCTTAATAAATTTGGTATTTGTTACCTGATAAATTGGGTAACTGTTTGGGTTGAATTGACCCTAGATTTATAACACTTAATGTGAGAACTAGCTCCAAACAATCTAAAAATTTTAGCTTAAATAGCTAAGAACTTACAAATAAATATAGAATATTATTTCTAAGTCATGAATGTTTGGAATAAGTTATATTAAATTTTTAGAGATCAAATGAATTAATTTAATATTTTTAATAACATTGAGAAAGTGTTTATAAATATAATAAAATAACTAGAGAGCTTGGAGAATTATGAAACTATTTGGAGATAATAAATAGAATATGAAAATTATTTTGATATGGAAAGTAAGTTGAGGCAGGTACGTTTATTTACCTTACAAGTTTGATTTAATTTAAAAGAAATAGTGCAGTTTATCTGATGAATGACAATGTATAAAATAAAAATTATGGAAATCAAAATATATTAAAGTAGTTAAGATTTGTGATTTTTAGGAACACATAAAAGATGGAAAACTTAGTTTCAAAAGATTGAAGTGTTCCTAGGAGACACAAAGTTTCAGTTGAATTTGTTTTATAAAATTTCCTTCCCACCATTCTCAGCCTCTTATTTCTTATCCCTTACACTACTCATCCTCATTATTCATTTCACTTTCTTGGTCATCCACTCATTTTCGTCTCTCACCCGTGGCTCTCTCTCCATTTTCACGCTAGCTCAATCTCCCTCTCACCCACTCGTTGATCTCTCTCGCTTGTCTGCGGTGCTGGTCTGTTTGCTGCGTCGCTCATCCTCTGTTCCTCCATCATTCCTTCTCTGTCACCGTTGCTATTCCATCTCGAGCTCGCAGTTTGCTGTTGTTGCTCGTTTTTTCTTGTTGTTCCTCACTCTTGCTGTTGTGGTACGTGATCTGTTTTGATCACCTTATTTCCTTTGTGTTTCTTTGATTCTTACTTATTCTCTTACACGATTTGGAGCTAGAGAAATAAGAACAGAGACAAAGATAGAAACGAAGGAAATGGAGCGGAAATAAAGAAGGAAAAAGAAGGGAAAAATCAAAAGAAATCAAGAGAAAACTTCAAGCTAGAGGTAGGGGACGCTTGACCTTAACTTACTCATCTTTCTTTATGGTTTTTGAACCTAAAATTCTCTTTTATGCTCTTATTGGTCACGGGTGGACCAACTTAAAAAGGGCAACATTTTGTTATTTTTGTGCTCTAGTTTCATTACTTTCAATTAGTTCTTTTCTTTGATGAATTTTTAAAATAAAAACTTGAGTAATTGATGATGTTTCTAGTTATGAGTATCACGACTAAGACTAAGTTTTATAACTTCCAAGTTGTGCTTCAAATTCTATTGAGTATTATATTGATTTTGTGATTGATTTAATGGAATTTGTGGCCAAGTTTTGCTTGATGGAAGGTCACGGCTGTGTGCTCTATATGTAACTAGAATTTTGCTTGCTTTTAAGCATGAATTTGTGGTTTGAAAAGTTATTGAAAATCTAAGGAAGAATGCTACCTTGTTTGTGGACAAATTTTGAATGCAATTGTGCTTGAATGATGGTTAAAAATTAGGGTAGATTGTTGCCATGTTTTAGCCAAGTATGTGACTATTTTTGAAGTGAGAAATGGTGTCTTAAATGATTAGAAAAGCCATGGCAGATTGCTGCCTCAATGTGGCTAAATTGTGTTGTGGTTGTGTGTGATGTTTTCACTTGAAATGTCGTTAAAAGACATAGTAGAGTGTTGACCCCATTATGGCCATAAATTAAGTGCATTTGTGTTATAATGATGCTTGAATGGTTAAAGTTGGTCATGTACTTAAGAGAATTGGTTAAGCTAAATTGATGACATATTATTGTCAAATACTTGATGTGTAATTGAGATTACATTGTTCTTGACTAATTATGTAGAACTATAAAGAGAATTGTATGGGTCCTTAGTTCTTAAAGGTTGAGCTAATATTTGTAATTGAAATTGTATTTGATTAATTAGAACTTTGAATTTTGATATGATTTCAAAAGTGGAGAAAACGTGTGTGTACATGACTTGATTTTCTTTATAGGTTATTTATTGTCACGGCTTCCACATAAATGATCAAGTTGTGTAGCCGTGACTTGTCTAGAGCCAATAATACTTCTTGTTATTTGTTAAAGGTACTAAAGTATTTGAATGCTTGCATTGTGTATTTGGATATGTAAATAATTTTTGAAATGTTATTAGTTTTCCTGTTGGGAATTGCGGATACATCACGCAACGAAAAATAGAATTCCCACCAAGGATCTATATGAAAAAGTCATAATCCGAATTTTTAAAATTGTTTACCTCTTGAAGCATTATCAAAACAAGTGGCATGAATCACCAACACTGTAACAACGACGATGTCTCTATGGTATCCACACGAACAGACTCACGAACCTCCAACGTCTGCAAAAAGGAGTTACGCCTCTCTCACACAGTGCTAGCTGCGAAGAGAAGAGAAGAAATCTATCACTCTCTCACTCAATGTTTCTGTCAAGTGCGGCCAAGGTTTCTAATGCATGCATTAACAGCCTTTTAACAGTGCTATTTATAATAGTTGACTGCCTTAAGTGAGTGAGAGCAACAGCAAGGTAAGTTGTGCAACCCTAGACTCATCTGTTATGAGTCTGGCCCACAATTGAATTCAAGTCCAACTAGGATCCTAATTACTCTAATTTAGTCTGCTCTATGTGTACGACCCTGTAAGTTCTTATAATGTTAGCAGTAATATTAAAATCTCATTTTTATATTACAAGCAATGAGCGGTATCTAGCAACACATCGTTGTCACCCAAGTAATGAGAATGTCAGTGATTTGACATAACCTTTCCGTGACTAATGTTTCCATGTAGTTTAGTCCCTTTGTCCAGATATCTAGATTGAACATAAGGCATGGAATGCATCACCCTTGTATAGTTTAATCCTTTGTTTCCTGATACCCGAGTAGACTTAATAACAACAAATGAGATCGATATCTCATATTGACTCATTTGAGCATGGCCATGCATTTCGTAGTCCCACTCAATCAGGGCCCCCGAAGATATTGTTCCTGTTATATAGGAGGGACAAATCCCATTAAGATCATTCACATCCCTCTATATGAATCACGGTATGTCCAATAACTGACTTTATAATCACCTTGTTACAGATGACGTTTGACGTCATTAAAATACACAACTCCTCATGTAGGAATCATAGTGATTTTAGGTCAAAGGATCACATACACCATTGTCACTATGAGAATCGCTTATGACACTCACGTAACGATCCATGTAGCGTTCTCATATCCATGACCTGTGAGATGTGGTCATTAGTCTACGCATATACTAGTCTCAATGCATTATTGTCGTCCTAATTAACAATAATACTTGACTAGGGACATTTAAGAATAGTATTTTATTCAATAGGATCTCACGATTAAGTCATCCACTTGATGTCCTACGGCATCAAACTTACTATTCTAAGGACTTTATTATGTTTATCAAAAGGAACACAATAAATGAAATGCATCATATATTAAAAATAGCATAATACAATGTATGTAAATACAGGTAAAAAGTATTGGCCTCTAGGGCATAGACCGACATTTCCATGTTGGCCGAATTGGTAGTAAGCTTGTTCATGCTTTATTTGATGTACAAATGATGATTAAATGATGAATTAAATATAGTTATGCACTTGTTATTTATTAAAGATTAAATTGCTCCTTGGCTAATCAAGTTGAGCTATTTGATATGTATATGAGAACTACTCCCTTAATTTCTTAGGATTGAGCTAGGTTGGTAATGATTGTGATAAAAACTGTGTGCTTTGCTTCAATTGCTATACGGCCAAATATTGAATTAGAAAAACTTAACTGGAGGTACTTGTGCTTAGTATGTGTGTGTTTAGTACTTAACTCTGTGTGTGTTCTCCTTGAAGTGAGAAGGTCACGACTAAGCGATTTTATTGTCTCACTTTGGTTGACTATAAACTTGGTTGATTTGTGAATTGTTGCATCCTTGACTGTAGCTAAGGGATTGCTTTGTGTAACATCCCGAAAATTAGTAATTTCATGATAAATAACCATTTTATAATATTTGTGATTTTTGTGAATTTTTTTAAAATTTTCTGTGAACGCGAAATATTTTAATATTATTTCTCGTTTTACGTGTGCACTGAGTGGAGCCAGAAAAATGAGATATTTTTCTCAAGAACCTTGAACTGTGGAAACATCGAGGATCTTACTAAACTCGAGGCCAAACACGGTTTACAAGGTTTCACGTTTTTTGAGATTTTTATGTGATAAATAAAAATCACAGAATAATTTTATTATCCATTGGATAATAAATATCAGTTTTTGTTAACTGTAATTTTTGTCCACTGATAATAAATCTGATACAGCATTACTCACATTTTAGAGAACATTTTATTGACATCACCATGGTGGCATTATCACCATGACATCACTTTGACTTTTCAAAGGAAGGAAGCTTCCTAGCACCTTCCTTTTGGCTTGTTGGAGAAGCCAGGAGGAAGCTTCCTTGCACCTTCCTATTGGCTTCTTCAAGAAGCCAATTCTTTTCTCCTCCTCTCCACCACACATTTTTTAGAGTTCTTTGTGGCCACACAATTTAATTCACACACTTACACAAAATACACATAATTACACATTTTACTTCAAATCACTTTACTATCACTTTCTCTCTCTAACTTTTATTTTCACTTTTCTCCAACTTCTCTTTATCTTCTTCTCTTCTCCTCTTTCTCTCTAACTCCACGGCACCCACAATCCTTCCACACTGCATGGATGCTTGATTTCAAGCTTCAATCTTGCTTGAATCTACACTTCCATTGAAGATCTTCCTTTCTTGTTGGATCTTTTTCTTTCACAAAAGAAAGTCATCACCTTTCTCTCCTCCTCCTCTCATTTTCGGCCAAGACACCATTTTTGGAGTCTTAAAGCTTTTCTTTCAAACAACCATATTTCCTTGATCTCCATTACATTCTAAACACTTTTCTAGTTGGAATCACCTTCAAAAACTCAACCCTTCATCTCCATTTTCTTACCCTCTTCCACGGCCAAAACCACCATTTTTGGCCATCCAAGCTTTTTCATTAAACCAACCCTTGATCTTGAATCTAGGCACCTTTATAAGCAACTTTCATGTTATGACCATCACCTAAATCATCCATTTTCGTTTTGGATCTATCAAGCTTCAAAGTTGGAAACTTTAAGGTAAAGTTCATGACTTTTCCACCTTTTTCTCCTCATTTTCGTGATCCTTGATCTCTTGGGTGATCAAGGGTCCCTTTTCTAAGCTTTGATGATGATTTTGATGAGTTTTGATGTCCTTAGGATTTTCTTGAAGGTGTAGTACGAAAATCCCTACAAGGAACCAAGAGGCTTGCTTCCTTGTATTGTCTTCAAGAGGTAAGAGGGAGATAATCCTCTTCAACCTATCTTGGTATTAAGGAAACCTTTGTGTGATTTTTGATGGAGAAATCCATGTTGGTATGTCCACTTTGTTTGGTGATTTTGCATGTTTAAGTATTCTTCAATTGGATTAATGCTTGAATGGTGATCTTAAATGTATTGGATGTGTTGAAATTGCTTGATCATGTTAGGGTTGTTAAATGAAAAATTTGGAGCTTCCTACCCTAATGTGAGTCCACAGTTTTGGCTAGGATTTTGGGGTATAAATTGGTTTGTACACAAATAAAATGAAGCTTATGTAATTAAAGGTTGTATGATAATGTTGGAATTAATGGATGGGAATTTTTTAGGATTTTCTAACCTAAGGTGAGTCCACGGTTTTGGCTTGGAATTTAGGGAAATAGGACTGATTTTGTGTGAACTAAAATTTGAGTGATTATATATCAAGAAGTTAATGCATAAAATGGAAGAAATTGATGTTAGTAATGGACTTTGGAGGACTCACGGATTTTTCAGACAAAATGCCACAAAATGTAGAGCAAGAATGGAAACTTAGATGATTGGGAAATTTTAGATCCCTTAGGAACTCATAAAATGGAAAGAATAAAGAACAAAACTTTATCTTGTGGATTTGAATGATTTTGAACACAAAAGAAGAACAAGAAAGTTTGTGAGACTTGCAAAATCCTTAGAGAAATTGTAGGTGAGCAACAATCGATTAGATTAAGGAACTTGATCAATTTAAAAGAATAAAGCTTGAATAAGGACTTCGAGAGAAATCTCTCTAGAAAATGAATTTATAAGAGATGATAATTTAAGTGGAACCTTGTGATGATCTCATAAGACTTGTTAAGTTAGGGTGAAACCCCAAAATGAACTTCTAAAAGTGTGCTATCACTCTTGAGAAATTAACACTATACTATTGTGGGTCCGTGCTTTGGACTAAAATTCTGTTAATGCTTGAATTGGCCAAATTGTGGCATAATATAGAAAATGTGTATTGTGAAATATATGTGAACATGTTGAATATACATGATTGTGCATGGAGTCAACATGCATTAGACATTTGCTCAGTCGATGACTGTTAAAGGGCTGGATGAGCCTAGGATCATGCATTGAGTCTACATGTATTGAATAAATTGCTTAGTCGATGTCTGTTAAAGGGTTGGATGAGCCTATGATTATGAATTGAGTTAATACATTGAACAATTTGTTCAGTCTATGACTGTTAAAAGGTTGGATGAGCCTATAATTATGCATTGAATCAGTATGCATTGAACAAATTGCTTAGTCGATGACTGTTAAGAGGCTATATGAGCCTATGAATGCGAACTGAATAAGTGATGATCTTGTGATGGATCTGATTGAGGACCGTAAGGCACGGTGTATACCGATTGCACGCATTACGCACCTGACAAATCACTATTCTTTTTGTGGTAAATGAGCAAGAATTGAATAGTGTGATCCCATGGAAGGATCTGATTGAGGACCGTGAGGCGCAGTGGTTCATTTCGTGATGATGATATCACTTTATATACCCCTGGCCAAGATAAACCGATTGCAACGTATCACGCGCCTAACAAGCATTATTCTCTTCGTGGTCTGACGTAGACTGTCATTGAGGGGGAAAGATCTTCTGGAACGTTCATATTTGAAATGAAATAGAAAATCTTGGTACCAAGTACACATGCATTGTGAGTCGGCATTGTGAGTCCGCATATCATATGACACTCTTTTATATGATGATTATACTATTGTGATATTGATGCCATGATTATCTAAAATATTTTAATTGTTCATTATCTGAGACTCTGTTGACTGCTTGGGGTATTATTGATGTTTACCTATTATCATTGATTCTTACTGCTATGTGTTGTTGTCCTGCTCTTACTGTTCATTCTATTGTCACTGTTGATGAATATATGTGCTGAAATGCTATGTGGGCGCTTTGCACCGTTCTGTTTCTTTACTGCCATAATTGGTAATGTAAGTAGGATGTCTCATCTCTTTCTTGTATTCTTGTACTTCTGTTATATATATATATATAGAGAGAGAGACAGGATCAACTTACACCAGTGTAAGTCTTTTTTGACTTACACTCATTTTCAGTTGTTAGATTCACTTTCATCTAATGGTTACTTTTAACGAAACAATCTCAATCATTAGATGAAAGTGGATCTAACGATTGAAAAATGAGTGTAAGTCAAAAAAGACTTACATCGGTGTAAACCGATCCTCATCATATATATATATATATATATATATATATATATATATATATATATATATATATATATATATATATATATATGATAAAAGATCGTGAGGAAGAAGATGAGGGGCCACACCTTTGTTGATTGGATTGGGACGACTCATTATTCTCGATTTGACGTTTGGACGAGTATCCTTTCAGTTACGTACGATTGCAACTTCGTGGGGGCATTGATGCCTGTCGTGTCGATTGGGACACTGAGCGTCACGTACATGTGGGGTTGCGGCTTTGTCTGCTAGTAGTGCCTATCCCAAAGATTACTACTTTTCCCCTTTAGTGTTTTTGTTCCTGCTGTATTCTATTTCACTATGTAAGTATTATACTTTGTGTTATCCGTGATTTGTGTTAAGGATGACTATAATATATATATGGAATAGGTTTTTATTTCAGTGGTTGTGTATAAAATGGTTGGGTACTAATTATGTTTCATTCGAGGCTCCTATTTTCTATTCATGTATAATGAAAATTTTTGAAATTACTGTAATTGAAACTGTGACACGCCTGGATTTAGTAACTGTAGTGTAATGACGATTGTGCTGTGGTTACTATATCTAGGTGCGTTATGTAACACCCTAATACAGATATCCAGATATATCCTAGATAGACAGAGATATATAAAGATAACCAGTACTAGAGACGTCACTTCTATACTACATACTAACATATATCTATAATCACAACTGAGTAATTATAGAAAGCCTTGAGGGATTGCGGAAAAACTTAAACTCATACATAAACTTATACAAACTTAGCCACCTGAGGGCTATTTATAATACATATAACATAAAACTTACAGAACAAATATAAACTTATTACATAAGTTCTGTTTACTTAAAGCAATCAAAACTACTCTAGTCTTCATGCTTTATCTTCTCATCCTTAGCAGGGTTTGCATCTCTGTACCTGAGCGTTTGCCTATACCGAATCCGACCGACGGTACACGCATCTCGAGCCTCGCATCGGTACACCGTCCGAACCGCGTCGATACCGCATCCGAGCGAGCTCGCATATGGATTTACATGGAATAGCAACTGGGGTGGGAATTAACATTCTCAGTAAAAGCAATTCCAATACCAGTTCTCTATAACATTGTATATAACAAATATATAACAAATGCTATAATTCTAACTTAGGAGCTTTCTCCCATTTTCTCATAACTATTTCTATCTTAGGAGCTTTCTCCTCTTTTCTTATAACTATTTCTATCTTAGGAGCTTTCTCCTCTTTTCTTATAACTTAGGAGTTTCCTCCTCTTTTCTCTTAACTGCACACTTTCTTATAGTGTGATATCAACCGATAGCCTACACACTGTTAATACATACAACGCCCATACAGCTGTACATACCAACAGTGACGGACAATGCCCATACAACTGTCCGTGAATGCAATGATAATGATATGTAGTATGAATATGCCTAAGGAATCCTAAAAGCATGTGAATGAAATGCAAATGCAAAAGTCTATTCTAAGAATAAGGAAGTTTGCTAGGAACTAGTCACTATATCATCTAGTGGTAATTAGAGGAAAAACTCATCCTCACATTACACATATCCTAGCACACTGAGAAATTCGGGCTTCATCCTTGCTCAAAGAGCGTCTTTGGATTTCCCACTTATCTCCTTTGGCCTTGGCACTATCGAGACATCAGGGTTATGTCCTTCTCAAAAGTCCTTCGGACACCCATCTATCTTCTTTTTGCCTCCATGAATAAACATCAAAGGATATCCACCAGATCGATACTACTTAACTAATTCATAGACTTTCATTCATACTTATATACTTAGTTCCTCTTTGATCTAAGCATATTCTACTAATAACTTTGGCTTCTTATGTTTACCCTTTGCAGTGAGGAGAATCAGAACCTCATACTATATGTAACCTTAGCACTTGGTTAGGAATACTTGTCCCCTAAGGAACTTCTCTCGATTCCTTACCTTCGGCTAAATGACCTCACGTCATATAACGTTACATTCTCGGTAAACATCACCAGTTCATTTCTCATACTGTACCTAAACTCCACCTCATCACTCCTATCTCTTAAGTGATCTCTAACGCAACACTATGTTCTTTGAGGTGTAAGGTACTTACCTATGGCAACCACTAGTCTTAGTTGCACTAAGGTTCTTTCTCTTCACATACATACTAGCTTAACTGACTAGTGTGTGAAAAGCTTAGTGTTATGTATAACTCTTACATAAACACCATCTTACTTTCCTATAGACTCAACTCATCCTAGTGAAAGAGTCTATCATAACTAATGCCTCAACTATCCTCGCTTAAGGACATAATGAGCATCTCTCTAAAACTTTGCATAATTAACTCAACTTTAACTAAAGTGAGTAATTCGTGCATCTAACTTTCCTTTCTATCACACTTTTGGTAGTAGCTTATACTACACTTGTGTGCTAACATACATATTCTAGCTGTATCTAGCTTTCCCTTCTATCACACGTCTGGTAGTAGCTTATACTACACTTGTGTGCTTAAGGTTCCAGATACCTCTTTAACTATTCTAAACTCATGGAATGCTTAAGAACTTAACTTCCACAAGTAAATTCTCTTTATCTTGCATTTCTAACTCATCTTTACTAATACATGAGTTATTGCACATTTCTGCTCTACCTTATGATTATGACATCTTCTTAGTCACATTTCATCTTATTGTGTATTTAGTAATGCACCAAGTCTCACTTAACTAGATACTTAGTACCTAAACGTTCCCTCTTTGGAACCAATACACAATCTTGTCTCCACTCAAGTAACTCTAATGCAAGAGTGGTTCTTACTTGCAACTCTTTGTTGCCTAAGGTTCTAGGTACCTTCCTAAGGTAATCCATTATTCTTGGATCTCCTAGGGTTCATACCTTTCTCATTCTCTACTAGAGTGCATACTAATACACTTGTCTTCATTGTACCATCTCATCACATCTTAAGTGATATCTAATGCAACACTAAGTTGCCTAAGGTGCAATGTCATTACTTAAAGCAAACCTCTCCTTTAGGATGCTTAAAAGCCTATGCTTTCTCATTCTTAATGGGTAAGTATTTTCCACTTGAAAATACCCCCAATTGTGCCTTAACACACTTTAGGAAACATATATAAATGATCCATTTTACTTTATAACTTCAAAACGTCCAAAAATAACATTTTGGAGTTTCAGGGTCTCACGCTGCGGCACGGCGTCTGCACGCCGCGGCGCCCTGTTCTCGAGTGCTCTGTTTCGTGGTCTCGCGCCGCGGCATGCACCTTCTACGCCATGGCATTCTTAGCAAAATACCCTCGCGTTGCGGTGTGACATACCCACGCCGCGGCGCTGATAGCATAACAACAGTTCAGCAGAATACGATTTCTGCATAATTGGTTCAAAAACCAATTTCTAATCCTTTTCTCATGGATTCTAAGTGATTTCTAGCATTAATCTATGCCCTTTACCTTGTTGTAACTCTTTTACAACCTATAAATTCTCGTAGAGCATAAATCTAAGTCCAGAATCACATAACACCAACTATTTCTACAAATCCATTTTCTATGGATTCTATGGTTATTCTTAAGCCATAAATGGCCATCTAGCATTCTCTAGACTTAAACTATCCTAACCTAGTCCTTGGAATCAAGAACCAAGTTAAGAACATGGATTTGGCTATCCAAACCCCTATTTCCATTCAATACCCCAAACTATATTCAAAGAAATCAAAGAGGGAGTAATGAATAGAAATCCCCTTACCTCTTGAAGACTTGAAGCCTTGAAGCTTGATCTTCTTCCTCTCCTTCTTCCCTTCTCCCCCTTTCTCCTTCTTCTTCTCCCCTTTTCTTTCTTTTCTTTTCTGGTTTTCGGTTCTGCCGAGGGAGAAGGGAGATATAAGGGGGTGGGATGTGGAGGTAATTACGGAAAAAGATTAACTTAAGTTTCTACACCGAAACTTATATCTGCTATGGACATCCGAATTATGCTAATTTGAGTTTCTCTGCTTTTAACAACTTTAGAATAAATCATAAGATTCATCTAAATTGTTGTTTCACAATTCTCATCATTTTCTATATCTGCGAGGGATCAATCTGGCATTAAAAGTACAACCTGTATGCTTAAAAATACCAAACTGACTCCGATTCTCTTGAAACTTTTACCATATCTTACTTGGCTTATTTGTGACCTAGAAATAAACTCTTTATGTTTATTCCTCTTAACTTAGCAACTTATACTATTATCTGAGTCATTTTAAGCTACTTTACAACTTCTATGTTGCAACTAAGTGTCTAATGAACTCAGATTGTCACAAAACTTTACTGACATGCTAAACAAGTCAAATGCTACCTTCGGTAACCATTTACTAGTCTAACATGTACTTAAGGGTATTACATTTCTCCCTTCCTTTTTAAAATTTTGTCCCCAAAATTGTTCACCTCACATAAATAATTCTGGCTAAATAAAACTCTACATGGAACTTCTGCTTCTATGCAGTTCTTCTTTAGTACCAGCTTCTCCCAACCACTTCCTCTTGACGAGATCTGCTTATCTCAAAGCTCTTGATCTCTATGCTTATGGATGGTAAGCTGTACTAAAACATAACTTAGCTTTGAACTCCTTCTTATAAGGCTTTCAAAACCAAGTGTGAATCTAGTATCTCTCTCAGACACTATATTCACTGAAACTCTATGAATCCTGACTATTTCCTTCAAAAGTAGTTGAACTACCTTATCTAGAAAATAGCTATCTGTTCTTGGTAAAAGATTGGCAGATTACTTAATCTTACCACCTTTATCTGCTGCGCAACATATTCTCTTATGTTCTTTAACATACTATGCTACTATACATCTTCCTTAACTCTTGGAAAACCTTAGTAGCCTCTTGATGGATGGTACACTTTCTCTGGTGAGCTTCCTCTGGAATCCTTTTCTTGATTTTTGACCCTGTTGGAAGACAAAGTTGTCTCTAAACTTCGCCATTCCCTCTTAGTCATAACAAAATCCTTAAGGGTTCCTTTGAAAATCTGCTCACACTTGTCCCTTAGAGCTTCATTCTCCTTCTGAGCTTCAAAGAAATCTGAGCCTTTAGGCCTCTTACTATGTCCACCTTGCTCACTAAGAGACTATCTGGAATCATAGTCACCGCTAGACTCAAATTCTCGAAAACTCTCAAGAAATTCACTCTTTCTTGGACTATCATCTAGGATAACCACTACACTGGAATTACCCGAATGATATCTCAACTCAAGGTTATGAACGTTGAAAAACTCTATCCATCTATTCTGCTTCATGTCCAGCTTCCTCTGATCAACAAGCATCTTGAGCTATCATGATCGCTGAACATCTCTAACTAGACTCCTTATGAGTTATGTCTCCAAAACTATAAGGTAATCACTACTATGGCTAATTCCAAATCATACCTAGGGTAGTCCTTCTCTTGCAGACTGAACTGCCTTGATGCGTAGGCATCTACTTACCTCTATTGCATCTAACATACCCTAGTCCCATCTTCGAAGTATAACTGTTTACCTCAAAGTTCTCTCGGGAATTTGGAATTACCAAAACTAATGTAGTAATCAACCTTCTCTTCAACTCTTGGAAAACAAACTCACTATCTAGAGTCCATTGTTGGGTACTACTTCTCTTAACTAGCCTAAACCAGGTAGCACTAACTTAGAAAATCTACTGATAGATTCTCTGCTCTCGGATACAATGGCTATTCTACCCATTGTACCTCTGCTTAAACTCTGCTGGGGTTCTCTGTAATTTCTGTCTTAAGAAATTACATAACTCTTAAATTGTACCACTTGTAATCCAAAACTGACTTTCGGCTTTCTTGGTACTTAATCCCTTCTTTTCAAAAGTTTCCAAAACTACCTTTGACATACTCTTCATGTCCTTTCGTAATTCTGGAAAACTCTCGAAGATCTACTTTACTTTACTATGCTTCTATGACAACCAAGTCTTAGATCATCTCCTGAGAAAATTCAAAGATTCTCTCAACTGATCTTACCCGATCATCCTTCTCTCTAAAACAACCAAACCATACCAACAAGGTAAGCAATTAGATTCACAAAGTAAATCAACATGATCTACAAAGTAAATATATTCTCTTCTTATACACACCTTAAAAGATTTCTCTTTACATGTGTTCTTATCTCATACCATGTCGGAAGATTTCGTCGCTTTCTTTGTCCAAGAACCATCTCTCTTACGATGTCCTGGTTACTTACTTATGTAGCACACAGATTACCCATCAAAAATGGTCTACATCCATGTATCTTACCACATCTAGCACATCTTAGTGACTTGAAGCTTGATTTACCTTTTTCCTTAGAGTTGCTCCTCTAAAAGCACTCTACTTATACTTATCATCTCTCCAAGCTTCCACTGTGCAACTCTAGAACAAATTGAGATCAAAAGGCACCCTTACTGATCTCAACATCTAATCTCTTCCTCTTTAGGAACCTTCTAACTCTTGTTCCATGGATGTTCTGAGATTATCTACTTCTACAACTCTACATTCACTGACTAGAGCAAGAAGTCCATAATCTTCTTTTGCATTGCAACTCTTCTAATGCCTTCTCCAAGTTCTACTTCAAATTTTACTCACTTCCAGTCTTTATCTGGATTGGACGTAAAATAAGAAAAGAACTCTTGACATTCTTGAATTGCTTCGCATACTGGTCTTCAGTACTATCCCCTTGCTTTAACTTTAGGAATCCCTGTTCCTTTGCTTTCTCTAACTCAAGGGAATAATACTTATCTAGGAAAGTAACTCTAAACACCTCTCAGGTGATTCGAGTACTAACCATCTCTAATAACCTCTCTGCTTCATCTCATCAACTTTCGGCTTCACCTACTAGCCCTTATGAAGCAAGGTCACCTTCTGTTCATCAGCGCACAACTTGATCTCAAGGATCTCTTCCATCACATGAAACCACCTTTTGGCTCTGACTGAACCAACCTCTCCTTTCAAAAACAAAGCAGTAACTTTCTTGAACTCTGAGAAACACTGATTCCTCAAAAGTTCCTTCTCGTTCCTGCAACTAACTATGCGAGTCCTGTTCTATCACTTCTGATAGACTTCTACTAATGCCAGTCTGCTCTCTCGACACAGTAGCCATTTCTCTAAAAGCTCTGGTTATCTCCTCCTTTACCAGTCTCCTAGTCATGCAATTCCATCTGTATATCTCAAAAAGAGATAAAAGAATGCATAACTTTCTACTAAACTGCTACTTATGCCTAAGCATTGTCAGTCCATACCCGGCTCAACGGGATGAAGCGCTCGATACCAAAATGTAACACCCTAATACGAGATATCAGATATATCCTAGATAGACAGAGATATATAAAGATAACCAGTACTAGAGACGTCACTTCTATACTACATACTAACATATATCTATAATCACAACTGAGTAATTATAGAAAGCCTTGAGAGATTGCGGAAAAACTTAAACTCATACATAAACTTATACAAACTTAGCCACCTGAGGGCTATTTATAATACATATAACATAAAACTTACAGAACAAATATAAACTTATTACATAAGTTATGTCTACTTAAAGCAATAAAAACTACTCTAGTCTTCATGCTTTATCTTCTCATCCTTAGCAGGGTTTGCATCTCTGTACCTGAGCCTTTGCTTGTACCTGGATCGTACGGCATCGCATCGAGCACTGCATCTCGAACTCTGCATCGATACTGCATCGAGCACTGCATACGGATTTACATGGAATATGGCCCCGGGGTGAGAATTAACATTCTCGGTAAAAGCAATTCCAATACATGTTCTCTATAACATTGTATATAACAAATATATAACAAATGCTATAATTCTAACTTAGGAGCTTTCTCCCCTTTTCTCATAACTATTTCTATCTTAGGAGCTTTCTCTCTTTTCTTATAACTATTTCTAACTTAGGAGCTTTCTCCTCTTTTCTTATAACTTAGGAGTTTCCTCCTCTTTTCTCTTAACTCGCACACTTTCTTATAGTGTGATATCAACGAGATAGCCTACACACTGTTAATACATACAACGCCCATATAGCTGTACATACCAACAGTGACGGACAATGCCCATACAACTGTCCGTGAATGCAATGATAATGATATGTAGTATGAATATGCCTAAGGAATCCTAAAAGCATGTGAATGAAATGCAAATGCAAAAGTCTATTCTAAGAATAAGGAAGTTTGCTAGGAACTAGTCAGTATATCATCTAGTGGTAATTAGAGGAAAACTCATCCTCACATTACACATATCCTGGCACACTGAGAAATTCGGGCTTCATCCTTGCTCAAAAAGAGCGTCTTTGGATTTCCCACTTATCTCCTTTGGCCTTGGCACTATCGAGACATCAGGGTTATGTCCTTCTAAAAAGACCTTCGGACACCCATCTATCTTCTTTTTGCCTCCATGAATAAACATCAAAGGATATCCACCAGATCGATACTACTTAACTAATTCATAGACTTTCATTCATACTTATATACTTAGTTCCTCTTTGATCTAAGCATATTCTACTAATAACTTTGGCTTCTTATGTTTATCCTTTGCAATGAGGAGAATCTGTAACCTCATACTATATGTAACCTTAGCACTTGGTTAGGAATACTTGTCCCCTAAGGAACTTCTCTGATTCCTTACCTTCTGGCTAAATGACCTCACGTCATATAACGTTACATTCTCAGGTAAACATCACCAGTTCATTTCTCATACTTGTACCTAAACTCCACCTCATCACTCCTATCTCTTAAGTGATCTCTAACGCAACACTATGTTGCTGAGGTGTAAGGTACTTACTTATGGCAACCACTAGTCTTAGTTGCACTAAGGTTCTTTCTCTTCACATACATACTAGCTTAACTGACTAGTGTGTGAAAAGCTTAGTGTTATGTATAACTCTTACATAAACACCATCTTACTTTCCTATAGACTCAACTCATCCTAGTGAAAGAGTCTATCATAACTAATGCCTCAACTATCCTCGCTTAAGGACATAATGAGCATCTCTCTAAAACTTTGCATAATTAACTCAACTTTAACTAAAGTGAGTAATTCATGCATCTAACTTTACTTTCTATCACCCTTTTGGTAGTAGCTTATACTACACTTATGTGCTAACATACATATTCTAGCTGTATCTAGCTTTCCCTTCTATCACACGTCTGGTAGTAGCTTATACTACACTTGTGTGCTTAAGGTTCCAGATACCTCTTTAACTATTCCAAACTCATGGAATGCTTAAGAACTTAACTTCCACACTTTGGTTAGTATCTAAGGAAGTAAATTCTCTTTATCTTGCATTTCTAACTCATCTTTACTAATACATGAGTTATTGCACATTTCTGCTCTACCTTATGATTATGACATCTTCTTAGTCACATTTCATCTTATTGTGTATTTAGTAATGCACCAAGTCTCACTTAACTAGAGACTTAGTACCTAAACGTTCCCTCTTTGGAACCAATACACAATCTTGTCTCCACTCAAGTAACTTTAATGCAAGAGTGGTTCTTACTTGCAACTCTTTGTTGCCTAAGGTTCTAGGTACCTTCCTAAGGTAACCCATTATTCTTGGATCTCCTAAGGTTCATACCTTTCTCATTCTCTACTAGAGTGCATACTAATACACTTGTCTTCATTGCACCATCTCATCACATCTTAAGTGATATCTAATGCAACACTAAGTTGCCTAAGGTGCAATGTCATTACTTAAAGCAAACCTCTCCTTTAGGATGCTTAAAAGCCTATGCTTTCTCATTCTTAATGGGTAAGTATTTTCCACTTGAAAATACCCCCAATTGTGCCTTAACACACTTTAGGAAACATATATAAATGATCCATTTTACTTTAGAACTTCAAAACGTCCAAAAATAACATTTTGGAGTTTCAGGGTCTCACGCCGCGGCACGGCGTCTGCACGCCGCGGCGCCCTGTTCTCGAGTGCTCTGTTTCGTGGTCTCGCGCCGCGGCATGCACCTTCTATGTCGCGGCGTTCTTAGCAAAATACCCTCGCGTTGCGGCGTGACATACCCATGCCGCGGCGCTGATAGCAGAACAGCAGTTCTGCAGAATACGGTTTCTGCATAATTGGTTCAAAAACCAATTTCTAATCCTTTTCTCATGGATTCTAAGTGATTTCTAGCATTAATCTATGCCCTTTACCTTGTTGTAACTCTTTTACAACCTATAAATTCTCGTAGAGCATAAATCTAAGTCCAGAATCACATAACACCAACTATTTCTACAAATCCATTTTCTATGGATTCTATGGTTATTCTTAAGCCATAAATGGCCATCTAGCATTCTCTAGACTTAAACTATCCTAACCTAGTCCTTGGAATCAAGAACCAAGTTAAGAACATGGATTTGGCTATCCAAACCCCTATTTCCATTCAATACTCCAAACTATATTCAAAGAAATCAAAGAGGGAGTAATGAATAGAAATCCCCTTACCTCTTGAAGACTTGAAGCCTTGAAGCTTGATCTTCTTCCTCTCCTTCTTCCCTTCTCCCCCTTTCTCCTTCTTCTTCTCCCCTTTTCTTTCTTTTCTTTTCTGGTTTTCGGTTCTGCCGAGGGAGAAGGGAGATATAAGGGGGGTGGGATGTGGAGGTAATTACGGAAAAAGATTAACTTAAGTTTCTACACCGAAACTTATATCTGCTATGGACACCCGAATTATGCTAATTCGAGTTTCCCTGCTTCTAACAACTTTAGAATAAATCATAAGATTCATCTAAATTGTTGTTTCCCAATTCTCATCATTTTCTATATCTGCTAGGGATCAATCCGGCATTAAAAGTACAACCTGTATGCCTAAAAATACCAAACTGACTCTGATTCTCTTGAAACTTTTACCACATCTTACTTGGCTTATTTGTGACCTAGAAATAAACTCTCTATGTTTATTCATCTTAACTTAGCAACTTATGCTATTATCTGAGTCATTTTAAGCCACTTTACAACTTCTATGTTGCAACTAAGTGCCTAAATGAACTCAGATTGTCACAAAACTTTACTGACGTGCTAAACAAGTCAAATGCTACCTTCGGTAACCGTTTACTAATCTAACATGTACTTAAGGGTATTACACGTTACACTTTGTGCCTTGTTTTGATCTCCACTACCAAGGCCTATTGTCACCATTATTGACTTTAAAATTACATTATTTTGGGATTTGTTGTGGTTGATGGAAATATTTATCAATTGATCGTGAAAATATTATGGTCGTTGCTTCTTATTATTAAAATTATTAGAACATAATTTAAGTATATCATTGATTATTATGATATTAAAGTGGTAGTAGCCACTAAGGTGATTAAAGTGGTAGTAGCTACTAAGGTAATTAAGGTGGTAGTAACCACTTATGGTAATTAAATTGATAATGTTTAATATAATAATTAAAAGTGGACTTGGCCACCAATGAGACATTAACGATGAAGAGGTTATAGTCATAGGTGAATTAACCTATTTATGTAAGTTAATTGTTTTTAATAAGAAAAGTATTATGCAATGTAGGTATTAGTATTTTTTTAATGAACGATTTATCTTGGAAATGAAAGGACTAAGTTTTAAGTTACGCCACTTTTTCATTTATTATTTATGTAACTTATTTTTAACCATAGTGGTTGGATTTATTATGATATCATGTTTTATAAATTTACTATTGAGAATTTCAAATTCTCACCCCAATTTCTTGTTTCCATGATAAATCCAAAGGTAGACCACAACAGGAGCAAAGGAAGTGCTAAAGACTAAGTTTAGATTTATATAATTCTATATATTTTCCTAGTTTGTAATAAGTTCTGTCTTTATATTAATGATTATGTAATTAAGTGTTTGCAATCAATTTTGTAGAAAGTTGTAATTTCAGACATATTAGATAGTTTCGTGGTAAAGAGCAAGTTGCTAGATGCATAAAATGTCTTGCTCTCTTACTTTGTCAAGGGTCTATATATGTATGCATTATATTTATTTTACAGATTATGAGTATGTTTTAAGTTTTATGCTTTAATTTTATAAGTGACACCTTTGATTCTATTTACTTGAGTATATTAATAATATTTTATAGTATCTAGGATTAGGGTGTTACACGACTCAATAGGATGTATTATTCTGATACCAAAATGTAACATCCCAATATTGTTATCCTGATATATCTACATATATAAGAATAACCAATATTAGCCATGCTACTTCAATATCACATACACACAAAACCCATAACATTTATACAAATAATTATGGAGAGCCACGATAACAAAAGTTATATATACATCACTGCCTCAAAAGGACATATTGTCGTGCATATCTTTAAGCAACTAAGCAAATATAAGATATATACAAGCTCAACCTAAAAGAGCATTTACACTACGCGTCTTCAAACATCTTTCTCTTTCCTTTTGATACACTTTCACCTGGATTTACATGAAAATACAATCGAGTGAGAAATCACAATTTCTCAGTATAAGTATTTCAAAACCAACATTTATCCATTCATAAAGAATAAACCAACAATTAGCGTTAGGAATAAGTTTACAACAGGTATACGAATCACTACTTACTACCAAAAGAATAACTTGCATAGCAACCCTATGTAGCATTCTCAAGTAAATCATATTCCTAAACACGCATTAAAAACTATCAACAATATTGTACAACAGCTCATACAATCGTAAATATCATTGGTTAAGGTAACTACCCATACAATTACCATGCAAATGCAATGCTTGCTATGTTGTATGTTTATGCCTAACATGTCCTAAGACACTGGATATGCAATGAAGTAAAATAGTGTTTGTGCAATGTCATAAAACTCGATTATTCCTAGGAACTCCGTTCCTTGTATTTTCCCTGAGTAGTATGGCTTCGATCGTTTAACACTACCTAGCAATGAATGGACTATTCCATCTCACAACAATGAGTGTACTGTTACCATCTCATATACCACTCACAGATACGCGGGAATAACAAGTGTGTGAGAAAACATGCAAAGTGATATATATAACACACATTCAACGCCACATCGAATATTCTCCTACACGAGTTTTTAACCAATGTCCCTAAACGTGTCTATCCTCCTCCACGAGGTTTTCCAACTATCAAATTAGGAATACTCACATATTCACTCTATGTGTCATTCCCATCACATATCAGCATCATAAGTGATAACAAAAACAAACCTATATGGATCAAGAGTCTAGGTGTTAGTCTATGGCATTCCCCAAACCATTGGTTACCTAAGGTTTCACACTTTCCTCTTAACATCAAGAGGATTGTAACATGAGAGAAGCAAGGAGGTCAACCTCTTTCAAATATACAACATGTGTTCTAGCAATGCAATGTGGTTGGACTCCAATGTCGATCCGAATGAATCATCCTTTCCATGAGGTAAATCTTCGCCCGCTAAGTAAGAAGATACCAAGTTACAAATTCTTAGTAGGAAATGTATTTTTATTTCTATTATACAGCTATATCTCAAGATGATATCATAGGTAGTATCCTTTAGATAAAATAAAAAAAATTAATTTTAATTTTAATTTCTTAATACTAGCTTATTTTATTATCTCCATGCATTGTATTAAAAATTCTTTTCAAATACTATGCACATTAGACGGGCACAAAACTCTAGGGTGAATAAAAAACAGATAACTAATAAATCATGAACGGAAATGTTAGTATTTTTTTTCTTCTTTGATTTTTTTTCATACAAAACTGAATAAGAAACAAAACATTGTGTTTGCCAAAATTTTATTAAATATCCTATTGCAGAGATATATATGCAGTCTTCTATTAAGAGTCCATTTGTATGCCCTTGATAACGGGGTGAAAAATTAAGGGATTAATTTTCATTATAATTCCTTACATAAATGTCATTAGTGAGTTTTTTATTATCTTTTAAGGGTATACAGCCTTATGAGAGAAGATAGAACTTTGGATTTAAGAGTCAATTTAGTATATTATTCAAAATATAGGAGTGCAAAATTAAGAGATAAATTGTCAATATAATTATTTATAAATGTTATATATGAAATTTTCATTCAAAATTATAGTAAAGTGATTATAAATTATGATAGAATTTTTACATTAGTGATAAGTTTGATATATTCTTTAAAAGATGATAAATATTTAAGAGATTATTATTTATTTTTATCATAGTTTACATTTTTTATTTGTAGTATATATATATATATATATATATATATATATATATATACTTGTTAAGACTCAAATTATTTTGTTATATCTCGACTTGATATTATTAATTGTATCTTTTAGATATAATAAAAGAAAATTAATCATAATTTTAATTTATTGATACTAGCTCCTTTTATTAGCTCCGTGCATTGTATTTTAAATTAGTTTAATTATCCCATGGATTTGATGGGTACAGTACTCTAGAGTGGATAACAAACATATAACTAAAAAAATTATTAATGGGAATGTTTATTTTTTTTAATTTTCCCTTACAAAATTGAATAGAAAACATGGCATTGTGTTCATCAAACTTTTAATAAATATTCTATTATAGATATATCATGTCCTATTAAGACTTCATTTTGTATGCTCTTATTAACGGGTGAAAAATTAAGGGATTAATTTCCCATTTATTTTCACATATAAATGTCATAAATAAATTTTTTTATGATCTTTTAAGAGTATACAATAGTGATTATAAATGAAGATAAAATTTTGGCTTTTTAAGAGTTAGTGTAGTATACTCCTTAAAACAGTGGTGACAAATTAAGAGATAAAATTTCAATATAACTTTCGATGAATGTTATCAATAATTTTTTCATTCAAATGTACACTAAAGTAATTATAAATGATTACAAAATTTTAAAATTAGTGATAAGTTTTGTATAACCTTAAAAATAAGGTGAAAATCTTAAGCGATGAATATTTATTTTTATAATAACATACATTTCTTATTTATGGGTATATATTATATATTCTTTTTTAATACATAGTTTTTATTGTTAAATAATTCCTTATCATGGGAAATACTGTAATTTATATTGGATTTATTAAATGATAATTTGTTAATACTCAACTTATATTTTTGTATCCCAAGTTGATATTATTAGTGGTATCTTTTAGACAAAATAAAAAAAAAGTAATTGAGAGATATTTTTGCAATAAGAAAAAATGACGAAAATGAGAAAATAAGAATCACTAACCTTTACTTATGAAGATGGTGTAAAACTAGAGATCCGTCATTCTCGTCAAACGCGAAGAATGTATAAATGGTGCCAATGAAGTTGAAGAGATGAAAATGTTAAGTATTGGATAGGAGTTCTTTTGTATGTTTTTTAATGTTAAGTTTTTTTATCATATATTTATATTTAAAATTGTATTTTGAATTTGAAATGGAAGCATTAGAATGAACAATGACTTTATGATAAGTATAATTATAATAAATAAAAAATGATGAATTGTTAAGTTTTTAAAGTAATTTATAATAATTTATTATCAAGTTTTTCTATGCTGGTAAAAATATTTGTATAATTGAAAATAGTTATTACTCAAATGGTATATTAGATTTGATAATATTTTCTTATTTTGTTTTTCAAAGAAAAAATGTTTATAACTAATTTAAAGCAATATATGATATATAATTTTCTGAATTAAATAATTAATTGAATTTTAAAAAACTGAAATTGAATAAAACTTCGTTAGTTTTGTTAATATATTCTTTATTTTTAGATAAAAGTAAAATTATGTTTTTTTTTTATTTGGAGTCAAATTTTTCAAAAATAGACAAAGTTAAATGAAACTTTTTTAAATATTTAAACTTGAATAAATAATTTATAATTATAGGTACAAAATTTAAACCAACCATTGCAATGCATGAGACAGATTTTGAGTAATACATATTATAACTGTTAAATATATTTTTTAAATTTCATTTCATTAATTTTTACTTTAATGGTATTTATTTAGTTGTAATACTCCTTGAATTTAAATATTATAATAGTATTGTTAGATATTGATCACTTGGACTAATTGTTTATATACTAATTTAAACCCCTAATTAAAGTTTTTATTTTGGGTAAAGCAATAAGTACATGTGTAAATAAGTAGATTTATATAAATAGATTAAGTTAAATTGTTGTATATGAAAACGATTATTTTGGTAAAACATTCACGAGCATTACAAATAACTTGAGGTTTTAGGAGAATTGGTCCTTCACAATTACAAATGAGAAGTTCCCCCTCAAAAAGCATTACCAGTAATTCCTGTCTCGTTCTAGTAGCCATCACCAAAATAGTGAAATCAGAATCCTAAATGATCCAAATTGGAGCAGGCTTGACATCACAGAATCACATTCTTAAAAATACAAGATGGGGGACAGGAAATGACTTCAAAACAAGCAATATATGTATAAAAGCTAGAAGGGTAATATGAAATAAACTCAATCACCATGATTGATGTCCCATAATGGCAAATCATATCAATAACATGCAGACCCTCTAGACCCAAGCCCACTAATCCCTCTCCCCATCAAACAAAATTTGGGGTTGGTCTGTTTGCATGTATACTATCTGTACAGCCCAGATATTTACAGTTTCATTGGCCAATCAAAATGTATTTACGAGGTGCTGTAAGCACCCTACACCTCAACAGAAGAACATGGTACTCTTGACATTCTTGTGCAACCTTGGAAGCTCTGGGATGGGGACGTTTCCCTCTGAAGCAACACTTAAAGATGTTTCTGATATATCAACAAAATTCAAAAATTGCCCCATCTGAGCTGCAGCATGGTGGGCATAGCATATAGGTGCCACTGAAGAAGAAAAATGAAAGGGGAAATTATTATAAAACAGAAATTAACCGTGTTTCTCACGCAAAAGACAATTCTGAAATAGTTATTTTTTTAGAGGTGTAGAGAAAAGCACTCAAGGGTGAAATTACCAACTGAGGTTGCAGTTGTGCTCCTTTGGTTCCTGAAATAAGTAAAAAACTACTAAGCAGGACAATTGGGGGGTAGGTTAAACATGCTATAAACAAAAGGAGGTAGAATGCATACACATAAGACAGCGAATGGATCAAATTTTGCAAGCCATCTGCCGAGAAACCAATCTCATCAAGCAACACATGATAATGCACCGGCCTCGATGTTCCCTATTATTTAGAGAGGAAAAGGAAAAAAGAAGGCAAATGAAAACAGATGAAACATCAGCATTTTAAGTGGCAGTCAAATATTTCACTGATAACACATGCTACTAAAATGCTTGTATAATGAATATAAATGAAGAAAAAGAAGGGTGAGGAAGATATATAGGTAAACTTACAATTATCCCTGCATGAGCACACATGTAAAAATCATAATTTCTTGGATGCATGATTTTTGTGTCAACAACTGTCCCTGAAGAGGAAAATTTATATTACAATGATCCTGAGTGCAACCTGTATAACAGGACACGAGAAGTAGCATACCAGGAGGAACATTTTCCGGACCATTAGCTTGAAACAGCTTCGTATGATGATTCTTCTGTGCCACAATTACAGTGAACTTGGGAACATTAACCTCCCCAAGATGTTGATAGGCCTATAATTAGAAAAGTTCATAATCATCCTAGAATTAGGAACCATCAACAAAGGGGTATCATTTAATTGGGTGCATTTTTCAATTAGCTTATTTTATTTTAAAAAAAGCTTGTAATAAAAAATGCTGCATAGAGAGCTTGTAGTTTTTTTTTTTTTAAGAGCAAAATAAGTGGATCCAAACGTGCACTAGGAACAATGTGTAACTATATAAGTATTCCAGCAACCAATCAGATAATCAAATTGAACACTGAAAAGGTTGCAGAGTAACCTTTATTATCTGGTTAAGCTCAATATTCAAAACCTGATTAAACTGTGATTCACTAACTCCATCCCTGAACATAAAAACACAGTTCAGAAAGTAAATAAATATTAAACGTGATAAAGGATATTGACAAAAACCAAAAGTAAGTCCATATTTCATAAAATTTAAACTTGATAATCACTCATCAAATACTGCCCCAATTCATACTAATATTTAGATATAATTCTTCAAATACATGGAACTGTATATAAAATTGAGACAAGACTTAATTACATAGAATATGTGGTTGTCAGGAAAATATTCCTATTAAACGTTTGGTTCACAGCCATACAACCACAGGCAAACATATAAACATCATCGAATTCCAAAACACAATATTATCAATGCCAAAGTCTCAATAACATAGACACCTGAAGGGTATTTATAACCCAAAAGTAATCAAATCCTAAATTATCAAAATCATAAATAATCCCAATATATTCTGCATCAAAGGCATAGTGAATCCTGGATTCTACACTGCATTTACACACAAGGAATTCCTTTAGAAAAATATGAAAACAGCTTAATGCAGAAAAATAATTATTATAAGTAATAGATATTTTATTTACTCAAGAGTCATTGTTCATTATATTTAAGTCTAGAACTGCTTAAGAGATATGGTTCTCTGTATTTGATAAGTTAATTAAGTGTAGAAAAGTCCAATTTCATAACTAGGAGTCTAAGTAATTAAAGCTAGTCGAAAAGCCAGTCAAAAGTCATTAATTTAGTCACTCGGAGTCCAGTTAGTTCTAGAGTCCTATGGGGTCTATAAATAATCATTGTCTTTGTATTTTTGGGCAGTTCATAACAGTTTCAGTTAAGTATATTCAGAATATATCATTCTGGTGTTTCTTTCAACATTTGATTAGAATTCTGATCATATCAGATTTCTATCCAAGGAGGTGGATTCATCCCATATAGACCCTTTTATCCCACAAATCTACCTATCTCCATATTTTCCTTTCCATCCAACCCTAAATCTAAACAAATTCCTGGGCTGCACCAGTTTGGCATCAGAGCAAGTTTTTCAGGGACTATTTTGTACTCCATTGGTAACATGGATTGGAAGCTATGAAGCACTGGTACAGCTCTTAGGTCGCCATACTGGTGTCCGGTACATCCCTGGTGCAGGTACGTGTTCTGAACAGCATGTAACGCAGGAATTTCATTCTGAACGGCAGGTTGCCAATGACGCTGGCTTGGTCGGGTTCTACAACTTTCTTCTCCGGCTGCAACTCTGCCTTGCCGGTTGCCCGTGACTCTGCTTTTCCGGTGCTGGTTGCTGCGACTTCTCACTTCTACGAAGAAGACTTAGTGAGTCTGTGACTCTGCTTAGTGTTGGACTGTTGGGTGTTTAGTGTTGGAACGTTGGGTATTGGGTATCATCGTGAGTGAATGACTAAATATATTTTAATTTTTAACCATTAAATAATGGTGGGGCAGTGATTTTTTGTTTTACGTGGCAGCTTTTGATTTTTATTTATTGAAATCCTGCTTTTGCTCAGCTTTATCATTTCATTTAAAATATAAACTTTACCATTTGTTTGTGATTCTCTCATTTAAAATATATCACTCTTATATTTTTTTGATGTTTGAGTTATTTCAAATGACATATTTTATGGTTTCTTACAATAATTTTATGTTAGCTTGATTAATTATAATTGAGATTATGATTGATCACGATTGATTTTAGAGATGATTATAATTGATTTAATACATAATTAAATTGATTTAGTACGTAAATATATTTTATTATTTTCCTATTCTGTATAGCAATCTTCTTGTATAAATAGAAGCAAGCCCTCCTATACTCATTCATTCAGAAATATACATAAATTTATCAATATTTGTCTCCATGTTTCTGTTTCTAACTTCTCCATGTTATCAGATTTCCACCCAAAAACATACAATAACCTGATGTTGACCTCCTATCAGTAATTGAACCTGCAGAGTAAGCATCAGTGTACAATTCCATTGATAGGTTTCCCCCTTTTCTAAATAGTACCTCTTCCAAGCGTGATTTTAAGATACTGTAGAATTCGATCCACAGTCTGCCTGTGTCTCTCCCGCAGATCATGCATGAATTGGCTAACAACACTAACAGCATATGCTAGATCTGGTCTAGTATGTGTCAAGTATATCAGTTTCCCTACTAGTCTCTGGTATTGGCCTCTATCCACCTTCGGGCTCTCTTCATCACTTCCCATTTTTGTGATTTTGTTCAATGGGTACACCAGTAGCCTTACACCCAAGCTTTCCAATCTCTTTGAGAAGATCTATGACGTATTTCCTTTGAGAAATAAAGATACTTTGCTTGGAGTAGGCAACTTCAATTCCAAGGAAGTACTTTAACTTTCCAAGATCTTTCATTTCAAACTCAACTACTAATTTCTTCTTTAGGAGTTGCTTCTCAACTAGACCATCTCCTGATATAATGATGTCATCAACGTGCACAAGCAGGACTGTGAGTTTACCTTCCTATGAATGTTTAAAAAAAAGAGTATGATCACCTTGACTTCGTCTATATCCCAGGGACACCATTGTTTTTGTGAATCTTCCAAACCAAGTACGAGAAGACTACTTCAACTCGTATACAGCCTTCTTTCACCTGCACACCTTGTTCCTTCCACTAGTGGAGTCGTATCCAAGGGGGATTTCCATATAAATTTCCTCCTCTAAATCACCATGAAGAAAGGCATTTTTAACATCAAACTGGTGTAATTCCCACCCAAAGTGAGCAGCAAGGGAGAGTAAGATTCTTATAGTGTTCATCTTGGCTACTGGAGTAAATGTCTCCTCATAGTCAATTTCATAAGTCTGAGTGTATCCTTTTGCCACCAACTTTTCTTTATACCAGTCTAGTGTACCATCAGACGGATATTTCAAAGTATATATCCATATGCACCCTACTGGCCTTTTGTCACCTGGTCTCTCAACAATCTCCCATGTTCCATTCTTTTCCAATGCACCCATCTCCTCATTCATGGCTTGAATCAAGTTCTTATCATTCAATGCTTCTTATACTGATGTTGGGATTTTGATGAAATCTATAGCTGAAATGAAACTCTAGTGCTGCAGGAAAAGATGTTTAGAAGAGAAAAATTGAGAAATAAAGTACTTGGGAATGGGATAATACCTTTTCCTTTTCCTCAATGCAATGGGTAAGTCATCTAAGTTAGGTTCACAATTGTTCAAAGACATGTTATCAGGTTCAGAAACAATATTATCTGGGTCAAGTTCAAAAACAAGAAGCTTAGAAACATGAGAACTTGTATTTGTAGTACTTATTGTTGGTTCGAATGTCTGAAGTTGTTGGGCCAGTTCGGGTTTCCCTCTCCTCTGATACACCAATTTTGGTGTGATAGCCTTGGCCTCAACTTTAGCTAGTTCAGGTGGGGTGCCAGAAGAAGATGTCAATTTTTGTATAGAGTCAAATGGTAAAGGAAGAAAGGATCCAGGAGAGAAGGACTCAGCCTCAGCTTACTGAGTGTTCTCCACCTGAAGCTGAGGATGAGTAAAGAAGGACTCATTTTCATGAAAAGTGACATCCATGAGAAAAAAAAACGACGACTTGAAAGGTGATAGCATTTGTACCCCTTTTTGTCAGGAGCATAACCCAGAAAAACACATTCGATAGCACGATGATCAAGTTTGTTGCGATGTTGGCGATGTACATAGACATTATTGTATAGATTTATTTTTTTTATTGTATAGATTTATTCCCTAATTTTCATGTTTCTGTTTCTAACATGGTATCAGAGTCATGGTATCCACCTTGAGGAGAATTTTTAACTTGGTATCAGAGAGCCTAGGCTCTTGGTACAGACCGTTGTTGTCTGCTTTGTTCAAACACCGCTCCAGACTTCCGCTCAGACTCCATTTCAGACTTCAGACTTCAGACTCTAAACTCCAGACTCAATCATCATCCTGGCCAATTCCACACTCTAGTTTCCAAACTCAAGTTGGTTTCTTCTATATCCACTTGAGATTATGGATGTTAGCATGATTAATTATAATTGAGATTATGATTGATCACGATTGATTTTAGAGATGATTGTAATTGATTTAGTACAGAATTATATAGATTTAGTACATAATTATATTTTATTATTTTCCCTTTCTATATAGCAGTCTTGTATAAATAGAGGCTAGCCGGTATTCATTCATTCATAAATATACACAAATTTATCAATATTTGTCTCCATGTTTCTGTTTCTAACATGGTATCAGAGTCATGGTATCCACCTTGAGGAGAATTTCTAACTTTTTATAATGGATTTGTATACCTTTATTATATTTTACAAAATTATGTATGTGTTGTGTCGTATCTTATCATATTTGTATCCTAATTTTTTAGAAAATGTTGTATTCCCATACCATACCTATGTCATACTGGATACTCGTACGACATGCATCATAGATTGGAAGAGAATTTTGAGGCAAACCATCTTGTGCTCCAATGTCAACATGGGATGGAAGAGAATTTCGAGGCAGATCATATTGTGCTCCAATGGCAAAACCGAGTGGAAGAGAATTTAGAGGAAGACTCTCAGATCGTGAAAGAGATGACTTGCTGCTGCGAATTGTAGAAGGCATTTATAATCTATCTAATTGAGTTGCAAGTTTAGAAACTTGGAGATTCCAGCCAAATGCTCCAAAGTCATAGCAAGAAATGCTGATTTTAAAATTCCAGAAGGTTCTAGCAAGCAAGAAGTTGCAGGAAATGTGAATTGTTGTGAAGATCAAAAAGGTGAAAAGCAAGAGGACAAAGAACAAACACCTTTAGAACAAGATGATGATGATGAAGTTGCCAGAAATTTGAATTTTTGTACAGATGAAGAAGCTGAAAAGAAAGAGGATGAAAAACAAACACCTGTGAAACAAGATGATGTGCAAAAAGTTGAAGGAGTAAAACAAGTGACATCGGTGATGCAACACATTATTACAACTCCTAAAGAGGACACTTGGCTTCGAACCAGCATTTTCAACACTAATGTGAAATGTGGAGATCAAGTAGTCAAGTTATCACTAATAAAAAGTCGATCACAAGCAAGACAGCCAGCAGCAAAGGTTGTTAACATGTTTTTATTGAAGCAGTTACAGAGGGAAAATAAGACTGCAGATGCTCATCCAACATTATGGATCAAATGAAGATATTAGTGGAGGACAAACTATTTGTAGATTTCCTAAGGTGTCAAAAGCAAGTGAGGAAGTTGAAGATGTTCTTGATGAGCAGTGTCTTTAAAAGATATAGGAGTAACCAGAAATATGTTCTGAAATGGAAGGGGAAACCAATTTCAAAAAGCACTTGGATTATATGGAAATATATGAAATTTCTTGTCAGTTTGGAAGTAAAAGAAAAAAGGACTCAAAAGCACTTGGGTTACTGCCGTTGACTTTGAACAAAACAGTCTAGAATTCAAGTCCAGACCGGGAGGAATACAACAACAACAACAACCAAGTTTTTTCCCACTAGGTGGGGTCAGCTACATAGATCAAACGACGTCATTGTATCCTATCATAAACCAAGTCTTTAGAAAGGTCAATCAAATCTAAATCTTTTTTAATTATTTCACCTATAATCTTTCTTGGTCTCCCTCTACCTCTAGCTATTGGACTATCCTCCACCTGATCTACTCTTCTTATCAGGACTTCTAAGGGTCTTCTCCTTACATGTCCAAACCACCTAAGACGAAATTCTACCATCTTTTTCACAATAGGTGCTTTCTCTAATGCATTCATTCTTAATTCTATCTTGTCTTGTATGGCCACACATTCAGCGCAACATCCTCATCTCCGCAATGTAACACCCCAAAATTTATTTATTTTGTTATAAATATTCATTTTATAATATTTGTGATTTTTTAGAATTTTTCTGAGAACGTGGAATATTTTAATATTATTCCTCGTTTTGCGTGCAAATTGAGCGGAACCAAAAAAATGAGATATTTTTCTCGAGAACCTTGATCTGTGAAAACGTCGACGGAAAATCTTACTAAACCCGAGGTTGGACACGGTTTACGAGGTTTCATGTTTTTCGAGAAATTAACAGACAAAATAATAAAACGCTGTGTAAATTTTATCCGTCAGATTAATCAAAACTGACTTCTGTCGACTGTAACTATTGTCCATTGGATAATAGCATGTAATAAAAATCCAATCACATTATCCTAATGCAATCTACTTTATGTCTAATCAAGTCACTTTAATTCAAATTTTTGTACCCTAATTAAGAAGCTTCTTTGAGAAGCTTTAGCCAAAAGACCACCTTGCCCTTGGCTTACATGAGAAGCCACAAATTTCCCTCTCTCCCTCCCCTCATTGCCGCGGCAATGACCAAGCCCAAAGGGGGGAAATGTGACTTACACACTTAACCTAACAATCACAAATGTCTTCACTTTAACCTAATCACTTATCTCTCTAAACTTCATCTTCTTCCTTTTCTCTTCCTTCTCTCTACACCTCCTCCATAGCCACGGTTTGCAGCCCCCATCCTCCACCATTTTCTTCACTTTTTCTCTTCACAAATATCATTTCCCTACTTCTTTTCATCTCCTTTACAACTTTCATTTACAAAGTTCCTTCAAAAATCCAACCTTTCTCCATTGTCTTCCAAGGTAAAGTCTCTAAATTTGAGGTCAAACTTCAACCTTTCTTCCCTTTTCTCTTCATTTTCATGCTCCATGGTCTCTTTGATGACCATGGATCCATTCTTTTCCATGCCTAACATTGATTCTTGATGATGGAAATTCCTAGAGTTCTTGGAGCCTTGAAACCGAATCCTCAAGGGCCTTGAAGGAGGTCATTTTCGTTGTTCTTCCTTAGGTAAGAGGGAGACTACTCACTTCACCCAACATTGGTGGTGAGGGAACCCTTGTATGTTCATGTATTTTGTGAGTTTTGTTTGTTCATGTGTTCTTAGATTTGACTAATGTTTGATTTGTAATCTTGAATGGATTGGAAGTGTTAAATGAGCTTGATCATGTTAGGGTTGCTAAATGGAAATTTTAGAGGTTCTTACCCTAACATGGAGGCGACGGTTTTGAGGAGATTTTTTATGGGAAAATTTGTTTTGTACACTAATACATAACACTTATGAAATTAAATGTTGAATTATGATAATAAAATTTATGAATGGAAAATTCTAAGGGTTCATTACCCTAACCAATGCCACGGTTTTGGCTTGAGCAATAAGGGATTGGAATGATCATGGTAAACTAAAAATTTAATTGAATGGATACTAAGAAACTAATACATAAAATGGAAAGAAAATTTGAAACTTAGAAGACCTATGATGCCACGATTTTGACACTTGAAATTAGGAAATTGAATTGGTCTTGTGAGAAATGGAATTTGAGTGACTAAGTATCAAGTAACTAATACATAATGTGCTAGAAAAATTGAGACTTTGATGACCTACAATGGCCACGGTTTGATAGTGAAAAAAATTGGGATCAAGTGATGCCTTGGTGCATCCTTGGAGATTAAGAAATTAAAGACTTGCATAATTCTTAATCAAGTGGAAGAATTAAATTGGATAATAACTCTTAGAAGGCCACGGTTTTGAAGGGTTAAAGTAACCTAAAATTGTCATAATTAATCAAAGCTTAAGACTTTAAAAATGTGGACTTGTGATAGTGGATGAACACTTGAAATATGTATTAACATGGAAATTGATTCTATGCTATTGTGGACCCCTATGTGGGCTAAATACTTGTCGATTATGTACTTGAGAATATCATGATGTGATGATGTTGAGAAATGAATATGTATGTGTATATGTATATGTATATATATACCATTGTGATCTTATGATGAATGCATCAGTGATGAACATGCATGATTGAAATTGAGTCATCATGCATATGTGTTGTCCGTTGGACATTTGTTAGAAAGGTTATGTATGCCTAGGAGTTTGAATAACACTCTTGTGCAGGTGCGAGTAGACTAAGCGTAGGGTCATATTGGTTAGCCCTGGGGGCGTCGGGGTGTGGGTGTCTCACAATAGACAGTGGTAGCTCCACTGGGGCCGTGGGATAGACCAATGCGACACACCGACGATCCTGACTGGGACGCTGTCCTATATCGTGATCAACTGTCGAGGTGCCATGTATAAGCCAATTGCGCAAACATTTTTATGAGATAAAGCACACTATATTTTAAGGTTGACGATATACTGGCATTACTCCTTGATCATTCACTTCGAAAATATTTATGTCTAGCTCCATGGAGTAGGAATTTTTGGTACCTTGTGCATTGTGAGTTGTCGGTCCCATAGTGCATTGATCATGAGCATTTATAATTGTTCTTATTTCCGTAATAATTGTTTGAATATCTGAACTGTTGACTGCTGGTAGTATTACTGTTATTTATCTGTTGTTGGTGACTTTATTGCTATCTGGGGTTATTTTGCCCTTACTTGTTAATTTTATTATTACTGTGATTAAATGTTTGAACTGTGTTATATGTGGGCGTCCAGCGCCGTTTTGTTTTCTCGCTGCCAATTTGGTACTGAAAACTGGGTGTCTCACCTCTTTCTGTATTTCTTTTATTTTTGTATTTTGTAGGATTGTGTGCTTCTGAGAAGACATTCGTGAGTAAGACAAGGAAGCTCCTGAGTTTCTGAGCTTCTGGCCAGACTACGATTGAAGTGATCGAGGACGACGTCGCGCCCCCGCGAATTTTTGGGCTACACTCGGATCATTTTTCACAGAGGACCTGACTGCTGGCACATTAATGTGCAGACGGACCGATGCGTGTACCATGGGGAGCTGACGGTGTCCTTAGCATGGGGTCGTTATGACGCCCCTGTTTTAGATTTTCATGCTTTTGTTTAGCTGGAGTTTTACATGCTCGTTAAGGACATGTGGGCTGATATGTACTACACCTCACGTGATGACTCCTTTTTGTCCACTGCTCGGGCTCCTGCCCGTTGCTCTGTCGCTCCGATGGAAGTTTCCTCGGACGAAAAGGACCCTAAGGAGGACTTGGCTACGGTCCTTTCTCGTCAATCTTAGGAGCTGATGCTATTGGTAGCTACTGATGGCTAACCGTCTATCTTTTTGAGAAGCCTGACGTTTTGCTGTATATGCTGGAGTATATTTGTATAATTTTGGGTGGGTACATCTTTGCTTTTTGTATATTTTGGAATGTAACTAAACAGGCTTATGCATATAAGTATGAATATATATATATATATATATATATATATATATATATATATATATATATATATATATATATATATATATATATATTGTGTATGGTTTAACTTACGTCGGATTGTTTTACTGCGACTGTTCTAATTATGATTTCTACATGTAATGGACTCCTAAGTTAACTTTTTGACTCTGCGTGGCAATGATATAATTTAAGGACTTAATAATTAAAAAATATATATAGTGACAAATTATAATTAGAATTTAAATAACCATAAAATGAACCGGATCTACGAGCTTATAAAAACAATTACTATTTTCCGCATTTCAATTTAATTTATTTCGCTTTATGTTTCACTTTACTATAGTGTGACGTTCCTTCTTCGCGTGTATTGAGAAAAAGGGGAAAAAGGAGCGTTACACGCAACACTGATCTTATGTTCTTGCTGGCTTTTTATCGCCTAACATTCAGTATCATATAACATCGCGGGCCTTATAACTGTGCAGTAAAATTTACTCTTAAGTTTAAGAAGCATTTTTCTATCACAAATCACTCCTGAAGCTGTTAGGAATCTTTCTTTTAGGAAGATGAAGATCCTAACTATGGAGAGAACCTCTCCTAAAACAGAACGAAAAAAAAAAAAGAGATAGGGAAAGAATGGTACCAATGTACCCCAAAGGAGCACTCTCCTTTCACAACTAAACCCCTGTTTAGTTCACACAAAATACAATTCTTCATTCCCCTCGGAAATACAGCAATGGCCTCTTATTTATAGGCCTACAATTCCTATCTATACTCTAACAACCAATCTTATCAAAACCAACAAACTCCAAACAACTAACACAACTCCTAATAGACTGAAATAACTGCTAACAAACCCATAACCCCTATCTTAGCTACTTTTATTCTCCCTAACAGATTTGGTTCTAACAGAAGCACTCCTCCATTTCATCCATCCAGCTTGAATCCTATGATTTACATCTCCCTCTATCTCTCCGTCATTTTGTATGATAGATCCAAGATACCTAAACCATGTGACTTGTGGTTATGGTATGGTGTGGTTCCCAATTTTCACCGCTCCAGACCGGGAGGAATGATGCAGAAAAATAATTATTATAAGTAATTGATATCTTATTTACTCAAGAGTCATTGCTCATTATATTTAAGTCTAGAACTGCTTAAAGAGATATGGTTCTCTGTATTTGATAAGTTAATTAAGTGTATAAAAGTCCAATTTCATAACTAGGCGTCTAAGTAATTAAAGGTAGTCGAAAAGCCAGTCAAAAGTCATTAATTTAGTCACTCGGAGTCCACTTAGTTCTGGAGTACTATGGGGTCTATAAATAATCATTGTCCTTGTATTTTTGGGCAGTTCATAACAGTTTCAGTAAAGTATATTCAGAATATATCATTCTGGTGTTTCTTTCAACTTAAGGTTAGAATTCTGATCATATCAAATTTCTATTCAAGGAGGTGGATTCCTCCCATACAGACCCTTTTATCCCACAAATCTACCTAACTTATCTCCATATTTTCAGTCAAGATATTAGGATTATTAATCTTATTGGTAGTGGGCTTGGGTTTGTACTAGTATTACTAGTACTTAACCTTACTATTAGTATTAAATAGGGGTATTAGGTTTGCGTTTTGTATCAAATACATCCTATCAAGAATATTTTCAGTTCATTATATTTAACCGTCTCTCTTTTCCTTCTTCCTTAACCCTAAACATATAATTTTTTAACATAGTATCAGAGCGGTACCATCCATTGAGACCTAGGTTTATGTTTCCACTATACTGAGTTCCATGGAACTCTTTGTATATTTGTTGGACGGTGGCCTCTTTGTTCCCACGTTTTCATGTTTTTAGTGTAGACATTGTTTTTAGTGTTTTTATTGTTGCTTATTTTCTAGACTAGTTTAATGTACAATAGCTGCCTCTATATAATCTTCATTGTAAACATTTTATAAGTGATGAAAATAATACACAATATTCATATTCTTCAAATTCTAAGATGGTATCAGATTAAGTTCCGATTCGGGACTGATTTTGTTTTCCGCTGATTTTTTTTCAGTCGACCTTCATTGCCAACCAATCTTTGTTTTTTGGCCTTCATTGCCCTTTTCTTTTGGCCTTCATCACCCAAACAGTATCCCAAATAGTATCTAAACAGTCCCTAAACAGTACCAAACAGTACCCCTGTAACAATATCCCAAACAAAAACCCATTCCTTTTTTCCGTCCAAGGCTGTCCAAAGTTGTTTGGACAGTGGGTTCACCCTCTCCAACGTATTTGATGGTTCTGGCCTGACTATTCTACTCCAGAAGTTCTGTTTTCTCTCTCACAATGTCAACCAAAGATGAGGTTTCAAATGTCTCTCTACACAGTCTTGAAAAGCTCTCAGATACTTGTTCTTTGACTTATTCGGGTAAGTTTCCATTTTCCATTAGATTCAATGTCTCGGATACAATTTGTACCAACTCTTTGATTATGGATTCAGGAGCCACAGACCATATGACCAACAACCCCACTATATTTTCCACCTATTCTCCATGCCCAAGAAATAAGAAAATATCCACAGCTGATGGTTCCTTGATCACTGTAGCCGGTATAGGAGAAGTCCAACTAAGCCCCTTAGTGACCTTAAACAATGTCGTTCATGTCCCTAAACTGTTCACAAATCTGATTTCTGTTTAGAAATTAATTAAAGATTTATCTTGCAAAGTGGTTTTTTACGATGATCATTGTGTCTTTCAGGACAAGGATTCGAGGAAGATGATTGGACGTACTAGGGAGCAGGATGGCCTCTACCTTCTTGAAGCACCTTGTTAGGTAAACAAGACCAAAAGCGGACTTAGACACCCGTATTCTTTTTCCTCAGAACTTCTTTTAACCAAAAAAGACAAAATTTGGCTTGTTCACAGTAGATTAGGCCATCCATCCTTTTTTATTGTTAAGAGTCTTTTTCCTTCTTTGTGTAAAGGTCTTTGATGTTGAACAATTTCATTGTGAAGTATGTGAACTTGCCAAACATAAGCGTGTCAATCTTCCAATTAGTAATACAAGAAGTTTTGTTCATTTTTCTTTTATTCATAGTGATGTTTGGGGTCCCTCTTCCATTCCTACTGTCTCTGGGGCAAGATGGTTTGTCTTTTATTGATGATTGTACTCGTGTTACCTGGATTTTTCTGCTCAAACACAAGTCTGATATTAGTACTGTTCTCCTAAATTTTTGTTCCATGATTAAAAATCAATTTGGGGTGGGTATTAAACGGTTCAGGTCCGATAATGCTAAGGACTATTTTAATGAGACTCTTATGCATTTTTTCTAGAAAGAAGGAATAATCCATGAATCATCCTGTGTTCATACCCCACAACAAAATGGGTTAGCAGAGCGAAAAAACGGTCATTTTCTTGAAAAAACCCGAGCCTTATTGTTCCAGAGAAATGTCCTTAAGTCCTTCTGGGGGAAGCTGTTTTGACAGCTACTCATCTTATAAATCGCTTGCCCACTAAAGTCTTGGGGTTCAAGAGTCCTGTGGATATCCTCTCTACTTTCTATCTTGATCTACACACTTCCAATAATCTTGTCTCTAAAATTTTTGGATGTGTATCTTTTGTCCATGTTCATAGTCCAAACAGGGGAAAACTCGATCCGAGGGCTCTAAAATGCATCTTTTTGGGCTACTCTTCAACCCAAAAAGGGTACAAGTGTTATCACCCTCCATCCAAAAAATTATATGTCTCCAGGGATGTTACATTCAGTGAAGAAGAGCCCTATTTTTCCCATCCTTATCTTCAGGGGGAGAAGTCAATGAAGGAAGATAAGGAAGATTTCCTACTTAACTTGTCCTTACTTCCTGTGTCTCATGGTCCTTCTCATGACCTTCCTGTTGTCCGTAATCCTCCTCCTGATGTCACTAATGTTAACCTTGTGTCTGAACCTGTGTCCAAAACCATTCCTGACCCAGTGACTGAGTTTGCTCTTGAGAATGTAAGGTATGGCAAAGGCAAGGTGTTCACAAGAAGGAAGATGGTTGTTCCTGAACCTGTGCAGGCCCAAGAGTCCAACTTGGAGCCTTCAAATGAGGTAATAGTATCTAATCCTTTATTGCAAAATGAATCTGAATTTCATATGGATAGTAGTGACCAACTTCTTCCTATAGCCATCAGAAAAAGAACTAGAGAGTGCACAAAACGGCCACTATACCCCCTTTTACACTTCTTGTCCTTTGAGAATTTTTCACCATCCCATAAAAGCTTTCCTTATAAGCCTAAATACCATTGCCATCCCTACCACCCTACCTGAGGCCTTGTCCAATGGAAAATGGAAACAAGCCATGAATGAGGAGATGGAGGCATTGGAAAAGAATAAAACCTAGGAGCTAGTGCAGTTACTAGCAAGAAAGAAAATTGTGGGCTGTAAATGGGTGTATACTGTGAAATATAAAGTAGATGGATTCATAGAGAGGTATATGGCACGATTAGTTGCCAAAGGGTATACCCAAACTTATGAAATTGATTACCAGGAGACTTTTGCACCAGTTGCAAAAATGAACACAGTTCGGGTATTATTGGCATTGGCAGCTAATTATGGTTGGGATTTACAGCAGTTTGATGTTAAGAATGCTTTCTTACATGGAGATCTTGAAGAAGTAGTCTACATGGAGGTTCCACCAGGATATGGGAGGAATTTGCATGCTAATACTGTGTGTAAGCTAAAAAAGGCCTTATATGGCCTCAAGCAATCACCACGAGCATGGTTTGGAAGGTTTGCTAGAATTATGTTGGCTATGGGGTACAAACAAATTCAAGGGGATCACACACTGTTTGTTAAACACTCTCCTTCAGGGGGAGTCACAGCTCTCTTGGTGTATGTTGATGACATAATAGTAACAGGAGATGATGTTAAGGAGAAACATATTCTGAGTCAGTGCTTAGCCAAGGAGCTGGAAATTAAAGCACTGGGGAGGTTAAAATACTTTCTTGGAATTGAGGTTGCTCATTCTAGGAAAGGTATATTCATCTCTCAACAAAAGTATGTTATAGATCTCCTAAAAGAAACAGGTCATATAGCACACAAACCGACAAGTACTCTTATAGATCCCAATATGAAACTTGGACAGGCAGAGGAAGATGCTGCAGTTGATAGAGAAATGTATCAGCGTATGGTGGGAAGACTTATTTATCTATCCCACACACGACCAGATATAGTATATGCAGTTAGTGTGATTAGCCAATTCATGCACAGTCCAAAGGAATCTCATTTGTGAGCAGCATATCGAGTATTACAGTACCTTAAGGGAACACCAGGAAAAGACATTCTATTTAAGAGAAATGGAGGTGTGGTACTTGAGGCATACACTGATGTGGATTATGCTGAATCACCAGTGGACAGAAGATCAACTATAGGATATTGCACTCTTCTTGGAGGAAATCTGGTGACTTGGAGAAGTAAAAAACAGAATGTGGTAGCACGATCTAGTGCGGAGGCAGAATTAAGAGCTATGGCTCAAGGTTTGTGTGAACTACTGTGGTTGAAGATTATTCTTGAAGATCTGAAGATCAAGTGGAATGGTCCGATGAGACTTTATTGTGATAACAAGTCTGCAATCAGCATAGCTCATAATTCGGTACAACATGATCGGACAAAACATATTGAGGTTGACAGACATTTTATCAAAGAAAAACTAGAGAGTGGTTTAATCGGTACACCCTATATGTCTACACAAGGTCAACTTGCTGATGTACTTACAAAAAGGTTGAGTAGTCCAGCATTTCAGACAATTGTATCCAAGATGGGAATGGAGAATGCATATTCACTAGCTTGAGGGGAAGTGTTGGACGGTGGCCTAAGTTGGATGGTGGCCTAAGTTGGACGGTGGCCTCTTTGTTCCCACGTTTTCATGTTTTTAGTGTAGACATTGTTTCTAGTGTTTTTATTGTTGCTTATTTTCTAGACTAGTTTAATGTACAGTAGTTGCCTCTATATAATCTTCATTGTTGTAAACATTTTATAAGTGATGAAAATAATACACAATATTCATATTCTTCAAATTCTAAGAATATTCTTCCTTTTGTGTTATGTGAAACCTAATTTTTTCTCTGTCCTAATAGTAAGGAATTTCTGTCCTGACCAATGTTTAAAACCCAAAAAAAAAAAACAAAAGAAGGCAAAGACGTTCTGGCTTCTGCACAGCCAAGAGTGGCTACTGTTTGGGTTTTCAGGCAACCCATAGGTGGTTGCCAATGAGAACCGACGAGTCATTCTCTGCCAGCACCAGGAGTTCCAGCGAGTGGAGCGAGGGCCAATGGTGGCTGGTTCTGGGCTTTTCTCCCTGTTTGCACGTTATGAAGCTGTGTGCACTATCAACAATATTGGCTGTTTGATTTTCCGATATGGGCAGCTCTAATTGACGGCCTGTAAGGATCCCCGGTGACCGGAGCTCCAGCGAGAACTCCAGCAAGCCCTGTTTCAGGTTTGGTTTCTTGATTTTCTGCCTGATTTTTCAGTCTCACTCGGCTGGGTTGCCCCTACTTTGATCAGGAGGAGATTCTGAGTCTGGGTTGCTTTCCTTCATTATTCAGTTGTTGCTGCTTTGATTGGGTCTTCATTGTTTTATGCGTTTGGAGCTGGGTTGGAGATTCTAGCCTTGATTTAGGTGCATTATGGTTGTTTGAGTGTTTCTGCAACATGTTCTATGGACGTTTCTGGCGAGTCTCGCCTTTTCTCAGGCTCTTCTCCTCTATTTTCTTCTCTATGGTTTTGCAATGCTCTGTTTGAGCTGGCTTCTATGTTCGATGATTGCCTCTAGTTTGACCAGAGGAAATTCAAGCAAGATGATTCAGGGTTGGGTTGGTGCTATGGTGTGTTCTACTCTAGTGCTGCACAATGAATTTGGTATTATGTGACCATCATCGGCTTTGGTGTGTTCTAAGTGCAGCCAACCAAGAAGGTGCAACCAAGGGTGTCACAAGCTTGGGAGCAAGATTTATCCCAATTTCTTGTGGTTTCGACCAGCCAAAAAAGAGCGACCAAGGGTGCTGCGAGTCTAGGAGCAGGAGTCGTCCCAGTTTCTCTTATTCTTCGACATTGGGTGGTCCAGCATTGCCTCTCTTCTTCTCTTTGCGCATTTGCTTATGCTGAGTTTCTGATAGCTTCCTGTTTGAATGGGTTGTCTATTTTGTTGTTAAGGATAGCCAGGTTTTATGACAAAATATTTGGGCAATCAATTAGTTTCCTAGTCTTTCTCTGTTAACTATTGTTAAGAGAAAAGAGAGATGGAGAAGGAGAAAAGCACGAGGTAAAACAGAAAAAGAGAGTAGCTAACTTGTTATGATTAGCCACCCTAACACTATATTTATATTAAACTATAAGAGCTATTGATATACAAAAGTAAGGCCCAGCCCAATAGATCAAACCTAAGTATATTTCACTAACACTCCCCCTCAAGCTTGAGCATTGATATTGATCATAATCAGCTTGTTACAAATATAGTGAACTCTACTTCGATTGAGTGCTTTGGTAAACATATCTACAAATTGTTCTCCTGTCCGTACATGTCCAATAACAAGAAGACCCTGTTGAACCTTCTCTCGCACAAAGTGATAATCAGCTTCAATTTGCTTTGTCCGTTCATGAAAAACGGGATTAGAGGCAATATGGATAACGGCTTGATTGTCACACCACAACTTCATAGGCATTACACTCTAAACTCCAATCTCACTAAGAAGATGATGAATCCACACCAATTCACAAGTAGCTTGGGTCATGGCCTTATATTCTGACTTGGCACTAGAACGAGAAACAACACTCTGTTTCTTACTCCTCCAAGAAACAAGGTTACCTCCAACAAGAACACAATAACCTGAAGTAGATCTCTTATCTATGGGAGAACCAACCCAATCAGCATTGAAGAACCCCCTTATCATATTATGTCCATGATCTCTATATAAGACACCACAACCTGGAGCCCCTTTTAGATACCTCAATATATGAAGAACAACCTCCCAATGAGTGGTTCGAGGAGATGACATGAATTGATTAACCACACTGACAGAGAAGGCAATATCAGGATGAGTAACTGTGAGGTAGTTAAGCTTGCCAACTAACTTTCTATATCGTTCAGGGTCAGGCATAGCATCTCCATCATCTGATAAGAGTTTGACATTAGGGACCATAGGTGCTTCAACAGGTTTGGCTCCAAGCATACCTGTTTCTCTGAGTAAATCAAGCACATACTTCCTCTGAGTAAGAAAAATATCCTTCGAACTCCGCATCACTTCAATGCCCAAGAAGTATTTCAAAGCACCCAAGTCCTTAGACTGAAATTGTGTTTGAAGAAAGTCCTTAAGCTTTCTGATCCCAATCTCATCGCTCCCAGTAATGATAATATCATCCACATAAACCACTAAGAAAAAACAGCCACCCTGAGAGCATCGAAAGAATATTGAATGATCAAAAGTACTTCTCTGTAACCCAAACTGAAGAACAGCTTGACTAAAGCACCCAAACCATGCCCATGGAGCTTGTTTGAGACTATATAATGACTTCTTTAGTCTACACACTTTACCATTCTCCCCCTGAGCAACAAATCAAAGATGTTGCTCCATATATACCTCCTTCTGTAGGTCACCATGGAGAAAGGCATTCTTGACATCAAGTTGGTGCAAGGGCCAATGATGACTAGCTGCAAGAGAGATAAAGATACGAATAGAGAGCAAGTTTAGCAATAGGAGAGAATGTATCAAAATAATTAATACCATAAACCTGAGTATAACCCTTAGCAACAAGACGAGCTTTTAAACGAGCCACAGAGCCATCAGGATTAACCTTCACAGCATACACCCACTTACAACCAATTGCCTGTTTACTAGTAGGTAGACAAACTAATTCCCAAGTGTCATTGTGCTCAAGGGCATGCATCTCATCCAACACAACCTGACGCCACCCCTCATTAGACAAGGTCTCAACAACAATATTAGAAAGGGTAAGAGAATCAAGAGAAGTAACAAAAGACTGACCAGAACAAGATAAACTAGCATAAGAAACAAAAGAAGAAATGGGATAAGTACAATTACGTTTATCTTCCCGAAGAGCAATTGGAAGATCAAGATTTTAATGAGGAGCAAGATCCGGAGAGGAACTGGAACAGACAATGAATTCGTAGCGTCTGGAGTAGTAGGACTGACCACAGTAGGTTGCTGATTCCGCTGATTTGAGGACGAGGGAAGGGACGAGACCAAGAAGAAGGAGGAGAGGAAGTACCTGGAGTAGGAAAAGAATATACCAGAAAGTCTTCATCATTATCTGAGGAAGGGGTAGACTCAAAAGAGAAAGCAGTGGTTTCTAAGAATATCACATTTGCGGAAACAAGATACCGACGTAAATCAGGAAAGTAACACCAGTACCCTTTTTGACTTCGAGAATAACCAAGGAAGATACATTTGAGGGAGTGAGGATCCAACTTGGAGACCTGAGAGCGAACATCCTGCACAAAACAAGTGCAGCCAAAAATTCTAGGAGGGAGAGCAAATAGAGATTGAGAGGGATAGAGCAAGGAATGAGGGATTTGACCATTAAAAACAGATGAAGGAAGACGATTAATTAAATAACAGGTAGTAGACACAGCATCAGCCCAAAAGTGTTTAGAAACTTTCATTTCAAATAAAAGAACACAAGCAACTTCAAGTAAATGTCGATTCTTTCTTTCCGCCACCCCATTTTGTTGAGGGTGACAATGCATGAGGTTTTATGAATAATGTCATGTTCTTGCAAAAAAGATAGAAAAGGGGCAGACAAGTATTCTTTAGCATTATCACTATAAAGAGTGTGAATAGTAATATTAAATTAAGTTTGAACTTCAGCACAAAAGGAACGAAATATATTAAACACCTCTGAACGATTTTTCAGTAAATAAAGCCAAGTAACACGAGAGTAATCATCGACAAAAGTAACAAAATAATGAAAACCAACTTTAGACTCAACGGGACAACGCCCCCAAATGTCTGAATGAACTAAAGTAAAAGGAGAAGCAACACGCTTATTGACTCTAGGAGGAAAAGATCCCCGATGGTGTTTAGCAAACTGACAAGACTCACAATTCAAAACAAATGAAGACTCTAAACTAGGACACAACTTCTTCAATGTCTGCAAGGGTGGATGTCCAAGCCGGCAATGAAGATGAAACGGAGAAATGGAAGCAGAACAAGCAACCGACAGTGGTCTCGAATTGGCGGACTCCAAAACATATAAGCCATTAGATTCACAACTTCTACCAATCACCTTCTTCGTCCCAAGATCCTAAAATAAACAATATGTAGGAAAGAAGTGAACACTACAATTCAGACTATTGGTAATTGATAACTCCATAGAATGTAGTTATTTGTACCCTATATCTATGCATTATTGATGGCTTTGTCCTTGTTGTCATGCTTTGTGGGAAGACTTTAGCCTCATTTTCATGTAAAATCCATGTTGAGATATTCCTCTCTAATCTTGCTAAAATTCTTCGTAATCTTTGATTGGATTGAGTTTGACTACATTTGTATTTGACTGGTTGATTTCTCAATTGTAGGATGAGCCCAAAAGGACCAACTTGATGCAAGAAAAGGCCCTGCATTGGAAGAGAAATCACAATACAAGCTCTAGTGAATCACGTCGCGACGCTGGCATGTTTACGTCACAGCGTTTTGCTCTCTGCCAGTGCACCCTGATAACCCGAGGCTTTAACGACACAGCGCAAGGAAGTGAACGTCGCAGCGCTGATGCCCTAATTTTTTGTGCGCCACGGCGCGTTGTGTAGCGTCACGGCGTGAATAGTAAAATTTGTGGGCCTATAAATACCTTTTACCCAAATTTCAGCTCTCTCTCTCTCATTTTTCTCTCTCTCCTCTTAGAGAACTTTTATTTTACTCTTTTAGCTTTGATCTTTTGGAGAACCCAGCAGCTAGATCTTCATTTATGGGTTGAAAGAGAGTTGAAGAAGCCAAGATTGGAGGTCCTCTCCATTTTGGAGGAAGATTCAAGCTTCAAGGCTCACCCCATTGGGCTTCATCTTCTATTCTTTCTTTCTCTCTTCCCTTTATCTTGAATATGAATTTTTGTAATATATTTTCGTATTCAATGAGTAACTAAGCTGTGTATAGGGTAATCTTTGGACCCCCTATGAATATTGATTGATTTGTACTCTTTTGAGCTTATATGAATGATTTGGGTTATGTTCTGTTATATTGTGCTTAATGCTCTTTCTTGTTAGACTAGCATTTAGGTGATTTGATGAAATCCAATGAGCCTAAACATAGGACTTTGGGTTTTAGATCATATGTATAGTAAATGCATGTTCGATTTCATTCCAATGGCGAGATAGATTGATTCGCTACTAAGATAGACATATACCTCTTAGCTATGCATGGTCATAGTTGAGAATCAATCTTAATGTTTGTTGTTTGCTCTGGTTCTCATGGACGCATAGTGAACTAGGTAAGTAACAGAGAGTTAATCGACCTAGACATAGGTTTTTAACTAAGTTATTTTCTCAGGCTAACCTAATCTAATCGTTTGTATTGCTTGAATGGATTGCATGTTATCAATTGAAGTAAGGGGTGAAAAATGATTCCCTATTCTCTCAACCATATCTTTATCTTTTCTTTATGTCCTGTAGCTTAATTAATCAACCCTTTTTCCAATTTACGTTTGCTTGAATAGAATTAGTTAAGTTGTAGGTCAATATTTAGCATTAGAAAGTAACCATATTCCCTGTAGGAATGATCTCTACTCATCATTTTTATTACTTAAGCGACCCGTGCACTTGCGTTTAGCAAAAGGAGTTATCCACCAATTCAAGGTTGGGTAAAAATCCATCAACAATAATTTTACTGACAGAGAAAATATTAAAAGGAAAATGTGGTAAACATAAGACAGAATATAAAGGAAGAAAGGATGAAGGATTGACAACCCCACTACCTATATCAAGGCTTGAGGAACCATTAGCAAGAGTGACATTTGGTAAGGAAGAAATGGGAAGAAAAGAGGAGGGAATACCAGTATTACCTGTCATATGGTCTGTTGCACCAGAATCAATGACCCATGTACAGGAGGAAGAAGTGAGACAAGCAGTGGAATTACCTGACTGGACAAAAGTAGCAGTGGAAGAAGGACCAATACCCTGTGAGGCCTGGAACTGAGTGTAAGCCTCAAATTCAGCACTAGACATGGCAATCGTTCTGAGACCCTATGTTTGAGGAGCAGTGACAGGTGTGGGCAAGAGACCTTCTTGAGTTGCTACATGAGCATAACGCTAACTTTGGGAGGGACCAGGTTTCCCATTCAACTTCCAACAATTCTTCTTAATATGACCTTCCTCCCCATAGTAATAACAAAGATAAGAACCACCATCACGGCCACCAGAAAAACTACCATCTCGATCACTTTCACGGCCACCAAAATGACCGCTTGTTCTACTACAATCTCCACCTCTACCTGTTCTACCGCCACCACAACCAACCAAAGCAATCGGTGATCTAGAAGAAGAATCAGAATGCAACTCATGATGAGTGCGCATGAGGCGACGATAAAAATCAGCAAGGTTCATATGATCAAAACCAATCAATAGCTGATCACGAGCGACACTAAACTAAGAGGATAATCCAGACAAGAAACTCACAACTGCTAATTGTTCCCGCTGTAAGAGCACCTGTTTAACATCAGTAGAGATAGGTTGGAGGTCATTCAATTCCTCATAGGTACGCTTAAAGTCAGTAAAATACCCATAAAGAGACTTATCCTACTGTGCTGGTCTATGAAACGCCTGTGACACCTCATAAAGACGAGTTAAGTTTGCTTTCCAGAATAAAGAAACTCCATATACTCCCATAACTCTTTCACAGTATCACAGTGAGAAACAACATGCTTAATGGAAGTATCAAGGGTTTTGTTTATCATACCAAAGAGGCGGTTATCTTCCTGCAACCACCGATCACGCCTGGTTGTGGATATCGGTGGGTCATCTGTCAGATGATCTTCTTTCTCAATCCTAGTGAGAAACATGGTAATAGTTTTACGCCATTCCGCATAGTGTTCCCCGTCAAAGTTATCATCGGTAATACGAACAGAAGCAGATATGACCCCACGGATAATAGTAGGTTTCATCGACTTCTTAGATTCATCAGAACTGGTGGAACTGGAATTATGATCAAGATCAGCCATTAGAGAAAAAGAAAAGAGGCACCAACGTACACTGCAAACAACACAAAAATTGTTGGGCTCAAAGAAAAACACCCAAACTGCACTGGAAACACCCAAACACCACTGGAAAATGCATCAACCGAACTGAAAACACCCAAATGGCACCCAAAAACACAGCAACAGGACTAGGTACGAAAGAAAACTTCAGAGCATGCCAGAAAATGCCCAAATCACAGACTAGGCTCACTAGGAAACTCCAAACTGCGACTGAAAACACCAAAAACGCAGCACCCCTAGTCAGTAGCGACACCCCTAGTAGTCTAAAATAGTACGCGCGGCACCTCTCTAGCCGCTGTTCAGCACATAAGCGTGAAGCCCTCACGCCCAAACACCCACGAAAACCTCCAATCTAGACCTCAGCAGTGCTGGAAAAAATCAACCAACCCTAGGGAAGGGTAGATCAGCAGCTTCTGAGCACAAAGATTTTTTTTTTGGAAGGCATACTAGGGTTTGGAAGGCTAGGGTTTGTTTCTAGCTCTAGATACCATGTTAAGAGAAAAGAGAGAAGAGAGATAGAGAAGGAGAAAAGCATGAGGTAAAACAAAAAAAGAGAGTAGCTAATTTGTTATGGTTAGCCACCCTAACACTATATTTATATTAAACTATTAGAGCTATTGATATACAAAAGCAATGTCCAGCCCAATAGATCAAACCTAATTATATTTCACTAACAACTATCAAGTCCTTGTAATTCCGATTGTAATATCTCATCACAACGAGAATATATATATATATATGTATATATATATATATATATGTTTGCCTGGCCAAATTCAGGCCATGGCTTCTACATATTTTCTTCTCTAAACCTAATAAAATGGTATCTAGAGCCTTCGGTCCCTGATGGTCTCCCATAGCTTTTCTCATTCTTCCTCTCTCTAAATTTTTTCCCAAATCAATTACCGATTGTGCTGGGCTGATTGGTTGATCCCATGACCGTCCCCTCCTCCCTTTATTCTCTCTCTAGTGCACAGCCTAAGTGGCTGCAGGTTTTGATTTCTTGACTTGATCAAGAGGGATCGCAACTATTGTAGGGATGAGCCAGGGGTGTCTTCTTAGCTCAGCTTCCTATTGGTTGGTGGTGGTGTTTTCCAAACTGATTTGGGTGGGTTTTGGGCGACTTGTGGATTTCTAATTTGGTGTTCTGGTCAGTATGTGGTGTTTCTTTCTCTATTCCGTTGTTGTGATGGCTTTTCTTCAATAGTTAGGTCTGTCTTTGCTAGCGTTCAATGGATTCTATGGCGAATAATGTGGGACGTGGCCAGAGCAATGTTTTTAAAACTGGACCGGTCATTATCGGTTCACAGTTCACTAGTTCAACCGTGGTTGAACTGGTAATAATTAAATATATATGAGAACTTAGAGGAAAGAGAAAGGAGAGAATAGAGAAAACCATTGAGGGGAAAGTTGTGACCTTTTGGTCATCCTAATTCTATTATATGTGTGTAAAAGAATAGCAAGTACAAAGGAAAAATAAAGTAAAAAGACCAAAGGTAAAAACCTATTTATCTAACACTCCCCCTCATGTTGAAGCATATATATCATATGATCCAAGCTTGTTACATATATAACTAATTCGGGGTCCTCTAAGAGATTTTGTGAGAAGGTCTGCAAGCTTATCATTTGAGTTGACAAAGGTTGTGACAATATTGTAATAGCCTCTTTTTAGCATGTTAGACTAGTTTATGGTTACAAAGGTAGCATAACACTTGTTTTTCATGTCTGTCTATTTTTGTGACAAACTGAGTTAGTTTAAGTACTTTGTTGCAACCCAAAGTGTGAAAAGTAGCTTAAAATGACTCAGATAGTAGCATAAATGACTAAGTAAAGGGAAATAAATCTAGAGAATTTGTTTCTAAGTCACAAATAGGTGTAAGAGGATGTATTTAAAGTTTGAGAACAATCAGAGTTAATTTGGTATTTTTAGGCATACTGGTTGTACATTTAATGTCGATTTGACTAGTAGCAGATATGAAAAATTAAAATATTATTGAAATAATAATTTTGATAAATCTTAGTATTTATTTCAAAGTTATAAAAAGTTGGAAAAGTGGATTTAACTAAATCTAAGTGTTCTTAGCAAATCAAGAAGTATCAGTTGTGTTTTTAAGTGTAACAAGGTCATGAATTGGCAGCCCATATACTTGACTTTCATTTCCTGATATTTCATTCCATTCTCACCTATCTTTACTCATTTCTCTCTCACGAAAACTTGAGCAGCAACAGCCAAAGGGAACAAAGAAGGAAAAAGAGAGGAAGTTAAAGAGGAGGAGTTTTGAGGCCAAGCTTGATCATCCACCATCATCAAAGTTTTGAGGTAGGGGTTTCTAATCTAAAACTTATTCCTTTTTCTTCATCCCTCTTAAGTTGGATGTTAGGTCATTAGATGGAGAAAATGGGTTTTAAAGAGCAAAGATCATTTTTCTTGTTAGTACTTGTTTTCTTTGAGTGAATTGAGTTAGTTTTACTTATTGAATGCAAGAGGATTGGTTTTAGTTATCAAACAAGGTAGTTAGTTCATTACGTTTGAACTTAGAAATTAGGTTAGGGGAATTGTGATTTTTGTCACAAATTCCTACCTTAGTAATATAATTATGAAATTAAGTATCACAATATGTTTTAGGGTTGTTTGTGATATTAGAAATCACTTAGAAACTGGTTTGAAACGGCCAAAATCCATGAAAAGAACCAATGGAACAGTGGCTCGTTCTTCAAAATTTTGTCTGAACAAGAGACACGGCCCATGTCCTCAGACACAGGGGAGCCGTGTCCATCTCTTCCTGTTCTATCTCGTGAAACTGTGCTAACCAAGCAAGACACAAAGGGGGGCTGTGTCTTCAGACACGGGGGGGTGTTTTCAGACATGGCCTGTGTTTTTGGCCCAAAATCTTCAAAATGTCATTTTTGATGTTTTCAAGTTTTTGACTAGATGGAATCATTTATACATGTTTCCTAAAGTGTGTTAAGACAAATATCACCCGAAAGAACCTTCTCTCTTATAAAATGACAATCAATTTCAATATGTTTAGTTCTTTCATAAAAGACTGGGTTAGAGGCAATATATAAAGCGACCTGGTTATCACAGACAAGGGTCATCTGTCCAACATCTCCAAACTGAAGTTCTTTGAGTAACTGCTTTAACCAGACAAGCTCACATGTTGCCGCAGCCATAGCTTTATACTCAGCATATAGCTAAAATCTGATCCCGGGTTGAAGAGTATTCTGATGGCAAACCATAAAGTGCTAGGAGCATGAAGAAGGTGCTTCTTTGTTCATACTCTTTTTTTGGAGAATTTACTGGGGGTAACAACTCGTTGAAGTCTGAAAGAGCAGCTTGAATTCTTCCCAGATAGATTGATATACGTCCTTCAAGTTTGCAGGGAGCTATAGGAGACATAAGATCAGAACAAACAGGGAGCTATAGGAGACATAAGATCAGAACAAACAGCATACATACGTTGTATGTCATTGGTGTAAAGTTTCTTTGCTTGCCTCCATACTGTATAACATGAGATGTAAGGGCAGAAGATTTGTTTCATTGACGAGTGAATGGTTTGCTTCATCAAGCTACATAATTGAGCATCAATCTTCTCCCATTTAGGCCTTTTAGTTGTTGAGATATCCTCAGCTTTCTTTGTCAAATGGTCAGTATATCCCTGACATAAGAGCCATAGCTTAATGTCTGAAGCCCATGTATCACAGTTGGTTCCATCTAGTTTGTCAGTGGTGATTCCAGAAGAGACATAGCTAGTGAAAATAGGAGTCTCACTCTTAGAAGTGTCATTTTTGGCATCCAACTCAGTTTGTGGCTCAGTCATGATTGTGAGAGAAAGACAAAAAAGAGAACAATTTAAGGAGAAATGAAGGTGCTTCGATCTGGCCAGAGATGGCTAGAATAGGCCAAAAAGAAGGCCAGAACACAAACAGAGCAGCGCTCAAGCTAGGGCGACGCGTGACGGCCACGCACAGGGAAGGAGGCGATGCGTTCGGCAACGAATGGCAATGGGCTTTTGGGTTCTGGCCAATCAGAGCCTTTTGAGTCTCCCTGAGGTCGAATCCACTCAAAACAATGAAGAACTTGGGTGGTTGGAGAAGTCACAGCCGTGGAAGAGTCACACAAGAAGTCAGAAAACGCACCAAGCAGGGATGTTGGGTCACGACAGTCACCACCACTTCGTGAGAATGGTGAGTATAGGTTTAATGTTCACCACTTGCAGTGGGCAAGTGGGTAAAGGCAATGGCTTTCTCCTCCCTAGCTCTAGATACCATGAGAACTTAGAGGAAAGATAAAGGAGAGAATAGAGAAAACCATTGAGAGGAAAGTTGTGACCTTTTGGTCATCCTGATTCTATTATGTGTGTAAAGGAATAGCTAGTACAAAGGAATAATAAAGTAAAAAGACCAAAGGTAAAAACCTATTTATCTAACAATATATTTTAATATTATATAATGTATTATGTAATAAACTAACATACTAATATCTCACATTATGTTGCATAGTATTTCAAAGTCCCACATTGTATAATAAGTGAAGCATCTAAGCATACAACATATATAAAAGTTTAGAAGAAACCACACTTTCAAGTCCCACATAGATTACTGAATGAACCATCTAAGTATACAACTTATATAAAAGCCAAGAGGAGGCAAACATTCTCATACATTTCTTGGGCTTTATATGTAGGCCTTTGTAGCTTAGAAATGGGCCTCTATTTGGATCAAAAATTATTTTTAAATGAACTTAATTTTTTTAAATAAAAGCCAGTTCAAACCGATTTTGACCAATTTTACTAGTTTTTTACCTGATCAAATTGATTGACTAGTTCTTTGAAATTCTGATTTTTTGGGTCATTTGGACTAGACACATGGCCGGTTCACCAGTTTTCCGATTGAACCAGACAGTCCGGTCCAACTTTTTAAACATTGGGCCAGAGAGGTATCAAGGGATGTTGGAGTGGTGGTGATTCTCGTGGTTTGCCTACTTGTTTTGGTTGTGAATGTGGGTGGTCACATTCAAAGGTTTTTCCCTAAGGTTAATGTACATCCTCACAGACGATTGTTCCGATTGCTGCTCATATGGCTGTCCATGATGGCTTATTGTCCACATGTGACCTTATCTACAGATGAGTATGCTTGTCTTACTCACCTACTATAGTCCCAGCCCTTTGCAATTACCACATTGGCCGGGATAGGTAATCCTACAGCTTGAATCAAGAGCGACAGATCATATGACTAGTGATACAGGCATACATTCCTCTTTTACCCCTTCCATTTCATTTCCCAGTGTCATGTTAGCTGATGGCTTTATTGCTACTGTTAGTGGAAGTGATATTGCTCATCCCACTGAATCTCTGATTCTATCCCCAGTCTTATGTTAAACTAGTTTTCCTTTTAATTTGCTCAATCTTTGACTCTATTAGTAAACTTATTCAGTCCCTTAGTAGTGTCGTTCACTTTTATCCATCTTATTGTGTCTTTCAAGATCTTAGGACTAAGCAGATTATTGGTAGAGGTCATGAGTCTAGTGGCCTATATACATCTTGGATACCTCGTAGTGTGTGCCATGCTCTGTTGCCGTACTGGTGCTTGTCATCCTTCTATTCTTCAACTTCACTCTCGTTTTGGCCATCCATCCTTGGCCACTTTGAAGAAACTATGTCCTTCTTTACAGTATGTGTCACACTTAGAATATGAGTCGTGTCAGTTTGCCAAACATCAAAGGTTACCTTATTTACCTAGGATCAATAAGCGAGTTGAGTCTCCTTTAGAGTTAGTTCACTCTAATGTTTAGGGTCCATGTTTTGTTTCATCGAAACTTGGTTTTAAATATTTTGTTACCTTTGTTGATTATTATTCTCAAGTAAGTTGGAGCATATATGTCATAAGCATCTAGCTTGTTACATATATATGATATTCTTGGACCTCGGAGTGACTTAGTGAACACATCTGCCAGCTGATCATTAGAATTCACAAATGATGTGATAATTTCTCCAGAGATAACCTTTTCACGAATAAAGTGACAATCAATCTCTATGTGTTTAGTCCGCTCACGGAAGACTGGATTAGAGACAATGTGCAAAGCTGCTTGATTATCACAAATAAGATTCATAGACCCTATTTTACAAAACTTAAACTCAGAAATAAGTTGCTTTAGCCGTATGAGTTCGCATGTAGTAAGAGTCATAACTCGATACTCTGCTTCTGCACTCGATCTAGCAACAACATTTTGCTTTTTGCTCTTCCATGTAATGAGATTGCCTCCAACAAGAACACAATAACCTGAGGCTGATTGCCTATCACTTGGACAACCAGCCCAATCTGCATCTGTGTAGGCAATAATATCAGTATGACCTCTATTCTCATATAGACCAATCCAAGTCCCGGTGAACCTTTAATATATCTCAAGATTTGAATTACTGCGTCCCAATGACTGTTACAGGGAGAGTTAAGAAATTGGCTCACAACACTAACAGTAAAAGAAATGTCTGGCCGGGTCATAGTAAGATAATTCAACTTCCCTACTAGTCTTCGATACCTTCCTGGATCTGAATAGGGCTCCCCCTGATCTGGCATAAGTGTAACATTAGGATCTATAGGAGTGTCAATCAGTTTACAATTTATCATCCCTGTTTCCTCCAAAATATCGAGAGCATACTTCCTCTGAGATATAGCAATACCAGTGCTGGATTGAGCTACTTCAATTCCAAGTAAGTATCGTAACCGTCCCAAATCTTTGGTTTGGAAATGTTGAAACAAGTGCTCCTTGAGGAATTTGATGCCATCATGATCATCCCCTGTAATGACAATGTCATCTACATACACAACAAGATAAATGCACTGATTAAAGGGAGAATGTTTATAAAACACAGAGTGGTCTGCCCCACTGCGAATCATGCTGAATTGTTTAAGGACTGCACTAAATCTACTAAACCAAGCTCGAGAGCTCTGTTTGAGACCGTATAAGACCTTATGTAACCTGCAAAGATATCCACGTGACTCCCCCTGAGCAACAAACCCTAGAGGTTGCTCCATATAAACCTCCTCTTCTAAATCACCATGAAAGAATGCATTTTTGATGTCCAACTGATGCAGAGGCCAGCGGCGCATGGCAGCCATGGACAAGAATAGACGAACAGACGCCATTTTTGCAATTGGGGAGAAAGTGTCACCATAATCTAGCCCAAATACCTAAGTATAGCCTTTAGCTACTAAACAGGCTTTCAACCGATCAATCTAACCATCTGGACCCACTTTGATAGCAAACACCTAACGACAACCAACAATAGATTTCCCTGAAGAAGAAGGAACAAGTGTCCAAGTGTTATTGGATTCTAAAGCTATCATCTCGTCAATCATAGTCTGTCGCCATCTTAGATGAGAGAGTGCTTCTTGAACATTTTTAGGCTACGTTGCACGGGTACGGGTACAAGAACAGGGTACGAAAATTTTAAAAAAAACTAAGGTACGGGTACAACATATAGATATATATATATAAAATAAATAAATAATATATATATATATATGTATAATAAACTAAAATCTCAAATAATAAAATATGATAACACAACACAAAAATTAAAACACACAAATTTCAACATAAAACATAGAAAAGAACTTAAATTGTTCAACCAAGACAACATCCAGTATCCACAATAAGAAATTGCAATATTTAAGTTGTTCAACATGACAACTAAAAATGATTACAAAATCAAACTCCAACAGTCTCAATTTCATCATTTCCTTGCCCATCATCAGTGAAAAGAACAGCCTCCAAATCTGGTTCATCAAGAGAGAGACTAGCAACTTCAAGAATCCCAGCCCCTTCAAATGGATCCCAATCATCTCCACCAATGTCCCACATTTTAGTCTCACCCTCATTATAGTTCTTATTCTTCCTTGAGAGGAGACGAAGATTTGTGTGGACAAAAACTAAATCTTCAGCTCTCTTGGGATTTAGCCTATTCCTTTTCATGGAGTGGATAAAGGAATATGTGCTCCAATTCCTTTCACAACAAGAGGAAGAGGAAGGTTGTGAAAGAAGCTTCAAGGCAATGGTTTGAAGTTTGGGGATTGAAGCTCCATACATGACCCACAATTCCTTTGGTGTCAAGTTCCACCTATCTTGCAAGCAATCAAATTGGCCAAGCTCTTCTTCACCACTTGAGAATTTAACAAACTCTGAAGTGACCGCTCGTCTTTCTTGAGGATCCGAAAAGTAATCCTTTAGGCATTTGTTTCTCCCCATACAAATCTCATTGTCCTTATGTGGGGGGACTCGTTTTGGAGCTTCCTCAAGCCATTGTCTACAATAATACCTATTATACAAAATATAAGTTATGATTACTCTAAAACAAAAACCAAAGTACATCTAAGAAAAAGTAAAAGAACTTGGAACTTGAAATTTAATTAAATTTACCTAGGATTAAGTGAATGAGCCAAGCAATGAAGAGGTGTGCAACTTTTATTCCATCTAGAAATTAGGATGTCATACACCATTCCATAGAAGGATGAATGTTGATTCAAATCCTTTTCCTCATGTTCATAGACGGCAAGCTTCACTTGCTCAATCATAGAATCCCATTTCTCATAAATCAAATGAAGGTTTGGCTTATCGGTGTCACAAGAACGAAGCATATCATAGATGGGCTTTGTAAAGCTTAGAATATAATCAACTTTATCCCACCAAAGGTCATTCAAAATTGTTTCTTTCACAGAGGCAGCCTTTTGAACATCATCTTCTCTATAGTGAGACCATTCTTCACTAATGACCATAGATTGGAGACCATGCTTAATAGTTCTAAACCTTTTAAGCATTACAATAACGGAGGCAAATCTAGTCTCAACAATAGAAAGTAGCTTCAGATGCATAAATTGATTATACATGGCTAGCCTCATGGAATGATTCATGATAAAATTCTTAATGAAAAAGGCATCATCAACAACAGCAATAATCCAATGACACTCAGCATAAACACTCTCATTATTTGGATTGTTTTTAGGAGCACAAATATTTTTCAAAGCAAGGTTCAAGGTGTGCACCACACACGGTGACCAAAAGATATGAGGATGAAGGGATTCAACAATTGCTCCAGCAACCTTGCAAACAGGTGCATTATCAGTAATGATTTGCACCACATTTTGTGGTCCAACCTCATCAATGGTGGACAAATTCAAATTAGCAATGTAATGTTTGTCCTTAAACTCACCAGAGCCATCAACCGCCTTCAAGAACATAGGTCCCGAATCCGATGCAGTCATGAAGTTAATCAATGGTCTTCTCTGTGCATCAATCCAACCATCACTCACTATACTCACACCTTTTTTTGGCCAAGTGTCTTTGATGGGTTGAAGTAATCTCAATATGTGGGCTTTTTCTCTTTGCAACATTGAAGTTCTTATAGCATTGTAGCTAGGTGGAAGAAAACCGGAGAGGGTAGTGTTTGCAGCATATGTGAATGAGCTAACAAAATAGGGATTTCTAGCCACATTGAATGGCAAACCAGCAGAGTAGAATAGTCTGGCTATTGCACATGACAAATGATCTCTTGCCTCATTATTAAATGCCCTTCCTATTGCACTCTCAATGCCTCTTCTTCTATTGCTCCCATCAGAAGACATATCAACTCTAGGAGGGTTCAAACTTGTAGAGCCAGAGGGTAAAGGAACTTGCACTGCCTTTGCATTCTTCTCAATAGCCTCTCTTTCTATTTGCTTCATTTCTTGAAGATAGTCATTTAGCACAGCATTACATATGCTAATCCCATGTCCTTTTTCCCTCAATAGATGAGACCTCACTCTAAAATAAGATCCCTTGTAAGTTCCATCACAAAAATTGCATTTCCAACTTGCATTCCCTCCTCCAGCTTTTTTACTTTGCAATATAGTCACATAAGCCCAAAGAGGACAACCATTTTCAGCTATGTCAGTTGCATATTTGCTAGTCAAAGAAGCAGAAGAAGTTGTGCCACTACCAGACCCACTGCCAGACCCAGCACCACCAACACTAGCAGAACCTTGTGAAAACATGGTGGGAAAGCAAAAGAAAAAGCTTTCACTGCCTTGTTTCCTAGAAAAAGAAAAAGCTTTCACTACCGTCCGGTTACTAGAAAAAGAAAAAGAAGAAGCTTTCACTGCCTTGCTTCCTCGTCTGGGGCTCGGGACTCGAATGGGGGGGTGAAGGTCGTGCCTTGCATTGCACTGGTAGTGCTGCTCGGATGGGGGGGTGAGGATCTGAAATAGAGGGCAGAGCGCACTGAAGTGAGGGCAGAGAACGGACTGGGTCACGCCGCAAGTCGCCGGAGCTGCAGTCGCCGGTGCTGGCTGAGATGAGTTGGTCGAGGTGGTCGCCGGAGAAGCAGAGACGAATTGGTCGCCGGTGAAGCAGAGACTAGTTGGTCGGTGCGATCTGGTCGAGAGAGACTTCGGGTGGAGGCAGATACGGGTGATGGCTGAAGGATGAAACAAAATACCCAATATGAAGGCCAAACGACCATGTTTTGGCCTCATTTAGGTGGAGTCATACCCAGCCAACAAGTGGAGCTGTACCCAGCCGCTTAGAGCCGTACTCAGCCGCACCGGAGCCGTATTGGAGCCGTCCGTACCCAAACAAAAAAAATAAAAAAATTATTGGGTACGTACCGCGACACATACCCGTACCGTACCCGTACCCGGTACATACCGAGTACCAGTACATGCTTCAGAGTTTTTAGGAATAGAAATAGAGGCAATAGCAGATACAAAGGCACAATGGGAAGGTGATAAATGGTGATAACTTAAGAAATTATAAATTAGATGAGGGTTACAAGTAGACTATGTACCTTTGCGAAGAGCAATAGGGACATCAACAGGAGATGCAAGTGGATTCGGAGTAGGTTCAGAGATTGGAGCAGAGGATGAATCACCCGTCTCTTCAATAGCAATTTCCTCCAAATGTGTTTAGCGGGGACGACGTTGATAAGTTATAAGAGGACGAGGAGTGGGAGACACAGATGGAGAAGAAGACCCTGCCAAATCTGATACTGAAGAATCAATAACAAGTGGAATGGGAAAATTGATGGGCAATACTTGGGAGACAGAATCTGGTGTCACCAATGTAGTAAAATAAGGTGTATCCTCAAAGAAGGTGACATCAGTATACATGTAGAAACGATGAGTAGAAGGAGAATAGCATCTGTATCCTTTTTGTACACGAGAATAGCCAAGAAAGATACACTTGACAACACGAGCAGACAATTTATCAATACCTGGTGTGAGATCATGTACAAAGCAAGCAGAACCAAAGACACGTGGGGGAACTGTGAAAAGTGGGTCCTAAGGAAACAAGAAGGAATGAGGTACTTTGTTATTTACGGCAGAGGATGGCATCCGATTTATCAAGAAACCAGCAGTAAGTACTGCATCACCCCAAAATTTTAAAGGTGCATTGGCATGTAACAAAAAGGTACGAGTAATTTCAATAATATGGCGATGTTTTCTTTCAGCAATACCATTTTGTTGTGGTGTATGTGGACAAGAGGATTGATGAATTATGCCATGAGACGCCATAAAATGATTAAGGGGAGCAGAAAAGTATTCTTTTGCATTATCACTACGCAAGATGCGAATAGGATGTCCAAATTGGGTTTGAATTTCATTGCAAAAGTTTTGAAAAATAGTGCACAACTCTAAACGTTCCTTCATTAAAAAGATCCAAGTGCATCTTGAAAAGTCATCAATGAAAGTAACAAAGTACCTATAGCCTAAGATAGAATTGACTCGACTAGGACCCCAAATATCTGAATGGACAAGAGCAAAGGGAGAAGTTTCTTTACGATGAACTGAGCTCGGAAAAGAAGATCGAATATGTTTACCAAGCTAACATGACTCACACTCCAAAGATTGCAGGTGGGAAAGATGAGGGATCATTTTCTTTAGTTTATTTAGATTTGGATGACCCAGACGACGATGAAGGAGACTCGGTGAATCAGCAACGGTGCAAGCAATTGAAGATGGAGGCTGGAAATAGTAAAGACCATGTGATTCAAATCCTGCGCCAATCGTTTGTCCCGTATTCCGGTCCTGTATAGAGAAAGAATTGGCAGCAAAGGTTATGGAACAATTAAGATTACAAGTGAGTTGACTAATGGACACTAGATTAAAGGGGCAACCAAGAATGAAGAGAACAGAATTTAATGGCAAGGAGGGAAGAAGTGTGGCTTGACCAATACCTTTGGCTTTTGCCTTGGAGCCATTAGCAAGGGTGATATAGTGTGAATTTTTGGGTTGTGATATTTTTGAGAAAAGAGAGGGATTACCAGCTATGTGATCGGAAGCACCAGAATCCAAAACCCAGGATTCAACAGGCGAGGAATGAGAGAGACAAACCGTAGAATTACCAGTATAAGCTATAGCTGCTGAAGATGAATTATGTTGTGCTGCCTTGAACTAAAGATATTCCTTGTATTCAGCATCTGACAAAATATTCTGATCCATTGAAGAAACAAGCCAAACAGGACGAACAGCAGATGAACAGAGATGGGCTCTTAAGACCCACTAGCCAACTAGCCAAACACTGATGAACGGAGCAGGTGACCACTTGAACGGACTCAGGGAGGGCCGACGAGCACACTGGGACCAGCCGCGACTGAATCTGGTACCGGGAAGGCGACACGTGGCTTACACACGCCAGACGTGGTGCAAACTGGTGGCTGAGCGTGGGGGGTTTTCCAGCGATGGGTCTTCTGGGGAATGGCCGGAAATGGTCGTCTGAGGTGACTGGGGCCCTCTCTCTGACAGATGAGGGGACTTGGACAAAGTTCCAGCCTAGACAGTGGCTGGAATAGTGATGGGAATGAAGAGCAAGAGCGAGATCAACCCGCTCTGATACCAACTTAAAGTTAAAATTGAATCTAACTTTCTGTATATTATTTAATCTTCAATATGAGATCACAATATATATACACTTGACTACAAGGTAGATCATTAATTATTTATGCTAAGTCCTAGAAGTGTTAATACTATGAATACATAGATACAATGAATAGAATTCCACTGTCCACACCGTCCAACAATACATAACTTCTATTAATCATATTTTCTCAACAGTTCTCAAATAAAAACAAAATAGTGGAGAGTAGAAAACATTTAATTATTTCCTTGAAATAAATATTAGTGCATCATACATTAATGATTTCAGGATATTATAATAGGTCTCAGCACCTTCCAGCTTATGACATTTGACCTACAAACAGCTTAATTCACCTCAAGAACATATATATTACAGGATATCATCAAATGTAACAGTGATAGAATGACACCTGAAGACAATAATTTGAGTTGGTTTGTGTCCATTACTTGAATCATAGAAATCTAGAAGCAATTCTCTGCAAGGAAATATCATTCAAATAATCGATATGATGAATTTGATGTCCCCATACATGTACAAGCCACAATAAACAAAGAAAAATAATAATGTCATCTTATAACATCTTGTATGTGAAGTCGTGAAGCATAAACGAAATGTATAATTGTCATATAAAAATAATATAACTGACACAAAAAAAACTTCACTTAAAAGATTTTGGGATTGAAGTAACAGTTGACAATGCACATAGCATTGGATACACAGACAGGTATATTGGATAAAACTTTTAGAGTCTTAATGGAATAGATTATATGATGCATTAATGCAGTGTCAGAATGAAAAAAATAAATATTTTCTATTCTTCATGCAAAAAGATTTTACATCTTTCTGTGTAAAATTATCAGAAGATGAATAAAAAATGATCAGTTCTTTCTAACATTATGTAAATGGGAATTGAATTTAAGTAGCAAGTATTTTGTTTACGGTTGCATGTAATCAATAATTCACTACTTGCAAAAGGGCTCTATAACAAAGACCACTTAATCATGATATTTTGTAACCTAAGATAAGCATTGAGAAATGATTAGTCATAAATATCGAGCTGTAGGAAGACAGTCAAAACAATAAATAGGAAAAAATGCATACACACTCCCTGGACTTTATCTCATTTTGAAGTAGCCACCATGAACTTTCAGATCTAGGTATATGTTTGCTAGTTTCAAAAAGTTTATGGGCCTTTCATCAAGATTTAAAAGTTCATGGTTGCTACTTTAAAATGAGATGAAGCTGAGGGTATTTTTGTGCATTTTTCCCTAATAAATACAAAACAAAAGTAGTCCAATATACATTTTTACTCGAACCTGATAATACCATCATCATTCCCATTATCCAAAGGCTTGTATAGAGCATCAATCATCTCCACCTTAGATGACTGCATTCTCGCAGATGCTCTATACCTTGAAATCAATGGCCAATGTCGAGATCCAACAACCTACAATCCAACATTATACACCAGAATAATATGATGCTGAAACAATGGAAAACCCAAACAGATTGTGGTACAAGGCAAATATAGCTTTTTGCTTTTTGTTAGGGAAAAACAAAACAAAACAAAACAAAGATAGCATTACCGCTGCTATTGATGGAATATCTGACCGACCAGGGGAACTGTGAGAGACATCCATCCCCAAAATCATTGTTGGAATATCTTTAATCAGAGGAAGATGCCCAGAATGCTCAATTGCCAGCAAAGAATTTATTCCTCCAAGCTATAGAGGACATGTATATAAAATTATTAAAACTATGCATAATGTTATTAAGTCAAAATAAGTTATGCTTTTACATATATCACGGTTATAAATTAGTTATTTACCTTTTTTATCAAAAAAAAATAGTCATTTACCTTAGAATTGATTTTAAGAAGTACATTAGTAAGGTATTGATCAGTGATCTTGAACGGGGAAATGCACTGTGTGACAACACCAAATTCACTCAGACACTTCTTTTTCCAAGGCCCTAAAATTTGACAAAAGAACATGAGGTGATTAAAAAAAACAATTTAAAGGAAACCACGGAAAATTTAGCTAAAAGACATACCATAAATGTCACAATTTCTCCTCTCTGGCAAGACACAGAGAATTAACTTAGGTTCTCTTGTAAGCTTTGATGTAAGAAGTTCAAACATTTTTTCAACCCTTGCAACAGGGTTAGATCTTCTTAACTGTGGCTCTTCCTCTATTAAAGTATATGGTCGTTCAATGTTCTGTGTAAATATTCAAGTACATGTAAGACAGAAGTAATCAAATAAAGAATAAGATAGCAGACCAACATAGTATGACACATTAGAATAATGTATGGTGACATACAATGCCCTTGCTCATTCCACATTTGATCAGCTCCCTTGATATGTAACTAGTATCACAACGTGCAGAAAAGTTGACAACAGCCCAGAAATCAATTTGTGAGGGTTGTAGAAGTGTCTACAAAAAAGGAAAGATAGCATCATCAATTATAACTAGCTAATCAAATTTTAGATAACTCTGAAGAACAGGCAGTCTTAAACGCTTTCTTTCTGAATGTGAAAGAATAACGCAATACCTTTTTATTAAAGTTCCACCTTCCATTATGGGGGAAGCAGTCATCGTTCTTACCAACCTTCAACTGTGTGTCTCAAATAGAATAGTATTAAACAGTGCATTTAGTTCTCAAAATTAATTAAAGGAAACCAACTCCTTTACATCACTTTCTCTTTTATCTCTCCCCCACTATCTCTCCTGTGCACACAAAAATATGAAATATACCATAGGTCAATGCTTACCTTTGGTGTCTCAAGAACTCGACCTTCAACCTGAGTCATTTGCTTCTCAATAGAAATGCCACATGCAGCAAGAACAGGATCATCATCGTAGCAATAATTTCCTACAGCCTATAAGTTTTAATGAGCTTTAAAATATGTTTTTAATAAGAACAGAAACAACACATCAATAACTATAAACTTACATTTGTCAGAATTTTAATTCTATCTTGAGGCTTTTGGCGTGATTTTTCAACTAATGATGCTCTTTGCACTGGAGATAATGCCTTTGTATACCGCTGGAGGGAAACAAGTGAACATAGCTACTCCAACAGAAGGAAAGGAAAAGGAAGAAAATAATAATCAGATATAATTGGTCAGAAGGGTTAAACTGTTAAAACAAAATAATACAATTGATATTAAATAAGAACCAAAACAAGGTTCAGTAAAGCACAAAAATCTGCAAACCTCCAGGGGCAGATAGTTGGGCCGTTTTGGCTTCCCGACATCAAGACATGGAAGATAAGCAGAAGAGGTCAGCTCTATGCCACAGTGTTTAGCAAAATACTCATATACAGTAATATCCACTGTCTGCCCTCCATTATTGTTGTCACCATTTCTCACCTTCATACTAAAACTGGGGAAGAAATCAGACCCACAAGATTTTTCACCTTTTTTTTGAGATTTCAAGATTTCAAAAAACAACGACTTACAGTTGCTGAATGCAGGGTTTCTCACTCAAGCCAGAGATTTTAAATTCCTGGTTACGATGTGTTGCACGCACCCTTAAATTTTTAAGCACTTTTTTGGCCTATAGATTACCAAGAAAGAAAAAAAGTTACAGGAGATTACAAATGCTGAATCATGAACCTTATGTACAGAGATTAGAAGTTTGTCACCTTTGCCCAGTCAATATAACGGGGTTCCCTCACATTCTGGTTGGATAGGAGAAAATCAATTACAGGTCCAGGTTTTAAGATCATCGTTGTGGACACATCTAAAAATAAACAAATAAAGAATGTAAGGAGGAAAAGAATATAACTTTATGATAATGAGATTTCAAGATATTATTAGAGCAGTCGTACCCATATTGAGAGACAATCCACCCTGCGTGGGATGAAAACTGGAATGAAAACCCCGAACTCCTGTTACTCCACCTCCAACATCTGTGAAATTCCTCGAGTCATCATGAAAAAAAGATTGCCTTACCAAGAGACACCCACTTCACATTCAGAAGAAATGGTTTAACTAAGTTAGACCAAACAGTTTATGATTAAATTCCATTCAAGAAAAGTTCAAAAGACATCATTTAAGTTTATCTTTAGAGGATGTATGGGTACCTGTTAGCTGCTTGCTGCCTCAGTATGATATCAAGCACTCTCAAAGCATCCTGAGAATTAGCATATGACTCAACAACCCCTTCGAGGGCAAGAGCAATGGAATGCAAGGGTATTTTGGCAGCAAAAGTTATCTCCACCATGAATGTCTTCGACTGAAAAGAACATTTTGACCTTTTAGTTTCCTCTCGAGGGCTTCCATTAGCACCAGGACTCTCAGCACTGCTGCTAGAGTTGGAAGACAGTATAAGCTTTAAGACAAAAACATGACACAACTAAGACAGTCATACAAAAGACTTACTGCTTTGCAAATGACTCCTCAAGCAATACTTTGAACTCAAACTTATTAAGTGGCAGAGGACCCACTGAGCACAAAGTTCTCTCTCCATCATAGGCAAAACTTTTGCCACCAAGTTCAGAAGAGTATGTTTGGTAAAGCCTATCAATCAGTTTTCTCCCAATGCCCTTGCTTTCAACAGCTCTTTTATCTTCAGAAGCAATAGTAACCTGGAAATCCTTCATTAAGCCAAAGCCTGAGATATAAGGGAAATTGCAGAGACAGAAATACTCAACATACATTATACTGGAAAAATATTGCATCTGGAACATTAACAGCAACTTTGAAGTGATTGGCAAGCAATGGTATGCGTTTTCCTGTGGTCCCAACCTCCTGCCTTCTGATAATAGAAAACTTTGTAGGAGCCACTTGTTCTGTATCCATATTGGCTGGCACATCAGGAGATGGTGGAGGTAAAGCTGATGGCTCAGCAGCTTCTTCAATCCCAGGTACTTTCTCCATCTTTTTTCCTTTGGCAATGAATGACGCTATAAAACATCAATCACGAAAAGAACAGACTATATTTAAAATCCAGAATAGAAATATACTCTGTTTATATAAGTTATGGTTTCCAGAGATTCTTCAATGATGTTTTCCAGTTATACAAGTATCAATAAAATGCTTGTATCTTTTCCACCTAAAAGTAAGTCAAATGCCAGTTTGATCCATATAAAACAGGCATTCCATAAAATTTCTATAAAGCAACTCACTGGTGAAGATCATGCCAACCAAACACCGTTATCTGACCTATGAGTATTAGCATATTTAGATGTAGTTTTTCACTAAAAGTTAGTATCATAAACCCATTATGATAATTAGTTGGGGTAATAAAGGAAGAAAAGAAGAAGAAATGTTTCCACAAAGCACCTCATGAGTCTACAATTAAAAAAAGAAACAAAAAGAAAAAAGAGGTTGCTCAAATTGGCTTTGGCCTACTAAGTTTTGTGTTGAGCATAGTAGTTGTATTTTCATTTTCAACCTTAAATTATCGATTGATAAGTAAAGATTATTCACAACCAAAATAAGTGAAAAAGAATAGATTTAATATAGGTCATTGGCAGTTCTTTATTTTTAAATTTTCATTAAAAACATTAAAAAACTGCATCATAATTCACATCCACACGAACCAATTATGTAAAAGTGGAAAATAATCAATCGGAGTAAGTAAATAAACATTTAGAAAAGATACCACAATAAAGCAATTCATGCAGAAACAAACACAATATTTTTTTTTTTGAAATATTATAAAAAAAAGAAAGAACAAGGTTGTCAAATGCGAGTTTTCACTAAAAAATGCTCAAGGGTCTAGTAAAAGAGAAGCATAAAAACAAAACGTTAAAGCGCAGAATGTTACAAACTATATAAGATATTATTTAAAAATAATACATGTACATATAAGTACTAATATATAAATATTCTTAAATTTATGTACTAAAATCACAAATTTCATAAATTCACAATTTCTGCTCACAATTTCTAGACAATGAATCAGCAAGAAAGAGAAAATTAGAAATCATAATCTGTGAAAACCTAAATCCCCAAATTAAAAAATCACTGAATCAGAATGGATCTCACTTTAAAATGACAAATCACTCTTGCCGACTGTGTTTGACTCCACTAAACTCATTCTTGCTGCCAGCGTGGTTTGATGCTGCTGCATTTGTGCTTGTCGGTTTGAAGCTTCAGACTTCTAGTTGTTCAAGGTTTTGATACAGCAGTTATGTTTTAGACTTGTGTTGCTCTAATCAGGTTTTTTTTGTCGCCCAATTTGAGTGAATGGCCACAAGCCCAGTAAAACTTAATAAAAGCCCATAAAATTAAACCCATTTACCCTTAAAACATAAAAGCATAGATAGGTAATGCTTTGAAGTGTAAAGCAAATCAATTTTATAAGTTTTAAATTTTACCTAACATCTAAGGCGATTTCAGGTTTTCAATGCATAAAAGTACCATGAGAAAGACCAAGATTTTGGATAAAGATTACAGTTCAAAATGGCAATGGTTAAGGATAAGTCAACAGTACAATTTAAAGTAAATGATCCTTCAGAAACCAAAATTGAGAAAAAAAGAAGTCCTCCTAGCAAAAGATAAATGGACGCACGGTCGCCCAAAATAAGAATACAGACTACAGAGGAAATAACAACTGAAGAAAAGATTTAAATAATAACAACTTCGGCGACCAAACATTGTATTAAAGATCAGGAACACATACACATAAGAAAGCAACTAAAAGTAAATGGATACTAAATAATGTGAAAACACAAACGCATAAACTATTCAAAATTCAATAGCTCAACCCAAACAATTGTTGGAAGATTGGAAAGGTATAGATAAAAACCATTGCTTAACTTAATACTCCAAGGAAAATATGAATTATTATGAATGTGATCCAACATATGAAACAACTCCAAACAGGCAAAAAATAAAAATAATTAATTAATTAATTAAGAAGAATACCATAGTAGAAGATACCGGCATTGAAAACGATAGACAAATGAGCACAAAATTAACTTATAAGATAGACATTCTAAGGAAATCCCAGTAAAGCAAAATAGAAATTTAAGAAAAAGAGCACTGCCATGCAAGAACCTTTGCTGAACAGAAAAGTCATAATGAGCAAAACCCCAATATTGAAGGGGAGCGGGGAGGGGGGGGGGGGGGAACCCAGTTGAAATCTCACCGAAAAAAACACCAAACAACCAAACCCTTTCATGAAATTTGACTTCCAGACTAACCCACAAGTATAAAGTAAACCAAAATGTGAGAAGCCAAAATGCAGATCACCCACATAATGTTCACCCGAAACTACCCATTGAAACAATATTCAAGCTAATATATATACACAGAGAGAGCTAATGCATGCCTAAACAAATTCAAAATCGGGAAAAAAAACATTGGAATTTCCAGACAAGTAGCTGAGAATGAATGAAATTTGAGATCAAACAAGATGGAAAAGGGAGGTTTAAGCAGAGTCGTACCCGGAGAATGAGGTTGGAGGGTAGGGTTTTTGGTGAGTGGAGCGAGATTAAGGACTAGTTGAATTTCAAAATGGCAATGACTCTTTGTTCCCAACTATTTATGGTCTTTCAAAGCGAGAGGAGAAGCGAGGAGGGAAAGGTTTTTTTTGTTTTTATTGTTGTTGCAAGGGAAAAAAAGAATAGGAAAGCGACGGATGGGGACGGATAGTGCTTGTTAGAGGCACCAGTAGGTCGGCCGAGAGTAACTTATGCTCTGATTTGCTTAAGGCTTAGTTTGTTTATTAAATGAATTGAATCAAATTTTTTAAAAATTTGTTTGATTAAAAAAGTTAAGTCTCACACATTTAATAAGTCTTTTAAATTTGGTAGACTTACTTAACCTATTTTAATTATATATAATATAAATTATTTAATTAAATTTTATTTTTAATAAAAATTAATAACTAAAATCTAAGTCAGTAAATTAAAATAAAAATAACGTATTAGAATTATGTTATAACTTAATACTTATTCTTTATTTTTATAAATATTTATTATTTTTTTTCTTAATCTTTGGTCAATATAGGACTTAGAAATATATTAAGTTATTCTAATATGGAGGCTACATTAGCAATGTTGTGGTGATTGCAAAATGCAACATACTCAACTATAAATGTTGTATGTACCTTTAGCATGAGGAGCAGAAAAGGTGGAGCATAAAGAAGCACATTCATATTTACCGAAACAGCCCCACTAATAAATAATTATGAAAGGTCATGTAAAACATTTTAACCTTTTAGAAATATGAGTTTAGGAAGAGAACCCTTACCTAAACACAATCAAACCTAGATTCCACCTTCGATGCATGAGTAAGAGTAATGCAACATGAAGAAGCATCATGGCCACACAATCATTAAAGAGGCGAAGCACAAAGATAGAGTGCACTCTTTTTTATAGAGAAAGTAAGCAAAGGGTCCACCATGGAAGCTATTAGACATTTCAAGAACAATGAGAATTAACATCAATAACAAATCAAAAGAAAATGAATAGGGGTTGGATTGTATTGAATAAAATGAGTTCTATGAATCAAGCCATAAGCACATATTAGCAAAGAGTCAAAGACTAAATCTAAGAACGAGAGCAACAGATAGAAGTTTTGGCATCCAAATTACAATTGACCACACTTCTGACATTTATAAAGGGGGAGAAGGGATTTGGATCCTCTCATATCTCTTTCTCTCAAGTGGTCAAGTTAAGGAAAGAGATAGACACAAAGAAAGTTATTAGTGGGATCTAGTTACAATGTATGAAAATTTTTTTATAACATTTGTGTCTATTGACGAGCGCCGAACTCAGTCAAAATTATAACCGAAGTTATTACCTAAGCTTGTAGCATAGTGACAACACCGGATCGTCTCCTCAAGGATCGTAAATGCAATTTAATCAAATCAAGTGAAAGTTAGCAAAAAAGGGGGGTTTGACAGTTTAAGATCACACTTAACAAAATTAAAGGAAGAAATAACAATTAAAGAAGCGATCAATTTAGAAACCTATCCAAGATTGGGTGGATTCAATCATAGACCCTTCATAAAACACTTGAAGCGCAATTGAATTGTTAATTTGGATCTAACCGAGATCTCGCATCAAATCCGAATTCATACTAGACGATCGCCTAGAATTCAATTAACAAGTGATAAACACAAATCATGCAATCGCACCATTCATGAAAATCTATGTTAATTTCAAGCACCGAATTCAATTAACTTAGCACAAATCAAGAACCTAACCTCTTCAATTTCGTGATTAATTTAGATCAATGGGTTCTAAGTTTCATCACAAATCTCAATCTTCATTTATGTGATTAGTTTAGATCAATTAGTTCTAAGTTTCATCACAAATCTCAATCTTAAACCAAGATCAATCAGATCAACATAAATAGAATCATCATTCATGCATTCAAGATCAAGAAGAAGAAGAAGAAGAAGAAGAAAAGAGGAATTCAATTACAAATCAAATACAATGCATAACCAAGGTTTCAAGAATCCAAACCACAATCTCTTCAAGAGTTCTAAATTGACCCAAAGTAGCTTAGCCCTCCATTACCATGAAGGGGAGCATCAAAATATACAAAACTATGAGAAACTATGAAGAAGCAAGAAGAAACTTAGAGAGAAATGAAGGAGAATTACATGTTGTTCATGATAAATGGTGCCTTTTATAGAAGTCTAAGGTAACAAAATGACAAAGGGAAGTGGGTGGATGAGTGGGTGAGTGAGTGGAGTGTTTGAGTGGATGGATTAGTGGGTTGGTTTAGTGGATTGGTTTAGTGGATGAGTGAGTGAAATGGTTGAGTGGTTGAATTAGTGAAAAATGCCAAAGGACTTTTGGTGAGTGGGAAATTATGAACATGAATGGGTGAGTGGATGGATGAGTGGATGGATTAGTGGATGAGTGGGTGGAGTGGTTAAGTGGATTGGATTAGTGTATGAGTGGATGAGTGGGTGAGTTAGTGGATGAGTGGATGAGTGGATTAGTGGATGGATGAGTGGATTAGTGGATGGATGAGTGGATGGTTGAGGACGAAAATTTCGTGTCTGACTTGGAAGCCAAAAACGACCCACTATTCTTCAGAACCACGAAAAGTATTCTTCATGAAAGTTGTAGATCCTTGTCTTGGCTATAAAATGGATAGCTGGCTCGTCCAATTTGGCTTCCTTAAGCCCAAGATATGTCCCAAATACCGTAGGTTGCTCAAACCCAACTTCAACACCTCTGTTCCGACTTGCAAGCTCAAAATGACCTACTAGACTTCTTTTTCTCAAAATGTGTTCTTCATGAAAGTTGTTTATTTGGATCTTGACTATCCAATGTCCAAATTTCAGCCCATCTCCATTATTACATCTTGAGATATGATTTTTTGAGTGCACACTGTTCGGATTCTACTGACAGAACCCGTATTCTGACTTCCATGTCAACTTAGGTCCCTTAGACATCTGAATCAGACTTCGAGCTCTTCATCAAAGTTGTAGAGCTTCCTCTTAGCTTTCCTACAAGGTAAAATTCATGTTCATCAGATATTAGGAACTCAAGTTATGGCTAAAATACAGAAACAATGTCAAATCTCAATAATGCTGGAAATATTCAATTAGGACCAATTTGAGCTCAAACTCACAAAATCATACCAAACTCAATCAATTAAGAATATGGAGAGTGTAAATGACTAAACATAAGGGTTTCTTAATGAATAAAATATGTGATTATCAAATTCCCCCACACTTAGCTTTTTGCACTCCTGGGCAAAACTCAAGACCAAAATTTTACAATCAAGAAGAACAACCAAAGGTTCGAGGATCAAAACATTCATGAGTTAACAATTCTCACATCTCAAACCAACAAGCAAGGTATCTTCAACATGAATCAAGAATGATAGATCTTCACAAGATTCCCTCTCAATCTCTCAAGTGTTTAAAGGGTAGGTATTTCACTCAATTCAACCCATGAAAATTGCACTACCATAAGCTTGCTTATCTTCTACTTCTCCACTACTCAAAACACATGCACACACAAATCATGAGGACTTTATTCAAGGTTGTAGTGAGGTCAAGGTAACAGGAGAGGATAAAATGGATATGAGAAGATAAATACTAAAGAGAATAAAAGCAAATGAGAGTGAGTTCAAATAACAAGATAAAAGTTCATCCCAACTCTAGTGTATATCCCTTTACATATTCATTTCCCAATCCTTTTTTTTTTTTTAAACACTTGGTTTTTTTTTTTTTTTTTTTTTTTTTTTTTTTTCTTTTTCTTTTATATATATGAACATAACTATATACATACATTTTTTTTTCTTTTTGGGCACTCTTTTCTTTTTCAACAACCATTTTGTACACACACCCCCACACTTGTTCAAAAACTCATCCATTAACCAAGCTAATGTTCTTTTATTCCCTAAGGTAAAGTAAGAACACAATTTCTCATTTAAGGCACATAATGAGCTAGAAACAAGGAATGGTCAAATAAGCTCAAAGGGGTTAAGCAAAGGAAAATATACAAGATTGACAAGAATCAGAGAATTTTCAAGAAGTCAAAAGAGTGCTTGATATCATCTTGAAAACAAGGTTGGCTATTTGGTTAAACTAGCTAATTAAGAAAAAGGGCCTCAATCATTTTCATGCATGCAAGTGAAATGTAGCCTCAAAAAGAATCAAAGCAAGTTCTAGAGTGGTCATTAACATGAGTGAAAATCACACAAGAAAGAAGAGAATGGCATAAATGTTAAATCCATCCATTAGGCTCAAAATCTCACAAGGTATGCATCCATCAAACTCAATTCATCAATTCAATCATTCATCTCCAAGCATATCAGTTCAAGAAGGGAGAAAAGTTATTCAATCATGCAATGAACCCTTTCTTTTTTTCTTTTTTTAACAAAAAAGAAACTTGCTAAAATCTCTCCCCCACACTTAATATAGACATTGTCCTCAATGTGAAAGTGATAAATAAAACGGAAAGAAAAGAGCAACACAACCTGATGAGGAGCGAATCAACGCCAAGCAGAAAAGAAGCACACTGTCAGTTGCGCATCAGACCCTGAAAAGAAATCAAACAAGAAAACGTTAGTACTTCCACAATTTAATACTAATTAATTACTACCTAAAAAAACTCCTTACTCTGCCACCAATTAAGATGCGTCTCAAGAGTAAAATTACTCCTTACTCTGCCATCACTAATTGGTTTAATAAGTCCATGACAATTATATCATACTTTCCAAACAAAACAACAAATTTTTTTTTTTAATAAAATCAAATCCATTAAAGAGAAAGAGTCAGATTGGGCTTTTGTTTCTTGTTACTTCCTTCGCTGCTTCCTGTTGACCAATCTATCTGAGCTAACACCTTATTAGGTATATACTCAAAAGCTTCTAATTTATCAATGAGCTCATCAATAGTGGAGGCAGAGATAAGAAGTTGTCTTCTTAGAAGGAGTGATAAATTTGTTCCATGACTTTGTCAAGAAAAAATAACAAAAGATCAAAGAAATTATTAACATTCAACAAACCAATGGGTTTATGGTGGATGTTCGGTTCGCCCAAGAGACAATTTGAAAAATCTCTTCCAAAGTACCAAAACCACCTGGTAAGGCAATGAATGCATCGAGTTTTCAAGCATTATCTTCATGCGTTCATGCATTGATGATACTTTAAGTTCCTCTCCAATTGTCTTTCCATTGATGTTCTGTTGAGCTAAAGGTTCGGGAATGACACCTAAAACCCGTTGTCTCTTACATATGCAGCAAGTGATATAGCCCCCATTAACCCACGGCAACCTCCCCCATATACAAGATGAATATTCCTCGCAGCAAGTGATCGACCAAGAGTGCTAGCTGCATTTACAAACTCTAATCCCTTCCCATAACTCGACCCACAAAAAAACACAGACATTTTTGAGGTTACGAATAGAAGCCCCCATTCTATACTCTTCCTCCCTTTGAGTGTCTCTGAGTTGAAGGAAAATGGAGTGTTTAAATAAGAAAAAGAATGGAAAGGGGAATAATTGCACCTATAAGGGTAGGTTGGATGTTGTCAGAAAAGGTTGAAATTAAGAAACACAGAATCTTTTTTTTTTCTTTTTTTTTCTTTTTTTTTTTTTTTCTTTTTTTTTTTGACTTCAAGAAAACCATCAAGGTAAAGAAGTCTAGAAACCCCTGAAGGACCCTGCTCAAAGGATCGTCTGTACAAAAAATCAAAATACAACAAAATGATACAAAGATAAAAGAAATAGAAAATGATGACATACCTGTATGTACAGTTTCCATGGCGTATCTTTATACTGCGCGTCATGAGTGCAGTAGACATCACGTCCCTTTTTTTTTTCTTTTTTGAAATTGTTAGAAAAACTTGATGAAAGATGAGTGTATACTTACTTAAGATTGGGATGGAGGTAGTCTGCTCTTTCGGCTTTGTGCCAAAGCATTGTTGACCAGTATTCGATCCATTCAAGACCGGCAGTAACATAGGGCTCCCAAAAGGGACAAGTGGCCATAATACGATTGTTTGCCTCACATGTGGAATACAATCTACCTTCTTTGTTTTTCAATTAAGAAGGCTGGATTAGGATGCATGCATTTCCCCATTCACGGTGTGTGTTACCAAAGCCAACCCTATGAAGTATACATTTTTTTTTTTTTTTTTTTTGTTTTTTTTTTGTTTTTTTTTTTGTTTTTTTTTTTTTTTTTTTTGAGAGATGACATGAAGAAGAAGAAGATATGTACAGATTGTTTGTGGATATGACTCACATCGCCTCGGTTAAACGTCCAAGAATGTGGCTTAAACATCTTCTATGAGTCGAGGATAAGCTTCCCATCCAATTTTCTTATAAATTGGCAAACAGGGTCTTTTAGAGTCGATTCACAAGATCGTAGCGTTGTTCTTCATCCTTGAAGAGATTCCACAATTTAAGAATTTCACGATGCACCAATCCACAAGAATGCGTCTCAAGAGTCAATAAGATATCATCTAATGACTCCTTACTCGATCCATTCTTAATGAAGAAAATTTTATCTTCTCTATTTGCGGAAACCATCCCCTTAGTACGACATCGCTTGTTTAGTTCCATCGTCCACATTTGTGACAGACTTGTAACCTTTTTGCTCTTCTCCTTTTAGAATATGAACTTCTTCCAAGACCGGGCATATATGAGTCAAATGAAATTGAGGACTCACCTGCTAATCGGACCTTCGCTTCAATTATCCATCGTACATCTTCTGGCATACCTTTGTGCATTAACAGTCTCAATCTTTCACATCGAACTTTGTAGATTTTTCTCAGAGCATTTTGAGGAAGAGAAGGAAAATGTTTTTTCAGGTTTGAAAGAATGACATCCATTTTGAAGGAGAAGAAGGATTCAGTTATTTTGGGAAACTGAAAAATAAACCGACTTGAGAGTCACGGAGTACCGTATCCGCCACTTAACCGGCAACACAAAGAACTCAAGAACTTGGTTTTCCAGGAATGGTTGAGTCTTTGTCCATTAACTTTAAGCGCATTACCATTCCTAGGATCCTCAATATCTTCGGCCCCAGAGGATACACGTGTTTGACAGCAAAAGAACCGCGCCACCTAGATCTCAAATTTTCAAGGAGTAGGTGCAGATGATAATCTCAAAGCAGAACCTTTTTGACCAATTTCCGCAACTTTTGCAAAAGGTGTAACAGACCTTGAATAAAGTGGGTCAATAAAATCCATACTGCAAGATTTTCATTTGTTGTTGTCGTTGAAGAAAAAGTGACCTCCACTTGCTTCCGAGTGACAAAATTGAATGGCACTACCTTCCTCATTGTCGGGCATACAGCTGCTTTTTTTTTTTTTCTTTTCTTTTCTTTTCTTTTTTTTTTTTTTTTTTTTTTTTTTTTTTTTCTTTTTTTTATTCATAATGCGGATGGAGAAGGTTCATCACCTCCACTTTCGCATTCTCTGGAAGTTCATGATATCTTGTTTGAGGCGGTGTCCATTTACGATGAAAGCTTTGGCGGTGACCTCACTTTTAATCCGAACAACACCGGAAGGAAAAACCTTAGTAACAATAAATGGTCCATCCCATCTAGACCTTAATTTGCCGGGCATGAATCGGAGGCGGGAGTTATAGAGGAGAACTTTTTGACCAATCTCAAATGTTTTCCTCGAGAATCAACTTATCATGGAAGGCTTTGGTCTTCTCCTTATAAAGTTTGGAACTTTCATAAGCCTCCAAGCGATCTCCTCCAATTCTTTGCATGTGCAGCCTTCCTCTCCATACCGCTTGATCTAGGTCCAAGTTGCACCTTTTCACCGCCCAAAATGCATGATGCTTAATTTCCACGGTAGGTGGCAGGCTTTTCCAAAAACAATCCGATACGGAGACATCCCGATTGGTGTCTTATAAGCGATCCGGTAAGCCCATAAAGCATCCTCAAGCCTCTTGCTCCAGTCCTTTCTGTTAGGTTGAGCTGTCTTTACGGAGTATCTGCTTGATCTCCCTGTTGGAAATCTCCGCTTGCCCATTAGTTTGAGGATGGTAAGGTGTAGAAACTCTGTGCAAGACCCCATACTTTTTCATCAAAGCTTCCATGCTTCGATTACAAAAATATGAACCTTGATCACTGATGATGGCCTTTGGAACTCCAAACCTGTAGAAAATCTGTGATCTAACAAAATCCACAACAACTTTGGAATCATCAGTCCGAGTAGCTTTCGCCTCCACCCACTTGGATACATAATCAACAGCTAGCAAAATGTAAACAAAACCAAAAGAAACAGGAAAGGGTCCCATAAAATCAATACCCCGTACATCAAAAATCTCACAGAACAATAAGGATTTCTGGGGCATCTCATTCCTTCGAGAAGTGTTTCCTGTTTTTTTGGCATTGATCACAAGATTTACAAAACACATATGCATCATGAAATAGAGTAGGCCAATATAATCCAGATTCCAAAACTTTCCTAGCAGTCCTTTGGGGACCAAAATGACCGCCACATGCAAGTGTATGACAAAAGCTAAGAATAGAATGAAATTCATTATCAGGCACACATCTCCTAATGACTTGGTCACTATAAAATTTCCACAGATAAGGGTCATCCCACACATAATATTTTGACTCACTTTTCAATTTATCAATCTGAGCCCTAATAAAATGTGCGGGGGAAAACACCAAAGAACTAAGAAATTTATCAAATCAGCAAACCAAGGAGTGTTACCTTGCAGCTTGAAAAGCTGCTCATCAGGGAAGACATCATGGATAGGTAAAGTATCGCCTCCTTTTCAATACGACTTAGGTGATCAGCCACTAAATTCTCCGCTCCACTTTTATCACGGATTTCAATATCGAACTCTTGGAGGAGCAAAATCCACCTAATCAATCTAGGCTTTGCATCAAGCTTCTTCAGGAGAAACTTCAGAGCTGTATGATCTGAAAACACAACCACTCTAGAACCAAGCAAATATGATCGAAATTTGTCTAAAGCAAAAACAATTGCTAAAAGTTCCTTTTCAGTGGTGGTGTAGTTGACTTGTGCAGGATCCAAAGTTCTTGAAGCATAAGAGATGACATGAGATATTTTACCGACCCTTTGTGCAAGAACAGCTCCCAAAGCATAATTAGAGGCATCACACATGAGCTCAAATGGAAGTGTCCAATCGGTGGTGGATGATAGGTGTATTGGTCAATGCTTGCTTCAAGTGATTGAAGGCATCCTTGCATTTCTCGGTCAAAATGGAACTCCACTTCTTTTTGTAGCAAGTTGGATAGTGGAAGAGCAATTTTTCTTTGAAATCTTTTATGAACCGCCTATAGAAACCTGCATGACCAAGGAAAGAGCGAACCTCCCACACGCATGTGGGGTAAGATAAGCATGAAATAACATTTATTTTTGCGGGATCTACCTCGATACCCTTGCTAGATATTACATGTCCTAAAACTATACCTTGTTCTACCATGAAATGACATTTCTCAAAATTCGAGAACAAGGTTAGTTTCAATGCATCTATGTAAAACCCGAGCAGACTATCCAAGCATGCATCAAAGGAAGAACCATAGACAGTAAAATCATCCATAAACACATCCATGCAATTCTCTAAAAGTCGAAAAGATACTTACCATACACCTTTGAAAGGTGCCCGAGGAGCATTGCACAAACCAAACGGCATCCTCCCGTATGCAAATGTGCCAAATGGACAAGTGAAAGTAGTCTTCTCTTGGTCTTACGGGGCTATATGAATCTGAAAATAACCCGAATATCCATCCGAAAACAATAATGTGACTTGCCGCCTAGCCTCTCCAACATCGATCAATGAAAGGTAGCGGAAAATGATCTTTTCGGTAGCCTGGTTAAGCCGCCTATAATCAATGCAAACCCGCCAACCGTTCCGAACTCTTGTGGGTAGAAGTTCGTTATTCTCATTCTCAACTACCGTGACCCCGCATTTCTTGGGAACAACCCGCACGGGGCTCACCCATTTACTATCCGATATGGGATAAATAATGCCGCTTGAAGTAGCTTGGTCACTTCCTTCTTCACCACATCTAGAATCAAGGGGTTCGGTCTCCTTTGGGGTTGCCTTACTTGGTTTCGTATCCGTATCTTCCAATAAAATCCTATGCATGCATGTGGAGGGACTAATACCGGGAAGATCCGCAAGTGTCCATCCGATGGCTTGCTTATTACGCCTCAAAACCTGCGCAATTTTTCTTCTTGTTCAGGTTGCAGATTCTTAGCAACAATCACTGCAGCGACTTCTCACCATCTCCTAAATATGCATATTTAAGATGGTCTGGCAAAGTCTTCAACTCTAAGGATGGAGGCTGTACAATGGAAGGCAGCAAGCTATTTGAAACAACTAACTCAGCAACACTAAATTCGTCATACTTCTGACTCTCATTTTCACATGTTGTACCATTCAAGTCAGCAGCTACATCACCACTTATAACTGCATTAATCTCAGCACATGCAGCACATAGCTCAACATCACAAGCAACACATGTATCACAAGAAACAGAATCCAGAAAGTCAACAATATCAGGGAATTCAGCATATAAATCAGCATAAACATCATCAACCAGCATCTCAATCACATCAATATGAAAAATAGAATGCTCCTCCAGGGGATGTCTCATGGCATCAAAAATATTAAACTGTACCAAATCATCGCCAAACTCCATAGAAAGGGTGCCAGCATGCACATCTATCTTGGTCTTGGCGGTCTTGAGGAACGGTCTGCCTAGAATTAATGGAGCATGGGTTGTTGAAGACTCATCTTCCATGTCCAAGACGTAGAAGTCCATTTGGAAAAATTAAATCATTCACCCGAACTAACACATCTTCTAGTACTACTCTGCGGGATAGCGGTGGTCCTATTTGCAATTGAATCACTATACCAGTGGGTTGTAAAGTGCCAATGTTCAAGGACTGATAAATTGACATAGGCATGACATTAATCGAAGCACCCAAATCTAGCATTGCATGTTCAAATTTGGAGTTACCTATCGTGCAAGGAATTGTGAAAGTTCCAGGATCTTTGCATTTTTGTGGCATGCTTGGTAGAATCATTGCGTAGAAACATTTTCGCCCATGCTTATTTCAAGAAGAAGAAGAGAGAGAAGAAGAGAGGAATCAATTACAATTAAATGCATTCTTCTCGGTACCCTTAAGTCTTCTCTTGTGAGTACACAACTCTTTGAGGAATTTGGCATACTTGGGAATCGCTTGATTGCATCAAGGAGGGAATATTGATTTCCACCTTCCTGAATGTGTCCATGACTTCTCTTTCTATTTCTGTTTGCGCAGTATGCTTGGACTGTGTGACTCTGTGTGGAAAAGGTAGTGGAATAGCCAGATTTGAATTCTCTGCACATTTCTTCTGTATCACAGATTTTTGGACTGAGCTATCCACTTTCTTCTGTTCCTGGTCACCTTCTGGTTGCTGCACTTGTAGTTCAGGTTGTGGTGGAGTAGGACCGTCAATTTCTCTGCCACTTCTCAAGCTAATGGCACTTACATTGCCTCTTGGGTTGTTGACTGTTTGTGAAGGCAATTGGTTCGACCCTTGACTTTTCAGCTCACTCAGAGTGGTTGCCATCTGCCCAATTTGAGTTTGTAAATTCGGATGGTGGCATTGACATTCTGCTGAAACTTGTTTCATCAAGTCTTCGAAAGGTGGCTCGGTGGAGTGGGCTTTGGAACAGTATTTGGAGGGGTCTTTGTATGGGTGGCGGAGCGAGGTTGTGCTTGCCTAAATGCAGTGGTTGGTACTTGTTGCTAGGGCACGTAGCTTGGTATCTAAAGCGTAGTTGCTTCTTGTTGGTAGGGTACATTGTTGTTGTTGACGAGAATTTCCATATCTCGGGTTGGGATGGTCCCTCGGCCCAGGGTTATAAGTATTAGAAAATGGATCATATACGGAGTCAAAATTTCTTCTTTGTGATTGCGAGATATTGGGCTCTACCGGGAAAAATACCATTTCTTTGCAATAGATTGTTCTCGGAATAATAGAACCACCATCCCGAAGTGTAGGGCATGCATCAAGTAGGATGAGATGAACAAGAGCAAATGCCACACACGGTTGCAAAGCAATCGCATTGGTGCTTGTTGTGCCATCGCTAAGCGCCTCACCAAAGAAGTTAATTCATCAAGTCGTGTTCCATCTCGTTGGTCTACATGAGACGATTGAATTTCATTGACTCTCTCTGGTTGAGGTAATAATTCGTGTGCCAAATTGTTGGGTGTTGGCTGCCATGTTTGCTATCAAATCTCTCGCGCTGCGTAGGGGTCTTGTCTACTAAGGCTCCTCCGAGAGGCAACATCCACCATGCTTGTCATTTGGCAAAGCAAGCCTTCATAGAAATATTGAATTAAGAGCTGATCGGTGATTTGGTGGTGGGGACAGCTCGAGCACAGCTTCTTGAATCTTTCCCAATATTCATGCAAAGTCTCCCCTGTCATTTGTCTTATGCCACATATATCTTTTCTAATGGCAGCTGACTCTAGAGAGCGAGGAAAAATTTCTCTAAGAACAACCGCTTCATGTCAGTCCAACTTGTTACTGAACCTGGTGAAAGATAAAATAACCAATCCTTGGCTGTATCAACAAGTGAGAAAGGAAATGCCCTCAGCTTGATGTGCTCTTCTTGAGATCCCATGTGGCTTCATGGTTGAACAAACCACATGGAACTCCTTTAGATGCTTATGGGGATCCTCACCGCAAAACCGTGAAACTTGGGCAACAAATGTATCAATCCAGATTTTAACTCAAAATCGGCATCAAGATCTGGGTATTGAATACACAAAGACCAGTTAGTTATATCGGGGAGCGACAAGTTCCTTAAGAGTTCTATTTTGCATGTTATCGGCCATGATTTCGAGAATTATTCAAGATCTCAAGTTCACTCTCAATATTAAGATCAAATTCAGAAGCAATTCTTGCACTTAGCCTACGAGCTCTAATCAAGCTATGCAAGGTTCTATCAATCTCAGGATCAAAGTCAACCAAGTTATCAGGCTCAGACCTTGTCATGCATCACACAAAAACAAATAAATAAGCAAGATACACTAGACAATGGTTAAAAATGTTAGAAAAATTAATAAAAAGCAAAAGTTAGTAAAAACACTTCAAATGAAAAGATTACACTTACTAATCCCCGGCAACGGCGCCAAAATTTTGACGAGCGTCGAACTCAGTCAAAATTATAACCGAAGTTATTACCTAAGCTTGTAGCATAGTGACAATACCGGATCGTCTCCTCAAGGATCGTAAATGCAATTTAATCAAATCAAGTGAAAGTTAGCAAAAAAGGGGGGTTTGACAGTTTAAGATCACACTTAACAAAATTAAAGGAAGAAATAACAATTAAAGAGCAGTCAATTTAGAAACCTATCCAAGATTGGGTGGATTCAATCATAGACCATTCATAAAACACTTGAAGCGCAATTGAATTGTTAATTTGGATCTAACCGAGATCTCTGCATCAAATCCAGAATTCATACTAGACGATCGCCTAGAATTCAATTAACAAGTGATAAACACAAATCCGCAATCGCACCATTCATGAAAATCTATGTTAATTTCAAGTACCGAATTCAATTAACTTAGGCACAAATCAGTAACCTAACCTCTTCAATTCTGTGATTAATTTAGATCAATCAGTTCTAAGTTTCATCACAAATCTCAATCTTCATTTATGTGATTAGTTTAGATCAATTAGTTCTAAGTTTCATCACAAATCTCAATCTTAAACCAAGATCAATCAGATCAACATAAATAGAATCACCATTCATGCATTCAAGATCAAGAAGAAGAAGAAGAAGAAGAAAAGAGGAATTCAATTACAAATCAAATACAATGCATAACCAAGGTTTCAAGAATCCAAACCACAATCTCTTCAAGAGTTCTAAATTGACCCAAAGTAGCTTAGCCCTCCATTACCATGAAGGGGAGCATCAAAATATACAAAACTATGAGAAACTATGAAGAAGCAAGAAGAAACTTAGAGAGAAATGAAGGAGAATTACATGTTGTTCATGATAAATGGTGCCTTTTATAGAAGTCTAAGGTAACAAATGACAAAGGGAAGTGGGTGGATGAGTGGGTGAGTGAGTGGAGTGTTTGAGTGGATGGATTAGTGGGTTGGTTTAGTAGATTGGTTTAGTGGATGAGTGAGTGGAATGGTTGAGTGGTTGAATTAGTGAAAAATGCCAAAGGACTTTTGGTGAGTGGGAAATTATGAACATGAATGGGTGAGTGGATGGATGAGTGGATGGATTAGTGGATGAGTGGGTGGAGTGGTTAAGTGGTTAGATTAGTGTATGAGTGGATGAGTGGGTGAGTTAGTGGATGAGTGGATGAGTGGATGAGTGGATGAGTGGATGGATGAGTGGATTAGTGGATGGATGAGTGGATGGTTGAGGACGAAAATTTCGTGTCTGACTTGGAAGCCAAAAACGACCCACTATACTTCAGAACCACGAAAAGTATTCTTCATGAAAGTTGTAGATCCTTGTCTTGGCTATAAAATGGATAGCTGGTTCGTCCAATTTGGCTTCCTTAAGCCCAAGATATGTCCCAAATACCGTAGGTTGCTCAAACCCAACTTCAGCACCTCTGTTCCGACTTGCAAGCTCAAAATGACCTACTAGACTTCTTTTTCTCAAATGTGTTCTTCATGAAAGTTGTTTATTTGGATCTTGACTATCCAATGTCCAAATTTCAGCCCATCTCCATTATTACATCTTGAGATATGATTTTTTGAGTGCACACTGTTCGGATTCTACTGACAGAACCCGTATTCTGACTTCCATGTCAACTTAGGTCCCTTAGACATCTGAATCAGACTTCGAGCTCTTCATCAAAGTTGTAGAGCTTCCTCTTAGCTTTCCTACAAGGTAAAATTCATGTTCATCAGATATTAGGAACTCAAGTTATGGCCAAAATACAGAAACAGTGTCAAATCTCAATAATGCTGGAAATATTCAATTAGGACCAATTTGAGCTCAAACTCACAAAATCATACCAAACTCAATCAATTAAGAATATGGAGAGTGTAAATGACTAAACATAAGGGTTTCTTAATGAATAAAATATGTGATTATCATCTATCTCTCTCTTCCACTTGACCACTTGAGAGAAGAAAAAAAATAGAAATGATCCAAATTCGGGAAGAAGATTGGACAATCTAGCACTACAAAGATTTGCTTACCACGTCAATCTTCACATAGATGAAGAGAATGAGTGCCAGATTAATGATAAACAAGATTCTGAACAAAATCTGCAAAGAGAAAAAGGAAAAGAAAAACACATAGTAAGTCATCAAATATTGAGCATATGTGAAATAAAGAATGTTAGAATTAGTAGGATAGGAAATCAAGTCAAGTCTAGTTCTGCAAATGAATGACCAGAGCTGGGTAAACTTGTCCTCTCGTAGCATATTGGAATGCAGAATAAATGCATAGAAAGCTAGCAAGGTAGACAAAAGGCCCTGTGTCACACTTGAGGTTTTGCTAATCTTTCTCTGTAACACCCGTGAAAACATGATAGACTTATATATGATTACAAAGGTAGCTTAATACATGTTTATCATGTCTGTTGAATTTTGTGACCTTCTAAGCATGTTTAATCACTTTCATGCAACGTTATGTATGAAATATAACTATTTTTAGCTCTGGAATTAGCTTAAACTGTAACATCCGAATTTTCATTTTTTCTACATAAATATTAATTTTATAATTTTTGTGATTTTTAAGAATTTTTCTGAGATTAAAAATATTTTAGTAATATTTTGGGTCGTCTGTGGGCCCACGGTGGGTCCGGAAATACTAAAAAATTTTATTGGCCAGAAAATTTTGTACTGTTGATGCGGGGCCGGGGAATCTTACTAAACCCGAAATAGGATACAATATCAAAAAATTTCTTATACTAGGAATTTATTATTCGCTGTACAATAATTACTGGTTTGTGATTAGAAATTTTTATTCAGTGAGTAATAATTTCTTGTAGCTATAGCTAGGTGATAGCCATGTGCTACTAGTATGAAGAAGTCAAAATTAGTGGCAAGGACCATTTATGACTATTGGATGTGGATTTAATAAACGGTGGAGATTTGGTCCTATAAAATGGCTAGGACCATTTATGACCCGTGGATGTAAAGTATGAAAGAGTGATCTTGACCCTTAATTTTGGAGATACATTTAATGGTTAAGATTTCAAGGAGGAATGATCTAATGGCCTAGATTAAGTCTTCTATCTAGAGGCTATAATTAGAATTTATATTAATCATAACCATTGATCTAATCAATGGCTAAGAATGCCCAAAATGGTGGCTAGTGAGATTGGTCACATTTTGAGAATGCAAGAAGGAGGGACGGTTTTGTGAAGGCTTGGGAGCTTAGCAAAGTTTGAAGACACCAATTATTAGTCATCTTGATCATTCTTGATCATTTCCTAAAGCAAAGCTCTTCAAACTTTTCTCTCCATTTCTCTCCAAGCAAGTTCACGGCCAAGCACCCAAAGACAACCATCCAAGCTTCTAAAATTTCATCTAACCATATTTTCTACACCTAAACATCATTTTAAGACACTTTTATGTTAAAGACTTAAGTAAAATCCTTCATCTTCTACCATTTCTACAAGTTAGGGTTCTTGAAATTTCAAGGTAAAAGTTCTTCTTCTTTCTTTCTAAGTTGGTTTTTGAGTTTATAAACCATGATTGTTCCATGGTTTCTCTTCTTCAAGCTTTGTTTGTGACTTTGGTTGGTTTAAGTTTGTTAAGGTTTTCATTTGGAGCCACACGAAATCCATAGAAGGCCAAGCAAGAAGGAGTTTTGTCTTCATTAAGGTAAGAGGGAGATTACCCTCATCAACCATATGCTGGTGGGGAGGAGATGACCTTGTTTGTGGTGAAAAATCCATAAGGATTTATTCACTTGTATGGTTTAAGCTTACTTTATTTATGGTTGGTTTATTTTTAAGCTTTGATTATATGCTTGTTTAGTAGATTATATGCTTATATGTTTGTTTATATGCTTATGGTAGCATGATGAATATTGTGTAAAGTAGAATATGAGTTGTATGATGAGGAAAATTGCATGAAGGTTCCAAAGAACCTAGGGGAGGCTCACGGTTTTGACTACTACAAAGGGAACAAGATGATTCAAATTAATTTCTAAGTTATGGATTAATGATCTTAAGGATAAAAAATGGATTAAAGGTTTTGGTAAAGGATTTTGATGATGGAAAATGGTTTTGTAAAGGATTTTAGAAATGAAAAATTATTAAATATGAATAGAAACCCTAAACCTAATTTTCGGCCAACACACCAAAGTGTGTTGTTTTAAACCCTAAATTATTTTACCTAGTGTGGACTTTGATAATTAGTTACAAGAATTGGAATTAAGGAATTTTTAGTAGGAAAAGGAAAAATGGATTTAAGGGTAGGAATTAAATTAGTATGTAAGCTATATTATTTAAGTAAATCAAAGAAATCAAATTTTTGGAAAGAACCATAGAAAATAATATATAAAGAATTTTTAGAAAGAAAATATTTTCAGGAAGGCCAATATATATACATATATATATATATATATATATATATATATATATATATATATATATATATATATATATATATATATATAAGGATTTTATAAAATAAATTTAGAAAGTTGAGAAAAATATTTTATGTAAGTGAAAAATGCTAGAAAACCATTACGCGATTATTATTTTTAAGCTACGTGATTGATTTTTACGTTACGCGATTGAGAAAATGATTTTAAATTATTATGCGATTGAGAAAATGTTTAAAAACCTCTACGCGATTTAAAAACGTTTGAAAATATTTATGTGATTTAGGAAACGTTTGAAATTATTTATGTGATTTAGAAAACGTTTAGAAATGTTTATGTAATTTAAAAATGTTGGAAATTAATTACGCATTTGCGAAAATGTTGAAAAATATTACATAATTTGAAAACGTAAGAAAAACGTCCCGTTGTTTCAAAAATGTGATAAAATGTTTACGCGATTGGAAATTACAACAATTGGTTGTCGGGCTGTCGTGGTGGGCCCCGTTATGTTGAAAAGTGATACTGTCGAGAAATGATGCATATTTGTGAAATACCGTAAAATAATGGTTGTATGTATTTTTGAATCATACATCATGCATGAAAAAGCATGTCAAGTAAGGCAATTGGCCTAGGAGATGGAAATTACACCTTTGTGCGGGTGAGAATTGTGTAGTTACGATCTCCAGTGATCTTGGAGACGTCGAGGTGTGGAATGTCACATGTGGCCAGTAGGTAGCACCACTGCGTCGTGGTATCCCTTGCAAACACACCGGCGATATTGATGGAGTTACTACTCTTTTCGTGATATGGTTGAGAGTGTCTTGTATTAGCCATGTTGCGCACCGTGATATGATAAATGGCACATGATTTAAGGCTAATGGTATACAGACATGTACTCCTTATCATTCTCTCCGAAATTGTGTTTAGCTCCATAGAGTAGGAAATGGGTCGTTGTACACATGCATAATGAGTCAGCATATTGGTGTGACAATTGTGCCTATTTATATGTTTTCTATGATATGATATGATATGACTATATGTGATATATATTCCACCGGTATCTTTTACTGTTATTTTCTATACTGCCTCAATGGTATTGATGAAAGGGGATCTCACCTCTTTATTATATTGTATTTGTGTATTGTATGTATTTGATGAAGACCGAGGAGGCTGATAAGTTGTTTTACTATCAGTAGATGTTTTTCTGTATTTATCTAATATGGCGGCGAGGCGCCAAGTTTTAGGGTTTGTCACGGTTCGATTCCACGGTGGGATTGATGCGTGGCAGGTTAACTTAGACAAGGAAAGGTTTGTGTGTACCGAGGATCTGACTCTGACTTTAAGTGGTACTAGGGATGGTACTCTTGTCATGACATAACATGTGTCTGTTCGTTTAGAGTTCTATATGCCTATACGTGAGCTGTGGAGTAGGAGCACCTACACTCCACATGAGGACTCCATGATGTCTACTGCCAGGACACCAACTAGGCGTGTGTTGTATCCGCCAGGTTTCTTTGATGACAACACCGAGAAGGAGGAGGAGGATCCCAATGAGAGCCTGAACCTGTAGTTTGTTGGGGTTTTAGTTTAGTATTTTTATTTTGGTGTGTACTGTATATATAACTTTTGGGGGTGTAATTATATAAATTTTTGTGAACAAGGTTTGTAATATGTAAAATATGGTGTGTTAATTTTAATTACGTTTCATGTTTAATGTTTTTATTTATTATTAGTTATTCCGCAAACGAAATTTTAAAATTAGTGTTTTTACAAGATTAATTCTTTTACAACTTCGGTAAGTTATATTAGAATTAGTCTTAAATGTGACACTCTACGGTGGGTGTTATATTAGTTGGTATCAGAGCATGCCAGTTAGAGTCTTTTGGGTTTTGTGGTTAGGTCTGTTTTGCTTAAGTTGTGTGAATCTCTGTGTTTGGTTTCTGAAAGGATACATTTGACTCTTTTTGTGTTTCGATTGTGGTGAAGAAAGCTATGTCTCGTAACAGAGGTGCACGTACGAACGTGGGACGCAATGATGATCTAATGACAGTGGCTGCAGTAGCAATGCAGCGTATGGCTGAGGTGATCATGCAACAAAATCAACAAACTGCACAACAACATGAACCGAATGCTGATGTTTAGAATTTGTCAAAATTCCGTCGAAACAATCCACTGTAGTTTCGAGGCGAGTTTAATCCAGAAAAGGCAAGTCTATGGATAGAAGAGTTGGAGAAGATTTTTGAAGGAATGAGGTGTGCAGATGATCGCAAGGTGACTTATGCCACTTTCATGTTGCTGGGTGACGATGAAAATTGGTGGAAGGCTACTCGTAGAGTTTTACAAGAACAGCGAAGGGCAATTACGTGGGAGGTATTTCGTGAGGCGTTTTTGGACAAATATTTCTCGGAGGGTGGAAGGCAGGCAAAAGAGATGGAATTTCTAGGATTAAGACAAGGAGGAATGACAGTGAATGAGTATGCAGTAAGGTTTGAGAGTTTGTCTAAATTCTCACGTTATCTTCAGATCCAGTCTGATGAGAATTGGAAATGTCGCATGTTTAAGGAAGGATTGAGGGTTGAACTGAAGAAGGGAGTAATACCAATGAAAATGAACCAGTTCTCGGCACTGATGGACATGTGTTGCAGACTTGAAGAGTTAGAGCCATCGCGGGATAACAGGAATCGTAACTTTGGACCATCGAGGTTCCAAAGGGGAGGAAGCAGTAACAACAATCGTTTTCAGCGCAAACCATATTTCAGACCATCGGGAAGTCAACAACAGCAGTCTCGTGGGGGAGGTAACAATAACAATCGCTTTGGTTAGAATACGGCACTGCCAATGAGATACTTGAAGTGCGGAAAGGGTCATGTAACGAAGGACTGTACGATTAAGGGAATCATTTGTTTTAGGTGTGGAAAGCTTGGTCATTTTCAAGGGATTGTAATCAAGCGAAGGTGGAGCCTTCAGTAAGCAATGTTCGTGCTATTAAGTCTCAAACTGTGGGACGAGTTTATACGATGAGTGGAGCCGAGACCTCTCAGTCTGATGATCTTATCAAGGGAGAAGGTGTCATATCAGGTAATTTTTTAACTGTACTGTATGATTCGGGTGCAACTTATTCGTTTATTGCAAATGACTGTGTGGATCATTTGGAATTGCCTGTGTCTTCTTTGAATTTCTAATTGATTGTTTCTACACCTACTGCCAAACATGTTAGTACTTCTAACGTTTGTCTAAATTGTCCTGTTACTATCAAAAATCGAGTCTTTTCTGTTGATTTAATTTGTTTGCCTCTTACCGATATTGATATAATCTTAGGAATGGATTGGTTATCTTCTAACCATATTCTGTTAGATTGTTCTAAAAAGACCATAGTATTTCCTGAGGATGAGATTTCTGGATTTTTGACTGCCAATCAAGTCGAATCTTTATTGAGGGATAAAGCACGAGGATACATGTTGTTATCTTCTTTGGAAGTCAAGAGTGAAAAAGATGTGAATGCTATTCCTGTTGTAAATGAGTTTCTTGAAGTTTTCTCTGATGATATACCTGGACTACCACCAGAAAGAGAGATAGAGTTTTCTATCGATCTTGTACCAGGAGCGGGTCCAATTTCGATTGCACCGTATCGGATGTCACCATCTGAGTTAGTAGAGCTGAAGAAGCAATTGGAGGAACTGTTGGAAAAACAATTTGTGCGACCTAGTGTTTCACCTTGGGGAGCTCCAGTGCTGCTAGTCAAAAAGAAGGATGGATCTTCGTGCTTGTGTGTGGATTATCGCCAGTTGAACAAAGTCACAATCAAGAACAAATATCATCTTCCAAGGATTGATGATTTGATGGACCAGATGAAAGGAGCAGTTGTTTTCTCTAAGATAGATTTACGATCGGGTTATCATCAAATTCGTGTCCAGGTAGAGGACATACCTAAGATAGCTTTTCGAACGCGTTACAGTCATTATGAGTATCTTGTAATGCCGTTTGGAGTGACGAATGCTCCTACTATATTCATGGATTACATGAATAGGATTTTTCATTCGTATCTAGACAGATTTGTTGTCGTTTTCATTAATGACATTCTGATCTATTCTCATAATCAAGAAGAGCATGCTGAACATCTCAGTATAGTTCTTCAAATTTTAAAGGAGAAGAAGTTGTACGCAAAGTTGTCTAAATGTGAATTTTGGTTGGACGAGGTTCAATTTTTGGGTCATGTGATTTCTAAAGATAGAATTGTAATGGATCCAGCAAAGGTGGAGACGGTTCTTCAGTGGGAAAGGCCAACTACAGTGACTGAGATCCGAAGTTTTGTTGGATTAGTCGGATATTGTCGAAGATTTATTGAAGGTTTTTCCAAGATAGCCGGACCTCTTACACAACTTACCAGGAAGAATCAAGCGTTTGTCTGGACAGAAAAATGTGAGGAAAGTTTTCAAGAACTAAAGAAAAAGTTGACTACTGCATTAGTGCTGATTCTACTAGATCCGAACGAGTCTTTTGAAGTATATTGTGATGCTTCATATTAAGGGTTAGGATGTGTTTTAATGCAAAATAGAAAAGTAGTAGCATATGCTTCAAGATAACTAAAGGTACATGATAGGAATTATCCAGCTCATGATTTGGAATTGGCTGTTGTTGTCTTTGCATTGAAAATTTGGAGACATTTTCTATATGGAGCTATGTTCAACGTCTTCAGTGATCATAAAAGTCTAAAGTATTTGTTTGATCAGAAGGAGTTGAACATGAGGCAGAGAAGGTGGTTAGAATTCTTGAAGGATTATGATTTTCAACTTCAATATCACCCTGGAAAAGCTAATGTTGTGGCAGATGCTTTGAGTAGGAAGATGCTCAATGTTTTTGCTATAATGATTAAAGAGGAACAACTGATTGAGCAGTTCAGAGATTTGGGGTTGTTGGTAGAATTAGCTCCTGGAAGGATGCGTTTGTATAAGGTCACTATTCTGAATGATATGTTTGAGGAAATTAGAGAAAAGCAATATAATGATGAATTTTTACAAGAAGAAAGAGAACGGTTGAAGCATGGTGGAGTTGCAACGGTTGAGGAAGGATCTGATGGGATTCTAAAGTTTAAAGGCAGAATCTGTATACCTAATAATCCTGATCTTAGAAAGATGATTGTAGATGAAGCTCATACCAGGAGGTTGAGTATACATCCAAGAATGACCAAAATGTACCACGATCTGAAGCGATTATTTTGGTGGCATGGAATGAAGAAAGATGTTGCTGAACATATGTCGTCTTGTCTCGTGTGTCAGAAAGTGAAGGTTGAACATCAAAGGTCAACGGGTATGCTACAACCTCTAACTATTCTAGAATGGAAATGAGATAGTATAGCAATAAATTTTGTTACGGGTTTGCCAAAGACCAGAAAAGGATATGATTCTATATGGGTCATTGTTGATAGGCTTACGAAGTCAGCTCATTTCTTGCTAATCAATATCAGGTATTCATTAGAAAAGTTGACCCAGGTGTACATTGGTGAAATCGTAAGACTTCATGGTGTATCCACTAGTATTATTTCTGATAGGGATCCAAGATTATGCAAGGTTTTAGCGAAGCCTACAAGAAACTATGGGGACTAAAATTCATCTGAGTTCTGCCTATCATCCGCAGACGGATGGTCAAATGAAAAGGATGATACAATCACTGGAAGACCTATTAAGGGCTTGTGTGTTAGAACAAAAAAGGAGTTGGGATGAATTTTTGCCTTTGGTAGAATTCACCTACAACAACAGTTTTCACTCAAGTATAGGGATGGCACCCTATGAAGCGCTCTACGGACGACGATGCCGAACACCTTTGTGTTGGTATCAGGATGGTGAAAGTATGATCATTGGACCTGAGATGATACAACAAACAATTGAGAAGGTGAAGATGATCCAAGAGAAAATGAAGGCGACTCAAAGTAGACAGAAAAACTATGCTGATAAAAGAAGAAGACCTCTTGAATTTGAAGAAGGTGAAAATGTGTTTTTACGAGTTACACCTACGACTGGAGTTGGAAGGGTTATAAAATCCAGAAAACTCACTCCTAAGTTTATTGGACCTTATCAAATTCTTCGTCGGATAGGTCCAGTTGCATACCACATTGCTTTGCCACCTTTTCTTTCTAATTTGCACAATGTTTTCCACGTAGCTCAATTAAGAAAGTACATTCCCGATCCAACTCATGTTATTCAGCCCGATGAGGTACAATTGAAAGAAAATTTGACGTATGAGACACTTCCTGTTAAGATTGAAGACAGGAGGATGAAGCAGCTTAGAGGGAAGGATATTCCATTAGTAAAAGTGATCTAGAATGAAACAACAGGGAATGCTACATGGGAGCTAGAAGACAAAATGAAGGAACAATATCCTCAATTGTTCTGAGGTATAGTAAATTTCAAGGGCGAATTTTTTTTTTAGTAGGGGAGACTTGTAACATCCCGATTTTTGTTTTTTTGCATAAATATTAATTTTATAATTTTGTGATTTTTGAGAATTTTTCTGAGATTAAAAATATTTTAGTAATATTTTGGGTCGTTTGTGGGCCCACGGTGGGTCCGAAAACACTAAAAATTTTTATTGGCCAAAAAATTTTGTACTGTTGATGCGGGGTCGGGGGATCTTACTAAACCCGAAATCAGATACAGTATCAAAAATTTTCTTATACTGTGAATTTATTATTCGCTGTACAATAATTACTGGTTTGTGATCAGTAATTTTTATTCTGTGAGTAATAATTTCTTGTAGCTATAGCTAGGTGATAGCCATGTGCTACTAGTATGAAGAAGTCAAAATTAGTGGTAAGGACCATTTATGACTGTTGGATGTGGATTTAATCAACAGTGGAGATTTGGTCTTATAAAATGACTAGGACCATTTATGACCCTTGGATGTAAAGTATGAAGGAGTGATCTTGACCCTTAATTTTGGAGATACATTTAATGGTTAGGATTTCAAGGAGGAAAGATCTAATGGCCTAGATTAAGTCTTCTATCTAGAGACTATAATTAGAATCTATATTAATCCTAACCATTGATCTAATCAATGGCTAAGAATGCCCACAATGGTGGCTAGTGAGATTGGTCACATTTTGAGAATGCAAGAAGGGGGACAGTTTTGTGAAGGCTTGGGAGCTTAGTAAAGTTTGAAGACACTAATTATTAGTCATCTTGATCATTCTTGATCATTTCCTAAAGCAAAGCTCTTCAAACTTTTCTCTCCATTTCTCTCCAAGCAAGCTCACGGCCAAGCACCCAAAGACAACCATCCAAGCTTCTAAAATTTCATCTAACCTTATTTTCTACACCTAAACATCATTCTAAGACACTTCTATGTTGAAGACTTAAGTAAAATCTTTCATCTTCTACCATTTCTACAAGTTAGGGTTCTTGAAATTTCAAGGTAAAAGTTCTTCTTCTTTCTTTCTAAGTTGGTTTTTGAGTTTCTAAACCATGATTGTTCCATGGTTTCTCTTCTTCAAGCTTTGTTTGTGACTTTGGTTGGTTTAAGTTTGTTAGGGTTTTCATTGGGAGCCACACAAAATCCATAGAAGACCAAGCAAGAAGGAGTTTTGTCTTCCTTAAGGTAAGAGGGAGATTACCCTCATCAACCATATGTTGGTGGTGAGGAGATGACCTTGCTTGTGGTGAAAGATCCATAAGGATTTATTTACTTGTATGATTTAAGCTTACTTTATTTATGGTTGGTTTTATTTTTAAGCTTTGATTATATGCTTGTTTAGTAGATTATATGCTTATATGTTTGTTTATAAGCTTATGGTAGCATGATGAATGTTGTGTAAAGTAGAATATGAGTTGTATGATGAGGAAAATTGCATGAAGGTTCCAAAGAACCTAGGGGAGGCTCACAGTTTTGACTACTACAAAGGGAACAAGATGATTCAAATTAATTCCTAAGTTATGGATTAATGATCTTAAGGATAAAAATTGGATTAAAGGTTTTGGTAAAGGATTTTGATGATGGAAAATGGTTTTGTAAAGGATTTTAGTAATGAAAAATGATTAAATATGAATAGAAACCCTAAACCTAATTTTCGGCCAACACACCAAAGTGTGTAATTTTAAACCCTAAATTATTTTACCTAGTGTGGACTTCGATAATTAGTTACAAGAATTGGAATTAAGGAATTTTTAGTGGGAAAAGGAAAAATAGATTGAAGGGTAGGAATTAAATTAGTATGTAAGCTATATTATTTAAGTAAATCAAAAAAATCAAATTTTTGGAAAGAACCATAGAAAATAATATGTAAAGAATTTTTAGAAAGAAAATATTTTTCAGAAGAAATATATATATATATATATATATATATATATATATATATATATATATATATATATATTTTATATAAGGATTTTATAAAATAAATTTAGAAAGTTGAGAAAAATATTTTACGTAAGTGAAAAATGCTAGAAAACCATTACGCGATTACTATTTTTAAGCTACGTGATTGATTTTTATGTTACGCGATTGAGAAAATGATTTTAAATTTTTACGCGATTGAGAAAACATTTAAAAACCTCTACGCAATTTAAAAACATTTGAAAATATTTACGCAATTTAGGAAACGTTTGAAATTATTTATGTGATTAAGAAAACGTTTAAAAATATTTATGTAATTTAAAAACATTGGAAATTAATTACGCGTTTGCGAAAATGTTGAAAAATATTACGTAATTTGAAAATGTAAGAAAAATGTTATGCTGTTTCAAAAATGCGGTAAAATGTTTACGCAATTAGAAATTACAGTAGTTGGCTGTCGGGCTGTCGTGGTGGGCCCCGTTATATTGAAAAGTGATACTGTCGAGAAATGACGCGTATTTGTGAAATACCATAAAATAATGGTTGTATGTATTTTTGAATCATACATCATATATGAAAAAGCATGTCAAGTAAGGCAATTGGCCTAGGAGATGGAAATTACACCTTTGTGCGGGTGAGAATTGCGTAGTTACGATCTTTAGTGATCTTGGAGACGTCAGGATGTGGAATGTCACATGTAGCCAGTAGCTAGCACCACTGCATCGTGGTATCCTTTGCAAACACACCAGCGATCTTGACGGAGTTACTACTCTTTTCGTGATATGGTTGAGAGTGTCTTGTATTAGTCATGTTGCGCACCATGATATGATAAATGGCACATGATTTAAGGCTAATGGTATACAGACATGTACTCCTTATCATTCTCTCCGAAATTGTGTTTAGCTCCATGGAGTAGGAAATAGGTCGTTGTACACATGCATAATGAGTCAGCATATTGGTGTGACAATTGTGCCTATTTATATGTTTTCTATGATATGATATGATATGACTATATGTGATATATATTATACCGGTATCTTTTATTGTCATTTTCTATACTGCCTCAATGGTATTGATGAAAAGGGATCTCACCTCTTTATTATATTGTATTTGTGTATTGTATATATTTGATGAAGACCGAGGAGGCGAGGAGGCTGATAAGTCGTTTTACTATCAGTAGATCTTTTTCTGTATTTATCTAATATGGCGGCGAGGCGCCAAATTTTAGGGTTTGTCACGGTTAAATTCCACGGTGGGATTGATGCGTGGCGGGTTAACTTAGACAGGGAAAGGTTTGTGTATACCGGGGATCTGACTCTGACTTTAAGTGGTACTAGGGATGGTACTCCTGTCATGACACAACATATGTCTGTTCGTTTAGAGTTCTAAATGCCTATACGTGAGCTGTGGAGTAGGAACACCTGCACTCCACATGAGGACTCCATGATGTCTACTGCCAGGACACCAACTAGGCATGTGCTGTATTCGCTAGGTTTCTTTGATGACAACACCAAGGAGGAGGAGGAGGAGGATCCCAATGAGAGCCTAAACCTGTAGTTTGTTGGGGTTTTAGTTTAGTATTTTTATTTTGGTGTGTACTGTATATATAACTTTTGGGGGGTATAATTATGTAAATTATTTGTGAACAAGGTTTGTAATATGTAAAATATGGTATGTTAGTTTTAATTACGTCACGTTTAATGTTTTTATTTATTATTAGTTATTCCGCAAACGAAATTTTAAAATTAGTGTTTTTACAAGATTAATTCTTTTACAACTTATGTAAGTTATATTAGAATTAGTCTTAAATGTGACATCCTACGGTGGGTGTTATATAAACTGCTTAGTTAATGAAAATAAATGTGAATGATTCGTTTCTATGTCACAAATGTGTTGAAGATTGTGTGGTTAAAATTTGAGGTGAATCGGAGTTAGTTTGGTATTTTTAAGCATAATGATTGTGTGTTTTAATGCCGAATTGACTACCAGCAGATATAGAAAAATGTGAAAATGGTGAAAACAGATTTTTAATGAATCATTGGATTTATTTTAAGTCTATTGGAATATAAAGAACTGGATTTGGTGAAATTTGAGTGTTCTTAACAGTTTGAGGTTTTAGTACTTATCTAAGAGAAGCCAAATTTGACTTCTCTTTATAAGTGATTCACAATAGAGAGAAAGGGAAAGCATGAAACAAAAGAAAGAAAAGAGAAAAAAGAAAGGAAAGGGGAAGAAGAGAAAAAGGAAAAAAAGAAGAACTAAAGGAGAAAGAAGAATGAGCAAGTGGAGCAAGGGGGAATCTAAGAGTTTGGATCCATCCTTAGCTTCATCTTCAAGACCTTGAGGTAGGGGGAACCTTGTTTTGCTCATCATTTTATTCTTTTCATCTTTTTTGTAACATCCCGAAAATTTCTTGTTTTCTATTATATATGCTTTTTTATAATATTTATGATTTTTGTGAATTTTTGTGAATTATTTGGGTGTTTTTGAATATTTTATCATATTTCTCGATTTGCGTACACATTAAACAAGGCCGAAAAAATAAAATATTTTTCTGAGGCTTGTAACACTCGTGAAAACATGATAGACTTGTATATGGTTACAGAGGTAGCTTAATACTTGATTATCGTGTCTGTTAAGTTTTATGACTTTCTGAGCACGTTTAGGCATTTTGCTATAACGCTGTGTGTGAAAAATTGTTGTTTTTAGGTCCAGAAATGGCTTAAACTGCTTAGTTAATGGAAATAAATGTAGAGATTTTATTTCTAGGTCACAAATGTATAAATTGTGTTACAGTTAAAATTTGAGGTTAATCGGAGTTAGTTTGATATTTTTAAGCATACTGGTTGTGTGTTTTAATACTAGATTGACTACCAACAGATATGAAAAAATATGGAAATGGTGAAACAAGACTTTTCATGAATCTTATGATTCATTTTAAGCTTGTTGGAAGTTAGAAATCTGGATTTGGAGGAATCTAGGTGTTCTTAGCAAATGAAGTTAACACTACAAAATATCTAGGAAAGATATTTCCCACGGCTAAGAGCCTTTTGGCTGGCCTCTTTGGTTTGTTTTCTATTATTTTCTCTCTTTCTCATCTCTTCACACAGCTGCAAGCAGGAAAAAAACAAAGGAAAATGGAAACAAGGAGAAAAAGGAGGAGAACCAAGCCACCAAGGAGAGGAGGAAAGAAAGGAAAGATTGGAGGTGTTAAGTGACTTCAATTTCTTACTTTTGAGGTAGGGGGAAAGTTTATTTTACTACTTAACTTCATCTTCTTCATTGGGTTTATGGGGACTTGATGGGAGATATGGGTTTTGAAGTGTGAGAATAATATTTATGTCAGTAAATGCATGAATCTTGTTAGAAAGCTAGAGAATAGCATGTTTTTGGTTTGATGGAAGCAAGAAGTTGGATTTCCAGCCTTTGTACACCTTAAATTCCATTTGAGATGAGATTTGCAGTTTTAGGTTTTGAGTTGGATGATTATCCATGATCCATGGTTTGAGTGAAATCAAAGTGGAATAAGAGTTATTATGTGTAGTTGAACCTTGTGGAAGGTTGTAAATCACTTGAATGTGAAGTTTGAGTGATTGGAGGATGGGTAAGTTCTAATGGAATAGTACCCGGATCTACAGAATTCAACAGATTTCATTCTGGGCAGCCAGCGCTTGAGCGCTGGGATTTGGGCGCCTGAGCGCCCACTGTCCAGAAGGGAATTGCGTGATGCAATGTACCCAATGCCTGGGCACTGGGATTCGAGCGCCTAAGCGCGTGTGTAGCGCTTGAGCGCCAGGAAGTGAGCACCTGAGCGCTGAAGCAAGGGAAAATATGGGCTAGTTTTACCGAGTTAGCGCTTAAGCGCTGGATGATTGAGTGCCCAAGCTCTCAGATCAGGATTCACCAAGAATCTTATTTTGTGAAACTAGAGTTTCTAATTATTGTAGTTTCTTCTTTTGTACTTCTTAATGAGTATTGAGGCTCTAATAGGAGTATTTAATGAAGTGAAAACATGATAAATCAAAGTGATTGATAAGGCTAATTATGTGAGGTAATTAGGCACGGATATACATATGTATATTGTGAAATGTGATTTAAGAAAGTGAGTTTCCATAAGTGTTGGAATCACTCATGTTTACTCTTTTGAGAGTGTTGAATTACTTTTGAGAGTATTTGGACGAAATGTGTTGCAAAATGAACTTGATGTGCATATAAATCAATTATGGGGCTAATTATGTGAAGTAATTAGTAATTGTTTTGCATGATATGATTGTGAACCATAGTTGAGGTGAATGGTATACTCTTTATGTTTGTTGTGTTGATAAAGATGGATTTCCTTATGGTTCCGAGGATGGACTTCCTCTCTATTTCTGAAGACCGTGTAGTTGATGGATTTCACTACTCGGAGTGTTGTTTTCTGGATGGACTTCCAGTGCTTGTCCAAGGTTATGGATGTGACTTCTATTACTTTGTTCAGGACTCATGCATTCATGGCATTACCATGGATTTGGTATCATACATTATCCATTTCATACTTAAGATATTGCATAGACATACACACTTGACATAATTTGGCATAACATGACAATTGTATGGGCGGTTGTCGTCATTCATTCAAACTCATAACATGCAATTGTATGGGCAGTTGCGTACTTCTAAGATAGGAGTGTTATTATGCTTCTGTGATTGAAGTGTTAACTTAATGGTTGTATAATTTTTATGATTGTATAAACTGCTGGTTTTGAAATCTACTGAGATGTGATTTCTCACCCCGATTGTGTTGCCTTGTAAATCCAGGTGCAAGTTCTTCTAAAGGGACGAAGGAGTTATATGAAGACTAGTATAGTGTAGTTATTATGCTTTTTGAGATAAAGCTTGTGTTATTTATACTTGAATCAGTATGTAAAAGCTTATGTATTAAAATATGTCTCCTAAGACAATGATGTATATATAACTTTTAGTTAATCATGGCTCTCTATAAAAGTTTGCATGATTTTTATGGATTAGAATTGTGGTTTAAGGATTGAAAGTGACATAGCTAGAATTGATTATCCTTATGTTTGTAAGATATTGGGATATAAATTTTGGGATGTTACAAGGCCGAAAAGCTTTGGGTTGTGGAAGCGGTACCGAGGGATCTTACTAAACCCGAGGCTGGACATAGTTTACGAAATTTTCATTTTTCGAGATTTTATCTGATAAATAAAATCACGGTACGTTTTATTATCCATTGGCCGATGGATACTGGTTTTGTTAACTATAACCTTTGTCCATTGGATAATAGCCTTTAGTAGAGTACTAGTCATCTTTTCTAGAGTGTTCTCTTTATGTGACATCACCTATGTGACATCACACAAGTGACATCATCTTTGACTTTCCCAAAAGGTGAAACTAAGCTTCCTCAACAAGCTTTACATGAGACTTTTTGCAAAACCCTCTTTTCTCTCTCTTTGGGAAGGCCCCACGGTTTTGGGGGGAAGGAAAAGATGACAAGGTTATCATTTTTTTACTTAAGCCTTCATTTTCACCTTTTCAATTCAAAAGTTTCACTTTTCTCTCTCACTTTTTCTCTTCTCTTTTTTTCTCTCCATGCTCCACGTCCAAGCACCTCATTGCCATCCTCCATGTTTGTTTGTTCAAATCAATCCTTGTTCTTGAATCTACTCATAATTTGGGAGCTTTTCTTTGTTGTGATCACCATCTAGTTCTCTCATCTTCATCATTTTCTTTCAAGCCCTAACTTGAAACTCTTAAGGTAAGATTCTTGATCTTTATTTTTTATTTCCTCTTTTTCATGTTCAAGGCCATCATCTTAATCATTGGTCTTCTCTTTTCAAGCTTTAGGTATTAATCTTATGAGTTTGAAACTTCTAGGGTATGGTTGGAGGTGTTGGACGAAAATTCCAAGAGGCATCAATGAGCTTTCTTTTCTTGCCATCTCTTTAGGCAAGAGAGAGATTAACTTCATCAATCTATCATAGTGGTGAGGAACAACTTTGTATGTTGTGAGTGGGAAATCCATGTGAGGATTTACCCACTTAATTGTATGTTTTTTTGGTGATTTGTGTTTATTTGCCTTATATAATTTTATTGCTTGATATTGTACATGAGTTTGCTATTATGTGAAATTGAATAATGAAGATGCTTTGGATGCTTGGAATCATGTATGAAAGGCAAGGGCTTTTTACCCTTTTGATTATGGCTCACGGCCAAGTGACCAAATTTAAGGTGTCAAAGATAAAATCTTTGTAATAATTTGGGGTTTAAGAAATTAAGTGATAAGTAATTGATAAATAGATGAAAATTATGGGTTTTCTAGACCTTTAGGGTTCACGGCCATATAAGGCATCCAAGACAAGATGTAACACCCTCCATAGGGCATCACATTTTTGACTAAAAACTTAAAACTTGAAAAATCATTTCATAAAAGATTTGAGTTCTAAAATATAGATTTTAAAATTTCTTTTTGCGGAAACATAAACTTACCGAAGTATGAGTAATATAGAAAATAAACTGAAAAGATTATTACACAACTTTATTTATACCACATAATATCCAATAAAGAAATAAAACATATAACTTACAGACTCAGAGAAACAGTAGCAAAACCCAATGACGGGTACTACTAATAGCACGGTAACAACACTAACGAGAAAAACCCAATATACATGTTCCATTTCTCCACCAAACTACATCTTGTTGAAACTGAGAAGATCACTCTTCGACGTCATCTGTAACACCCTCCCTAGGGTATCACATGTCTGACTCCTGACTCATAATCAAAAAGAAGTTCGCACAAGGTTTGAGTTATAAAAGATGGGTTTTAAAATTTCTTTCTTACTAAAACATAAACTCATTGAAATACATAAGTATTACTGAAAATATATTTAAACTGATTAATATACAATATTGACACCAATTAATATTTAACAATTTAAAGAGAAATATAAAACTAACAAACTCTTTTTTTTTAACAGTAACAAACCCTATGACGGGTCCTACTTAATAGCACGGTATAACACTAACGATAAAACTTAACATACTCATTCCTTCTCTTGTATCCAACTTGATGCATCAGAACTCTACTCCTTGTCTACCCAGCACATCATCGAACCTGGGACAGCCACTCTTCAATGTTGTCAGCGATCTCAAAGTATCTACCACCCGTTATGTCTAAGACAACTCGTTCCTTCTACTGTATAATTTTAACAATACAGACACAGTAAGACCACATAGCAAAGAGGTGAGATCACCTACACCAATACCAACATGGCAGCACAGAGATAACACAAACAGTAATATCATACAAGGATATTATACCAGACTTTCAATAATATATTCAATATTAATCAACTATCATCATCCAATCATATATCAATCCAAACATTGTTCAATATACACAACAATATTGTCAACATCATTTATCATCATCATCATCATCCAGTATTATTCAATAGTTCAGTTATTCCTTGATTTATATATCACACTGATATAACTGTACTCATATAATGCATGTGTATTTAGACTCAATGTTCCTACTCCATGGAGCTAAAACTCAGGTCAGAGAAATGATCGAAAAGATCTGTCAGTACCAAGTGCCTCAGACCACGTGCTATAATTCTCATTTTGCACATCTAGCACATACATGACAGTCTTTATCAGATCTTGATTAAGAATAGTGTCTCGATCAGGATCATCGATGTGCCGCATCGGTCTAACCCACGGTTACAGTAGAGCTACTCACTGCCCACTGTAGGCAACTCGCACCCTGATGCCCCCAAGGTCAACCAGTGACTTACACTACGCATATCGCACCCACTCAAGAGGTGTACGTTTCTCCTAGGTAATTAGCCATATCCAGTCCATCAAACTTTTCCAATGCATGTGTAATGCACCAAATACCAAATCATAGATAGAATACCAATCACAGGTTTAACTCATAATTTTTCAAAATATATTTTATACAATGCACTAATATCTCAGTGCAAGTCTAACCACAAGGGCCATACTTTTCAATTTCATTTGTTCAATTTAAACCATATGCTTCAACGTATATTTCTCCAATACGTAGAGTGCCCCAAATACCAAATACAGGCATCTCTTTCCAATGCATATAAAATGCATCAAAAGCCAATCGTAGGCAAAACTCGTCATTTTCTCACACAGTGTTCATACACTATTTTTGGCAGTAATCATCATGTTATCATGTTTTTACAGTCATAAAACACTTTTACCGTATTTTCACAATCGCATAACATTTCTGTTACGTTTTCACAATTCAAAAACGTTTTTGTTATATTTTCACAATACCATAACACTTCTTTTACATTTTCACAATATCGTAACACTTTTGTTACGTTTTTAAAATTCCAAAACATTTTTATTACGTTTTCACAATACCATAACACTACTGTTACGTTTACAAAATTTCGTAACATTTCTGTTATGTTTTTAAAATGCTGCAACTCTTCTGTTGCACTTTTAAATCACATAATAATTTTTTTTCAACGTTTTTCTCAATTGCGTAAAAATATATGTTTCTCAAATCGTATAGTATTTTTTCACTGTTTCAAAATCGCGTATCTTAAAAATCATTCTTTTAAGTCGCATAAATCATTTTCCATCATTATCAAAATATTTAAAACACTTTCTAAATCTCATAGCAATTTCTCGCCATTTTCACAATCGCGTAAAAATATTCCATTACTTTTCAATCATGTAGTGATTTTTCAACAATAGTTCAAATCACGTAAAATATTAAAACGTAATTCAAATCGCGTAGAAATCTTTTAAAGTATTCCGAATTGCGTAGAAATATTTTACTGTATTTCAAATTATTTTTAAGCTACGTAAAATATTTTTCAACATTTTACAATCACGTAAAATATTCCCCAATATTCCAAACATTATTTTGGACTTAAACAAATCAATATCATTTTCAACGCATTTTTCAAATTGCGTAACTTAAAAATCACGTTTTTAAGATACGTAAAACATTTTTCATCACAATTTCATTACAGAAAATATTTCTTAACCTTTAAAAATTCTTTTTCGACTTTTCTCAAAATAATATAACTTTATACTTCATTTAATACTTTTTCTTACTCAAGAAAATCTTTTTCCACGATTGTATACTCAAGAAATCATTTTCCAAATATAACCCACAAAATCACTTTTCATTGATATAAATCAATGTTTCAAACTTTAAGAATTTCCTAACGTACTTCAAAACTCAAAAATCAGTTATACGTTAGTAAATTTTCAAAACACCATTATATTCTTCATTTTTTCCAAATCATTTCCAAACACATCCTTCTTCAAAATAAATTGAAGTTCGAAAACATTTTCGTTTAAAAAAACTTGATTTCTCAAGTGATAAACGCTCTAATTCCCTTTCCAAATTCTTGTGTGAAAATCATTTCGTTATAAAATCAAGGTATCCGGAAGTCTTCAAAAACCGTGAACGTGTTCATTGAAAACTATCAAATCTTTCGAGTGACAAAACACTTCGTTTTATAAAATATCACTTTGTTCCATAAAAATTTAGGCATAACCAATTTTTCAAAACCGTAGGGTATTTGGCCATCGAAACCACCAAACATTTTTCCTTCTAACTTAATTATTTATCATTTCTGTTTTCACCAAACAAAACCATTAAAATCTTTGTTTTCAAAACCGCAAGACATATGGTTATAAAACCAAACCCATTTGTTCAAATTCATTTTTACTTTCTTTGTAAATCCTTTTTCACTTTCTTTGCAAATCCTTTTTCACTTTCTTTGCAAATCTTTAAAATCAACGTTTGCCCGTTTCGTTTTTTGAAATCAAGTTTAATAAACACTTAGAAACTTTTTGCACAAAATAAATCAATAAAAATCCCTTCAAAACCGTGTTCTTGTTCTTCTTGAAAAACAAACCCTTTGTTTATTTTCCATATTCTTCAAATCATCCATTTTCATCATTCATGAAAATATTAATTTGTGACACCTATCTTGAGGTGTCTTGGCCAAAATTCACCATTTTCAAGGGACCCAAAAATTTATTCCCTTATTCTTGAAAAATTTTAACATAAACTCTAATCATGAATGTCAAAACTGTGACCACTCCTCCTTGGCCATTGGAGCCAAAAATTGATTTCCTTTCCATCATCACATCATGGCATACACATACATATTTCATCATAAATACTATAAGCATGCCATATACTTATCATACATATTTTAAGCATACTATCAAAGCTATAAAATCATGCAAAGCATATCAAGCATAGACAAATAATTAAAACACATAAACAACCACAAATAAATTACAAGACCATGGATATGAATCCTCACATGGATTCACCATCCACCAAATATAAAACCATCTCTCACCACCATACTTGGTTGGTGAGGTGGATCTCTCTCTTACCTCTTGAAGATCCTCAAAAGCTCTTTGTTTTGCTTCATTTTCCAAGTCCTTCACCAGCAAAGGTTTCTTAAATACAAAACAAAACATATATTTATTAGTAAATCAAGCTTGAACAAGAAGAACCATGGATCAAACATGGCTTAGAACATGAAAAAGAAGAGAAGAAATGAAGTTTTCTTACACTTCACCATAAATACTCCATCACATGGATCTTGAAGAAAGTCCATGAAGATGAATGATTTAGAGGAAATCTTCAACATGAAAGTTGTTTAGAATATCATGTAGATTCAAGATCTATGGTTGGATGAAATTAAAAGAGATTGGAGGGTGGGTTTAGGTGTCTTGGCCGAAACTTAGAGGAGAAGAGTGGAGAGAAAATATTTGATGAAGTCTTGGCTTTTTGGAGGAGACAAAGATGAATTATGATAGCAAATGCATGAAATGATTTTGGCTCCCTTTTTCCTAACATTGCCGTGGAGAGTGAGTGAGAAATGAGTGAATAATTAGAGTGTTAGTTAAAGACACCAGATAATTGGAGAGTTTCCAAGTGATAGTAACAAACTTGGACCATTGGATCTTCTTCGTCCTTTAATCTTAGCCATTTCGATAAAGCTACTAAATGGATGGTCAAGATCTCTCCTTCCATGTTGCCATCGAAGGGTCACAATTGAAGTCCAAGAAATTATATAAGACCAAATTTCAACCATAGATTAAATCAATGGTTAAGATTAAATCTTGAAAGTCCAAGCAATTATTTGAAGCATTCTAAGCCATTGATGAATTCAATGGTTCGGATTAAGGCAGACTTTAGGTATAGCTTTAGATAGAAGACTTAATTTAGGCCATTGGATCTTTCTTCTTTAAATCCTAGCCTTAGATGTGTCTCCAAAATGAAGGGTTAAGATTACTCCTTCAAACTTTACATCTAAGGGTCATAAATGGTCTTTGTCACTTTTTAAGACTAAATCTCCACCATAGATTAAATTAACATCCAATGATCATAAATGATTCTTATTACTTTACAAGACCAAATCTCCACCCTTGATCAAATTTATATCCAATGGTTACAAATTATCATAGCCACTTTATATGACCAATTCTACACCGTTGATTAAATTGATGGTTGATTTCAAAGTCTTAAATATTAGACTTGCTTCCTATTGGTCCATAAAAAATTATCATAACTACTAATTGTGGACTTAACAGTATAATATTTATTTTTATCTGCTAAACCCCACAAAAATTATATTTACTGTATTTTTATCATCCGATAAATTAAATACAGTACAAAACACAGTACAAGAAATTTTCTAAAACTATTTTCGGATTCAAGTTTAGTAAGATCCCCTGTCTCCGTCTAAACAGTATAAATTTTTCTATGTATAGAAAAATTTTGACTTTGCGAGACCCACATGGGCCCACGTATGGCCACCTGGGCTCACATACACCCCTGGGCCCACAAACAGTAAAAAATTTCATAATCATCCATAAAAATAACAAAAATTAGAAAATTCACAAATATCAAATCAGATTACATAAAATAGTTAAAACCTAACGGTAAAAATTAAATTACATAAAGTTTTCCCCGACTCGAAAATTTTTATTTTTTTGATACGGAGTAAATCACTCAAAATGATCAAATATGCTGATAGAATAATCAAAATAATTTTACAGTATCTAGAAATTACTAAACAGTAAAATTCTGTTAACTGTCAAAATTACTGGTTAAGAGATATGAAATTTTTAGGGTGTTATACCGTCACCGACCACAGAACATTGCCTCCAAAAGTCTAAGAAACTTGCTTCGCCTACTATACGAATTTAAATAATACAAACACAACAAAACAAGACAGTAAAGAGGTGAGATCCCCTTTCACCAATACCAGTACAACAGCAAAGAATGATACAAATGATAAAGTCATTCTATACACACAGATATCACAAATATAATCATGTTATCAATTTATAAATAATTCCAATAAACATATATTGTAATAAAATAAATAGCAATAATATTACCATAACAGATATAACAATTGATACAATAAACCATATAGTCACATCATGCATAATAATTCACATCAATACATCATACATAATATCTTAACATTGAATATAAATAATCACATTAAGATACAGAACACATATGCAAATATACACAGACTCATTCCTACTCCATGGAGTTAAAACACAGACATCAGAGAGAATGATCCGAAAAGAACTATAAGTACCTCAGGCTGCCCATCCAAGCTATTGCACTGTCTAACGTTGTGTCTATAGCCCACAGTCCAAACATTGTGTAGTAGCATACAGTCCAAACATCGTGTAACTACAGGCATTGTACTAAAATAGTCTCCCCAAAATCTTGATTAAGAATAGTGCATGTTGAGATCACTAGTGTGTTACCAGTTACCACAGCCCAGAGAAGCGACCAACTGTCGACATGTGGAATACTCCGCACACTAATGCCTCAAAGTCCAATTGATGAACCACACTACGCTTATCACACCGACAACACAGTGTAATTCATCTTGTCAATTAATCGCCAATTGTCAACCAAATTGACACAACTCAATGCATGAATAAGAACAATAATTACCAAATTACCTTTAGTCTCAAAATATTCTCATATTTACACAAATGCCCTCATGGCAATAATCTTAAATACAGTACGTTCCCACCTGACGTACGCAAATGCCCTCAATGGCAATAATCTCAAATACAGTACGTTCCCACCTGACGTACCATATTTTCACATGTCCGGGTCCACCACTTTGGCCCGACAGTAAAATTCACTGTTCCATTTAATCGCGTAGAAATTTTATCGCGTTTTCACAATCTCATTGTGTTTACAAACGTTTTTAAATTGTGTAAGTATTTTTCAACATTTTTTTAAAATCGCGCAGTGTTTTTAAATCATTTTCTCAATCGCGTAAGATTTTTAAATCATTTTCTTAATTGTGAAGCTTTAAGATCATTATTTTAAAACCGCGTAAGCTATTTGTAATACTTTTAAACTATGTAGAATATTTTCCATACATTCAAATTTTATATTGAAACTTTCTCTATTATTTGTCCATTTTTAATTAATTTTAGCTACATTTTATCTAGAAAATTCATTAAGTGATATTTTCTACGTTTCTATCAAAAATTTACTTTTCTTAATCATAACTAATAATTACATCTCGAAACTTGCTAACACGTTTCAATACTCAACGAGTGAACTATACGTTAGTATTTTTCAAGTATTTACACCATTGCTTAAATTCACTGATTTAACTCTAAAAATTAAATTACTTTCCATTGTTTATCAAAAATCTATTTAATTAAGTTCTCATTAAATTAATTTCATAAGGCCACAGTTTTAAAATAGTTTTGGATTAAAAACATCATAAGTAGGCATGTTGGCCCAAAATCATTCTATGCATTAAAATCTTATTCAATTGTTTCTCATCATTTAATCTCTTATAAAAATTCTTAATCCAATTTATTATCATTAAAATCATTCTCTTTATATTCCTAAATTTATTAAATTGAGTTCCCCTTTAATAAATTACATAATCTACTCTTAGAAAATAATTTAGATCAAAAGTGTCTTAAATTGGCATGTTGGCTGAAATTCACTATGTTTAAATCATTTTTAATTTATCTTTTACTAATTAAGTTCTTGTGAAAATCATTACTAATTAAATTTATTAATCCTTGCTTTAGAAAATAATAGAGAACATTTTGGTTCTCTTTGGGATAGTGAAAACCGTGAGCTATATGTGTTCTTTGGAACACTCATGCAAATCTTCAACATATTATGCATATCCTACATTAACTATTATGCATCTATGAACACATACTATATATTAAAGCAATCATAAAACATATACTATATATTTTAAGGCTATAGACATGCTTGCACACAAAATCAATCACAAATAGGAAAACTTTAAACAATCAAGTGAATGAATCCTTATGGATTCTTCACCACAAATACATCCATTCCTCACCACCAACACATGGCTGATGAGGGTAATCTCCCTCTTACCTCTTGATGAAACCTCCAAAGCTCCTTGGATGTCCTCTTGTTGTCTCCTTCAAGATGAACTTCAACCACCAAGTGCTTCTTGAAAATCAAAGAAAACATGAAATATTAATATCTAAGGCTTAAATAAGAAAAACCATGGATCAAAATATGGTTTAGATGGAAAGAATGAAATCAATAGTGAAGATTTCATAAACTTCACCTTCAAACTCCAAACCTTGAGCTTGAAGAACAAAGATGAAGGTGGATGATTTAGGAAAAATCTCCAACATGAAAGTTCCTTAGAATTGCATGGAGATTCAAGATCTAAGGTTGTCTAGAATTATTGAAGCTTGGAAGGTGATTTTGTGGGGTTGTCCATGAGCTTCCATAGAGAGGAAAGGTGAGAGTTATGTGTTTGGCTTTGAAAGAACTCCTTGAAAATAGGTGATTTTGATCAAGACTCCAACTACAAAATGTCTTGAAACAAGGTAAGGATCCAAGATATATGGTTGGTGTAAATTATTGAAGAGTGATGGTAGAACTATGGTCTCTTGGCCATGAGCTTGGAGAAGAAAAAGATAGGAGCTTTTGTTTTCATTGCTTGATAGGAAGATGGAAATGAATAAATCTTGAGAAATTCCTAATGTGAAAGTGTCTTGGATCAATGAGAGGATTCAAGAAATGATATTGGTAGGAATTATAGAAGTTTAGAGAGTTGTTCTTGAGTGCTTGGCCGAATCCATGGAGGAGAGAAAATGAGAGAGTTTTGGTTGTTTGTTCTTGGTTCTTTGGAGAAAAGGATGTGTAAGAGAGCAAGTGAGATGAATGGATGAAGGTTGTCTTCCATTTGAGTGCTATGGCCGTGGAGTACAAGGAGAGAAAAGGGGTGAGAGCTTCTTGCCAAAATTGCAAATGAATTAAAGCCCTCCTATTTATAGACTTCATGAAAAAGATGAAGACTTAAGATATTTTTCGGTATATTGTAAGCAATGAACAATAATTACTGCTTATAAAATCAGTGTCTATTGTCCAATGAATAATAAAATATACCTAGATTTTTCTCTTGTTCTAGCTGGGTAGCAACTATTGTTGATCATTTTCTACTGATTGCCCTTGATGAGTCACATAGCGAGTCATCAAAGAGAAGTTTCTAGAACATGTGACTCACTATGATGAGTCAGCATGATGAGTCAGCATAGATATTTCTAGAACAGGTGAGTCAGCATAGCGAGTCATCAGCTGAGTCACTAGCTGAGTCAGCAATGGTGAGTTATAGCACTGATTCAGCATGGTGAGTCGTCAGGGAACCTTTTGGAACATGTGACTCACTGCAGCGAGTCACAGGGTGAGTCAGCGTTTCTACAACCTTCCAGAATGTGGCGAGTCACTATTTTTGGAACATGGCGAGTCATTGCTTTTGAAACATGGCGAGTCACCGCTTCTGGAACATGGCAAGTCACCGCTTCTGGAACATATGAGTCACTAGGCTAGTCACCTAGGTGAGTCACCAAACAATGAGTCATCGTCTAGAACATTCTAGAATGGGTGACTAGGCTTACGTCTAGAATAATCCACTAGATATTTTTCAAGAAAGATATTATCCAATGGATAATAAAACATACCCCGATTTTATTTGTCAGATAAAATCGTAGGGAAACAAAATTTCAAAAACTGTTTCTGGTTTCGGGTTTAGTAAGATCCCCCGGCTCCGAATCAACAGTACAAAGCTTTCTAGCTAATAAAAATTTTTATTTTTCCGGGCCGATGCCCGCATACAGTCCAAAATATCAGAAATATATTAAACATTCAAAATATACCAAAATATCAAAAATATAATATAATATTTAAAATATCTCAAAATATCTAAAATATAATAAAATATTCAAAATATCTTAAAATATCTAAAATATATTAAAATATTCAAAATATCCGAAATATCACAAAAATTCACAAAAATCATAATAATTGTAAAACTCATGAAAATTAAATCAGATTAGTAAAAATAATTAAGGATTGAGAGAAAGAAATAAAATACGAAGGCTTATATGCACAACCCAAAAATAATATTAAAATAATTAAAAATGTAAAAACTCCTAAAAATCATAAAAATTATAAAATTCATAGAAGTCAAATCAGATTACTCAAAATAATTCAAAATCGACCAAAACAAGTAAAATACGAATTCTTGGGGTGTTACACAAGATCTTTGTATGAAGTTGGAGCTTAGATTATTAGGTGATTAGATATTTAATTAGGGACTCATAAAATAGAAAGAGAAAAGAAACAAAGTTTTTATCCTAAAATCAAGAGTGATTTTCGGTCATTGAAGAAAAATAAGTGTGAGTGAGGTTTTAGGAAACCTAAAATATTTATTTTAAGTGAGTTTTATTAAGGACAAAGAGAAGGACTTTTTGAATTAGAGTAATTAGGGTTAGATGAAAAATATTAGAAAATATTCCCTAGAGAAGCTCAATAGGAAAAATGTTGAAGTTGAGGTGTAATTTTTATATTAAACTTGAAAGTTTCAAAATTTAGTTTCAAATGGCAATAGAAGTTTTACCCGATTGAAAAACATTAATAAAACCTTATGAGATAATGACATGTCCGCGATTGAAAATAAATGACAATTTTACTATTGGGCCCACAAGTGGGACCCAGAGTTATTGATGATTGTTTTGGCCAATGGTAGCTTATGGTTATGAAATGCATGACATTGATATATATATATATGTGTGTGTGTGTGTGTGTGTGTGTGTGTGTATGTGTGTGTGTACATTGAGTTATTCATCATACTTTGTGAAAGTCCGGTGGACTTTTTGTTGAGACTTTTTGCTAGAAGATGAATTACACCTTTATGCGAGTGCGAATTGAGTAGTGTGGTTCACTTGTTGAACTTAGAGGCGTCTGGGCGCGAGTATCCTACAATTGGCCAGTTGGTAGCTCCTCTAGGCTGTAGTGACCGAGCAATGCTTTGATGATCTCAACCAGGCACTATGCTATTCATGATCCGGTGATGAATGTCTTGTATGAGCCATGACGCGTACGCAGACTTTGTGATAACACTTTATTGAGGCCGATGATATACAAACATGTATCCCTGATCATTCTCTCCGATGTTGTTTTTAGCTCCATGGAGTAGGGTTTGGTATATTGGGCATATGCATAGTCGGTCGACATATTTATCGACATAAATATATATATATATATATATATATATATATATATATATATATATACATACATATATATATATATATATATATATATATATATATATATATATATATATATATATATATATGTGTGTTTGTGCTTACTGAGTTTCTCTTTCACTGATATTATGATTGCCTCAATTATTGAACTGTTTATCATTTGACTTTAATGTTGCTTATTGTTTTCAGTACTTGAAAGGCGTTGTGTGCCATTCCTGTTTCTTTACTTCCATAACTGGTATTGATGTAGGGGATCTCACTTCTTTATTCTATTATTCTGTTTATGTTTGTGTTTCTTTAAAGACGTGACGAGAACAAGCTAGAGTTTTCTAGTTTCCTTTTGGGTTAGTTTTCTGTTCTTGCTATGGCGTTCAGATGAGGTCTTCTTGGTTATGCTAGGCTAAGGTTTCATGGAGGCATCGATTCATGGCACGTCAACCTGAATACCAAGCGATTTGTTTATGTTGGTGAGGTGACCCTGTATTTTGCAAGGAGTCGTCATGAAGCTACTACCTTCTCTTTTGATGTCGCTGTGTAGCTGGAGTTTTACATGTCGATCCGAGAGTTGTGGGGTGACCGCTCTTATACCCCACAAGAGGACTCGATTATGTCTTCTGCACGAGCCCCTACCGTGAGTCTTTGGCTCCTGTTAGGATCTCTTCTTTTGAGGAGGATCCCGAGGAGGATCTGTCCGAGGGTCCTTCTCAGTAACTTGTGGGGCTTGATATGTTTTGTAGCTTTTAGGGCCTGATGTCTTTTTGTTGTTTTTGGTGGCTGATATGTATAGTCTTTTTGGGCATGTAAAGCTATTGCTTAAGTTTTTACTAAGATCCTTTGATGTATGTAAGTACTTATGGTATGTATCTTTTGGTTTGATGTATGGAATGTTCTTTATATTATTTTTCGCTAAGTTTATGTTTTCTGCATATTAAAAAAAATTAGTAAATTCATATACTTATTTGATAAACAAGTAATTTTTATAAACTGGGTTTTAATTTCTTTTGAATTTTGTTCTTTTAGTGTGATGCCCTTTGAGAAAAGAGGCATTACACCAAGTTTAGTATCAGAACTCTGGTTTGAGTTTTCTTTTGAGTTTGTGGTTAAGTCTGTCTTGTTTGTGCTGTGTGATTCTCTGTGTTTGGTTTCTGAAATGTTACATCTGACTTTCTTTGTGTTTTGTTCAGTCTAACTCTAAAGGAGAGTGATGGCACACGGTAGAGGTGGACACGTTAACATGGGATGTGAGAATGAGAGTATGGCTATAGCAGCTGAGGCGATGTAGAGGATGGCAGATGTCATAGTGCAACAAAACGAGAGGGTTGCCCAACAATAAGAGGCAACAACCAAAGTTCAAAACCTATCAGAATTTCACTGCAACAACCCACCTCAATTCAAAGGAGAGTTCGATCCGGAGAAAGCAAGCCTTTGGATCAAAGAGTTAGAGAAGATATTTTGAGAAATGGGATGTGCTGACGATAGGAAGGTAACTTATGCTATCTTCATGCTTGTTGGAGATGCTGAAGATTAGTGGATTGGAGTGCAATGATTGATGGAAGCTGAGGGAAGAGTGACCACATGGGAAGTCTTTAAGAACAAGTTTATGGAGAAGTACTTTCCAGCTAGTGCGAGGCATGCGAAAGAAATAGAGTTTCTTAGTCTAAAACAAGGGAGCATGTCAATCAATGAGTATGTAGCAAAGTTCGAAAGCTTATCAAAGTTCTCGAGGTATTTCTAGCTACAGCCTAATAAGGAATGGAAGTGCCGAAAGTTCGAAGAAGGATTGAGACATGACTTGAAAAGAGTAGTATTACCATTGGGAATTGAGCAATTCCCAGCCTTGTGGGACAAGTGTCGTAGGATTGAGGAGCTAGACTAATCACGAGACACAAGGAGTCGTAACTTTGGACCTTTTCGGTTCCAAAGAGAGAATAGCAACAATGTTAATCGTTTTCAAAGGAAGCCTTATTCCCGACTGCCAGGGAATCAACATCAACCATAATCACATGGTGGAGGTTTGAGTGGCAATTCTGGTGGCAACCGAGTTAGTCAGACCGTGGCATCTTTTCCAAGATGCTCGAAGTGTGGAAGGGACCCCTTGACCAAGGAGTGTATAATGAAAGGGGTCACTTGCTTCAAATGTGGGAAGCCCGACCATATCTCCAGAGACTGCAATCACGCCAAGGCAAAGCCTTCTGTCGGTAATGTGCGAGCTGCAAGACCTCATGCAGGAGAAAAAGTTTATACTATGAGTGGATCAGAAGCCTCCAAATCTAAAGATTTGATAAAGGGAGATTCTGTCATAGGAGATAATCTTTTATCTGTACTGTATGACTCGGGGGCGACCTATTCTTTTATTGCTTATGACTGTGTGCACCAATTAGGATTACCTATGCCTTCTTTACCTTATAATTTGAGTATTTCTACCCCTATTGCTAAACCTGTTGTTACTACCCAAGTTTGTTTGAACTGTCCTATGACTATTGAAGGTCGAATCTTTTCTGTTGATTTAATCTGTTTACCTCTTTCTCAAATAGACATAATCTTAGGAATGGATTAGTTATCTTTTAACCATATCATGCTGGATTGTTATAGTGAAACCCTAGTTTTCCCTAAGATTGAAATTTCTGGATTTTTGATGGCCAACCAACTTAAAGCTTTCTTGAGAGAGGGAGCTCAGGGATACATGCTATTATCTTCCTTAGAAATCAAGAGTGAGATGGATGTGAATTATATTCCAGTAGTCAATGAGTTTCCTGAAGTCTTTCCTAATGATATACCTGGTTTATCATCGGAGCGGGGGATAGAGTTTACTATCAATCTTGTACCTGGCTCTGGTCTTGTATGCATAGCACCATACGAGATGTCACCATCAGAGTTGGTTGAACTCAAGAAGCAGTTGGTAGAACTTTTGGAAAAGTAGTTTGTCAGGCCTAGTGTATCACCCTGGGGAGCGCCAATATTATTAGTCAAGAAGAAGGATAGAACTTCTCGATTATGTGTAGATTATCGCCAGTTGAACAAGATCACAATCAAGAATAAGTATCTATTCCCGAGGATAGATGATTTGATGGATCAACTGAAGGGAATTGCTGTTTTCTCCAAGATTGATTTGCGTTCTGGCTATCATCATATCTAAGTGAAGGTAGAGGATATTCCCAAAACAGTCTTTCGAATGCGTTACGGGCATTATGAGTATCTTGTGATGACATTTGGAGTGACGAATGCTCCTACAATATTAATGGATTACATGAATTGGATCTTTCGTCCTTACCTAGACATATTTGTTGTTGTCTTTATCGATGACATTCTGATCTATTCTCGAAATTAGGAGGAACATGCTGAACATCTCGGTGTAGTTCTTCAGATTCTGAAGGAGAAGAAGTTGTACGCCAAGTTGTCAAAGTGTGAATTCTGGTTGGAAGAAGTTAAGTTTTTGGGTCATGTGATTTTGAACGAAGGAATTGCAGTGGATCTGTCGAAGGTTGAAATAATTCTTCAATGGGAAAGACCGAAGACCGTGACAAAGATTCGTAGCTTTGTGGGATTAGCAGGTTATTATCGAGGATTCATCGAAGGATTTTCCAAGATAGCGGGACCTCTCACTCAGCTTACAAGAAAGAATCAAGCTTTTCTATGGACCGACGCATGTGAAGAAAGTTTTCAAGAGTTGAAGATGTACCACCCCAAAATTTCCTATTCTACAGTAATGACTAAATTGTACTATTTTGTGATCTCTGTATGCTGTGAATTTATTTTGACTATTCTATGACCGTATTTGATCATTGTGTGTGATTTACTCCGAGTCAGGAAAATAATAATTTTTGGGCCTGAAAAAATCTTTACTGATTTATTCAGAGCTGGGGGATCTTACTAAACTCGAATCCGAGAGATATGTGTCACAATCTTTTAATTTTTAGGATTTACTTGTAAAATAAAATATTCTGTATTTTTATTATACAACAGACAAATACTTACTGACTTATCAGTAGTATGTTCTGTCCATTGGGTGATAATTTCTATAACTATTGTCCATTTGGATAATAGTCTGTAGAGAAAGTAGTAATGACTCATTTTGTGAACCAATTAGAATGTTTGAAGCTTGATAGGAACTAATAGAAAATGTTCAACGAAAATGGCTATATGCTTGATAGGAACCAATTAGAATGTTCAAGCTTGATAGGAACCCCGTTTCGTGGTGTGTGATATTCGAAAGTGCAATATTCAAAACTATTTTTATAATTCACAAAATAATAATGTGTTATTGCCTTGTGTTTATGTATTATTAGAGATGCATGGTGCATGGTTATGGCCTTAGTCTTTATTTTATGTTATTTTGGTTATTTTAAATACGACCTGCGTGTCGTGCCTTTCTCTCTACATTCTGATTGTACATTCTCTTCTCATCTAACTCCCCTCGAATGTAAAAGAGGTTTCTATAATGTAATCTTCATGTGGAGACAAGGAGACGACATCAAGTGAGAACGTTGGTGGGGAGACGTTGGAAAGTGACATTTATTAATGTTACTCTCTTAGAGGCCATAACCATGTCACATTTATTATATGCTTTATATGTATGAGATGCATGGATAATGTTTATGGTATGATTAACAAGTTTAATAAATGGTGAGATCTAACAATAAAATTCCCTCAAAGAAAATATTAAGTCATTATGTGATGCCTTCCAATGCGTGGCACTCGTCAAGACTAATATCGATCAAGTGTAGGTCTAGCCAAAGCGAAGATGGTGCCTTTATCTATATTAGTAAGATGCGATAGGATAATAGTAATATCCAATTGTCAACCATTGGGTTTGACTTAACTAGGCCATTTCAATAGGATTGAAGGCTTAGAGGCATGAAGTTGGGCTTTAGTCCATTAGATGGATTAGAATAAGTGTTATTCACCCAACTATCCAAGAGTTGCATGTGATGTAATTGGAAAGAGTTTCCTACCTAAATAACTGAATTTTGGGCGATACCAAAGATCGACTCAAAACTAGGTGAAATATGGATCTTGGCCCACTAGGAAATCTTCAATGGGATTTTCCAAGTCAATCTTTGAGGGTCATTGATTTGAATAAAATAGTGGGAGACGTATTTAATTAAAAGACCTTGTTAAATATGTTTATAGCATAATACTTATATTTTGCATATTTACGTTGATAGATTACCATGGCAACAAACACATCAAGTAACTTATCATTGCGATCGGTCCTTGAGAAGGACAAGTTATGCAGGACAAATTTCCTAGGCGATGTACGGGAACTTGAGGATTGTCCTCAAGCAAGAAAAAAGTTGTATGTTTTAGAACAACCTATTCTGAACCACTTTTGCTAATGCCCATAGAAGAAAGAGATGCTTATAAGAAGCATCAAGATGATGCCTTGGACATTGGATGTCTAATGCTAGCCACCATGAACTACGAGCTCCAAAAGCAACACGAGAACATGGAAGCCTACGATATGATCGTACACCTCAAAAGCTCTATCAAGAGCGAGGCTAGACATGAGAGATATGAGGTCTCCAAAGCACTCTTTCGGTGAAATGGTGGTAGAAGGAAGCCCCTGTTGGTGCTCATGTACTCAAGATGATTGGGTACATTGAAAACCTTGAGAGACTCGGTTTTCCTATGGGCCAAGAGTTGGCCACGCGACTTAGTCCTGCAATCGTTCCGGAGAGTTTTAGTCAATTTGTCATGAACTACAACATGAATGAAATTGACAAATCACTACAGTGCTAAGCATGTTGAGAAGCTTTGAGCGGAACATAAACAAAGGCAAAGGAAAGGCCATAATGATGGTCCATAAGAATAAGGGCAAGAAACGTGAGAAAAAGCCCGGGACAAGTGGAAGGGTAAGGGCAAGGAAAAGTCCAAGCCTAGTACTTCGGCTTGAAACCGGTGGGTGGAGTGGCTAAGGAAGGTACATGCTTCCAGTCCGCGGTCGATGCCAGGACATTGGAAGAGGAAGCTGTGCCAAGTACCTAGAGGAGCTCAAGAAGAAGAAGAAGGGAAGTGAGACTTCCACTTCGGGTATTTTTGTTATAGAAGTCAATTTATCTACTTACGCATCATGGGTATTAGATCTTGGATGTGGATCTCACATTTGTGTAAATGTGCGGGATCTAAAAAGCGATGAGACCATTGACTAAGGGCGAAGTCGACCTACGAGTGGGAAATGGAGCAAAGGTTCTTTGCACTAGCCGTAGGGACTTATTTATTAGCTTTGCCAATTGGGCTTGTAATTGAATTGGATAATTGTTATTTTGTGCACTGCTATTAGCGGGAATATCATTCTGTTTCTTGTTTGGACAAGAAGGGTTTTACTTTTATAATTAAGAACAAAAGTTGTTCTCTTTATTTGAATGATATTTTCTATGGTAGTGCACATTTGAGTAATGGACTTTATGTCCTTGATCTCGAAACGCCCATTTATAACGTAAATACAAAGAGGTTCAAGTCAAATGATATGAACCCGACTTATCTACGGCATTGTCGTTTGGGCCATATAAATGAGAAACGCATTTCCAAACTCCATAAAGATGGATTCTTGGACTCGTTTGATTACGAATCATATGAGACATGTGAATCTTGTTTATTGGGAAAGATGACTAAGGCCCCATTCTTTGGACAAGGTGAAAGGGCTAGTGATCTTTTGGGCCTCATACATAGTGATGTATGTGGGCCACTAAACACACTAGCTAGAGGCGGTTTTCGGTACTTCATTACATTTCCGATGATTTCGGTAGATATGGATTTGTATATCTTATGAAGCACAAATCAGAATCCTTTGAAAAGTTCAAAGAGTTCAAGAATGAAGTACAAAACCAACTTGGCAAGAGTATTAAAATCCTTCGATCGGATCGAGGAGGTGAATACTTAAGCCAACGTTTGATGATCATCGAAAGAGTGTGGGATAATATCTCAACTCACTCCTCTGGAACACCACAATGGAATGGTGTTTCGAAAGGAGGAACCAGGACCTTGTTGGACATGGTCCGATCTATGATGAGTCATGCGGACCTTCCAGGCTCATGCGGGGACATGCTCATTAACAACGGCTTTCACACTTAGCCGTGTTCCATCTAAGACGGTTCAACGTTCATGACACCATATGAGATGTGGGCGGGAGACGACCCAGTATGTCTTTTATGAAGATTTGGGGTTGCGAAGCTTATGTGAAACGTCAAGTTTCGATAAGCTTGGCCCAAAATCGAGATAAATGCTTCTTTGTGGGGTATCCTAAGGAAACCAAGGGATACTATTTCTATAATCCTACCGAGGGCAAAGTGTTTGTCGCACGGATTGCGGTATTCCTAGAAAAGGAGTTTATCTCCAAAGGAATCGTGGGAGGAAAGTAGAACTTGAAGAAATTCAAAGTTCACAAAGTAGCAACGAACCAATGGTGGAAATAGAAGCAAGCCTCCACAAGTCGTTGTGGAACCACAATCTGCTCTAGTAGCACAAGACCCGCGTAGGTCTAACGGGATACGTCGTCAACCGAGAGAGATATGGATTTCTCATGACTCAACAAGGTGACGTATTACTCATGGATCAAGATGAGCTGTGACTTACCGGGAAGCCATTATTGGCCCGAGAATCGAAAAATGGCTTGAGGCCATGAGATGCGAAATGGAATCCATGTATACCAACCGGTATGGACCTTGGTTGACCCACTGAAGGGATAAAACCCATTGGGTGCAAGTGGGTTTTTAAGAAGAAAACCGACATGGATGGTAATGTGCATACCTTTAAGGCGCGATTGGTGGCTAAAGGTTTCAAGCAAATTCATGGTGTAGACTATGATGAGACTTTTTCCCGGTTGCGATGCTTAAATCATTCGGATCTTGCTTGCTATTAAAGCATACCATGATTATGAAATCGGCAAATGGATGTCAAAGCGCTTTCCTTAATGGAAATCTTCTCGAGGATGTGTACATGACACAACCACGAGGGTTTTGCCACTCCACAGGATGCTACAAAGGTATGCAAGTTGCAACGATCTATTTATGGATTGAAGCAAGCTTCCAAAAGCTGGAATCTTCGTTTTGATGATACAATCAAACGGTTTGGTTTCATCAAAAATGAAGAAGAATCTTGTGTCTACAAGAAAGGTTAGTGGGAGCACAGTTGTCTTTCTAGTATTGTATGTAGATGACATACTACTAATTGGAAATGACATCCCACCCTACGATCATAAAGACTTGGTTAGGGAAGTGCTTTTCTATGAAGGACTTAGGCGAAGCCACCTATGTATTAGGTATCGGGATCTATAGAGATAGGTCGCGAGAGATTGCTTGGCCTAAGTGGAGTACATACATAGACAAAGTGTTAAGACGATTTAACATGCATGAATCCAAGAAAGGACTCTTGCCTATGTCGCATGGTATAAGCCTATCTAAGGCTCAATCCCTTCCACCCGGGATGAGAGGGATCGCATGAGTAAGATTCCATATGCATCGCAATTGGATCTATCATGTATGCCATGTTATGTACTCGACGGATATCTCGTATGCTTTGAGCATGACGGCGGTACGATCGATCCGGTGAGAGTCATTTTGGAGTCTTTGTCAAAAACATCCTTAAGTACTTGAGAAGAACTAAGGATTCGTTTTTGGTATATGGAGCCGAAGAGGAACTAGTAGTAAAGGGTTACACGATGCTAGCTTTCAAACCGATAAGGACGACTCGGATCGCAATCGGGTTTTGTTTATTGCACGAATGGTGGGGTGTGAGTGGAAGAGTTCAAAGCGGGAGACGAGTTGATTGATTCTACCACAGAGGTGAGTATATTCTTGCTCTCAATGCAAAGACAAAGGAGGCCGTTTGGATTAGAAAGTTCATTATTGAGCTTGGTGTAGTTCCTAGCATTGTGGACCCGGTGGACCTCTATTGTGATAATAATGGAGCCATTGCACAAGCTAAGGAGCCCAGATCACACCTGCGATCCAAACATATACTTAGGTGCTTCCATCTCATTCGAGAAATCATTGATAGAGGAGATGTGAAGATATCAGAGTACCAACGAGATGATAACATTTTTGATCCACCGACGAAGCCTCTTGCTGCATGAAAGCATGAGGGTCACACTAGGTCTTTAGGCATTATATCTCAAATATTTTGGAAGAAATATGCACGATTGGCTCTAGTGCAAGTGGGAGATTGTTGGTGTATGCCCTAGTGGCCAATACGTTTTGTTTGTATTTACATACATTATATTATGCTATTTTATATGAGGCATTTCATTTATTATGTTTTTTTTTGTAAACATGATAAAGTCCTTAGAATAGTAAATTTGATACCATAGGACATCAAGTGGATGACTTGATCGTGAGATCTATTGGATAAAACACTATTCTTAAATGTCCCTAGTCAAGTATTATTGTTAATTAGGACAACAATAATGCTTTGAGACTAGTATGTGCGTAAATGATGACCACATCTCACGGGTCATGGATATGAGATATCAAGTCTACACATAGATACATATTAGAGTAATGATGTATTGGACGGACCGCCATGAGAACGCTACGTGGATCGTTACGTGAGTGTCATAAGCAATTCTCATAGTGATAATGGTGTATGTGGTCCTTTGACCTGAAATCACTACGATTCCTACATGAGGAGTTGTGTGTTTTAATGCCATCAAACGTCATCTGTAACAAGATGATTATAAAGTTAGTTATTAGACATACCGCGATACATGTGGAGGGATGTGAGTGACCTAGATGGGATTTGTCCCTCCTACATAACAGAGTGATATCTTCGGGCCCCCTGATTGAGTGAGACTATGAAATGCATGGCCATGCTCAAATGAGTCAATATGAGATATTGATCTCATTTGTCATTACTATGTCTACTCGGGAATCGGAGAATGCGAAGATTGAACTAAACAAGGGTGACACGTTCCATGCCTTGTGTTCAATTTGGATATCGGACAAAGGGACTAAACTACACGGAAACATTGGTCACGGATAGGTTATGTCAAATCACCGACATTCTCATTACTTGGGTAGCGGTGATGTGTTGCTAGATACAGCTCCTTGTTTGTAATATTAAAATGAGATTTTAATATTACTACCAACGTCATGAGAACTGCGCAGGGTCGCACACTTAGAAACAGACTAAATTGGAGTAATCGAATCCAAGTTGGACTCGGATTCAATTGTGGGCCTAACTCTGTTATGTAGGAGGAGATGGGTTTAGGGTTGCACCCCTCCACCTTGAATCGCTCACACTCACTTAAGTCTAATAGCCACTATTATAAATAGTTGTTTGCTAAGGGGGCTGCTACTAGGTTACATCACAACCCTAGCCGCACCTAAGAAAGTGAGTGAGAGATAGTGAGGTCTTCTTCTCACTCTCTTCGCAGCTAGACTACTTAACACAGAGGCGTGACTCCTTTTGCAAGTACGTTTCGTGTGGATACCGCAGAAACATCGTCGCTATTACGGTGTTGGTGATTCACCTCGCTTGTGACCCGTGTCACGCTTCAAGAGGTAAAATTTTAAAACCTCGGATTATGGATTTTTCGCATGGATCTGTGAAGGACATTTAACAATGCGAGACTTTGATCCAATAAATTCCAACACGATCAAGTCATTCACTTGATGTCCTATGGTATCAAATTTACTATTCTAAGGACATTATTATGTTTATAAAAAAAAGAACACAATAAATGAAATACCTCATATATTAAAAAAATAGCATAATATAATGTATGTAAATACAAACAAAATGTATTGGCCTCTAGGGCATACACCAACATGTTTATGTGCTTTAAATTTATTTATTCACACTTTTATGCTTTATATGATTTTTATTGCTTTAATGGCATGCTTGATATATAGTATGATGATTATATGCCATGTATGCCATGATAGATGTTGGAAGGGAAAACAATTTTTTGTTCCAATGGCCACAAGGCTCACGACCTCTACACCTCAAAATAGGTGTTTCCAAACTAATATTTTCATGAATGGCAAAATTAGATGTTTAGAAAAGTAAGGAAAATAATTAATGATTTGGTTCCATGGACCATGAGAGTCACGACCATGATGCTTCAAAATGGTATTTTGTTCCAAAAATTTATTTGTCAAAGTATAACATAGATGGTTAGGCATAAAAGGAATTAATTTAAGGACTTATGAAATACAAGGGAATTAAAGTAAAGGATTTTGAGATATAACAATAAGAAAAGCTTATTTTTGGAATTAATTAGATTAGTGGATTCAGTTTATAAATGAGAAATAAATTGGTGACTTGAAGTTTACTAATGTATAGCTCACCCTTTGGGTTTTGGAGCGCATTAGGAAATTTTAAGCTAGAACAATTGATTCAAATCAATGAAAAGTAATATTGTGGAAAAATGAAGTTAGAAATTGTAATAATTTTTGGAAAGTCCAAAATAATATTTAGAATATTGAAAAAATATTTTACGCAATTGAAAAATGACGAAAAATGCTTTACGCAACTTAAAAATGTGATTTTTAAGTTACATGAAAAATCGCTACGCAATTTGAAAAATGTTTAAATATTTTTACACGATTGAGAAAACGTTGAGAAATAAATACACGATTTAAAAACACGACTGAAATGTTACGCGATTATGAAAACGCAGTAAAATAACTACGGTATTGAAAATACAGTAAAGTTATTGTTGGGTCAACGTGTGGGACCCATATATGTGAAAATATGATTTTTGCCTGAAATTGCCCTATGAGCATTTATTATGCATTGGGAAAGTCCTGTGGATTATGTTAGGGCCAATGGCCTAGGAGTTGAATAACATCCTTTGTGGGTGCGATAGGCATAGTGTAGGTCACTTGTTGACCTTGGGGGCGTTGGGATGCGAGTTTTCCACAATGGGCAGTTGGTAGCCCCACTGTATCGTGGATCAGACTGATGCAATGCACCGACAATCCGGACCGAGACACTATTCTTAATCAAGATCTAGCGTAGACTGTCATGTATAATGCTAGATGTGCAAAATTGATGAAAGTTGTAGCACTTGGTTTGAGGCAATTGTGATACCGACAAATCTTCTAGATCATTCTCTCCGACTTGTGTTTAGCTCCATGGAGTAGGAAATTGGGTCAGTATGCATGTGCATAGTCTATATATGTATCTTTGTGATATTTTATTTGTTAAATAAGGATTCATGTTTGATGTCACGATTATATTTATTGTTTGTTATATCTATATGACATTACTGTCATTCCTATCTCTTCACCGCTACGTTGGTACTGGTGTTGGTAGTCTCACCTCTTTGTATGCTATTTTTGTACTGTATTTGTAATTGGTAAAGATGTTGAGGAAGGCAACGAAGAGCAAATTCCTGTTGTGGATGTTGATTTCTGATTTGATGGCAACGAGACATAGTTTTTTTGGTTACGTGAGATTGCTGTTTCGTGGTGGAGCTGGAGCTTGGCGCATTAGTCCTGATGAGGAGGGACTAATTTACTAGGGAGAGTTGACCGTCTCCATGAGCAGGATCTATCACGGAGATCCTTTCTTTTCTATTAATATATATGTACACGTAGAGTTTCCTTTATCTATCAGACAATATTGGGGTGATCGTTACCATGTCCCTAATGAGATTAGTATAGTGTCGTTTGCTTGGACACCTGTCCGTAGGACCACGCGTCATTCAGGATTCTTATCTTCTGAGAAATATGAGGAAGATCCCGAGGAGGACTCGCCTGAGGGTTCTGCACCATAGGTGCATACTTGGGCCAGAGTAATAGTTATAGTAATGTCTATTACTTTTGAGAACTCTGTCTGTATATTTAAGTTTGTGATCCTGATGTTATGTATGTGATGTATATTATTTTAGAATATTCTTTAATATTTTTATATTCTAGTAAACTTATTTTATTAGTATCAAGAAATTTTACAATTTGCATTTATATTATAAAAATATTATTTTATAACTTGGGGTAATTTGGAAATATTAATATAAAATGTGATACCCTACAGCGGGTGTTATAGAAGAGACGGCTGACTACTTTGCCAATTTTGGTCGTACCTGATCCCAATGAACCCTTTGAGGTGTTTTGTGATGCTTCACATCAAGGCTTTGGATGTGTGCTCATGCAGAATAGGAAGGTTATAGCATACGCTTCAAGGTAGTTGAGAGTGCATAAAAAGAATTATCCTACACATGACCTGGAGTTAGCTGCTATTGTGTTTGCTTTGAAAATATGGAGACATTTTTTGTATGGAGCAATGTTCAACGTCTACAGCGATCATAAGAGCCTGAAGTACCTGTTTGACCAAAAGAAGCTGAACATGAGGTAAATAAGGTGGTTGGAGTTTTTGAAAGATTATGATTTTTAACTTCAGTATCACCCCAAAAAGGCAAACATCGTGGCGGACACTTTAAGTAGGAAGATGCTTAGTATCTCTGCTATGATGGTCAAGGAGAAGGAATTAATAGAGTAATTTAGGGATATATGGTCGTCTGTGGAAATGACACTGGGGAAGATTTGTTTGAATATGCTTACTATTTCAAGTGATCTAATGGAAGAAATTCGAGAGAAACAGAAAGGTGACAAATTTCTGCAAAATGAGAGGGAGTTGATGAAGCGAGACATTGTGTCAACAGTTAAGGAAGGACTTGACAGAATCTTCAAGTTCAAAGGCAGGGTTTGTGTGCCCAATGATCCAAAGCTTAGGAAGTGAATTCTCGAAGAAGCCCACACAAGCAAGTTGAGTATGCATCCGGGAATGACCAAGATGTACCAAGACCTGAAACAGTTATTTTGGTGGCACGGAATGAAGAGGGACGTTGCGAAGTATGTGTCATCTTGTTTGGTTTGTCAGAAAGCTAAGGTTGAACATCAGAGACCTTCAGGAATGTTGCAACCTCTAACTATTCCTGAATGAAAATAGGATAGTATTGCTGTGGATTTCGTGGTTGGACTGTCGAGGACTCGAAAGGGGTATAATTCGATATGGGTGATTGTTAATTGACTTACGAAGTCTGCGCACTTCCTATCTATTAACATAAGGTATTCGATGGAGAGGTTGACTCAACTGTATATTAGTGAAATTGTTAGACTTTATGGTGTGCCATCTAGTATTGTTTCTGATAGAGATTTGAGGTTTACATCAAGGTTTTGGAAAAGTCTATAAGAAGCAATAGGAACGAAACTTCATTTGAGTTTTGCTTATCATTCACAAACAGATGGTCAATTGGAGAGGACAATTCAATCGCTGGAAGATCTATTGAGAACTTGTATTTTAGAACAGTGTGGAAGTTGGGATGAATTTTTACCTCTGATAGAGTTCACCTACAATAACAGTTTTTACTCAAGCATAGGCATGGCACCCTACGAGGCTTTATATGGATGATAATGCAGAACACTTTATGCTGGTACCAAGATGGAGAGCATCTCATAATAGGGCCTGATCTTGTGCAACAAACAACTGAAAAAAGTTAAGATGATTCAGGAAAAGATGCGAACGACTTAGAGTCAACAGAAAAGTTATGCGGACAAGAGAAGAAAACCTCTTGAGTTTGAGGAAGGCGAGCATGTGTTTTTGAAAGTCACACCTACGACTAGGGTTGGTCAAGTTCTTAAATCTAGAAAACTCACTCCCAAATTCATTGGACCTTATCAAATTCTTCGTCGGATAGGTCTAGTAGCCTACCAAATAGCTTTACCACCTTTTCTTTCTAACCTTCATAATGTCTTCCATGTGCCGTAATTGCGAAAGTATATTCCTGATTCAACCCATGTCATAACACCAGATACAGTACAATTGAAAAAGAATTTAACCTATGAAACACTTTCTGTAAAGATCAAGGATATGAAAGTGAAGTAACTCAGAGGAAAAGAAATTCCATTGGTAAAGGTGATCTGGAATGACGTGACTAGAGATGCAACGTGGGAGCTAGAGGACAAGATGAAGGAACAATATCCACATTTATTCTAAGGTATGACAAATTTCGAGGACGAAATTTCTTTTTAGAAGGGGAGAGTTGTAACACCCCAGAAATTGCTTGTTTTTTGTTATATATGTTTTTTTTATAATATTTGTGATTTTTGTGAATTTTTGTGAATTATTTGGGTGATTTTGATTATTTTATCATATTTCTTGATTTACGTATGCATTAAGCGGGACCGAAAAAATAAAATATTTTTTCGACGCCGGAAAGCTTTGGGCTATGGAAGCGGTACTAAGGGATCTTACTAAACGTGAGGTTGGACACAGTTTACGAAGTTTTATTTGATAAATAAAATCACGGTACATTTTATTATCCATTGGGCGATGGATACTGGTTTTGTTAATTGTAACATTTGTCCATTGGATTAATAACTTTTAGTAAAGTACTAGTCATCTTTTCTAGAGTGTTCTTGTAATGCCCTGGGACTGCCTGCAAGATTGATGAGTGTCTTCACAAACTAACACGGGTCTTTCTAGCTTGCTTTGTCCTCACTCACACGCATCCTAGGAAACTTCTCAGGAGGTCACCCATCCCACAATTGCTCCAGCTCAAGCATGCTTAACCATGGAGTTCTTATGTTCTAGGATCTCGAAAAGAAGTTGCAACTTGTTTATATGGCTATGCCTAATCAATTCCTTTAAGTCATCCTCAACTATACAGTCTCATACTTGCACAATCTCTGAATCCCTCTAATTCCGGTGCGTATTTAGTTCATTCATGGGACCCTTCGCCTAGAAGCCTTCCAGGAGCCACTCATTGATGCTTTCTCTTAGCACCGGCGACCACTCCCAGTCCTTGTCGGCCCCGGGGCGCCACATGCCCACTAACTTTCACTTGGTTCATCCTCGAACCACACCGTACTGGGAAAGGTCCCGGCTCTGATACCATCTGTAACACCCTAGAACTGCCTGCAGGATTGATGAGTGTCTCCACAAACCAACACGGGTCTTTTTAGTGTGCTTTGTCCTCACTCACACACATCCTAGGAAACTTCCCAGGAGGTCACCCATCCCACAATTGTTCCAAGTCAAGCATGCTTAACCATAGAGTTCTTATGTTCTAGGCTCCCGAAAAGAAGTTGCAACTTGTTTATATGGCTACGTCTAATCAACTCGTTTAAGCCATCCTCAACTATGCATCCCATACCTGCACAGTCTCTGAATCCCTCTCATTCCAGTACGTATTCAATTCATTCATAGGACCCTTTGCCTAGAAGCCTGCCAGAAGCCGTTCATTGATGCTTTCTCTTAGCACCAGCGACCACTTCCCGCCCTCGTCGGCCCCAGGACGCCACAGCTCTCTTTGTGTGACATCACCAATGTGACATCACACAAGTGACATCATCTTTGACTTTCCCAAAAGGTGAAACTAAGCTTCCTCAACAAGCTTTACATGAGACTTATTGGAGAAGCCTCTTTTCTCTCTCTTTGGGAAGGCCCCACTATTTTGGGGGGAAGGTTGTCATCTTTTCATTTAAGCCTTCATTTTCACCTTTTCAATTCAAAAGTTTCACTTTTCTCTCTCACTTTTTCTCTTCTCTTTTTGTTCTTTCCCTTCTCCACGGCCAAGCACCCCATTGCTACCCTCCATGTTTGTTTGTTCAAATCAATCCTTGTTCTTGAATCTACTCATAATTTGGGAGCTTTTCTTTGTTGTGATCTCCATCTAGTTCTCTCATCTTCATCATTTTCTTTCAAGTCTTAACTTGAAGCTCTTAAGGTAAGATTCTTGATCTTCATTTTTTCTTTCCTCTTTTTCGTGTTCAAGGCCATCATCTTGATCATTGGTCTTCTCTTTTCAAGCTCTAGGTGTTGATCTGCTGAGTTTGAAACTTCTAGGGTTTGGTTGGAGGTGTTAGATGAAAATTCTAAGAGGCATCAAGGAGCTTTCTTTTCCTGCCATCTCTTTAGGTAAGAGGGAGATTAACCTCATCAACCTATCATGGTGGTGAGGAACAACTTTGTATGTTGTGAGTGAAAAATCCATGTGAGGATCTACCCACTTGGTTGTATGATTTTTGGTGATTTGTGTTTATTTGCCTTGTATAATTTTATTGCTTGATATTGTGCATGAGTTTGCTATTATGTGAAATTGAATAATGAAGATGCTTTGGATGCTTGGAATCATGTATGAAAGGCAAGGGCTTTTTGCCCTTTTGATTGTGGCTTACGGCCAAGTGACCAAATTTAAGGTGTCCAAGACAAAATCTTTGTATTAATTTGGGGCTTAAGCAATTAAGTGATAAGTGATTAATAAAGTGATGAAAATTATGGGTTTTCTAGACCCTTAGGGTTCACGGCCATGTAGGGCACCCAAGGCAAGATCTTTGTATCAAGTTGGAACTTAGATAATTAGGTGATTAGATATTTAATTAGGGACTCATAAAATGGAAAGAGAAAAGAAACAAAGTTTTATCCTAAAATCGAGAGTTATTTTCGGCCATTGAAGGAAAATAAGTGTGAGTGAGGTTTTGAGAAACTTAAAATATTTATTTTAAGTGAGTTTTTATTAAGGACAACGAGAAGGACTTTTTGAATTAGAGTAATAAGGGTTTGGTAAAAAATATTAACAAATATTCCCTAGAGAAGCTCAATAGGAAAATTGTTGAAGTTGAAGTGTAATTTTTATATTAAACTTTGAAAGTTTCAAAATTTAGTTTAAAATGGCAATAGAAGTCTTACCCAATTGAAAAATAGTAATAAAACCTGATGAGATAATGGCATGTCCGTGATTAAAAATAAATGACAATTTTGCTATTGGGCCCACAAGTGGGACCCAGAGTTGTTGATGATTGTTTTGGCCAATAGTGGCTTATGGTTATGAAATGCATGACATTGATATATATATATATGCTTATTGAATTTCTCTTTCACTGATATTATGACTGCCTCAATTATTAAACTGTTTATCATTTGACTTTAATGTTGCTTATTGTTTTCAGTACTTGAAAGGCATTGTGCGTCATTCTTGTTTCTTTACTGCCATAACTGGTATTGATATAAGGGATCTTACCTCTTTATTATATTATTCTATTTATGTCTATGTTTCTTTAAAGACTGTGACTGGAGCGAGCCAGAGTTTCCCGATTTTCGTTTGGGTTAGTTTTCTGTTCTTGCTATGGCGTCTAGACGAGGTCTTCTTGGTTATACTAGGCTAAGGTTTCATGGAGGCATCGATTCGTGGCACGTCAACCTGAATATCGAGCGGTTTGTTTATGTGGGTGAGGTGACCCTGTCTTTTGCGAGGAGTCGTCATGAAGCTCCTACCTTCTCTTTTGATGTCGCTATGTGGCTGGAGTTTTACATGCCGATCCGAGAGTTGTGGGGTGATCGCTCTTATACCCCACAAGAGGACTCAATTATGTCTTTTGCACGGGCCCCTGCCCATGAGTCTGTGGCTCCTATTAGGATCTCTTCTTTTGAGGAGGATCTATTCGAGGGTCCTTCTTAGTTGCTTGTGGGCTTGATACGTTTTGTAACTTTTTGGGCCTGATGTCTTTTTGTTGTTTTTGGTGGTTGATATGTATAATCTTTTTGGGCATGTAAAGCTATTGCTTATGTTTTTACTAAGATCCTTTGATGTATATAAGTATGATATGTATCTTTTGGTTTGATGTATGAAATGTTCTTTATATTATTCTCTACTAAGTTTATGTTTTTCGCATATTTTAAAAAATGGTAAATTCATATACTTATTTGATAAACAAGTAATTTTTATAAACCGGGTTTTAGTTTCTTTTGAATTTTGTTCTTTTGGTGTGATGCCCTTTGAGAAAAGGGGCGTTACATTTTTCATGAGACTTGACTTGATGTGGGAATTAGGTGTTGAGTGTGTGTTTTGGTGTTGTTGGCTTTAATCTTGTTGGAGGACTTGAGGATGGTTTGTTTATGAGTTGTTGGATGCTTGGTGATGCATTAATCATCTCTTGAATACTTGTAACCTCACTTGAGCTAAAAAAGGGGTTTTAGTTTTGAGTTGATGAATTATGCATTGATTCATGTTTAAGTGAAATTGAAGTTGTACAAGAGTTGCAATGTGTAAATGGACCTTGTTTGAGGTTGGAAATCACTTGGAATGAAGTTTTGAGTGATTGGAAGAGGGTTTAAATCTAATAGAACAATAATCCATATCTACAAAAGCTAAGTTCTTCTATGCACGTCGTGGCATGGTGTGTTTTTAGGGCCGCATGCCGCGGCGTGAGCAACATTCCTGTCCTGTACTTCAATAAGAGATCTGGGCGTCACGGCGTGGCCGCATTATGCCGCGGCGTGAGACCTTATTTTTCTGAAGATTTTGTTATGTGATATAATGAAGCCTTTTAAAGTATAATTTCTTCTTTTACGCTTCTTAATGAGTGATGAGACTCTAGTAGGAGTATTTAACGAAGAGTGAATATATTGAATCAAATTGATTTGTAATGCTAATTATGTGAGGTAATTAGACATGGTTATATATATGTTATAATTGTGATTGTTGAAGGATTTAATCCTCCCATTTATGGATAAACTTTGATAGCGTGAGGACGTGCAGCTCCCTCCCTATTGGTTATCCTAAATGGAGAGTAGTTGAGGTGGATTCCTTACTACCTGAGGTGGTCCTAACTTTAGAATTCAGCGGGGGTTTGAGGTGGTATTTATCCTCATTACCTGATGGGCAGTTGAGGTGGTCTTTATCCTCATTACCCAGAGTTATTGAAGACCGCGTAGTTGATGGACTTCACTATCCAGCGAGAAGACTGCTGGAACTTGGTTTCAGTGCTTGTTCTAGACTAAGGATGGACTTCGTTTATTTTGTTCAAGGTTCATGCATAACATGACATTGCCATAGACTTGGTATCATAACATTCTCATTACATACTTAGGATTTGCATAAACATAAACATTAGATATAATTTCACATAGCATGGCGATTGTATAGGTGATTGCCTTCATGACATGAACTCATGACATTGCAATTGTATGGGCAGTTGCGTATCTTTGAGATGGAGATGTTGTTGTTGTTATATCTCTGAGACAAAGATATTGTTGTTGTGTCTCTGCGATGGAGACGATGCTTTGATATCTCTGAGATAGATATGTTATTTGTGTTTCTGTGATAGAGATGATGTTTTTGAAAGTGTGGTGATCATTTGAAGATTGTTTGTAATAAATGAGTTTTTATGCAAACTTATAAATGAGAATCTTTTTCGGGAAGATAAAGGTCTTGGTTTTGGCTTTTGCCACTTTTTTAGTTTATATGTGTATATGACTTGAGTTTACAAGGAGTTTTTCCCCAAAAATAACTGGAATGATTGTGATTGCATGTTTTATGGATTTAACTACTGAGTATTTGTAATTCTCACCCCTTGTGTGTGTTTCCATGATGATTCCAGGGAGGAAGACTTGTGGAAAGTGAAGTACAAGCAGGAGCTTGGAGTGCTTAGCATAGTGTAGCTGAGTAGTTTCTTTTGAAATGATGTACATTTTATATTTATGAAAAATACAATTGTGGTATAATATTTATATATTCATTCGAGGCTCATATTTTCTGTAATGTTGTTATGTTATTTTGGGAATTGCATAGCTGTGAAAGTATTAGGTCTGAATCTAATGACCGAAGTGATATACTATGGTTATTAAATTTGAGCTGTTACACCTTCCCCTCTCAGAAACCTGTTTACTAAACTCGTAGCATACTTGAGGTTCCAATTTTAGAGCAACTTGATATATCTCCAAGTCTCAGATCGATCAAAGACTAGAGTAAGAATGTTATGAGCATCTATAAAAGTAAGGAGTGAGTGTTAAGTTGGCCTATTTAAAGGTAGGTTTATTAGCATATATAAAGGCCTTATTGTAAAGTAGACATTTAAATAGGCTCCTAAGTGAGGTAAGTGTTAAGTTGACTTATTTAAAGGCAGGTCTGTTAGCCTATATAAAAACTTTATTACAAAGTAGGCCTTTAAATAAGTTCTTAGGCCATGTCAGACTTTTAAAAATGTCAGGTCATGTTAGCCTTAAAAATTGATCTATTTCAAGCTCACAGGCCAAGCTCAGACCTTATAATTGAGATACAAGTTAGGTCTGTTTCCACCCTTAACTGGTAGGTATCTAATAGTTTAAAATAAAATTTTAAAAATTATAAAAATTATATAAATAAAATAAAATAAATAAATTTTAATATTACATATAACAATTTATAATTTTGTTCAATGATTAAATTTTTTATAAAATTAAAAGAATATTATAATTAATATACTAAATTTGATTATATTTTATAATAATTAATCTACATAAATAACTATTATGTGAATATTATACATTTTTTCAATAATTTTTATCATTATGAGTTTATTCATTAAAAAATCATTATAAAATAATAAAAATAAAAATTTTCATTTCATCTCAAAGTGAAAGAGAAATAAGTCAAAATCTATATAGTATATCAAATATATATATATATATATATATATATATATATATATATATATATATATATATATATATATATATATATATATATATATTGCGTGTTTGTGGATATTTGTAGGGCAAATATTATGATCCTTGCCCCCTATTTATTAAGTGGGAATTCATCCCCTATCCCGTCGCAGGTAATCTTCATGGATGTAAGGATTTGTGCCATCCCTAGAAAAGTGTATTTTTGTTTGGGAGATTCTTCATGCCACTTGTAGCATAAGTGCCACTATCTGAGCTATAAACAAATATTATGCTAATCCAACGGTCTAAAATAATAAATGGTTACTGACATAATAGGTTAACATAATGAATTTTGTGTTTTGAATTTGATCCTATACAAAACAATTTTTATAACTTTCCTTGTACCTCCACCAAGTTGCCCCATCCTCAATAGACAAAGATTCACCCCTACTTGTGTAACATCTTTCTTTTAGCATGATAAACCTGTATATAGTCATAAATGTACCATAATACTTATTTAATATGTTCGTTAAATTTTATGACATTTTGAGTTAATTTAGGCACTTTGCCACAACACAAAACGTGCAAAATGACTATTCTAACTCAGGAAAATAGCATAAATGCATAATCAAAGGAAATAAATATGAAAAATTTATTTCTAGGTCACAAATGTGTAAAAGAGGATGTGGTTAAATTTTTTTGGACAAATAGAGTCAATTTGATATTTTTAAGGACATTATTAGAGTGTTTTAATATCGGATCGTAGAGTAACAGATATGGAAAAGTATGAAAATGATGAAACAAGAATTTAGATGAATTCTAATATTTATTTTAATGTTGTTGGAAGTTAAGAAACTTGATTTAGTAAAATCAAAGTGTTCTTTGTAACACCTCAACTGTTGGCTAAATTACAATATTGTCCTAAATGTACAATTTTATGTTTTTTTGTGTGCTATAAAATTAATTTGACTATTTTGTAACTGTATTTGACTATTATGCGTGATTTACTCTGAGTCAAGAAAATAATAATTTTCGGGCCAGGCAAAATCTTTATCTGATTATTCGGAGCTAGAGGATCTTATTAAACTCAATTCTGAGTGATACATGTCTCAGTCTTTTAATTTTTAGAATTTATCTATAAAATAAAAATATTTTACATTATAATATTATTTTATTATCCGATGGACAGTACCTACTGACTTAAGAGCACTAGCTTCTGCCCAGTAGACAATAGGAATCGGAAAAGTCTTTGTGACTTATAATTCGGTGAACCAATAGAAATCAGTCAACGAATTTGGCTTGAATTATTTCTAAGCCAATGAGAGTTAGTCAACATAAATGGCTTGAAATTTCTGAACCTATAGGATGTTGGTCCACAAAAATGGTTGGACTAGTTAGATTATTAACTAGAAAACCTAACTAAGTTAGCTTAAACCTAACTAAGTTAATCCAAAGTGCTTAAGTAATAACCAAATAGAATAAACCTAGTTAGCTACTCATTAGAATTTTAGTTAGAGAATGTTCTAGCATAATCAAGAAGGTGGTTAGTTATATTAAGTAACTAGATGATTAACTAAGTAACTAAGAAACCTAACTAAATTTACCTAAACCTAACTAGGATGGCTTAAGCATAATTAGGAGACTAAAATGAATCAAAATTTGGTTTGTTCTCCTATTGAGAATTTCGGCCAAGCTCTTTAAAAAAGGTTCAAGAATGTGATGACTTGATTCTCTAAGCCAATAGGAAATAAGTTTGGAGACAAAGCTTTGAAGATCAACCCATGATCTCATCTAAGGCCATAAGGAGTCTTGAGTGGTCAACCAAAGTGGCCATCTCCTTTGGGCGAGCTCCACAGCCAAGTGTTTTAGGAGGGGTAGGATGGCATTTTTGCTAAATCGTTTTTCATCTTCATCCATTCTCCAAAGTAAGATAACCAAAAATTCTCTCCTTCCTCCTTTGTGAAGCTCACGGCCACCATCACTAAATCATACCTCCACTCTTCTAAATTTTCATCCAACACCACTTCTCAAATCCAAACATCATTCTAAAGTTTTGAAGTACGTTAGAAAATTCTTAAAGTTTTGAAACGTTGATTTATATCATTGGAAAAGTGATTTTTGTGGATTATATTTTGGAAAAGGATTTCTTGAGTAAACAAATGTGAAAAAAGATTTTCTTGAGTAAGGAAATGTGAAAAATGAAATACAAAGTTATATTATTTTGAGAAAAGTTGAAAAGGAATTTTTGAAGGTTAAGAAATATTTTCGGTAATGAAATTGTGATGAAAAATGTTTTACGTATCTTAAAAATGTGATTTTTAAGCTACGCAATTTGAAAAATGTGTTGAAAACGATATTGATTTATTTAAGACCAAAATAATGTTTGGAATATTGAGGAATATTTTACGTGATTGTAAAATGTTAAAAAATATTTTACGTATCTTAAAAATGATTTGAAATACAGTAAAATATTTCTACGCAATTTGAAATACGTTAAAATATTTCTACGCGATTTGAATTACGTTTAAATATTTTACATAATTTAAACTACTGCTGAAAATTTAATATGTGATTTAAAAGTAATAGAATATTTTTACGTGATTGTGAAAATGACGGAAAATCGTTATGTGATTTGGAAAGTGTTTTAAATATTTTGAGAATGACGGAAAATGATTTACGCAACTTAAAAGAATGATTTTTAAGTTATGCTATTTTGAAACAATGGAAAAATACTATGCGATTTGAGAAACGTATATTTTTACGCGATTGAGAAAAACGTTGAAAAAAAATTAGTACGTGGTTTAAAAATACAACAGAAGAGTTGCAACATTTTGAAAACGTAACAAAAATGTTACGAAATTTTGTAAACGTAACAGTAGTGTTACGGTATTGTGAAAACGTAATAAACACGTTTTGGAATTTTAAAAACATAACAAAAGTGTTACGGTATTTTGAAAATACAACAAAAGTGTTGTGGAATTGTGAAAACGTAACAGGAATGTTGCGCAATTTTGTGAAAACACGACGAAAGTATTTTATAACTATGAAAATGTGATAACATGATTTTCACTGTTGAAAGTACAGTATGATTACTGTTGAACCAAAGTGTCATCCATACACTTTGTTTGTGAGAAAATGACATATTTGTCTGCGTGATTGGATTTGGTGCATTATACGTGCATTGGAAAATATATGGTTGAAGCATATGATTACATTGAACAAATGAAATTGAAAAGATTTGGCCCTTTGGGGTTGGACTTTGATATATTCATGCATTGTATAAAGTATAGCTAATAAGCTATTTTGGCCCTTGTGGTTGAAGAGGGAATGAGAATTGATAGTGAGATCTATGATGGATCTTGGGGTGCGTCAATCAAAAATGTCGACCAGTGGAATTTGGTGAGTACCCTGTGCCACTTGGCGATGCAGTCCATTGCAATGCATTGACGATACCCGACAAGAACACGATTCTTGTCAACAACTGGAAGATTGTCTTTGGGCTAAGGCTGACAATTGACAGAGCATTCTCCTCGAAATTGTGAAAACCTCCATGGAGTTGTTTTTGAAAAATTGAGTCTATGTGTGCATGCATGAATCTGAGCCTTTATATCTGTATGATATATTAATTAAGGAATATTGGCTATGACAATTATTTTGAATACTTGGATGATGATGATGATAATCATGTTGAAGACATTATTGTGATTATTGTGTGATGATAATAATGTTAATGGTATGATGATGATAGTTGATTAATGTTGAGTGCATTATTTGAATTCTAGTATGATATATCTGTATGATATGTTGTTTGTGTTATCTCTATGCTGCCATGTTGGTATTGGTATAGGTGATCTCACCTCTTTGTTATGTTGTCTTGCTGTGTCTTTATTGTTAAAATTAAACAGTAGAAAGAATGAGTTGTCTTAGACATATTGGGCGATGGATACTCTGAGGTTGGTGACAACAATAAGGAGTGGACATTCAGGACTCGAAGATGTGCAGTGTTGACAAAGAAGAGATGTCTGAGGACAAAGAATAGATGTAGAACAGATGTCTGATGCATCCAAATGGATACAAGAAGGAATAAGTATGTTAAAGTTTAACGTTAGTGTTGTACCATGCTATTAAGTAGGACCCGTCATGGGGTTTGCTACTGTTAAAAAAAAAGTCTGTTAGTTTTATATTTCTCTTTAAATTGTTAATTATTAAGTGATGTTTGTTATATGATTTTAAATCAGTTAAATCTATTTTTTCGTATTATTTAAGAATTTCAGAAAGTTTATGTTTCAGCAAGAAAGAAATTTTAAAATCCATATTTTATAACTCAAACTTTATGCGAACTTCTTTTCAGATTATGAGTTGGGAGTCAGACATGTGATACCCTAGGGAGGGTGTTACATTGAGTCACTGTTGATAATGTCAATGGTAAGAAAAGTGTTGAAATCTGAGTCTAAACACTGTATGAATATGGATTTGACAGATTGTATTTTTCTTTGGTTCTTTTTTGTTTTTTGAACTCTTAATTTATGCATTAACTTAAGTTTCTACTTTGTTGTTCCTTAAGCCTATGGAATTTTAAATGACAGAATAAGTTCAAAATGATAAAGTTGGTGAATGTCTATGACCGTTGTTGTTCCTTGTGACCCTTGCTTTGTCTCCTGTGTCATTGCATTTTTTGTATCATTTTTTATTCTAAAGTAGTCTAGCCTCTGTCTGTGGTGGATATGGATTGAGCCAAGTGTGGTTTGTAGTGAAACAACATTGGAAGGAAGTGAAAGTGAACCTTGTTTGGGAGTTGGGGGACATAGGTTGGAACCAAGTGAAAGTGAACCTTGATTCCTAATGTGCTATATTGCTCACTCATTCTTTTGTTCCCGTATTTGCCATTAGAAAGTTGATTTTTCTCATGTTTATAGGGAATCTAACAGGGCATTTGCTATTATGTTCCTTGTTGTTCAACTAATATGCATAAAGAAAATTTGGCTTAACTGATGGAACTTATAGATATTAGACATTCTTCCTTTTCCTTTTCTTTGTTTTCTCAGAGCATAAAGTAGCAGAATTTTTATTAGGCTCTTTTCAAGTATGCATATTTAAAAAGGTGTTTCTAATGTATTCTTTGGCATAACCTTTAGCGGTATTTTTTATATATTAATATTGTGATCTTTTTTATTTCATGTGTTGAAATTTGACGTGTGATTAATGGTAGATAGTATGCTTATTAACAAAATTTGATGTGAACATATGTAATGTTGTTTTTAACAAATTGGGAGTAGATTGACATAAACCCATGGAAAAAAAGGGTGAATCTCATGGATTTGGTGAGTTCAACATTAAGTGGTTAATACACTATGAATAAGTGGTTAATATGAATAAATTTCTGGTAAATCCAAAAAAATTTCCAAATAGTGGGGGAAAACTAGTTAGAAACGAATCACTAGTGCAGTGGACATGTGTAATTTAAGTGATTAATACACTATGAATAACCGGTTAATATGAACAAGTTTCTGGTTAATCCAAAAAAAATTCCAAATAGTGGAGGGGAACTAATTAGAAACGAATCACTAGTATGTCATCTCCCTATTCCTGCTTGGGACTTTATAACTTCTTATCTTCCTCATCTATAATTTCCTATATCGATGCAACATCATTTTTTACGTTCAATATTATACATTTTGCAACTTTTGTTGGTAAATGTGTCAATACTTATTATTAGGTATTGACACATGTGTCAATTTGTGCTATATCCTTAAATGCATTGTTTGTGCTACTTAATGTATATATCCTTGAAAGATATATCATGTGTTTTTTGTGATATCTAATAGTTTGATAAGAAGATGAGAGTAAATTGATATTTCATTTAAATGCAGTAAATAGGAACCTTACATTACCAACATCATAAATAGTGGGAAATTCTTCAGCAAATAAGAGTCTCCTAAAAATTTAAATGATTTGGTTGAAATGGTGTGTTTCGCATTTAAATGATTTATGTAAGTTTCAAATTTGTTGTTCCTTAGGCTTAGGGAATTTTAAATGACACAATTACCAACAAAATGATGAAGTTGGTGCATGTGTATGAGTTGTGACCAACACGATTGATTATTCATTTGTGCTTTTAATCGTGCTGGACTGGAGAAAATTCATTCTTGGTCTTCTGTATATGCAGAATACTTACATGGACAGCTCACGGGGAAGACGGAGGTCTGATTTGTCCAGCATCAACCAGGTAACCAACTTGGTTAATATAGACAAATCTGTTATACGTGTTTGGCTATGCACATATGTTGACTAATTTGTTCTCATAATACAGAAGGTGCGAGTGAGGCATGTTTGCACACCACGGTTGTTGCTTGACGTGAATAGCACTTTGACGGATGCGCAGAAGTCCCGCGTCGAGTCTACCCCATTCAAGTCACTATTATGTATGCCTAATAATTTGGAAATCAACTGTGTCTTGTTGTGGGAGTTGGCGTCTAGATGGGTTGAAAGAGATGGGGGATTTAGAGTTAGGGGTAGGGTTATCCCTTTCAGTCTATTAGACGTGTGCTTGGCACTTGGATTGCGGATTGCTGGGGAAAGAACAACCCCACGTGACGATGGAGTGGGCCGAACTTTGTCCTTATTTAAGGGGGACGATATAACCATTGGCACAATTTGGACTGAGTTGTATCACCATGTAGGGGACAATGATGTCGATAACTTTTGTCGACTTTACATCCTGCTTGCTTTCGGGGAGTTCTATTTTCCTGTTACAGGTGTCAATGTGCATTCCGTCTTTGTGACGTCCCGAAAATTAATAATTTCAAGATAAATGATCATTTTACAATATTTGGGATTTTCTGAAATTTTTTTGGATTTTTCTGAGAACGCAGAATATTTTAATATATTCCTCGTTTTACGTACACACTGGGCAGAGTTGGCAAAACGACTGTAACGCTCCCAAAGTTAGAAAATTTTATTACAAATAGTCATTTTCTAATATTTGTGAATTATGTAAATTCTTTTAGAATTATCCAGGAATGATGAATATTTTAATATATTCTTCGTTTTGCGTGAATATTGAGCAGAGTCGTGAAAACGACTGTAGTGTTTCAAAAATTGGAAAATTATATGACGAATAGTCGTTTTATAATATTTTCAATTTTCGGGAATTTTCTGGGAATTTTTCGAAACTGTCGAATATTTTAATATATTCCTCGTTTTACGTGCACGCTGAGCAGAACCAGAGAAACACGATGTTTTCTCTGAGAACCTTGGACTATGGACATGTCGACGGGGGATCTTACTAAACCCGAGACTTAACACAATTTACGAGGTTTCATAATTTTCGAGAAATTCTAACAGATAAAAATAAATCAATACAGCGAAAAATTCATCTGTCAGATTAATTAAATCGACTTCATTAATCGTAACTATTATCCATTGGATAATAGTGTGTAATAAAAATCCTATCACATTATCCTAATGTAATCTACTTTATGTCAAATCTATCTACTTTAATTCAAATTTAATGGTTAAATAATCAAAGCTTCCTTAAGAAGCTTTGACCCAAACATTGACCCATGTGCTTTGGCTTCTCTTGGAAGCCAATTTCTCTCTCTCTTCTCTCTCTCTTTGCACGGCTGATTGCAGCCCCAAAGCAAGGAAAATTTGCTTTTCCTTATTTCATTTTATCACACAAAATTCATTAATTTCCAAAACCCTTTCTCTCTCATCATTTCTTCTTCTTCCTTCTTCAACATCTTCTCCTCCTTCTCTCTACCAAGCTCCACGGCCAACCCTCTCCTCAACCACTCATCCATCACAAAAATTTAAACTAAATACATTTTCTCAATCCTCTCAACATTCTAAACACTTTTTCTTCTTGGAGTTTCTTGAAAATCCTTCATTTTCATCATCTTCTTCAAGCTCCAACTTTGAGCATTTTGGGTAAGTTTCAAGACCACTCTCCCTCTCCTTCTATTTTCGTGATTATGGTCTCTTTAATGACCATCCATGGTTCATTTTTCAAGCCTTGATGTTGTTTTAACAAAGTTGAATTTTTAGGGTTTTTGGAGAAGTGCAATCTGAAAATTCAAGAAGCTTCCTTGGTGTTCTTCTTGTTTCCTACACATTGGTAAGAGGGAGACTACTCACTTCAACCACTTATGGTGGTGAGAAGACTTTGTATGTGTGTTGATGGAGAAATCCATCCTTGTATGCTCTTTGTATGCTTGCTTGAATAATAAATTTTGTATGATTTAGTATTCTTGAATTTGATTGATGCTTGATTATGCTCTTGAATATGTTTGATCTATAAATTGTGCTTGATCATGTTGGGGTTGCTAAATGGAAAATTTGGAGTTTCCTACCTCAACATGGTGCCATGGTTTTGACATTGAATCTTGGGTACTTGGATTGATTTTAATGAACTAAAAACCTAAGTGAACTAATGACAAGAAGTTAATACCTAAAAGAGAAGGAAAGAATGGATTTGAAGACTTGAAATGGAAGAAAGTGATTTGGGATTCACCATTGGGAGGTCACGGTTTTGGGGTGGAAGAATTGGATAAATTGTGGTTAATATGTAACAAGCATAAGATGAGGATTAATTAAGCAACAAGATGGAATTTAGTGGAAGAAAAACTTGGAATTGAAGCCTAGGTGATGGCTACGGTTTTGAGGCCAAGGAATTAGGGTTCTTGGTGAGCTAATTTAATAAGTAAACACCTTAAATGAATTAAAGAAATAACATGCAAGATGTTGGCTTGAAAGGATTTGGAATTGGAACCATTGTGAGGCCACGGCCTCTAAGGCATTTTTAGGTGTAAGTATGTAACTTTGGTAATTTGGGAGCATAAGTAGTTATGCAATTAGAAACCTATGTAATAAAATGGATAATTAATAAATGGGAAGAATTTAATATAATCAAAGGTTATATAAACTTTAAAAGGTTAAAAGCGAGATTATCAGAAGACTTAAGGTAAATACAAGTGAGTGAAGAACAAGAGAGTGTGAGGCCTAAGAACTTGAATAATTTACAGGATGTAAGAAATTTAAATTACCTTGGGAGATTTGATTAATTGTACGAATTGGATTAGACGTGAACCTTGAAAAGGGAGACAAATTCTAATTTAGGATTCATAATGAACCTAAGAATGTATTAATTAACTTGATCTTTATATTATAATGTTATGGGTCCATATGGGTGACCATTTGTATATTGATACTTATATTGGCCAATTGTGGCATATTATGGAATTGTATGAGATTGATGATCATACTTGTTCATGCATAGAGTATTATGCATTGTGAATGTCTTGTGGACTGTTGTAAGGCCAAGTTGCCTAGGAGATTGAACACACCTTAGTGCGGGTGCGAATAGACAAGTGTGGGTCGTGTTATGACCGCGGGGGCGTCGGGGTGCGGGTTCCTCACATGGACAGTTTAGAGCTCCTCTGTGCCGTGGGGCAAACCGATGCAAACACACCGACGATCCGGACTTGACGCTGTCCTATATCGTGATCTAGTGTAGAATGTCTGTACAATGCCATGATTGCGCATGAGAATATTATTGATAGCACTGGCCTCGGCAGTCGAGTTACAGACATGTCTCCTGATCTTTCTCTCCGACTATTTGAGTCTAGCTCCATGGAGTAGGAATTAGGAAAGCATGCATTATACATCATTCATTCCTGGTCTTATAAACTGTTGAGCATGAATACCTGTAAATGATCATCTGATTGTGGTGCTGATTTCGGAAATACTATTGTGATCCACTGTTATTGCTTACTTGTTGTTCTACCTTTACTATAAGTATCACTGTGATTATTGACTCTGATTATTGCTTAGAATTGAATTACTTTTATTATAAATTCCTTTGTTGTTATTGATGAATATATAACCTGTATTGCTTGGTGGGCGCTTTGCGCCGTGCTGTTTTCTTACTGGCAATAATGGTAATGAAGGATGGGTGTCTCACCTCTTTCCTATATCCTTGTATGTCTGTTTTATACTTATATTGATAAAAGATCATGAGGAAGATAAGGAGGGACCACACTTTGGTTGATTGGATTGGGCGTTTGGACAAGGTTTCTTCGGCTACGTATGAGTGCAGTTGCGTGGAGGCATTGATGCCTGACTTGTTGACTGGGACTCCGAGCGTCGTATGTGTACATGGGGTTGCGGCTTTGTCTGCTAGTAGTACCTATCCCTGGGTCACTACTTTTCCCCCTTTTTGTGTTTTATTCCCGCTGTATTTTATTGGACTCTGTAATTATTATATTCTATGTCATCAGCGATTTGTGTAAATTGACTATATATATATATAAGAGATATGATTTTATTTCAGTGGTTGTATCATGGCTTAAATATATTTATATTTCATTCGAGGCTCATAATTTCTACCTATGAAAATTGTCAAAAAAAACTATATATATATATATATATATATATATATATATATATATATATATATATATATATATTATAATATAGACTCTTGAGAATTTAAATTACTGTTATCATGACTGTGACGCACTTAGATTTAGTAACTATGGTGTAATGACGATTATGCTCTGGTTGCTACATTAAGGGGTGTTACAGTCTTCGCACACCTGTTAGATGATTTGGACTCCCTAGATAAGTATAGTAGGAGTTTGGCAGTGTACGATTTTTTGGTAGATGACTTGACCCGAGTAGCACTTGCAGTGCACGAGGGTAAAAATATCTGCCAAGTCCATTTAACGGGATGTGTTGCACTTTTGTAGGTACATGTTTTGTTATTTACTTTGTTTCATGCAATGTTGTAGTTTTGTTTTTGTTTTTTTCCTGTTGCATTATTTTGATACCATACATCTTATTTTCTACAAGGTTTAGGCTTTTGAACACCTGTCGTTGTGCCCCACATCAACTGTAATAAGTGCTCAATCCTTCCCACGTTTCTTGAACTGGCGCATGTTTAGGGCGAGGGAGGAGAAAGTGTGAACAGTGTTTAAAAAAACAAGGTAACCTGCAACTTTTAAATGATGTTTGTAGTGCTGCGACCTTTGTACCAAAATGATTTTGTATTTCAAAAATTTATGTTATTTAACCATAGTAGTCCACTTTCACCATACTACTTAACTACGTATCTGGTGGTTACTGACGTGTAGGTAACTGAAGATCTGGTTGCATCGAGCGAAGAGAACCAGATTGACATAGTCAGGGATGCAATGGCACCTGTGCAGCAACATGGTGTTGGGCATCGGCGGCCGAGGCTATTTGATGTGGAGGACGTTTCTCAGGTGGTTGCTGAGAACGTGCAAGTGAAGAAATAGATTTCTGTTCTGGAAATGGAAATGAGCACATTGAAACAACTATTATTACATCATTCAGTGCCTCCACCTTCACGTTGTCTTATAGGAAGTCCAGAATCTGACCAGGGTACTCAACCTTTGAATGTGGTGAGCACTCCTTTCTACGGATTCAGTGAAGGCGGTGAGCCGAGTGATCGACAACCGCCTGCACATGTCATCCCTTTAGGAGCACCTGTTGGCTACCCTGGGACACACATGAACCCAGTCAGAAAGAACCCTGACTCCAACATTTGCACTCGGGTTAAGGCTCAGCCCAGGAACCGTGTGCTTGGGAAAAGCACCCGAACTACTTACACCAAACTGCAAATGAATAAGAAGAAGAAAATGAATTTGCATACCCAACTTTTTACTTACTGCACCAGAGTGCTTAAAAAGAGGACCACGATTCCACGTAAGTTTTTGAATTACCATCGTGGCATGCTTGATACCTTTAAGACTGATTTTACTTGGGCTAACATTTGTCTTTAAACAATTTGTTTTGGGTTGTGGTGTAGGGCGGTGGTCAAACTCTACGATCAGTTCCTTACCATTGCAGATGCCTCTTGCATGAAACCAAGAGGGTGGGTCAACAATATGGTAAGATCGAATGACATTTAACTCATAATTAAGATTATATATATCACACATACTTATTGTGCCAGTTCACATATAAGGACCTTTTTTAATTCACTCTTTCAGGTTATTATGCTGGCTACAAGGGTTTTTGTGGGAGATAAAATGGAGCGATCACGAACAGTGACTCGTCATATGTTTTGTCCCACGTTTATGGTAACAACAACATGCTCAATTAACTTAGATCTGTATGCATATTGACAATGTCAACCTTGACTTATTGTTGGTTATTTTAAAAAATGTAGGATTTGGTGAAAAGTGGACTGGAGCGTTTCAAATCAGTTTGCCACAGGCCCTGGCGAAGTATCAATGACTTCATGCCTCATGCTGAAGTGAGATATGACATCACCTAGTGCAACTTGGTAACTTTTAATCATTATGTGTCAAAAATTACATATGTTTGGCTGTATACACTTTATTGGGCAACATCTGGGGTTAAACCCATTATTTATCTAGTTGGATTGTGTATAGTGTTTTATTTTCTTAATACCACATAAGACATTATGTTCTAATTATAATGCACATCACTATCATATGTCTACATTATTAAATAACTATGTAACATAAAAAGCCATTTGAGGAATAGTAATACTATTTATGTAAGCATATTACAAGGAACACATTCAATGAACTTGTACACATTTTTTCATGTAGATATTCGCTTCAGTCGTGTTTGACGGCCATTGGTGGTGTTATGTGTTGCATCAGAGATTTAAAAAGTTGTATGTGTTGGATTCAATGGGCAGTCATACTGACACTGAAAAAGCTAGGCTGGACGTTCTGACTGTATCATACTCCTCTAATGTCATTGTAATGATAATGTATTAGTTATGCCGTATAATTTGACTTTGAACTGTACTTTGAATTTGTAGAAGCGTCGGTTTAAAGAATTGTTGCAGATACTTAGTCCAACCTTGACGAATGATAATTCTTTAGACCTAGGGAGGTTGACTTGCCCCGGCAATGCAACTCATGAGTACGGTTGCATTTCTTAAAAAATATTAATTGTTATGTTGAGGCATGGATGTTTAATTTCTTCCCTTGTGCTTGTATGTTATTGAAATAGGGATGATTGTGGCATTTACGTTATCAAGTACATGGAGCTGTGGGATGGACACAATATGTTTGGGGAGAAGACTATGCCCGAATGGGAAGTGGTTAGTAAATTATTTTGTTTTCTGATTCAACAATTACATTATGTTAGAATTTTTATTTATTCGTACTATACTGGTGCAGGGAGAAGTCACGCAAATGCAACGTGACTTATTATGTGGCTGGGTCTTGCATCCAAAGAATGAGTGCAGAGAAGAAGTTTTGAGAGCTCCAAATGCCATGGAGTTGCTATATTGATTTGCAAATTTTATTCTACACTGTTTAGCTTGGCCCTATGTACAATTATTGCAATGCCCATTGTATAGTTACCCCCACTATTGATAACTATTTAGTGGATTCACCAAGAACATGTTCTAATTAACCACTTTTTGTGTAATGTATTAATCATTCACTTATGGATTCAGAAACTTGTTTTAGATTATCCACTGATTTGGAATTGTATTTTATATTATTGAGAAACTTGTACATATTAAACACTTTTTGTATAGATAGCAGTTTTGATGATAATTGGATAGATGCTTTTGAGATTCACCACTTTGTCCATGGTTTTTTGACAATATACTCCCAATGTGTTTGATAAACCTGTATTTTGTAACCCTAAAATGATAAATTATGATGATTTGATTGTGTTTATTGATAAACTTTGAAATTATTCTTTTCAATCATCCTCATTTGTGCAGAATTGAGAGATAAAATGTATTTGGGAAGAAAATTAGTAAAGAAACCGTGTTTCTGGAAAAAAGAAGACCATTTTGGACTTCAGAATAGGAGACACGACCGTGTCTCCCTTAAGCACGGCTATGTCTCCTCCCAAAATTGGAATTTTACATTCTGGACCCTCACACGGCCGTATCTAACTGCCTTAAAGCTTCTAGAATTTAGGCACGGCCGTGCTTGGCCTTTTTTTTCGTGAAAATGTGTCCAAAACCCATCAGAGGGATTCTTTATATGCAGAAGAAGGCTGCAGAACGCAACAAGTGATTTTAGGCTTTGAACAGAGAAAAGTTGGAGGACTTGTTCATATTAACTAGTTATTCATAGTGTATTAATCACTTAATTTTGAACTCACTGAATTAATGAGATTCACCTCCTTTTCCATGGTTTTCTGACAATCTACTCCTAAGTTGATAAAAACTACATTACACATGTCCACTCCACTTGTAATTTGTTTCTAACTAGTTCCCCCCCACTATTTGGAATTTTTTTTGGATTAACTAGAAATTTATTCATATTAACCAGATATTCATAGTGTATTAACCACTTAATTTTGAACTCACCAAATCAATGAGATTTACCCCTTTTTCCATGGTTTTCTGCCAATCTACTCCCAACTTAGTAAAAACAACATTATACATGTCCACTCCACTTGTAATTCGTCTCTAACTAGTTCCCCCCTACTATTTGGAATTTTTTTTGGATTAACCAGAAACTTGTTCATATTAACTACTTATTCATAGTGTATTAACTACTTATTTTTGAACTCACCAAATCCATGAGATTCAGCCCTTTTTTTCCATGGTTTTCTGCCATTCTACTCCCAACTTGTTAAAAATAACATTACATATGTCCATTCCACTAGTAATTCGTTTCTAACTAATTTTCCCCCACTATTTGAAATTTTTTTTGGATTAACCAGAAACTTGTTCATATTAACCACCTAATTTTGAACTCACCAAATCAATGAGATTCACCCCTTTTCCATGGTTTTCTGCCAATCTACTCCTAACTTGTTAAAAACAACATTACATATGTCCATTCCACTAGTAATTAGTTTCTAACTAGTTGCCCCCCACTATTTGGATTTTTTTTTGGATTAACTAGAAACTTGTTCATATTAACCATTTATTCATATTGTATTAACCACTTAATTTTGAACTCACCAAAACCATGAAATTCACCCATTTTTCCATGATTTTCTGCCAATCTACTCCCAACTTGTTAAAAAACAACATTACATATGTCCATTCCACTTGTGATTCGTTTCTAACTACTTTCTCCCCATTATTTAGAAATGTTTCTGGAACTTTTTGTGGATTCACCAGAAACGTGAACTGATTCACCACTTATTTCTAATGAATTAACCACTTATTTTGTAACTGACCAAATAATGAGATACACCACTTTGGAGACAGGATCACCCATGAATGTCCATGGTTTTGTGGTAAGTCTCATTAATTGGTGAATTCATGAGTAACTGCTCAATACATTGCAAATAAGTGGTTAATCTATATCAGTCAATGAATAATCCAAATAGTCAGTTCCCAATGGTGGGCCTGTATTTGATATTTCTTTCAACTTCAATTATTCTTGAGGCTGCAGGTAAAAATACACAAAAATGCACTTGGATTACAAAAGTTCCATTTATGGCTTGTGTACCACAGTATATATCCATATACATCACTAATATTGTGCCATTGCAATGATACATTCCTACCATTCACCCTAAAAAAATATATACATCTTCCCCCTCTACGTGTAATTACATGTATTATATACACACTACATGTGAAACATAAATAACTACAACACAGAAACAATCCACTTAAAAGGACAAAACAACTACTTAAGGGGGTTCCTGATGATCCACTAAGATCTATTTTCATGGTTTAGGGCAAAGAATGTTTAGACCAAATCACAGTGTGTGCGCACTTTCACCAATTTGCACCTAGGTCTTTATCAGCACACCCATGTAAATTATCTTATATACCAAAAAAAGGAAATCAACCTGCAAAACAATAGTAGATTAGATTAGTGGTTAATTTGAAGAATGTACATGTAGCTACACTATACAATTTATACAAATTTAGATTTGTACTATGTCACTGATTCCCAGCCTGAGTATCTTCAAATTGCCCTGCATTACCACTAACTAACAAATTGGTGTATGACATTTGACTATGACAACCCTGGATAAAAACATATAAGCATGTCAATTTCAATAACTACAATGAACTTATTGAGCATATGTTGGACATGCCTTTGGCCTTTGACTGACATCATGATCAGTTCCTTCTAATAATGATAAAAAACCATCTGATGAGTTGTGTGATAGTTGCGAAACCCAATAGCTACCGTCACACATTGTTGCATCAACATTTGCACTCAGCTCAATAGCTGTGGACTATTAAGCAACAATATACTAAACATTCATTCATTAAAACAAATTACAAATGATAATTTAAGTGTAAGTAGCTTAAAGCTTAACAACCATTTCAACAATGATTACAAATGACAAACAGTTTTGGTGTATACACACACCATAGTACAATCATCACGGCATTCTCTACAGCTGTTCACTTCTATAGATGACTCTATGCGTAACTTCTTTCCATCCACCTGACTCAAGCTTCCATCAATGCACTCCTACATGTTCACAATAAAATAACTTAATACACTAATAAAAGGGGATGCTAATCAGCCTAGATAAAACATATACACAACCAAAACATCCTATACAATGATAATTAGCAAATTCATGTATACATACATCAATTGTCAAAGTTTGACGACGCTGGTGCTTCCTCTTTCTCAATTTGGAGACTACTCGATCAACTTTAGATATTTTTCTATTGCTTGGTGGTCGTCCTTTACGCGGTACATGCAATGGACTACGAGTGTCAGGAGTTTCAATGCCCACAATCAACTTCCTTTGACGGTCATCACCCTTGCATGTTGATCTACTAGCTTGCTTAGATGCAACCATCGAATACATCTTGCTTTTATATTCATATAGCCCCTGGTGGAGATCGTCCATGAGATCCTCAAACTCTGCAGCAACTTCAGCCACCTCATAGAAATGCTTGCATAATTTATCAAACCTTTGCATTTGTGGCTTCAACAAAGTCACATCGTAATTGCTCTTTATGTAAGCATGTCTCCATCTAATGTTTTTGCTGCATCTACGTAAAATATACTTTGACGACACTTCTTGAACCATCTCATTACCAGGGACACAGAGTGAATATCTACACATAATTCCTCTAAACTCAAACAACAAGAAATTGTAACTAATATTGTGATCGTCACGATTAAATACCACCTCAAAAATAGCATTCTTTGCTATGCCTCCAACTACCATATCCGCCCTCACATGGTAAGTACAAAGCATTCTCTCCACATACTTATTGGATGCAAAACAATCCATTCTTCCTCTGAATTCAGCTTGGACCTCAACGAACTTTGCATGAGTGTACTCGAATTGAAACTGCCTTTCAATGGGTGAGTTTGATCCACATTGAATTGTGGAGTCCATTGACTTGAAATTTACCTGAAATTCCTTTTCTGCCTTGCTTCTCAGAGCATTATCATACTGCTTCACAAATTGTTGCAAGCTTGTCTTTGAGTTGATATATCCATCAAAGAAAGCATGTATGCTCCCACTACGTTGTGTTGTTGACATCCCTGCCCAAAAATACTTCTTTAAGAAAATTGGCACCCATATATGCCTCTCCATGTACAAACCACTTAACTAATTGTTATCTTCTAGTTCAAATTCTTTGCTGAAGGCAGACCACTTTTCTTCAAAATCTTCCACTGTTAGGGTATCGTAAATAGCTACTTTCATTGTATTCTTGATATTGTTATATTCAATGCAACCTTTCAGCTTCTCAGGGATTTTTTTCATTATATGCCATAGGCACCACCTATGTCGAGTAGTTGGAAAGACTATCTCAATAGCATTTTGCATGGCCCTGCATTGGTCTGTGACAATACCAACAAGTGCCTTACCTGACATGCAACGAAGCCATGACTCAAATAGCCACACAAATGACTCTGTGTCTTCAGCTGAAATTAGACCACATCCAAGCAAAACTGATTGGCCGTGATGATTCACACCGACAAAAGCAGCAAATGGCATGCCATATTTATTTGTCAAATATGTTGTGTCAAAAGTCACAACATCTCCAAATGACTAATAGGTGGCTCTACTTCTAGTATCAGCCCAAAATACATTTTGCACATAAAAATCATCATCAACGTCTATATCGTAGAAAAAATTACTATTATCCTCTTGCATTCTAACAAAATAATTCTTCAAAGCCTTCTCATCACCTTCCTTGCCAATTGTACGTCTTTCCTTGTTGACATAATTTCTAGCATCTTGCTCATTAAATGATAAGTTCTCGTAACCTCCCACCTCATAAGCAAGAGACCGGACTGTCTTATGTATTCTCACCCCTACATCATCATTCACTTGGATTGTTCTCTTCACGTGCATGCTAAGATTCTTGTTAACTCTCAACATTCTCGCCTTCGTTGGGCTAAGTTCATGAGAGTGTTCAAGTATAGTTGTCTTGATGAACCATCGTCCATCTCCCATCTTCTTGACTGTAATTTTTGCTTCACAATTTGTCCGTCTAGTTGGAAGTGTCTTCAAAGTGTTTGGTATTATTGACACATTTTTTCCCTGTCTTGAACAAGCTAGCATAATGTAATTTACCTTACCATCATCTCCTTTTTTTGAAGTTCTATCTACAATACCAAACCCCTTTTGGTAAGCATATTTCCTATAAAATTCCTTAACATCATCCTCTGATGCAAACAACATCCCTCGTTTTGGCTTATAACTTTCAAACTCGCCATCCAAGGCATCACTCATAATGAAGTCATTTTCACATGCTTCTTTCACATTATCAACAGCCTCGGATGTATTGAGATTATTTGAACCCTCCATCAACTTCAGTTTTGGGTTGCTACACGCACCTGTAAGTTATCAAGTAAGTACTGTCATGTTACAAGCATATTTTGTATTTCACTAACATCTAGATTTTATTATGAAAGTTAAGAAATGGCAGTGAAAAGTAAACATACAAATGACAATAGATAATGAGGATAGAGACCCATTCAAATGGGTCTATTCTATAAAGGCCACACTTAACCACTTTTGAGATGAAATAAAGCTTAAAAAGATAGCCTGGAACCATCTAGTTAACAAAATCGCGTACAATGGTAGTCATGTTAATCTTCTTTCACGTGTGCTCAAATAAGTCTCAAATGGCTAAGTGGTAATTTTAGAGTGTATAGAAACAACATTCAAAACATGTCATTACTCTTTCTCTTCTAAAACAAGATATGTTTTACCTTTATAGCAACGCTTAGGTAAGAAATTAAGGATGCTCAATGGACCAACTCTTTCTGCTATATGAACCAACCCAAAACCCATCCCAACTCCACTCCACTAGTAGTTCATTTGTAAGTAATTGCCCCCACTGTTGGAAACTCATTGTTGGATTCACCAGAAACATGTGAAGATTAACCACTTATTCCAAACATATTAACCAGTTAATTTTAGATTCACCCCAAACCATGTCAATGGAACAACTCTTTCTGCTATATGAACCAGCCCAAAACCCATCCCAACTCCACTCCACTAGTAGTTCATTTGTAAGTAATTACCTTGACTGTTGAAAACTCATTGTTGGATTCACCAGAAACATGTGAAGATTAACCACTTATTCCAAACATATTAACCAGTTAATTTTAGATTCATCACAAATCATGTTAATGGACCAACCCGTCCGGCTATATGAACCATTTTAAATGCTCCTAATAGAAAAAAATATACCAAATAAACTAACAAATGAACCAACAAGCATTCTCCTATTTACCCATCTAATCAACACACAACCAACAAAAACAGATTTCATGGATTTGTACCCAACAAAAAATGTAACTCACCAAACAGAGAGCATAATACGCAGAAAATCACCCAAAATACGCAACATCTCACAGAAATTGCAAGTGCCCATCTCAGAAAACACGAAATATTATGGGGAAAAGTGGAGGATACTTATCAAAATTGTAGAAAATCCACAAAACTTGAACCCCACGTGTGCGTGTGAAAGTTAGAGTGAGGGAAGAGAGTGAGTGATGGCTAAAAATGGGGGAACGAGAATGAGGACACGAGAACAAGAATTAAAATACTGTGGGTGGGTGCCCTAGTGAGTGAGACAGTATCAGAGGAGAGGGAGATGTAACAAAGATGAAAGAAAGAAAGAAAGAAATGAGAAATAGAGGGAAGAAAAGACGAAAATGAGGGAACAAATAAAAAGCTTGTTTTCGGAGCAAAATACGGATAGGCAGAAAAAATGGAAAGAGGCAAATATACGTACGGAGGATACAGTGGATAGAAGTTGGATGTATATTTGTTGGACATATAGCGCGATCGATTAACTTAGGAAAACATTTTTCGTCCAACTAAATACTCCAACTTTCATCTACCGTATGCTTCCGTATGTATGTTTGTTGACTTTTTTGTATGCCAATGTTTTCATTTCCCGCTTCTTATTTCTTTTTTTTCACCAGAAACCTATACTGATTAATCACTTATTCCTAACGTATTAACTAGTTATTTATTATTTGGAATTATAGCTAGATTCACCAGAAACCTATATTGATTAACCACTTATTCCTAATGTATTAACCAGTTATTCATTATTCGGAATTCTTACTTGGATTCACCAGAAACTGATATAGATTAACCACTTATTTCTAATGTATTAACCAGTTAATTTGGATTCACCAATTAATGAGATTTACCAGAAACCTATACTGATTAATCACTTATTCCTAATATATTAACCAGTTATTCATTATTTGGAATTCTTAGTTGGATTCACCAGAAACCTATACTGATTAACCACTTATTCCTAACGTATTAACCAATTATCCATTATTGGGAATTCTTACTTGGATTCACCAGAAACTGATATAGATTAACCACTTATTTCTAATGTATTAACCAGTTAATTTAGATTCACCAATTAATGAGATCCACTAGAAACCTATACTGATTAATCACTTATTCCTAACATATTAACTAGTTATTCATTATTCGAAATTCTTGGTTGGATTCATCAGAAACTTATACTGATTAACCACTTATTCCTAATGTATTAACCAGTTATTCATTATTCGGAATTCTTACTTGGATTCACCAGAAACCTATACTGATTAACCACTTATTCCTAATGCATTAACCAGAAATCTTGTGCTGCGTCTACAGTGTCGCTGCGTGAACAGTTCAGCTTCAAATTTCAAATTTCAAATTTCAAATTCTCTCGGGTGAATCAACAAAATACGGAGGTGGATGAAAGTTGGAGTCTTTTAGGTGGACAAATAGCGCGACCGATTAACTTATACAAAAAAAAAGAGCTGAGAGAAGTGAGCAAGGTGGTCTTTGGCTAGAGAAAATACAAAGGAAATAGGAATTAAGTATTAGAGAGTAGTTGAACAAAGCAAAGCAACAAAGTGTGGAGGATTTTCACAAAGCAAATCAACAAAGGAAAGGTATGTTTTCTTGATCTCTAAATATTATTCCTTTATTGCTTACAGGTGAACCTTTGAATTTGTGTTTGATTTGATTTGATACTTAGTCCATGATTTACTTTCTGCTTGATCTATTTTGTGGTACATCTCCATGTGACTTCTTATAGTTGTTAACAATTTGTACAAACCACCTTGAAATAATGTTCATGAACCCATAAAAAAAAATAAAATTAAAAAGAAAGAAAGAAAGAAAGAAATAAAATCCCATCCAACCCCTACACTCTCACCCATTTAAATACACAACATTATTAAAACCATAAACCATCAACAAAACAACATCCTTACAGCAATACTCTGCCCAAAAGCAGCATCACCCAAAATAACAGAGCCTAACAATCAAAATTCTCTTGCCAACAAAGAAATTCCCACATTGAACACTCAAAGCCAACTCCAAATCAGAAGAACACATACATCAAATCAACAACAAAGACTCAAACAACTCCATTTCCAAATTGTATCTTTGTAATAACCCACCCTAATATATCGACATATATCTAGATAAGTAGTATTAATTATGCTATATTTAACTTATACATCAATTAATCCATAACATTTAAACAAATAATTATTGAGAGCCATATCTAAAAGTCATATATATATATATATATATATATATATATATATATATATATATATATATATAAATTTTACATTCTCAAAACAAATATAAATAATTACATAAGCTTTGAACTGAAAATACTAAAACTAAACTAATCTAGTTCTTCTATTTTTGTTCATCTTTTTACCCTTATGTAGGGTCTTAACCTGCTAACCATGAAACATAAAAGGGTAAGAACATAAAAATTCTCAGTAATACACATATATCTTATGTTAATAATACAAATATACACAAGGGTACATTTATGTTGGACCTTTTGTGTACCGCAAGTGCACGGGTCGTGAAAGTAATACAAATGATGAGTAGAGATCGTTCCCACGAGGAATATGGTTACTTTCTAATGCTAAATATTAACCTACAACTTAATTAATTTTATTCAAGCAAACGTAAATTAGAAAATAGGTTGATTAAATAAACTATAAAGCATAAAGAAAAGATAAAGATATGGTTGAGAAAATAGAGAATCCTTTTTCGCCTCCTACTTCCATTGATAACATGCAATCTTTTTAAGTAATACAAATGATTAGATTAGGTTAGCCTAAGAAACTAACTTAGTTAAAAACTTATGTTTAGGTCGATTAACCCTATGTCACTTACCTAGTTCACTATGCGTCCATGAGAACTAGAGCAAACAACAAGCATTAAGATTGATTCTCAACTATGACTATGCATGGCTAAGAGGTATATGTCTATCCCATTAGCGAATCAATCTATCCCGCCATTGGAATGAAATCGAACATGCATCTACTATACGTATGATCTAAAACCCAAAGTCCTATGTCTAGGCTCATTAGATTTCATCAAATCACCTAAAACTGATCAAACAAATAAGAGCATTAAATACCATATGATAGAACAAAATCCAAATCATTTATATAAGCTCAAAATAGTACAAATCATTCAATATTCATAAGGGGATCCAAAGAATACCCTAAACACAGCTTAGCTACTCATTGAACACAAAAATACAATACAAAAATCCATGTTCAAGATAAAGGGAAGAGAGAAAGGAGAAGGAACAAAAGATGAAGCCCAATGGGGTAAGCCTTGAAGCTTAAATCTCCCTCCAAGATGAAGATGACCTCTAATATTAGCTTCTTCAACTCTCTTTCAGCCTGAAAATAAGGTCCTAGCTGCTGATTTCTCAGAGAAAACAAAAGCTAAAAGAGTAAAAATGAAAGTCCTAAAAAGCTCCAATTGAAATCTGCATATGAAGTATTTATAGGCCCACAGATTTCGTGCTTCACCCCGTAGCGTTACACAACATGCTCCACGATGCACAAAAATTAGGTCACCAACGCCGCGATGTTCACTTCCTTGCGCCACGACGTTAAGGCCTCAGGTTATTAGGATGCATAGGTAGAGAGCAACACGCAACGACGTAAACATGTCAGCGCCGCGGCGCAAGCCACTGAAGTTTTTCTTGTGATTTCTCTTCCAATGCAGGGCCTTGGCTCACATTAATTTGGTTCTTTTGGGTTCATCCTACAATTGAGAAATCAACCAGTCAAATACAGATGTAATCAAACTCACTCAATTCAAAGATTAGGAAGAATTTTAACAAGATTAGAAGGAAGACCTCAACATGAATTTTACATGAAAATGAGGCTAAAGCCTTCCAACAATGCATAATAACAAGGACAAAGCAATCAATAATGTATATAAATAGGGTACAAATAACTATATTGTATGGAGTTATCACACTCCCAAACCTAGATTTTTGTCAGTCCTCAAGTAAAACAAGGTCATATTACACTTGCAAAGATAATTTATGCTTCAACACTAGTGTCTAGTGATTGCTTTAAATATCAAAGAATACATATGCCTCAAATGATTAGGGCATTCTTTGGATCGATTGAGCCTTTCAAGCTTATCCTTACATGATGATATCTATAGGTCCCCTTTGAAGCTCATGTGTATGCTCATAAGAGACATTTCCACATGTACTAACCATAAACATTCTCTAGAAAAACACTCAAATCTAATCCGAAACTAAATAAGCATATGAACGGAAAACACATCATGCATAAAAAGAATCTAGATTTATCAGCATGCTTCCAAGATCATATAAGGATTCACAGAAAAATTTAAGGTTAATTTGCATCCCTAATTAGCATTGGACAATCACTACACTAGCTAGTGGCATCATGTTATACATTCAAATAATTTTACAATATCAAACATGCAAATTAGCCATTACGTGCACCAAATCATATAATAAACAAAAATTTAACAAAAAATATCAATAATTATACTAACAATATTTCAACCAAAATAATCCAATCAATAACAATCAAAATATTTCAACCAGACACCCCCAAACTTAAGGGAAACAGTGTCTTTACTGTACAACATACATAAGAAAAATAAATAACAAGAAAATAATGGAGACTGTCCTGAATGCATCAGTCTACTCATCAACATCCGGAAAGGGCTCCGTATCACCACCGCTATCATCATGATGGGCTGCTAGATCCTGGTGCTGATGTGAAGGGTCGACACCATCAAAGGAAGGGTATGGTGGTATGGGGAAGTCATGAGTCCAGATGTGAAGGCACTCATGTGGGGAGCGACATCATCCACCTGGCAAAGCTCAGCTCGCACATCATCCACCTCATGGGGAAGTTGGGCTGCACGAGCAGCTCTCTACGCGTGCCTCTAAGCTCTGCAGGGTACTACCGCGGCTGGGGGAGCGACACCAACCCTCCCAATGAAGTACTCATCAAGAGTCTATTTGACGTCAGTAAGCTCCTCATGTGGGTTTGTAGGCACACCCCGCCTCTAGCATAGTGCATGAATGAGGGAGGGGAAGAAAAGGCTACGCTGCTCCATGACCGACCTCCACAGCTGCCTCTGGAGAATGTCTTCCACATCAATCAAACATCGCTGCAGTATAGTATAGATCATAATGGCCCTGTAGCATGTGACCTTGTACAGGTTGATGGAGGGCAAAATCTTGGTGCTGATGAAGTGGTACCAGGCCTTGGCCTTCAGGGCCAAGCAAGCACGAGAGAAATACCGTGCTCGACCCTGTTGTGACATGGTCTAGACGACCGACTATGACTTGGCAGTGCATATACGAGCCGTGACAACCTGCAGGTTGATCCCCTCCACTGGCTCCCATCTGATGAACTTTGAATACTCACATATCTCAAGAGGAAAAGGCAAGAACAGTGTCGCTTTGATGGACTCGACAGAAAAAGAAATGCGGCTCCTCCTATAACACTATGCTCAACCTAATGATATTAATTAGTATTACAGTAGCTCAATAAATTTGGTATTGGTTACCTAATAAATTTGGTAACTGTTTAGATTGAATTGAGCCTAAATTTATAATACTAAATGTGAGAAATAACTCCAAATAATCTAAAAATTTAGCTTAAATAGCTAAGAACTTAGAAATAAATATAGAAAATTATTTCTAAGTCATGAATGCTTGGAATAAGTTATATTAAATTTTAGAGATCAAATGAATTAATTTAATATTTTTAATAACACTGAGAAAGTGTTTATAAATATAATAAAATAGTCAGAGAGCTTGGAAAATTATGAAACTGTTTGGAGATGATAAATAGAATATGAAAATTATTTTGATATGAAAAGTAAGTTGAGGCAGGTACGTTTACTTACCTTACATGTTCGATTTAATTTAAAAGAAATAGTATAATTTATTTGATGAATGGTAGTGTATAGAAAATTATGGAAATCAAAATATATGAATTTCGTTAAGATATTTGATTTTTAGGAACACTCATGAAAGTTGGAAAACTTGGTTTTGAAAGATTAAAATGTTCCTAGGAGATACAAAAGTTTCAACTGAATTTTATAAAAATTATCCCCCCATTTAATGAGCCTCATATTTTTTATCCTTCTACTATTCACACTCTCTCATTATTCATTCTCTCTCATTTCATTTTCTTTCATTCGTATGCTTTCTCTCTATCTCAGTTTCTTTCTCTCGTTCGTACGCTCTCCATGCTCTCACCCACTCGTTGATCTCTCTCGCTTATCCACGGTGTTGGTTCGTTTGCTGTGCCGCTCGTCCACCATTCTTCCACTGTTCCTTCATTGTCACCATCACTATTCCCTCTCAAGCTTGCCGTTTGTTGTTGTTGCTTGTTTTCTCTCTTGTTCCTCGTTCTTGCTGTCGCGGTACGTGATCTATTTTGATCTCCTTATTTCCTTTATGTTTCTTTGATTCTTACTTATTCTCTTACCTGATTTGGAGCTAGAGACATAAGAACAAAGACAAAGACAAAAACGAAGGAAATGGAGTAGAAATAAAGAGGGAAAAAAGAAGGAAAAAATTAAAGAAAATCTAGAGAAAACTTCAATCTAGAGGTAGGGGTCCTTGGCCTTAAAATTGCTCATCTTTTTCTCTTGGTTTTGGAAATAAAATTCTGATTTGTTATAGATATGGACCTCACGACCATGCCAAGTTTAAAAGAGATTTTCTTTGCTTTCAATTGCCTTTTTCTTCTAATAATTCTTGAGTTGAATTTGGGGTAATGACTATTACACAAAAGATGAGGTTTTTTATGTTCTTGAATTAGGGTAGGAACAGTCAAAATAGAACCAAAATAGAATTGGTTGCCTAACCTATGCTTTCACCTTGTTTCTTTAATTTTTGAGAGTTTTATGAAATGATTTAATATGTAAATATAGAAATTGATTGATATTGGTTCAAGGGTGCTCATAGCTAAGTGTAAGTAGAGAGAGAGAGTTATTATTAATTATGTGATTCCTTATGTTTTTATATTCACTCGTTAATTAATTTGATCAGGGAAGCAATAATTAGATGATGAGTTGCAAAGATTAGACAACAGAATTGATTAATAATTGTTAGAGGCTGAATTTGGTATAATTGTGGGTGAATGGTAAGTTTAAGTTAAATTGATGATTCTTGGAAATTATGGTATTGGTTATTGGATTTCTTGATTGGTGACTTTCTTTGCTTGTTATTGAAGTGTCACGGCTAATCATAATCAAGTGAGAGAAATTATATGTTCCTTTGTGTTTACTCAAGGACATGGCTAAATCAAGACCAAGAAGGGAGGAAACGAGCATGAGTGTGTGTATTCACACTTTGAACTTTGAATTTTGATATGATTTCGAAAGTGGAGAAAATGTATGTGTAGCCATGACTTGATTTTCTTTATAGGTTATTCATTGTCACGACTTCCACATAAATGATCAAGTTGTGTAGCTGTGACTTGTCTAGAGCCAATAATACTTGTTGTTAATTGTTAAAGGTACTAAAGTATTTGAATGCTTGTATTGTGTATTTGGATATGTAAATAATTTTTGAAATGTTATTAGTTTTCCATGTTGGCTGAATTGGTAGTAAGCTTATTCATGCTTTATTTGATGTACAAATGATGATTAAATGATGAATTAAATATAATTATACACTTATTGTATATTAAAGATTAAATTGCTCCTTGGTTAAACAAGTTGAGCTATTTGATATGTATATGAGAACTGCTCCCTTAATTTCTTAAGATTGAGCTAGATTAGTAATGGTTGTGATGAAAATCGTGTGCTTTGCTTCAATTGCTATACGGCCAAGTATTGACTTAGAAAAACTTAACTAGAGGTACTTGTGCTTAGTGTGTGTGTTGGTGTTTAATTGTGTGTGTGTTCTCCTTGAAGTGAGAAGGTCACGACTAAGTGATTCTGTTGTGTCACTTTGATTGACTATAAACTTGGTTGATTTGTGAATTGTTGCCTCCTTGACTGTAGCTAAGGGATTGCTTTGTGCCTTGTTTTGATCTCCACGGCCAAGGCCTATTGTCACTGTTATTGACTTTAAAATTACATTATTTTAGGATTTGTTGCGGTTGGTAGAAATATTTATCAATTGGTCATGTGAAAATGTTATGGCTGTGGCTTCTTATTATTTAAAATATTAGAACATAAATTGAGTATATCATTGATTATTGTGATATTAAAGTGGTAATAACCACTAAGGTGATTAAAGTGGTAGTAGCCACTAACGTAATTAAGGTGATAGTAATCACTTATGGTAATTAAATTGGTAATTGTTAATATAATAATCAAAAGTGGACTTAGCCACCAATGTAACACCCTCCTTAGGGCATCACATTTCTGACTACTAACTTATAATCTGAAAAGAAGTTCATAAAAGGTTTGAGTTATAAAAGGTGGGTTTCAAAATTTCTTCTCGCGGAAACATAAACTTACCAAAATTTATAGGTAATACTGAAAAATATATTTAAACTGTTTAATATACAATATTGACACCAATTAATATTTAAAAATTATTCAAGAAATATAAAACTTATAGACTCACTTTTTAAATAGTAGCAAACCCCATCACGGGTCCTACTTAATAGCATGGTAAAACACTAACGAGAAAACTCAACATACTTATTTCGTCTTGTATCCAACTTGATGCGTATGTATCTGTTCCTCCTCAAATCTGTACACTAACCAATCCGGGATGGTTACTCCTCGATGTTGTCACTGAACTCAAAATATCTACTTCCCGTCACATCTAAGAAACTCGTTCCATCTACTATACAATTTTAATAATACAAGCACAACAAAACAATATAACAAAGAGGTGAGATCACCTACGCCGATACCAATATGGTAGCATAGAGATAACACAAACAACACACCATACATGTATATCATACCATAATTATAATTATGCCATCATCATAATGTATAAAATAATAATAATTACAATAATACCATCAACATTATTTATCATCATTATCATCATCTAACATTCCTCAATTATTATATCACACAGATATAAATATTCAATATTTACGATAATGCCCTCAATTATTATCCAAGTATTCAATAATTCAATTATCATAACCAATATTCAATAATGATGCATATGTTATACATGTGCACAAAGACTCAGTTTTTCAAAAACTCCATGGAGGTTTTTGACAATATTTGAGAAGAATGCTCTGGTTAATTGCTCAGCATAAACCCACAGACAATTGCCCAGTTTTGACCCACAGACAATGTCCAGCCTTAGCCCACAGATAATGCCCAGCTTAGCCCACAGACAATCTCCAGTCTTTGAAAAGAATCGTGTTCTTGTCGGGTATCGCCAATGCGTTACAACGGACTACATCGCCAAGTGGCACATGGTCTTTGCCAATGAACATCCACTGGTCGACCGCCGCGCCTTGACGCTCCCAAGATCCATCATAGACCTCACTTTTCAATTCTCATTCTCTCTTCAACCACAAGGGTCACAATTTTTGTTCAATGCATGAATATCTCAATGCAATTTTTGTTCAAATTCATCATATGCCATAATGCATAATTTTCAATTTCATCATATGCCTCAATGCATCTTTCTAATGCATATTCAATGCACCAATGTCAATCACAGGCAAAATTCATCATTTCTAATGCATGTTCAATGCACCAATGCCAATCACAGGCAAAATTCATCATTTTCTCATACAGTGTCCATATACTAGTCCAACAGTAACATACTGTATATTCAATAGCAAAATCATATTATTGCGTTTTCATAGTCACAAAACACTTTTGTCATGTTTTCACAATCGCGCAACATTTCTGTTACGTTTTCACAATTTCGCAATGTTTCTGTTACGTTTCGAAATCGCATAGCAATTTTCCATCGTTTCTCAATGACGTAAAAATATTCCATCATTTTTCAATCACGTAGTGATTTTTCAACGTTTTCTCAATCACGTAAAAATATTCCACCATTTTGAAATCGCGTAGTAATTTTTTCACAATATCTCAAACGCGTAAAAATATTTAAATGCTTTCCAAATTGCATAGAAATATTTCAACATTTTTCAAATCACGTGGAAATATCTAAACGTTTTTCAAATCGCGTAGCTTAAAAATCACGTTTTTAAGTTACGTAAATCATTTTTCACCATTTTACAATCACGTAAAATATTCCTCAATATTTCAAACATTATTTTGGACTTTCAAACAAATCAATATCATTTCCAACATCATTTTCACATTTCTCCTTTAAGAAATCATTTCCTAAAAATAATATGACTTCTCACATTATTTTCCACATTTTCTTACTCAAGAAAATCCTTTTCGCAATATATTTCACAAATTCACCATTTCATTGAATTAAATCAATGTTTTTAACTTAAAATTTCCTAACGCACTCCAAAACCCAAAGGATGAGTTATACGTTAGAAAATCTCAAGTCACCAACGTATTCTTTGTAATTTCAAATCAATTCTAAAAATCAATCCTCTTTAAAATAAATTGAGGTTCAAACACTTTCAACCTCTATTTTCTTTTCATAACCGAAATTTCTATTTCTCAAGTGATAAAACACTCTGATTCCATTTCCAAAATCCTTGTACTAAATCAAATTATATTTCCACTTTGAAAATCACTTTGTTTAATAAAAACCAAAGCATTTACAAACCTTCAAAACCGTGGTACATGGTTCCAATGGCCATCAAATATTTTTCCTTCTAAATCAATTAAGTACCATTCTTGTTTTCACACAAACAAAACCATTAAAATTTCTTGCAAAAACCATGAGACTCATGGTCTTTAAAATCAATTCATTTGTTCATTTTCATTTTCACTTTCTTTGCAAATCCTTAAAATCATCAACTCATTGTTCTTTTCATTTAAAACTCATGATTAATAAAATACTTAGAATATTTTTATTCAAAAAAGTCCTTGAGGTCGTGTGCCTCTATGGTTCTTTGGAACCAAAATTGTTTTCCTTTCCATCATCACATCATGGCATACATATACATATTTCATCATATATACCACAAGCATGCTATAATCAAGAGCAATAAATCATGCAAATCATATCAAGCATGAACAAATAAATTAAACACATAAACACCCATAAATAATTACATGACCATGGATATGAATCCTCACATGGATTCACCATTCATCAAATACACAACCATCTCTCACCACCATACTTGGTTGGTGAGATGAATCTCCCTCTTACCTCTTGAAGAACCTCAAAAGCTCCTTACTTTGCTTCTTTTTCCAAGTCCTTCAACACCAAAAGCTTCTCAAATACAAAACAAAACACAAGTTTATTAACATATTAAGCTTGAACAAGGTAAACCATGGATCAAACATGGCTTAGAACTTTAAATATAAGATCTAGAAAAGAATATCAAGAATTTCACCCTTTACCCTTCAAACTTGATCTTAGGAAAAGTACTTGAAGATGGATGATTTAGAGAAAGTCTCCAACATAAAAGTTGCTTAGAATAAGGTAAGAATTCAAGATATGTGATTGGTTAAAATTATAGAAGAGTGGAGGTAGATTTTAGAGTGGCTGGCCGAGAGCTCCTTGGAGTGGAAAGAATGGAGTTTTTTCTTGTTCTTGGAAGAAAGAGAATGGAGAGAATTGTTTTTAGTCTTTGGTGAAATGAAGATAGAAATGAAAACTCTTCCTACCTAGTAGTTGCCGTGGAGTGCATGGAGAGAAAGGCAATATTGTATGTGTAGCTTTTTGCTTTTCTTTGATAAGAATGAAAGAAAAGTTGATAGGAAAGATTAAGTGTAGAAATTATCTTGCATTATTCATTGCATGACCATAGGTGAGTAGGAGAAAAAATGAATCAATTATGGGTAGTTTGTCTCCAAAAAGAAGTGCATGGCCGTAGGATACATGTGCAAAGCCACCAAAAATTGACTTACTTTTATTTAGCTTCTTGAATTATTGTTAGAAGAATGACTAAGTAAAATGAGTAAAAGAATTGGCCCCCCTTCAAGTGCATGACCGTATGCTTCAAATGGAGAAAGCCACCAATATTGACTTGTCTTACTTTGTTCAATTGATAAAAGATGATAGGAATTGAATTATAATATTTTGCCTCACAATAGATGAATTGCCGTAAGCTTCCTTGAAGCAAGCCACCATTATTGACTATTTCTTTGTTGTGTAATATAAATAATGGAACATGAATTAATTGAATCCATTTAGCCTTTGTTAGGAATGCATGGCCGTAGGAAGCACTTGGAGAAAGCCATTTTATTTGACTTGGTCTCACTTTGTTTCACTTGAATTGTATCCTAATATCACAAAGTGAATTGCTTATTAGAGCAATTTGCTCTTCCTTCACCGTAGAAGCAACAATTTAAGGAGTCCAAACTTTATTCAATAGCTTGTTTCCTATTAGTCCTTAAAGAGTCAAGCCATTATTCTTGACCAATTTCTATTGGTTCTTGGAAAGTCTAAACCACTAAGTTGGACTCATCATCACCATTGATTAGATAAGTGGTTAGGATTAATGTAGCTTCTAATTATAGCCTTTAGATATACGACTTAATCTAGGCCATTAGATCTTTCTCCTTGAAATCTTAGCCATTAGATGTATCTCCAAAATGAAGGGTTAAGATCACTCCTTCAAACTTTACATCCAATGGTCATAAATGGTCTTTGTCACTTTTTAAGACCAAATCTCCACCGTTGATTAAATCAAGATCAAGTCTCCACCGTTGATTAAATTAATGGTGGATCTCCAAACTACTAAGGTTGACTAAGTAGTATAATATTTATTTTTCTATCTGCTATTACCCTTTGAATAATATTTTTACTGTATTTTTATCGTCCGATAATTAAATACAATACAAAACATAGTAAAAAGAAAATTTAAAAAACTGTTTTCGGATTCAGATTTAGTAACATCCCCCGTCTCCATCTAAACAGTATAAATTTTTCTATGCGTAAAAAAATTTTCACTTCACGAGACCCACCTGGGCCCACGTAAGGCCACCTGGGCCCACAGACAACTCAAAAACAATAAGACAAATATAAAAATTTCATTATCATCCATAAAATCATAAAAAATATAAAATTTATGAAAATCAAGTCGGATTAGTAAAAATCATTAAGGATTTTCAAAAAGAAATAAAATACGAAGGTTCGTATACAACCCCAAAATAATATTAAAATAATAATAAAAATATAAAAACTCCTAAAAATTCCTAAAAATTATAAAAATTATAAAATCCATAGAAGTCAAATCGGATTACTCAAAATAATTAAGAATCGCCCGAAATAAATAAAATACGAATTTTCAGGGTATTACAACCAATAAGACATTAACGATGAAGAGGTTATAGTCATAGGTGAATTAACCTATTTATGTAAGTTAATTGTTTTAATAAGAAATGTATTATGCAATGTAGGTATTAGTATTTTTTATAATGAACATTTTATCTTGGAAATGAAAAGACTAAGTTTTAGCTTACATCACTTTTTCACTTATTATTTATGTAACTTGTTTTTAATCATAGTAGTTGAATTTATTATGGTATCATGTTTTATAAATTTACTACTGAGAATTTCAAATTCTCACCCCAATTTTTTATTTCCATGATAAATCCAGAGGTAGACCACAACACGAGCAAAGGAAGTGCTAAAGACTAAGTTTAGATTTATATAATTCTATATATTTTCTTAGTTTGTAATAAGTTCTGTATTTATATTAATGATTATGTAATTAAGTGTTTGTAATCAATTTTGTAAAAATTTGTAATTTTAGACATATTACATAGTTTCGTGGTAATGAGCAAGTTGCTAGATGTGTAAAATGTCTTGCTCTCTTACTTTGTCAAGGCTCTATATATGTATGTGTTATATTAGTTTTACAGGTTATGAGTATGTTTTAAGTCTTATGTTTTAATTTTATAAGTGACACCATTGATTCTATTTACTTGAGTATATTAACAATATACTACAGTATCTAGAATTAGGGTGTTGCACCTCCGCACACCAACAGTGGTGGACTCTGGGTGAGTAAATGCAAGGTTCGCATAAAACTCACGAACCAAGGGTAATGGGGCCCTGTTATGGTGTTTGGCGAACTCCCCCCACTAGTGTTGACAAATGGTGGCCTCAATGTTTGCCTGTATGGACTCCCTAAAGTTGAAGCCTCTCTCTACAATGACACTCTTTGAGACCAGAATCCCATAGCAGTCTTGCGCCTCAGCCGAAATAAACTTGGTGCAGTTAAACTCTCGAGGGGGAGATGGCTCCCTGTGTTGCCCACTGCTATCGTGTCTAACTCATTTAGGACCCATTTTTAAAGTATATAGACCTGAAAAATAAATGAGAAGGTCAGACTTGAGCAATGAAATTAATAAGATAATTAAAACACCCAGTTTATGGAAAAATAGGGGCAAACGCTGTGACATTGATACTTGTGCCGCGACATCCAAAGAAATTCAAGCAACGCCACGACATTAATGGCAGCGTCGCGACATTGAAGCATATTCAAACTAACGTTGCAGCGTTAAGGTGCCACGCCGCGACACTAAAAGAAATTCAATCAAAAGCTGCGGCGTTCACAAGCAAACATACTAAATATTAACCTACAACTTAATTAATTCTATTCAAGCAAACATAAATTAGAAAATAGGTTGATTAAATAAACTACAAAGCATAAAGAAAAGATAAAGATATGGTTGAGAAGATAGGGAATCCTTTTTCACCCCCTACTTCAATTGATAACATGTAATCCTTTTAAGCAATACAAACGATTAGATTAGGTTAGCCTAAGAAACTAACTTAGTTAAAAGCCTATGTCTAGGTCGATTAACCCTATGTCACTTACCTAGTTCACTATGTGTCCATGAGAATCAAAGTAAAAAATAAGCATTAAGATTGATTCTCAAATAAGACTATGCATGGCTAAGAGGTATATGTCTATCCCATTAGTGAATTAATCTATCCCGCCATTAGAATGAAATTAAACATGCATCTACCATATGTATGATCTAAAACCTAAAGTCCATGTCTAGCCTCATTAGATTTCTTCAAATCACCTTAAAACTGATCAAACAAATAAGAGCATTAAACACCATAAGATAGAACAAAACCCAAATCATTTATATAAGCTCAAAAGAGTACAAATCATTCAATATTCATAAGGGGATCCAAAGAATACCCTAAACACAGCTTAGCTACTCATTGAACACGAAAATGCAATACAAAAATCCATGTTCAAGATAAAAGGAAGAGAGAAAGAAGAAGGAACAGAAGATGAAGCCCAATGGGGTAAACCTTGAAGTTTGAATCTCTCTCCAAGATGAAGATGACTTCCAATCTTGGCTCCTTCAACTCTCTTTCAGCCCGAAAATGAGGTCCTAGCCGCTAGGTTCTTAGAGAAAACAAAAGCTAAAAGAGTAAAAATGAAAGTCCAAAAAAGCTCCCTCTAAAATCTGCGTACGAAGTATTTATAGGCCCACAGATTTCATGCTTCATGCTGAGGCAATACACAACACTCGCCGCGATGCATAAAAAGTAGGTCAACAGCGCCGCGATGTTCACTTCCTTGGGCCGCAGTGTTAAGGCCTCAAGTTATCAGGGTGCACAGGCAGAGAGCAACACGCCGCAGTGTAAACATGCCAGCACTGCAGCGTGAGCTACTAAAGCTTTTCTTGTGATTTCTCTTCCATTGCAGGGGCTTGGCTCACATCAATTTAGTTCTTTTGGGCCCATCATACAATTAAGAAATCAACAAGTCAAATACAAATGTAATCAAACTCAATCCATTCAAAGATTATGAAGAATTTTAACAAGATTAGAAGGAAGAGCTCAACATGGATTTTACATGAAAATGGGGCTAAAGCCTTCTAACAATGCATAATAACGAGGACAAAGCAATCAATATTGCATAGAGATAGGGTACAAATAACTATATTCTATAGAGTTACCAATTTACAAACTATAACTCATGTCTTGCTATCGATATTAAACAAGTGGCTACACAATTGTAAAATATCAAAAGTCTTCCCTTGCCTTATCTTTACTCTTTAAAGTAGGCATACTATACTAAGTTCTCTAGTCTCGTTATTCATTAACATGATATAAGTACTATATAAGTATCATTTCATAATGAAAAATGCTATTAGCATTGGATTAACAATTGTCACAAGTAAAAGAGATTTTACTTATTACCACTAGAACATTCACATTCTAACTTATATAAACATTCATCTTACAATATTATAATTCAACACTATACTTATACACTTAACTTAGCTGTTCTAAGGAACTGTGTTCCTTTATATTTATTTGGGTAAAATATGCTAAATAGCCCTTAGACTACATTGTAATGAGTGAATTGTTCCATTACACCATAGTGTGTGTACTACTTCCACTTCATATCTTATGATGAGTGGACTGTTCCATGTACTACTTCCACAACATCATCTCTCATGACGAGTAAGTTGTTCCACGTACTACTTTTACAACATCATCTCATCCTTCGCGTAACATAGGATTTAACTTATCCATAACCTAGCATAGGATATACTCATTCTTAGCCTAGCATAGGATTTGCTTATCCCTAGCCTAGCATAAGACATGCTCATCACAACTCCACCTATAGCAGAGTGCTTTTCTCACTCCTTTGTCAAGTCAAGGGACTTGCCTCACTCCCTTAGTTAGGAATTGTGATAAATTATGATTCAACCTTAGTAAATAAGGGATCCATCTTTATGGTTCAACCTCATTACATAAGGGTTCTATCTATATGGATCAACCTCATTGCATAAGGGTTCCATCTCTATGGATCAACCTCATTACATAAGGGTTCCATCTCTATAGATCAATCTTATTACATAAGGGTTCCATCTTTTTGGATCAATCTCATTGCATAAGGGTTCCATCGCTATGGATTAACCTCATTGTATAAGGGTTCCATCTCTATGGATCAACCTTATTAAATAAGGGTTCCATCTTTATGGATTAACCAGATTCCATCTCTATGGATTAACCAGGTTCCATCTCTATAGATCAACCTCATTGCATAAGGGTTCCATCTTTTTGGATCAACCTCATTGCATAAGGGTTCCATCGCTATGGATCGACCTCATTGCATAAGGGTTCCATCTCTTTGTAAGCATTCATACATTATGACATTCTATTATTGCCAACAACTTAGTATACTTTCTATCCTTGCATTACTAGCTCTACTCAACTCTTACCAATTATGCTCTATGACACTCAACTGTTGCTAACTAGGCCCTATGGCACTCAACTTTTGCCAACTAGGCCCTATGGCACTCAACTATTACCAACTAGGCCCTATAGAACTTAACTATTACCAATTAGGTCCTATGACACTTAATTATTGCCAACTAGGCCCTATGACATTCAACTTTTGCTAACTAGGCCCTGTGACACTCAACTTTTGCCTAGAAAAGGTTGATCTTCAAGATTGCACCAAATGTGCATCATAATCTAAAAAATTCTAAAATTTTTATCACTTGAAGCCTTATATCTTAGCTTTCAAATTCAATAAGAATCATGCCAATCTGATGTCTATAGCTTAAGTTATAAAACTAAAACTACAGGTTATTCAGAATGCCCTGTTTTGCTAGTCTTTGGGCCATTTTTCCAGGGAGTGCCACGGCTATCCTGTTTTTGTGCTCGACTTCCCTCTCTCGGGTGACAAAAACTGAAAAATAGAAAAGGGAGTGCCACGGCTTCCCTTGTCTTGTGTCGCGGATCTTTTGTGAAAACCTAGTTTCTACAGAATTCTATAGAAACCACCCGAGAACCACCATTTCAAACCATTCCAAATCTTCGAATCTTGGATTTTTAGTGATTTCTAACACCAATCTAGGCCTCTAAACTTGTTGTAACTTTTATATAACTTATTGTTTCACTTAGGCATAGATTTAGGTCCAAAATCATAATAACTCTAGCCATTTTCCAAGTTCCTCATCTATGAACTAAAATGGTTTACTTGAGCCATAAATGGCCATCTAACACTCACTGAGCCAAAACTATCCTAACTTAATTCTTGGAAACAAGAATCAAGCTTAGAACATGGATTTGGCTATCCAAACCCCTTTTCTATTCAAGAATACCCCTCTCCATTCAACAATAAACGAGAAAAAGATGAATAGAAATCCTCTACTTCTTGTAGGCAATGAGATCTTCAAGCTTTGATCTTGCCTTCCTTCTTCTTCTCTTCCTCTTCCTTTCCTTTCTTTCTTCCCTTTTCCCTCTTTCTCCCTTTGTTTCTTTCTTTCTTTGTTTTTCTGCTGGGGTTCCTGGGATAAGAGAGAAAATAAGGAGAAAAGGAACTTAAGTTTCTGTAATGAAACTTATATATGCTAAGGACACCTAAATTATGCTAATTCAAGTTTTTCAACTTCTAACAACTTCAGAATAAATCCTGGGATTCATCTAAATTGTTGTTTCACCTTTTTTTCTAATTTTTCATACTTGCTACTAGTCAATCGGTGTTAAAACACACAACCAATATGCTTAAAAATACTAAACTGATTCTGATTATTCTCAAATTTTAACTACACCTTACTTAACTCATTTGTGACCTAGAAACAAGTTATCCATACATGTTTCCCTCAACTTAGCCTTTAAAGCCATTTTATGAGTTATTTTAGGCTACTTTTCACTTTCTGTGTTGTAGCAAAGTGCTTAAACTAACTCAATTTGTCACAAAATTGAATTGGCATGTCAAGCAAGTATTAGACTATCTCTGTAACCATTTACAAGCCTAACATGTTATTGAAGGTGTTACATTTCTTCCCTCTTTTTTAAAATTTTCTCCTCAAAATTGTTTTTCTCTTGCCACAACTCAGGGCAATCTTTCTTTATATGGGACTCTAACTTCCAAAAAGGTTCCTTCGGTGCCAACTTCACCCTTTACTATCCTCTGGCAAAAGGCACGTGGACACTTATTCTGCTATATTCTTTTTCCTTCTAGGCTACCAAATATTATCTGAAGATCTTAGCATATCTTAGTAGCCTCTAGGTAGATGGTATACGTTCTCTTGTAAGCTTCATCTAGAATCCCTTCTTTTGATCCTTGACTTTCTTGGAACACAAAATTTGTCTTTAAACTTCGTCGTTCCATTCTCAGTCATAACAAAATCCTTTCGGGTTTCTTAGAGGATATGCTCACTCATGTCCTTTAGAGTTTCATTCTCTTCTCGAGTTTCTAAGATTTGAGTCCTTAAGTCATTGCTATGCTCACTTTACTCACTATGAGAGTATGTGGCACCATAAACACCACTAGATTCAATTTCCTAAAACTCTTGAGAAGTTCACTCTATTTTGGACCATTATCTGGGACATATATAGGACTTTCCTACCTAGTGCATTAGTCACTGCATTAGCTTTACCTAAATGATACTATAACTCAAACTTATGATCCTTTCATCACAACCAAATTCTTTTTAGCATTCCATCCATCATTTCTATCTCAAGTTCATTTTCTTCTAGTCAAACAAGTGTTGCAAACTCGTATGATCCCTAAACACCTCCAAGTTCTTATTCTATAAGAAAACTTACTGATTCTCAAAACTATCTACTAACTTAACACGTACCATACTTATAAAGAGTTCTACTTCTCTCTTAGGTGGTAACTCACTTATATTTCTATGAAATACTTCTGGATGTCTTCTTATCACAAATATATTTCCTAAGACTTACTCAACTTCCACACACAAGGAGAAAAGGAAAACATATCCTTAAATCCCCTATATTCAGAAGTTGTTCACTTGTTTAGCTCTCAAAACATAGACTCTAAGGAAATAGGCACAGAAGAATCATCAAATATAAACTTCAATATTTTATCTAATAAATTCAAACAACGTGGTTTACTAGCAACCAAATCACGCCTAGTCTAATGTCCATGTTAAGAAGAGATAAACTAATAAGATTCATAAAGGAAATCTTACCTTTTATCTTTACACAACAATCCAAACTTACTAAGGAAGTTGTGAATAGCTTTCCTGTTAGTGTAGACAAGGATATAACATGGGTAAACTCAAACATAGGTAAATCTAATCTCTCTACATACTCATATGAAATCGAGGAGTGAGGATACTCTTGAATCATATAATATAACCTAGAGATCATCTTTAAGTATGTTCTTACCTCGTACAAGATCGGGAGTTTGAGCTACCTCTTTACTACTCAGAGTATAAACTCTTACTCTAACTTGAACTTTGAGGTTAGGCACTGCTCCTTACTTCTGTGCACACTTATTTAAAAGTGTTCTGGTCAGCCATAAGTATAACATACTATTTGGTCAATTTAACTAGGTTTACCACCATGTTGTCTCCCTTGTCTATCATAATTTGGTCCCTTCACTTCTACTTAAGCTCACTTGCCTTTAACTTGAGGATAACTAGGTCTATAAGCACACTTCATATACTTATTGTAACACCCCAAAATTTGCTATTTTATAGTAATGATTGAATTGTACTATTTTGTGATTTTTGTGTGCTGTAAATTTATTTTGACTGTTTTGTGACTACTTTTGATCATTGTGTGTGATTTACTCCAAGTCAGGAAAGTAATAATTTTTGAGCCGAGAAAAATCTTTATTGATTTATTCGGAGCCGGGGGATCTTACTAAACCTGAATCCTAGAGATACGTGTCATGATCTTTTAATTTTTAAAATTTATCTGTCAAATAAAATATTCTGTATTTTATTATTCAGCGGATAAATATTTACTGACTTGTGAGCAGTATGTTCTGTCCATTGAGTAATAATTTCTATAACTATTGTCCATTGGATAATAGTCTGTAGAGAACGTTTTAATGACTTGTTTTATGAACCAATTAGAATAATTGAAGCTTGATGAGAACCAATAGAATATGGTCAACGAAAATAGCTAAACTAGTTAACTATGTAACTAGATGAAACTAGATAACTTAAACTAAGTTAGCATAAGGCCTAGGAAGTAACTAAATGGAACAAACTTAGTTTGCTTCTCCTTAGAGCTTCACGGTTTTGGGAGGATCTAGAGTCTTCTAGAAGACTTGTTAGTTACACTTAAGTAACTAGATAGTTAGCAAAGAAACTAGGAAATCTAACTAAGTTAGCTTAATTTAGTTAGGAATCAATTGAATTAGAAACTTGGTTAGCTTTCCCTTGGAGATCTATGGCTAGGAAGCTTCATGGATCATCTAGAATTAGGTGATTCATTTGTTTAAACCAATAGAAATCTACATGATTAAAGCATGACAAGTTAGTGACATTAACTGATTGGAGTTAATTTTTATGACTTTTTATTATTTAACTGCTTGTATTTAAGAGTGAATATCAAAATGGATCTTCACTAATATCTTCGTTTTTGCAGTATTGAAGGAATTTAATACATTTGGATGAAAATAAGCGAAGATACCGAGTTTTCGCGGCATACGCATGCTTCCTCACACCGTGGCGTGACTACTAAAAAAAAAGATTATGTCATGATGATGTCATCAAGTTACTGTAGCATGACATCATCAAATTACTGTAGCAAGACATCATCAAGTTACTATAGCATGACGTCAGTATGACATCATCAAGTTACTGTAGATGCTAAAATTTTTTATAAATAGGGACGCTGAACAATTCAGACGAGAAGGAGGGAGGATTTCGCTACGTCCTCTGGTAATGAATATCGTGATTCAAATTCTAGACGTTTGGTTAAAATTAATCCTAGTAATTTATATATTGATTTATTTGAATCACAATCACATACAATTGACATAATGGATGAAAATCAACCACCAATAGCTGAAAATGAAAGTATACATAATGAACATGAAAATCAACCATTGCGAACTATGCGTGCATATTTGCACCTACCTCGAAATTCTAGTCCATCATGTTTTGTCTTCCCAACTAATGCTAACAATTTTAGATTTAAGCTGAATATGATTTCTTTACTTCCTAATTTTCATGGTTTAGAAAATGAAAGCCCATATTTACATCTAAAAGAATTTGAAGAAGTTTGTATTGCTTTCAATGATAAAAATTACACTGAAGAGATTGTTATGCTTAAACTGTTTCCTTTTTCTTTGGAAGATAAAGCAAAAACTTGGTTTAACACTTTGAAACCAAGATCAATTGAAACATGGCAAGAAATGCAAGTTGAGTTTTTAAATAATTTTTTTCCAACACATAAAACCAATGCTTTGAAAAGACAAATCCAAAATTTTTCCCAAAATTCAAATGAAGCACATTTTCAAAGTTGGGAACGTTTTAAAGATTTATTAAATTCTTGCCCACATCATGGTTTTGAAAAATAGCAGACTATAAGCTTTTTTTATGAAGGTTTAACACCTGAAACCAAACAATTTATGGAAATAATGTGTAATGGCGAGTTTCTTGATAAAGAACCTGATGAAGCTTTAGATTATTTAGACCAGTTGGCTGAAAATTCTCAATCTTGGCATGGTACTAATCCTTCTGAAAATTCAATTAGATATAACCTTGCAAATGCAGGAAAAGGAAAATACCATCTTAGTCAAGAAGAAGATCTAAATGCAAGGTATGCTAGTTTGGCCAGAAAGGTTGAATCCATGGAATTAGGAAAAGTAAAAGAAGTCAAATCTGTGCAAAATGAAAAAATTTGTGGCATTTGTAATGAATTAGGACACTTGACAAATGAATGTCCTAATATTCCTGTTTTTAAAGAAGTTGTGCATGAGCAAGTAAATGTAATAAACAATTATAAAAAGTCATTCACCTTTTCTTTTTCAAATTCTTACAATCCAGGATGAAGAAATCACCCGAACTTCAGTTGGAGAAATAATAATCAAACACAATTCATGCAACCACCACCTCCTCAGGCACGACAAAATTCTCAAAATTCTCAAGGATATGCACCTTATGTCCCACCATATAGGAAAAACCTTGAAGGAACATTGAATGCATTCATAGAAAAGCAAGATGTCATTAATGAACAAAACAATCAAACCATGATTGACATAAAAGAAACTCTTGCTAAACTTACTTCTGCACTCACCATTCACGAGAAAGAAAAATTTTCTTCTCAACCTCAACCGAATCCCAAAGGTCAGTACTGTCTAAATGAGGGTTGTTCTGAAAGCAAACAAATAGATCAAGTCAATTTGGTAATAACTCTTAGGAATGGAAAGGTTGTTGAAGAAAGTAAGGAGATAAAGAGCCAAGTATCTAGAATGATGAACTCCTTGAGTGTGAATGAGCTAGAAAATGTGAAAAAGAATCAAGATAGTAGTGATGTCGAGTTACCCAAGGAACTTGAGGTGACAAAGAATCCTGTTAAGCCAGAAAATAAAGACAAGGGTCACCAAACATACATGATTGACTCAATCATGGAGAAGGGACTTTCTACAACCTTTGATTTTGATCCCCTTGAGAATCTTCTTGTTAATTCTGAGTTTAATTTTATTAGTAATCCATCTAATGTATTTGATAATTGTACTAACTTTTATTTAACTCAGGATCATGACACTCAAGGATGGAGTCCAAAGTTTAAGGAGTTGCTTAATAAAGGTTGGAGTTTTCCTGATAAAAAATGTGGTCATCCCCTGGTCTGTTCTCATGAAATTAAATTGGAGAAAGGTAAATGGTCAGCAGTTGAAGCCATAACTTAAGTTGAAAGATCCAGATGTAGTCGAGACTTTGGTAGAAGATCCTGTCTACCAAAGCTGAGGTAAGTTTTTAATATTTCATTTGTGTTTTTGAGTCAGCTTAAGTGCCTCCCAGATTTCGGAGCCTTTGTATGGGGATGTAAATAGTGTTGGTCAAAAATAAAAAAATAAAAAAAAGAGATAAAAAAAAGTATGTATACATCTTGGGTTTGGCTTTGGTAAAAATGCGAATAGAAAAATGCATGCATCCTGATCCAGCCTTCTTAATTGAAAAACACAGAAGGTAGATTGTATCCCACATGTGAGGCAGCCAGTCGTATTATGGTCACTTGTTCCTTTTGGGAGCCCTATGTTGCGCTGGTCTTAAATGGGTCTAATACTGGTCAACAATGCTTTGGCACAAAGCTGAAAGAGCAGACTACCTCTATCCCAATCTCAAGTGAGTACACACCCATTTTCATCAGGTTTCTAACAACTTGAAAAACAAAATAAAACAAAAAAAAAACAAAAAAATAGAGGGCGAAACTACAGTTGTACTTAGTCTTTAATTAGATTAGGAGTCCCGAGCGGATGCCTGTCCTGTCATAGACTCAGGAGGAGACCTTTACACGTCAGTATGTAAATAAAGTTCGTGTGCCATGCTCTGTAGAGAGCCGCGTGCTACATTCCCAGTTCTTGGAACCAAGGCTCTGTAGCGCTGATGGACAGAAAGAAGCGTCTCGTTTTTACAGTGAACGGAAACTGTTAGTTGAGCTATATACTTACTTTAACTAGTAGATCTCTATGGCGAGTTCTGACTGGCTGCGATCAGGTACCATCTTCTTAGAATACAAGCCTTTAATTAGGTTTGCAGGAAGATAGAGGGCTGTTCTTCTGTAAGTAGGATGGAAAGGATTCAAAGGTTCTATTTGTCGGTTCGGCAATCCTTGTGGAATTCATATGTTGCACTGGTGACACGCAACTTAAATACATGTCACTACTGCATTCATGACACGCGGTATAAAGATACACCATGAAAACTATACATACAAGTATGTCCTCGTTTATTATTATCTTTCTTTTATCTTTGTATGATTTTGTTGTATTTTGATTTTTGGACAGACGATCCTTTGAGTAGGATCCTTCAGGGGTTTCTAGACTTCTTTACCCTGATGGTTTTCTTGAAGTTAAAAAAAAAGGTTAAAAAAAAAGAGATTCCGTGTTTCTTAATTTCAAACTTTTCTGACAACAGCCAACCTACCCTTATAGGTGTTATCATTTCTCTCTCCATTCTTTTCCTTATTTAAACACTTTATTTTCTCCACTTTCCTCTAACTCAGAAACATTCAAAGGGAGGAAGAGTATAGAAATGGGGCCTTCTGTTCGTAACTTTAAAAATATCTGTGTTTTTTGTGGGTCAAGTTATGGGAAGGGTTTAGAGTTTGAAAATGCAGCTACGGTTCTTGGTCGAACACTTGTTGCAAGAAATATTCATGTTGTATATGGGGGAGGTTGTCGTGGGTTAATGGGGGCTATATCACTTGCTGCTTTTATAGGAGGCAGTCAGGTTTCAGGTGTCATTCCTAGACCTTTAGCTCAAAGTAACATTACTAGAAAGTTGGAGAAGAAATTCAAGATCATCTATGCATGGACGAATGAAAAAAATGCTTGACAACTTTGATGCATTCATTGCCTTACCAGGTGGTTTTGGTACTTTGGAAGATATTTTTCAAATTGTCTCTTGGGCCTAACTGAACATCCACCATAAACCCATTGGCTTGTTGAATGTTAATAATTTTTTTGATCTTTTGTTATTTTTTTTGACAAAGCTGTGGAACAAAAATTTATCACTCCTTTGGCAAGAAAACTTCTTATCTCTGCCTCCACTATTGATGAGCTAATTGATAAATTAGAAGCTTTTGTTTATGAACCTGATAAAGTCCTAACTCATATAGATTGGTCATCAGGAAGCAGCGATGGAAGCAGTAAGAAAAGAAAGCTAGATCTGACACTTCATCTTTAATGGGTTTGATTTTATTTATTGTCCTTTGTTCTATTTTAATTTGTGTCAGATTTCTCCAACAGGTATTATTTTCTATCCTTACTCATCTATATTTTAACATTACGGACAATGTTGTGATCTGGTTGGGGGGAAGGATAAAGGATAGTTGATATAAAAAAACAAAACAAAAAAATTATAAAAAAAATTACAACTGTGGAATGTTTGATATGTCAATAACTTACTAAACTAATGAATGGTGGTAGAGTAAGGAGTAGTTTTGCCCTTACGGTGATTTACTCTTGAGACCCATCTTAATTGGTGGCAGAGTAAGGAGTTTTTAGGTAATTAATTAGTTAGTGTTGATTTGTGGAACTAACAAAGTTTTTGTCTTTTAAATTCCTTTGAAAAAAAAAATCAGATGAATGTATTTTCACATCCTTTTAAGCAATTGAAATTCAGGGATCATATCTTGAGTTATAGCATAAATTTTCTTCTTTCTTAAAAATTACATGCTTGGATTTGAATGTTGAATTGATGAATTGAGAATGATAGAAACATGCCTTGTGAGATTTTGAGCCTATTGATGAATGGATTGAACATTTGTACCATTCTCTTCTTTCTTGTGTGATTTTCACTCATGAAATTGTTGCTCTAGAAGTTGCTTTGATTCTTTTTGAGGCTACATTTTCATATGCATACATAAATATGATTGAGGCATTTTAAAATAGCTACTTTGACCAAATAGCCATCCTTGTATATTTTTCCTTGTGTAACCCCTTTAAGCTTATTTGGCCAGTTCTTGTTTTTACCTCATTATGTGCCTTTAAAAAAAAAGAACATGTTTTTACTTGACCTTTGGGAATAAGAGAGCATTGACTTTGTTCTTAAACAAGTGTGGGGGTGTGTGTTATAAAAAAAAAGAAAAAAGAAAGAAAAAAAAAAGAAAAAGAAAAAAAATTGATCATATGATACACTATGTGACATTACCATATCTAGAATAAAGATAGATGCTTGGAAACAACAAGAAGAGAAGGAGAAGGTTTGTAACACCCTTGTGGGGATGTCACATATATAAATAAAATAAAAGAAAGATAAATAAAATCTACCTAAGTTGTAAAACATTTGTTATATAATAATACGGGTTACAAAATTTTTCCGATTAAACAGAATATTACGAGATAAAATAACACAGAACATAAAATAAGCACACAATCATCACACATAATATACATAGGGTTTCATCTTAGATTATACAAGTAATGTAGAACTACCTATTTTTAAAACTAAAACAGAACAGTAAACAAAGCAGTAAAAGGTTTATATATACAAACGCAGACGCGCCCAAGTACACATCATAAATATCTAGCCCTCTGAAGGATCACTCTCAGATGAAACTTCAGGTGATAGATATCCAGGATGCCTCGACCCTCTACGGACACGGGTCCGTGCAGTCGATACGCTGCTGATCTCGCTAGGCGCATCAAACATACCACCCCAATGACGCCTAAGAGATAACGGTAACTCCACATGTAGATACAGCAAAGTAGAAAAGATCGGCACTCCATCAAACTCAGTACGTATGGTCACCGTCAGACGTCCTACATACGTCACCAAATCTCGATCCTCTCGCAGACGCCAGGCTTCAGAGCCTCCGTGAAACTCCAGTCGCACGAATCCAAAGAATCCTGGTAGCATCATATCCACACAATCAATCCAAAGGATATGGATGATCGGATGGTTCTTGATCGTAGAACTGATCTTCGGCTTGCTGATCTTCCTCCTCCTCAGGATACTCACACTCAAGAGGCTGTTCCTCTTCCTCAAACTCTTTAACACATAATTCAAAATATACAAATAATACATAAAAGAAAGAGGTAAGACAATCTATATCACCACAAACATGGTAAAATAAGAAAACGACAATACAACAGGTATAACAGTTCATACAATATAATATACCATAATAACATGAATCATAATATTAAATAATACAGAAACTCAATACCCTAACAACATACAATGATACAGATAAATCAAATGGTATAGATAAATAAAATGATACAGATGGATAAAATAGTGCAGATAAATAACATTAAAATGTATAGAATATAGATATATGAAATGTGACTCAACCCTACTCCATGGAGCTAAAAATACAGACATCAGAGTGAACGACCCGCAAAATCTATTAGTACCATCGACCGCCCAATAACTATTTCGCTGTCTCACGTTGCGTCTATAGCCCACTGAAATAGCATAGTGGTGTAGCACACTGTCATACGTCTTGTCACTACAGGCTTGCACTAATAGATTTCACAAGATCTTGTTAAGTATAGTGCGTGTCGAGTCCATTAGTGTGTTACCAGTTACCACGGCCCAGAGGAGCGACCAACTGTCCACAGATGGGATTATGCACACTAATGTCTCCAAGTCCATTCAAATTTGAACAACACTAATCTTATCACACCGACAACACGATGTTATTCACCTCGTCAATCAATCCACAAAAACTGGCATGACTCAATGCATGATAAAAAAATTCTAGATATGCCCTCACTGGCAAAAATTATGAATATGCCATCACTGGCAAAATTCCAAATATATAGATAGTACCGTCCCACCTAACAATACTATTTATATACTATAGTACGTCCCACCTAACAATACTATTTATATACAATACGTCCCACCTGATAGTACTGTTTCATAATCTGTCTAGGTCCACCACTTTGGCCCGACAGTAAAAATTTGCTGTTTTCGTCAATCGTGTAGAAATTTTATCGCGTTTTCAAAATCTCATTGCTTTTACAAATGTTTTTAAATTGGGTAAATATATTTTGCTGTTTTTAAAATCGCAGAGTTTTTAATACATTTTCTCAATCGCGTAAGGTTTTTAAATTATTTTCTTGTCCGAATTCCTTAAAAATTACTGTTTAAATAAACAGAAATAATATTTAGTACTTTTGAACTATGTAGAATATTTTTCATACCATATAAAATATATTTGCTATCTTTTCTATCTTATTTGTCTGTTTTTAGCAAAAATTGACAGTATTTTGCTTAGGAAATGTATAACGATGATTTTCTAAGTTTTCCGTAAAAATTCCTTTTATTTATATTATATTCGTTTAATCACACTTTTGAAAACTACTAACGTGCTTCAAAATATAATATGAACTCTATGTTAGAAATTTTACAAAAGCTACTGTATTTACTTTTAACCACTAAAATCATTGGTTTTAACTTTTTAAACTTGTTCTAATCATTTATAATCTTTACAACTCATTGTAATAAAATTCCTTTTAGCTTTATTACCTAAGCTTTGTTGAAAAACAATTTTAGAAATCAAATTATTCAATTTAGGCATATTGGCCGAATTGGTCAAAAATTTAATATTTGATCTTTGGATCATTTTTCTTCTTCTAAATCATGTTGTATCTTGTTCTTTTACCTAAGTCAATTAAATCACTCTTTTAGAAAATTGTTGAGAACATTTTGGTTCTCCTTTTTGGTTGAGGCCGTGAGCCTTGTGGTGTGTTCTTTGGAACACTCATGCAATCCTTGACATGTTGTTCACATCCTACTATTTACACATACATTTCTAACACATACAATATTTTTAAAGCTCGTAGACATGCAAATTAATACAAATCACAAATAGGAAAGCTATTAACAAACACACAAATGAATCCTTATGGATTCTACAATCACAAACAATTTCCATTTTCTTACCACCACCCAAGGATGATAAGATTAAGTCTTCCTCTTACCTTAAATGAAGACAAATACTCTTTCACTCCTTTCTAGGGTTTCGGTTTTCACTCCTCCAAAACCTAACAAGCTTAAACAAAATTCTACAAATTATAACCATGAAAGAAAGCTTAAACCATAGATCAATCATGGCTTTGAACTTTGAAAAAGAATTTAAAATGAAAAACAAGAAATTTCACCTTCTAGGTAAAATCTCCCAAGTAGATTTTCAAGCCCAAGATGAAGGATTTTGCAAGAACTCTCAACTAGAGATGTTCTTAGAATTGTGTTTAGGTTTAGAAAAGTTGGTTAGAAGAAATTTTGGGTAGATGGATGGTGTAAAAGAGTGCTTGGCCGAAAGCTTCACAAAGGAAACAACAATGGAGTTTTGTGTTTTTGGAAGAGAGAGAAGAGAGAAAATGCATGAAAATTAAGTGATAATTACTCCTCCAAATGATGCATGGTCGTGGACTTCAAGGGCAAGGGAGGTGTCTACTTGGTTGGCTCCATCCAAGCCTTAGGATTGATGAATGGTGAGGATTAAGACTTGATCACCAAGCTTTGCTCTCATTGGTTAATCCTAGCCTTGTCATTAAGCCTTGTCACCAAGCTTAGTCACTAATTAAGCCTAGTCATTAAGCTTAGTCACATGCTCTTGAATGTTCCACCACTAATGATGCTTAATTAAGCTACTAATCCTATTAAGCTTTTACTAAACGAGGGTCCCGCAAAACATTTCCGGGTCCATTACCGCTTATTTGTACTGACTAATAAAATAATATTATAATAATATAAAATTATTTTATTTCACAATAAAATCCTAAAAATTAAAAGATTACTAACCGTATCATTCAGAATTGGGTTTAGTAAGATCCCCCAGCTCCGAATAATTAAAATAAGATTTCCCCGGCCCGGAAAAATATTATTTTCCTATCCCGGAGCAAATCACACAAAAAGTCCAAATAAAATAACAGATAGTATTATAAAGCAGTAATTCATACAGAAAAATAACAAACAGTACAAAAAGGACATAACTGTTATTTATCCTAAAGTTGAAAAACATCAAACAGTACATTCGGGACATAAAGGACATTTTTCCAAAAGTCAGAGCGTTACAACTCTCCCTAACAAACAAAAATTTCGTCCTCGAAATTCGTTATACCTCAGAACAAATGAGGATATTGCTCCCTCATTTTGCCTTCCAGTTCCCAGGTAGCATCACCCGTCACATCGTTCCATATGACCTTCACCAACTCGATCATCTTCCCCCGAAGTTGCTTTACCTTTCTGTCCTCTATTTTGACAGGTAAAGTCTCATAAGTCAGATTCTCTTTCAGTTGTACCTCGTCTGGTTGTATAACATGCATCGGATCTGGAATATACTTCCTTAACTGGGATACATCAAATACATCATGCAGATTGGATAGAAAAAGCGGTAAAGCAATCTGATACGCTACAGGACCTATACGTCGGATAATCTGATACAGTTCAATGAACTTAGGAGTAAGCTTCTTAGATTTGATAACTCTTCCGACACCGGTCGTAGGAGTCACTCTTAGAAATACATGCTCACCCTCCTCAAATTCAAGAGGTCTTCTTCGTTTATCCGCATAACTCTTCTGTAAGCTTTGTGTCATTTTCATCTTCTCTTGTATCATCTTTACCTTCTCCGTAGTCTATTGTACAAGATCTGGTCCAATAGCCATACTCTCCCCATCTTGATACCAGCACAAAGGTGTTCGACAACGCCTTCCATACAGCGCCTCATAGGGTGCCATCCCTATACTTGCGTGAAAACTATTGTTGTAGGTGAATTCTATAAGAGATAAAAATTCATCCCAACTTCCTCGTTGCTCCAAAACACAAGCTCACAATAGATCTTCCAAAGACTGTATAGTTCTCTCTGTTTGACCATCAGTTTGCGGATGATAAGCTGAACTCAACCACAACTTAGTTCCCATTGCTTCTTGTAAACTCCGCCAGAATCTCGACATAAACCTCGGATCTCTGTCAGAAACTATACATGTAGGCACACCATGTAATCTCACAATCTCACTGATATACAGCTGGGTTAATCTTTCCAACGAATATTTAATATTAATTGGTAAGAAATGAGCCGACTTTGTAAGCCTATCGACTATAACCCATATCGAATCATGACATTTCCTCGTCTTCGGTAATCCAGTAACAAAATCCATAAAGATACTATCCTACTTCCACTCTAGAATAACTAACGGTTGCAATATACCAGCAGGTCTCTGATGTTTAACTTTCGCCTTCTGACAAACCAGACAAGACTCTACATATTCCGCTACGTCTCTTTTCATCCTTGGCCACCAAAACAACCTTTTCAAGTCTTGGTACTTCTTGGTCATCCCCGGATGTAAACTCAAGTCACTAGTATGAGCTTCATCTAGGATCCCCTTCTTCAATTCAGAATCATCAGGCATACAGATTCTTCCATTAAACCTTAAGATTCCATCTGCTCCTTCCTCTACCGTCGCCTTATGACCTTGCTTTAACAATTCCCTCTCATTTTGTAAAAACATGTCTTCCTTTTGTTTATCTCGGACTGCATCGAGAAATTCATTTATAATCACGACCTTACATAGACGAACTCTTTCAGGCAGAAACTCCACTGACAATCATAAATCTCGGAATTTGTTAATCAATTCCTCCTCCTTTATCATCATCGCCGAAACACTAAGCACCTTTCTACTTAAGGCATCAGCTACCACATTAGCTTTTCCTGGATGGTATTGGAGTTGAAAATCATAATCCTTTAAGAATTCCAACCATCGCCTCTATCTCATATTCAATTCTTTCTAATCAAACAAGTATTTTAGACTATTGTGATCACTAAAGACATTGAACATCGCTCCATACAGAAAATGCCTCCACACTTTCAGAGCAAAAACCACCGCGGCCAATTCCAAATCGTGTGTTGGATAATTCCTCTCATGAACCTTCAACTGTTGAGAAGCATATGCCACAACATTCCGATCTTGCATCAACACGCATCCTAACCCTTGGTAAGAAGCGTCGCAATACACATCAAAAGTTCCCTTAGAATCTGGCAAAATCAACACTGGTGCAGTTGTTAACCTCCTCTTCAATTCTTGGAAACTGGCTTCACGTTCTTCCGTCTACTCAAAAGCTTGACTTTTCCTCGTGAGCTGCGTAAGCGGTCCAGCAATCTTAGAAAAACCTTTGATAAACCTCCGATAATATCCAGCAAGTCCAACAAAACTTCGAACTTCCGTCACCGTCTTAGGCCTCTCCCACTGTAAAACAGTCTCTACTTTTGATGGGTCTACCACAATACCTTCTTTCGAAATCACGTGACCTAGAAATTGGACTTCCTCCAACCAGAACTCACACTTCGCCAATTTCGCATACAGCTGTTTTTCCTTCAAAATCTGAAGAACAATACCGAGATGTTCAGCATGCTCTTCCTTAGATTGAGAATAGATCAGAATGTCATCGATAAAAACAATGACAAATCTGTCTAGATACGGATAAAAAATCCGTATCATATAGTCCATAAATATGGCAGGAGCATTCGTCACCCCGAATGGCATTACCTGATACTCATAATGTCCATAACGAGTTTGAAAAGCTATTTTGGGTATATCCTCCCCTTTAACACGAATCTGGTGATAACCCGATCTCAGATCTATCTTAGAGAATACCACTACTCCCTTCAACTGATCTATCAAATCGCCAATCCTTAGAAGCGGATATTTATTCTTGATAGTCACCTTGTTCAGCTGACGATAATCCACGCAAAGTCGAGATGTTCCATCTTTCTTCTTGACCAAAAGCACTGGTGCTCCCCATGGTGAAACACTAGGTCGCACAAACTGTTTCTCCAACAAATCCACCAATTGTTGTTTTAGCTCCACCAACTCTGCTGGTGACATTCGGTACGGTGCAATTGAGATAGGACCTGTTCCCGGTACTAAATCAATTAAAAACTCAATCTCCCTCTCAGGTGGCAATCCAGGTACGTCATCCGGAAAAATCTCTGGAAACTTATTGACAACAGGAATAGTATTCACATCTTTCTTATTTTTGACTTCTAGAGAAGACAATACCATATATCCCTGTGCTCCCTCTCTTAACAATGACTTGACTTCAACAGTAGTCAAGAATCCAGACTTTTCTTCCTTAGGAAAAACTATGGTTTTGCTTGCACAGTCTATAAGGATATGGTTAGAAGATAACCAGTACATCCCTAATATCACATCTATCTCAACAAGAGGCAAACAAATCAAGTTGACCGAAAACGTACGGTCTATGATAACCACAGGACAATCCAAACATATCTTAGACGTAATTACAGGTTTAGCAGTTGGCGTAGAAACACTCAATTTAACATTCAGAGAAGACACATGCAACTTCAATCTTTCCACACAATCATATGCAATAAATGAATGTGTTGCACTAGAATCATATAACACAGTCAGAAGATTACCTCTAATAGCACCTTCTCCCTGAATAAGATCATCAGATTGAGAAATTTCCGTTCCAGTCATAGTATACACTCGCCCTCCAGATCTCGGTTGAACACTTCCTGACCTTGGTTGAGTAGCACGAACATTTCTCACAACAGGCTTTCTCTCTGGCTGAGTACAATCTCAAGATACATGTCCAGGCTGTTTGCAATTAAAACAAATTGTTCCTCTGATAGGACATTCACTAGAAAGATGACCCTTCTTTCCACACTTAAAACATGTTGGCGTAAACGCCATTCTCTGTCCAGCTCCACTACCACTTGCACTTCCCCCAACCGGTGGTCGTTGAGGTTGACTCCCTGGTGGTCTAGAATACGGCTTATGCTGAAACTGATTAATATTACTGCCACCACCTCTCTGAAACCTTGTTGGCCCAAAGTTACGATTCCTTTGATCTTGTGACGGCTCCAACTCCTCGAGTCGCGCACAAGCATCAACTAAAGCATGAAACTGATTCATTCTCAAGGATATCACTCCTCGCTTCAGTTCCACTCTTAACCCTGCCTCAAACTTCCGACATCTCCACCCATCATCTGGTCGAGTGTGAGCATAATCTGAGAATTGAGACAAACTCTTAAATTTAGTAGCATACTCATTCACCGTCATATTACCCTGACGTAAACCAAGAAATTCCATCTCCTTGGCATGTCTAGCACTCGCAGGAAAATACTTCTCCAGAAAAGTATCAGAAAATACTTCCCATGTAATTTCTGTTCCTTCAGCCTGCAATAATCGGCGGGTTCCTCTCCATAAAGGCTGCATACGTTACCTTCTTTTCATCAGAGCATCTCATTCCTTCAAAGATTCTCTCCAAGTCTTGTATCCATTGACTCGCCTTCTCAGGATCAACCTCGCCTCTAAACTGCGGCAGATTGTTATGCCTAAATTCAGATAAATTTAGGGCATCAGCAGTAGCATCTTGCTGTTGAGCTACTCTCAGATTCTGCTGAGTAATCACCTCAGCCATTCGCTGCATAGCTTCAGCAGTCGCGATCATAGGATCCACTTCTCGATTTACGTTCGCACGTCCTCGTCCTCTACTAGACATCTTCTTTCTTCAAACATAACAAGCAGAGTTAGATACATCCTTTCGGAAGTAAATCACAGAGAATCACACAGCACAAACAAAAACAGACCCAACCACAACCCCAAAAGACTTTAACTTGGGCTCTGATACCAACTAATGTAACACCCTTGTGGGGATGCCACATATATAAATAAAATAAAAGAAAGATAAATAAAATCTACCTAAGTTGTAAAACATTTGTTATATAATAATACGGGTTGTAAAATTTTTCCGATTAAACAGAATATTACGAGATAAAATAACACAAAACATAAAATAAGCACACAATCATCACACATAATATACATAGGGTTTCATCTTAGATTATACAAGTAATGTACAACTACCTATATTTAAAACTAAAATAGAATAGTAAACAAAGCAGTAAAAGGTTTATATATACAAACGCAGACGTGCCCAAGTACACATCATAAATATCTAGCCCTCTGAAGGATCACTCTCAGATGAAACTTCAGGTGATAGATATCCAGGATGCCTCGACCCTCTACGGACACGGGTCCGTGCAGTCGATACGCTGCTGATCTCGCTAGGCGCATCAAACATACCACCCCAATGACGCCTAAGAGATAGCGGCAACTCCACATGTAGATACAGCAAAGTAGAAAAGATCGGCACTCCATCAAACTCAGTACGTATGGTCACCGTCAGACGTCCTACATACGTCACTGAATCTCGATCCTCTCGCAGACGCCAGGCTTCAGAGCCTCCATGAAACTCCAGTCGCACGAATCCAAAGAATCCTGGTAACGTCATATCCACACAATCAATCCAAAGGATATGGATGATCGGATGGTTCTTGATCGTAGAACTGATCTTCGGCTTGCTGATCTTCCTCCTCCTCAGGATACTCACACTCAAGAGGCTGTTTCTCTTCCTCAAACTCTTTAACACATAATTCAAAATATACAAATAATACATACAAGAAAGAGGTAAGACAATCTATATCACCACAAACATGGTAAAATAAGAAAACGACAATACAACAGGTATAACAGTTCATACAATATAATATACCATAATAACATGAATCATAATATTAAACAATACAGAAACTCAATACCCTAACAACATACAATGATACAGATAAATCAAATGGTACAGATAAATAAAATGATACAGATGGATAAAATAGTACAGATAAATAACATTAAAATGTATAGAATATAGATATATGAAATGTGACTCAACCCTACTCCATGGAGCTAAAAATACAGACATCAGAGTGAACGACCCGCAAAATCTATTAGTACCGTCGACTGCCCAATAACTATTCTGCTGTCTCATGTTGCGTCTATAGCCCACTAAAATAGCATAGTGGTGTAGCACACTGTCATACGTCGTGTCACTGCAAGCTTGCACTAATAGATTTCACAAGATCTTGATTAAGTATAGTGCGTGTCGAGTCCATTAGTGTGTTACCAGTTATCACGGCCCAGAGGAGCGACCAATTGTCCATAGATGGGATTATGCACACTAATGTCTCCAAGTCCATTCAAATTTGAACAACACTAATCTTATCACACCGACAACACGATGTTATTCACCTCGTCAATCAATCCACCAAAACTGGCATGACTCAATGCATGATAAAAAAATTCCAGATATGCCCTCACTGGCAAAAATTATGAATATGCCCTCACTGGCAAAATTCCAAATATATAGATAGTACGTCCTACTTGACAATACTATTTATATACTATAGTACGTCCCACCTGACAATACTATTTATATACAGTACGTCCCACCTGACAGTACTGTTTCACAATCTGTCCGGGTCCACCACTTTGGCCCGACAGTAAAAATTTGCTGTTTTTGTCAATCGCGTAGAAATTTTTATCGCATTTTCAAAATCTCGTTGCTTTTACAAACGTTTTTAAATCGGGTAAATATATTTTGCTGTTTTTAAAATCGCGTAGAGTTTTTAATACGTTTTCTTAATCGCGTAAGGTTTTTAAATTATTTTCTTGTCCGAATTCCTTAAAAATTACTGTTTAAATAAACAGAAATAATATTTAGTACTTTTGAACTATATAGAATATTTTTCATACCGTATAAAATATATTTGCTATCTTTTCTATCTTATTTATCTGTTTTTAGCAAAAATTGACAGTATTTTGCTTAGGAAATGTATAACGATGATTTTCTAAGTTTTTCGTAAAAATTCCTTTTATTTATATTATATTCATTTAATCACACTTTTGAAAACTACTAACGTGCTTCAAAATATAATATGAGCTCTACGTTAGAAATTTTACAAAAGCTACTGTATTTACTTTTAACCACTAAAATCATTGGTTTTAACTTTTTAAACTTGTTCTAATCATTTATAATCCTTACAACTCATTATAATAAAATTCCTTTTAGCTTCATTACCTAACCTTTGTTGAAAAACAATTTTAGAAATCAAATTATTCAATTTAGGCATATTGGCCGAATTGGTCAAAAATTTAATATTTGATCTTTGGATCATTTTTCTTCTTCTAAATCATGTTGTATCTTGTTCTTTTACCTAAGTCAATTAAATCACTCTTTTAGAAAATTGTTGAGAACATTTTGGTTCTCCTTTTTGGTTGAGGCCGTGAGCCTTGTGGTGTGTTCTTTGGAACACTCATGCAATCCTTGACATGTTCACATCCTACTATTTACACATACATTTCTAACACATACAATATTTTTAAAGCTCGTAGACATGCAAATTAATACAAATCACAAATAGGAAAGCTATTAACAAACACACAAATGAATCCTTATGGATTCTACAATCACAAACAATTTCAATTTTCTTACCACCACCCAAGGATGATAAGATTAAGTCTTCCTCTTACCTTAAATGAAGACAAATACTCTTTCACTCCTTTCTAGGGTTTCGGTTTTCACTCCTCCAAAACCTAACAAGCTTAAACAAAATTCTACAAATTATAACCATGAAAGAAAGCTTAAACCATGGATCAATCATGGCTTAGAACTTTGAGAAAGAATTTAGAAATGAAAAACAAGAAATTTCACCTTCTAGGTAAAATCTCCCAAGTAGATTTTCAAGCCCAAGATGAAGGATTTTGCAAGAACTCTCAACTAGAGATGTTCTTAGAATTGTGTTTAGGTTTAGAAAAGTTAGTTAGAAGAAATTTTGGGTAGATGGATGGTGTATAAGAGTGCTTGGCCGAAAGCTTCATAAAGGAAACAACAATGAAGTTTTGTGTTTTTGGAAGAGAGAGAAGAGAGAAAATGCATGAAAATTAAGTGATAATTACTCCTCCAAATGATGCATGGTCGTGGACTTCAAGGGCAAGGGAGGTGTCCACTTGGTTGGCTCCATCCAAGCCTTAGGATTGATGAATGGTGAGGATTAAGACTTGATCACCAAGCTTTGCTCTCATTGGTTAATCCTAGCCTTGTCATTAAGCCTTGTCACCAAGCTTAGTCACTAATTAAGCCTAGTCATTAAGCTTAGTCACATGCTCTTGAATGTTCCACCACTAATGATGCTTAATTAAGCTACTAATCCTATTAAGCTTTTACTAAACGAGGGTCCCGCAAAACATTTCCGGGTCCATTACCGCTTATTTGTACTGACTAATAAAATAATATTATAATAATATAAAATTATTTTATTTCACAATAAAATCCTAAAAATTAAAAGATTACTAACCGTATCATTCAAATTGGGTTTAGTAAGATCCTCCAGCTCCGAATAATTAAAATAAGATTTCCCCGGCCCGGAAAAATATTATTTTCCTGTCCGGGAGCAAATCGCACAAAAAGTCCAAATAAAATAACAGACAGTATTATAAAGCAGTAATTCATACAGAAAAATAACAAACAGTATAAAAAGGACATAACCGTCATTTATCCTAAAGTTAAAAAACATCAAACAGTACATTCGGGACATGAAGGACATTTTTCCAAAAGTCAGGGCGTTACAAGGTTTATGCCTAACAATGAATTCAACTCATCAATTTGGGATTGATCTTCAACAAAACATTAGTCAAATATTGCTCATTGTCCTTTATGATGAATGTTCTCAAATATCTTTTCCACTCTAATTGTACCATAATGCTTTTTTATTCTCTTTAGTATTTATCTTCTCATGTCCATATTATCCATTTTCCTTTACCATGACCTTGTTACAACCTTGAATAAAGTTCTCTTGATTTGTGTGCATGTGTTCTGAGTAGTGAAGAAGTAGAAGATAAGCAAGCTTATGGTAATGCAATTTTTCATGGGTTGAATTGAGTGAAATATCTACCATTTTAAACACTAGAGGGATTGAGAGTGAATCATGTGAGGATCTTTCATTCTTGATTCATTCTTTTTAAACTGAAATTTCCTTATTTGATGGTTTGAGATGTGAAGAAATATTACCAAAAAAATGCTTTGTTCCCTTGAATGGCTAGTTGCTCTTCTTGTTTCATTTAATCTTTTAAGAGTTTTTAGCTTTTGAGTTAGTGTCATTTCCTAGCTTTGGTCTTATATATTTTGCTCAGAAGTGCAAAAGCTCAAGTGTGGGGGTGTGATTAGAGTTGATTTTTATGACTTTTTATTATTTAACTGCTTGTATTTAAGAGTGAATATTAAATGAATCTTCACTAATATCTTCGTTTTTGCAGTATTGAAGGAATTTAATACATTTGGATGAAAACAAGCAAAGATACCGAGTTTCTATGACATACGCGTGTTTCCTCACATCGTGGCGTGACTACTAAGAAAAAAATAATTATGTCATGGATAATGTCATCAAATTACTGTAGCATGACATAAGCAAGTACTGTAGCATGATGTCAGTAAGTTACTGTAGCATGACATCAGTATGACATCATCAAGTTACTGTAGATGCTAAAATTTTCTATAAATAGGGACGCTGAACAATTCAGATGAGAAGGTTTTGGGGGAGGAGAATTTCGCTGCGTTCTCTTGTTTTCCTTTTCCTTTTTCTTTTCTTTTTCTTTTCTTCTTTCTCATGTGTAATTAATCTTCATCTTGCTTGGATGAAAATGTGAAGCTCTTGGTAATAAGTTAAGGTTAGATTAATTTCTTTCATATACTTAAATGCTATATTATTAAGCAAATATAATATGTGTTGTATGTTGTTTCTAATTAATTTAGAAACTCTTCTTATATCATGAATATCTTGATCCATTGTAGACAATAAGATTAGCATAGTGGATGCTTTTAATGATTTACAAGTATTGGTAGATAATTATTGGAACCATAATATGATTACATGATTGAACTTTGAATGTTAAATCTTCCAATTGGAATCTTCATTATGCATGATTTCAATTAAGTTATAAAACGAAATAATCTTGTTTTTAATTTATTACCAAGAGTGGATCTCCTAACCCAAGTAAATCCTTTTCATTTGTGAAGAACTTATATCATCTTTAATTTTGTGACAAATCTGCTGCTTACCTCAATTAATTAGTTTTCCTTCATCAATTCCCTGTGGATCGACCTCGGACTCCCGAGAATTTATTACTTGAGACAACCTACACTTGAGTTTGAAACTTTTAAATATAATTATATCCCATTAAGTTTTTTTTTAGTAGTCACGCCATGGTGTAAGGAAATACGCGTATGCCGCGAAAACTTGGTATCTTCGCTAGTTTTCATCCAAATGTATTAAATTCCTTCAATATTGCAAAAATAAAGATATTAGTGAAGATTCATTTAATATTCACTCTTAAATACAAGCAGTTAAATAATAAAAAAATCATAAAAATCAACTCTAATCACACCCCCACACTTGAGCTTTTGCACTCCTGGACAAAATATATAAGACCAAAGCTAGGAAATGACACTGACTCAAAAGCTAAAAACTCTTAAAAGATTTAATGAAATAAGAAGAGCAACTAGCCATTCAAGGGAACAAAGCATTTTTTTGGTAATATTTCTTCATATCTCAAACCATCAAATAAAGAAATTTCAGTTAAAAAGAATGAATCAAGAATGAAAGATCCTCACAGGATTCACTCTCAATCCCTCTAGTGTTTAAAATGGTAGATATTTCACTTAATTCAACCCATGAAAAATTGCACTACCATAAGCTTGCTTATCTTCTACTTCTCCACTACTCAGAACACATGCACACAAAAATCAAGAGGACTTTATTCAAGGTTGTAACAGGGTCATGGTAAAGGAAAATGGATGATATGGACATGAGAAGCTAAATACCAAAGAGAATAAAAGAGCATTATGGTACAATTAGAGTGGAAAAGATATTTGAGAATATTCATCATAAAGGACAATGAGCAATATTTGACTAATGTTTTGTTGAAGATCAATCCCAAATTGATGAGTTGAATTCATTGTTAGACATAAACCTTCTCCTTCTCTTCCTGTTGTTTCCAAGCATCCATCTTTATTCTAGATATGGATATGTCACATAGTGTATCAGATGGTCAGCTCTTTTTTTTTTCTTTTTTTTTTACAACACACAGCCCCACACTTGTTTAAGAACAAAGTCAATGCTCTTTTATTCCCTAAGGTCAGGTAAAAACATGTTCTTTTTTTTTTAAGGCACGTAATGAGGTAAAAACAAGAACTGGCCAAATAAGCTCAAAGGGGTTACACAAGGGAAAATATACAAGGATGACTATTTGGTCAAAGTAGCTATTTTAAAATGTCTCAATCATATTTATGTATGCATGTGAAAATGTAGCCTCAAAAAGAATCAAAGCAAGTTCTAGAGTAACAATTTCATGAGTGAAAATCACACAAGAAAGAAGAGAATGGTACAAATGTTCAATCCATTCATCAATAGGCTCAAAACCTCACAAGGCATGTTTCTATCATTCTAAATCCATCAATTCAACATTCAAATCCAAGCATGTGATTTTTAAGATAGAAGAAAATTTATGCTATAACCCAAGATATGCTTTTTGCTACTTCTAAACCTATTTTTTTTCTCAACTATGATGCATCTCAAGAGTAAAATTACCTCTTCAGAAAAATTTACTCCTTACTCTACCATCCTTAATTGGTTTTGTTGTAGGTTTCTAACAGTCATCTCACTAAACATACTTCCCAATTTAAATGCATCTCAAAAGTAAAATTACCCCTTACTCCGCCATTATTCATTGGTTTAGTAAGTTCATGACAATCATATCATATTTCCATACTTTTTTTTTATTTTTAAAACTATCCTTCCCCCCAACCAGATCACAACATTGTCCGCAATGTTAAAATATAGATGAGTAAAGGATAGAAGATAGTACCTATTGGAAAAATCTGACACAAATTAAAATAGAAACAAAGGACGATAAATGAAATCAAACCCATTAAAGATGAAGTGTCAGATCTGGCTTTCTTTTCTTACTGCTTCCCTCGCTGCTTCCTGATAACCAATCTATCTGAGCTAGGACTTTATCAGGTTCATAAACAAAAGCTTCTAATTTATCAATCAGCTCATCAATAGTGGAGGTAGAGATAAGAAGTTTTCTTGGCGAAAGAGTGATAAATTTCTGTTCCGCAACTTTGTTAAGAAAAAATAACAAAAGATCAAAGAAATTATTAACATTTAACAAGCCAATGGGTTTCTGGTGGATATTCAGTTGGGCCCAAGAGACAATTTGAAAAATATCTTCCAAAGTACCAAAACCACCTGGTAAGGCAATGAATGCATCAGAGTTGTCAAGCATTTTTTTCATTCATCCATGCATAGATGTTACCTGAATTTCTTCTCCAACTGTCTTTCCAGTAATGTTATTTTAAGCTAAAGGTTTAGGAATGACACCTAAAATCTGACTGCCTCCTATAAAAGCAGTAAGTGATACAACCCTCATTAACCCACGATAACCTCTCCCATATACAACATGAATATTTCTTGCAATAAGTGTTCGACCAAGAACCATAGCTGCGTTTGCAAACTCTAACCCCTTCCCATAACTTGACCCACAAAAAACACAGACATTTTTAAGGTTACGAATAGGAGGCCCCATTTCTATACTCTTCTTCCCTTTGAATGTTTCTGAGTTAGAGGAAAGTGGAGAAAATGAAGTGTTTAAATAAGGAAAAGAATGGAGAGAGAAATGATAACACCTATAAGGGTAGGTTGGCTGTTGTCAGAAAAGTTTGAAATTAAGAAACACAGAATCTTTTTTTTTAACCTTTTTTTTAACTTCAAGAAAACCATCAGGGTAAAAAAATCTAGAAACTCCTGAAGGATCCTACTCAAAGGATCGTCTGTCCAAAAATCAAAATACAACAAAATCATAAAAAGATAAAAGAAAGATAATAATAAACGAGGACATACCTGTATATACAATTTTCATGGTGTATCTTTATACTGCGTATCATGAATGCAGTAGTGGCATGTATTTAAGTTGCGTGTCACTAGTGTAACATATGAATTCCACAAGGATTGCCGAACCGATAACAAGAACCTTTGAATCATTTCCGTCCTGCTTATGGAAGAACAACCCTCTATTTTCCTGCAAACCTAATTAAAGGTCTGTATTCTAAGAAGATGGTACCTGACCGCAGCCAATCAGAACTCGCCATAGAGACCTACTAGTTAAAGTAAGTATACAACGTAGCTAACAGTTTTCATTTACTGCAAAGACGGGACACTTCTTTCTGTCTATCAGCGCTACAGAGCCTTGGTTCCAAGAACTGGAAATGTAGCACGCGGCTCTCTACAGAGCATAGCACACGAACTTTATTTACATACTGGCGTGTGAAGGTCTCTTCCTGAATCTATGACAGGACGAGCATCCACCTGGGGCTCCTCATCTAATTAAAGACCAAGTACAACAGTAATTTCGCCCTCTATTTTTTTTTCAAGTTGTTAGAAACCTGATGAAAGATGGGTGTATACTCACTTGAGATTGGGATGGAGGTAGTCTGCTCTTTCGGCTTTGTGCCAAAGCATTGTTGACCAGTATTAGACCCATTCAAGACCAGCACAACATAGGGCTCCCAAAAGGGACAAGTGGCCATAATACGACTGGCTGCCTCACATGTGGGATACAATCTACCTTCTTTGTTTTTCAATTAAGAAGGCTGGATCAGGATGCATACATTTTCCCATTCACGTTTTGTGTTACCAAAGCCAAACCAAAGATGTATACATACTTTTTTTTTATCTTTTTTTTTTTATTTTTTTTGCCGACACTATTTACATCCCCATACAAAAGCTTCGAAATCTGGGAGGCACTTAAGCTGACTCAAAAACACAAACGAAATATTAAAAACTTACCTCAGCTTTGGTAGACAGGATCTTCTACCAAAGTCTCGACTACATCTGGATCTTTCAACTCAAGTTATGGCTTCAACTGCTGACCATTTACCTTCCTCCAATTTAATTTCATGAGAACAGACCAGGGGATGACCACATTTTTTATTAGGAAAACTCCAACCTTTATTAAGCAACTCCTTAAACTTTGGACTCCATCTCTGAGTGTCATGATTCTGAGTTAAATAAAAGTTAGTACAATTATCAAATACATTAGATGGATTACTGATAAAATTAAACTCAGAATTAACAAGAAGATTCTTAAGGGGATCAAAATCAAAGGTTGTAGAAAGTCCTTTCTCCATGATTGAGTCAATCATGTATGTCTGGTGACCTTTGTCATTATTTTCTGGCTTAACAAGATTATTTGTCACCTCAGGTTCCTTAGGTAACTCAACATCACTACTATCTTAATTCTTTTTCACATCTTCCAGCTCATTCACACTCAAGGAGTTCATCATTCTGGACACTTGGCTCTTTATCTCCTTACTTTCTTCAACAACCTTTCCATTCCTAAGAGTTATTACCAAATTGACTTGATCTATTTGTTTGCTTTCAGAACAACCCTCATTTAGAGAATACTGACCTTTGGGATTTAGTTGAGGTTGAAAAGAAAATTTTTCTTTCTCGTGAATGGTAAGTGCAGAAGCAAGTTTAGCAAGAGTGTCTTTTATGTCAATCATGGTTTGAGTGTTTTGTTTATTAATGGCCTCTTACTTTTCTATGAATGCACTCAATGTTCCTTCAAGGTTTTTCCTATATGGTGGGACATAAGGTGCATATCTTTGACAATTTTGAGAATCTTGTTGTGCCTGAGGAGGTGGTGGTTGCATAAATTGTGCTTGATTATTATTCCTCCAACTGAAGTTCGGGTGATTTCTCCATCCTGGATTGTAAGAATTTGAAAAAGAAAAGGTGAATGGCTTTTTAAAATTGTTCATTTCATTTACTTGCTCATACACAACTTCTTTAAAAATAGGAATATTAGGACATTCATTTGTCGAGTATCCTAATTAATCACAAATGCCACAAATTTCTTCATTTTGCACAGATTTGACTTCTTTTACTTTTCCTAATTCCATGGATTCATCCTTTCTGGCCAAACTAGCATACCTTGCATTTAGATCTTCTTCTTGACTAAGATGGTATTTTCCTTTTCCTGCATTTGCAAGGTTATATCTAATTGAATTTTCAGAAGGATTAGTACCATGCCAAGATCGAGAATTTTCAGCTAACTAGTCTAAATAATCTAAAGCTTCATCAGGTTCTTTATCAAGAAACTCGCCATTACACATTATTTCCATAAATTGTTTGGTTTCAGGTGTTAAACCTTCATAAAAGAAGCTTATAGTCCACCATTTTTCAAAACCATGATGTGGGCAAGAATTTAACAAATCTTTAAAACGTTCCTAACTTTGAAAATATGCTTCATTTGAATTTTGGAAAAAATTTTGGATTTGTCTTTTCAAAGCATTGGTTTTATGTGTTGGAAAAAATTTCTTTAAAAACTCACCTTACATTTCTTGTCATGTTTCAATTGATCTTGGTTTCAAAGTGTTAAACCAAGTTTTTGCTTTATCTTTCAAAGAAAAAGGAAACAGTTTAAGCATAACAATCTCTTCAGTGCAATTTTGATCATTGAAAGCAATACAGACTTCTTCAAATTCTTTTAGATGTAAATATGGGCTTTCATTTTCTAAACCATGAAAATTAGGAAGTAAAGAAATCATACCTGGCTTAAATCTAAAATTATTAGCAGTAAGTGGAAAGATAAAACATGATGGACTAGAATTTCGAGGTGGTTGCAAATATGCACGCATAGTTCGCAATGGTTGATTTTCATGTTCAACATGTATACTTTCATTTTCAGCTCGTTGTGTTTGATTATCATGTTCAACATATGCACCTTCAAATTCAGCCATTGTGTTAATTGTGCGTGATTGTGATTCAAATAAATCAATATATAAATTACTAGAATTAATTTTAACTAAATGTCCAGAATTTGAATCACGATACAGTTAAGCATAAATAAGTGACATAAAATAAAAATAATGTACAAGTAGGCGGTATAAACCGGCCGTTAAATATTAAGAAGGATGTGGTATAAACCAACCACCCAAAAATAAAAATAAAAATAAAAATGTGAAAAATAAAATACGGAAATAAAAATGCGAAAAATAAGGTGCAGAAAGTAAATTTAAATATGAAAACCAGAGAGTGGCAAAGCCCTACAGAGCCAGCGAAAGAGAAAAGAAGAAGAAATATTATTTCATTAAGTTAGAAGGCAGAAAAATAAATTACAGAATTTAAAAGTTAGATTGCATAAAATAAATGATAGAAATTAAAAGTTAAAAAGTTAGTAAGCATTGTAATTGGCTAGCTGACATGGACAATGATTTTGATGATAACAAACATTAAGATGATGAGAAGATCAAGTCCAAGGTTTTCAAGATTAGCTTTAGGACTTAAGGTCTTTGTAAGGAGACTCATTGGATATCTCATTGATTTTGGACACAAAGAAATATTTTCAAAATTGTTTTAAATTAAATATCACAAATCCAAATCATGGTTTTGAAAGCATTTAAAAGTGTTAAAAGCCTTTTTTCAACAGAGGTATTTGAATACCATTTAAAGGTATTCGAATAACATCCTAGTATCACGTTTTTACAAGGCTTTTTAATCAGAGGTATTCGAATACCTCTGATGGTATTCGAATACGGTATTCGAATACCTCCTGATGGTATTCGAATACCACAGGATTTCTGAAATAGAAAGAAACGGCTATAATTCAAATTTAAATGGATATTAATTGTTTAAACGACTCTTTTTCTCAAATGCTCTATAAATAGAGACCTTGGGTCTCTTCTAAAGGTTGCCCAACCACTTGAATTATTTTTGCTTGTGTCAAAAACGTGATTCACTATTTTCTCTTATTTTACGTGCTCTTTTCGCCAAAATCTTGAGATATCCTTAGAGAGCTCCATAGTGCTTCAAGTTGTAATATTTGCTCGAGTGAGAGTTTCTCTTCTTCATCTATTTCTCTCGATATATTGTATTGTGAGGGTGAGATATCCCTCAAGTAAAAGGGTGAGGTATCCCTTGTTGTAAAGAAGGTGAGGTATCCTTCAAAGGGGTGAGGTATCCCTCTAAGGTTTGTGTAAGGGTGAGGTATCCTGCTTGGTGAGGCTTTAGCACAAGGGTAGAGTTTCCCTGTGTGTGAAAAGTGCTCTATTGTGTAAAGGTTGCAAGCACTGTTTTTAAGCTTGTATTGAATAGTGAAAAATCTCGAACCGTGTTTCGGGGATTTGGACGTAGGCCACAAGTGGTTGGTGGTCGAACCGGGATAAACATCGTGCTCGCTTTTCTTCTTTCCTTAATCTTTTGTCTTTTCGCACTTTATTTATTATATCTTGCAATTTAATTTCTAGTTGTTCTTCTTATCTTCATCTTATTCACGCCTTTTATTATTTAAATTCAAAGCATAGTTTATTTGTTTAAGGCTTTTGCGAAAAATTTTTAAATACTCAATTCACCCCCTCGAGTATCTTGAAGCCACTTGGTAACAAGCATAAAGCGTAAAAATAATAATAATAATAATAATAATAATAATAATAATAATAATAATAATAAGAAAGCGTAAATAAAAAAATAAAATAAAAAATAAAAACAAAAATAAAATAAAAAAAAAAAATGTAAATAAATGACGTAAATTAAAAAAAAGTTTGTTAGTAAGTTAGTTAGTAAATTAGTAAATAGATAAATAAAAATGAAAAGAGTAGAGGAAGAATATACCTGATAGTGAAGTTTACTTACAGAAAGAGAACCTCAATATATTAGAACTTCAAATCAAGTCCCCAGTAACGGCGCCAAAAACTTGATGGGATATAATTATATTTGAAAGTTTCAAACCCAAGTGTTGGTTGTCTCAAGTAATAAATTCTCGAGAGTCCGAGGTCGATCCACAGGAAATTGATGAAGGAAAACTAATTAATTGAGGTAAGGAGCAGATTTGTCACAAAATTAAAGATGATATAAGTTGTTCACAAATGAAAAGGATTTGCTTGGGTTAGGAGATCCACTCTTGGTAATAAATTAAAAACAAGATTATTTCGTTTTATAACTCAATTGAAATCATGCATAATGAAGATTCCAATCGGAAGATTTAACATTCAAAGTTCAATCATGTAATCATATTATGGTTCCAATAATTATCTACCAATACTTGTAAGTCGTCAAAAGCATCCACTGTGCCAATCTTATTGTCTACAATGGATCAAGATATTCATTATACAAGAAGAGTTTCTAAATTAATTAAAAACAACATACAACACATATTATATTTGCTTAATAATATATCATTTAAGTACAAGAAAGAAATTAATCTAACCTTAACTTATTACCAAGAGCTTCACCTTTTCACCCAAGCAAGATGAAGATTAATTACACATGAGAAAGAAGAAAAGAAAAAGAAAAGGAAAAGGAAAAGGAAAACAAGAGAACGCAGCGAAATTCTCCTCCTCCTAAACCTTCTCGTCTGAATTGTTCAGCGTCCCTATCTATAGAGAATTTTAGCATCTACAGTAACTTGATGATGTCATATTGATGTCATGCTATAGTAACTTACTGACGTCATGCTACAGTAATTTGATGACATCATCCATGACATCATTATGACATAATCATGACATCATCATGTAATCATCATGACATCATCATGTATCACTTCCTGCTTTTATAGGAAGCAGCGAGGGAAGTAGTAAGAAAAGAAAGCCAGATCTGACACTTCATCTTTAATAGGTTTGATTTTATTTATCATCCTTTGTTTCTGTTTTAATTTGTGTCAGATTTCTCCAATAGGTAGTATTTTCTATCCTTACTCATCTATATTTTAACATTGCGGACAATGTTGTGATCTAGTTGGGGGGAAGGATAAAGGATAGTTGATATAAAAAATGATTAAAAAAAATTTACAACTGTGGAATATTTGTCAATAACTTACTAAACTAATGAATGGTGGTAGAGTAAGGAGTAGTTTTGCCCTTGCGGTGATTCACTCTTGAGACGCATCTTAATTGGTGGCAGAGTAAAGAGTTTTTAGTTAGTATTTAATTAGTGTTGATTTGTGGAAGTAACAAGGTTTTTGTCTTTTAAATTCCTTTGAAAAAAGAAAAAAAATTAATTGAATGCACTTTCACATCTTTTTAAGCAATTGAAATTCAGGGATCATATCATGATAGCATAAATTTTCTTCTTTCTTAAAAATCACATGCTTGGATTTGAATGTTGAAGTGATGAATTGAGAATGATAGAAACATGCCTTGTGAGATTTTGAGCCTATTGATGAATGGATTGAACATTTGTACCATTCTCTTCTTTCTTGTGTGATTTTCACTCATGAAATTATTACTCTAGAAGTTGCTTTGATTCTTTTTAAGGCTACATTTTCACATGCATACTTAAATATGATTGAGGCATTTTAAAATAGCTACTTTGACCCAATAGCCATCCTTGTATATTTTCCCTTGTGTAACCCCTTTGAGGTTATTTGGCCAATTCTTGTTTTTACTTCATTACGTGCCTTTAAAAAAAATAGAAAAGAAAAAAAGAGCTGACCATCTGATACACTATGTGACATATTCATATCTAGAATAAAGATGGATGCTTGAAAACAACAGGAAGAGAAGGAGAAGGTTTATGCCTAACAATGAATTCAACTCATCAATTTGGGATTAATCTTCAACAAAACATTAGTCAAATATTGGTCGTTGTCCTTTATGATGAATGTTCTCAAATATCTTTTCCACTTTAACTGTACCATAATGCTCTTTTATTCTCTTTGGTATTTATCTTCTCATGTCCATATTATCCATTTTCCTTTACCAAGACCCTGTTACAACCTTGAATAAAGTCCTCTTGATTTTTGTGTGCATGTGTTCTGAGTAGTGGAGAAGTAGAAGATAAGCAAGCTTATGGTAGTGCAATTTTTCATGGGTTGAATTGAGTGAAATATCTACCATTTTAAACACTAGAGGGATTGAGAGTGAATCCTGTGAGGATATTTCATTCTTGATTCATTCTTTTTAACTGAAGTTTCCTTGTTTGATGGTTTGAGATGTGAAGAAATATCACAAAAAAAAAATGCTTTGTTCTCTTGAATGTCTAGTTACTCTTCTTGTTTCATTAAATCTTTTAAGAGTTTTTAGCTTTTGAGTCAGTGTCATTTCCTAGCTTTGGTCTTATATATTTTGCCTAGAGCGCAAAAGCTCAAGTGTGGGGGTGTGATTGGAGTTGATTTTTATGACTTTTTGTAACACCCTCCTTAGGGCATCACATTTCTGACTACCAACTCCCAATCTAAAAATGATTTCATAAAAGGTTTGAGTTATAAAAGATGGGTTTTAAAAATTTCTTTTCATCAAAGACGGAAACATAAACTTACTGAGATCCATAAATATTACTGAAAATATATTTAATATATAATATTGACACCAATTAATATTTAACAATTTAAAGAGAAATATAAAACTAACAGAACACTCTATCTTTTTAACAGTAGCAAACCCTATGACGGGTCCTACTTAATAGCACGGTACAACATTAACGAGAAAACTTAGCATACTTATACTTTCTTGTATCCATCAGGAAGCATCAAACATCTGTTCCTTGTCAACACTGCACGCTATCAAATCTGGAATGGTCATTCTTTGATGTTGTCTTTGATCTCGGAGTATTTATCACTCGTATGTCTAAGACAACTCGTTCCCTCTATTATATAGTTTTTACCAATACAAGCAAAACAACACAATATAACAAAGAGGTGATACCACCTACGCCAATACCACCTACTTATACAGGTATATTATACCAGAATTCCAATAATGCACTCAACATTAATCAACTATCAACATCATGCCATTAACAATATTATCATCACACAATAATCACAATAATGCCATCAACATGATTATCATCATCATGATTAGCCCACAGACAATGTCCAGCCTTAGCCCACAGACAAATGTTCAGCTTTTGAAAAGAATCGTGTTCTTGTCGGGTATCGTCAATGCGTTGCAACGGACTGCATCGCCAAGTGGCATATGGTCCAGTCGTAGCCCACAGAAAGATAACCACTGGTCGACCACCGCGCCTCGACGCACCCCAAGATCCATCATAGACCTCACTATCAATTCACATTCCCTCTTCAACCACAAGGGTCCCAATAGAATCAGCTATCAATTTTTGTTTGATTCAAAATCATCATATGCCTCAATGCATATCTTTTCAATGCATGTTCAATGCACCAATGCCAATCACAAGCAAAATTCCTCATTTCTAATGCATGTTCAATGCACCAATACCAATCATAGGCAAAATTCACACTTTCATATTCAAGGTCCACACATTGGCCCATTCTTAGTTTTAATTTCATTATCTCATAATCAAGGTCCACACACTGGCCCAACAGTAATCATACTGATTTTTTGACAACGAAATCATATTATCGCGTTTTCATAGTCACAAAACACTTTCGTCGTGTTTTCACAATCGCGCAACATTTCTGTTATGTTTTCAAAATTTTACAACATTTCCATTGCATTTTGAAATCACGTAGTGATTTTTCAAGGTTTTCTCAATCACGTAAAAATATTCCACCATTTTTAAATCGCGTAGCAATTTTTCAACAATATCTCAAACATGTAAAAATATTTAAACGCTTTTCAAATTGCGTAGAAATATTTCAACGTTTTTCAAATCGCATGGAAATATTTAAACATTTTTCAAATCGCGTAGCTTAAAAATCACGTTTTTAAGTTACGTAAATCATTTTTCACCATAATTCCATTACGAAAAATATTTCTCAACCTTCAAAAATTCCATTTCAACCTTTCTCAAAATAATATGACTACTCACATTATTTTCCATATTTTCTTACTCAAGAAAATCCTTTTCGCAATTTATTCCACAAATTCACAATTCCATTGAATTAAATCAATGTTTTCAAACTTTAAAAATTACTAACGCTCTCCAAAACCTAAAGGATGAGTTACACGTTAGAAAATATCAAATCACTATTATACTCTCCATTTTTCTCAAATCAATTCTAAAATCAATTATCTTTAAAATAAATTGAGGTTCAAACACTTTCAACCTCTTTTTTCCATTCCCATATGAAAATTTCATTTCTCAAGTGATAAAACACTTTGATTCCCTTTCCAAATTTCTTATACCAAAATCACTTATATTTCCACTTGAAAATCACTTTGTTTCATAAAATCAAGGCATTCATAAGCCTTCAAAACCGTGGTACTTGATTATTTAAACCATCAAATATTTTTCCTTCTAAGTCAATATGGTTTTACACAAACAAAACCATTAAAAATTCCTTAACAAAAATCGTAAGCACTTGGTCTTTGAAATCAAATCATTTGTTCATTTTCATTTTTCACTTTCTTTGCAAATCCTTAAAATTAACAACTCATTGCTCTTTTCATTTAAAACTCTTGTTTAGTAAAATGCTTAGAAACTTTTTACACAAAATAAATCAATAAAAATCCCTCTCAAAACTGTGACCACTTCTTGAAAAACAAACCCTTTGTTTATTTTTCTTGCTTTTCTAATCACCCAATTTTATCATTCATGAAAATATTAATTTGTGAACACCTATTTTGAGGTGTCTTGGCCGAAATCCTCTTGGTCTTTGGAACTAAAAATCAATTTTCTTTCCATCATCAAATCATGGCATACACATACATATTCAAATATATATCACAGGCATGCCATAATCAAGCAATAACTCATGCAAATCATACCAAGCATAGGCAAATAATCAAAGAACATCAACATACACAAATTATTACATGACCATGGATATGAATCCTCACATGGAGTCACCATCCATCAAATACACAAACCATCTCTCACCACCATACTTGTTGGTAAGATGAATCTCCCTCTTACCTCTTGAAGATCCTCAAAAGCTCCTTATTTTGCTTCTCTTTCCAAGTCCTTCACCACCAAGGGCTTCTCAAATACAAAACAAAACATATATTTATTAGTAAATCAAGCTTGAACAAGATAAACCATGGATCAAACATGGCTTAGAACCTTGAAAATCAAAAGAAAAGTGAAGATTAACAAACTTCACCAATAAAGCTCCAATGTTTAGCAGGAAGAACAAGGCTGAAGATGAATGATTTAGAGAAAGTCTCCAACATGAAAGTTGTTTAGAATATCATGTAGATTCAAGATCTATGGTTGGATGAAATTAAAAGAGATTGGATGGTGATTTTGGGTGAATGGCCGCATGGTTCTTCTTGAAGAACAAGGTTGGAGTTTTTGATTTTTGTGAAAGAAAGGCTTCTTAGACTTGGTTAAGGTAAAGAATGAAGTGAAAACACTTGGTTTCCCTTCCTATCAATTTCATGGAGCTCCTTGGAAAATCCCTAAAAACCATAAACAAATCTTAAAATCAATAACAAGTAAAAAAATAGGTAAACCATGATTCAAGCATGGCTTAAAAAATCAAAACTAAAAGATTGGGTGAAGAAATATGAACTTTACCCTTTTTGCTAGAAACTTGAAGCTTGGATTTGAAACTCAAGATGAATGATTTAGTGAAAACTCATAACTAGAGATGCTTTTAGAATAAGGTAAGGATTCAAGAAATAAGGTTGGATAAAATTTTTGAGTGATGGAAGGTGGTTCTAGGGTGCTTGGCCGAAATTAGCTTGGAGAAGAGATGGAGAGAAATCTTTTGAAGAGTTAGCTTCTTGAAAATGATCAATAATGATCAAGATGGAGAAATAATGGTCTAGAAACCATTTTATGCCCTTAAGCATGCACAAAACCGTCCCCCCCTCCAAGCATTCTCCTAAGAGTGCTAAATGATCAATAATGATGCATAATTGACCAAGGCATCTAATAATGGTCATAAAGCTTTTCTTTAGCTCCAAAATGACGCACAAAAACGTCCCCCCTCCATGCATTATGCATTCAATAAGTTGTCATCTTTTCTAGCCACCATTTAGAGCCATTTAAGCCATTGATTAGATCAATGGTTAGGATTTAGGTAGGCTTTTGATTAGAAGACTTAATCTAGGCCATTAGATCTTTCTCCTTAAAATTCTAACCATTAGATGCATCTCCAAAAATGAAGGGTCAAGATTACTCTTTCTTACTTTCAATCCAAGGGTCATAATTAGTCATAGCCTTTTTAGAAGACCAAATCTTCACCATTGATTAAATCCACATCCAATGGTCATAAATGATCCATCTCCACCGTTGATTTAATCCGAATCCAACGGTCTCAAATGGTCCTAGCCACTTTGTAAGACCAAATTTCCACCCTTAATCTAATTCTAAATCCAACGGTTATAAATGGTCAAGGTCATTTTCTTATACTAATCCTACGCCGTTGATTAAATTGACGGTTGATATCAAAGTCTTCAATATTAGACTTGCTTCCTATTGGTCCGTCAAAAGAATTAAACTAGTTTTCCTATTGGTCCATCAAAAGTTGTCATAACCACTATTGTTGACTGAAGCAGTATAATTACTATTTTTATCTGCTAAAACCCCACGAAGGAATATATTTACTATATTTTTATCACCCGATAATTTAATACAGTACAAAACACAGTACAATAAAATTTTAAAAACTGTTTCTGGATTCAGGTTTAGTAAGATCCCCCGTCTCCGTCTAAACAGTACAAATTTTTCTATACGTAGAAAAATTTTCATGTTTTGGGACTCACCCCAGGCCCACGTAAGACCATTGGGCCCACAAACAGCCCAAAAACAACCAGATAATCATAAAAGTTTATATTCATCCACAAAAATCACAAATATTAGAAAATGTATGAAAATCAAGTCAGATTATTAAAAATAATCAACAGTCAAGAGAAATAAATACTTAAATATTTTCTCCGGCTCAAAAATTATTATTTTCTTGACACGGAGTAAATCACTCAAAACGATCAAATACATTGACGGAATACTCAAAATAATTTTACAGTGCACAGAAATCACTAAACAGTAGAATTCTGTTAACTGTCAAAATTACTGTCTAATAGATAAGAAATTTTGGGGTGTTACAATACTCCCCATCTAAAAAGAAATTTCGTCCTCGAAATTTAATAAATCTGATTTCACATCCTCAGAATAAATATAGATATTACTCTTTTATCTTTTCTTCTAACTCTTATATTGCTTCTCCACTTACATCATTCTAAACGATTTTAATCAATGAAATCTCTTTGTCTCTCATTCCATTTCTCTTGATCAAACAGATATCTCAGACTCTTATAATTACTGAAGATATTAAATTTTACTCCATAAAGAAAGTATATCTATACTTCTAATACAAACACAGCATCTACCAACTTCCATGCATGCGTAGAATAACTTTTCCTCAAATGACTTCAATTTCCTAAAATCATACCTTACAACTCTTCTATTCTGCATAAGCACATATCTTAAGCTTCGATGTAATACATCATAGTACACCTTCAATGGTTTACTGAGATTAGACAAAACTAATACCAGAAAAGTACTCAAACATATTTCAACTCCTAAAAATTCTCCTTATATACATCAGTCTATACAAAGACTTAATTCTTTCAAGTAAGCTAGGTAAGAAGTCCTACGATCTTAGAAAATATCTCAATAAATTTTCTACGGATTTCTGTTACCATTTTTTTTAACTTTTGAAGAATCCACCACGTTTCCGCTGCGTCACTCAGATACTATGACATGGATATAGATAGGAATATCCTTTCTTGCAAAATATTCTTTCTTGCAAATTGCGATACATGAAAAACATTGTGAAGGTCAGAAAGAAAAAGAATAACGAAACTATATGATATGTTACCAGACATATCCAACAAAGAATTTGATATTGCCTGATTTTAAGAATGAATTTTCTGGAATACTAACACTTTATTGAGACAATCTCATCGGATATGGTTAGAAAATAACCAGTCCATTTCAAAGATCATATCTATTTATGAAACAGATCAAACTAACACAAAAATTTGATCTATAACAATAGGATAATTTGAATAACTTGAGTAGCTTAATAGACTAGTTATAGAAACAGACATAAAGAAATCAGAAGATCACGAAGACACAGATAACACTAACATATAATTGATCTACTCAATCATATGCTATAAAGAAATGGGTTACCTTCAGAATTATATAGTAAAATCAAAGGATCACTTTCTGTGACACAATCTTCTTTACTTAGGTCATCAGTCTGGAGTACTTTTGCTCCATTTGGAGAATCAACGCTCCATCCTACTTGAGATATCGAAGCACGTTTATTATTAACAGATGACTTTGTCTTTGATGGAACACAATCTCTGAAAATGTGTCTAGGCTTTCTGCACTTGAAACAAATATTTTCCTTGAACGTACAATCTTTTGTCAGATGATCTTTCCCACACTTCCGACATTTCGGTGTAGATGTCGTAGTCAGACCAAACCTGCTACTACTAGTACTTCTTCCAAAAGATTGTTGTTGTTGTTGACTTCCCGGAGATTTCGAGTACATTTTCTGCTGGAATTGCTTGACCTTACGATTTCTCCTTCTTCATAACCAATATGGTCCAACGTTACAGGGTCTCTCATCCTGAAATTGATTCAACTCTAACAAAATCTTAGCTTCAGCTATCAATTCTTACCGCTGAACAGTCTTCTGAGTTTGCTGTATATTTACATCAGTCGCTTTTCGTATCACTTCCAAAGTTGGCGTCATATCACCATCATTACGTCTCGCTTCCACACGCATACGTCTATCACGAGCCATCGTCCTCTCTTCAAAGACACACGAATCAAAATACAATGGAAACCAGATGTAACCATTTCAAATAACATTGTTTCCTTTTGGAAATCAAACACACAGAGAACACAACACAAGCAAAACAGACCTAATCACAAAACCCCCAAAAGACTCAAACCGTGCTCTGATACCAACTAATGTAACACCCTCCTTAGGGCATCACATTTCTGACTACCAACTCCCAATCTGAACCAACTCCCAATCTGAAAATGATTTCATAAAAGGTTTGAGTTATAAAAGATGGGTTTTAAAAATTTCTTTTCATTAAAGACGGAAACATAAACTTACTGAGATCCATAAATATTACTGAAAATATATTTAATATACAATATTAACACCAATTAATACTTAACAATTTAAAGAGAAATATAAAACTAATAGAAAACTCTCTCTTTTTAACAGTAGCAAATCCTATGACGAGTCCTACATAATAGCACAGTACAACACTAACGAGAAAACTTAGCATACTTATTCCTTCTTGTATCCATCAGGATGCATCAAACATCTGTTCCTTGTCAACACTGCACGCTATCAAATCTGGAATGGTCATTCTCTGACGTTGTCTCCGATTTTAGAGTATTTATCACCTGTATGTCTAAGACAACTCGTTCCATCTATTATATAGTTTTTACCAATACAAGCACAACAACACAATATAACAAAGAGGTGAGATAACCTACGCCAATACCAACAAGGTAGCACAAAGATAACACAAACAACATATCATACAGGTATATCATACCAGAATTCGAATAATGCACTCAACATTAATCAACTATCATCATCATGCCATTAACATTATTATCATCACACAATAATCACAATAATGCCATCAACATGATTATCATCATCATCATCCAATATTCCTTAATTATTATATCATGCAGATATAGATACTCAGATTTATGCATATGTTATGCATGTAGACTCGATGTCCTACTCCATGGAGGTTTTCATAATTTCGAGAAGAATGCTCTGTTAATTGTTAGCCTTAGCCCAAAGACAATCTTCCAGATTAGCCCACAGACAATGCCCAGCCTTAGCCCACAGACAAATGTCCAGCTTTTGAAAAGAATCGTGTTCTTGTCGGGTATCGTTAATGTGTTGCAATGGATTGCATCGCCAAATGGCATATGGTCCAACCGTAGCCCATAGACAGGTATCCACTGGTCGACCGCCGCGCCTTGACGCACCCCAAGATCCATCATAGACCTCACTATCAATTCACATTCCCTCTTCAACCACAAGGGTCCCAATAGCATCAGCTATCAATTTTTGTTTAATTCAAAATCATCATATGCCTCAATGCATATCTTTTCAATGCATGTTCAATGCACCAATGCCAATCACAAGCAAAATTCCTCATTTCCAATGCATGTTCAATGCACCAATGCCAATCATAGGCAAAATTCACACTTTCATATTCAAGGTCCACACATTGGCCCATTCTCAGCTTTAATTTCATTATCTCATAATCAGGGTCCACACACGCCCAACAAGAATCATCATCTTGTATTTTTGACAGCGAAATCATATTATCGCGTTTTCATAGTCACAAAAAACTTTCGTCGTGTTTTCACAATCGCACAATATTTCTGTTATGTTTTCAAAATTTTACAACATTTCCGTTGCATTTTCAAATCACGTAGTGATTTTTCTACGTTTTCTCAATCACGTAAAAATATTCCACCATTTTTAAATCGCGTAGCGATTTTTCAACAATATCTCGAACATGTAAAAATATTTAAATGCTTTCCAAATTGCATAGAAATATTTCAACGTTTTTCAAATCACGTGGAAATATTTAAACATTTTTCAAATTGCGTAGCTTAAAAATCACGTTTTTAAGTTACGTAAATCATTTTTCACCAAAATTCCATTACAAAAAATATTTCTCAACCTTCAAAAATTCCATTTCAACCTTTCTCAAAATAATATGACTACTCACATTATTTTCCACATTTTCTTACTCAAGAAAATCCTTTTCGCAATTTATTCCACAAATTCACAATTCCATTGAATTAAATCAATGTTTTCAAACTTTAAAAATTACTAATGCTCTCCAAAACCCAAAGGATGAGTTACACGCTAGAAAATATCAAATCACTATTATATGCTCCATTTTTCTCAAATCAATTCTAAAATCAACTCTCTTTAAAATAAATTGAGGTTCAAACACTTTCAACCTCTCTTTTCCATTCCCATATGAAAATTTCATTTCTCAAGTGATAAAACACTCTGATTCCCTTTCCAAATTTCTTATACCAAAATCACTTATATTTTCACTTGGAAATCACTTTGTTTCATAAAATCAAGGCATTCATAAGCCTTCAAAACCGTGGTACTTGATTATTTAAACCATCAAATATTTTTCCTTCTAAGTCAATATGGTTTTACACAAACAAAACCATTAAAAATTCCTTAACAAAAACCGTGAGCACTTGGTCTTTGAAATCAAATCATTTGTTCATTTTCATTTTTCACTTTCTTTGCAAATCCTTAAAATTAACTACTCATTGCTCTTTTCATTTAAAACTCTTGTTTAGTAAAATGCTTAGAAACTTTTTACACAAAATAAATCAACAAAAATCCCTCTCAAAATCGTGACCACTTCTTGAAAAACAAACCTTTTGTTTATTTTCCTCGCTTTTCTAATCATCCAATTTTATCATTCATGAAAATATTAATTTGTGAACACCTATTTTGAGGTGTCTTGGCCGAAATCCTCTTGGTCTTTGGAACCAAAAATCAATTTCCTTTCCACCATCAAATCATGGCATACATATACATATTCAAATATATATCACAGGCATGCCATAATCAAGCAATAACTCATGCAAATCATACCAAGCATAGGCAAATAATCAAAGCACATAAACATACACAAATTATTACATAACCATGGATATGAATCCTCACATGGATTCACCATCCATCAAATACACAAACCATCTCTCACCACCATACTTGGTTAGTGAGATGAATCTCCCTCTTACCTCTTGAAGATCCTCAAAAGCTCCTTGTTTTGTTTCTCTTTCCAAGTCCTTCACCACCAAGGGCTTCTCAAATACAAAACAAAACATATATTTATTACTAAATCAAGCTTGAACAAGATAAACCATGGATCAAACATGGCTTAGAACCTTGAAAATCAAAAGAAATGTGAAGATTAACAAACTTCACCAATAAAGCTCCAATCTTTAGCTTGAAGAACAAGGTTGAAGATGAATGATTTAGAGAAAGTCTCCAACATGAAAGTTGTTTAGAATATCATGTAGATTCAAGATCTATGGTTGGATGAAATTAAAAGAGATTGGATGGTAATTTTGGGTGAATGGCCACATGGTTCTTCTTGAAGAACAAGGTTGGAGTTTTTGATTTTTGTGAAAGAAAGGCTTCTTAGACTTGGTTAAGGTAAAGAATGAAGTGAAAACACTTGGTTTCCATTCCTATCAATTTCGTGGAGCTCCTTGGAAAATCCCTAAAAATCACAAACAAATTTTAAAATCAATAACAAGTAAAAGAATAGGTAAATCATGATTCAAGCATGGCTTAAAAAATCAAAACGAAAAGATTGGGTAAAGAAATATGAACTTTACCCTTTTTGCTAGAAACTTGAAGCTTGGATTTGAAACTCAACATGAATGATTTAGTGAAAACTCATAACTAGAGATGTTCTTAGAATAAGGTAAGGATTCAAGAAATAAGGTTGGATAAAATTTTTGGGTGATGGAAGGTGGTTCTAGGGTGCTTGGCCGAAATTAGCTTGGAGAAGAGATGGAGAGAAATCTTTTGAAGAGTTAGCTTCTTGAAAATGATCAATAACGATCAAGATGGAATAATAATGGTCTTGAAACCATTTTATGCCCTTAAGCATGCACAAAACCGTCCCCCCTCCAAGCATTCTCCTAAGAGTGCTAAATGATCAATAATGATGCATAATTGACCAAGGCATCTAATAATGGTCATAAAGCTTTTCTTTAGCTCCAAAATGACGCACAAAACCGTCCCCCCCTCCATGCATTATGCATTCAATAAGTTGTCATCTTTTCTAGCCACCATTTAGAGCCATTTAAGCCATTGATTAGATCAATGGTCATGATTTAGGTAGACTTTTGATTAGAAGACTTAATCTAGGCCATTAGATCTTTCTCCTTAAAATTCTAACCATTAGATGCATCTCCAAAAATGAAGGGTCAAGATTACTCTCTTACTTTCAATCCAAGGGTCATAATTAGTCATAGCCTTTTTACAAGACCAAATCATCACCATTGATTAAATTCACATCCAATGGTCATAAATGATCCATCTCCACCGTTGATTTAATCCGAATCCAACGGTCACAAATGGTCTTAGCCACTTTGTAAGACCAAATCTCCACCCTTGATCTAATTCTAAATCCAACGGTTATAAATGGTCATGGCCATTTTCTTAGGCTAATCCTACACTGTTGATTAAATCGACGGTTGATATCAAAGTCTTTAATATTAGACTTGCTTCCTATTGGTCCATCAAAAGAATTAAACTAGTTTTTCTGTTGGTCTGTCAAAAGTTATCATAACCACTATTGTTGACTTAAGCAGTATAATTTCTATTTTTATCTGCTAAAACCCCACGAAGGAATATATTTACTGTATTTTTACGGCCCGATAATTAAATACAGTACAAAATACAGTACAATAAAATTTTAAAAACTGTTTCCAGATTCAGGTTTAGTAAAATCCCCTGTCTCCGTCTAAACAGTACAAATTTTATTATACGTAGAAAATTTTTCATGTTTTGGGACTCACCCCGGGCCCACGTAAGACCACTGGGGCCCACAAACAGTCCAAAAACAACCAGATAACCATAAAAATTTATATTTATCCAGAAAAATCACAAATATTAGAAAACGTAAGAAAATCAAGTCAGATTGTTAAAAATAATCAACAGTCAAGAGAAATAAATACTTAAAGATTTTCTCCAGCCCAAAAATTATTATTTTCTTGACACGGAGTAAATCACTCAAAATGATCAAATACGTTGACGGAATACTCAAAATAATTTTACAGTGCACAGAAATCACTAAACAGTAGAATTCTGTTAACTGTCAAAATTACTGTCTAATAGATAGGAAATTTTGGGGTGTTACAATACTTCCCCTCTAAAAAGAAATTTCGTCCTCGAAATTTAATAAATCTGATTTCACATCCTTAGAATAAATATAGATATTACTCTTTTATCTTTTCTTCTAACTCTTATATTGCTTCTCCACTTACATCATTCTAAATGATTTTAATCAATGAAATCTCTTTGTCTCTCATTCCATTTCTCCTGATCAAATAGATATCTCAGACTCTTATAATTACTGAAGATATTAAATTTTACTCCACAAAGAAAGTATATCTATACTTCTAGTACAAACACAACATCTACCAACTTCTATTCATGCGTAGAATAACTTTTCCTCAAATGACTTCAATTTCCTAAAATCATACCTTACAACTCTTCTATTCTGCATAAGCACATATCTTAAGCTCCGATGTAATACATCATAGTACACCTTCAATGGTTTACTGAGATTAGACAAAACTAATACCAGAAAAGTACTCAAACATATTTCAACTTCTAAAAATTCTCCTTATATACATCAGTCTATACAAAGACTTAATTCTTTCAAGTAAGCTAGGTAAGAAGTCCTACGATCTTAGAAAATATCTCAATAAATTTTCTACGGATTTCTGTTACCATTTTTTTTAACTTTTGAAGAATCCACCACGTTTCCGCTGCGTCACTCATATACTATGACATGGATATAGATAGGAATATCCTTTCTTGCAAAATATTCTTTCTTGCAAATTACGATACATGAAAAATATTGTGAAGGTCAAAAAGAAAAAGAATAACGAAACTATTGATATGTTACCAGACATATCCAACAAAGAATTTAATATTGCCTGATTTTAAGAACGAATTTTCTGGAATACTAACATTTTATTGAGACAATCTCATCAGATATGGTTGAAAAATAACCAGTCTGTTTCAAAGATCATATCTATTTATGAAACAGATCAAACTAACATAAAAATTTGATCTATAACAATAGGATAATTTGAATAACTTGAGTAGCTTAATAGACTAGTTATAGAAATAGAAATAAAGAAATCAGAAGATCACAAAGACACAGATAACACCAACATATAATTGATCTACTCAATCATATGCTATAAAGAAATGGGTTACCTCCAAAATTATACAGTAAAATCAAAGGATCACTTTCTGTGACACAATTTTCTTTACTTAGGTCATTAGTCTGGAGTACTTTTGCTCCATTTGGAGAATCAACGCTCCATCCTACTTGAGATATCGAAGCACGTTTATTATTAACGGATGACTTTGTCTTTGATGGAACACAATCTCTAAAAATGTGTCCAGGCTTTCCGCACTTGAAACAAATTTTTTCCTTGAACGTACAATCTTTTGTCAGATGATCTTTCCCACACTTCCGACATTTCGGTGTAGATGTCGCAGTCAGACCAAACCTGCTACTACTAGTACTTCCTTCAAAAGATTGTTGTTGTCGTTGACTTCCCGGAGATTTCGAGTACGTTTTCTGCTGGAATCGCTTGACCTTACAATTTCTCCATCTTCGTAACCAATATGGTCCAACGTTACAGGGTCTCTCATCCTGAAATTGATTCAACTCTAACAAAATCTTAACTTGACTATCAATTCTTCTTCTTGAACAGTTTTCTTCGAGTTTTCTTTGTATATTTACATCGATCGCCAGTATCACTTCCAAAGTTGCCATCATATCACCATCATTACGTCTCGCTTCCACACGCGTACGTCTATCACGAGCCATCGTCCTCTCTTCAAAGACACACGAATCAAAATACAATGGAAACCAGATGTAATCATTTCAAATAACATTGTTTCCTTTCGCAAATCAAACAAACAGGGAACACAACACAAGCAAAACAGACCTAACCACAAAACCCCAAAAGACTCAAACTGTGCTCTGATACCAACTAATGTAACACCCTCCTTAGGGCATCACATTTCTGACTACCAACTCCCAATCTGAAAATGATTTCATAAAAGGTTTGAGTTATAAAAGATGGGTTTTAAAAATTTCTTTTCATTAAAGACGGAAACATAAACTTACTGAGATCCATAAATATTACTGAAAATATATTTAATATACAATATTGACACCAATTAATATTTAACAATTTAAAGAGAAATATAAAACTAATAGAAAACTCTCTCTTTTTAACAGTAGCAAACCCTATGACGGGTCCTACTTAATAGCACAGTACAACACTAACGAGAAAACTTAGCATACTTATTCCTTCTTGTATCCATCAGGATGCATCAGACATCTGTTCCTTGTCAACACTGCACGCTATCAAATCTGGAATGGTCATTCTCTGATGTTGTCTCCGATCTCAGAGTATTTATCACCCGTATGTCTAAGACAACTCGTTCCATCTATTATATAGTTTTTACCAATACAAGTGCAACAACACAATATAACAAAGAGGTGAGATCACCTATGCCAATACTAACATGGTAGTACAGAGATAACACAAACAACATATCATACAGGTATATCATACCAGAATTCCAATAATGCACTCAACATTAATCAACTATCATCATCATGCCATTAACATTATTATCATCACACAATATTCACAATAATGCCATCAACATGATTATCATCATCATCATCATCTAATATTCCTCAATTATTATATCATGCAGATATAGAAACTCAGATTTATGCATATGTTATGCATGTAGACTCCATGCCCTACTCCATGGAGGTTTTCACAATTTCGAGCAGAATGCTCTGTTAATTGTTAGCCATAGCCCAAAGACAATCTTCCAGATTAGCCCACAGACAATGCCCAGCCTTAGCCCACAGACAAATGTCCAGCTTTTGAAAAGAATCGTGTTCTTGTCTGGTATCATCAATGCGTTGCAACAGACTGCATCGTCAAGTGGCATATGGTCCAGCCGTAGCCCACAGACAGATATCCACTGGTCGACCGCCGCGCCTCGACGCACCCCAAGATCCATCATAGACCTCACTATCAATTCACATTCCCTCTTCAATGACAAGGGTCCCAATAGCATCAGCTATCAATTTTTGTTTAATTCAAAATCATCATATGCCTCAATGCTTATCTTTTCAATGCATGTTCAATGCACCAATGCCAATCACAGGCAAAATTCCTCATTTCTAATGCATGTTCAATGCACCAATACCAATCATAGGCAAAATTCACACTTTCATATTCAAGGTCCACACATTGGCCCATTCTCAGTTTTAATTTCATTATCTCATAATCAGGGTCCACACACTGGCCCAACAGTAATCATACTGTATTTTCGACAGCGAAATCATATTATCGCATTTTCATAGTCATAAAACACTTTCATCGTGTTTTCATAATCGCGCAACATTTCTATTGTGTTTGCAAAATTTTACAACATTTCCGTTGCATTTTCAAGTCACGTAGTGATTTTTTAACGTTTTCTCAATCACATAAAAATATTCCACCATTTTTAAATCGTGTAGCGATTTTTCAACAATATCTGAAACGTGTAAAAATATTTAAACGCTTTCCAAATTGCGTAGAAATATTTCAACGTTTTTCAAATCGCGTGGAAATATTTAACTATTTTTCAAATTGCGTAGCTTAAAAATCATGTTTTTAAGTGACATAAATCATTTTTCAGTATAATTCCATTACGAAAAATATTTCTCAACCTTCAAAAATTCCATTTCAACCTTTCTCAAAATAATATGACTACTCACATTATTTTCCACATTTTCTTACTCAAGAAAATCCTTTTCGCAATTTATTCCACAAATTCACAATTCCATTGAATTAAATCAATGTTTTCAAACTTTAAAAATGACTAACACTCTCCAAAACCCAAAGGATGAGTTACACGTTAGAAAATATCAAATCACTATTATATTCTCTATTTTTCTCAAATCAATTCTAAAATCAATTCTCTTTAAAATAAATTGAGGTTCAAACACTTTCAACCTCTCTTTTCCATTCCTATATGAAAATTTCATTTCTCAAGTGATAAAACACTCTGATTCCCTTTCCAAATTTCTTATACCAAAATCACTTATATTTCCAATTGAAAATTACTTTGTTTCATAAAATCAAGGCATTCATAAGCCTTCAAAACTGTGGTACTTGATTATTTAAACCATCAAATATTTTTCCTTCTAAGTCAATATGATTTTACAAAAACAAAACCATTAAAAATTCCTTAACAAAAACCGTGAGCACTTGGTCTTTGAAATTAAATCATTTGTTCAATTTCATTTTTCACTTTCTTTGCAAATCCTTAAAATTAATGACCCATTGCTCTTTTCATTTAAAACTCTTGTTTAGTAAAATGCTTAAAAACTTTTTACACAATATAAATCAATAAAATCCCTCTCAAAACCGTGACCACTTCTTGAAAAACAATCCCTTTGTTTATTTTCCTTGCTTTTCTAATCATCTAATTTTATCATTCATGAAAATATTAGTTTGTGAACACCTATTTTGAGGTGTCTTTGCCGAAATCCTCTTGGTCTTTGGAACCAAAAATCAATTTCCTTTCCATCATCAAATCATGGCATACACATACATATTCAAATATATATCACAGGCATGCCATAATCAAGCAATAACTCATGCAAATCATACTAAGCATAGGCAAATAATCAAAGCACATAAACATACATAAATTATTACATGACCATGGATATGAATCCTCACATGGATTCACCATCCATCAAATACACAAACCATCTCTCACCACCATACTTGGTTGGTGAGATGAATCTCCATCTTACCTCTTGAAGATCCTCAAAAGCTCCTTGTTTTGCTTCTCTTTCTAAGTCCTTCACCAACAAGGGCTTCTCAAATACAAAACAAAACATATATTTATTAGTAAATCAAGCTTGAACAAGATAAACCATGGATCAAACATGGCTTAGAACCTTGAAAATCAAAAGAAAAGTGAAGATTAAGAAACTTCACCAATAAAGCTCTAATCTTTAGCTTGAAGAACACGGTTGAAGATGAATGATTTAGAGAAAGTCTCCAACATGAAAGTTGTTTAGAATATCATGTAGATTCAAGATCTATGGTTGGATGAAATTAAAAGAGATTGGATGGTGATTTTGGGTGAATGGCCGAATGGTTCCTCTTGAAGAACGAGGTTGGAGTTTTTGATTTTTGTAAAAGAAAGGCTTCTTAGACTTGGTTAAGGTAAAGAATGAAGTGAAAACACTTGGTTTCCCTTCCTATCAATTTCGTGGAGCTCGTTGGAAAATCCCTAAAAATCATAAACAAATCTTAAAATCAATAACAAGTAAAAGAATAGGTAAACCATGATTCAAGCATGGCTTAAAAAATCAAAACTAAAAGATTGGGTGAAGAAATATGAACTTTACCCTTTTTGCTAGAAACTTGAAGCTTGGATTTGAAACTCAACATGAATGATTTAGTGAAAACTCATAACTAGAGATGTTCTTAGAATAAGGTAAGGATTCAAGAAATAAGGTTGGATAAAATTTTTGAGTGATGGAAGGTGGTTCTAGGGTGCTTGGCCGAAATTATCTTGGAGAAGAGATGGAGAGAAATCTTTTGAAGAGTTAGCTTCTTGAAAATGATCAATAATGATCAAGACGGAGTAATAATGGTCTTGAAACCATTCTATGCCCTTAAGCATGCACAAAACTGTCCCCCCTCCAAGCATTCTCCTAAGAGTACTAAATGGTTAATAATGATGCATAATTGACCAAGGCATCTAATAATGGTCATAAAGCTTTTCTTTAGCTCCAAAATGAAGCACAAAACCGTCCCCCCTCCATGCATTATGCATTCAATAAGTTGTCATCTTTTCTAGCCACCATTTAGAGCCATTTAAGCCATTGATTAGATCAATGGTTGGGATTTAGGTAGGCTTTTGATTAGAAGACTTAATCTAGGCCATTAGATCTTCCTCCTTAAAATTCTAACCATTAGATGCATCTCCAAAAATGAAGGGTCAAGATTACTCCGTCTTACTTTCAATCCAAGGGTCATAATTAGTCATAGCCTTTTTAGAAGACCAAATCTTCACCATTGATTAAATCCACATCCAATGGTCATAAATAATCCATCTCCACCGTTGATTTAATCTGAATCCAACGGTCACAAATGGTCCTAGCCACTTTGTAAGACCGAATCTCCACCCTTGATCTAATTCTAAATCCAACGGTTATAAATGGTCATGGCCATTTCCTTAGACTAATCCTACACCGTTGATTAAATCGACGGTTGATATCAAAGTCTTCAATATTAGACTTGCTTCCTATTGGTCCGTCAAAAGAATTAAACTTGTTTTCCTATTGGTCCGTCAAAAGTTGTCATAACCACTATTGTTGACTTAAGCAGTATAATTTCTATTTTTATATGCTAAAACCCCACGAAAGAATATATTTACTATATTTTTATCGCCCGATAATTAAATACAGTACAAAACACAATACAATAAAATTTTAGAAACTGTTTCTGGATTCAGGTTTAGTAAGATCCCCCGTCTCCATCTAAACAGTACAAAATTTTTCTATACATAGAAAAATTTTCATGTTTTAGGACTCACCCCGGACCCACGTAAGACTACTGGGGCCCACAAACAGCCCAAAAATAACCAGATAACCATAAAAATTTATTTTCATCCACAAAAATTATAAATATTAGAAAACGTATGAAAATCAAGTCAGATTGTTAAAAATAATCAACAGTCAAGGGAAATAAATACTTAAAGATTTTCTCCGGCTCGAAAATTATTATTTTCTTGACACAGAGTAAATCACTCATAACGATCGAATACGTTGACGGAATACTCAAAATAATTTTACAGTGCACAGAAATCACTAAACAGTAGAATTCTGTTAACTGTCAAAATTACTGTCTAATAGATAGGAAATTTTGGGGTGTTACAATACTCCCCCTCTAAAAAGAAATTTCGTCCTCGAAATTTAATAAATTTGATTTCACATCATCAGAATAAATATAGATATTACTCTTTTATCTTTTCTTCTAACTCTTATATTGCTTCTCCACTTACATCATTCTAAACGATTTTAATCAATGAAGTCTCTTTGTCTCTCATTCCATTTCTCCTGATCAAACAGCTATCTCAGACTCTTATAATTACTGAAGATATTAAATTTTACTCCATAAAGAAAGTATATCTATACTTCTAATACAAACACAACATCTACCAACTTCCATTCATGCGTAGAATAACTTTTCCTCAAATGACTTCAATTTCCTAAAATCATACGTTACAACTCTTCTATTCTGCATAAGCACATATCTTAAGCTCTGATGTAATACATCATAGTACACCTTCAATGGTTTACTGAGATTAGACAAAACTAATACCAGAAAAGTACTCAAACATATTTCAACTCCTAAAAATTCTCCTTATATACATCAGTCTATACAAAGACTTAATTCTTTCAAGTAAGCTAGGTAAGAAGTCCTACGATCTTAGAAAATATCTCAATAAATTTTCTACGGATTTCTGTTACCATTTTTTTTTAACTTTTGAAGAATCCACCACGTTTCCGCTGCGTCACTTAGATACTATGACATGGATATATATAGGAATATCCTTTCTTGCAAAATATTCTTTCTTGCAAATTACGATACATGAAAAACATTGTGAAGGTCAGAAAGAAAAAGAATGATGAAACTATATGATATGTTACCAGATATATCCAACAAACAATTTGATATTGCCTGATTTTAAGAACGAATTTTTTGGAATACTAACACTTTATTGAGACAATCTCATCGGATATGGTAGGAAAATAGCCAATCCGTTTCAAAGATCATATCTATTTATGAAACAGATCAAACTAACACAAAAATTTGATCTATAACAATAGGATAATTTGAATAACTTGAGTAGCTTAATAGACTAGTTATAGAAACAGAAATAAAGAAATCAGAAGATCATGAAGACACAGATAACACCAACATATAATGATCTACTCAATCATATGCTATAAAGAAATGGGTTACCTCCAGAATTATACAGTAAAATCAAAGGATCACTTTCTGTGACACAATCTTCTTTACTTAGGTCATCAGTCTGGAGTACTTTTGCTCCATTTGGAGAATCAACGCTCCATCCTACTTGAGATATCAAAGCACGTTTATTATTAACGGATGACTTTGTCTTTGATGGAACACAATCTCTGAAAATGTGTCCAGGCTTTCCGCACTTGAAACAAATTTTTTCCTTGAACGTACAATCTTTTGTCAGATGATCTTTCCCACACTTCCGACATTTCGGTGCAGATGTCGCAGTCAGACCAAACCTGCTACTACTAGTACTTCCTTCAAAAGATTGTTGTTGTCGTTGACTTCCCGGAGATTTCGAGTACGTTTTCTGCTGGAATCGCTTGACCTTACAATTTCTCCTTCTTCGTAACCAATATGGTCCAACGTTACAAGGTCTCTCATCTTGAAATTGATTCAACTCTAACAAAATCTTAGCTTCAGCTATCAATTCTTGCCGCTGAACAGTCTTTCGAGTTTGCTGTATATTTACATCAGTTGCTTTTTGTATCACTTCCAAAGTTGTCATCATATCACCATCATTACGTCTCGCTTCCATACGCGTACGTCTATCACGAGTCATCGTCCTCTCTTCAAAAACACACGAATCAAAATACAATGGAAACCAGATGTAACCATTTCAAAAAATATTATTTCCTTTCAGAAATCAAACACACAGAGAACACAACACAAGCAAAACAGACCTAACCACAAAACCCCAAAAGACTCAAACCGTGCTCTGATACCAACTAATGTAACACCCTCCTTAGGGCATCACATTTCTGACTACCAACTCCCAATCTGAAAATGATTTCATAAAAGGTTTGAGTTATAAAAGATGGGTTTTAAAAATTTCTTTTCATCAAAGACGAAAACCTAAACTTACTGAGATCCATAAATATTACTGAAAATATATTTGATATACAATATTGACACCAATTAATATTTAACAATTTAAAGAGAAATATAAAACTAATAGAAAACTCTCTCTTTTTAACAGTAGCAAACCCTATGACGGGTCCTACTTAATAGCACAGTACAACACTAACGAGAAAACTTAGCATACTTATTCCTTCTTGTATCCATCAGGATGCATCATGTTGGTGTATGCCCTAGAGGCCAATACATTTTGTCTGTGTTTACATACATTATATTATGCTATTTTTTTATATATGAGGCATTTCATTTATTGTGTTATTGTTGGTAGACAAAATAAAGTCCTTAGAATAGTAAGTTTGATACCATAGGACATCAAGTGGATGACTTGATCGTGAGATCCTATTGGATAGAGCACTATTCTTAAAATGTCCCTAGTCAAGTATTATTGTCAAATAGGACAATGATAATGCATTGAGACTAGTACGTGCGTAGACTGATGACCACATCTCACGGGTCATGGATATGAGATATCAAGTCTACACATGGATACATATTAGAGTAATGATGTATTGGACAGACCCGCCATGAGAACGCTACGTGGATCGTTATGTGAGTGTCATAAGCGATTCTCATAGTGATAATGGTGTATGTGGTCCTTTGACCGAAAACACTATGATTTCTACATTAGGAGTTGTGTGTTTTAATGCCATCAAATGTCATCTCGTAACAAGATGATTATAAAGTTGGTTATTAGACATACCGTGATACATGTGGAGGGATGTGAGTGACCTAGATGGGATTTGTCCCTCCTACATAACAGAGTGATATCTTCGGGCCCCTTGATTAAGTGAGACTACGAAATGCATGGCCATGCTCAAATGAGTCAATATGAGATATTGATCTCATTTGTTATTACTATGTCTACTCGGGAATCAGGAAACTGAAGATTGAACTAAACAAGGGTGACACATTCCATGCCTTGTGTTCAATCTGGATATCTGGACAAAGGGACTAAACTACACGAAAACATTGGTCACAGATAGGTTATGTCAAATCACTGACATTCTCATTACTTGGGTAGCAGTGATGTGTTGCTAGATACCACTCACTGTTTGTAATATTAAAATGAGATTTTAATATTACTACCAACATCATGAGAACCTGCAGGGTCGCACACTTAAAACAGACTAGATTGGAGCAATAAGGATCTAAGTTGACTCGGATTCAATTGTGGGCCTAACTCATGACAGATGGGTTTAGGGTTGCACAACTTACCTTGCTACTACTCACACTCACTTAAGGCAGCCACTATTATAAATAGTACTGCTAAGGGGGCTGCTACGAGGTTACATCACAACCCTAGCCGCACCTACAGAAAGTGAGTGAGGGATAGTGAGGTCTTCTTCTCCTCTCTTCACAGCTAGCACTACGAAAATAGAGGCGTGACTCCCTTTTGCAAGTCTGTTCGTGTGGATACCGCAAAGACATCGTCACTATTATGGTGTTGGTGATTCACCTCGCTTGTGATTATCACGCTTCAAGAGGTAATTTTTAAAAACTCGGATTATGGACTTTTTCGCATGGATCCTGTGAGGGAATTCTATTATTCCGCTGCGAGACTTTGATATGCAATTCCCAACACATCACACATCTGTTCCTTGTAAACACTGCACGCTATCAAATCTGGAATGGTCATTCTCTGATGTTGTCTCCGATCTCAGAGTATTTATCACCCGTATGTCTAAGACAACTCGTTCCATCTATTATATAGTTTTTTCCAATACAAGCACAACAACACAATATAACAAAGAGGTGAGATCACCTACGCCAATACCAACATGGTAGCACAGAGATAACACAAACAACATATCATACAGGTATATCATACCAGAATTCTAATAATGCACTCAACATTAATCAACTATCATCATCATGCCATTAACATTATTATCATCACACAATAATCACAATAATGCCATCAACATGATTATCATCATCATCATCCAATATTCCTCAATTATTATATCATGTAGATATAGAAACTCAGATTTATGCATATGTTATGCATGTAGACTCCATGTCGTACTCCATGGAGGTTTTCACAATTTCGAGAAGAATGCTCTGTTAATTGTTAGCCTTAGCCCAAAGACAATCTTCCAGATTAGCCCACAGACAATGCCCAGCCTTAGCCCACAGACAAATGTCCAGCTTTTGAAAAGAATCGTATTCTTATCTGGTATCGTCAATGCGTTGCAACGGACTGTATCGCCAAGTGGCATATGGTCCAGCCGTAGCCCACAAACAGATATCCACTGGCCGACCGTCGCGCCTCGACGCACCCCAAGATCCATCATAGACCTCACTATCAATTCACATTCCCTCTTCAACCACAAGGGTCCCAATCGCATCAGCTATCAATTTTTGTTTAATTCAAAATCATCATATGCCTTAATGCATATCTTTTCAATGCATGTTCAACGCACCAATGCCAATCATAGGCAAAATTCACACTTTCATATTCAAGGTCCACACATTGGCCCATTCTCAGTTTTAATTTCATTATCTCATAATCAGGGTCCACACACTGGCCCAACAATAATTATACTGTATTTTCGACAGCGAAATCATATTATCGCATTTTCATAGTCACAAAACACTTTCGTCGTGTTTTCGCAATCGCGCAACGTTTCTGTTATGTTTTCAAAATTTTACAACATTTCCGTTGCATTTTCAAATCACGTAGTGATTTTTTAACGTTTTCTCAATCACGTAAAAATATTCCACCATTTTTAAATCGCGTAGCGATTTTTCAACATTATCTCAAATGTGTAAAAATATTTAAACGCTTTCCGAATTGCGTAGAAATATTTCAACGTTTTTCAAATCGCGTGGAAATATTTAACTATTTTTCAAATCGCGTAGCTTAAAAATCACGTTTTTAAGTGACGTAAATCATTTTTCAGCATAATTCCATTACGAAAAATATTTCTCAACCTTCAAAAATTCCAGTTCAACCTTTCTCAAAATAATATGACTACTCACATTATTTTCCACATTTTCTTACTCAAAAAAATCCTTTTCACAATTTATTCCACAAATTCACAATTCCATTGAATTAAATCAATGTTTTCAAACTTTAAAAATTACTAACGCTCTCCAAAACCCAAAGGATGAGTTACACGTTAGAAAATATCAAATAATTATTATATTCTCTATTTTTCTCAAATCAATTCTAAAATCAATTCTCTTTAAAATAAATTGAGGTTCAAACACTTTCAACCTCTTTTTTCCATTCCCATATGAAAATTTCATTTCTCAAGTGATAAAACACTCTGATTCCCTTTCCAAATTTCTTAAACCAAAATCACTTATATTTCCACTTGAAAATCACTTTGTTTCATAAAATCAAGGCATTCATAAGCCTTCAAAACCGTGGTACTTGATTATTTAAACCATCAAATATTTTTCCTTCTAAGTCAATATGGTTTTACACAAACAAAACCATTAAAAATTCCTTAACAAAAATCGTGAGCACTTGGTCTTTGAAATCAAATCATTTATTCATTTTCATTTTTCACTTTCTTTGCAAATCCTTAAAATTAACAACCCATTGCTCTTTTCATTTAAAACTCTTGTTTAGTAAAATGCTTAGAAACTTTTTGCACAAAATAAATCAATAAAAATCCCTCTCAAATCCATGACCACTTCTTGAAAAACAAACCCTTTGTTTATTTTCCTTGCTTTTCTAATCATCCAATTTTATCATTCATGAAAATATTAATTTGTGAACACCTATTTTGAGGTGTCTTGGCCGAAATCCTCTTGGTCTTTGGAACCAAAAATCAATTTCCTTTCCATCATCAAATCATGGCATACACATACATATTGAAATATATATCACAGGCATGCCATAATCAAGCAATAACTCATGCAAATCATACCAAGCATAGGCAAATAATCAAAGCACATAAACATACACAAATTATTACATGACCATGGATATGAATCCTCACATGGATTCACCATCCACCAAATACACAAACCATCTCTCACCACCATACTTGGTTGGTGAGATGAATCTCCCTCTTACCTCTTGAAGATCCTCAAAAGCTCCTTATTTTGCTTCTCTTTCTAAGTCCGTCACCACCAAGGGCTTCTCAAATACAAAACAAAACATATATTTATTAGTAAATCAAGCTTGAACAAGATAAACCATGGATCAAACATGGCTTAGAACCTTGAAAATCAAAAGAAAAGTGAAGATTAAGAAACTTCACCAATAAAGCTCCAATCTTTAGCTTGAAGAACACGGTTGAAGATGAATGATTTAGAGAAAGTCTCCAACATGAAAGTTGTTTAGAATATCATGTAGATTCAAGATCTATGGTTGGATGAAATTAAAAGAGATTGGATGGTGATTTTGGGTGAATGGCCGAATGGTTCCTCTTGAAGAACAAGGTTGGAGTTTTTGATTTTTGTAAAAGAAAGGCTTCTTAGACTTGGTTAAGGTAAAAAATGAAGTGAAAACATTTGGTTTCCCTTCCTATCAATTTCGTGGAGCTCCTTGGAAAATCCCTAAAAATCATAAACAAATCTTAAAATCAATAACAAGTAAAAGAATAGGTAAACCATGATTCAAGCATGGCTTAAAAAATCAAAACTAAAAGATTGGGTGAAGAAATATGAACTTTACCCTTTTTGCTAGAAACTTGAAGCTTGGATTTGAAACTCAAGATGAATGATTTAGTGAAAACTCAAAACTAGAGATGTTCTTAGAATAAGGTAAGGATTCAAGAAATAAGGTTGGATAAAATTTTTGAGTGATGGAAGGTGGTTCTAGGGTGCTTGGCCGAAATTAGCTTGGAGAAGAGATGGAGAGAAATCTTTTGAAGAGTTAGCTTCTTGAAAATGATCAATAATGATCAAGACGGAGTAATAATGGTCTTGAAACCATTCTATGCCCTTAAGCATGCACAAAACCATCCCCCCTCCAAGCATTCTCCTAAGAGTGCTAAATGATCAATAATGATGCATAATTGACCAAGGCATCTAATAATGGTCATAAAGCTTTTCTTTAGCTCCAAAATGAAGCACAAAACCATCCCCCCTCCATGCATTATGCATTCAATAAGTTGTCATCTCTAGCCACCATTTAGAGCCATTTAAATCATTGATTAGATCAATGGTTGGGATTTAGGTAGACTTTTGATTAAAAGACTTAATCTAAGCCATTAGATCTTCCTCCTTAAAATTATAACCATTAGATGCATCTCCAAAAATGAAGGGTCAAGATTACTCCTTCTTACTTTCAATCCAAGGGTCATAATTAGTCATAGCCTTTTTAGAAGACCAAATCTTCACCATTGATTAAATCTATATCCAATGGTCATAAATGATCCATCTCCACCGTTGATTTAATCCGAATCCAACGGTCACAAATGGTCCTAACCACTTTGTAAGACCAAATCTCCACCCTTGATCTAATTCTAAATCCAACGGTTATAAATGGTCATGGCCATTTTCTTAGACTAATCCTACACCGTTGATTAAATCGACGGTTGATATCAAAGTCTTCAATATTAGACTTGCTTCCTATTGGTCCGTCAAAAGAATTAAACTTGTTTTCCTATTGGTCCGTCAAAAGTTGTCATAACCACTAATGTTGACTTAAGCAGTATAATTTCTATTTTTATCTGCTAAAACCCCACGAAAGAATATATTTACTGTATTTTTATCGCCCGATAATTAAATACAGTACAAAACACAGTACAATAAAATTTCAGAAACTGTTTCTGGATTCAGGTTTAGTAAGATCCCCCGTCTCCGTCTAAACAGTACAAATTTTTCTATACGTAGAAAATTTTTCATGTTTTGGGACTCACCCCAGGCCCACGTAGGACCATTGGGGCCCACAAACAGCCCAAAAACAATCAGATAACCATAAAAATTTCTATTCATCCACAAAAATCACAAATATTAGAAAACGTATGAAAATCAAGTCCGATTGTTAAAAATAATCAACAGTCAAGAGAAATAAATACTTTAAGATTTTCTCCAGCCCGAAAATTATTTTTTTGTTGACACGGAGTAAATTACTCAAAACGATCAAATACGTTGACGGAATACTCAAAATAATTTTACAGTGCATAGAAATTACTAAAAAGTAAAATTCTGTTAACTGTCAAAATTACTATCTAATAGATTGGTAATGTTGTGGTGTTACACTTTTTATTATTTAACTGCTTGTATTTAAGAGTGAATATTAAATGAATCTTCACTAATATCTTCGTTTTTGCAGTATTAAAGGAATTTAATACATTTGGATGAAAACAAGCGAAGATACCGAGTTTTCACGGCATACGTGTGTTTCCTCACACCGCGACGTGTCTACTAGAAAAAAAAGATTATGTCATGATTATGTCATGATGATGTCATAGATGACTTCATCAAGTTACTATAGCTTGACGTCATCAAATTACTGTAGCATGACATCAGTAAGTTACTGTAGCATGACGTCAGTATGACATCATCAAGTTACTGTAGATGCTAAAATTTTCTATAAATAGGGACGCTGAACAATTTGGACGAGAAAGAGGGAGGATTTCGCTGCGTCCTCTGGTTTTCTTTTTCCTTTTCCTTTTTCTTTTCTTTTCTTTTTCTTTTCTTCTTTCTCATGTGTAATTAATCTTCATCTTGCTTAGGTGAAAAGGTGAAGCTCTTGGTAATAAGTTAAGGTTAGATTAATTTCTTTCTTGTACTTAAATGATATATTATGAAGTAGATATAATATGTGTTGTATGTTGTTTCTAATTAATTTAGAAACTCTTCTTGTATAATGAATATCTTGATCCATTGTAGATAATAGGATTGGCACAGTGGATGCTTTTGACAATTTACAAGTATTGGTAGATAATTATTGGAACCATAATATGATTGCATGATTGAACTTTGAATGTTAAATCTTCCAATTAGAATCTTCATTATGCATGATTTCAATTGAGTTATAAAACGAAATAATCTTGTTTTTAATTTATTATTAAGAGTGGATCTCCTAACCCAAGCAAATCCTTTTCATTTGTGAACAACTTATATCATCTTTAATTTTATGACAAATCTGCTCCTTACCTCAAGTAATTAGTTTTCCTTCATCAATTCCCTGTGGATCGACCTTGGACTCCCGAGAATTTATTACTTGAGACAACCTACACTTGGATTATATCCCATCATTAACCATGTGATAGTCATAATTGGTAGCAAAAATCCTTGACTCTCCTTTCCTATACAGCTCACGGCAATCACTAGAGGGGGAAGGTGTTTAGTGTTCATTTCTATCTCACTTTGAATCCATAAGCTTCTCTTTCTCTCAAAATACAACAAAGAACTCCATTTCTCTTAATCTTGAAGCTCATGGCCTCTATACCCAACACCAACATCCAAGCTTCCAAAATTTCATCTAACTTGATTTCCTAAACCTAAACACCTTCCTAAACACTTTTCATGTTATGAACTTAAGCTAGTTCATCGGTCTTGTGCTTGGAAACCAAGTTTGACTTTTCTACTCCTAAAGGTAAAAACTTTATTTCTTGGTTCAAAGTTTGGTTCTTAAATTTCTAAGCCATGTTTGATCTATGGTTTCTCTTTGTCAAGCTTAGTTTGTGACTTGTGTTGGTGTAAGCTTGTTAGGGTGTTCTTGGGAAGCTACACGAAATTCCTTGGAGGAAGCTACTTGGAGGATTTTGTCTTCTTTGAGGTAAGAGGGAGATTAATCTCATCAATCATATGTTGCTGGTGAGGAAGTGGCTTGTTTGTGGTGAAAAATCCATAAGGATTTATTCACTTGTGTGATTTATAGCTTACTTTGCTTGTGATAATTTTTGGTTGGTATGTGTTATAACTTTGATTATATGCTTGATTATGTGATTTTGAAGCATGTTGATATATTGTATTAAGTAGGATGTGATTCACATGTTGATAACTTGTATGAAGGTTCCAAAGAACCTATGGAGGCTCACGATTTTTACACCACTAAGGGAACAAGATGTTTCAAATTATTTTCCTAAATCATGGATTAAAGGATTTAATGATAAGAAATTGGATTAAAGAGTTTTGTAAAGGATTATGTGATGGAGAATGATTAAATATAATTTATGAAGTATAAATGAACTTTTGGCCAACATGCCAAAGTTTAGTGTTTTAGATCCAAAATTATTTTCCTAAGTGTAGACTTAGGTGATTAATTAACAAGAATTCAATTTGAGGAATTTTTGGTTGAAAAAGGAAAGTAGATTTAATATTTAGAATTAAATTAGCGTATTTAAGTCATAATAAGGAATAAAAGTTAAAACTTTAAGTTTGCTAATGTATAGCTCACCCTTTGGGTTTTGAAGCGCGTTAGAAAATTTTGAGATGTAATATTTAATCAATTCAAAGAAGTTAAAATTTCTATAAAAGATAGTGGAAAATATTACGTTAAGATCTCTTAGTAGGATAATATCTTAAATAATACCAAATTTCCTATATTATTTTATAAATAAGTTTAGAAAGCTATGACATATTTTACGTAAGTGAAAAATGTTTGAAAAATCTTACGCAATTTAAAAATATTGATTTTTAAGTTATGCGATTGAGAAAATGATTTAAAACCTCTATGTGATTGAGAAAACATTTAAAAATATTTTCACGATTACGAAAACGTTGAAAAATACTTATGCAATTTGAAAACGTAAGAAAAATGTTACGCGATTTCAAAGATGCGATAAAATATTTACGTGATTAGAAATAATAGCAGTTTGCTGTCGGGCTATAGTAGTGGGCCCAGTTATGTTGGAAAGTGATACCACTAAGAAATGGCGTGTGTATGTGAAATACTGTAAGAATAAGGTTTGTATGTGTTTTGGATCGTACATCATGCATAAAAAGCGTGTCAGCTTATTTGGTTAAGGCAAGTGTGCCTAGGAGATTGAAATTACACCTTCGTGCAGGTGAGAATTGTGTAATTACGATCTTCAGTGATCTTGGAGACGTTGGGGTGTGAAAAGTCATATGTGGCCAGTTGGTAGCACCTCTGCGCCATGGTATCCTGTGCAAACACACCAACGATCTTGATGGAGTTGCTGCTTTTTTCGTGATTTATTGAGAGTGTCTTGTATTAGCCATGTTACGCACCATGATATGATATATTGGCACATGATTTGAGGCTAACGATATACAAACATGTACTCCCTATCTTTCTCTCTGAAATTGTGGTTAGCTCCATGGAGTAGGATTTGGTCTTGGTATATATGCATAAAGGGTTAGCATATTGTCATGATAATTATGTTATTTGATATATTATCTGTGATGTGATAATATGATTATGTGTGAAAATATTGTATCTGTACTATCTACTGTCATTTTCTATACTGCCTTATTGGTATTGATATAAGGGATCTCACCTCTATGTTGTATTATATTTGTTGTATTGTATATGTTTGATGAAGACCAAGGAGACGAAGGAGCTGGTAATTCTATTTACCACTAGTAGTATATCTTTTTGTTGTGTTTATTTATATGGCGGCAAGACGTCAAGTTCCAGGTTTTGTCACAATGCAATTACATGGGGGAACTAACGCTTGAAGGTTTGATTATGGGAATGAGCGGTTTGTGTATACCAGGGACTTAACTCTTAACCTTAGTGGTACTAGAGATGGAACTCCTGTGTTGACGTAGCATGTTTCTGTGTGTCTTGAGTTCACGATGCCTATACATGAGCTCTAGGGTGGTAGTTTTTATACCCCGCAGGAGGATTCGATGGTATCATAAGCTAGGACACCTGCCAAGCGTGTTATATCCACCAGGGTTCTTTAATGATGACATCGAGGAAGAGGAGGATGATCCTGCTGAGGGCCTGAATCCTTAGTTTGGTTTGGAAGGTTATGATTTTAGTATTTTATATTATCGTCGTGTGTAATATATATATTAACTTTTGGGCTTGTGTGTGTAACGTTCCGCTATGTATGTAAGTATGGCAAGTTTACTTTTGGTTACATTTTATGTTTAAAGGTTTTTATTTAATTACAGTTATTCTGCAAAAGAAATTTTAAAATCGGTATTTTACAAGATTAATTCTTTTACAACTTGGTAAGTTATATTAGAATTAGTCTTAAATGTGATATGCTACTGTGGGTGTTATAACTTCAACTTTTTATGTGATTTTTATGGTTGAATAAAAATGGGTTTAAGTGTTAGTTTGTGGTTTCCATGCTTGATTCTTGTTTTTGAACTTAAAGATGGTTTCTTCTTAGATCATTGAAGTATGGTGATGGTTTATAATTTGTGTATGTCTTTGTTTTCCCACAAATTTTGAGTTTGAAAAATGGGTTTAAAAGATGAGTTTTAATTCATTTTTCATGGAGTTTGAGATTGGAATAAAGTGACTAAAGGTTATAACAAGATTAGAGGTGATGATTGAGGTTGGAAAACAACTAGAAATTGATTTTGAAAGGTTAGAAAAGGGTTGGGAACCCATTGTGCAGAGAATCATGTTTTTGCATAATTTTTCTGGTGTGGGTCACGCCTAAGCGCCATTGAACCACGCCTAGGCGTGGTTGAGACAAAGAGGCTCACGCTTAGGCGCCATAATGCCACGCCTAGGTGCCACTTCTAGAAATTTTCAGCAATGTGTTTTTGTGAAAATGGAACTTTAAACTTACAAGGATTCTTTTATATTAGTTTTCTAACGGGTAATGAGGTACCAATATGATTCTTGTAAGGAAGGAATGAGAAGGAAATGTATTTATGATAATTGATTGAATGTTTCTTTACTATGAAAGTCAATGATTTATTGTATGAGGAATGAATGAATGGATGATAGTAGATATATGAAAATAATGCAATGTAATGCTATCTTAGATAGAAATAAGTATAACTTTTACATGAGTTCATTTATAATATATTACATGTTAAATTGTAATGGACTCATGAATGGTTAATACATCATGTTGTATTATCAACGTGATGTATGCTGATGAAAAGTGAGACCTTCAGTTATGTTATGAATAATGTTGCTAAAAATAATTTTGGAAGCAATATAAAAGGAATGATAAAGATAGATGAGGTTAAATAAGTCTCTCTTTACAATTATGTATGATAAAGTATAAAGAGAAAGTTTAATGTTTATGGTATTGATTCCCAATTATGTAATGAAAGATATGATTAAGCAAAAGTTAAAGAAGGAAAGGTTTAATACTATTGCATATTTTATTTTCAAACTTGTTATTTGATGTTTCCATGTATTGTAAATTTATGCTTGGACAAAAGGGCACAAGTGGAATGTTAAAAATGTTTGATAGTGCAAGGAACAAAAGGGTGTCCTGCCTACCCAGAAAAACAATACAAGGAACAAAAGGGCTTCCAAGAAATATTCAAATAACATGAGTTTTCTAAATAAATTCTTTTAAAGAAATTATTACATAGCCATATCTTAGGATTTTATTAGGCATAATCATACATTACCATGCATTGCATAAAAATTAACAATTGTATGGACAATTGTCTTGTTTTTATTAAATATGGAGATTACTGATAAGTTAGTTAGAAAAGCTTGAGAGTAATACTAAAAGTGGATTAAATGTTGTTATTAATTGTATTGTTCTATCTTAGTTGAAGATCAAAATGTAGCTTAAAGATGTGTAATGAAAAGAATAAGTATGCTTGATAGTTTCCATAACTGTTATAATAAATATGTATATATATATTTTGAATTGTTTTCTTTATTAAAGGAACTGTCTACTTTGGGAAGGGAAATGACTAAGATTTGGCTTATGTCACCTTTCCAAATGATTAAGTACAATTTGCTTTTTACCCAAAAACAGTTGGATTTACCATGAGCTCATGATTTAAATTTTATTACTGAGAATTATTAATTCTCACCCCAGTTCTTTTTATGCTTTCCATGATAAGTCTAAAGGAGGATTCAAGCAAGCGTAGAGCAAGGAGATGAAGACTTAGTTAAGATGATTATGTAATTATTTTTGGTTCTGTTATTATATTCATAGCTCTATAATGAAGTTTATATACATAGTTTGTATAAGTTGTAATCTCAAACATATCAAATATGATTCTAGTAAAAGGTAAGTTTCCTGAGGTGTAAAATGTATTGCTCTCTTACTTTTGTAAAAGCTCTATATATTTAGTCGTTCTATGGATTTTGAACAGGTTATAAACTATGCTTAAGTTAGAAAGTGGCATACTAATTCTATTTACTTAGTATACGTAAGGTATATTATAGTATTTAGAATTAGGTTGTTACAGTTTCACCATTTTCATGATTTTTCATATCTGCTGCTAGTTAATCTGGTATTAAATACACAACCAGTATGCCTAAAAATACCAAATTAACTTTGAATGTCTTGAAACTTTAACCACTTCTTACTTGGCTTATTTGTGACCTAGAAAAAAGTTATTCATACATGTTTCCCCCAATATCTGAGTCATTTTAAGCTACTTTTCAACTTATGTGTTGCAACAAAGTGCCTAAATGAACTCAGTTTGTCACAAAACTTAACTGGCATGTTAAGTAAGTTATATGCTACCTTTGTAACCATATACAAGCCTAATCATGTTACTAACGATGTTACAGCGGGAGCTTGGGCACCCACTGTAACGCCCCAATTTTTAGAAAATATTCTGAATGTACTGTTTTCTGTTTTTCATGCTTTTGTATGAATGACCGTTGTGTCCCTATTTTTTTGTTCTTGATTTCTGTATGAAAACAATTACGATATCTGAGGCTCAAATTTTATTTGATCATTTTACGTAGTTTGCTTGAGACGGTAAAATAAAATTTTTCTACGAACTCTTGTATTAATTTTTTGAAAGATATACTGACTATATAATCTTCTTTGGATATTTTATTTGAACGTTTTGGACGATTACCTACGTTGTGGGGAAAAAACGGAAAATGACCGTTACGTCCGAACGTATTGTTTTTCTTGTTTTTCTTTGTTTTTAATTATTTTCTTCTTGATTTAATGCACGAAAATCGTGTCGTGATTTTATATGGACTTTTTGTGTGATTTGCTCGAGGTAGGAAAATAATATTTTTCGGGCCGGGAAAATCTTATTTTATTATTTAGAATTGGGGGATCTTACTTAACCCGATTCTGAATGAGACTAAAAATAATCTTTTAATTTTTAGGATTTAAGCTGTCAAATAAAATAATTTTATATTATTATAATATTATTTTATTAGTCGAGTATAATTTAGTGATGAAGTGGACAGGAAATATTTTGCGGGACCCACAATTAGTAGAACGGTTAGATCGGTAGCTTAATTAATCACCGTAGCGGTAGAACTTTCGAACAGTGACTCACTAGTGACTCAAGAGAATTTAATGAGCTGTGTGACTCAAAGCATGTGAGTCACCAAGAGCCAACCAATGGGAATCAAGCTTGCTCACCAAGGCTTGATCTTGACCATTGATTCATCCAATGGCTTGGATGAAGCCAAGCAAGGTGCCCACCTTGCACCTCACTTGATGTCTACGGCCAAGAGGCCTTTGAAGACCAAAATCACATTTCTCCTTCATCACTTTTCTCTCTTCTCTCTCTCATCAAAACCCTAGCCACCATTCTTGTTCATCTTCTTCATCATTTTCGGCCAAGAGCCATTCCTAACCATCCAACCATCCAAAAATTTTTCTAACCAAGTTTCCTTAACCTAAACACTATTCTAAGAACCTTTCTAGTTGGAAGTTTCTTCAAAATCTTCCATTTAGGGCTTGGAAATCAACCTTGTAAATTTGACCTAGAAGGTGAAATATCATATTTTTCTTTTCTCTCTTCTTTTTCAAAGTTCTAAGCCATGATTTCTCCATGGTTTAGCTTCTTTTTCATGGTTAATAACATGTAGATTTTATTTGAGATTTTTAGGTATTTGGTGGAGTGAAAACCGAACCATAGGAGGTGTGAAAGCTAATCATTTGTCTTCATTTAAGGTAAGAGGAAGACAATTCTTATCATCCCTTGATGGTGGTAGGAAGATGGATTGTTTGTAGAATCCATAAGGATTCGGTTGTGGTGTGTTTATTGATGTGTATTTGTTAATTTTTGTGGTTGCTAGTAGCTTAGGTGTTGTATGTTAGTAGCTTTCTTGTTTGGTGATTGTAATAATTGTGCATGTCTATTAGCTTTTGATTGTATGTCTATAAGCTTTAATTTAGGTTTTATGTGTTAGAAATATTTTGCATGTGTTAGAAATATAAATGCATGTGTTAGAATTGTATGATAAGGTATAAGATGTGAATAACATGTGTAAATTTGCATGAGTGTTCCAAAGAACACATTCCCTAGTTCACGGCAATGACAAAGTGTGAGGACCAAAATGTTCTCTTAATTTTTCCTAAAGTGTAACTTAATTAATTAGGAGAAATAAGAAGGTTTCAAATTGATTTGATCAAAGAAAAGGAATTTAAAAATCAAGTGGTAAAAATTTAGTAAATTTTGGGCCAACATGCCTAAAGGATTTATTTGATTCAAAATCATTATTTTATAACATGATTTAATGAACTTAGATAAGATAATACTTTTGACATGATTTAGAAATCAAATGAAAAAGTTTTACGAAATTTGGCCAACATGCCAATATAGGTTATCATGATTTCTAAAACTTGATTCCAAACCTTTTTCAATTAAAAAGAGACAATATAAATTAAGAAGAAATTTTCTATAATGATTTTTGAAGAAACAAATTGAGTAGAATTAAGCTTAAAGGATTAAAACTAGTAATTTTATCATTAGGAAGTAAAATACAGAAATTTTGAGAAATTTTCTAACATATAGCTCACTTAAGGTTTTGAAGCATGTTAGAGATTTCAAAAAAGAATTAAATGATATGGTTAAAAATTAGGTAAATGGAAATTTTATGGATAATTTAGGAAACCATTATTATGATATTCTAAACAAAATACTGTCAATTTTTAGTAAAAATGAACCAATAAGATAGTAAAAATATCCTAAAGACAGTATGCGGTATGAAAAATTATTCTACGTAGTTTAAATATACTAAGTACTATTTCTGTTGGTTTAAACAGTAATTTTAAGGGCATTCGAATAAGAAAATGATTTAAAAATCCTACGCGATTGAGAAAACGTATTAAAAATACTACGCGATTTTAAAAACAGAAAAATATCTTTACGCGATTTTTAAACGTTTGTAAAAACGACGGAATTATGAAAACGCGATAAAATTTCTACGCGATTGACCGTTACTATCTTTATACTGTCGGGAAAATGTGAACCCGTACAGATTATTTTTGAAAATCTATATGCTGTCGGGAAAATGTGAACCCGTGCATGTGCTTTTTGAAAATCTATTTCTTTGTCGGGAAAATGTGAACCCGCATGTGCTTTTGAGACTATATCTGTTTGTCGGGAAAATGTGAACCCGCATGGCTTTCCATCTATCGTTATGTGTGCCATGTATTTGGTGGATTGGTTGACGAGACGAATCACATCGTGTTGTCGATGCGATAAACGTAGTGTGGTTCATTGTTCTAATGAACTTGGAGACTTTAGTGTACGGGATCCCATATGTGGACAGTTGGTAGCTCCGCTGGGCCGTGGTAAACCGATAGCGCACTATGGTACTCAACATACACTATATTTAATCAAGATTGGTGAAATCTAGTAGTACATTTGCCTGTAGTGCCACAACGTGAGACCGTGAACTACACCACGCTGGATTGATGGATTCTGTGTCGTGGGGCTATAGACGCAACGTGTGACAGCGCAATAGTTGGTGGGGCAGCCGTGGTACTATTAGATTTTGCGAATCATTCCTCTCTCTGATACTTGTGTTTTCTTTAGCTCCATGGAGTAGGATTTTGTTATATTATTTATTTATCTCTATGTCTATTTATTTCCATCTTATCTATTTATTATTTATCGTATTTTATTTGTTTATTTTATCGGTTATTGTTGTTATATTTGATTATTATATCTTATCTGTTTATTCTTATCTTTCTTATTTTTATACGTGAAGTTTTATACGTGATGTGATATATTGTTATGATATCTAAATTTTACTCTAATTTGTGATTCTTTCTGTTATAGTATTTTATAATGCATGAAGTGTATACATGTTGTTTGTCGTCTTCTTATTGGCCATGTTGTGATGATTTTATGTTGTCTTACCTCTTTGTTATATGTATTTTCTGTTTATTTATTTTACGCGGTAAAGACTTCGAGGAAGAGGAACAGCCCCTTGAGATCGTGTACCACGAAGAGGAGGAAGACCCGGCAGTGACGATCGGTTTGACGATCAAGAACCATCCGATCATCCATATCCTCGGATTGATTGTGAGGGGCGGCGACGAGGATTTTTGGGATTCATAGAGCTGGTATTTCATGGAGGTGCTGCGGCTTGGCATCTACGAGGAGATCGTGATTCTGTGACGTATGCGGGACGTGTGGACCGTGATCCTACGTCAATGTTTTGATGAAGAGCTGTCATGACTACGACGTTATTTCGCACTTAGAGTTACCTTTATCCATTAGGCGTTATTGGGGGGTCTTGAAAACCCTGAGCCTAGTGAGATAAGCATCGTATCGACTGCGCGATCCCATTATCGCCGTGTGTCGAGACATCCAGGATATCTATCTCCCGATGATCATTTTCATCGAGAGTGATCCATCGGAGGATTAGATAACCATGATTTTTTTTGGGCGCGTCGGTGTATGTACGTATATATTAACTCTTTTATTGCTTTCTTTACTGTTTTTGTTTAAATAGTTGTAGTCTTAGTTGTAAATTATTTGTACAGTTTATAACTTAATCATATGTATATTATTAGTGATGATGTTTTTTTTTTATTTCGTATTTTTCGCATTATCTTTTTATATAATATTTCTGTCTATCAGGAATTATTTTACAACCCGTAATAATATTTAACAAATGTTTCACAACTTGGGTAGATTTTATTTCTATTTCTTTTATTTTCTTTTATGTGTGACATCCTCCAAAGGGGTGTTACATTAGTTGGTATCAGAGCCCAAGTTAGAGTCTTTTGGGGTTGTGGTTGGGTCTGTTTTTGTTTGTGCTGTGTGATTCTCTGTGATCTTTGTGATTTATATCCTTTTGGAAATATCTAGAAGGATGTATCTAACTTTGTTTTGTTATGTTTGAAGAAAGAAGATGGCTGGTAGAGGTAGAGGATGTGCTAACGTGAATCGTGTTGAGGACCCGATGTTGGTTGCTGCTGAAGCTATGCGGCAGATGGCTGAAGTGATTACTCAGCAAAATTTGAGAGCGACTCAATGACAAGATGCTACGGTGATGCCCTAAATTTATCGAATTTAGGCGCCATAATCCGCCACGGTTTAGAGGCGAGGTGGATCCGGAGAAAGCGAGTCGGTGGATGCAAGATCTAGAGAGAATCTTTGAGGGGATGAGATGCACGGATGAAAAGAAAGTAACTTATCTTTGTCTTTATCTTTGAGAGGAGATGAGAACATTGGTGGAGAGGAATCCGCCGAGTGTTGCAAGTGAAGGGACCGAGATCACCTGGGAAGTGTTTTCTAATACTTTTCTGGATAAGTATTTTCCTGCAAGTGCTAGGCATGCCAAGGAGATGGAATTTCTTGGGTTGCGACAGGGAAATATGACAGTGAATGAATACGCCACCAAATTTGAAAGTTTGTCTCAATTTTCGGATTATGCTCAAAATCGACAAGATGAGGTATGGAAATGTCGGAAGTTTGAGTCAGGATTGAGAGTGGAATTGAAGCGAGGAGTGATATCTCTGAGGATGAATCAATTTCATGCTTTGGTAGACGCATGTGCGTGACTTGAGGAGCTTGAACCGTCGTGAGATCAGAGGAATCGGAACTTTGGGCCGACAAGGTTTCAAAGAGGTGGAGGTAGCAATACAAATCGGTTTCTGCGTAAGCCGTATGCTAGACCACAAGGAAGTCAGACTCAGCGACCGCCAGTTGGAGGGAGTGTACCTAGTGGTGGAGCAGGACAGAGAGTGGTGTTTACACCGACGTGTTTTAAGTGCGGTAAGAAGGGCCATCTATCTCCAGATTGTACAATCAAAGGAACTGTCTGTTTTAACTGTGGACAGCCTGGGTATATGTCGAAGGATTGTACTCGACCAGAGAAGAAACCTGTTGTTCGTCATGTTAGAACTAATCAAAGCAAAAACCTGGAAATACTCAACCGAGATCCGGAGGGCGAGTGTATACAATGATGGGATCTGAAGTTTCTCAATCGATGACCTTATTCAAGGAGAAGGTGACATTGGAGGTAACCTTCGATCGTATTGTATGACTCGGGTGCTACACACTCGTTTATTGCCTATGATTGTGTGGAAAGATTGAAGTTGCCCGTGTCTTCTCGAATGTTAAGTTGAGTGTATCTACGCCTAACCGCTAAACCCGTAGTTACTTCTAAGATCTGTTTGGATTGTCCTATTGTTGTGAAGGGCCGTTTGTTTTTGGTCAATTTGATTTGTTTGCCTCTTATTGAGATATATGTAATCTTAGGGATGGATTTGGTTATGTTCTAACCATATCCTTATAGATTGTGCAAAGAAAACTATAGTTTTTCCTAAGGAAGAAGAGTCTGGATTCTTAACCGCTTTGTTAAGGTCAAGTCTTTGTTGAGAGATGGAGCGCAAGGATATACGGTATTGTCTTCTCTAGAAGTTAAGAATGAGAAGGATGTGAATACTATTCCTGTTGTCAACGATTTTCCGGATGTTTTTCCTGACGATGTACCTGGTTTACCGCCTGAACGGGAGATCGAGTTCTCAATTGATTTAGTACCGGGAACAGGTCCTATCTTAATTGCACCATATCGTATGTCGCTAGTAGAGTTGGAGGAGCTGAAAAAGCAATTGGTGGAACTGTTGGAGAAAGAATTTGTACGACCTAGCGTTTCCCCATGGGGTGCGCCAGTGCTTTTGGTCAAGAAGAAGGATGGAACTTCACGACTTTGTGTGGATTATCGGCAGTTGAACAAGGTGACTATCAAGAATAAATATCCGCTTCCAAGAATCGACGATTTGATGGATCAATTGAGAGGAGCTGTGATATTTTCCAAGATAGATCTGCGATCGGGTTATCACCAGATTCGTGTAAGAGGGGAAGATGTGCCGAAGACTGCTTTTCGAACTCGTTATGGACATTATGAGTATCAGGTAATGCCATTCGGGGTGACGAATGCTCCTGCCATATTTATGGATTATATGAACAGGATATTTCGTCCATATCTAGACAGATTTGTCGTTGTCTTTATCGATGACATTTTGATCTATTCTCGATCGAAGGAAGAGCATGCTGAACATCTGAAAGTTGTTCTTCAGATTTTGAGGGAGAAGCAGTTGTATGCGAAATTGGCTAAGTGTGAATTCTGGTTGGAAGAAGTCCAATTTCTTGGTCACGTAATTTCTAAAGAAGGTATTGCGGTGGACCCATCGAAAGTGGAGACTGTTTTACAGTGGGAAAGACCTAAGACGGTAACGGAAGTTCGAAGTTTTGTTGGACTTGCTGGTTATTATCGGAGATTTATCGAAGGTTTTTCCAAGATTGTTGGACCACTTACACAACTTACGAGGAAAAGTCAAGCTTTCGAATGGACGGAAGAACGTGAAGCTAGTTTTCAAGAGTTGAAGAAGAGGTTAACAACTGCACCGGTGTTGATCCTACCAGATTCGACGAAATCTTTCGATGTGTATTGTGACGCTTCTTACCAAGGATTAGGATGCGTGTTGATGCAAGATCGGAATGTGGTAGCATATGCTTCTCGACAATTGAAGGTTCATGAGAAGAATTATCCTACGCATGATTTGGAATTGGCTGCGGTGGTTTTTGCTTTGAAGATATGGAGACATTTTCTCTATGGAGCAACGTTCAATATCTTCAGTGATCACAAGAGTTTGAAGTACTTGTACGACCAGAAGGAGCTGAATATGAGGCAGCGAAGATGGTTAGAATTTCTGAACGACTACGATTTTCAACTTTTGTATCACCCTGGTAAGGCGAATGTCGTGGCCGATGCCTTGAGTAGAAAGATTATCAGTGTTTCTGCTCTGATGATCGAAGAAAAGGAGCTCATTGAACAGTTTAGAGATGAGTGGTCATTTGTTGAGTTGAAACCGGGAAAGATCTGTGTGAATATGGTTACTATCTCAAGCGAGCGATGGAAGACATAAGGGAAAAGCAAAATGCCGATAAATTTTTACAAGGAATAAGGGAGCAAATGAAGCAAGATGAGGCAAGTAGAGTTCAAAGAAGGTGATGGAATTTTGAGGTTTCGGGGTAGAATCTGTATTCCTCGTGACCGAGAACTGAGGCAATATATTGTGGAACATGCCCATACTAGTCTATTAAGTATGCATCCAGGCATAACAAAGATGTACCAAGACTTGAAGAAGTTATTCTGGTGGCATGGAATGAAGGGTGATGTAGTTAGATGCGTGTCAACTTGCCTAGTTTGTCAAAAATCGAAAGTTGAACACCAAAGACCAGCTGGGATGTTACAACCATTATCGATTCCAAAATGGAAATGGGACAGCATTTCTATGGATTTCGTTACTGGTTTGCCAAAGACAAGGAAAGGTTATGATTCAATATGGGTTATAGTCGATAGACTTACGAAATCGGCTCATTTCTTACCAATCAATATTAAATATTCATTGGAAAGATTAACCCAGTTGTACATCAGCGAGATTGTCAGATTACATGGAGTGCCTACATGTATAGTTTCTGACAGAGATCCGAGGTTTACGTCAAGATTTTGGCGAAGTCTGCAAGAAGCTATGGGAACCAAGTTACGATTGAGTTCAGCCTATCATCCACAGACAGATGGTCAGACAGAGAGAACTATACAGTCTTTAGAGGATCTATTGCGTGCTTGTGTTTTGGAACAACGAGGAAGTTGGGATGAATTTTTATCTTTGATAGAATTCACCTACAACAATAGTTTTCACGCAAGCATCGGAATGGCACCTTATGAGGCATTGTATGGAAGACGATGTCGAACGTCGCTATGTTGGTATCAAGATGGGGGAGAGTATGATTTGTTGGACCCGGAACTTGTACAACAGACTACTGATAAAGTCAAGATGATACAAGAAAAGATGAGGACGGCGCAAAGCAGACAAAAGAGTTACGCGGACAAACGAAGACGATCTCTTGAGTTTAAGGAGGGTGAGCATGTGTTTTTAAGAGTTACTCCTACGACTGGTGTCGGAAGGGTGATTAAGTCGAAGAAGCTTACTCCTAAATTCATTGGACCATATCAGATTATCCGACGTATAGGTCCTGTAGCATATCAGATTGCTTTACCGCCTTTTCTATCCAATTTCCATGACGTGTTTCATGTGTCTCAGTTACGGAAGTATATACCAGATCCGACACATGTTATACATCCAGATGACGTGCAGTTAAAGGAAAATCTGACTTACGAAACTTTACCTGTCAGAATAGAGGACAGAAAAGTAAAGCAGCTTCGAGGGAAGATGATCGAGTTAGTGAAAGTCATATGGAATGATGTGACGGGTGAGGCTACCTGGGAGCTGGAAGATAAAATGAAGGATCAGTATCCTATTTGTTCGGATGAACATCGAATTTCGAGGACGAAATTTTTATTTGTTGGGGAGAGTTGTAACGCCCCAATTTTTAGAAAATATTATGAATGTACTGTTTTTTGTTTTTCATGCTTTTGTATGAATGACCATTTGTGTCCTTATTTTTCTACGTTCTCGATTTACGTATGAAAACAATTACGATAATACTGAGGCTCAAATTTTATTTGATCATTTTACGTAGTTTGCTTCGAGACGGTAAAATAAAAATTTTTCTAAGCTCTTGTATTAATTTTTTTGAAAGATATACAACTATATAATCTTCTTTGGATATTTTATTTGAACGTTTTGGACGATTACCTACGTTGTGGGAAAAACGGGGAAAATGACCGTTACGTCCCGAACGTCGCTTTTTTTCTTGTTTTTCTTTGTTTTTAATTGTTTTCTTCTTGATTTAATGCCCGAAAATCTTGTCTATGATTTTATATGGACTTTTTGTGTGATTTGCTCGAGGCGGGAAAATAATATTTTTCGGGCCGGGGAAAATCTTATTTTATTATTTAGAATTGGGGGATCTTACTTAACCCGATTCTGAATGAGACTAAAAATAATCTTTTAATTTTTAGGATTTTAAGCATCAAATAAAATAATTTTATATTATTATAATATTATTTTATTAGTCAAGTATAATTTAGTGAATGAGTGGACAGGAAATATTTTGCGGGACTCACAATTAGTAGAACGGTTAGATCGGTAGCTTAATTAATCACCGTAGCGGTAGAACTTTCGAACAGTGACTCGGCTAGTGACTCAATGAGAGAATTTAATGAGCTGTGTGACTCAGCATGTGAGTCACCAAGAGCCAACCAATGGGAATCAAGCTTGCTCACCAAGGCTTGATCTTGACCATTGATTCATCCAATGGCTTGGATGAAGCCAAGCAAGGTGCCCACCTTGCACCTCACTTGATGTCTACGGCCAAGAGGCCTTTGAAGACCAAAATCACATTTCTCCTTCATCACTTTTCTCTCTTCTCTCTCATCAAAACCCTAGCCACCATTCTTGTTCATCTTCTTCACCATTTTCGGCCAAGAGCCATTCCTAACCATCCAACCATCCAAAAATTTTTCTAACCAAGTTTCCTTAACCTAAACACTATTCTAAGAACCTTTCTAGTTGGAAGTTTCTTCAAAATCTTCCATTTAGGGCTTGGAAATTGTAACACCCCAAAATTTCCAATCTCTTAAACTTGATAATTTTTTTAACGCAATTTCTTTGTTTAGTGATTTCCATGTTTGTAAAATTAATTTGATTATTAACATCGGTAGATTTGATCGTTTTGAGTGATTTACTCCGTATTTGGTGGGGAAAATAAAAATTTTTGGTAGGGGGAAACGTTACGTAATTTAATTTTTACCGTTAGGTAATTATTTTATAATGTCGATTTGATATTTGTGCGTTTTATAATTTTTGTGATTTTATGGATGATTTTGAAATTTTTTCTGTATGTGGGTCCCGCAAGAGGTATGTGGGCCATTGTACACGTGGGCCAAGTGGGTCCCACAAAATGAAAATTTTTTACGCATAGAAAAATTTTATCTTGTTTAAACGGAGACGGGGGATCTTACTAAAACTGAATCAGGAAAACGTTTTAGAAAATTTTATTGTCTTTGTGTTTTATCTTGTATTTAATTATCGGATGATAAAAATACAAAAAATATTATTTGTAGGATCTAAAAATCAAGAATAAATATTATCTTTGCGTAGTCAACAAAGAGAGTTTGACTTGATTTATACCCTTGGATGAGAATACTTAGTTTGAATATTAACCAATTGATTTAATCAAAGGTTAAAAACAAACTTAATAAAGCCTTGGATAATATAGGTTATTGATTTAATCAATGGTGTGAGAATAAGCTTAGTTAGGAAAGGCTTTGATATCAACCATAGATGTAATTAAAGGTGTAGAATTGGTCTTGAAAAATGACAAAAAGACCATTTATAACTAATTGGATTTAGATTAAATCAGGGTGGAGATTTAATCTTAAAAAAAAAAGACCATTTTATGGCCATTGGATGAAGAATTAATCAATGTTGGAGATTTCAAAAAAAAGTAAATGCAAAGACTAATTAGGACCCTTGGATTTAAAGTTTGAAGAAGTAATCTTATAATTAATTTTGGAGACACATCTAAAAATTTAGAATTTAAAGGAGAAAAATCCAAATGGCTGCAGATTAAGTCTTCTAACCTACCTAAATCTACCTAAATCCTAACCATTGAATTAATCAATGGCTAGAAATGCTTCAAATGGTGGCAAATAATGAAGACAACTTTATTGAATGCATTATGAAAGAAGGTGATGGTTTTGGAGTGTTTATAAGACAAAGAGCATGAGCTTTATGTCATTTTTGCATGTCTTGGTCAAGTTAGACATCATAATGGCTTACTTTTGATTTTTGCACTCAAGAAGAATGCAAGAAGGGGGGGCACGGTTTTGGTCTGATTTTGAGAGTTTTGAAGACCATTATTAGCTATCTTGGTCATTATTGATCATTCTTGATCATCTTTGTCTCCTCCAAAAGCAAAAACTCATCAAACTTTTCTCTCCACCTCTCCTCCAAGCAAGTTTTGGCCATGATCATCAAGAACACCCTCCATCACTCAAAAATTTCATCCAACTTGATTTTCTAAACCTAAACACCATTCTAAGAACATCTCTAGTTATGAGTTTTTCCAAAATCATTCATCTTGATCTTCAAATTCAAGCTTCAAGTTTCTATCAAAAATCAAAAATTTCATCTTTGTGCTTCAAGAGAAACTATTCGGTCATACTACCTAAAATCACCATCCAAGCTCTTTTAATTTCATCCAACTTTAGATCTTGAATCTCCATGATATTCTAAGCAACTTTCATGTTGGAGATTTTCTCTAAATCATTCATCTTCAACCTTGTTCTTCAAGCTAAAGATTGAAGCTTTAATGGTGAAATTTGGTACTCTTCACTTTTCTTTTGATTTTCAAGGTTCTAACCATGATTCTAATCCATGGTTTTCTTATTCAAGTCTTGTATATTAATTATTTGTGTGTTTTATTTTGTATTTGAGAAGCCCTTGGTGGTGAAGGACTTGGAAAAAGAAGCAAATCAAGAACCTTTGGAGGATCTTCAAGAGGTAAGAGGAGATCCATCTCACCAACCAAGCATGGTGGTGAGAGATGGTATTTTATTTGATGGATGTTGAATCCATGTGAGGATTCATATCATGGTCATGTAATTAATTTGTGGGTGTTTATGAGCTTTGATTAATTTTTTATACTTTATATATGCTTTGCATGATTTTATAGCTTTGATGATATGCTTGATATGTTATACATGCTTTTTGGTTTTGATGGTATGCTTATATTATTTATGATGAAATATATATATGTATATGTCATGACTTGATGGTGGAAAGGAAATTGATTTTTGGCTCCAATAGCCAAGGAAGAGCTACGGTTTTGATGCCCTTGATTAGGGTTCATGTTGAAAAATTTCAAGAACAAAAGAATTGATTTTTGAGTACTTAGAACATGGTGGATTTCAAACAAGACACCTCAAAATAGGTGTTTACTAATTAATATTTTCATAGAAGAATAAAATTGGATTGATTTGAAGAATATGAAAAATAAACAAAGGGTTTGTTTTTCAAGAGAACATGAACACAATTTTAGAAGGATTTTTATTGATTTATTTTGTGTACAAAGTTCCTAAGTATTTTTCTAAACATGAGTTTTAAATGAAAATAACAATGTTGATTTTGAGGATTTGCAAAGAAAGTGAAAAATGATTTGCAAAGAAAAGTGAAAAATGAATTTGAACAAATGGGTTTGGTTTTATGACCATAAGTCTTACGGTTTTGAAAAACAAAATTTAATGGTTTTGTTTGTGTAAAACCATATCAATTGAGAAGGAAAAATATTTGATGGTTTCAATAATCAAGTACTACGATTTTGAAAACTTGTAATGCCCTGGTTTTATAAAACAAACTAATTTTTGAAGTGGAAATGTAATTTGATTTAATACAAAGAATTTGGAAAGGGAATCGAAGTATTTTATCACTTGGGAAATGAACTTTCATAAAAAGATGAAAAGAAAATAAAAAAAGGGTTGCAAATTGTTTTAAGCCTCATTTTGTTTTAAAGAAAATTGATTCGGGAAAAATGAAAAAAATATAATAATTTAACGTCTTCTAACATATGAATCATTCTTTGGGATTTTGGAGAGTGATTTTGTGAAATATATTTTGGAAAGGTTTTCTTAAAAGAGAAAATGTGAAAAATGACATTGGAAAGCGATATTGAGTTTTCTAAAGTCCAAAATAATATTTGAAATATTGAGGTATATTTTACGTAGTTTTCAAAATGGCGTTTGGAATATTAAAGAATGTTTTGCGTATTGGAAAAATAATGAAATTATGGTGAAAAAGCGTTTTACGTATCTTAAAAGCGTGATTTTTAAGCTACGCGATTTGAAAAATGTTTAAGTATTCCTCACGTGACTTGAAAAATGTTTTAATATTTCTACGTGATTTGGTGTATGTTTAAATATTTTACGTGATTTGAAATACCATTGAAAATCACTCACGTGATTGAACAACAATAGAATATTTTTACGTGATTGTGAAAATAACGAAAAATCATTATGTGATTTGAAAAGTGTTTTAAATATTTTGAAAATAAAAGAAAATGATTTACGTGACACGTGGCGTAAAGAAAGATTTTTAAGTTACGTAATTTTGAAGCGGTGAAAAAATATTATGGGATTTGATAAGCGTATATTTTTACGTGTTTAAGAAAAACATTGAAAAATTAGTACGTGATTTAAAAGTCAAATGAAGAGTTGCGGCATTTTGAAAAGCTTTTAACGAAGTATTACGGTATTATGAAAATATAACAAAAACTTTTTAGAATTTTGAAAGCGAATGAAGTGTTACGGTATTGTGAAATATAACAAAAACATTTTAGAATTTTGAAAGCGTACTTGAAGTGTTATGATATTTGAAAGCGTAACAAAAACATTTTTGGAATTGTGAAAACATAATTGAAATGTTGCGCAATTTTGTAAAAACACGGTGAAAGTGTTTTATAACTATGAAAATGTGATAACATGATTTTTTCTTGGATTGAAAATACAATTATGATTCTTGTTGAAGCTTGTGATTGGTATTATACCTGTGATTGGTATTTGGTGCATTATACATGCATTGGAATGGTCCGATTAATTTGAATATGCTGATTGCCTAGGAGAAAACACACCTCTTGAGTGGGTGCGATATGCATAGTGTAGGTCACTCGTTGACCTTGGGGGCATCGGGGTGCGGGTTGCCTACAATGGACATGAGTGAGTCGCTCTCATGTAACCGTAGGTTAGGACCCGACGCGACACATCGATGATCCGCCGAGACACTATTCTTAATCAAGATCGATAAAGACTGTCGTGTATATGGTAGATGTGCAAAAATCAAAATGAGGATTATAGCACGTGTAGAGTTCGAGGCATGAGGTGCAAATGATTCTTTTCGATCATTTCTCGGGGTGGCCGAGTTTAGCTCCATGGAGTAGGAAATCGAGTCTTGTGTACATGCATAAACCGAACATTTATATACGTGTGATATATATTAATTGAGGAATATTGGCTATGACAATTGTTTTGAATAATTGGATGATGATAGTTGATTAATGTTGATAGCATGATTTTAATATTGTATACGTGTGATAACCATAATGATGATGGCATGATTGTAATTATGATATTGTTGTTTGTGTTATCTACGTCTTTGCCATGTTTAGTCTTGGTGTAGGTGATCTCACCTCTTTGTTATGTTATTTTTGCTATGTCTGTATTATTAAAATTATACAGTAGAAGGAACGAGTTGTCTTAGATATAGCGGGTGACAAATACCTCTACGTTTGGAGACAACATCGGAGAATGACCTTGTCGACAGTGTTGAAATGGAAAAGATGTTTGAGGACAAAGGAGAACAGGACATAGAACAAATGTCGATGCTTCAAGATGGACATTAGATGGACACTCCGAGATTGGGAACAACAATAAGGAGTGGACATTCATGACTCGATGGGAGCTTGAAGTGTTGACAAGGAATAGAGTTCGATGTATCAAGTTGATACGGGAGAAGGAACAAGTATGTTAAGTTTTCATCGTTAGTGTTACACCGTGCTATTACGTAGGACCCGTAATGGGTTTTCTACTGTGGAAAAAGAAAGAACAAACGAGTCTGTCAATTTATATTTCTCTGTAAATTGTGTGCCAATATTTGATAATGAGAAATTGAAATATGAGTACCTAATATTTTCAGTAAATTTACGTGTCAGTAAAGAAAGAAATTTTTAAACCCATATTTTTATAACTCAAAACTTGTGTGAACTTATTTTCAGATTATGAGTCGGGAGTCGGAAATGTGATGCCCTAGGGAGGGTGTTACATTAGTTGGTATCAGAGCTTAAGGTTTAAGTGTCAGAGCACGGTTTGAGTCTTTTGGGGTTTGTGGTTAGGTCTGTTTTGCTTGTGTTGTGTTCTCTGTGTGTTTGGAAGAAAGGAAAACAAAATAAAATTGTATAAAATGGATATCGGATCCATTTTAGTTTAATTTATTCGTTTCTGAAGAAAGGAAACAAAATAAGTTGTATAAAATGGATATCAGATCCCTTTATTTTGATTCGTCGATCGTTGAAGGAAGGACAATGACTCGTGATAGATGTACGCGTCTGGAAGCGAAAAGCAATGGTGGTGATATGACTGCAACTTTGGAAGTAACACAAACAGTGGCTGAAGCAATTATACAGCAAACTCTAGAAGATTGTTCAGCAGTAAGAATTGATAGCTGAAGCTAAGATTTTGTTAGAGTTGAATCAATCTCAGAATAAGAGACCCTGTAACGTTGGACCTTTTTGGTTACGAAAAAGGGGAAATTGTAAGGTCAAGCGATTCCAGCAGAAAACGTACTTGCAATCTCTAGGAAGCTAACAACAACAACAATCTCGTAGTAGATGTACGTGTATGGAAGCAGAACGTGATATAATAATGTGGTTACAGCTATAGAAACAATGCGAAGGACAACTGAAGTGACAAGTACAGCAGGAACAGAGGAATAACTTGGGATAGTTATACTTATGTGGAAGTGAAACATGTTACTAGTAATGCAGTTGCAGCTACAGGAGCAACGGGAGTAATGTGGAAAGACGACTGCATGAACAAAGGACCATTGTTCAGTGGGAACTAGAAGTTGAAGTTCAGGATCGATGAAAGAGAATCAGTCTTGGAATATAAGATTTTGTAATTTTGAAACCTGGTATTTTTTCTTAGGGATATTGGGAAAGTAATTGATTTCAATGGGAAATGAAATTACGACCATTGAGAAACGAGAAGGAAGTGAAGTGGAAAGGGGCACTTAATGAAAGATTGGATGTTCAAGGAAACACTTTGTTTTAAGTGTGGAAAGTTTGGACACATATCCATAAATTGTATTTCATTGAAAATAGAATTTTCTGTTAGTAAAATCTCGGATAGTAGAGAGAATTGAGACGTGGAATGGAAGGGAATGTTACGAACGGAGGATTTAAACAAGGGAGATTTTGTTATTGGAGCTAATCCTATAGACCATCTTGAATATTTCTATGAATAACCTAATCTTTATGGCATATGATTGAGTAGATCAATTATATGTTAGAGTTATTTCGTAAACCTCGATTTGTTTACTTCTGTACCTATTCGTAGCCGATCGAGCTGTTCAAATTATTCAAATTATTGTTATGGATCAAATCTTTGTGTTAGTTTGATCTGTCATTCAAAATTTTTATGTTCGTTGATCTGTTTCCTAAACAGATGTGATCTTTGAAAACTCACAACTTTGTGTCAGTTTAATCTGTTTCATAAACAGACGTGATCTTTGAAAATGGATTGGTTATTTTCCAACCATATCCTATGAGATTATCTCAGTAAAATGCTAGTATTCCAGAAAAACTCATATCAGGCAAAATCAAATTCTTGTTGGATATGTCTAGTAACATATCGGATAATTTCGCTACCTTTTCTTTTCTGAACCTCAAAGTAATTTCCTTTCATGTATTGCAATTGTAAGAAAGGAAAAGAAAGAAGGAATATATTGCAAGAAAGGATATTCCTATCTATAACCATGTAATTGTTTTCTTATCGAGAATGGTTCGTGCGGAAGCGTGGTGGATTCTTCGAAAGTTGAAACTATTTCTTCAAGAAAAAAAAAATCAAAAACAGTAACGGAAATCCATAGTACAGTGATGCGTTACATTATTAGTTATTGGTATCTGATTGTTGGATTAAGAATTAGTTAGTTGAAAGGAGAATTAAGCTAGAGAGACATTTTCTGTTACAAGCAAAATCTAGAATATATATAGTGATACGAGAATAAGAAAATTTTAAGTAAGACATTACATTAGTTGGAAAATACATTAGTTGGAAATTATCTAAGAAAAACTATTCTAGGCATGAATGAAGATTGATAATTTATTGTATTGGTATCGAGAAATATGGAAAAACTTTCTTTTTGGAGTAACATTCAACATCTTGATGAACTAAGAATTTGAGATATCCATTTGAACAGGAGAAGTTGAACGTCAAGACCAAAAAAAAAAAAAAGTTTTGTTGGCTAGAATAGTATGTAAAGACATTAAGGAAGATGCAACATGAAGACTGGAGAAAAGCTAAAAGAGTAATGTTCACATCCTTAGATATGAAATCACGTTCATCAAATTTCGAGGACGAAATTTCTTTTTAGAAGGAGTAATGTAACACCCCAAAATTTCCAATCTCTTAAACAAGTAATTTTGAGGTTAAGTAATTTCATTTGTTTAGTGATTTAATCATTTGTAAAATTAATTTGATTATTCTATCGCATATTTGATCGTTTTGAGTGATTTACTCCGTGTCAGGAAAATAAAAATTTTCGGGCCAGGGAAAACGTTACGTAATTTAATTTTTACCGTTAGGTAATTATTTTACGTAATCTGATTTGATATTTGTGCGTTTTATAATTTTTGTGATTTTATGGATGATTTTGAAATTTTTTCTGTATGTGGGTCCCGCAAGAGGTATGTGGGCCCAGGTGGCCATACGTGGGCCCAGGTGGGTCCCACAAAATGAAAATTTTTCTACGCATAGAAAAATTTGTACTGTTTAGACGGAGACAGGGGATCTTACTAAACCTGAATCCGGAAACAGTTTTAGAAAATTTTATTGTGCTGTGTTTTGTACTGTATTTAATTATCGGATGATAAAAATACAGTAAAAATATTATTTGTAGGATACAAGAATAAATATTATACTGCGTAGTCAACAAAGAGAGTTTGACTTGATTTATACCCTTGGATGAGAATACTTAGTTTGAATATTAACCATTGATTTAATCAAAGGTTAAGAAACAAACTTAATAAAGAAGCCTTGGATAATAACCATTGATTTAATCAATGGTGTGAGAATAAGCTTAGTTAGGAAGGCTTTGATATCAACCATAGATGTAATTAAAGGTGTAGAATTGGTCTTGAAAAATGACAAAGACCATTTATAACCATTGGATTTAGATTAAATCAAGGGTGGAGATTTAATCTTAAAAAGTAACAAAGACCATTTATGACCATTGGATGAAGAATTAATCAATGTTGGAGATTTGGTCTTCTAAAGTAGCAAAGACTAATTAGGACCCTTGGATTTAAAGTTTGAAGAAGTAATCTTAACCATTAATTTTGGAGACACATCTAAATTTAGAATTTAAAGGAGAAAAATCCAATGGCTCAGATTAAGTCTTCTAACCTACCTAAATCTACCTAAATCCTAACCATTGAATTAATCAATGGCTAGAAATGCTTCAAATGGTGGCAAATAATGAAGACAACTTTATTGAATGCATTATGAAGAGAAGGTGATGGTTTTGGAGTGTTTATAAGGCAAAGAGACAAGCTTTATGTCATTTTTGCATGTCTTGGTCAAGTTAGACATCATAATGGCTTACTTTTGATTTTTGCACTCAAGAAGAATGCAAGAAGGGGGGGGGCACGGTTTTGGTCTGATTTTGAGAGTTTTGAAGACCATTATTAGCTATCTTGGTCATTATTGATCATTCTTGATCATCTTTGTCTCCTCCAAAAGCAAAAACTCATCAAACTTTTCTCTCCACCTCTCCTCCAAGCAAGTTTTGGCCATGATCATCAAGAACACCCTCCATCACTCAAAAATTTCATCCAACTTGATTTTCTAAACCTAAACACCATTCTAAGAACATCTCTAGTTATGAGTTTTTCCAAAATCATTCATCTTGATCTTCAAATTCAAGCTTCAAGTTTCTATCAAAAATCAAAAATTTCATCTTTGTGCTTCAAGAGAAACTATTCGGTCATACTACCTAAAATCACCATCCAAGCTCTTTTAATTTCATCCAACTTTAGATCTTGAATCTCCATGATATTCTAAGCAACTTTCATGTTGGAGATTTTCTCTAAATCATTCATCTTCAACCTTGTTCTTCAAGCTAAAGATTGAAGCTTTAATGGTGAAATTTGGTACTCTTCACTTTTCTTTTGATTTTCAAGGTTCTAACCATGATTCTAATCCATGGTTTTCTTATTCAAGTCTTGTATATTAATTATTTGTGTGTTTTATTTTGTATTTGAGAAGCCCTTGGTGGTGAAGGACTTGGAAAAAGAAGCAAATCAAGAACCTTTGGAGGATCTTCAAGAGGTAAGAGGAGATCCATCTCACCAACCAAGCATGGTGGTGAGAGATGGTATTTTATTTGATGGATGTTGAATCCATGTGAGGATTCATATCCATGGTCATGTAATTAATTTGTGGGTGTTTATGAGCTTTGATTAATTTTTTATACTTGATATGCTTTGCATGATTTTATAGCTTTGATGATATGCTTGATATGTTATACATGCTTTTTCTGGTTTTGATGGTATGCTTATATTATTTATGATGAATATATATATATGTATATGTCATGACTTGATGGTGGAAAGGAAATTGATTTTTGGCTCCAATAGCCAAGGAAGAGCTACGGTTTTGATGCCCTTGATTAGGGTTCATGTTGAAAAATTTCAAGAACAAAAGAATTGATTTTTGAGTACTTAGAACATGGTGGATTTCAAACAAGACACCTCAAAATAGGTGTTTACTAATTAATATTTTCATAGAAGAATAAAATTGGATTGATTTGAAGAATATGAAAAATAAACAAAGGGTTTGTTTTTCAAGAGAACATGAACACAATTTTAGAAGGATTTTTATTGATTTATTTTGTGTACAAAGTTCCTAAGTATTTTTCTAAACATGAGTTTTAAATGAAAATAACAATGTTGATTTTGAGGATTTGCAAAGAAAGTGAAAAATGATTTGCAAAGAAAGTGAAAAATGAATTTGAACAAATGGGTTTGGTTTTATGACCATAAGTCTTACGGTTTTGAAAAACAAAATTTAATGGTTTTGTTTGTGTAAAACCATATCAATTGAGAAGGAAAAATATTTGATGGTTTCAATAATCAAGTACTACGATTTTGAAAACTTGTAATGCCCTGGTTTTATAAAACAAACTAATTTTTGAAGTGGAAATGTAATTTGATTTAATACAAAGAATTTGGAAAGGGAATCAGAGTATTTTATCACTTGGGAAATGAACTTTCATAAAAAGATGAAAAGAAAATAAAAAAAGGGTTGCAAATTGTTTTAAGCCTCATTTTGTTTTAAAGAAAATTGATTTGGGAAAAATGAAAAAAATATAATAATTTAACGTCTTCTAACATATGAATCATTCTTTGGGATTTTGGAGAGTGATTTTGTGAAATATATTTTGGAAAGGTTTTCTTAAAAGAGAAAATGTGAAAAATGACATTGGAAGCGATATTGAGTTTTCTAAAGTCCAAAATAATATTTGAAATATTGAGGTATATTTTACGTAGTTTTCAAAATGACGTTTGGAATATTAAAGAATGTTTTGCGTATTGGAAAAATAATGAAATTATGGTGAAAAACGTTTTACGTATCTTAAAACGTGATTTTTAAGCTACGCGATTTGAAAAATGTTTAAGTATTCCTACGTGACTTGAAAAATGTTTTAATATTTCTCGTGATTTGGTGTATGTTTAAATATTTTACGTGATTTGAAATACCATTGAAAATCACTACGTGATTGAACAACAATAGAATATTTTTACGTGATTGTGAAAATAACGAAAAATCATTATGTGATTTGAAAAGTGTTTTAAATATTTTGAAAATAAAAGAAAATGATTTACGTGACACGTGACGTAAAAGAAAGATTTTTAAGTTACGTAATTTTGAAACAGTGGAAAAATATTATGGGATTTGATAAACGTATATTTTTACGTGTTTAAGAAAAACATTGAAAAATTAGTACGTGATTTAAAAGTGCAACAGAAGAGTTGCGGCATTTTGAAAACGAATGTAGTATTACGGTATTATGAAAATATAACAAAACTTTTTAGAATTTTGAAAACGTAATGAAGTGTTACGGTATTGTGAAAATATAACAAAAACATTTTAGAATTTTGAAAACGTAACAGAAGTGTTATGATATTTGAAAACGTAACAAAAACATTTTTGGAATTGTGAAAACATAATGGAAATGTTGCGCAATTTTGTAAAAACACGGTGAAAGTGTTTTATAACTATGAAAATGTGATAACATGATTTTACTGTTGAAAATACAGTATGATTACTGTTGAAGCTTGTGATTGGTATTATACCTGTGATTGGTATTTGGTGCATTATACATGCATTGGAATGGTCCGATGAGGATTTGAATATGGCTGATTGCCTAGGAGAAAACACACCTCTTGAGTGGGTGCGATATGCGTAGTGTAGGTCACTCGTTGACCTTGGGGGCATCGGGGTGCGGGTTGCCTACAATGGACAGTGAGTCGCTCTCATGTAACCGTAGGTTAGACCGACGCGACACATCGATGATCTGACCGAGACACTATTCTTAATCAAGATCGATAAAGACTGTCGTGTATATGCTAGATGTGCAAAAATCAAAATGAGGATTATAGCACGTGGTCCGAGGCATGAGGTGCCGACATGATTCTTTTCGATCATTTCTCCGACTGAGTTTAGCTCCATGGAGTAGGAAATCGAGTCTTGTGTACATGCATAAACCGAACATTTATATCCGTGTGATATATATTAATTGAGGAATATTGGCTATGACAATTGTTTTGAATAATTGGATGATGATAGTTGATTAATGTTGATAGCATGATTTTAATATTGTATACGTGTGATAACCATAATGATGATGGCATGATTGTAATTATGATATTGTTGTTTGTGTTATCTCCTGTCTTTGCCATGTTGGTACCTTGGTGTAGGTGATCTCACCTCTTTGTTATGTTGTTTTTGCTATGTACGTATTATTAAAATTATACGAGTAGAAGGAACGAGTTGTCTTAGATATAGCGGGTGACAAATACCTCTACGTTTGGAGACAACATCGGAGAATGACCTTGTCGACAAGTGTTGAAATGGAAAAGATGTTTGAGGACAAGGAACAGACATAGAACAAATGTCTGATGCTTCAAGATGGACATTCCGATGGACACTCTGAGATTGGGAACAACAATAAGGAGTGGACATTCATGACTCGATGGGGAGCAGTGTTGACAAGGAATAGAGTTCTGATGTATCAAGTTGATACAGGAGAAGGAACAAGTATGTTAAGTTTTCATCGTTAGTGTTACACCGTGCTATTACGTAGGACCCGTAATGGGTTTTCTACTGTGGAAAAAGAAAGAACAAACGAGTCTGTCAATTTATATTTCTCTGTAAATTGTGTGCCAATATTTGATAATGAGAAATTGAAATATGAGTACCTAATATTTTCAGTAAATTTACGTGTCAGTAAAGAAAGAAATTTTTAAACCCATATTTTTATAACTCAAAACTTGTGTGAACTTATTTTCAGATTATGAGTCGGGAGTCGGAAATGTGATGCCCTAGGGAGGGTGTTACATTAGTTGGTATCAGAGCTTAAGGTTTAAGTGTCAGAGCACGGTTTGAGTCTTTTGGGGTTTGTGGTTAGGTCTGTTTTGCTTGTGTTGTGTTCTCTGTGTGTTTGTTTTCCGAAAGGAAAACAAAATAAAATTGTATAAAATGGATATCAGATCCATTTTAGTTTAATTTATTCGTTTCTGAAGAAAGGAAACAAAATAAGTTGTATAAAATGGATATCAGATCCCTTTATTTTGATTCGTCGATCGTTGAAGGAAGGACAATGACTCGTGATAGATGTACGCGTCTGGAAGCGAAAAGCAATGGTGGTGATATGACTGCAACTTTGGAAGTAACACAAACAGTGGCTGAAGCAATTATACAGCAAACTCAGAAGATTGTTCAGCAATAAGAATTGATAGTTGAAGCTAAGATTTTGTTAGAGTTGAATCAATCTCAGAATAAGAGACCCTGTAACGTTGGACCTTTTTGGTTACGAAAAAGGGGAAATTGTAAGGTCAAGCGATTCCAGCAGAAAACGTACTTGCAATCTCCAGGAAGCTAACAACAACAACAATCTCGTAGTAGATGTACGTGTATGGAAGCAGAACGTGATATAATAATGTGGTTACAGCTATAGAAACAATGCGAAGGACAACTGAAGTGACAAGTACAGCAGGAACAGAGGAATAACTTGGGATAGTTATACTTATGTGGAAGTGAAACATGTTACTAGTAATGCAGTTGCAGCTACAGGAGCAACGGGAGTAATGTGGAAAGACGACTGCATGAACAAAGGACCATTGTTCAGTGGGAACTAGAAGTTGAAGTTCAGGATCTGATGAAAGAGAATCAGTCTTGGAATATAAGATTTTGTAATTTTGAAACCTGGTATTTTTTCTTAGGGATATTGGGAAAGTAATTGATTTCAATGGGAAATGAAATTACGACCATTGAGAAACCAGAACCAGGAAGTGAAGTGGAAAGGGGCACTTAATGAAAGATTGGATGTTCAAGGAAACACTTTGTTTTAAGTGTGGAAAGTTTGGACACATATCCATAAATTGTATTTCATTGAAAATAGAATTTTCTGTTAGTAAAATCTCGGATAGTAGAGAGAATTGAGACGTGGAATGGAACGGGAATGTTCTGAACGGAGGATTTAAACAAGGGAGATTTTGTTATTGGAGCTAATCCTATAGACCATACTGAATATTTCTATGAATAACCTAATCTTTATGGCATATGATTGAGTAGATCAATTATATGTTAGAGTTATTCGTAAACCTCTGATTTGTTTACTTCTGTACCTATTCGTAGCCGATCGAGCTGTTCAAATTATTCAAATTATTGTTATGGATCAAATCTTTGTGTTAGTTTGATCTGTCATTCAAAATTTTTATGTTCGTTGATCTGTTTCCTAAACAGATGTGATCTTTGAAAACTCACAACTTTGTGTCAGTTTAATCTGTTTCATAAACAGACGTGATCTTTGAAAATGGATTGGTTATTTTCCAACCATATCCTATGAGATTATCTCAGTAAAATGCTAGTATTCCAGAAAAACTCATATCAGGCAAAATCAAATTCTTGTTGGATATGTCTAGTAACATATCAGGATAATTTCGCTACCTTTTCTTTCTGAACCTCCGTAATTTCCTTTCATGTATTGCAATTGTAAGACAGGAAAAGAAAGAAGGAATATATTGCAAGAAAGGATATTCCTATCTATAACCATGTCGCAGTATCAGAATGGTTCAGCGGAAGCGTGGTGGATTCTTCGAAAGTTGAAACTATTTCTTCAAGAAAAAAAAATCAAAAATAGTAACGGAAATCCATAGTACTGTGATGCGTTACATTAGTTAGTATGCAGATTGTTGGATTAAGAATTAGTTAGTTGAAAGGAGAATTCAGCTAGAGAGACATTTCCTGTTACAAGCAAAATCTAGAATATATATAGTGATACGAGAATAAGAAAATTTTAAGTAAGACATTACATTAGTTGGAAAATACATTAGTTGGAAATTATCTAAGAAAAACTATTCTAGGCATGAATGGAGATTGATAACCGCTGTATTGGTATCAGAAATATGGAAAATACTTTCTTTTTGGAGTAACATTCAACATCTTCAAGAACTAAGAATTTGAGATATCCATTTGAACAGGAGAAGTTGAACGTCAAGCAAAAAAAAAAAAAAAAAAAGTTTTGTTGGCTAGAATAGTATGTAAAGACATTAAGGAAGATGCAACATGAAGACTGGAGAAAAGCTAAAAGAGTAATGTTCACATCCTCAGATATGAAATCACGTTCATCAAATTTCGAGGACGAAATTTCTTTTTAGAGGGGGAGTAATGTAACACCCCAAAATTTCCAATCTCTTAAACAAGTAATTTTTGATTAATTAATTTCATTGTTTAGTGATTTTCGAAACATTTGTAAAATTAATTTGATTATTCCGTCAGCATATTTGATCGTTTTGAGTGATTTACTCCGTGTCAGGAAAATAAAAATTTTCGGGCCAGGGAAAACGTTACGTAATTTAATTTTTACCGTTAGGTAATTATTTTACGTAATCTGATTTGATATTTGTGCGTTTTATAATTTTTATGATTTTATGGATGATTTTGAAATTTTTTCTGTATGTGGGTCCCGCAAGAGGTATGTGGGCCCGGTGGCCATACGTGGGCCCAGGTGGGTCCCACAAAATGAAAATTTTCTACGCATAGAAAAATTTGTACTGTTTAGACGGAGACGGGGGATCTTACTAAACCCGAATCCAGGAAACAGCTTTTAGAAAATTTTATTGTCTTTGTGTTTTGTCTTGTATTTAATTATCGGATGATAAAAATACAAGTAAAAATATTATTTATAGGATACAAGAATAAATATTATATCTGCGTAGTCAACAAAGAGAGTTTGACTTGATTTATACCCTTGGATGAGAATACTTAGTTTGAATATTAACCATTGATTTAATCAAAGGTTAAAAACAAACTTAATAAAAAGCTTGGATAATAACCATTGATTTAATCAATGGTGTGAGAATAAGCTTAGTTAGGAAGGCTTTGATATCAACCATAGATGTAATTAAAGGTGTAGAATTGGTCTTGAAAAATGACAAAGACCATTTATAACCATTGGATTTAGATTAAATCAAGGGTGGAGATTTAATCTTAAAAAGTAACAAAGACCATTTATGACCATTGGATGAAGAATTAATCAATGTTGGAGATTTGGTCTTCTAAAGTAGCAAAGACTAATTAGGACCCTTGGATTTAAAGTTTGAAGAAGTAATCTTAACCATTAATTTTGGAGACACATCTAAGGGCTAGAATTTAAAGGAGAAAAATCCAATGGCCTAGATTAAGTCTTCTAACCTACCTAAATCTACCTAAATCCTAACCATTGAATTAATCAATGGCTAGAAATGCTTCAAATGGTGGCAAATAATGAAGACAACTTTATTGAATGCATTATGAAGAGAAGGTGATGGTTTTGGAGTGTTTATAAGACAAAGAGACAAGCTTTATGTCATTTTTGCATGTCTTGGTCAAGTTAGACATCATAATGGCTTACTTTTGATTTTTGCACTCAAGAAGAATGCAAGAAGGGGGGGGGCACGGTTTTGGTCTGATTTTGAGAGTTTTGAAGACCATTATTAGCTATCTTGGTCATTATTGATCATTCTTGATCATCTTTGTCTCCTCCAAAAGCAAAAACTCATCAAACTTTTCTCTCCACCTCTCCTCCAAGCAAGTTTTGGCCATGATCATCAAGAACACCCTCCATCACTCAAAAATTTCATCCAACTTGATTTTCTAAACCTAAACACCATTCTAAGAACATCTCTAGTTATGAGTTTTTCCAAAATCATTCATCTTGATCTTCAAATTCAAGCTTCAAGTTTCTATCAAAAATCAAAAATTTCATCTTTGTGCTTCAAGAGAAACTATTCGGTCATACTACCTAAAATCACCATCCAAGCTCTTTTAATTTCATCCAACTTTAGATCTTGAATCTCCATGATATTCTAAGCAACTTTCATGTTGGAGATTTTCTCTAAATCATTCATCTTCAACCTTGTTCTTCAAGCTAAAGATTGAAGCTTTAATGGTGAAATTTGGTACTCTTCACTTTTCTTTTGATTTTCAAGGTTCTAACCATGATTCTAATCCATGGTTTTCTTATTCAAGTCTTGTATATTAATTATTTGTGTGTTTTATTTTGTATTTGAGAAGCCCTTGGTGGTGAAGGACTTGGAAAAAGAAGCAAATCAAGAACCTTTGGAGGATCTTCAAGAGGTAAGAGGGAGATCCATCTCACCAACCAAGCATGGTGGTGAGAGATGGTATTTTATTTGATGGATGTTGAATCCATGTGAGGATTCATATCCATGGTCATGTAATTAATTTGTGGGTGTTTATGAGCTTTGATTAATTTTTTATACTTGATATGCTTTGCATGATTTTATAGCTTTGATGATATGCTTGATATGTTATACATGCTTTTCTGGTTTTGATGGTATGCTTATATTATTTATGATGAAATATATATATATGTATATGTCATGACTTGATGGTGGAAAGGAAATTGATTTTTGGCTCCAATAGCCAAGGAAGAGCTACGGTTTTGATGCCCTTGATTAGGGTTCATGTTGAAAAATTTCAAGAACAAAAGAATTGATTTTTGAGTACTTAGAACATGGTGGATTTCAAACAAGACACCTCAAAATAGGTGTTTACTAATTAATATTTTCATAGAAGAATAAAATTGGATTGATTTGAAGAATATGAAAAATAAACAAAGGGTTTGTTTTTCAAGAGAACATGAACACAATTTTAGAAGGATTTTTATTGATTTATTTTGTGTACAAAGTTCCTAAGTATTTTTCTAAACATGAGTTTTAAATGAAAATAATAATGTTGATTTTGAGGATTTGCAAAGAAAGTGAAAAATGATTTGCAAAGAAAGTGAAAAATGAATTTGAACAAATGGGTTTGGTTTTATGACCATAAGTCTTACGGTTTTGAAAAACAAAATTTAATGGTTTTGTTTGTGTAAAACCATATCAATTGAGAAGGAAAAATATTTGATGGTTTCAATAATCAAGTACTACGATTTTGAAAACTTGTAATGCCCTGGTTTTATAAAACAAACTAATTTTTGAAGTGGAAATGTAATTTGATTTAATACAAAGAATTTGGAAAGGAATCAGTATTTTATCACTTGGGAAATGAACTTTCATAAAAAGATGAAAAGAAAATAAAAAAAAGGGTTGCAAATTGTTTTAAGCCTCATTTTGTTTTAAAGAAAATTGATTTGGGAAAAATGAAAAAAATATAATAATTTAACGTCTTCTAACATATGAATCATTCTTTGGGATTTTGGAGAGTGATTTTGTGAAATATATTTTGGAAAGGTTTTCTTAAAAGAGAAAATGTGAAAAATGACATTGGAAACGATATTGAGTTTTCTAAAGTCCAAAATAATATTTGAAATATTGAGGTATATTTTACGTAGTTTTCAAAATGACGTTTGGAATATTAAAGAATGTTTTGCGTATTGGAAAAATAATGAAATTATGGTGAAAAACGTTTTACGTATCTTAAAAACGTGATTTTTAAGCTACGCGATTTGAAAAATGTTTAAGTATTCCTACGTGACTTGAAAAATGTTTTAATATTTCTACGTGATTTGGTGTATGTTTAAATATTTTACGTGATTTGAAATACCATTGAAAATCACTACGTGATTGAACAACAATAGAATATTTTTACGTGATTGTGAAAATAACGAAAAATCATTATGTGATTTGAAAAGTGTTTTAAATATTTTGAAAATAAAAGAAAATGATTTACGTGACACGTGACGTAAAAGAAAGATTTTTAAGTTACGTAATTTTGAAACAGTGGAAAAATATTATGGGATTTGATAAACGTATATTTTTACGTGTTTAAGAAAAACATTGAAAAATTAGTACGTGATTTAAAAGTGCAACAGAAGAGTTGCAGCATTTTGAAAACGTAACAGAAGTATTACGGTATTATGAAAATATAACAAAAACTTTTTAGAATTTTGAAAACGTAACAGAAGTGTTACGGTATTGTGAAAATATAACAAAAACATTTTAGAATTTTGAAAACGTAACAGAAGTGTTATGATATTTGAAAACGTAACAAAAACATTTTTGGAATTGTGAAAACATAACGGAAATGTTGCGCAATTTTGTAAAAACACGGTGAAAGTGTTTTATAACTATGAAAATGTGATAACATGATTTTACTGTTGAAAATACAATATGATTACTTGTTGAAGCTTGTGATTGGTATTATACCTGTGATTGGTATTTGGTGCATTATACATGCATTGGAATGGTCCGATGAGGACTGAATATGGCTGATTGCCTAGGAGAAAACACACCTCTTGAGTGGGTGCGATATGCGTAGTGTAGGTCACTCGTTGACCTTGGGGGCATCGGGGTGCGGGTTGCCTACAATGGACAGTGAGTCGCTCTACTGTAACCGTAGGTTAGACCGACGCGACACACCGATGATCCTGACCGAGACACTATTCTTAATCAAGATCTGATAAAGACTGTCGTGTATATGCTAGATGTGCAAAAATCAAAATGAGGATTATAGCACGTGGTCTGAGGCATGAGGTACCGACAGATTCTTTTCGATCATTTCTCCGACCTGAGTTTAGCTCCATGGAGTAGGAAATCGAGTCTTGTGTACATGCATAAACTGAACATTTATATCTGTGTGATATATATTAATTGAGGAATATTGGCTATGACAATTGTTTTGAATAATTAGATGATGATAGTTGATTAATGTTGATAGCATGATTTTAATATTGTATCTGTGTGATAACCATAATGATGATGGCATGATTGTAATTATGATATTGTTGTTTGTGTTATCTCTGTGCTGCCATGTTGGTACTGGTGTAGGTGATCTCACCTCTTTGTTATGTTGTTTTTGCTATGTCTGTATTATTAAAATTATACAGTAGAAGGAACGAGTTGTCTTAGATATAGCGGGTGACAAATACCTCTACGTTTGGAGACAACATCGGAGAATGACCTTGCCGACAGTGTTGAAATGGAAAAGATGTTTGAGGACAAGGAACAGACATAGAACAAATGTCTGATGCTTCAAGATGGACATTCCGATGGACACTCTGAGATTGGGAACAACAATAAGGAGTGGACATTCATGACTCGATGGGGAGCAGTGTTGACAAGGAATAGAGTTCTGATGTATCAAGTTGATACAGGAGAAGGAACAAGTATGTTAAGTTTTCATCGTTAGTGTTACACCGTGCTATTACGTAGGACCCGTAATGGGTTTTCTACTGTGGAAAAAGAAAGAACAAACGAGTCTGTCAATTTATATTTCTCTGTAAATTGTGTGCCAATATTTGATAATGAGAAATTGAAATATGAGTACCTAATATTTTCAGTAAATTTACGTGTCAGTAAAGAAAGAAATTTTTAAACCCATATTTTTATAACTCAAAACTTGTGTGAACTTATTTTCAGATTATGAGTCGGGAGTCGGAAATATGATGCCCTAGGGAGGGTGTTACAGAAATCAACCTTGTAAATTTGACCTAGAAGGTGAAATATCATATTTTTCTTTTCTCTCTTCTTTTTCAAAGTTCTAAGCCATGATTTCTCCATGGTTTAGCTTCTTTTTCATGGTTAATAACATGTAGATTTTATTTGAGATTTTTAGGTATTTGGTGGAGTGAAAACCGAACCATAGGAGGTGTGAAAGCTAATCATTTGTCTTCATTTAAGGTAAGAGGAAGACAATTCTTATCATCCCTTGATGGTGGTAGGAAGATGGATTGTTTGTAGAATCCATAAGGATTCGGTTGTGGTGTGTTTATTGATGTGTATTTGTTATTTTTTGTGGTTGCTAGTAGCTTAGGTGTTGTATGTTAGTAGCTTTCTTGTTTGGTGATTGTAATAATTTTGCATGTCTATTAGCTTTTGATTGTATGTCTATAAGCTTTAATTTAGGTTTTATGTGTTAGAAATATTTTGCATGTGTTAGAAATATAAATGCATGTGTTAGAATTGTATGATAAGGTATAAGATGTGAATAACATGTGTAAATTTGCATGAGTGTTCCAAAGAACACATTCCCTAGTTCACGGCAATGACAAAGTGTGAGGACCAAAATGTTCTCTTAATTTTTCCTAAAGTGTAACTTAATTAATTAGGAGAAATAAGAAGGTTTCAAATTGATTTGATCAAAGAAAAGGAATTTAAAAATCAAGTGGTAAAAATTTAGTAAATTTTGGGCCAACATGCCTAAAGGATTTATTTGATTCAAAATCATTATTTTATAACATGATTTAATGAACTTAGATAAGATAATACTTTTGACATGATTTAGAAATCAAATGAAAAAGTTTTACGAAATTTGGCCAACATGCCAATATAGGTTATCATGATTTCTAAAACTTGATTCCAAACCTTTTTCAATTAAAAAGAGACAATATAAATTAAGAAGAAATTTTCTATAATGATTTTTGAAGAAACAAATTGAGTAGAATTAAGCTTAAAGGATTAAAACTAGTAATTTTATCATTAGGAAGTAAAATACGTGAGAAATTTTGAGAAATTTTCTAACATATAGCTCACTTAAGGTTTTGAAGCATGTTAGAGATTTCAAAAAAGAATTAAATGATATGGTTAAAAATTAGGTAAATGGAAATTTTATGGATAATTTAGGAAACCATTATTATGATATTCTAAACAAAATACTGTCAATTTTTAGTAAAAATGAACCAATAAGATAGTAAAAATATCCTAAAGACAGTATGCGGTATGAAAAATTATTCTACGTAGTTTAAATATACTAAGTACTATTTCTGTTGGTTTAAACAGTAATTTTAAGGGCATTCGAATAAGAAAATGATTTAAAAATCCTACGCGATTGAGAAAACGTATTAAAAATACTACGCGATTTTAAAAACAAAAAATATCTTTACGCGATTTTTAAACGTTTGTAAAAACGACGGAATTATGAAAACGCGATAAAATTTCTACGCGATTGACCGTTACTATCTTTATCTTGTCGGGAAAATGTGAACCCGCATGATTATTTTTGAAAATCTATATCTTTGTCGGGAAAATGTGAACCCGCATGGGCTTTTTGAAAATCTATTTGCTGTCGGGAAAATGTGAACCCGTACAGGCTTTTGAGACTATATCTGCTGTCGGAAAAATGTGAACCCGTACAGGCTTTCCATCTATCTGTTATGTGTGCCATGTATTTGGTGGATTGGTTGACGAGACGAATCACATCGTGTTGTCGATGCGATAAACGTAGTGTGGTTCATTGTTCTAATGAACTTGGAGACTTTAGTGTACGGGATCCCACATGTGGACAGTTGGTAGCTCCGCTGGGCCGTGGTAAACCGATAGCGCACTATGGTACTCAACATACACTATATTTAATCGAGATTGGTGAAATCTAGTAGTACATTTGCCTGTAGTGCCACAACGTGAGACCGTGAACTACACCACGCCTGGATTGATGGATTCCTGTGTCGTGGGGCTATAGACGCAACGTGTGACAAACAAGCAATAGTTGGTGGGGCAGCCGTGGTACTATTAGATTTTGCGAATCATTCTCTCTCTGATACTTGTGTTTTCTTTAGCTCCATGGAGTAGGATTTTGTTATATTATTTATTTATCTCTATGTCTATTTATTTCCATCTTATCTATTTATTGTTTATCTCGTATTTTATTTGTTTATTTTATCCGGTTATTGTTGTTATATTTGATTATTATATCTTATCTGTTTATTCTTATCTTTCTTATTTTTATCTGTGAAGTTTTATCTGTGATGTGATATATTGTTATGATATCTAAATTTTACTCTAATTTGTGATTCTTTCTGTTATAGTATTTTATAATGCATGAACTGTATACATGTTGTTTGTCGTCTTCTTATTGGCCATGTTGTGATGATTTTATGTTGTCTTACCTCTTTGTTATATGTATTTTCTGTTTATTTATTTTACGCGGTAAAGACTTCGAGGAAGAGGAACAGCCCCTTGAGATCGTGTACCCTGAAGAGGAGGAAGACCGGCAGGCAGACGATCAGTTTGACGATCAAGAACCATCCGATCATCCATATCCTCTGGATTGATTGTGAGGGATGGCGACGCCAGGATTTTTGGGATTCATAGAGCTGGTATTTCATGGAGGTGCTCTGGCTTGGCATCTACGAGGAGATCGTGATTCTGTGACGTATGCAGGACGTGTGACCGTGATCCTACGTCAATATTTGATGAAGAGCCTGTCATGACTACGACGTTATTTCTGCACTTAGAGTTACCCTTATCCATTAGGCATTATTGGGGTGCTGAAAACCCTGAGCCTAGTGAGATAAGCATCGTATCGACTGCGCGATCCCGTTATCGCCGTGTGTCGAGACATCCAGGATATCTATCTCCTGATGATCATTTTCATGCTGAGAGTGATCCATCAGAGGATTAGATAACCATGATGTTTTTTTGGGCGCGTCGGCGTATATGTACGTATATATTAACTCTTTTATTGCTTTCTTTCTTGTCTTTGTTTAAATGGTTGTAGTCTTAGTTGTAAATTATTTGTACAGTTTATAACTTAATCATATGTATATTATTAGTGATGATGTTTTTTTTTTATTTCGTATTTTCCGCATTATCTTTTTATATAATATTTATTTAATCTATCGGGAATTATTTTACAACCCGTAATAATATTTAACAAATGTTTCACAACTTGGGTAGATTTTATTTCTATTTCTTTTATTTTCTTTTATGTGTGACATCCTCCAAAGGGGTGTTACACCCACTCTCCAGTGCTCAAGCGCTGGTTGCTCAGAAATTCTGTAGAATGCAAAGTTCTGCATAATTAGTTACCAAACCAATTTCAATCCTCTAAACATGGTTTCCAAGTGATTCTGAAACACCAAAAATGATCTCTAATCACACTAAAACCTTCATACAAGTTCTCTAATCACTCAACCTCTTGATCAAAACACATCTATGCTAACCTTTCCTCATAAAAAACCCATATTTCACTAACTCAAGATCATGGGTTTCCATGGATGCTCACATGCTCTACAACACTAACAAGCATGTCTCAACTCATTACAAGTCCTAACTCATGTTCCTAATGAGTTCTACTAACTCATACCCATTGGAAACATCTCAAAACTCATTTTTCTAACCTAACTTACATGCATCATACATGAAGAAAGGAGTAGAAAAATGAACGAACAAACACCCCTATCTATTGCTCTTGAAGATGATCAAGCTTTGGCTATGGAAGATTCTGGCTTGCCTTCCCTTTTCCCTTCCTTTCTTCCTTCTCCTCTTTCTCTTCTTTCTTTCCTTTCTTTTCTCCCCTATTTTCTGCTTCCACTGTGAGAAATAGAGAGGAGAAGTCAAATATGACTTCTTATAAGATATTTCCAAAGTTTGGTGAAACTTTATACCTCTTAGGAATACCTTAATCTCACAGATTCAAGTTCCTTAACTTCTTTAGGTCTTAGAATAAATCCTAACATTCATCTAATTCCTAACTCATCATTTCCATAAACTCATATATCTACCAAGTCAATTCAATATTAAAGCACTCACTCAGTATGCTTAAAAATACCAAACGAACTCAGTTTACCCTGAAACTTTAACTATATCCTCATCCTTATATTTGTGACCTAGAAATAAATTATCTATATTTATTTCCTTCATCTAAACAATTTATGCTATTATCTGAATCATTTTAGGCTACTTTTCACCTTCTATATTGCGACAAAGTGCCTAAATTAACTTAGTTTGTCACAAAACCACATATGTGTGTTAAGCAAGTATTAGGTTACCTCTGTAACCATCTACAAGCCTAACATGTTTTCGAGGGAGTTACAATAATCAATTATGAACTTATGGAATGTCACTACTGGGTAGTGATAATCGATTATTAGAGTGTGATAATTGATTATCAAGTTATAAAATAAGAACATATGTGGGTGATAATCGATTACCAAACCATGATAATCGATTATCAGTCCTCTATTTTGAGTAAATAGAGTTCCATATTGTACAATATGGAGAGATTTGATTGAGTTCACTAAATGAAGTGACTTATATTATGAATGTGCACTTGGTAAATTAGTGAAATAATGATTTTGTGCACTAGACATGTCTATGTGATGAGATAACTTAAGAGTGTACACTTGTTATGGTTATGAGGTGTACTAGACATCATTTTGCTCCTTTATATAGTAAAAGTTAAGCTAGCATTGAATAATGAATTATGAGATGCTCCTTTAAGATGATAAAGTTGAGCAAGTATTGATTTGATATATAATGTGCTCAAAGTTTAAAAGATATTGGATATGATCCTTGTACAGGGGAGTGATCCTTACTTCCTATTCTTTTAATACAAGGAGCCATATTATGAGGTGGCCAGTATTGAATTTTGGAAATGATCCTCGTAAGTGGGGGTGATCTTGAATTCTTAGTATTGAATTTTTGGAAGTGATTCTCGATAGGGAATGTGATCCTAAATTCTTATATGTAATTCCTCATTAGTTTCCTTATCAGATGTGGCCAGGGCTACCATTAGTGTGAGGATGTAACAATCCCTCCCTACCTAGTGATATAAGGAACAAGGTTCCTGGGAATATGCTTAGAAAGATGATAATTAATGAGCACTAATGAAAGTTCATACAAGAATAAGCATCTTTACATCTTCATAAAGATGTTAGTTATATAGATAATGGAATTGTTAATGAATGTTTGCGTTATGAGAAATTGTGAATATTCTAGTGATGGTGAGTTATGACTCATACTTGACATATTTTTTATATAATCTATGATCTATTAGTGATGTGTTGGATTTAGATATAATGGTTGATTATGAATTATTGATCAATGTTAATAATTGAATTTCTACCTCGAGAAAAGAAAGGACCTTTTTTGGCTTTAGTCACCTTTCTATATGTTATTTACAATTATGATTTAATTTTCCCTGAAGTAACTGGAGTTATTATAATGACATGTTATATGTAGATCTACTGAGGATTTTAGAATTCTTACCCCTTGTATCTCTTATTTCTGTGATAATTCTAGCATGGGATCCACCTGTGGAGTAGGACATAAAATGTTGATGTAATGTAGAATCATCTACTCATTTTTACCATTGCCTTGTATTTACACTTATGCTATAGAATGTATATAATTTATACGTATATGTGCCTTTAAAGGCTTAGTTTGTTTCATCTGAACACTGATGTTGTAACATCCTCTTTTTAGCTTGTTAGACTAGTTTATGATTACAAAGGTAGCTTAACACTTATTTGACATATTTGCTTAGTTTTGTGACAAACTGATTTAGTTTAGGCCCTTTGTTGCAACCCAGAGTATGAAAAGTAACTTAAAATGACTCAGATAATAGCATAAATTATTAAGTTGAGGGAAATAAATCTAGAGAATTTGTTTCTAAGTCACAAATAGATGGAAGAGCATGTAGTTAAAATTTAAGAATAATCATAGTTAGTTTGGTATTTTTTGGCATACTGGTTGTATGTTTTAATGTCAGATTGACTAGTAGCAGATAAGAAAAAATAGGATAATGGTGAAACAATTATTTAGATGAATCCTAGTATTTATTTTAAAGTTGTTCGATGTTAGAAAACTTGATTTAGCTGAATTTAAGCATTCTTAGCAGATCAAAAAGTATCAATGAAATATCTTAAGTTTTATACACACCTGCAACTAGCCTCTTTGTTGACTATTATTACTTGATATTTCATTCACTTTTATCCCCCTTCACTCATTTGTCTTTTGCAAAATACAACAAGCAAAGTAGCAGCAGGCGTGAGACAAGGATAAGAAAAGGATAAGGGGAGAAAGAAAGGAAGAAGGAAAAGGAACCAAGGAAGATTCAATAGCTAAACTCAAACTTGAAGACCAGCTACACTTCAAGAGGTAGGGGAGTTCTTACTCATCTTGTTCCTTCAAATTTCACTTTGTATGAAACTAGGTCACATGAGTGGAAAGAAATGGATTTGGTGAGCAAATCTGTGTTCTTGGCTTGATTCTTAGTTCCAAGAGTTGAGTTAGGGTATTTACAACTTGTTGGATGCATGGTAGCTTGTGTTTGCTTGGTAGAGGTCCATAGGCCACTTTGAAGAACAAGTTGGGTAAATGGGTATTTTCCCTACTTGATTGAGTTTAAATCCATGATTGATGAGTTGAATTTAGTGTTTAATGATTCTAACATGATTAGAGACCATGAAAAACACTTAGAATCCATGATTTGAGGATTAGAACTTGGTTAGAAACCAAGATTATGTAGAACTCAATTCTGCAGAAACAAGGCAAGCATTCTAATAGCCTGTAGTGTTTATAGCATAACTTGAGTTGTAGTCATCGGATTGACCTGCTAATTATTGCGTTTGAAAGCAAAGATACAAGCCTTCATGTAGTAAAAATTTCATATTTTTAGGTCAACCCAATTAGCACCAGTTTTGGTTTGAATTTGAGTTAGATTCTGTAGAAATAAGCAATCCGGAACTTAGTAAACTAAATTGCATAACTTCTTTCTCTAAGGTAAAAATTATATGAGACCAGTGGTATTTTGAAGGTAACATGTAAGGCTATGAGTGGTAAAAATTTCAAGAATTTTGCACTCTCCATGCATTCCCAGTTTTAGTTTAAAGTAAGGTCAGATTCTAGGAAAAGAGGTAGCTACCCTGTTTCAGCCTCTGCATTTTGTTGTATAACTTTGGCTACACTAAGTCAAATGAAATGAGGTTTATTGCATTTGAAATATATGAGATAAGGTTATTTTCTTGTAAAATTTCAGAATTTTAGAAGTTAGGATGTACATTTGGTGCATTCATGAAAATCAGCCTTTTTAGGTGACAAACCAGAAAATGTCAAGATATGAATCTTGTTGAAATGGAGTTCCCTACCAGTTGGGATCTATCAAATATGTCTTTTAAGGTGTGTTGAGACACTAGTAGGGGTATTTTATAGAGGAAATGATTACTTTTCATATATGAGGAGTTGAGAAAACCTTAGGCATCCTTTGAGATGTAGAATGCCATAGGTGAGTTTTTAGAACCTTAATCGACATGAGGTTGTTTTTGGTTTCTTTTGAGAAGTAATGACAAGGTGTACTAGAAACAACTAGTTTGGGTGTGTTTTGTATGGTATGCCTATCTATATGCATAGGTTGCTCCTTTAGAGTTAAAGTTGAGTTTAAGATGCATAGTTAGTGTGTGCTTCCTTGTTTATCAAGGTTAAGCCTTGTGTTTTGCTAGAGACATTGGTTGGTTCCTTTATGTGATAGAGTTGAGCCAAGAGTGCATGTTTTCTAATTATAGTTTTTTCACTTGGTTGGAGTGAACCTTCTGATAGGAGTTGGTAGAACCTTGGGCATCTAAGTGTTGTGGAATGCTATAAGGTAGTGTCTAGAACCTTGAGCAACTTGAGGTTGTAACATCCCGAATTTTCATTATCTCAGTTATATATGATTTTTGTGACTTTTTGTGATTTTATGAATTGTTTGAATTATTTTAATTATTCTGTTGTGATTTTTGATCTCTCTATGTGTTTGTTGCTGTGCCGAAAAAATAAAAGTTTTTCGGGGCTGAAAAATTTTGGATTGTTAATACAGAGCCAGGAGAGCTTACTAAACCCAAAACCGGAAACAATTTTCAAAGTTTTATCTTTCTAAGGTTTTATATGACCAATAAAATCAGGGTACATTCTATTATCCATTGGACAATAACCACTAGATAATACACAGTAGCTTCTATCCATTGGGTAATAACTACCAGAAAATATCTTGGTAGATAGATATCCATAAGCCTAAATATCTTGGAGCTAATCATGATTAATCATGACAAGCTATATGTTTGATCCTATAGGAAATAAGCTTGGAAAGCAAGTTTGTTGAAGAGTCAAGTTTGATGGCTTGACTTAAGTGGAGGACCAATAGGAACCAAGCTTGCTTAACAAGCTTGGTGAAAGTCTAACAAAATGGCTTTGACTCCATGTGAGGACCAATAGGAGAATTGCTTGCATGCTAAGTTTGGAGGCTTGAAAGGAAATCTTGGATACTCCACCTTGGCTTGAAGCTCACAGCCATGCTTTATATGGGACGCATGTCTCTTAACTTAATTCATTTTTCATCATTTATATCAAGCAATCAAGAAAACTAACACAAAATTCTCTCCTTTTCCCGAGACCTCACGACCAACAACCCAAAAATCCATTTCCAAACTTCTATAATTTAATTGAACCTTATATCTTCAATCTACATACAATCTTAAGATACTTTTGTGTTGAGATCATCTTCTAAATCATCCATCTTCTATCTTGTTTTTCAAGCTCAAGTTTGAAGCTTTTAAGGTGAAGTTCTTTGATCTTCATGTTTCTATCCATTTTAAAGTTCTAAACCATGACTTTGATCCATGGTCATCTTAGTTAAGCCTTAGATGTTAATATTTGTATGTTTGCTTTATTTTTTTAAGAATCACTTGGTGGTAAAAGCGTGGATCAAGAAGCCAAACAAGGAACTTTGGACATCATCTAAGGTAAGAGAGAGATTAACTTCATCAACCAATCATGGTAGTGAGGAATGAAACTTGTGTTTGTTAGTGAAAAATTCATGTGAGAATTTATTCACTAGTTTGTATAATTTTATTTGTTTGTGTTTAATTGCTTTATATGATTTTTTTATAGCCTTGATAGTATGCATGATATTTTATATGATAGAAATTGATGATTGGATGCTTTATGTGATTTTTATAGTATGTATGAAATTGCTATGGTAGAACTATGATGAGTGGAATATGTTGTATTGTGAATCATGTTGGAAGAATGAAAAGTTTTGGTTCCAAAGACCAATTGAGGCTCACGGCCTTCATGCCCTCAATAGGGTATCCAAGGCAAAAATATTTTATTAATCATGGATTTAGTTGATTTTATAATAAGGATATGGATTAAGGTTTTACAAGTTGATAAAGGAAGTGAACAAAGTTCTATTATTGGAAAAAGGATTGATTTTTTTTATCATGAGAAAGGAAATGAGTTTAAAAGAGGATTTGGAATATTAAGTATTTTGTTTAGAAGTATTTAGGTGATGGTAAATAGAAAATGATTTTCGAAAGGAATGATTTAATAAGGATAACGAAGTTTTTGTTAACAAACATTGGAAAATATTATTTAGAGGAGATTTGATATGGAAACATTGGATTAAAGATTTATAAAATGAAGATGGAAATGAATAATTTTATTATTGGACAAAGAGTGATTTCGATCATGGAGATGGAAAAGGAGCTTTGGAATAGTATTTTGATACTTACAATATTTTTAAGAGGATATTTAATAAATCAAAAGCAATACAAATTTTGAAATGAATGTCAGAGAATATTATTTAAAGAGGTTTTAGTGAGAAAAATGTTGAAAAATATTTATGTGATTGAGAAAATGTTGGAAAATAGTTATGCGACTTGAAAATGTAACAAAATTGTTACGCGATTGTGAAAATGCGATAAAAGTATTATGCGACTGAGAATACAATAAGTTTGTTGTTGGGCCGACGTATTGGACTCGGGTTTGTTGGTATATGGATTATGGCCCGTAGTGACTTGTGTTTGTGCATTGAGTCATTTATCATGCATTGAACATTATACAGTCGGTGGCTATTAAGGTTTTTTGTTGCCTAGGAGTGAACTAGAATTGTGTAGTACAGATCGTACAATGAGTCTTGGGGGTGTTAGGGTGCGGTTTATTCGTTGCAACACACTGACGATACCTAACAAGCACTATTCTTTTTGCGATCCGGTGTAGACTATCTTGTATAGCTCTTAAATTGAGGTTGACATGTCTTCTAGATCCTTCATTCTGAAATTGTGTTAATTCTATGGAGTAGGGTTTGATTCATTGTGCATATGCATAGTCAATTGACATCTCATTATGATATTTATATATCTGTTAAATTATCTGTTAATTATATCTGTTGAATTATCTATTGAATTATCTAGTGTCTGATACAATGATTGTATGTGTTATTTATTTTGTATTGAATGACATTGTTATTCTTACTGTTTCTATGCTGCCATGATGATATTGATGTAGGGGATCTCACCTCTTTATCGTCTTGTTCTATTTATATGTTTATGTTTTGCAAAGTCCATGGTGGTGGTGAAGCGGAGATCTTTCTTGGTTTCAAGAGGACGCAATGCTGTGGAGGTATCGTCCTATGGCGTGTCCATCTAGATGCGGGCATTTTAAGTGTTGTTAAGTCTGTTAACATGCTTTTGAGTAGGAACCGTCATAGGGTTGCTACTATTTCTCTTTGAGTATGTAAATTTTATGTTATGAATGTTGTTGAATATTATGTGGTGTATGTATGTGTGTATTAATCAGTTCAATATGTTTTTGTATCACCTATATTTTTGGTAAGCTTATATTTTCAGCAAAAAGAAATTTTAAACCTATATTTTGTAATATTAAATCTTCTATGATTTAGTTTTAGTTTTCTTTTGTGGTTCAAAAATGTGACTCACAAAGGAGGGTGTTACAGAGGTTGCCTAGAGATCACTTGCGAAGTGATGAGATGAGGTGCTAGATATAAGAATACTAGTGACATGAGTTACACTACTTATGTGATAAGTGGAGGTAAAGTCTTAAGTTACCAATGTTGCTTTTCACTTGGTTGTTGTGAACCTTGTGATGAGTGTGTACGTGTTTTATATTAACTTTGCATATTTGGTTTTTAAACTTGCTATTTGTTATTTCCTATGTATTGTAACCACTTGTAGCGGGCAATGCTATCAAGGTCAGGGTTACCGATATGGGGGTGGTAATAGTACTCTTGATGTTGTGAGGGGAATGAATTCACTTATTACCAGGTAGTATCAGGGCTTTTTAACCAATCCTACCCAGTATATACAAGGAAACAAAGTTCCTAGGAATTAAGCAAGTATCATGTGTTTTCTAAAACTAAAATCTGCACTAGCATTGCACAATCATATTATTAGGGCATCAATGAGGCATAAACATTCAACATAACAAGTATTGCATATGTGTGGTAATTGTATGGGCAGTTGCCTAGTATTGATGATATTTTACAATTGTATGGGAGGTTGTTCGATATCATTGATAGTTCTATATGTCACTACAACAAAATTGACATAGGGTAACCCTTCAAAAGTATACTGTAAAGCACACTTAAGTGTTGCCTTTGATAAAGGCTACGCTTTTTGGCCTTAAGCCAACACTTTTTGAGTGGTGGCCTATTCGAGCTTGGCCTATTATCTAAGGCTATGCTTTTTCTGCATCAAAGACCATAATGCTCAAAAGCATAGCCTTTGATGGGTAGAAAGGTAACACTTTTCTCCTTCACTCTATGGGTACACTTCTAAAGTGTTGCTCATTTGGCAACATTTAAAAAGCGTTCCCTTATATCAACTCCTATGGGTACACTTGTAAAACGTTCCCTTTAGTCAAACCCTATAGGTACACTTGTAAAGCGTTCATTTATGTCATCACTCTATGGGTACACTTTTAAAGCATTTTCTTATGTCAAACCCTATAGGTACACTTGTAAAACGTTCCCTTATGTCAAACATTATAGGTACACTTATAAAGTGTTCCCTTCTCTATTACCATTTTGTTTTTTAACCTCTTATAATGATTATTACAATTTTAACAATTGTAAAAGTACCATTTGTTGTTACTCTTATGTTGCACGCCTTCTAGCTAAATTTGGTAAAACATTAAAAATACTTCATTTTTTAAATATTTTTAATGCCATTTATTTTATATATTATTTTATAGAATTTTAATTTCAGAATATATATACACTATTTATTTATATATAGTATAAGATTTCAAGCAATAATATAAACTAATTTTAACATTTAACATATTTTTTAAAGTAATAACTAAGTATCCATAATAACACATTGATTAAAATATTAATCAAGTAATCCAAAGTACTAAAATAGTCACCATCATCATAATCCATAGTACTTAATCAAAATAAAAATATATATAGTTCACATTGTATTAGAAAATCATTTTCATCAGGTTCTCTTCATGAAAATCAAATCTACTAAATAGCTCTATAGCCATCCCCAAATGAAGCACCGACATTATCCTACAAATTCAAATTGAACTAAAGGATTAGTAGTATATATGATATATGTTAGGAAATTTGATGATAATCTATACAAAAATATTAAGTCATTGAGGAGTTCATGATAAATGTTTCCATGCAAAGAAAACAAAATTAAAATCATGTTAGGATCCACCCGCACTAACCCTGAAGGTTGAATTAGCATACTAAAAATGAAAGGAAGCAAGGACTTCATCTATATGGCAGAGAATACAAGATTAGTTTAAAATGCTCTGTCTTTTCAAACTCAAATAACAAGATAAGGATTTGTTTGTTTGTCATGATATACAATACATCACAACAAAGAAATTACAGCATGCAATATATTATATATATTCATAGAAATATGTCATTACATTACGAAACAATTCATCAGATCATCACGCATGAGCATTTCTTCTAGCCAGTTCAATTCAAAGCTCTAGCTAGAGTTTTAAGAATCATGAACATATACACATAAGTTGATTTTTTAATATATTAAATATTTTATTTTCATTTAAAAAATTATTTTGATTTTTTCAATAAATATTCTTAAAACATTCATTAGAAAATCCTAATTTTAAATATAACTATTGAACCTTATAAGTCATGATGGTAAGCCCCTACACTGTAAAACTTGTATCTATCTTTTTCTAATGGAAAAGGATGAAATTTCTGGAAGAAAAGATATGCTAGCTCACCCAACAATTGCAGAGCTCATAGTTGAGTCTTGAGTCTTGACTCACAGTGGTTGGTACACAATAACAAAAAGTGTGTGTGCAGATATAAATATCCCAATAGTATATTGACCTTTCTGTGCTGAAATTATATTTGTAACCATTATATTTAGCTAACTGGGCCCAGCTTTGTTTCCTATAAAATATTTGATAGAAAGATAAGAAATTGTTTCGTCTTCTAATAAAAAAATGTTTATATTTAGAAGCATGATGAACTTAATTCCACACGATTTTCAACACAGATAGAGAGAAGCAAGAGAAAGAAGCATCATTTATTTACCAAAAAGAAAAAGAAAAAAGAAAAAATTGTCTCATCTACAACTAAGGAGGGTTAATAGAGGAGAAAAGACCAAGTCCACTCTTCACAGAACTCCAGAAACACAAGTATATATAATGCTCTATTTTGATTTTAAACTTAACAGGTGAAATTGTTTATGACTGCCTGTGTGATTTGATATTTATCTATCTATATATATGCCAATGCAGTTGTAGGAACTCATCATTGCATGCTTTAAGGGGACTAGTAAAGATACATGCACTAGAATCTAAAGTGTTTGAAACAAGACAAGATGAAGAAAAGATATCATTTCATAGTTCAGAATATGAGTTGATCTAGAGGAACGTAGAAGATAATGGCTTACGACACGTTGTGCACTATTCGCATCTGGTAGAGAGTGTTGGGTAAATTGCAGTAATGCTTCAACTTTTGAAGATGCCATGCAAAGAAAACAAAAGATTTTTGAGTTTTTTCTTTTTTAGAAAGGGAAAAGATTTCTAAGTTTGAAACTTCAAACAATGCTTTCCAAGTCATCTGGAGGCCAAGTTTTTTTTAAAGAAAAAACTATTTAGCGAAGTTTAAATTAAAAGTTTATTAGATCTATTATTTTTGTTCGACCAACTAGTTATTTTTGTTGCACCCTTTCTTTCCAACAAACTCCAAGTAGTGTGTGTGTGTATGTGTGTACACACACACACACACACACACACATACACACACACACACAAAATGTGCATGTATATATATAACTATATCAACCACAATTGAACTTTTAAAGACATACATAGACATAAAGAGGCCTTAATTAAGTTTAATCGACATTGATAGGGTTAGTTAAAGTTATGCACTCAATCCCCTCATGCTCTTAGAACTTGTAGCAAAGAATTTAATAGACTATTATGTTTTGAGACACCAGAGCTATGATAAGCTTATATTTTATAGTCTTAAATTGGATAAATTATGGTGACTTGTTTATGTTTATTGGTGAATTTTATATGGATCCTTATCACTGTCTTCGCTTTTGCAAATTGAAAGAGGTTTATCATATTTAGAGTGAAAGCGGGCGAAGACACCGCGTTTTCAAAGCAAAAGAGGATCATTTACATGGCTGATAAACACTATTTTTATATATTAGTTAACCCTTATATTCAACATTTTAGACATCTCTTATGCTTAATCGATTGATTTTGGCCACCATTTATAAGTTTGGGTTCAAATTGGGCTTAATTGTATTTTCCAGCATTGTAGCAATTTTACATTGGTTCTATATTTTGGGTATAACTTGAGTTATAGAAATCTAACAATTATGAACTTTACCTTGTAGGAAATCTGAGAGGAAGCTCTACAACTTTGATGAAGAGATCCATAGCTAAATCGGATGACTAATGGGTTATATTGGGCCTGGAATGAAGAACAGAGGTATTGTCATTAGAACCTAAATAGTTTACAAAGATTGAGTCGTATCTTGGGCTGTATGAGTCATAATGGGCTGAAACTGGTGGCATTGTAAATCTGGGACAAAACCCTTCAACTTTCATGACCACTTATTCAAATGGTGACGTTTTGATAGATTTCTTAACATCTGAAGTTAGACAGGGTCGTGTCTACCTTGGAAAACGTCTCTGGTATGGAGACACGACTGTGTCTAAGCTCAACACAGTCGTGTCCCTCCTAACAATGATTTTTATGCGTTTTCATGCTCACATAGTCGTGGTCAAGCTTAGACATGGCCGTATGAGGTTTCATATGTGTAAAAAATAGTAGTTTTTTTGTAACACCCCAAATTTTGATTAAATTACGATATTATCCACAAATATACTGTGTTATGTTTTCTGTGTGTTATAAAATTAATTTGACTATTTCATGACTGTATTTGATCATTGTGTGTGATTTACTCCGAGTCAAGAAAATAATTTTCGGGTTAGGGAAATCTTTATCTGATTATTCAAAGCTGGGGGATCTTACTAAACCCAATTCTGAATAATACATGTATCAATTTTTTAATTTTTAGAATTTATCTGTGCAATAAAAATATTTTATATTTTTATAATATTATTTTATTGGACAATACCTACTATCTTAAAAATTGTAGCTTCTGCTCCAAAGGACCATGGACCTGAAAAAGTCTGTGGGACCCACACTTAGTAAATCAGTCAACGTTTCTGGCTTGAATTATTTCTAAGCCTATAGAAATTAGTCAACATAAAAGGCTTGAAATTTTTCAAACCAATAAAAAGTAGTCAACAAAAATGGTTGGACTAGTTAGTAAGTAACTAGAAAAACCTAACTAAGTTTGCTTAAACTTAACTAAGTTAATTTAAAGTGTCTAAGTAGTAACTAAATGGAACAAACCTAGTTAGCTACTCATTAGAGTTCTAGTTAGTGAAGGTTCTAGTAAAGTCAAGAAGATGGCTAGTTGCCTTAAGTAACTAAATAGTTAGACAAGTAACTAAGAAACTAAGAAACCTAACTAAATGCACCTAAGTCTAACTAGATATCAAAGTGAACTAAAACTTAGTTTGCTCTCCCTTGGGCCATTCGGTTATGGACACTTCAAGAAGGTTCAAGATTGGAGACAAAGCTTTGGACATCAACCCTTGATCACATCTAAGGCCATTAGGAGTCCTTGGTTGGTCAACAAAGGTGGCCACCTCCTTTGAGGGAGCTCCACGGCCAAGTAATTAGGAGGGGTAGGAGAGCTTTTGTGCTAAGTCATTTCATCTTCATCTTCATCTTCATTTTTACTATCACCCAAAACCTCTCTTTTCTTTCTTCCAAGAACCAAGAACACCATAGCTTCTCCTTTTGAAGCTCACGACTAATACCTTCAACCTACACCTCCACTCTTCTAAATTTTCATCTAACACCACCTTTCAAATCTAAACACCATTCTAAGCATCTTTCATCTTGAGAGTTTCTTCAAAATCATCCATTTGAAGCTTGGAAACCAACCTTGAAGTTTATTTTCTACAAGGTAAAAATCCTTGCTTCTTATTTCTAACTTGATTTTTGAAGTTCTAAGCCATGATTAATCCATGGTTTATCTTTTTCAACCATAGTTTATAACTCTTTAAGATTGTTTAAGTTTGTTAGAGTTTCTTTGGGAGCTACACAAAAATCACTAGGAGGAGTCTAGAAGGAGTTTGTCTTCCCTTAAAGTAAGAGGGAGATTTAATCTTATCAACCTTGTGTGGTGGTGAGAAAATGGATGTATTTGTGGTGAAGAATCCATAAAGATTCATTCACTTGGTTGTTTAATGTTTTTGCTTATTTGTAATTGATTTTGTTTGCAAGCATATCTATAGCTTTAAAATTTATGGTATGTGTTTTATAGATGCATGATAATTATGGTAGGATGTGAATAACATGTGAGGATTTGCATGAGTGTTCCAAAGAACACAAGGAAGCTCACGACTTCACCAATAAAAAGAGAACCAAAATGTTCTCAATTTTTTTCTAAAGCATGAATTAATTAACTTAGTTGAATAAATAAATTTTACAATGACTTAGAGGATAGAAAATAATTTAAAGATGATTTACAAAGGATATATTGAATTTTGGCCAACATGCCATTTGATATACCTTTGATCCAAAAGTATTTTCTAAGTGTAGACTAAGGAATTAATTTAAAGAGAACTCAATTTCAATGGATTTTGAAGAATAAAATAAATGAACCTTTTATTAGGAACTTAAATAGAGAGATTAAGTATGAATGAGAAATAAATTGAACACTTGAAAAATACTAACGTAAAGCTCACCCTTTGGGTTTTGAAGCGCGTTAGCAAGTTTCAAGGTGTAAATATTGGTTATGACTAAGAGAGGTAATTTCTAAAGGAAAACGTAGAAAATACCACTTAATGGATTTTCTAGACGAAATGCTGTCAATAAAATTGAAAATAAATAAATAATGGAGAAATTTTTAAAATATAATTTAGAACGAAAAGAAAATATTGTACGTAGTTGAAAAATATTAGGAATATCCTACACGTATTTAAAATAATGATTTTTAAACTACGCAATTGAGAAAATAATTTAAAAACGTTACGCGATTAAGAAAATGATTTAAAAATACTATGCGATTTCAAAAACATTGAAAAATACTTGCGCGATTTGAAAACGTTTGAAAAAGGTGACGCAATTTTGAAAATGCGATAAAACATTTACGTGACTAAAAGAAACACTAAGTTTACTGTCGGGCCAAAATGGTGGACCCAGACATGTTGAGAAATAGTACTGTTAAGTGGAGACGTACTATATTTGGAAATATTTATATTGAGGTTATTTGTGTAATTTTGGTTCATGTACATGCATTAAGAAGTATGTCAATTTGGTTGAAATTGACGATTGACTGACGAGATGAATTACACCGTAGTGTGAGTGTAATAGGCGTAGTGCGGTTCATTGAGTGAACTTGGAGGCGTTAGTGTGCGAAGGATTCCACATGAGGACAGTTGGTAGCTCCTGTAGGCCGTGGTAACGGGCAACGCACTAGCGATCTCGACAAGCACTATTCTTAATCAAGATCTTGTGAAAACTGTTTGGTACAATGCCTGTTGTGCATGACATATTGACTGTGTACTACTTACACGATACTTTGATTGTGTATTGTTTACACGATGTTTGACTGTGTAAATACTTGGTTGAGGCAGTCTGAGGTATGGACAGGTCTTCTAGATCATTCTCTCTAATGTTTGTGTTTAGCTCCATGGAGTAGGACTGAGTCTGTGTGCATTTGCATATATGGTTTGCATCATAATGTGATTGTTTACAGTAATTTGAGATATTACGCATGATATGATAATATGGATTATTGTATCAACTGCGATATCTGTATGTATTGTCATTTTCTGTACTGCTATGCTGGTAGTGATGTAGATTATCTCACCTCTTTGTATATATTTTCTATATTATTAGTTATGTTCCATAAAGAGTATGAGGAAGAGGAGCAACCTTTAGATTGTCAGTATCCGGAGGAGCAATATCCGAGCGACCAATTTGAGGAAAGCGAGCCTCTAGATCATCCTTATCATTTGGATTTATTTAGTGGTTATGGCTTTGCCTGAGTTTTTGGGGTTCGTGAGACTTGAGTTTCATGGAGGCTCTGAGGCCTGGCATCTGCGAGAAGACAAATAGTCGGTGGTTTATGTGGGACGTCTGACTATGTCCCTCCGTAGGGAGTTTGATGGTGCTCCAATGTTTTCTACTACTTTTTATTTACATTTAGAGATGCCTTTAACTATTAGGCGTTATTGGGGTGGATGTTTTCATGCTCCCAGTGAGCTTAGTAGTGTATCGACAGCATAGACTCTTGTCCATAGAGCTACGAGACATCCGGGATTTCTGTCATCCGATGATCCATCTGAGGAGGATTAGAATTCCTAGATGTGCATTTGGGCTAGTTTATATTTCGAGTAATGTCAGACTTTTTACTACTTTATTAAATATTTGTAGTTTGTAAATTATTTGTATACTTAAGACAAAATCATATGTATATTATAGTGAGTATTTAATAGTTTGTTTTATTTTATGTTTCGTTTATTTTATTTAATGATATAATGAATAAAAAGAAAAAAATTTACAACTCATATTATTATATATGTACTAAACGTTTTATAACTTGGGTAATGTTTATTAGAATTATTCAAAAATGTGACGTCCCCAGCAGGTGTTACATTTTTACCCCAAATATTATAAATAAAAGAAAATCCATAAACCTTAGACACACTTTTGCAATGATAGACTTTGAGAGACAGATCAGAAGAGAGAATTGCCATGAATCCTTGGAGGATGGCTATGAAGAAAAGAAGACATTCTTGAAGGCTTGAATATCACAATCTTCATAAAAGGGGTTTTGGTTTCTCTTCTTTCTAGTTTTTCCCCTTTCTTCAGGTTTTTCTATCCATTGATTTGTATTGTAATATGGGTTTGTTATTGAGCATAAGTAACTAATCTCATAGCTAGGACTATAGGGATCTTGTTTTCCTAATTGATTGGTTTTGAATTCGAATTTGATTAAGGAAATTTCTTTTGAGATTATTATATTATTTGAATTCTTGTCAGAACTTAATCAACTTTGGCATGTTTTAATTCATTGTTTGACCAGTGACCATCCGCATCCAATGAGTGGACCTATATAATAAAACTAGGATTAGATTGGTATATGACCAAACATCAATTTATTCTATCAATGGGATTGACGATTATAATAGTTCATCTCTTGAAATGGCGCTTAATGCATTCTTAGTTAATTAACCTAAATGACCAAATAGGTGAAAAATTTAGGAATAGAATATTGTTTGTCCATGACCATTGGGATTCAATAGCAATTAAGAGAATATTGGTAAGAGAATTACCTTACATCATAAATGAATGAAAATTTGGTTAATTGGATTCAAGTGAACCTTGCACCCTAGTTTCCCTCTAAGTGATTTATCTCTATATTGTTTAATTGTCTAACATTCTTCTTGATTTGTTTTCTGATTTTATTTAAGTTTCTTTCACTTTTATAATTGTTTAGATAACCATGGGTTTAACGAATCTAGTAATTACATCTTATTCCTTGTGGGATCGACAATTGGGACTCAAGTCCTTTATTACTATATGATAGAGTGTACTTGCTCTTAGTGTATTTTATGTATACCAAGTTTTTAGTGCCATTGTCGGGGATACCTCATTGAATAATATGGTTGGATTCATTGATTTATTTGAGAATAATGGAGTAACTAATGTGTTAATTGAAAGGTCATTAAGGGTTGTTTTTGTCTTCAAGGGTTTATTTCTAAAAACAAAAAGAAAAAAATTGGAAAAGGAAGAAGAAAGAAAAGGATTGTTAGTGAAGAATAATGAGAATATTGGGTTGCAAATGAGAATCCGTTATACCCTTGTGCTTATGTTCTTTTTATCATCTTTTCAACCTAATTCTATTTTGTATCAATTTATCCATGAATATTCTCTACCTTTATTTATCTTTTTCCTACCTTTCGTTGTTCCCCTTGGCCCCATTACAACCAAAGGAAGCCCTTTTGATTCTAGTGTTGTATGTGAACTTGGAAGTGGAGATGAGATTGATATCCAAGCCTATGGTAATGCAATTTTCAAGAGAAATTGGAGTGATCTTTGTACCCTTAAACACTTAAGCGATGGAAAGATAAGTGGCTTCAATTGGTTGGTAAGGAGAAGAGATGCAAACTAGACCTAAGCCTCTAATTGTATTAAGTGCTAAATGATCTTGTTGGATTGGATTTGATTACTAAACTTGATTGAATTCTAAATTATGGAATTCCCCTTGATTCATGTTTCTGATGTTAAGTTTAATCTTGTTTTTTATGCCTATTATTCGCTTTGGGACAAGCAAAGATCAAGTGGGGGGGTTAATAAGCCTATATTTTATAGTCTTAAACCAGATAAATTATAGTGATTTGTGTAACACCCCTTGATTTAATAACCACGACACAATTGTCATTATGCCACAGTTACTAAATCTAGACATGCTATAACTCAACCACAAGTCTGAAAATTTAATCATTGTGCATATATAGAAAATATAAGCCTCGATATGAAATATATTTATATTTACTCGAATCCAAAACATAACGTCAACTTAGACGAAGATACAGTTCCACAATTCATGCATAAAAGTAACATACAACAATGTTAAACATAAGTTTACATAAAGTAACTACCATATAAAAGTTCGACCTCTCCCAAAGTCAAACACCTAGAAAGAAGGGTCCTGCACTTGATCCTCCTCCGGATCTCTAACAGATGAACCTCCTCCCTGAGACCCGTCATGATGGATAGAAGTCTGAATAGGCGATACAACCGAAACCTCTATGGGAAAGAGGTGGCGATCCTTCCACAACTCCCTAATGGGTATAGGGAACACCACATGCATAAAAGCATGAAGGGTGCTCGTGGCAGCCCCAAGGTAAGTACCACTCTGAATTAGGGTCACATCCCCTATATACACAAAAAGCTCCGCATCTCGATCGGTATGCCAGACATCAATGCCCCCGTGGAACTATATCCACATGCGACTGACGAAAGCTTGTCCAGATGCCATCCCAAAGAGACAAAAGTCGACCTTGAACTAAACTAAGTGAATCCAACTCACTCTCTTCACAGTCTTTATCCAAACATAAGCATAAGACAGAGTAATACAACAAATCGGTGAGACATCGTACTTTCATTACCAATTATGGCAGTAAAGAAACAGAACAGCGCAAGACACCTATATAGCATAGCAAGAATAATAATTAACATCAAGATTCATATAATAAACAAATTGGCAATTCCAGGAAATTATACATTAATAAACAACAGTTCCATCAATATATGAGTAAATAATTGTCAAATGATATGTTGACTCACAATGCACGTGCACATGGTATCAAAATCCAACATTTGGCACTACAAATCCTATTCCATGGAGCTAGACAAAAACATCAAAGAGAATAATTAAGGAGACATGCCAGTATCTCGTCAGCCATAAAATAAAGTGCTTTCCAGAAAAATTAATCATTTGCGCATCAAGACTTTATACAACGGCATTCTCACTAGATCGCGATATAGGATAGTGTCTCGGTCTGAATCATCGGTGCGTTTGCATTGGTTTGTCCCACAGCCCAGAGGAGCTACCAACTGTCCATGATGGAACACCCGCACCCCGACGCCCCCAAGGTCAACAAGTTACCTACACTTGTCTATTTGCACCCGCACTAAGGTGTGATTCAACTCCTAGGCCAGCAGCCTTTTAACAGTCATCGATTGAGCAATTGTTCAATGCATGTTGACTCAATGCATATTCATGTATATTCAACAACAATATACTTTTCATAAACACGCCACAATTTGGCCAAGTTAAACATTAACAAATTTTTAGTCCCATTCATGGACCCACAATAACATATTATCAAATTCTCAAATGTGACAATACACTTTTTAGGGTTTATTATGGAGTTTCACTTTACTTTAACATTTCTTATGGAATCTTTCCCTAGAGGAATTCTCTTGATTAGCCAAATTCTCTACTTAAATTAAATCATACTTACTTAGAAAATTATTCAAAGATTCTCCAAGTCTTGTAAACTCTCTTGTTTTTTTTTCTTAAGTCCAAAGAATCACCCTAGGTCACCCAATAAATTTCTTTCCATCCTATGAATCCATGATAAATTCTTAAATTACCAAATCACCTAAGCCTTAGCTTAATGCATAAATTTTAGTCAAAAATGGCCCTTGAGGCCATGACCTTCCAAAGACTAGAGTCCAACCAAATTATCCATCACATTGTTAGTCACTTAATACTTAATTACTTAAGTTTCAAGGTTACATAAAAATTAAATCTTGAACCCTTAAAAGCCCTAGAGGTCGTGAGCCTCCCAAGGGTGAGAACCTAAACTTTTTCATTGCATTAATTAATTTTCTTACCACTTAATCGCCTAAGTTCCAATTTCCACAAAATTAAATCTTGATCAACAAAAAACATGACCTCTTGGCCGTGAATCCATAGGGGCAAAGAACCCTAAAATCATTGGACCCAATATTCATCTTCTTATTTCGTCATTTTAATTCCTCAATCGATCCATTTTTAACCTATGCTCTTAAGTTCCAAATCACCATTAATTTAGTCATAAGTTTTCCATTTCATTCATTTGCTCTTTAACTCTTAATCACCTAAGTCCCAATCTTTACAACAACTACACCTTGAACACCAAAACATTTGGCCTCTTGGCCTTGAGTCCAAAGGGTAAAGAACCCTAAAATTTTCCCATATAATAATCCAATATTTTCCATAGTCATCAAGACACACAATGAAAATCAATAAATCATACAAGTTGAAATAGCATAAAAACATGAAGAACATCACAACCAAGAGAACAATCCCACATGGATTCCTCATCAACAACATAAAGAAAATGTTTTCTCACCACCAAGATAGGTTGAAGAGGATTATCTCCCTCGTACCTATTGAAGACAACACAAGAAAGCAAGCTCCTTTGTTCTTGATTTTCGTTTTTCACCTTCAAGAAAACCCTAAGAACAACAAACTTACAAGAATCACAGCCAAAGCTTGAAAAAGGCATCCATGACCACCCAAGTGACCATGGATCACAAAAATGAGATAGAAAAGTGAGAAAGCTATAAACTTTTACCTTAAAGTTTCCAACTTTAAAGCTTGATGGAAGAAAACAAAAATGGTGGATTTTGATGATGGTCACAAAAGAGAAAATGTTCTAGGTGATGAGAAATGGTAGGAAATGAGGTTGGTTTAATGAAAAAACTTGGATGGCCAACAATGATGGTTTTGGCCATGGAAGGGGGGAGAAAATGGAGAGGAAATGTTGAGTTTCTAAAGATGATCACCAAAGAGAAAAGCCTTAGGATGACAATAGGAAACAAGAAATGGAAGTATCTTTAGCAATTTAGTGGAGATGGTCTCCAATGGTGGTGCTTGCCGTGGAGGGAGAAGAGAGAACGAGGAGAAAAGTTTGAGAGAAAAAAAATAGAGAGAGAAAGTGATGAGAGATGAGTGAAATTTTGAAATGAGAAAATAATGTGAAAGGAAGAATGGAGAGAAGAATTTTGGCTCCCCAAAATTGTGTCAACCATGGAACAAGAGAGAGAGAGGTGGGAAAAGAGAGAAATGTCATGTTTGGGAAATTCTAGGAAGTTTCCTTAAGAAGCTTTTTGATTAAATTAATCATTCTTTTGAAATAAAGTTGATGGATGTGACATAAAGTAAATTTTCTTTAGATAAGGTGATAAGATTTCTACTACAAGCTATTACCCAATGGACAATTATTACAGTTAATAGAATCAGTATTTATCGTCCATTGGATAATGAGTCGTATAACGATTTTTATTTATCCGATAAAATTTTTGAAAAATGTGAAACCTCATAAACCATGTTCGGTGTCAGGTTGAGTAAGATCCCCCAATACCATTTTCACAGTTCAAGGTTCTTGGAGAAAATATCTCATTTCCTCGGCTCCGCTTAGCATACACATAAAACGAGGAATAATATTAAAATATTTCACGTTCTCAGAAAAATCCAAAAAAATTCACATAAATCACAAATATTATAAAATGAGTATTCATCATGAAACTATTAATTTTCAGGGTGTTACAATTTGCTTATGTTTATTAGTGAATTTTAGATAGATCTTTATCATTGTCTTCGCTTTTGCAGATTGAAAGGGATTTATCACATTTAGAGTGAGAGCGAGTGAAGACACCGCATTTTCAAAGTAAAAGAGGATCATTTACATGGCTAATAAACACCATTTTTAATTTATTAGTTAACCTTTAAACATCTCTTACGCTTAATCGATTAACACTATTTATAATTTTAGGTTCAAATTGGGCTTAGTTGTATTTTTCAGCATTGTGGTAATTTTACACTATTTCTGTATTTTGGGTATAACTTGAGTTATAGAAATCTAACAATTATGAACTTTTCCTAGTAGAAAAGCTGAGAGGAAGCTTTATAACTTTGATGAAGAGATCCAGTGTTGAATCAAATGACTAGCAGGTCATATTGGGCCTAAAAGTCAAAACAGAGGTATTGTCACTGGAACTTGAGTAGTTTGCAAATATTGGGCGTTGTAGGAGTCATAATGAGCTGAAACCTGTGACATTGGAAATCTGAGACAAAACCCTTCAACTTTCATGAAGATTACTTATCCAAACAGTGACATTTTGATAGGTTTTTGAACATCTAAAGTTAGACAAGGTCATGTCTAACTTGGAAAACGTCTCTAGTATGGAGACACAGTCATGTCTAAGCTTGATACGACCATGTCTCCCTCCTAATAGTGATTTTTACTTGTTTTCATGCTCACACAGTCTTGTCGAGTTTAGACACGACCGTGTAAGGTCTCTTGTGCGTAAAAATGATAGTTACTACCCTAATATTATAAACAGAAGCAAATCCCTAAACCTGGGACACACTTTTGTGATGACAAACTTTGAGAGAAAGATCAAAAGAGAGAATTGCCACAAATCCTTGGAGGACGGCTACGAAGAGAGGCGACATTCTTGAAGGCTTGAAGATCACAATCTCTGTAAAAGGGGTTTTGGCTTTTCTTCCCTCTAGTTTTTCCCCTTTCTTCAAGTTTTTCTATCCATGGATTTGTATTGTAATATGGGTTATTTTATTGAACATGAGTAACTAATCTCATAGCTAGGGCTATGAGGGATCTTGTTTTCCTAATTGATTGGTTTTAAATTCAAATTTGATTAAGTTAATTTCTTTTGGGTTTATTATATTATTTGAATTCTTGTTAGAACTTGATCAACTTTGGCATGTTTTAATTCATTGTTTGACCGATGACTATCCGCATCCAATGAGTAGACCTATATAATAAACTTAGGATTAGATTGGTGAATGACCAAACATCAATTTATCCTATCAATGGAATTGACGATTATGTTAGTTCATCTCTTGAATTGGGGCTTAATGCATTCCAAGGTAATTTAACTAAATAACTAAATAGGTGAATAATTTTGGAATAGAATATTGTTTATCTATGACCATTGGGATTCAATAGCAATTAAGAAAATTTTAGCAAGAGAATTACCTTACATCATAAATGAATGAAAATCTGGTTAATTGGATTCAAGTAAACCTTGCGCCCTAGTTCCCCTCTAAGTGATTTATCTCTATATTGTTAAATTGTCCAGCATTCTTCTTTATTTGTTTTCTGATTTTATTTAAGTTTCTTTCACTCTTACGATTGTGTTAATAAGCAAGGGTTTAACAAATCTAGTAATTATCTCTTATTCCTCGTGAGATCGACAATTGGGACTCAAGCCATTTATTACTATATGATGGAGTGCACCTGTTCTTAGTGTATTTTACGCGTACCAAGCTATATGATAAATAGTTTGGCTATCTATGACCTTTTAATTTTGGTTAAGTTAATTGTAAACATCAAGTTAAATGTGAGCATCCAAAGGGGGGTAATCATGAAAGCAAGAGAGAAGTGTTATGAAGATAGACATAGATTTTCCTTCATGCTTAAGTGCAATAGAGCCAAGGAATTAAACAATATTGGTGAGAGATGTTCTTTTTTGTGAAGGATGGTGAATCCATGTCAGGGTTCATTATTCATGGTTGTGTAATTATTTTTGAGTGTTTATGTGCTTTGATTGATTTAATTGTTCTTTATATGATTTGCATGATTTTATTGTTTTATGGTATGCTTATGATATGTATGATGTGAATATATTGTATATGCCATGATGGAAGTGAACAAGGAAAATAATTTTGGTTCCAAAGACCATGAGGGTTTCGGCCTCAACACCTCAAAAATAAATGTTTCAAAGTGAAGATTAAGTGAAGATTTTTATGAATGATAAAAATGGATGTTTCGAAAGGAAAGGAAAAAGAAAAGATGTGTTGGTTTCAAGGACCAAGTGCTCATGCTTTTGAAGGCTTGAATGAGGAAATTTTGTATGAAATTATGATTTAGATATGGAAAGTAATTGATTTAAAGAAAATAAGAAAAAGATTTTAGAAATGGAAACAAAGTGTTTTGTCACTTGAGAAATGAAAATTTCATTTTAGAAAAGAAAAGATGGGTTGAAAGTGTTTGAACCTCAATTTATTTCAAAGAAGACTGACTTTTAGAATTGGTTTAAGAATTATGATGAATACGTTGGGAACTTAAAATTTACTGACGTATAGCTCAATCATTGGGTTTTTTAGCACGTTAGGAAATTTTAAGTGAGAAACAACGATTTAAATTAAGGAAAAGTGATTTTATGGAGAAATGAGGTTTAAGGTTGAGAAATGTTATACGTAGTGGAAAAATGATGGAAAATGCTTTTCATAACTTAAAACATGATTTTTAAGCTACATGATTTCAAAAAACGTTAAAAAATCGCTACGCGATTGAAAAATGATGGAATATTTTTATGCGATTAAGAAAACGATGGAAAATCGCTACGCGATTGGAAAAATGCAACAAAAGTGTTGCGCTATTGAGAAAAAGCGATAGTATGATTACCCGATTGAATATACTATTGGATTACTGTTGGGCCAATGTATGGACCCTGTATGAGAAATGACGAGTTTTGCCTGTGATTGGCTTTGGTGCATTAAACATGCTTTGGGAAGGTCCAATGGACTGGATAAGGCCATTGGCCTAGGAGAGAATACACCTCTTGAGCGAGTGCGATATGCATAGTGTAGGTCACTTGTTGACCTTGGGGGCATCGGGGTGCGGGTTGTCCACAATGGGCAGTTGGTAGCTCTTTTGTACCATAGGTTAGACCGATGCAACACACTGATGATCCAAACTGAGACACTATCCATAATCAAGATCTGGTGAAGACTGTCATGTATATGCTAGATGTGCAAAAATTAATGAAAGTTGTGGCACGTGGTATGAGGCATTCGGTACCGACAGATCTTCTGGATTAATCTCTCTGACTTAAGTTTAGCTCTATGGAGTAGGAAAATGAGTCAATAATCATATGCATAATTTGGACATATTTGAATATTTTGGTGACATTTTATCTGTTAAGTGTCGATGAATGATGGAATGAAACGATGATGTTTACTGTTTATTATATCTGTATCATTGTATGATATATCTATATGATGTGCTATTTGTGTTATCTTTGTGCTGCCATATTAGTAATGGTGTAGGTGATCTCACCACTTTGTATATTATTTTGTATTGTATTTATATTTTGGTAAAGACACTGAGAGAGGTATCGAGCAAGAAAGTGAAGAGGAATAGATTCCTACTAGGAAGCTGAGTTTTGATAAGATGGCATCCAGATCGAGTTTCTTCGGGTATGTACGATTGCAATTTCATGGAGGAACTAGTGCTTGGAGGATTAGTCCCAATGAGGAGGGACTAATATATCAGGGACATTTGACGGTCAACATAAGCAGGATATTTCATGGAGATCCATTCTTTTTTGTCACTATTTATGTACATGTAGAATTTCCGTTGTCGATTAGGCAGTATTGGGGTGGTAGGTACCACGTCCCAATGGAGATCAGTATAGTGTCGTCTGCATGAACACCGGTCCATAGGACTTCGCGTCAAGTTGGATTCCTGCCTGCTGTGGAATCTAAGGAAGACCCGTCTGAGGGTTCTGCTATCTAGTTATACTTGGGCAAGTATGTTAGTTTAAATAATGTTCAAATACTTTTGAGAACTATGTCTGTAAATATTTAAGTATCTCAGTACTAAGACTTATGTATATGATGTAAATTATTTGTGAGGTTGTTTAGAATTTTATATTCTGCTAAGTTTATTTTGTTAATATTCTCAAAATTTTATAACTTATATTTACATTACAAATCATATTCTATAATATTTAGGTAATTTGGTAATTAAGTAACATAAATGTGATACCCCGTGGTGGGTGTTACAAAAGACACACAACACATAATATTTTTCCTATGATTACCAGTGGAGTAAGAGAAAGTAAGGTATTTATCCTTTCAACAAAGACCTCCAAAAAGGTGATTAAGTGTTGTGTTAGGCAGCACTTCGCATCTTCAAAAGTTTAATATTCTTTTTTCATTTGAGGTGTGAGTAAGCCTTTTCATTGTCTTTTTTATGAAAAGGAATATGTGAAGAATAGATAAAAGGATGAGAAAAGGTAATTAAGAAGTTAAACATTTGAGACTTATTATGAAAGAAACCTGACATCAGGTGTTTCTTTAAAACAACATTGATTGAATACAATGCAACCGATATCAGATTATTGACATTAATTATTATTTTTTTATTTTACAAAAATAATCCACTCTACTGACTCTAGTCTATTTCTCCCTTTACTTTTGTGAGTTACAACTTATTCTTATTAATTGATGTTAACAGAAATAATTAAGGAAAATGGTAATGATATGCCAATGTGGAGCTTCAATATCCATGCTTGTTTTGCCTAGAGGCATGTACTTATACTCATAACTTAGCACAGGCCAATTCTAGTTTGTCACCCTAAACTATCAATTAGATTTCTTGTGATTATAGCAGGCTTGCATTATTCTCATTTTCTAAGCAAGTAGCAGAGATTTTGGATTTTTCTGTATTCATGATGACTTAGTGTTGGTGTATGCCCTAGAGGCCAATACATTTTGTCTATATTTACATATATTGTATTATGCTATTTTTTAATATACGAAGCATTTTATTTATTGTGTTCTTTTTGATAAACATAATAAAGTCCTTAGAATAGTAAATTTGATGCCGTAGGAGATTAAGTAGATGACTTGATCATGAGATCCTAATGGATAAAACACTATTCTTAAATGTCCTTGGTCAAGTATTATTGTTAATTAGGACAATAATAATGCATTGAGACTAGCATATGTGTAGACTGATGGCTGATAATCACATATTTTATTCATTAAGAAACCCTTATGTTTAGTCATTTACACTCTCCATATTCTTAATTGATTGAGTTTAGTATGATTTTGTGAGTTTAAGCTCAAATTGGTCCTAATTGAATATTTTCAGCATTATTGAGACTTGACATTGTTTCTGTATTTTGGCCATAACTTGAGTTCCTGATATCTGATAATCATGAATTTTACCTTGTAGGAAATCTAGGAGGAAGCTCTACAACTTTGATGAAGAGCTCGAAGTCCGAAACAGATGTCTAAGGGACCTAAGTTTACATGGAAGGCAGAATACGGGTTCTGTCACTAGAATCCAAATAGTGTGCACTCATAAAATCATATCTCAAGCTGTAATAATGGAGATGGGCTGAAATTTGGATAGTTGATAGTTAAGATCCAAATAAACAACTTTCATGAAGAACACTTTTTGAAAAAATGAAGTCTAATGGGTCAGTTTGAGCTTGCAAGTCGAAACAGAGGTGCTGAAGTTGGGTTTGAGAAACCTGCGGTATTTGGGTCATATCTTGGGCTGTAGGAAGCCAAATTGGATGATCCAGATATGCATGTTATAGCCAAGACAAATATCTACAACTTTCATGAAGAGTACTTTTCATGGATCTGAAGTATAGTTAGTCGTTTTTGGCTTCCAAGTCAGATAAGAAATTTTCGTCCTCAACCACCCACTCATCCATCCACTCATCCACTCATCCACTAATCCACCCACTCACCCACTAATCCACTCAACCAACCCACTCAACCACTTCACTCAACCACCCCACTCATCCACCCATTCCCCTTTGTCATTTTGTTACCCTAGACTTCTATAAAAGGCACCATTGGTTATCATGAATAACAAGTTGTATTCTCCTTCATTTCTCTCATAGTTTCTTCTTGTTTCTTTATAGTTTCTCATAGCTTTTGTATATTTTGATGCTCCCCTTCATGGTAATGGAGGACTAAGCTACTTTCAGTCAATTTGGGACTCTTGAAGAGATTGTGGTTTGGATTCTTGAGACCTTGGTTATGTAATGTATTTGATTTATATTTGAATTCTTCTTCTCTTCTTCTTCTTCTGTTTTCTTAATCTTGAATATATGAATGGTGATTATATTCATGTTTGATCTGATTTGATCTCGATTTAAGATTAAGATTTGTGATGAAACCTAGAACTGATTGATCTAAATTAATCACATGACTGAAGATTGAGATTTGTGATGAAACTTAGAACTGATTGATCTAAACTAATCACGTAATTGAAGAGGTTAGGTTACTGATTGGTGCCTAGGTTAATTGAATTCGATGCTTAAATTGACATATATCTACATGAATGGTGCGATTACAGATTTGTGTTTATCACTTGTCAATTGAATTCTGGATGATTATCTAGTATGAATTAAGTTCGATCTTTGAGATCTCGGTTAGATCCAAGTTAACCATTCAAATGTGTTTCAAGTGTTTGTTGAAAGGTTTATGATTGAATCCACCCAATCTCGGATAGATTTCTAAATTGACTGCTCTTTAATTGTTATTTCTTCTTTTAATTTTGTTAAGTGCGATCTTAAACTGTCAAACCCCCCTTTGCTAATTTTCACTTGATTTGATTAAATTGCATCTACAATCCTCGTGGAGATGATCCGGTGTTGTCACTGTGCTACAAGCTTAGGTAATAACTTCGGTTATAATTTTGACTGAGTACGGTGTTCGTCAAAATTTTGGCGCCGTTGCCGGAGATTAGTAAGTGTAATCTTTTCATTTTAAGTGTTTTTACTAACTTTTGCTTTTTATTAACTTTTCTAGCATTTTTATCTATTGTCTAGTGTATTTTGCTTATTTATTTGTTTTTGTGTGATGCATGACTAGGTCTGAGCCTGATAACTTGGTTGACTTTGATCTTGAGATTGATAGAACCTTGCATAGGTTGATTAGAGCTCATAGGCTAAGTGCAAGAATTGCTTCTGAATTTGATCTTAATATTGGGAGTGAACTTGAGATCTTGAATAATTCTGAAACCATGGTGATAACATGCGAGAATAGAACTCTTAAGGAACTTCTTTGCTCGATATAACTAACCGGTCTTTGTGTATTCAATACCCAGATCTTGATCTTTGATTTTGAGTTAAAATCTGGATTGATACATTTGTTGCCCAAGTTTCACAGTTTTACAGGTGAGGATCCCCATAAGTATCTAAAGGAGTTCCATGTGGTTTGTTCAACCATGAAGCCACATGGGATCTCAGAAGAGCACATCAAGCTGAGGGCATTTCCTTTCTCACTTCCGTCTGACCAAGGATTGGTTATTTTATCTTTCACCAGGTTCAGTAACAAGTTGGACTGACATGAAGCGGTTGTTCTTAAAGAAATTTTTTCCTGCCTCTAGAGCTGCTGCCATTAGAAAAGATATATGTGGCATAAGACAAATGACAGGAGAGACCTTGCATGAATATTGGGAAAGATTCAAGAAGGCGTGCTCGAGCTGTCCCCACCACCAAATCACCGATCAACTCTTAATTCAATATTTCTATGAAGGCTTCTTTGCCAAATGACAGAAGCATGGTGGATGCTGCCTCTGGAGGAGCCTTAGTAGACAAGACCCCTGCAGCAGCGAGAGATTTGATAGCAAACATGGCAGCCAACACCCAACAATTTGGCACACGAATTATTACCTCAACTAGAAGAGTCAATAAGATTCAATCATCTCATGTAGACCAACAGAGAATGGAATACAAACTTGATGAATTGACTTCTTTGGTGAGGCAGTTAGCAGTGGGACAACAAGCACCAATGCAGATGGCTGCAACTGTGTATGACATTTGCTCTTGTTCATCTCATCCTACTGATGCATGCCCCACACTTCAGGATAGTGGTTCTATTTTTCCAGAGCAATCTGTTGCAGCAGCTGGTATTTTTCCTGGTAGACCCCAATATCAGCAATCACAACAGTAGCCTAGATATGATCCATTTTCTAATACCTATAACCCTGGCTGGAGGGACCATCCCAACCTGAGATATGGAAATTCTGGTTAACAACAACAACAGCCCTAACAACAGCAGCAACCGTAGTTTAGATACCAAGCTATAGGCCCTGGCAACAAGTACCAACCACCTGCATTTAGGCAAGCACAACCTGCACTGCCACCCATGCAGCAGCCCCTCCAGCCTACTGTCCAAGCCACTCCAGCTGAGCCACCTTTCGAAGACTTGATGAAACAGTTTCAACAGAATGTCAATGCCACCATCCAGAATTTACAAACTCAAATTGGGCAGATGGCAACCACTCTGAGTGAGCTGAAAAGTCAAGGGTCGAACCAATTGCCTTCACAAACAGTCAACAACCCAAGAGGCAATGTAAGTGCCATTAGCTTGAGAAGTTGCAGAGAAGTTGACGATCCTACTCCACCACAACCTGAACTACAGCAACCAGAAGGTGACCAGAAACTTAAGAAAGTGGATAGCTCAGTCCAAAAATCTGTGACACAGAAGAAATGTGCAGAGAATTCAAATCTAGCCATTCCACTACCTTTTCCAAACAGAGTCACACAGTCTAAGCATACTGCGCAAACAGAAATAGAAAGGTGGAAATCAATATTTCCCTCCTTGATGCAATCAAGCAGATTCCCAAGTATGCCAAATTCCTTAAAGAGTTGTGTACTCACAAGAGAAGACTTAAGGGTACTGAAAAAATAAGCATGGGCAGAAATGTTTCTGCAATGATTCTACCAAGCATGCCACAAAAATGCAAAGATCCTGGAACTTTCACAATTCCTTGCACGATAGGTAACTCCAAATTTGAACATTCAATGCTAGACTTGGGTGCTTCGATTAATGTCATGCCTATGTCAATATATCAGTCCTTGAACATTGACACTTTGCAACCTGTAACACCCTCCGTAGGGCGTCACATTTAAAAAAAAAAAAATCTTAAAACTAATTAAAATTATTTTATAAAAGCTTTGAGTTTCAAAATATGGATTTTAAAATTTCTTATCGCGGAAATACAAACTTACCGGAAATTTTAAGTAAAATGGAAATTAAATTTAACAGATTAACATACACATCACCAATCATTTCATATAAGTTAAAACGTAATATTTACAGACTCAGAGAAACAGTAGTAAACCCAAAGACGGGTACTACCAATAGCACGGTAACAACACTAACGAGAAAAATTCAACCTACATAGTCTGTTTCTTCACCAACTGCATCTTGTTGAAACTTGAAAAACCACTCAATGACGCCGCCACCATCTTCAGAATATTGTCTCCCCTAGGGTTAAGAATGTGCTCCGCCTACTATACTGAATTCGAAGAATACAAACCAAACAAAAACAACACAGGAAAGAGGTGAGATCCCCTTTCACCAATACCAGTACGGTAGTAAAGAATAATACGAATGACAAAGTCATTCCATACACACAGATAATCACAATTATAGTCAAGTTATCAATTTACAAATATTTCTAACATATATATAACCTAATAAAATAAACAGTAATAACATTATCAGGATAGATATAACAATTCATACCATATAAAATATCATAACAATACAATATAAAAGAAAGATCAAATGTCATAACAACATAAATATCACAAATGGAAGGTCACTGAGATAAAAATCACGGATAAAAAGCATAGATAGAAATCACAAATAAAATCACAAATAAAAATATCATAGATAAAAGATGACAGATAAAAGTAATAACAAATAAAAGATAATAGATAAAAATAACAAATAGAAGATAATAATGCACCACATATCAACATATACAATAAGATACAATCCTACTCCATGGAGCTAAAGAAAACACAAGTATCAGAGAGAGGAATGACTCGCAAAATCTAATAGTACCACGGCTGCCCCACCAACTATTGCGCTGTCACACGTTGCGTCTATAGCCCCACGACACAGGAATCCATCAATCCAGGCGTGGTGTAGTTCACGGTCTCACTTTGTGGCACTACAGGCAAATGTACTACTAGATTTCACAAATCTCGATTAAATATAGTGTGTGTTGAGTACCATAGTGTGCTATCGGTTTACCACGGCCCAGCGGAGCTACCAACTGTCCACATGTGGGATCCCGTACACTAAAGTCTCCAAGTTCATTAGAACAATGAACCACACTACGTTTATCGCATCGACAACACGATGTGATTTGTCTCGTCAACCAATCCACCAAATACATGGCACACATAACAGATAGATGGAAAGCCTGTACGGGTTCACATTTTCCCGACAGCAGATATAGTCTCAAAAGCCTGTACGGGTTCACATTTTCCCGACAGCATATAAATTTTCAAAAGCCTGTACGGGTTCACATTTTCCCGACAGCGAAAGATTTTCAAAAATAATCTGTACGGGTTCACATTTTCCCGACAGTATAAAGATAGTAACGGTCAATCGCGTAGAAATTTTATCGCGTTTTCATAATTCCGTCATTTTTACAAACGTTTAAAAATCGGGTAAAGATATTTTTCTGTTTTTAAAATCGCGTAGTATTTTTAATACGTTTTCTCAATCGCGTAGGATTTTTAAATCATTTTCTTATTCGAATGCCCTTAAAATTACTTGTTTAAAACCAAATGAAATAGTACTTAGTACATTTAAACTACGTAGAATAATTTTTCATACCGCATACTGTCTTTTGGATATTTTTGCTATCTTATTGGTTCATTTTTACTAAAAATTGACAGTATTTTGTTTAGAATATCATAATAATGGTTTCCTAAATTTACCATTTAAAAGTCCTTTTCATTTTTATTAATACCAAATAATTATACTTTTGAAAATTCCTAACGTGCTTCAAAACACACGATGAGCTATACGTTAGAAATTTTATAAAGCTACTGTATTTCTTCTTACAGTAAAAACTATTAGTATTAACCTCTTAAACTTAATTCTAACTACTTTATTTTTTTAAAAACTCATTGTAGAAAATTTACTTTAATTTGTATTGCTTCTTCTTGATTGAAAATAGCTTGGAATTAATTTTGGAAATCATGAATGTCTAATTTGGCATGTTGGCCGAATTTGATAAAAACCTTGCATTTGATTTCCAAATTATTTTTGACCTTTTAAATACATGTTTAATCTCTTGTATTGTCTACATTGATTTAATCCTTACCCTAGAAAATAGTTTTAGAAATCAAAGTGTTGAAGTTAGACATGTTGAATGAAAATGTAAGGTTATGCCATTTAATTTCCAAATTCATTTTTCTTAATCTAAACAAATGGATATCTTACCAATTCTCTTAGGTTATTTAGGTCACCTTTTAAGAAAATTAAGAGAACATTTTGGTTCCCCATTTAAATCATGGCCGTGAGCCTTGTTAATGTGTTCTTTGGAACACTCATGCAATCCTTGACATATTATTTGCATCCTATATATTATCATGCATTTCTAACACATGCCATATTATCAAAGCTTGTAGACATGCAAATTAAAGCTTGTAGACATGCAATTATTACAAATATCACATAAGAAGACTACTAACAAATACACAACAACCTACTAGTAAGCACCAAATTATCAAACACACAAATAACAAACACACAAATAATTAACACATCAAAACAAGCACACCACCGAATCCTTATGGATTCTACAAGCACAACCACATATATTCCTCACCACCAACACTTGGTTGATGAGGGTAATCTCCCTCTTACCTCTTGTAGAAACCTCCAAGCCATTGTATGTCTCCTTCAAGCAATTCCTCTCCACCAAGAGCTACTTGAAAAATCAAAGTAAACATACAATATTAATATCTAAGGCTTGAGTAAGGAAAACCATGAATCAAAATATGGTTTAAAAGGAAAGAATAAAATCAATAGTGAAGATTTCATAAACTTCACCTTAAAACCCTAAACCTTGAGCTTGGAGAACAAGGATGAAAATGGATGATTTAGGAAAAACTTCCAACATGAAAGTTCCTTAGAATGGTATGGAGATTCAAGATCTATGGTCATTTAGAATTTTAGAAGCTTGGAAGGTGATTTTTTTTTTGGTAGTTGGCCGAATTCAAGAGGAAGAGAAAAAGGAAAGAAATTTGGTTGCTTGATCTTGGTTCTTTGAAGAAAAAGATATAGAAGAGAACAAATGAAATAAATTGATGAAGATTGTCTCCATTTGGGAGCTTTGGCCGTGAACACAAAGAGAGAAAAGAAGGAAGAATATTTGAGAGTTTTGCTTGATAGCTTTGGAGAAAGATGAAGACTTGGAGAAATAAAAACAAATCTCCTTTGGATTTTCTAAGCTTTGGCCGTGAGGTACCTTAGAATATAGGAGGAATGAATACAAAGTGAGATAGTTAATTTTAGTATATTGCCTTTCACCAAATGTGAATAGCCTTGGAAGCCAAGTGAATTGCCGTAGAAGCTAACAAGGAGAGCCACCAAAATTGACTAATTTGAAAGGCTTGGAGAGCAAGAATGATTTGAAACATTTAATATTGTTTCCTTCACTTATGCATTGCCGTAGAAGCACATGCATAAAGCCACAAAACTTGACTTGGTCTCACTTGGTTAATTAGATGAAAGATAGTAAGAATTGATTGTAATATTTGCCTCACCAAAGGCTTACTTCACCGTAGAAAGCAACCAAGAAAAGCCACTAAATTTGACTTTGTTGTACTTGGGTAATTAAATGTAAGATAGGAAGAATTGAATGGAAATATTAGCTTCACACAAAATGGCTTTGCCGTAGAATGAGATCAAAGAGAAGAAACCAATGTTGACTAGTCTTTATTTGGTTAATTTGGCTTTCCAAATGAATTGTCTAAAGCTTTCTACGTAAACTCACTTTGGTGAATTAGGCTATTAGAGCAAATTTCTCACTTCCCCACCGTAGCTACATGTAATTCCAAGAAGTCCAACATTTGTTTAAAAGCTTGTTTTCTATTTGTTCTTAAAAATTCAAGCCATTAATTTTGACTAATTTCTATTGGTTAAATATTTACTAACTTGATTCTTATTGGTTGCTATTTTTGTTGACTAATTTCTATTGGTGCACATTATATTTTATAGTACACTTTAACCAATGAACAATATTTATTATTTATAAAGTCAGTATCTATTATCCAATGGATAATAAAATACACATAGATTTTTACTTTAGATTAACAGAGTAGTAATTATTATTGATCATTTTTTTTCTACTGATTACCCTTGATGAGTCATAAAGCGAGTCATCAAAGAGAAATTTCTAGAACATGTGACTCACTACGATGAGTCAGTATGATGAGTCATCGTGGAATTTTCTAGAACGGGTGAGTCAGCATAGCGAGTCAGCGTAGATATTTTCTAGAGCAGATGAGTCAACATAGATATTTTCCAAAACAGGTGAGTCAGCATGGCGAGTCAGCATGCTGAGTCACTGACTGCATCACAACTGCATCATTGGCTGCATCATAAATGGTGAGTCATAGCGCTGAGTCATCAGAGAAGCTTCTGGAACTGGCGAGTCACTGCGGTGAGTCATAGGCCGAGTCAGCACTTCTGGAACCTTCTAGAAGCTGCTGAGTCATGATGCTGAGGTGTCACGCCACGTGTCATCATCCTATTGGCCCGTTGCGATGAGTCATAGCCACCAATTTTGACCAGCTCCTCATTGGTCCACGTGTACAGCACTCGATGACTAAACGTGGGTCCCGCAAAATATTTTCGGGTCTGCCGTCACTTATTTATACTGACTAATAAAATAATATTATAATAAAATAAAATTATTTTATTTGACAGTTAAATCCTAAAAATTAAAAGATTAATTTTAGGCTCATTCAGAATTGGGTTTAGCAAGATCCCCCGCCTCTGAATAATTAAAAGCAGATTTTCCCGGTCCGGAAAAATATTATTTTCCTACCCCGGAGCAAATCACACAAAAAGTCCATATAAAATTACAGACAGTATTATCGGACATTAAATCAAGAAGAAAACAATTAAAAACAGCAAAAACAGCAAAAACAGTACGTTCGGGACGTAACGGTCATTTTTTTATTTTTTCCCACAACATAGGTAATCGTCCAAAACGTTCAAATAAAATATCCAGCAGTATTATATAGCTGTATATCTTTCAGAAAAATTAAAACAGTAGCTCAGAAAAATTTTTATTTCACTGTCTTGAAGAAAAATACGTAAAACGATTATATAAAATACTAGACAGTATTATACATCTGTTTTTGATACAGAAAAATTTAAAACAGTAACTTGATAAAATTTTTATTTTACTGTATCGAAACAAATTATGTAAAACTACCAAATAAAATAACAAACAGTATTATTTTTCTGTATTTCATACAGAAAAACAAGAAACAGCAAAATAGGGACACAACGGTCTTTTACCCAAAAGTTGGGATGTTACAACACTCCCCACCAAAAAGGAATTTCGCCCTCGAAATTCGTAGCAGTCTCTGAACAGTCCCTTCTTCTTGTCTTTTAATTTTCACGTTGCACCTCCGTTTACACCACTCCAGATTACCTCGATCAACGAAAACTCCTTGCATCGCGTAAAACATGGAGAATAGTATTTTAGTGGGATTCTTCATGATTTCGAGAATAGATCAGAATGTCGTTAATAAAGATAATGACAATTCTGTCTAAATAAGGACGAAAGATACTATCCCTACGCTTCCATTGCGTCACTCGATCAGTACCATTTGAAATTATCCCTGACTTTGTACCGCTTCACTCTTCTGCCTTTACTTTTAACTGGAAGTGCCTCACAATCCAAGTTCTCTTTTTCAACAATACTGTATTTGATACTTATGACATAATTTTGACTAAAAACATCCTTTCTTTACAATTGCAACACACAAAAGGACATTATAAAAAAATTTAGAAGAAAAGGTAGAGAAATTATCTGAATTGTTATCAGACTTGTCTAACAAAGAATTTGACATTGCCTGATTTTAAGAATAAGATTTCTGGGACACCAAAGTTTTACTGAAACAATCTATAGGATATGATTAAAGATAACCAATCCATGTATAAGATCACATCTCTCTCTTGAAAGAGGTAGACAATTTAGATTAAGAAAAGATTGTTTAAGCAATTGGATAATAACAATAGGTTTGGTAACAAAAGCATAAATAGATAAATCAAAAGGTAACAAAGGTATTGATAGCTCTAATCAACCCAAATAGTCAATTAGTCATAAAAGAATGAGTTAGACCAAAAGTACATTTTTCGCAATTGCGGTATATGAAAGATGTCATGAAGACATAGAAATAAAAGATAATAGAATCACCATATTACCGAACCTATCGAATAGAGAAATTGATATGGTACGATGAATTTAAAAGTAAGCTTTTTAACTTGAACAATTCAACTGATAAGTCTAACAGAGTATGGATGGTTGGAAAAATACCCAATCCATATTTTTAGATTGCTTCCGTTTTGAGAACGAAGCATACAAATTGAATCAACAGAAAAGATTCAATTATTTAATAGACTTAGGATGGTTTAAGCAACTCAAGTTCTCAACTACATGTTCTAATAACAGAAGTAGAAACAATCAGGCCAAAAGAATAATGAAGACACAAATAATTCTAATTGACTCACACAATATATGCCATAGAGAAATAGGCTACTCTCGGAATTATACAGTATAGTTAAAGAATCACCTTTTTGTGACACAATCTCCTTTGTTTAGGTCCGCAACCTAAGATGCTTTTGCTCCACTTGAAGAATCGATGTTCCACTCTACTTAAGATGTCGAAGCACGTACGTTACTAACAGATGACTTCGTTTTTAGCAAGATACACTGTTCAGCAAAACGTCCGGGCATCCTACACTTGAAAATAGATGATTTTCCTTTGATTGCACAACTCCTCGTTAGATGATCTTCCTCACACTTTCAACACGTTGGTGCAGATGTCACAGTCTAACCAAACTTGCTACCGCTAGCTTTTCCTCCGCAAGATTGTTGTTGTTGACTTCCCGATGATCACGAATACGTTTTTCCACTGGACTTGCTTGGCCTTACGACTTCGCCTCCTTCAGAACTAATACGGTCTAACGTTACGAAATTGCGTATTCTAAGATTTATTTCGACTTGGTCTGCTTCTAATCCTCGGCTATCGTTCCTCGCTGCTGAGTAATCCTCAAGTCATATTGTACTGTTTCTTCAATTATTCTTTACCTTGCTTTCATAGTTGCAGTCATATCACCGCTATCATGTCCTGCTTCCTCACGTGCACGTTTACCATGAATCATTGCCTTCCTTCAAAGATGGACGAATCATAGTACAATGGAAACCAGATGTAACCATTTCAAAGAAACATTGTCTCCTTTCGGAGTCCAAGCACAGAGAGTCACACAACAAAAACAAGACAAACCCAACCACAAACCCCAAAAAGACTCTAACCGTGCTCTGATACCAACTAATGTAACACCCTCCGTAGGGCGTCACATTTAAAAATAAATAAATAAATCTTAAAACTAATTAAAATTATTTTATAAAAGCTTTGAGTTTCAAAATATGGATTTTAAAATTTCTTATCGCGGAAATACAAACTTACCGAAAATTTTAAGTAAAATGGAAATTAAATTTAACAGATTAACATACACATCACCAATCATTTCATATAAGTTAAAATGTAATATTTACAGACTCAGAGAAACAGTAGTAAACCCAAAGACGGGTACTACCAATAGCACGGTAACAACACTAACGAGAAAAATTCAACCTACATAGTCTGTTTCTTCACCAACTGCATCTTGTTGAAACTTGAAAGACCACTCAATGACGCCGCCACCATCTTCAGAATATTGTCTCCCCTAGGGTTAAGAATGTGCTCCGCCTACTATACGAATTCGAAGAATACAAACCAAACAAAAACAACACAGGAAAGAGGTGAGATCCCCTTTCACCAGTACCAGTACGGTAGTAAAGAATAATACGAATGACAAAGTCATTCCATACACACAGATAATCACAATTATAGTCATGTTATCAATTTACAAATATTTCTAACATACATATAACCTAATAAAATAAACAGTAATAACATTATCAGGATAGATATAACAATTCATACCATATAAAATATCATAACAGTACAATATAAAAGAAAGATCAAATGTCATAACAACATAAATATCACAAATGGAAGGTCACGAGATAAAAATCACGGATAAAAAGCATAGATAGAAATCACAAATAAAATCACAAATAAAAATATCATAGATAAAAGATGATGAGATAAAAGTAATAACAAATAAAAGATAATAGATAAAAATAACAAATAGAAGATAATAATGCACCACATATCAACATATACAATAAGATACAATCCTACTCCATGGAGCTAAAGAAAACACAAGTATCAGAGAGAGGAATGACTCGCAAAATCTAATAGTACCACGGCTGCCCCACCAACTATTGCGCTGTCACACGTTGCGTCTATAGCCCCACGACACAGGAATCCATTAATCCAGGCGTGGTGTAGTTCACGGTCTCACGTTGTGGCACTACAGGCAAATGTACTACTAGATTTCACAAATCTCGATTAAATATAGTGTGTGTTGAGTACCATAGTGTGCTATCGGTTTACCACGGCCCAGCGGAGCTACCAACTGTCCACATGTGGGATCCCGTACACTAAAGTCTCCAAGTTCATTAGAACAATGAACCACACTACGTTTATCGCATCGACAACACGATGTGATTCGTCTCGTCAACCAATCCACCAAATACATGGCACACATAACAGATAGATGGAAAGCCTGTACGGGTTCACATTTTCCCGACAGCAGATATAGTCTCAAAAGCCTGTACGGGTTCACATTTTCCCGACAGCATATAAATTTTCAAAAGCCTGTACGGGTTCACATTTTCCCGACAGCGAAAGATTTTCAAAAATAATCTGTACGGGTTCACATTTTCCCGACAGTATAAAGATAGTAACGGTCAATCGCGTAGAAATTTTATCGCGTTTTCATAATTCCGTCGTTTTTACAAACGTTTAAAAATCGGGTAAAGATATTTTTCTGTTTTTAAAATCGCGTAGTATTTTTAATACGTTTTCTCAATCGCGTAGGATTTTTAAATCATTTTCTTATTCGAATGCCCTTAAAATTACTGTTTAAAACCAACAGAAATAGTACTTAGTACATTTAAACTACGTAGAATAATTTTTCATACCGCATACTGTCTTTAGGATATTTTTGCTATCTTATTGGTTCATTTTTACTAAAAATTGACAGTATTTTGTTTAGAATATCATAATAATGGTTTCCTAAATTTACCATTTAAAAGTCCTTTTCATTTTTATTAATACCAAATAATTATACTTTTGAAAATTCCTAACGTGCTTCAAAACACACGATGAGCTATACGTTAGAAATTTTATAAAGCTACTGTATTTCTTCTTACAGTAAAAACTATTAGTATTAACCTCTTAAACTTAATTCTAACTACTTTATTTTTTTTAAAACTCATTGTAGAAAATTTACTTTAACTTGTATTGCTTCTTCTTGATTGAAAATAGCTTGGAATTAATTTTGGAAATCATGAATGTCTAATTTGGCATGTTGGCCGAATTTGATAAAAACCTTGCATTTGATTTCCAAATTATTTTTGACCTTTTAAATACATGTTTAATCTCTTGTATTGTCTACATTGATTTAATCCTTACCCTAGAAAATAGTTTTAGAAATCAAAGTGTTGAAGTTAGACATGTTGAATGAAAATGTAAGGTTATGCCATTTAATTTCCAAATTCATTTTTCTTAATCTAAACAAATGGATATCTTACCAATTCTCTTAGGTTATTTAGGTCACCTTTTAAGAAAATTAAGAGAACATTTTGGTTCCCCATTTAAATCATGGCCTGAGCCTTGTTAATGTGTTCTTTGGAACACTCATGCAATCCTTGACATATTATTTGCATCCTATATATTATCATGCATTTCTAACACATGCCATATTATCAAAGCTTGTAGACATGCAAATTAAAGCTTGTAGACATGCAATTATTACAAATATCACATAAGAAGACTACTAACAAATACACAACAACCTACTAGTAAGCACCAAATTATCAAACACACAAATAACAAACACACAAATAATTAACACATCAAAACAAGCACACCACCGAATCCTTATGGATTCTACAAGCACAACCACATATATTCCTCACCACCAACACTTGGTTGATGAGGGTAATCTCCCTCTTACCTCTTGTAGAAACCTCCAAGCCATTGTATGTCTCCTTCAAGCAATTCCTCTCCACCAAGAGCTACTTGAAAAATCAAAGTAAACATACAATATTAATATCTAAGGCTTGAGTAAGGAAAACCATGAATCAAAATATGGTTTAAAAGGAAAGAATAAAATCAATAGTGAAGATTTCATAAACTTCACCTTAAAACCCTAAACCTTGAGCTTGGAGAACAAGGATGAAAATGGATGATTTAGGAAAAACTTCCAACATGAAAGTTCCTTAGAATGGTATGGAGATTCAAGATCTATGGTCATTTAGAATTTTAGAAGCTTGGAAGGTGATTTTTTTTTTGGTAGTTGGCCGAATTCAAGAGGAAGAGAAAAAGGAAAGAAATTTGGTTGCTTGATCTTGGTTCTTTGAAGAAAAAGATATAGAAGAGAACAAATGAAATAAATTGATGAAGATTGTCTCCATTTGGGAGCTTTGGCCGTGAACACAAAGAGAGAAAAGAAGGAAGAATATTTGAGAGTTTTGCTTGATAGCTTTGGAGAAAGATGAAGACTTGGAGAAATAAAAACAAATCTCCTTTGGATTTTCTAAGCTTTGGCCGTGAGGTACCTTAGAATATAGGAGGAATGAATACAAAGTGAGATAGTTAATTTTAGTATATTGCCTTTCACCAAATGTGAATAGCCTTGGAAGCCAAGTGAATTGCCGTAGAAGCTAACAAGGAGAGCCACCAAAATTGACTAATTTGAAAGGCTTGGAGAGCAAGAATGATTTGAAACATTTAATATTGTTTCCTTCACTTATGCATTGCCGTAGAAGCACATGCATAAAGCCACAAAACTTGACTTGGTCTCACTTGGTTAATTAGATGAAAGATAGTAAGAATTGATTGTAATATTTGCCTCACCAAAGGCTTACTTCACCGTAGAAAGCAACCAAGAAAAGCCACTAAATTTGACTTTGTTGTACTTGGGTAATTAAATGTAAGATAGGAAGAATTGAATGGAAATATTAGCTTCACACAAAATGGCTTTGCCGTAGAATGAGATCAAAGAGAAGAAACCAATGTTGACTAGTCTTTATTTGGTTAATTTGGCTTTCCAAATGAATTGTCTAAAGCTTTCTACGTAAACTCACTTTGGTGAATTAGGCTATTAGAGCAAATTTCTCACTTCCCCACCGTAGCTACATGTAATTCCAAGAAGTCCAACATTTGTTTAAAAGCTTGTTTTCTATTTGTTCTTAAAAATTCAAGCCATTAATTTTGACTAATTTCTATTGGTTAAATATTTACTAACTTGATTCTTATTGGTTGCTATTTTTGTTGACTAATTTCTATTGGTGCACATTATATTTTATAGTACACTTTAACCAATGAACAATATTTATTATTTATAAAAGTCAAGTATCTATTATCCAATGGATAATAAAATACACATAGATTTTTACTTTAGATTAACAGAGTAGTAATTATTATTGATCATTTTTTTTTTCTACTGATTACCCTTGATGAGTCATAAAGCGAGTCATCAAAGAGAAATTTCTAGAACATGTGACTCACTACGATGAGTCAGTATGATGAGTCATCGTGGAATTTTCTAGAACGGGTGAGTCAGCATAGCGAGTCAGCGTAGATATTTTCTAGAGCAGATGAGTCAACATAGATATTTTCCAAAACAGGTGAGTCAGCATGGCGAGTCAGCATCTTCGAGTCACTTGACTGCATCACAACTGCATCATTGGCTGCATCATAAATGGTGAGTCATAGCGCTGAGTCATCAGAGAAGCTTCTGGAACTGGCGAGTCACTGCGGTGAGTCACAGGCCGAGTCAGCACTTCTGGAACCTTCTAGAAGCTGCTGAGTCATGATGCTGAGGTGTCACGCCACGTGTCATCATCCTATTGGCCCGTTGCGATGAGTCATAGCCACCAATTTTGACCAGCTCCTCATTGGTCCACGTGTACAGCACTCGATGACTAAACGTGGGTCCCGCAAAATATTTTGGTCCGTCAGTCACTTATTTATCTTGACTAATAAAATAATATTATAATAATATAAAATTATTTTATTTTGATTAAATCCTAAAAATTAAAAGATTAATTTTAGGCTCATTCGAGTTAATTGGGTTTAGCAAGATCCCCCGCCTCCGAATAATTAAAAGCAGATTTTCCGGTCAGGAAAAATATTATTTTCCTACCCCGGAGCAAATCACACAAAAAGTCCATATAAAATTACAGACGGTATTATCGGACATTAAATCAAGAAGAAAACAATTAAAAACAAGAAAAAAAAGAAAAAACAAGACGTTCGGGACGTAACGGTCATTTTTTTATTTTTTCCCACAACGTAGGTAATCGTCCAAAACGTTCAAATAAAATATCCGAAGTATTATATAGCTGTATATCTTTCGAGAAAAATTAAAACAAGAGCTTCGAGAAAAATTTTTATTTCACTTGTCTTGAAGAAAAATACGTAAAACGATTATATAAAATACTAGACAGTATTATACATCTGTTTTTGATACAGAAAAATTTAAAACAGTAACTTGATAAAATTTTTATTTTACTGTATCGAAACAAATTATGTAAAACTACCAAATAAAATAACAAACAGTATTATTTTTCTGTATTTCATACAGAAAAACAAGAAACAGCAAAATAGGGACACAACGGTCTTTTACCCAAAAGTTGGGATGTTACAACACTCCCCACCAAAAAGGAATTTCGCCCTCGAAATTCGCAGCAGTCTCTGAACAGTCCCTTCTTCTTGTCTTTTAATTTTCACGTTGCACCTCCGTTTACACCACTCCAAATTACCTCGATCAACGAAAACTCCTTGCATCGCGTAAAACATGGAGAATAGTATTTTAGTGGGATTCTTCATGATTTTGAGAATAGATCAGAATGTCGTTAATAAAGATAATGACAATTCTGTCTAAATAAGGACGAAAGATATTATCCACTACGCTTCCGCTGCGTCACTCTGATCAGTACCATTTGAAATTATCCCTGACTTTGTACCGCTTCACTCTTCTTCGCCTTTACTTTTAACGGAAGTGCCTCACAATCCAAGTTCTCTTTTTCAACAATACTGTATTTGATACTTATGACATAATTTTGACTAAAAACATCCTTTCTTTACAATTGCAACACACAAAAGGACATTATAAAAAAATTTAGAAGAAAAGGTAGAGAAATTATCTGAATTGTTATCAGACTTGTCTAACAAAGAATTTGACATTGCCTGATTTTAAGAATAAGATTTCTGGGACACCAAAGTTTTACTGAAACAATCTATAGGATATGATTAAAGATAACCAATCCATGTATAAGATCACATCTCTCTCTTGAAAGAGGTAGACAATTTAGATTAACAGAAAAGATTGTTTAAGCAATTGGATAATAACAATAGGTTTGGTAACAAAAGCAGAAATAGATAAATCAAAAGGTAACAAAGGTATTGATAGCTCTAATCAACCCAAATAGTCAATTAGTCATAAAAGAATGAGTTAGACCAAAAGTACATTTTTCGCAATTGCGGTATATGAAAGATGTCATGAAGACATAGAAATAAAAGATAATAGAATCAGCCATATTACCGAACCTATCGAATAGAGAAATTGATATGGTACGATGAATTTAAAAGTAAGCTTTTTAACTTGAACAATTCAACTGATAAGTCTAACAGAGTATGGATGGTTGGAAAAATACCCAATCCATATTTTTAGATTGCTTCCGTTTTGAGAACGAAGCATACAAATTGAATCAACAGAAAAGATTCAATTATTTAATAGACTTAGGATGGTTTAAGCAACTCAAGTTCTCAACTACATGTTCTAATAACAGAAGTAGAAACAATCAGGCCAAAAGAATAATGAAGACACAAATAATTCTAATTGACTCACACAATATATGCCATAGAGAAATAGGCTACTCTCGGAATTATACAGTATAGTTAAAGAATCACCTTTTTGTGACACAATCTCCTTTGTTTAGGTCCGCAACCTAAGATGCTTTTGCTCCACTTGAAGAATCGATGTTCCACTCTACTTAAGATGTCGAAGCACGTACGTTACTAACAGATGACTTCGTTTTTAGCAAGATACACTGTTCAGCAAAACGTCCGGGCATCCTACACTTGAAAATAGATGATTTTCCTTTGATTGCACAACTCCTCGTTAGATGATCTTCCTCACACTTTCAACACGTTGGTGCAGATGTCACAGTCTAACCAAACTTGCTACCGCTAGCTTTTCCTCCGCAAGATTGTTGTTGTTGACTTCCCGATGATCACGAATACGTTTTTCCACTGGACTTGCTTGGCCTTACGACTTCGCCTCCTTCGTAACTAATACGGTCTAACGTTACGAAATTGCGTATTCTAAGATTTATTTCGACTTGTGCGCTTCTAATCATCGGCTATCGTTCCTCGCCTTGAGTAATCCTCAAGTCATATTGTATTGTTTCTTCAATTATTCTTTACCTTGCTTTCATAGTTGCAGTCATATCACCGCTATCATGTCCCGCTTCCTCACGTGCACGTTTACCATGAATCATTGCCTTCCTTCAAAGACGGACGAATCATAGTACAATGGAAACCGAATGTAACCATTTCAAAGAAACATTGTCTCCTTTCGGAGTCCAAGCACGAGAGTCACACAACAAAAACAAGACAAACCCAACCACAAACCCCAAAAAGACTCTAACCGTGCTCGATACCAACTAATGTAACACCCTCCGTAGGCGTCACATTTAAAAATAAATAAATAAATCTTAAAACTAATTAAAATTATTTTATAAAAGCTTTGAGTTTCAAAATATGGATTTTAAAATTTCTTATCGCGCGAAATACAAACTTACCGAAAATTTTAAGTAAAATGGAAATTAAATTTAAATGATTAACATACACATCACCAATCATTTCATATAAGTTAAAATGTAATATTTACAGACTCAGAGAAAACAAGATAGTAAACCCAAAGACGGGTACTACCAATAGCACGATAACAACACTAACGAGAAAAATTCAACCTACATAGTCTGTTTCTTCACCAACCGCATCTTGTTGAAACTTGAAAGACCACTCAATGACGCCGCCACCATCTTGAGAATATTGTCTCCCCTAGGGTTAAGAATGTGCTCCGCCTACTATACGAATTCGAAGAATACAAACCAAACAAAAACAACACGGGAAAGAGGTGAGATCCCCTTTCACCAAGCATCCAGACGGTAGTAAAGAATAATACGAATGACAAAGTCATTCCATACACACTGAATAATCACAATTATAGTCATGTTATCAATTTACAAATATTTCTAACATACATATAACCTAATAAAATAAACAAGTAATAACATTATCGGGATAGATATAACAATTCATACCATATAAAATATCATAACAAGACAATATAAAAGAAAGATCAAATGTCATAACAACATAAATATCACAAATGGAAGGTCACAGATAAAAATCACGGATAAAAAGCATAGATAGAAATCACAAATAAAATCACAAATAAAAATATCATAGATAAAAGATGACAGATAAAAGTAATAACAAATAAAAGATAATAGATAAAAATAACAAATAGAAGATAATAATGCACCACATATCAACATATACAATAAGATACAATCCTACTCCATGGAGCTAAAGAAAACACAAGTATCGAGAGAGGAATGACTCGCAAAATCTAATAGTACCACGGCTGCCCCACCAACTATTCTTGTTGTCACACGTTGCGTCTATAGCCCCACGACACAGGAATCCATTAATCCAGGCGTGGTGTAGTTCACGGTCTCACGTTGTGGCACTACAGGCAAATGTACTACTAGATTTCACAAATCTCGATTAAATATAGTGTGTGTTGAGTACCATAGTGTGCTATCGGTTTACCACGGCCCAGCGGAGCTACCAACTGTCCACATGTGGGATCCCGTACACTAAAGTCTCCAAGTTCATTAGAACAATGAACCACACTACGTTTATCGCATCGACAACACGATGTGATTCGTCTCGTCAACCAATCCACCAAATACATGGCACACATAATGAGATAGATGGAATACGGGTTCACATTTTCCCGGATATAGTCTCAAAAGCCTGTACGGGTTCACATTTTCCCGACAACATATAAATTTTCAAAAGCCTGTACGGGTTCACATTTTCCCGACAGCGAAAGATTTTCAAAAATAATCTGTACGGGTTCACATTTTCCCGACAGTATAAAGATAGTAACGGTCAATCGCGTAGAAATTTTATCGCGTTTTCATAATTCCATCGTTTTTACAAACGTTTAAAAATCGGGTAAAGATATTTTTCTGTTTTTAAAATCGCGTAGTATTTTTAATACGTTTTCTCAATCGCGTAGGATTTTTAAATCATTTTCTTATTCGAATGCCCTTAAAATTACTGTTTAAAACCAACAGAAATAGTACTTAGTACATTTAAACTACGTAGAATAATTTTTCATACCGCATCTTGTCTTTAGGATATTTTTGCTATCTTATTGGTTCATTTTTACTAAAAATTGACAAGTATTTTGTTTAGAATATCATAATAATGGTTTCCTAAATTTACCATTTAAAAGTCCTTTTCATTTTTATTAATACCAAATAATTATACTTTTGAAAATCCTTCCTAACGTGCTTCAAAACACACGATGAGCTATACGTTAGAAATTTTATAAAGCTCTTGTATTTCTTCTTACAAGTAAAAACTATTAGTATTAACCTCTTAAACTTAATTCTAACTACTTTATTTTTTTAAAACTCATTGTAGAAAATTTACTTTAACTTGTATTGCTTCTTCTTGATTGAAAATAGCTTGGAATTAATTTTGGAAATCATGAATGTCTAATTTGGCATGTTGGCCGAATTTGATAAAAACCTTGCATTTGATTTCCAAATTATTTTTGACCTTTTAAATACATGTTTAATCTCTTGTATTGTCTACATTGATTTAATCCTTACCCTAGAAAATAGTTTTAGAAATCAAAGTGTTGAAGTTAGACATGTTGAATGAAAATGTAAGGTTATGCCATTTAATTTCCAAATTCATTTTTCTTAATCTAAACAAATGGATATCTTACCAATTCTCTTAGGTTATTTAGGTCACCTTTTAAGAAAATTAAGAGAAACATTTTGGTTCCCCATTTAAATCATGGCCGTGAGCCTTGTTAATGTGTTCTTTGGAACACTCATGCAATCCTTGACATATTATTTGCATCCTATATATTATCATGCATTTCTAACACATGCCATATTATCAAAGCTTGTAGACATGCAAATTAAAGCTTGTAGACATGCAATTATTACAAATATCACATAAGAAGACTACTAACAAATACACAACAACCTACTAGTAAGCACCAAATTATCAAACACACAAATAACAAACACACAAATAATTAACACATCAAAACAAGCACACCACCGAATCCTTATGGATTCTACAAGCACAACCACATATATTCCTCACCACCAACACTTGGTTGATGAGGGTAATCTCCCTCTTACCTCTTGTAGAAACCTCCAAGCCATTGTATGTCTCCTTCAAGCAATTCCTCTCCACCAAGAGCTACTTGAAAAATCAAAGTAAACATACAATATTAATATCTAAGGCTTGAGTAAGGAAAACCATGAATCAAAATATGGTTTAAAAGGAAAGAATAAAATCAATAGTGAAGATTTCATAAACTTCACCTTAAAACCCTAAACCTTGAGCTTGGAGAACAAGGATGAAAATGGATGATTTAGGAAAAACTTCCAACATGAAAGTTCCTTAGAATGGTATGGAGATTCAAGATCTATGGTCATTTAGAATTTTAGAAGCTTGGAAGGTGATTTTTTTTTTTGGTAGTTGGCCGAATTCAAGAGGAAGAGAAAAAGGAAAGAAATTTGGTTGCTTGATCTTGGTTCTTTGAAGAAAAAGATATAGAAGAGAACAAATGAAATAAATTGATGAAGATTGTCTCCATTTGGGAGCTTTGGCCGTGAACACAAAGAGAGAAAAGAAGGAAGAATATTTGAGAGTTTTGCTTGATAGCTTTGGAGAAAGATGAAGACTTGGAGAAATAAAAACAAATCTCCTTTGGATTTTCTAAGCTTTGGCCGTGAGGTACCTTAGAATATAGGAAATGAATACAAAGTGAGATAGTTAATTTTAGTATATTGCCTTTCACCAAATGTGAATAGCCTTGGAAGCCAAGTGAATTGCCGTAGAAGCTAACAAGGAGAGCCACCAAAATTGACTAATTTGAAAGGCTTGGAGAGCAAGAATGATTTGAAACATTTAATATTGTTTCCTTCACTTATGCATTGCCGTAGAAGCACATGCATAAAGCCACAAAACTTGACTTGGTCTCACTTGGTTAATTAGATGAAAGATAGTAAGAATTGATTGTAATATTTGCCTCACCAAAGGCTTACTTCACCGTAGAAAGCAACCAAGAAAAGCCACTAAATTTGACTTTGTTGTACTTGGGTAATTAAATGTAAGATAGGAAGAATTGAATGGAAATATTAGCTTCACACAAAATGGCTTTGCCGTAGAATGAGATCAAAGAGAAGAAACCAATGTTGACTAGTCTTTATTTGGTTAATTTGGCTTTCCAAATGAATTGTCTAAAGCTTTCGTAAACTCACTTTGGTGAATTAGGCTATTAGAGCAAATTTCTCACTTCCCCACCGTAGCTACATGTAATTCCAAGAAGTCCAACATTTGTTTAAAAGCTTGTTTTCTATTTGTTCTTAAAAATTCAAGCCATTAATTTTGACTAATTTCTATTGGTTAAATATTTACTAACTTGATTCTTATTGGTTGCTATTTTTGTTGACTAATTTCTATTGGTGCACATTATATTTTATAGTACACTTTAACCAATGAACAATATTTATTATTTATAAAGTCAGTATCTATTATCCAATGGATAATAAAATACACATAGATTTTTACTTTAGATTAATAGAGTAGTAATTATTATTGATCATTTTTTTTCATCGATTACCCTTGATGAGTCATAAAGCGAGTCATCAAAGAGAAATTTCTAGAACATGTGACTCACTACGATGAGTCAGTATGATGAGTCATCATGGAATTTTCTAGAACGGGTGAGTCAAAGAAAGCGAGTCGCGTAGATATTTTCTAGAGCGAGATGAGTCAACATAGATGTTTTCCAAAACAGGTGAGTCAAGCATGGCGAGTCGATGTCAGTCACCGATCGCATCACATCATTTTTTGCATCTGGCTGCATCATTGGCTGCATCATAAATGGTGAGTCACAGCGCTGAGTCATCAGAGAAGCTTCTGGAACTGGCGAGTCACTGCGGTGAGTCACAGGCCGAGTCAGCACTTCTGGAACCTTCTAGAAGCTGCCGAGTCATGATCTTGAGGTGTCACGCCACGTGTCATCGTCCTATTGGCCCGTTGCGATGAGTCATAGCCACCAATTTTGACCCGACTCCTCATTGGTCCACGTGTGTACAAAGACTCGATGACTAAACGTGGGTCCCGTAAAATATTTCTAGGTCTGTAGTCACTTATTTATCTTGACTAATAAAATAATATTATAATAATATAAAATTATTTTATTTTGATTAGCTTAAATCCTAAAAATTAAAAGATTAATTTTAGGCTCATTCATTATTGCGATGAATTTAAAAGCAAGGCTTTTAACTCTGAATGGGTTTAGTAAGATCCCACCTGTGAATAATTAAAAACAAATTTTCCCGTCAGGAAAAATATTATTTTCCTACCCCGGAGCAAATCACACAAAAAGTCCATATAAAATTATACGATGAGACAAGTATTATCGGACATTAAATCAAGAAGAAAACAATTAAAAAACAAGCAAAATCAAAGAAAAAACGAAGACGTTCGGGACGTAACGGTCATTTTTCTATTTTTTCCCGTAACGTAGGTAATCGTCCAAAAAACGTTCAAATAAAATATCCAAAGCAATATTATATAGTCTGTATATCTTTCTAGAAAAATTAAAACAAGAGCTTCGAGAAAAATTTTTATTTCACTTTGTCTTGAAGAAAAATACGTAAAACGATTATATAAAATACTAGACAGTATTATACATCTGTTTTTGATATAGAAAAATTTAAAACAGTAACTTGATAAAATTTTTATTTTACTGTATCGAAACAAATTATGTAAAACTACCAAATAAAATAACAAACAGTATTATTTTTCTGTATTTCATACAGAAAAACAAGAAACAGCAAAATAGGGACACAACGGTCTTTTACCCAAAAGTTGGGATGTTACACAACCTACTGGTATAGTGATTCAGTTGGCAAATAGGACCACTGCTCATCCTGCAGGAGTGCTAGAAGATGTGTTAGTTCGGGTGAATGAGTTAATTTTTCCAGCGGACTTCTATATTCTGAACATGGAAGATGAGTCTTCAACAAACCATGCTCCATTGAGAGTCAGAAGTATGTTGAATTTAATGTTGTTGAGTTAGTTGTTTCAAACAGCTTGCTACCCTCCATTGTACAGCCTCCATCCTTAGAATTAAAGATTTTGCCGGACCATCTTAAATATGCATATTTGGAAGATGGTGAGAAGCTGCCTGTGATTGTTGCTAAAAATTTGCAACCTGATCAAGAAGAAAAATTACTGCAGGTTTTGAGGTAGAATAAACAAGCCATCGGATGGACACTTGCAGATCTTCCTGGTATCAGTCCCTCCACATGCATGCATAGGATTTTGTTGGAGGAAGATACTAAACCAATACGCAGCCCCAAAGGAGACCGAACCCCCGACTCTGGATGTGGTAAAAAGGAAGTTACCAAGCTACTACAAGTGGCATTATTTATCCCATATCGATAGTAAATGGGTGAGCCCGTGCAAGTTGTTCCAAAGAAATCTGGGGTCACAGTAGTTGAAAATCAGAACAATGAGCTACTACCCACAAGAATTCAAAACAGCTAGCGGGTTTGCATTGATTACAGACGACTTAACCAAGCCACTAGGAAAGATCATTTCCCATTACCTTTCATTGATCAGATGTTAGAAAGACTAGCTGGCAAGTCGCATTACTGTTTCTTGGATGGATATTCGGGTTATTTTCAGATCCATATAGCCTCAGAAGACCAAGATAAAACTACTTTCACTTGCCCATTTGGCACATTTGCATACGAAGGATGCCGTTTGGTGCAGTGTAACGCTCCAGGCACCTTTCAAAGGTGTATGGTAAGTATATTTTCTGACCTTTTAGAAAATTGCATGGATGTATTCATGGATGACTTTACTGTCTATGGCTCTTCCTTTGATGCATGTTTGGATAGTTTGACTCAGGTTTTGCATGAATGCATTAAGGCTAACCTTGTTCTGAATTTTGAGAAATGTCATTTCATGGTAGAGCAAGGCATAGTTTTAGGGCATATAATATCTAGCAAGGGTATTGAGGTAGATCCTGCAAAAATAGATGTTATTTCATGCCTATCTTACCCCACATGCGTGCGGGAGGTTCGTTCTTTCCTTGGTCATGCAGGTTTCTATAGGCGATTCATAAAAGATTTTAGCAAAATTGCTCTTCCACTATCCAACTTGCTACAAAAAGAAGTGGAGTTCCATTTTGACCAGAAATGCAAGGATGCCTTCAATCACTTGAAGCAAGCATTGACCAGTACACCTATCATCCAGCCACTAGATTGGACACTCCCATTTGAGCTCATGTGTGATGCCTCTAATTATGCTTTGGGAGCTGTTCTTGCACAAAGGGTCGGCAAAATATCTCATGTCATCTCCTATGCTTCAAGAACTTTAGATCCTGCACAAGTCAACTACACCACCACTGAAAAGGAACTTTTAGCAATTGTTTTTGCTTTAGACAAATTTCGATCATATTTGCTTGGTTCTAGAGTGGTTGTGTTTTCAGATCATACAGCTTTGAAGTTTCTCCTGAAGAAGCTTGATGCAAAGCCTAGGTTGATTAGGTGGATTTTGCTTCTCCAAGAGTTCGATATTGAAATCCGTGATAAAAGTGGAGCGGAGAATTTAGTGGCTGATCACCTAAGCCGAATTGAAAGGGAGGCAAATACTTTTCCTATCCATGATGTCTTCCCTGATGAGCACCTTTTCAAGCTGCAAGGTAACACTCCTTGGTTTGCTGATTTGATAAATTTCTTAGTTGCTGGTGTTTTCCCTACACATTTTATTAGGGCTCAGATTGATAAATTGAAGAGTGAGTCAAAATATTATGTGTGGGACGACCCTTATTTGTGGAAATTTTGTAGTGACCAAGTCATTAGGAGATGCGTGCCTGATAATGAATTTCATTCTATTCTTAACTTTTGTCATACACTTGCATGTGGCGGTCATTTTGGTCCCCAAAGGACTGCTAGGAAAGTTTTGGAATCTGGATTATATTGGCCCACTCTATTTCATGATGCATATGTGTTTTGTAAATCTTGTGATCAATGCCAAAGAACAGGAAACACTTCTCGAAGGAATGAGATGCCCCAGAAATCCTTATTGTTCTGTGAGATTTTTGATGTATGGGGTATTGATTTTATGGGACCCTTTCCTGTTTCTTTTGGTTTTGTTTACATTTTGCTAGCTGTTGATTATGTATCCAAGTGGGTGGAGGCGAAAGCTACTCGAACTGATGATTCCAAAGTTGTTGTGGATTTTGTTAGATCACAGATTTTCTGCAAGTTTGGAGTTCCGAAGGCCATCATCAGTGATCAGGGTTCACACTTTTGTAATCGAAGCATGGAAGCTTTGATGAAAAAGTATGGGGTCTTGCATAGAGTTTCTACACCTTACCATCCCCAAACTAATGGGCAAGTTGAGATTTCCAACAGGAAGATCAAGCAGATACTCCAGAAGACAGTTCAACCTAACAGAAATGACTGAAGCAAGAGGCTTGAGGATGCTTTATGGGCTTACCGGACTGCTTATAAGACACCAATCAGGATGTCTCCGTATCGGATTGTTTTTGGAAAAGCCTGCCACCTGCCGGTGGAAATTGAGCATCATGCATTCTGGGCGGTGAAAAGGTGCAACTTGGACCTAGATCAAGCAGGTATGGAGAGGAAGCTGCAACTGCAGTAATTGGGGGAGATCCGCTTGGAGGCTTATGAAAGTTCCAAACTTTATAAGGAGAAGACCAAAGCCTTCCATGATAAGTTGATTTTGAGGAAAACATTTGAGATTGGTCAAAAAGTTCTCCTCTATAACTCCCGCCTCCGACTCATGCCTGGCAAATTAAGGTCTAGATGGGATGGACCATTTATTGTTACTAAGGTTTTTCCTTCTGGTGCTGTTCACATTAAAAGTGAGGTCACTGCCAAAGCTTTCCTCGTAAATGGACACTGCCTCAAACAGTATCATGAACTTCCAGAGAATGCAGAAATGGAGGTGATGAACCTTCTCCATCCGCATTATGAATAAAAAAAAACTGTGAAAATGAGGTAAGTAGTGCCATTAAATTTTGTCACTCGGAAGCATGTGGAGGTCATTTTTTTCTTCAGCGACAACAACTGCGAAAATTTTGCAGTATGGATTTTATTGGCCTACTTTATTCAAGGTCTGTTGCACCTTTTGCAAAAGCTGCGGAGATTGGTCAAAAAAAAGTTCTGCTTTGAGATTATCATCTGCACCTACTCCTTGAAAAATTGAGATCTAGGTGGCGCGGTTCTTTTGTTGTCAAACACGTGTATCCTCTTAGGCAGTAGATATTGAGGATCCTAGGAATGGTAATGCACTTAAAGTTAATGGACAAAGACTCACCCATTCCTGGAAAACCAAGTTCTTGAGTTCTTTGTGTTACCGGTTAAATGGCGGATACGGTACTCTATGACTCTCAAGTCGGTTTATTTTTCAGTTTCTCAAAATAACTGAACCCTTCTTCTCCTTCAAAATGGATGTCATTCTTTCAAACCTGAGAAAACATTTTCCTTCTCTTCCTCAAAATGCTCTGAGAAAAATCTACAAAGTTCGATGTGAAAGATTGAGACTGTTAATGCACAAAGGTATGCCAGAAGATATACGCTAGATAATTGAAGCAAAGGTCCGATTAGCAGGTGAGTCCTCAATTTCATTTGACTCATATATGCCCAGTCTTGGAAGAAGTTCATATTCTAAAAGGAGAAGAGCAAAAAGGTTACAAGTCTGTCGCAAATGTGGACGATGGAACTGTAACAAGCGATGTCGTACTTTGGGGATGGTTTCCGCAAATAGAGAAGATAAAATTTTCTTCATTAAGAATGGACTGAGTAAGGAGTCATTAGATGATATCTTATTGACTCTTGAGATGCATTCTTGTGGATTAGTGCATCGTGAAATTCTTAAATTGTGGAATCTCTTCAAGGATGAAGAAAAACACTACAGTCTTGGGAATCTGACTCTAAAAGACCCTGTTTGCCAATTTATAAGAAAATTGGATAGGAAGCTTATCCTCGACTCATAGAAGACGTTTAAGCCGTTACTGGACGTTAAACTAGAGGCAGATATGAGCCATATCCACAAACAATCTGTACATATCATCCTCTTCTTCTTCTTCATGTCATCTTTCAAACAAAAAAAAAAAACAAAAACAAAAACAAAATAATAAAAAAATAAAAAAAAAAAAAAAAAACAAAAAAACAAAATTATGTATACGTCTTAGGGTTGGCTTTGGTAACACAAACCGTGAATGGAGAAATGCATGCATCCTGATCTAGCCTTCTTAATTGAAAAACAAAGAAGGTAGATTGTATCCCACATGTGAGGCAGCTAGTCGTATTATGGCCACTTGTCCCTTTTGGGAGCCCTATGTTGCGCTGGTCTTGAATGGGTCGAATACTGGTCAACAATGCTTTAGCACAAAGCCGAAAGAGCAGACTACCTCCATCCCAATCTTAAGTAAGTATACATTCATCTTTCATCAAGTTTTTCTAACAATTTCAAAAAAAAAAGAAAAAAAATGGACATGATGTCTACTGCACTCATGACGCGCAGTATAAAGATACACCATGGAAACTGTACATACAGGTATGTCATCATTTTTTATTTCTTTTATCTTTGTATCATTTTGTTGTATTTTGATTTTTGTATAGACGATCCTTTGAGCAGGGTCCTTCAAGAGTTTCTAGACTTCTTTACCTTGATGGTTTTCTTGAAGTCAAAAAAAAAATAAAAAAATAAAAAAATAAAAAAAATAAAAAAATAAAAAAATAAATTTTTTTGTTGTTTTGTTTGGAAAGTATGATATGATTGTCATAGACTTATTAAACCAATTAGTGATGGCAGAGTAAGGAGTAATTTTACTATTGAGACGCATCTTAATTGGTGGCAGAGTAAGGAGTTTTTTTTTAGGTAGTAATTAATTAGTATTAAATTGTGGAAGTACTAAAGTTTTATTGTTTGATTTCTTTTCAGGGTCTGATGCGTCACTAACAGTGTGCTTCTTTTCTGCTTGGCGTTGATTCACTTCTTATCAGGTTGTGTTGCTCTTTTCTATATCTCTCTTTCACATTGAAGGCAATGTTATATTAAGTGTGGGGGAGAGATTTTAGCATTTTTTTTAAAAAAAATAAAAAAAGGGGTTCATTGCATGATTGAATAACTTTTCTCCCTTCTTGAACTGATATGCTTGGTGATGGATGATTGAATTAATGAATTGAGTTTGATGGATGCATACCTTGTGAGATTTTGAGCCTAATGGATGGATTCAACATTTATGCCATTCTCTTCTTTCTTGTGTGATTTTCACTCATGTTAATGACCACTCTAGAACTTGCTTTGATTCTTTTTGAAGCTACATTTCACTTGCATGCATGAACATGATTGAGGCCCTCTTTCTTAATTAGCCAGTTTAACTGAATAGCCAACCTTGTTTTCAATATGATATCAAGCACTCTTTTGACTTCTTGAAAATTCTCTGATTCCTGCCAACCTTGTATATTTTCCTTTACTTAACCCCTTTGAGCTTATTTGACCATTCCTTGTTTCTAGCTCATTATGTGCCTTAAATGAAAAATCGTGTTCTTACTTTATCTTAGGGAATAAAAGAACATTAGCTTGGTTAATGGATGAGTTTTTGAACAAGTGTGGGGGTGTGTTTACAAAATGGTTGTTGAAAAAGGAAAGAGTGCCTAAAAAAAGAGAGGAAAAATGTATGTATATAGTTATGTTCATATATATATAAAAAAAAAAAAGAAAAGGATTGGGAAATGAATATGTAAAGGGATATACATTAGAGTTGGGATGAACTTTTATGCTTGTTATTTGAACTCAGCTCTCATTTACTTTTATTCTCTTTGGTATTTATCTTCTATCCATTTTATCCTCTTCTGTTACCTTGACCTCACTACAACCTTGAATAAAGTCCTCATGATTTGTGCGTGCATGTGTTTTGAGTAGTGGAGAAGTAGAAGATAAGCAAGCTTATGGTAGTGCAATTTTCATGGGTTGAATTGAGTGAAATACCTACCTTTTAAACACTTGAGAGATTGAGAGGGAATCTTGTGAAGATCTATCATTCTCGATTCATGTTGAAGATACCTTGCTTGTTGGTTTGAGATGTGGAGAATTGTTAACTCATGAATGTTTTGATCCCTTGAGCCTTTTGTTGTTCTTCTTGAATGTAAAATTTTGGGCTCTTGAATGTCGTTGGAATTTAAATTTTTGTTAATCTCTTATGTCCTTGTTTTGGTCTTGAGTTTTGCCCAGGAGTGCAAAAAACTAAGTGTGGGAGAATTTGATAATCACATATTTTATTCATTAAGAAACCCTTATGTTTAGTCATTTACACTTTCCATATTCTTAATTGATTGAGTTTGGTATGATTTTGTGAGTTTAAGCTCAAATTGGTCATAATTGAATATTTTCAGCATTATTGAGACTTGACACTGTTTCTGTATTTTGGCCATAACTTGAGTTCCTGATATCTGATAATCATGAATTTTACCTTGTAGGAAAGCTAGAAGGAAGCTCTACAACTTTGATGAAGAGCTCAAAGTCCGAAACAGATGTCTAAGGAACCTAAGTTTACATGGAAGTCAGAATACGGGTTTTGTCACTAGAATCCGAATAGTGTGCACTCATAAAATCATATCTCAAGCTGTAATAATGGATATGGGCTGAAATTTGGATAGTGATAGTTAAGATCTAAATAAACAACTTTCATGAAGAACACTTTTTGAAAAAATGAAGTCTAATGGGTCAGTTTGAGCTTGCAAGTCGGAACAGAGGTGCTGAAGTTGGGTTTGAGAAACCTGCCGTATTTGGGTCATATCTTGGGCTGTAGGAAGCCAAATTGGATGATCCAGATATGCATGTTATAGCCAAGACAAATATCTACAACTTTCATGAAGAGTACTTTTCATGGATCTGAAGTATAGTTAGTCGTTTTTGGCTTCCAAGTCAGACAAGAAATTTTCGTCCTCAACCACCCACTCATCCATCCACTAATCCACTCATCCACTCATCCACTAATGCACCCACTCACCCACTAATCCACTCACTCATCCACTCAACCAACCCACTCAACTAACCCACTCAACCACTTCACTCAACCACCCCCACTCATCCACCCATTCCCCTTAGTCATTTTGTTACCCTAGACTTCTATAAAAGGCATCATTGGTTATCATGAATAACAAGTTGTATTCTCCTTCATTTCTCTCATAGTTTCTTCTTGTTTCTTCATAGTTTCTCATAGCTTTTGTATATTTTGATGCTCCCCTTCATGGTAATGGAGGGCTAAGCTACTTTCGGTTAATTTGGGACTCTTGAAGAGATTGTGGTTTGGATTCTTGAGACCTTGGTTATGTAATGTATTTGATTTATATTTGAATTCTTCTTCTCTTCTTCTTCTTCTGTTTTCTTGATCTTGAATATATGAATGGTGATTCTATTCATGTTTGATCTGATTTGATCTCGATTTAAGATTAAGATTTGTGATGAAACTTAGAACTGATTGATCTAAATTAATCACATGACTGAAGATTGAGATTTGTGATGAAACTTAGAACTGATTGATCTAAACTAATCACGTAATTGAAGAGGTTAGGTTACTGATTGGTGCCTAGGTTAATTGAATTCGATGCTTAAATTGACATATATCTACATGAATGGTGCGATTGCAGATTTGTGTTTATCACTTGTCAATTGAATTCTGGATGATTGTCTAGTATGAATTCTGGGTCTGATGCTGAGATCTCGGTTAGATCCAAGTTAACCATTCAAATGTGTTTCAAGTGTTTGTTGAAAGGTTTATGATTGAATCCACTCAATCTCGGATAGATTTCTGAATTGACTGTTCTTCTAATTGTTATTTCTCTTTAAATCTTGTCATTGTGATCCTTGAACCATCAAAACCCCCCTTTTCTAACTTAACTTAATTTGATCAAATTGCATTTACGATCTTTGAGGAGACGATCCGGTGTTGTTCACTATGCTATAAGCTTAGGTAATAACTTTGGTTATAATTTTGACTGAGTTCAGCGCTCGTCAATGGCCACATCTCACGAGTCATGGATATGAGGTATTAAGTCTTCACATGAGTACATATTAGAGTAATAATGTACTGGACAGACCTGCCATGAAAATGCTACATGGATCGTTACGTGAGTGTCATAAGCGATTCTCATAGTGATAATAGTGTATGTGGTCCTTTGACCTGAAATCACTACAATTCCTACATGAGGAGTTATGTGTTTTAATGCCATCAAACGTCATCTGTAATAAGGTGATTATAAAGTCGGTTATTGGAAATACTGTGAATCATGCAGAGGGATGTGAGTGACCTAGATGGGATTTGTCCCTCCTATATAACAGAAACGATATCTTCGGGCTCCCTGATTGAGTGAGACTGTGAAATGCATGGCCATGCTCAAATGAGTCGATATGAGATATCAATCTCATTTGTTGTTATTAAGTCTACTCGGGTATCAAGAAACGAAGGATTAAACTATACAAGGGTGACGCATTCCATGCCTTGTGTTCAATCTAGATATCTGGACAAAGGGACTAAAGTACACAGTAACATTGATCACAGAAAGGTTATGTCGAATCACTGACATTCTCATTACTTGGCTAGTAGTGAAGTGTTGCTAGATACTGCTCACTGTTTGTAATATTAAAATGAGATTTTAATATTACAGCCAACGTCATGAGAACCTACAAGGTCGCACACTTAGAGCAAACTAAATTGGGGCAATAAGGATCCAAGTTGGACTCGGATTCAATTGTGGGTTGGACTCATAACAGATGAGTCTAGGGTTGTACAGCTTACCTTGCTACTGCTTTCACTCACTTAAAGCAGTAAGCTATTATAAATAGCACTGCTAAGGGGCTGTCAAGGCATGCATTTCAAACCTTGGCCGCACTTGACAGAAACAGTGAGTGAGAGAGTGATAAGTTTCTTCTTTTCTCTTTGCAGCTAGCACTGTGTGAGAGAGGCGTGACTCTAATTTTTGAACGTTAGACGTTGCTGAGTCTGTTCGTGTGGATACCGTAGAGACATCGTTATTGTTACGGTGTTGGTGATTCACGCCACTTGTTTTGATCATGTTTCAAAAGGTAAACATTTTTAACAACTCGGATTATGGCGTTTTCGCATGGATCCTTGGTAGGAGTTCTGTTTTTCGCTGCGTGATGTATCCACGATTCTTAACACTTAGTTCAACTGTGATCAATGAAGTCTCTAGTCCGCTTTGCATGCTAAATTGAACTGATGAGCTAAGAGCCTTAGTCCTAGAGGCAAAAGGCAACATGCTACTTTTTCCTCTATATGTATAGTAAGGATCAAAATTGGACTATACCTACACTCATCTTATACTGGTTTGCACAAGTAGAAATTAACAAGCATCATATGTTTAAGCCTTTAAGGTTTCTTTTAGGAAATCTTTGAAACAAGCAATAAATGAATACATCATGAAATTTATTTGGAATCACAATTAACTTTGAAATTCAATTCATATATAATATATAATCATTAATAAATAATCCAAAGACACAAAAGTTAATTAACCAAACTGTTCTAGCTAGATCTCCCTCTCCAAAACAGATAAGTAAGAGATAATGTAATTATAGAAGTTGGCAGTTTAATTCTTATTTCCTGTGTACAAAACAAGACTAACTCCTCCGCTTAGATTTATCTCAGTATTTGGCTCATAAGATTCTTGTCCTAGAGTTGCATTTGAAGGACTATAAGTTGCTACATGATGGACTAGCAATTGGACAAAAAGGATGGAAGTGGCTTGAAAACAAGAAAAGCAGGGATAATTATATTGCTGCAGTCATATTAAATTCAGAGGTTGGGGGCCTTGAAGTTATAGAATAAATTAAATTTTCAATTAACTGCGATGGAAATTGGATGTTTCAACTACATTTTGTATTTAAAACTAAAAAAACAAAGCTAAAAGGCAATGGCAATTTAGCCTAAAATAATTGAAATGGATATTTGATAACTGTCGAGGCTACCAAATTTAAATAAATTTATAACCAAATTACTAGAACTACTTGCAATATAAGGTAACACAAGGTCGAGCTCGTAGATCACTCTAATTATGAAGTCAGATTAAGAGGTTAATAAACAGAGGGGAAGGAGTTTAGAAATTAAACAACAAAAATAGAAAGCAACTAAAGAAGAGAAAACAAAATTAAGAAGCAACCAATCCAAGAGAATTAACTAATCTTGATTTTAATCAATCATTGATCTCTATAGATCCATTCAATTATTAACTAAATCCTTGGTCTTAGATCACACCAAGATGCCTCAAAATGATCCATGGATATTTTACTAGATATGCTTCCAGAATTCAATTAATTAAGGTTAGACAAATTAAGCATTCATCCAAAACCCAAATCAACTTAAAAACCAAGATCCAACAAAGCTAAACATTTCATCAAACACCTTCAATGCCTTGTTTAGTCTCTGCAACTCATCCTTCACACATGGTAATTACACAATTATCATATGAATAACCCAATCAAATTAAGCAATTTAATCAGAATTAAGGAGATAAACTTGATTAATAATTGAATGTAGAACAATTAAAACTGTAACATTCTGCTCAATCTAATGATATTAATCGGTGTTACAGTAGCTTGATTAATCTAGTACAAATTACCTAAGTGTTTAGGAAATTGTTTACAGTGAATTGAGCATAAATCTGTAATATTGAACCTGAGAACCAGCTCAAAATAGCTCAGAAAAATTATAAGATCATGGACAAATGGTAAATAGAGAATGAATATTAAGTTGAGAGTGTAAATAGAATAAATTACATATTGAGAGCTTCCTAATTCAATTCCATAAGGTCAACTTAACCCAAGGATGAATAGTGAAGCTTAGTGATTGTTAAAGGAGCAACAATGATATAAATATAAATATAAATATAAATATAAATATAAATATAAATATAAATATAAATATAAATATAAATATAAATATAAATATATACATATATATATATATAAATGAAATTTTATAATTTTCCATATCATTAGAAAAATTGGAAAATTTCATTAAAGAAATATAAAAATATCTTTATAGACATAAATTTTAGGATTTCTTCCTATATTTTGTTCAAATCACATTTGTTCTTTATTTTATCTTAGATTAACTTTACCTTTACCATTTAAATTCTCTTTTTTTTATATATCTATTTTCTCTCTCTCACAGCCATCCACTCTCAGCCATTCATTTTCCTATCTCTTGCTCACCTTTTTGTTCACTCATATACTCTTCCTCTCTCGTTTTTACGCTCTTTCTGTTTCTCACTTGTCTATTTTCTCTCTCGGTCATTTGTTCCCTCTGCTCTTTCATGTGCAACTCACTCCCTCGTCTCTTCCTCCCGTCCACTCTCGCTCGGCCATTCACCCCGCTCAGCCACCCATTATCGCTTATTCTCTCTCTCGGTATGTTTTTGCTAGTCTATTTTGACCACCTTCTTCCTTTCATATTTCATTTCATTGATTCTCACTTACTCTCTTTCTCGTCTCTATTGGCCTTGGAACCGAGGGAATGAGAGCATGAACAAGGAAACAAGAGCAATAGAAGCAAAAAGGAATAAAAGGAGAGGGAGGACGTGAAAGAGGGAAAAAGGAACAAGGAACCATGACAATGGTAGGGGTTATCTTACCTTCATCTTGTTCTTTATTTTACATGGCATTTTAAACAAAATTTCTAATCCTTGTATTTGTGTTTGTCACGGCCATGCTGTAGTTTTTGCTTGACTTTGTGATGATTTTATTTGACTTTGGATTCCTTTTGTTTGAAATACAAGACTAACTATTGATTTGGTGACCTTGTAGTTTTTGTGAATTGCCTTTGTTGTCTTTTTAGTTAAAAGGTCACGGATGAACGAGTTTCATCCTCTTTATGGAATTTGAATTACAATTGTTTTGTGCCTTGTTTTAGTGTTTTACGGCCAAGACACTTTTATTGACTTTGATATACACATTTATTGACTTGAATTGTATTTGGTCATACCATGAAGTTCTTGTGTCATGGCCAAGACACTTTTATTGTCTTTGTGACATCTTAAATTTATTAACATTAGTTTAAATTGTTTGAGACCTTGAAGTTCACGGCTAACACTCATTTTATGCCACCATTGTTGACTTTCCTTTGATTGTTGAAGATTGTATGTTCATTGTTAACATTTATATTATGCCATCGTTATTGACTTTTCCTTGGTTGTAGAAATTGTTTGATTTGAATTCCTTAGAAGTCATGGCCAAGTGACTTAAATAATGTGGAAATGTTGAGTTTTTATATTACACATTTATTTGAATTGTTTGAGATCTTGAAGTTCACGACTAACATTTCTATTATGCCACCATTGTTGACTTTTCCTTGATTGTTGAAGATTGTATGTTCATGACTAACATTCATGTTATAACACTTTGATAATTTCATGGACTTTATGTGTAACACCCCAAAATTTACTTTTCTGCTATCAGAATTCATTCTAAAATATTTGTGATTTTCTGGAATTTTTCTTGGAATTTTTTGAGAACGTGAAATATTTTAATATATTTCTCGTTTTACGTATGTATTGAGCGGAACCTGAGAAATGAGATATTTTCTCCGAAAACCTTGAACTATGGAAACGTCGACGGGGGATCTTACTAAACCTGAGGCCGGACACAGTTTACAAGGTTTCACATTTTTTGAGAAGTTTTAACAGATGAAATAATAAAACACTGCGAAGAATTTATCTGTCAGATTTGTTAATGCTGACTTCTGCCAACTATAATTACGTCCAATAAATAATAACACGTAATAAAAATCTTATCGCATTATTCAAAAATTACCTTGTGTCAAACCCCTTTTTAGCCTTATTTTCAAGAAAGAAGAAAAAGAGAATTTAGTTAATTAAAACCCCTTGTAGGAAGTTTCCAAGAAGCTTCCTATTTGACACATTTTTCTCTCTCTCCTTTCTCCACTCTTCTACGGCAGAAGCTATAGGGGAAGCCTAAGTAATTCCTCTCCTCTTCCTAATATTACACTCTCATTTTTCTAAACCCCAAATACCCATTTCTCCATTCCCTCTCTTCTTCTTTTCTTCTCCACCGTGCAACCACTCCTGGAGGCAGTCATCCTTTGCTTGCTTCATCATCAAGGATTCTTGTTTTCTTATACCATTCCAAGTCCTCTTTTGTTGCCATCTTTTGGTTCTTCTTCTTCTTCTTCCATTTTTCTTCCACCATTGAGGCTAAAGCTTGGAGCTTTAAGGTAAAGCCTTCAACTTTCTTCCATTTTTCTTCCTATTTTCGTTTCTCTTGGCCACCTTGGTGACCAAGAACCTATTTTTCATGGTTTGAGTGGACATTGTGGTGATCACTCACATTGGAGTTTTCTTGAAGGGGGAAAACGAAAATCTAGGGCAAGAAGGAGTGGCACATTGTGTTGTCTTCCAAATAGGTAAGAGGGAGATGATCCTCTTCAACCAATCTTGGTAGTAAGGGAATGTCTTTTATGTGAGTTGTTGTTGATTTCTGAATCCATGTATAAAGTTCTCTTATTTTTATGTTGTTCTTCATGATAGTGCATTTTGTTAGGTTTGTATGATTTATTGATGCCTCTTGCATGATTTGAAGGTATATTTGAGTAACTTGTTGATTAAATATGATAATGTTTGATTTAGTTTGAGTTAAAGGACTTGGAGAACTTTGTTTTCTGCAAGTTTACGCGTGGTAATCGATTACACGGGGCTTGTAATCGATTACCAAGCTCTTAAGGATACGAAATCGTGATTCTGGAAATCTGGTAATCGATTACGTCTTGTGTGTAATCGATTACAGAGATTCTGTTTAGCTTGTAATCGATTACAAGAGTGGTGTAATCGATTACCAAGCCTCTGATGTCACGAAATGGTGCTTCTAGGAATCACGTAATCGATTACAACTTGTGGGTAATCTATTACGGAGGTTCTGTCCAATTGGTAATCGATTACCAGGGCTGTGTAATCGATTACCAGGGCCTTGAAGTTACGAATCGTGGTTCTGGAAATCACGTAATCGATTACAATGAGATTGTAATCGATTACAGAGATTCTGTTCCTTTGGTAATCGATTACCAGGGTGATGTAATCGATTACTAAGACCAAAAATGAGATTTTTGAGCTGAAAATGATTAAGATTATGGTTCTTTGTCCTTTGTAACTCAAACATAACCTAAAAACCCTGGATTCAAGGATTTTACTTTACTTAATTGTGATAGGAATGTGTATTCATACCGATAGAGAAGAAATGATTTTGAATATGGAATTCTTGGATCCATGACATGAAAATTGTGGTGTGTGTGTAATGAGGAATATATATTGATACTGAGAATTATTGATGCAAGTGTGATTTCCTATGTGGGTTATGCACCATTGATGTAGTACTCAATGAGATAAGAATGATGATGTGCCATTGAGGCAATATTTTAATAAATGTATTGTTGATATGTCATGTTGGACATCGAATAATGCTTATGTGCCATTGAGGAAAGGCTTATGTTGAATGCATCATTGATGAACATACATGATTGGACATTGTGTCGTCATGCATGTGTTGTCCGTTGGACATGGTTAGTAAGGCGATGTATGCCTAGGAGTTTGAATAACACCTATGTGCGGGTGCGAATAGACTAAGCGTAGGTGTCATATGTTGTTGACCACGGGGCGTCGGGGTGTGGGTGTCTCTGATAGACAGTGGTAGCTCCACTGGGGCCATGGGATAGACCAATGCGACACACCGACGATCCTGCCTGAGACGCTGTCCTATGTCGCGATCAACTGTTGAGGTACCATGTATAAGCCATTGCGCAAACAATTTTATGAAAGAGAGCACACTATATTTTAAGGCTACTGAGATACTGATATTACTCCTTGATCATTCACTCTAAAAATGTTTACGTCTAGCTCCATGGAGTAGGAACTTTGGTACCCTTGTTGCATTGTGAGTTGTCAGTCACATGGTCCATTGAGCATTTATGATTGGATAATGTGTTTACTATTATGACCGTGATATTTATTTGACTCTTGGTAATGCTAATGTTGCTAGCTGGCTATGGATAATGTTAACTATTGATTTTGCTGTTTTACTCTCATTAATTGCTTTCATGTATTACTGTACTTGTATGTATTAACTGTGTCTTATGTGGGCGTTCGACGTCGTTTATTTTCTTGCTGCCATGTTGGTACTGAAAGCTGGAAATCTCACCTCTTTCGGTAATTTCTTTATTTTGTATTTTGGTTGGATCGTGTGCTCTCGAGAAGACGCTCGTGAGGAGGACAAGGAAACCACTGAGTTTCAAGGTTTCTGGCCTTATCTCGACTGAGATCGAAGTTGTTGAGGATGTCATTTCGACTCCGTGGACTTTTTGGCTACGTGCGGATCAACTTTCTTGGAGCTCCGGACTGCTGGCATATCAACGTGCAGACTGATCGATGTGTATACCACGGCGATATGATGGTGTCCTTAGCATGGAGACGTTATGACGCTCCTATTCTGGATTTTCATGCTTTTGTATGGCTGGAGTTCTATATGCCCGTGAGGGACATGTGGGGTGAAATGTATTATATCCCTCGTGAGGATTCCTTTTTGTCTACTGCCCGGGCTCCTGCCCGCTATTCTGTCGTCCCGATGGATGTCTCGTCGGACGACGAGGACCCTGAGGAGGATCCATCTACGGTTCCTTCTCGTTCCAGGCAGTCTTAGGGTTGGTTTTAAATTGATGGCTACTGATGGCTATCCGTTTATTTTGAGGGAGCCTGACGTAAACTGGATTAGTGGGTATATATTTGTATCTCTTGGGGTAGGTACACATTTTGCTTTTTGTATATCTTTTTGGAAATGTAATGTAAACAGGCTTGTATTTCTGGTACAAAGTGTGTAATTATCCATATTGTAAATGGTCGTATGTTTCATTCCACGTTGATTGCTCTATGACCTTTTTGACAGAAGTTTTATTGGTAAGAGGAACTTTTAATTTTAACCCAATCACGTGATATATTTACAAACAGGTGTATATGTACATTAAATGGAAGTTTTAACCGGATTTATGTTTAAAAAAAAAAAAAAGAAAAAAAAAGTTTAAACTTTCCGTAATCGTTTGTGTATCGTTTCACTATAGTGCGACGTTCCTTCTTCTTACCCATTATGACTCGGGGAGAAAAAAAAGGGGCGTTACATTATGCCCTTTTAAAGAAGGCTACAACTAGTTCATGTGCAAAAGGGATTTTTGGATTGACTTATATTTAAAAATCATAGCAAGGTGATGCTTATTTGTAAAGGTATTATAATGGTTTTCTTGCTTGATTTTATAGATGTTGATCTCGGTTGTGCCTTGTTTTGGGGTAGATTTATGATGTTTTTTTAATTATAATGGTGATTTAAATTAGGATAGTAAGAATATACTAAATGCTATCTTATTGATAGTAGTGTTTTATAGGTATTTAACTGTGAATTTTGAAGCTTGATGGGTAATTTTTAGGCAAAATGCTGCCTAAATTGAATTAGTATTTTGTTACTTTAAATACGTATAATAATGACTTGAAATGGTTAGAAATGTTAAGACAAAAGGCTGACTTATTGTAATATGAGATATGTTGAAATGGTACATGATAAGTTGGTTTGATAAGTGATAGCAGTCACTAAGGTGATTAAAGTGGTGGTAGCCACTAAGATAATTAAAGTGGTAGTAAGCACTAAGGTAATTTAAGGTGGTAGTAATCACTTATGGTAAATTAAATTGGTAACAGTTACTATGATAATTAAAAGTGTATTTAGCCCTAATGAGACACTAACAAGGATAATGTTATAGCTGTAGATGAACTAACCTACTTACGTATGTTAAATATTATTAATGGGTTGTAGCCCTATTATATAGAGATATAAAGGAAATTAAAGGTAATGTTAACGAGTAGTTCTCCTACTTCTTTGTGAAAGTATAAGGAATTAAAAAAAAAGTACTCTTGAGAGTATGTAAGTTAAGTGTTTTAATAAGAAACGTATTATGCAATGTAAGTATCGATTTTTGTTTTTTGTTTTTTTTTATGAATGATTTATCTCAGAAATAAAAAGCCTAAATTTTAACTTATGCCACTTTTCTATTTATTATTTATGTAACTTGTTTTTAAATATAGTAGTTGGATTTATTATGAAGTCATGTTTTATAAACTTACTACTGAGAATTTCAAATTCTCACCCCAATTTCTTGTTTCCATTGTAAATCCACTAAAAGATCAAAACAGGAGCCAAAGAAGACATTGAAGAGTTGGCCTTGTGTTTTGTCTCTGTATGTATATATATTACTGATGTAATTAGTTTATTAGTTTTATTCTTACGCTCTCGTGGCTTGTTTAGCTCTTATATATATATTAGGCATATGTTGTAAAGTTTATAGTAAAGAGCTAGTTTCTAGTTGTGTAAAATTATCTTGTTCTCTTTACTATTTGTTGAAGGCTCTATATAATTATGCGTTGTTAGTTATTATAAAGGTGATGTTTAAGTTTAATTTTATAAGTGACACCCTTGATTCTATTTACTTGAGTATATTAACAATATACTATAGTATCTAGAATTGGAGTGTTATAAAAATAGAATATCAAGATTAAGCATCAAGAATGTCAATCCTTTAGATTGATTAAAGACTCTACCCCTCCATGAATGGGAGGGAAATACTTAGAAAAAGAGGAAAAATCTAGAGAGAAAGGAGAGAAAAGAGAGAAATCTAGATCTAGAGAGAGAATGAAAAGTGTAGAAATAGAAGATGAGTCTCGGATTTCTACTTCTACCTCCTATAACTAACCCCTAATTTGACCTTACATGATTAGAAACCTATTAGTTACAAAGCTTGGTCCATTAGGAATCATTGGGCCTAAGTCTCATGTTATTTTGAGGCCTACAATTCAAGTTATGCTCAATTGAGTGGACTAAATTGTCAACAACTCGTATGCATGATTTGTGTGCCAAATTGTTGGGTGTTTGCTACCATATTTATATTAAATCTGTAACACCCCAAAATTTCCTATCTATTAGACAATAATTTTGACAGTTTACAGAATTCTACTGTTTAGTGATTTATGTGCACTGTAAAATTATTTTGAGTATTCCGTCAACGTATTTGATCGTTTTGAGTGATTTACTCAGTGTCAAGAAAATAATAATTTTCGGGCCGGAAAAAATCTTTTAAGTATTTATTTCTCTTGTATGTTAATTATTTTTTTACAATCTGACTTGATTTTCATACGTTTTCTAATATTTATGATTTTTGTAGATGATTATAAATTTTTATGGTTATCTGGTTGTTTTTGGGTTGTTTTTGGGCCCAAGGTGAGTCCCAAAACATGAAAATTTTTCTACGTATAGAAAAATTTGTACTGTTGAGACGGAGACAGGGGATCTTACTAAACCTGAATCCATAAACAATTTTTAGAAAATTTATTGTACTGTGTTTGTACTATATTTAATTATCGAGTGATAAAAATACAGTAAATATATTCTTTCATGGGGTTTTAGCAGATAAAAATAGAAATTATACTGCTTAAGTCAACAATAGTGGTTATGACAACTTTTGACGGACCAATAGGAAAACAAGTTTAATTCTTTTGACGGACCAATAGGAAGCAAGTCTAATATTGAAGACTTTGATATCAACCGTCGATTTAATCAACGGTGTAGGATTAGTCTAAGAAAATGGCTATGACCATTTATAACGGTTGGATTTAGAATTAGATCAAGGGTGGAGATTTGGTCTTACAAAGTGGCTAGGACCATTTGTGACCATTGGATTCGGATTAAATCAACGGTGAAGATGGATCATTTATGACCATTGGATGTGGATTTAATCAATGGTGGAGATTTGGTCTTCTAAAAAGGCTATGACTAATTATGACCCTTGGATTGAAAGTAAGAAGGAGTAATCTTGATCCTTCATTTTTGGAGATGGATCTAATGGCTAGAATTTTAAGGAGAAAGATCTAATGGCCTAGATTAAGTCTTCTAATCAAAAGTCTACCTTAATCCTAACCATTGAATTAATCAATGGCCTAAAATGCTTTAAATGGTGGCTTGAAAAAGACGACAACTTTGTTAGATGCAAGGATGGAGGGGGACAGTTTTGTGCTTCATTTTGGAGCTAAAGAAAAGATTTATGACCTATTATTAGATGCCTTGGTCAATTATGCATCATTATTGATCATTTAGCACTCTTAGGAGAATGCTTGGAGCGGGGGACGGTTTTGGGCATGCTTAAGGGCATAGAATGGTTTCAAGACCATTATTACTCCATCTTGATCATTATTGATCATTTTCAAGAAGCTAACTCTTTAAAAATTTCTCTCCATCTCTTCTCCAAGCTAATTTCGGCCAAGCACCCTAGAACCACCTTCCATCACACAAAAATTTCATACAACCTAGTTTCTTGAATCCTTACCTTATTCTAAGAACATCTCTAGTTAAGTGTTTTCACAAAATCATTCATCCTGAGTTTCAAATCCAAGCTTCAAGTTTCTATCAAAAAGGGTAAAGTTCATATTTCTTCACCCAATCTTTTAGTTTTGATTTTATAAGCCATGCTTGAATCATGGTTTACCAATTCTTTTACTTGTTATTGATTTTAAGATTTGTTTATGATTTTTAGATATTTTTCCAAGGAGCTACGAAATTTGTGGAAGGAAAACCAAGTGTTTTCACTTCATTCTTTACCTTAACCAAGTCTAAGAAGCCTTTCCCTCACAAAAATCAAAAACTTCATCTTTGTTCTTCAAGAGGAATTTCGGCCATACCACCTAAAATTACCATCCAATCTCTTTTAATTTCATCCAACCAATGATCTTGAATCTACATGATATTCTAAGCAACTTTCATGTTGGAGACTTTCTCTAAATCATTCATTTTCAACCTTATTCTTCAAGCTAAAGATTAAAGCTTTAATGGTGAAGTTTATTAATCTTTACTTTTCTTTTGATTTTCAAGGTTCTAAGCTATGTTTGATCCATGGTTTATCTTGTTTAAGCTTGATTTACTAATAAATATATGTTTTGTTTTGTATTTGAGAAGCCCTTGGTGGTGAAGGACTTGGAAAGAGAGAAAAAACAAGGAGCTTTTGAGGATCTTCAAGAGGTAAGAGGAGATTCATCTCACCAACCAAGTATGTGGTGAGAGATGGTTTGTGTATTTGATGGATGGTGAATCCATGTGAGGATTCATATCCATGGTCATGTAATAATTTTTGGGTGTTTATATGCTTTGATTAATTGCCTATGCTTGGTATGATTTGCATGATTTATTGCTTGATTATGACATGCTTGTGATATATATATTTGAATATATATATGTATGCCATGATTTGATGATGGAAAGAAAATTGATTTTTGGTTCCAAAGACCAAGAGGATTTCGGCCAAGACACCTCAAAATAGGTGTTCACAAATTAATATTTTCATGAATGATAAAATTGGATGATTAGAAAAGCAAGGAAAATAAACAAAGGGTTTGTTTTTCAAGAAATAGTGTTCACGGTTTTGAGAAGGATTTTTATTAATTTATTTTGTGTAAAAAGTTTCTAAGCATTTTACTAAACAAGAGTTTTAAATGAAAAGAGCAATGAGTTGTTAATTTTAAGGATTTACAAAGAAAGTGAAAAATGAAAATGAACAAATGATTTGATTTCAAAAACCAAGTGCTCAGGTTTTTGTTAAGGAATTTTTAATGGTTTTGTTTGTTTAAAACTATATTAACTTAGAAAGAAAAATATTTGATGGTTTAAATAATCAAGTACCACGGTTTTGAAGGCTTATGAATGCCTTGATGTTATGAAATAAAGTGATTTTCAAATGGAAATATAATTACTTTGGCATAAGAAATTTGGAAAGGGAATCAGAGTGTTTTATCACTTGAGAAATGAAATTTTCATAAGGGAATGGAAAAGAGAGGTTGAAAGTGTTTAAACCTCAATTTATTTTAAAGAGAATTGATCTTAGAATTGATTTGAGAAAAATGGAGAATATAATAGCGATTTGATATTTTTTAACGTGTAACTCATCCTTTGGGTTTTGGAGAGCGTTAGTAATTTTTAAAGAGAGAAACATTGATTTAATTCAATGGAATTGTGAATTTGTGGAATAAATTGCGAAAAAGATTTTCTTGAGTAAGAAAATGTGGAAAATAATGTGAGTAGTCATATTATTTTGAGAAAGGTTGAAACGAAATTTTTGAAGGTCGGTAAATATTTTTCGTAATGGAATTATGGTGAAAAATGATTTACGTAACTTAAAAACGTGATTTTTAAGCTACGCGATTTGAAAAACGTTTAAATATTTCCATGTGATTTGAAAAATGTTGAAATATTTCGATGCAATTTGGAAAGCGTTTAAATATTTTTACACGTTTGAGATATTGTTGAAAAATCGCTTCGCGAATTAAAAATAGTGGAATATGTTTACGTGATTGAGAAAACGTTGAAAAATGACTACATGATTTGAAAATGCAACGGAAATGTTGTAAAATTTTGAAAACATAACAAAAATGTTGCGCGATTGTGAAAACATGACGAAAGTGTTTTGTGACTATGAAAACGTGATAATATGATTTCGCTGTCGAAAATACAGTATGATTACTGTTGGGCCAGTGTGTGGACCCTGATTATGAGATAATGAAATTAAACTGAGAATGGGCCAATGTGTGGACCCTGAATATGAAAGTATGAATTTTGCCTGTGATTGGCATTGGTGCATTGAACATGCAATGGAAATGAGGAATTTTTCCTGTGATTGGCATTGGTGCATTAAACATGTATTGAAAAGATATGCATTGAGGCATATGATGATTTTTGAATTAAAAAAAAATTGATAGCTGATGCTATTGGGACCCTTGTGGTTGAAGAGGGAATGTGAATTGATAGTGAGGTCTATAATGGATCTTGGGGTGTGTCGAGGCGCGGCGGTCAACCAGTGGATATCTGTCTGTGGGCTACGGGTGGACCATATGCCACTTGGCGATGCAGTCTGTTGCAACGCATTGACGATACCCGACAAGAACACGATTCTTTTCAAAAGTTGGACATTTGTCTGTCGGCTAAGGCTGGGCATTGTATGTGGGCTAATCTGGAAGATTGTCTTTGGGCTAAGGCTGACAATTAACAGAGCATTCTTCTCGAAATTGTGAAAACCTCCATGGAGTAGGACATTGAGTCTACATGCATAACATATGCATAAATCTGAGTATCTATATCTGCATGATATAATAATTGAGGAATATTAGATGATGATGATGATAATCATGTTGATGGCATTATTGTGATTATTATGTTGTGATAATAATGTTAATGACATGATGATGATAGTTGATTAATGTTGAGTGCATTATTGAAATTCTAGTATGATATACCTGTATGATATGTTGTTTGTGTTATCTCTGTGCTACCATGTTGGTATTGGCGTAGGTGATCTCACCTCTTTGTTATATTATGTTGTTGTGCTTGTATTGGTAAAAGCTACTTAATAGATGGAACGAGTTGTCTTAGACATACGGGTGATAAATACTCTGAGATCAGAGACAACATCAGAGAATAACCATTCCAGATTTGGTAGCGTGCAGTGTTGACAAGGAACAGATGTCTGATGCATCAAGATGGATACAAGAAGAAATAAGTATGTTAAGTTTTACCATTAGTGTCTTACCGTGCTATTAAATAGGACCCATGATGGGGTTTGCTACTGTTAAAAAAAAAGAGTCTGTTAGTTTTATATTTCTCTTTAAATTGTTAAATATTAATTGGTGTTAATATTGTATATTAAATATATTTTCAGTAATACTTATAGATCTCAGTAAGTTTATGTTTTTGTAATAAGAAATTTTAAAACCCATTTTTTATAACTCAAACCTTGTTTATGAACTTCTTTATAGATTATGAGTTGGGAGTCGGAAATGTGACACCCTGAGGAGGGTGTTACATTAGTTGGTATCAGAGCACGGTTTGAGTCTTTTGGGGTTTTGTGGTTAGGTCTGTTTTGCTTGTGTTGTGTTCTTTGTGTGTTTCATTTTCGAAAGGAAACAATGTTATTTGAAATGGTTACATCTGGTTTCCATTGTATTTTGATTCGTGTGTCTTTGAAGAGAGGACGATGGCTCATAATAGACGTACGCGTGTGGAAGCGAGACGTAATGTTGGTGATATGACGGCAACTTTGGAAGTGATACGAAAAGTGACTGATGTAAATATACAACAAACTCAGAAGACTATTCAACGACAAGAATTGATAGCTGAAGCTAAGATTTTGTTAAAGTTGAATCAATTTCAGGATGAGAGACCCTGTAATGTTGGACCATATTGGTTACGAAGAAGGAGAAATTGTAAGGTCAAGCGATTCCAGTAGAAAACGTACTCGAAATCTCCAGGAAGTCAATGACAACAGCAATCTTTTGGAGAAAGTACTAGTAGTAGCAGGTTTGGTCTGACTGCGACATCTACACTAAAATGTCAGAAGTGTGGGAAAGATCATCTGACAAAAGATTGTACGTTCAATGAAAAATTTTGTTTCAAGTGCGGAAAGCCTGGACACATTTTCAGAGATTGTGTTCCATCAAAGACAAAGTCATCCATTAGTAATAAACGTGCTTCGATATCTCAAGTAGGATGGAGCGTTGATTCTCCAAATGGAGCAAAAGTACTCCAGACTGATGACCTAAGTAAAGAAGATTGTGTCACAGAAAGTGATCCTTTGATTGTACTGAATAATTCTGGAGGTAACCTATTTCTCTATGGCATATGATCGTGTAGATCAATTAGAGTTATTCGTGTCTTTGTTATCTTCTGACTTATTTACTTCTGTTTCTATAACTAGTCTATTGAGCTACTCAAGTTATTCAAATTATCCTATTGTTATAGATCAAATTTTTGTGTTAGTTTGATCTGTTTCATAAATAGATATGATCTTTGAAACGGATTGGTTATTTTCCAACCATATCCGATGAGATTGTCTCAATAAAGTGTTAGTATTCCAGAAAATTCATTCTTAGAATCAGGCAATATCAAATTCTTTGTTGGATATGTCTGGTAACATATCATATAGTTTTGTTATTCTTTTTCTTTCTGACCTTCACAATGTTTTTCATATATTGCAATTTGCAAGAAAGAATATTTTGCAAGAAATCTATATCCATGTCATAGTATCAGAGTGATGTAGCAGAAGCGTGGTGGATCCTTCAAAGGTTGAAACAATTTTTTAGTGAGAAAAATCAAACACAGTAATGGGAATACTGGAAAATTTCTAGATCGTGGAACTTCTTACCTAGCTTACTAGAAAGAATTAAGTATTTGTATAGACTGATGCATACAAGGAGAATTTTTTAGGAGTTGAAATATGTTTGAGTACTTTTCTGGTATTAGTTTTGTCTAATCTCAGTAAACCATTAGAGGTGAATAGTGACGTATTACATCGGAGTTTAAGATATGTGCATATGCAGAATAGAAGAGTTGTAGGGTATGATTTGAGGAAATTGAAGTCATTTGAGAAAAGCTATTCTACGCATGAATGGAGGTTGGTAGATGCTGTGTTTGTATTAGAAGTATAGATATACTTTCTTTATGGAGTAAAATTTAACATCTTCAGTAATTATAAGAGTCTGAGATATCTGTTTGATCAGGAGAAATAGAATGAGAGACAAAGAGATTTCATTGATTAAAATCGTTTAGAATGATGTAAGTGGAGAAGCAATATAAGAGTTAGAAGAAAAGATAAAAGAGTAATATCTATATTTATTCTGAGAATGTGAAATTAGATTTATTAAATTTCGATGACGAAATTTCTTTTTAGAGGAGGAGTATTGTAACACCCCAAAATTTTCTATCTATTAGTCAGTAATTTTGACAGTTAACAGAATTCTATTGTTTAGTGATTTCTGTGCACTGTAAAATTATTTTGAGTATTCCATCAACGTATTTGATCGTTTTGAGTGATTTACTCCGTGTCAAGAAAATAATAATTTTCAGGCCGGAGAAAATCTTTAAGTATTTATTTCTCTTGTCTGTTAATTATTTTTTTACAATCTGACTTAATTTTCATACGTTTTCTAATATTTGTGATTTTTGTGGATGATTATAAATTTTTATGGTTATCTGGTTGTTTTTGGGCTATTTATGAGCCCCAATGGTCCTACGTGGGCCCGGGGTGAGTCCCAAAACATGAAAATTTTTCTACGTATAAAAAAATTTGTACTATTTAGACGGAGACGGGGGATCTTACTAAACCTGAATCCGGAAATAGTTTCTAAAATTTTATTGTACTGTGTTTTGTACTGTATTTAATTATCGGACGATAAAAATACAGTAAATATATTCTTTCGTGGGGTTTTAGCAGATAAAAATAGAAATTATACTGCTTAAGTCAACAATAGTGGTTATGACTACTTTTGACGGACCAATAGGAAAACAAGTTTAATTCTTTTGATGGACCAATAGGAAGCAAGTCTAATATTGAAGACTTTGATATCAACCGACGATTTAATCAACGGTGTAGGATTAGTCTAAGAAAATGGCTATGACCATTTATAACGGTTGGATTTAGAATTAGATCAAGGGTAGAGATTTGGTCTTACAAAGTGGCTAGGACCATTTGTGACCATTGGATTCGGATTAAATCAACGGTGAAGATGGATCATTTATGACCATTGGATGTGGATTTAATCAATGGTGGAGATTTGGTCTTCTAAAAAGGCTATGACTAATTATGACCCTTGGATTGAAAGTAAGAAGGAGTAATCTTGATCCTTCATTTTTGGAGATGGATCTAATAGCTAGAATTTTAAGGAGAAAGATCTAATGGCCTAGATTAAGTCTTCTAATCAAAAGTCTACCTTAATCCTAACCATTGAATTAATCAATGGCCTAAAATGCTTTAAATGGTGGCTTGAAAAAGACGACAACTTTGTTAGATGCAAGGATGGAGGGGGGACAGTTTTGTGCTTCATTTTGGAGCTAAAGAAAAGATTTATGACCATTATTAGATGCCTTGGTCAATTATGCATCATTATTGATCATTTAGCACTCTTAGGAGAATGCTTGGAGCGGGGGACGGTTTTGGGCATGCTTAAGGGCATAGAATGGTTTCAAGACCATTATTACTCCATCTTGATCATTATTGATCATTTTCAAGAAGCTAACTCTTTAAAAATTTCTCTCCATCTCTTCTCCAAGCTAATTTCGGCCAAGCACCCTAGAACCACCTTCCATCACACAAAAATTTCATACAACCTAGTTTCTTGAATCCTTACCTTATTCTAAGAACATCTCTAGTTAAGTGTTTTCACAAAATCATTCATCCTGAGTTTCAAATCCAAGCTTCAAGTTTCTATCAAAAAGGGTAAAGTTCATATTTCTTCACCCAATCTTTTAGTTTTGATTTTATAAGCCATGCTTGAATCATGGTTTACCTATTCTTTTACTTGTTATTGATTTTAAGATTTGTTTATGATTTTTAGATATTTTTCCAAGGAGCTCTACGAAATTTGTGGAAGGAAAACTAAGTGTTTTCACTTCATTCTTTACCTTAACCAAGTCTAAGAAGCCTTTCTTTCACAAAAAATCAAAAACTTCATCTTTGTTCTTCAAGAGGAATTTCGGCCATACCATCTAAAATCACCATCCAATCTCTTTTAATTTCATCCAACCATAGATCTTGAATCTACATGATATTCTAAGCAACTTTCATGTTGGAGACTTTCTCTAAATCATTCATTTTCAACCTTGTTCTTCAAGCTAAAGATTGAAGCTTTAATGGTGAAGTTTATTAATCTTTACTTTTCTTTTGATTTTCAAGGTTCTAAGCTATGTTTGATCCATGGTTTATCTTGTTTAAGCTTGATTTACTAATAAATATATGTTTTGTTTTGTATTTGAGAAGCCCTTGGTGGTGAAGGACTTGGAAAGAGAAGCAAAACAAGGAGCTTTTGAGGATCTTCAAGAGGTAAGAGGGAGATTCATCTCACCAACCAAGTATGGTGGTGAGAGATGGTTTGTGTATTTGATGGATGGTGAATCCATGTGAGGATTCATATCCATGGTCATGTAATAATTTTTGGGTATTTATATGCTTTGATTATTTGCCTATGCTTGGTATGATTTGCATGATTTATTGCTTGATTATGGCATGCTTGTGATATATATATTTGAATATATATATGTATGCCATGATTTGATGATGGAAAGAAAATTGATTTTTGGTTCCAAAGACCAAGAGGATTTCGGCCAAGACACCTCAAAATAGGTGTTCACAAATTAATATTTTCATAAATGATAAAATTGGATGATTAGAAAAGCAAGGAAAATAAACAAAGGGTTTGTTTTTCAAGAAATAGTGTTCACGGTTTTGAGAAGGATTTTTATTAATTTATTTTGTGTAAAAAGTTTCTAAGCATTTTACTAAACAAGAGTTTTAAATGAAAAGAGCAATGAGTTGTTAATTTTAAGGATTTGCAAAGAAAGTGAAAAATGAAAATGAACAAATGATTTGATTTCAAAAACTAAGTGCTCACGGTTTTTGTTAAGGAATTTTTAATGGTTTTGTTTGTGTAAAACTATATTAACTTAGAAAGAAAAATATTTGATGGTTTAAATAATCAAGTACCACGGTTTTGAAGGCTTATGAATGCCTTGATGTTATGAAATAAAGTGATTTTCAAATGGAAATATAATTACTTTGGCATAAGAAATTTGGAAAGGGAATCAAAGTGTTTTATCACTTGAGAAATAAAATTTTCATATGGGAATAGAAAAGAGAGGTTGAAAGTGTTTAAACCTCAATTTCTTTTAAAGAGAATTGATCTTAGAATTGATTTGAGAAAAATGGAGAATATAATAGCGATTTGATATTTTTTAACGTGTAACTCATCCTTTGGGTTTTGGAGAGCGTTAGTAATTTTTAAAGAGAGAAACATTGATTTAATTCAATGGAATTGTGAATTTGTGGAATAAATTGCGAAAAAGATTTTCTTGAGTAAGAAAATGTGAAAAATAATGTGAGTAGTCTTATTATTTTGAGAAAGGTTGAAACAAAATTTTTGAAGGTCGGTAAATATTTTTCGTAATGGAATTATGGTGAAAAATGATTTACGTAACTTAAAAACGTGATTTTTAAGCTACGCGATTTGAAAAACGTTTAAATATTTCCATGCGATTTGAAAAATGTTGAAATATTTCGATGCAATTTGGAAAGCGTTTAAATATTTTTACACGTTTGAGATATTGTTGAAAAATCGCTACGCGAATTAAAAATAGTGGAATATTTTTACGTGATTGAGAAAACGTTGAAAAATGACTACATGATTTGAAAATGCAACGGAAATATTGTAAAATTTTGAAAACATAATGAGAAATGTTTGCGATTGTGAAAACATGACGAAAGTGTTTTGTGACTATGAAAGCGTGATAATATGATTTTCATTGTCGAAAATACAATATGATTATTGTTGGGCCAGTGTGTGGACCCTGATTATGAGATAATGAAATTAAACTGAGAATGGGCCAATGTGTGGACCCTGAATATGAAAGTATGAATTTTGCCTGTGATTGGCATTAGTGCATTGAACATGCATTGTAAAGATATGCATTGAGGTATATGATGATTTAGAATTTTAAAAAAAAAATTGATAGCTGATGCTATTGGGATCCTTGTGGTTGAAGAGGGAATATGAATTGATAGTGAGGTCTATGATGGATCTTGGGGTGCGTCGAGGCGCGGCGGTCGACCAGTGGATATTTGTCTGTGGGCTACGGCTGGACCATATGCCACTTGGCGATGCAGTCCGTTGCAACGTATTGACGATACCCGACAAGAACACGATTCTTTTCAAATTTGGACATTTGTCGTGGGCATTTGTCTGTGGGCTAAGGCTGGGCGTTGTCTGTGGGCTAATATGGAAGATTGTCTTTGGGCTAAGGCTGACAATTAACAGAGCATTCTTCTCGAAATTGTGAAAACCTCCATGGAGTAGGACATTGAGTCTACATGCATAACATATGCATAAATCTAAGTATCTATATCTGCATGATATAATAATTGAGGAATATTGGATGATGATGATGATAATCATGTTGATGGCATTATTGTGATTATTGTGTGGTGATAATAATGTTAATGGCATGAATATGATAGTTGATTAATGTTGAGTGCATTATTGGAATTTTGGTATGATATCCCTGTATGATATGTTGTTTGTGTTATCTTTGTGCTACCATGTTGGTATTGGCGTAGGTGATCTCACTTCTTTGTTATATTGTGTTGTTGTGCTTGTATTGGTAAAAACTATATAATAGATGGAACGAGTTGTCTTAGACATACGGGTGATAAATACTCCGAGATCAGAGACAACATCAGAGAATGACCATTCCAGATTTGGTAGCGTACAGTGGTGACAAGGAACAGATGTCTGATGCATCAAGATGGATACAAGAAGAAATAAGTATGTTAAGTTTTACTGTTAGTGTCTTATCGTGCTATTAAGTAGGACCCATGATGGGGTTTGCTACTGTTAAAAAAAAGAGTCTGTTAATTTTATATTTCTCTTTAAATTGTTAAATATTAATTAGTGTCAATATTGTATATTAAATATATTTTCAGCAATACTTATGGATCTCAGTAAGTTTATGTTTCTGTAATAAGAAATTTTGAAACCCATCTTTTATAACTCAAACCTTGTTTGTGAATTTCTTTATAGATTATGAGTTGGGAGTCGGAAATGTGATACCCTGAGAAGGGTGTTACAAAATCTCTTATTGCAGCAAGGGTCTTGTCAACTAAGGAACCTCCACTCACAGTATCCACTATGCTTCTATCCATTAGCAACAAGCCTTCATAAAAGTACTGGATCAGCATCTGGTCACTAATTTGGTGGTGGGGATAGCTTGAGCACAACTTCTTGAACCTTTTCAATACACATGCAAAATCTCTCTTGTCATTTGTTTTATATCATATATGTCTTTTCTAATAGCAGCAACTCTAGAGGCAGAGAAGAACTTCTCCAGTAATAGCCTCTTCATGTCATTCCAACACATTACAAGGCCTGGTGAAAGGTAATATAGCCAGTCCTTGGCTGCATCAGCAAGGGAGAAAGGGAATGCTTTCAGTTTGATGTGTTCCTCATGTATTCCTTGTGGCTTCATGGTTGTACACACCACATGGAATTTCTTTAACTGCTTATGAGGGTCCTCACCCACAAGACCATGAAACTTAGGCAACAAATGTATCAATCTGGATTTCAATTCAAAGTCAGCATTAACATCAAGATATTGAATGCGCAAAGACCGGTAAGTAATGTAACACCCCCTTTCCTCTTTGGAAGGAAGAGGACGTCACAACTTTAATAATCCAAAACTAATTCAAAATTTCAATCAATTAAAGCGAAATATGAAACGAACTTAACCCAAGTTATAAAATCGGTAATTATTAAAACCATAATATTTAATGTAAAATATTACTTTACTTGCGGATAACAGATCATACAAACAGATAGATCATATAACATCATTGATAAGCATATATATGCTTATCAATGATATATATATATATATATATATATATATATATATATATATATATATATATATATATTGCTTATTCATAAGTGTTCATATCAGCTGGTTCATATGGATCATATACATATTTGTACCCTCAAAATACTTACAAAAAGAATGATGCTCCAAATACATATACGCACTCAAACATATATAGATGCTCAAGAAAGACTGACTAGCAAAAAGACACGACCAGCCCAAGTTCTATATATCTAAACCATAGGGTCCTCGGAGGGATCCTCTTCTGATTCCTCAGAAGGGATGACCACAGTGGGAGGTACACCCTGACAGATAGGCATCCGCCTAGAGGACACTGCGCTGTCCTCATGAGGAGTATAGTGGAAGTTACTCCACCATTCCCGGATAGGCATGTTAAACAATAACTGAACAAATACAAAAAAAGATAAGACAGGAGGATGCTAAAGATCCCCACAAAAAGTCAACGTCAGATCCCCAGTGTAGGTAACCCTCTCATTAGCCAAGTTGACTAACCACGTGTCTGCTCCACCATGAAAGTATACACGAACATAACCCAAAATACGCAGTCTTGACGTCATCTTGGTATAGCAGCTATAACAAATCAAAGAGGGGGTAGTTCCAGTTCGAGTCCTTCTTGGTCTTTAATTAATCAAGACATACAGTAAAATAATACAACACAACTAAGAGGTGAGAAATCTAGTATCATTACCAATAGGCAGTGTGAAGATAGTATGGACAGAAATACCATCCAAAAATCAATAATATCCAATGTCAACAGCAGGGATCACATCAATAATATAGCAGTTCAATAGGTCAATCAATATCAAATAAATAAACATATATGAAATGTCATGAGGGTATGCAGACCCACTATACATGTTTTAATTCCTTAATCAATTCATTTTCCACTTAACTTATAAGTTCCAATTCACTACCTATTTAGTCATAATTTTTCCTAATTTTCTTCCTCTTGGCCGTGATCTATACCAAGGTTTCAAGGCTTCAAAATTTTCATCAACTTATCAATCACTTACTTAAGTTCCATTTTATTACAAGGTGTTGTATTGGTTCACTATTTTTAGGCCATGAGGCCATGAGCCTCACTTCCAAATGACAAGGTATTCTTTGTCATCCACATATAAATTCAACCATACAATCATCACTATCTATCAACATACATAATATTACAACATTAATATTAACTCCATACAAATCACATAATGATACACCATTGAAAAACAACCAATCAAGAGGAGGAATCCACACTTAGATTCTCCATTTTTAACACACAAATTCATCCCCCACCACCATGAGTGGTTGATGAGGATGTTCTCCCTCTTACTAAAGAGAATGACAAGAAAAGTGTCTCCTTGATGGTTCTTGAAGATTTTGTCCAAGCCTCCAACAAAACCCTAACAATTTCAACTCACAAGATCAACATTCTAAGCTTGAAAAAGAGTAAATCAATGGTCATAAAGAGAACCATGAACACGAAAATGAGGAGAAGAAATGAAAAATCAAAACTTTACCTCAAAAGCTTCAAGTTTGGAGCTTGAAGAAAATGGTGAAGATGGAAGCTTTAAGAAATAATTTCAACTAGAAAGGTGTTTGGAATGTGATAGAAATTAAGAAAATGTGATTGAATGAATTTTTTGAAATCATGGAGGGTGGTAATGGTGGTTTGGCCATGAGGTAGGAGATGAAGAAGAAGAAAGAAAATGAGAGAAAATGGAAGAAGAGAAAGTAGAGAAAGAAAGTAATAAGAAAGTTTGAATGAAAAGGTGAAGTATGACTTAAGAGAGACGAAAATTTTTGGCTCCCTCTTTTCCCTCATTGCCATGGAGTTGCCCATGGGAGAGAGAAGATTGGCTTCTCCAAGAAGCCATTAGGAAATTGCTTGGAAGTTTCCTCCAAGCTTTTCCAACAAGCCAAATTTTAGCTTTTTGAAAAGTCAAAGGTGATATCATCAAGTGAGGTCATCTTGTGATGTCATTAAAGTGTTCTCTAAAAGATGACTAACATTGTACTAAGTTTATTATCAGTGGACAAAAGTTGCAGTTAACAAAAATCAGTATTTATTGTCTAACAGATAATAAAATTGTTCTGCGATCTTTATTTATCAGATAAAAATCTAGAAAAATATAAACTTCGTAAATTGTGCCATGCCTCGGATTTAGTAAGATCCCTCTGTCGACGTTTCCACAATTCAAGGTTTACTAGCCTCAGGGAAAATATTTCATTTACCCGGCTCTGCTCAGTGTGCACGTAAATTGACAAAAAATATTAAAATAATCAAGTAATTCAAATAATTCCAGAAAAATTCTTAAAAATCACAAATATTATAAAATGAATATTTATCATAAAATAAATAATTTTCGGGATGTTACAAGTAACATCAAGAGTAGCAAATTCCTTAAGGGTCCTATTATGCATGTTATCACCCATAGTTGTAATATCACTTAAGCTCTCAAGTTCACTTTCAATTTCAATATCAAAATCTAGGTCAGGTGTAATTCTTTCACTAAGCCTTCAAGCTCCAATAAGTGTATGTAATGTTCTTTCAATGTCATGATCAATATCAAGCAAGGAACTTGTGGAAGACCTAATCATGCAACATAGAAAACTTGAAAACACAAAACAAGCAAAATTGACTACACAACACTAAAAATCTACCAAAATAAAACTAGTTAACCTATCTAAACATTTTTTAAAAATATGGGACCACAACAACATGAAAACAACACAAAAATGAAACTAAAAAATGCAATAAAAATATTAAAAAATTGTAAAAGTGGTCTAAACGATGAAAATTGGGCAAACTAGGTGGGACCTCAAAGCCTTGTATATCAGGTCGTTTTCCTTTAATTGACCAACTTTTTGTAACACCCTTGTGGGGATGTCACATTTATGATACAAATAAAATAAAATAAGATAAATATTACCCAAGTTGTAAAACATTTGTTACCTAAATGATATGGGTTGTAAAATTTTTCCCATTAAGACAGAATATTTACTAAATAAAATAACACAAAACATAAAATAAAATTAACCTTCATCACACATAATATACATATGATTTTTGTCATAAGTTATACAAATAATTTACAACTACAAAGTATATAAAGAAAGTAATAAAGAGCTAATATACAATACTACATCCAAAAAGTGTCCAAGTGCACATCATAGATATCTAACCCTCTGAAGGATCACTCTCAGATGAAACTTTAGGTGATAAATATCCAGGATGTCTCGAAGTCCTACGGACACGAGTCTGTGCTGTCGACATACTGCTGATCTCACTAGGCGCATCAAACATTCCACCCCAATAACGCCTAAGAGACAGCGACAACTCTAAATGCAAATATATAGTAGTAGTGAAAATAGGCTCCCCATCAAACTCTGTACGTAAGGTCACCGCCAACCGCCCCACATACACCACCGAATCTCTATCTTCACGTAAACGCCAGGCTTCAGAGCCTCCATGAAACTCAAACCTCACGAAACCAAAGAATCCCGGCTGCGTCATACTCACATAATCAATCCAGGGGATATGGATGATCGGATGGTTCGCAGTCATGGAAAATAAGAAAACGCCAATACAACAAATATAACAGTCCATACAATATAGCATACCATAACAACATAAATAATAATATAATATAACACAGAAATTAAATGCATCAGCATCATATAATGTCACGGATATATAAAATGTTACAGATAATAATGTTATAATGTACAACACATATTGATATGCAATATGACTCAATCCTACTCCATAGAGCTAAAAACACAGACATCAAAGAGAATGACCCACAAGTTCTATTAGTACCTTAGGCTGCCCAACCAACTATTGCACTGTCTCACGTTGTGTCTATAGCCCACTGTCCAAAACATCGTGGTGTAGCACACAGTCCAAACATCGTGTAACTACAGGCATCGTACTCTAATAGTCCTTACAAGATTTCGATTAAGTATAGTGTGTGTCAAGACCACTAGTGTGTTACCAGTTACCACGGCCCAGAGGAGTGACCAACTGTTTACATATGGAGTAATCCGCACATTAATGTCTCCAAGTTCACATAAGTTGAACCACACTACGCTTATCACACTGACAACACAGTGTAATTCACCTCGTTAATCAATCCACCAATTATCAACCAAATTGGCACAACTCAATGCATGAAAAAAAAATTAATAATTCCCGAAATACCCTCAATCTCAAAATATTCTCATATTTACGCAAATGCCCTCAACGGCAAAAATCTCAAATACACAGTACGTCCCACTTGAGAGTACTGTTTCACAATCTGTCCAGGTCCACCACTTTGGCCCGACAGTAAAACTTACTATTTTCGTCAATCGCGTAGAAATTTTATCGCGTTTTCATAATTTTGTCATTTTTACAAGCGTTTTAAAATCGCGTAAATATATTTTACTATTTTTGAAATCGCGTACTGTTTTCAAAACGTTTTCTCAATCGCGTAAGATTTTTAAATTATTTTCTTGTCTGAATTCCTTAAAAAGCACTATTTAAATAAACAGAAATAATATTTAATACCTTTAAACTACGTAGGATATTTTTCATATCGTATACAATATATTAGATATCTTTTCTATCTTATGTGCTTGTTTTAAACAAAAATTGACAGTATTTTACTTAGAAAGTCTATAACAATGGTTTTCTAGGTTTTCTATTAAAAATTATTTTGTTTATATTACAACAATTTAATTACACTTTTGAAAACTACTAACAGGCTTCAAAACATAAAGTGAGCTCTACGTTAGAAATTTTACAAAAGCTACTATATTTTCTCCTAAACGGTAAAATCTTTAGTTTTAGCTTCTTAAACTTAATCTAATCATTTTTATTCCTCAAAACTCATTGTAATAAAATTCCTTTTGGTATTATTACTTCACCTTGATTGAAAATAATTTTAGAAACCAAAAACACTTAACTTTGGCATGTTGGCCGAAATCCATAAACTTATTATTTGATCTATAAATTCATTTTTCTTACTCTAAATCAATTTGTATCTTGTCAATTTGCCTAACTCAATTAAATCACTCTTTTAGAAAATTGTTGAGAACATTTTGGTTCCCATTTTGTGTTGAGGCCGTGAGCCTTGGATTTGTGTTCTTTGGAACACTCATGCAAACCTTGCATATTATTCACATCCTACTACTTATTCATGCATTACTAACACATACAATATATTCAAAGCTTGTAGACATGCATATCAATACAAATCACAACTAAGAAAGCTATTACAACAAACACCCAAAAGAATCCTTATGGATTCTACAATCACAAACAAATCCATTTTCTTACCACCACCCAAGGATGATAAGATTCAAGTCTTCCTCTTACCTTAAGTGAAGACAAACTCTTCTCCTCTCCTTCCTAGTGATTTCGGGTTCACCCTCCAAATTACCTATCAAGCTTAAATAAATTCTACAAGTTACTACCATAGAAGAAAAACATAAACCATGGATCAATCATGGCTTAGAACTTTAGAAATGAGATTAGAAATGAAAAACAAGAAATTTCACCATTAAGGAGAAATCTTCAAAGTTGTTTTCCAAGCTCAAGATGATAGATTTTGTAAGAACTCTCAACTAGAGATGTTCTTAGAATGGTGTTAAGGTTTAAGAAAGCAGGTTGGATAAAATTTTAGGTGAATGGATGGTGAAGTAGGGGTCTTGGCCAAATGGACCTTCAAAGAGCATCAATGGTGTTTCTTGTTTTTGGAAGAGAGAAAAGCCTAAGTTAAAAGATAAAAGATGAAGTAAAATTGGCTTCCTAATGGCTTATGGCCGTGGAGCTCTTCTTAGGGAGGTGTCCACTTTGGTGGCTTCATCCAAGCCTTAGAAATGATCAATGGTTAAGAATAAAACTTAGTCTCTAAGCTTAGCTCTCATTGGTGCATGAAAACCTAGTCATGCAATGACTAAGTTTGTTCTTGAAAGTTCTTGGCTTGCTTTGTCTTGGCTTGGCCGAATTCCCTAAGGTAAAAGACAACTAAGTTTGCTTCTCCTTAGCTATTTAGTTACACCTAGGTGAAACAATCTAGTTACTTGTCTAACTAGTTAGATACTTAGGTTAACTTAGTTAACTTGATAGTTATAGATTTTTATTAACTTAGAAACCAACTTGATAGCTAACTACATTACCATCATCTAGTTACATAACAAGTTTCTATACTGACTTAGTTAAGTTCTAATCTAACTTGATTAGGTCATCTAGTTCAAAACCAACTAGTCTAACCACTTTTGTTAACTCTTTTCCTATTGGTTAGAAATTTCCCTAACCAAAAAGGTTGACTAGATTCCTAAACGTGGTCCCGCAAGGCATTTATGGGTCCTACAATCCAAAAGTGGGTCCCACAGACATTTTCGGGTCTACTGTCATTTATTTATACTGACTAATAAAATAATATTATAATAATATAAAATTATTTTATTTCACAGTTAAATCCTAAAAATTAAAAGATTAATAACAATATCATTCAGAATTAGGTTTAGTAAGATCCCCCAGCTCCGAATAATTAAAATAAGATTTCCCTGGTCCGAAAATTATTATTTTCCTGTCCCAGAGCAAATCACACAAAAAGTTCAAATAAAATCACAGACAGTAAAATAAAACTCTGTAGCATATAGAAAAACAACAAACAGTACAATTCGGGACACAACAGTCATTTATTCTAAAGTTGGGGTGTTACAACTCTCCCCTACAAATAAAAATTGTCCCCGAAATTTGTCATACATCAAAATAATTAAGGATATTGCTCTCTCATTTTGTCTTCCAGTTCCCAGGTAGCATCACCTGTCACATCATTCCAAACCACTTTGACCAACTCGATCATCTTTCCTCGAAGCTGTTTCACCTTTCTGGCCTCTATTCTAATTGGTAAAGTCTCGTAAGTCAAATTATCCTTCAACTGTACTTCGTCGGGTTGTATCACATGCGTCGGATCAGGAATATACTTCCTTAGCTGAGACACATGAAATACATCATGTAAATTGGATAGAAAAGGTGGCAACGCAATTTGATAGGCTACAGGACCTACTCGACGGATAATCTGATAAGGTTCAATGAACTTAGGAGTAAGCTTCTTGGATTTAATAACTCTTCTGACACCGGTCGTAGGAGTCACTCTTAAGAATACATGCTCACCCTCCTCAAATTCGAGAGGTCGCCTTCGCTTATCAGCATAACTCTTCTGTCTATTTTGCGTCATCCACATCTTCTCTTGTATCATCTTCACCTTTTCCATAGTCTGCTGCACAAGATCTGGTCCAATAGTCATACTCTCTCCATCTTGATACCAACACAAAGGTGTTCGGCATCGTCTTCCATATAATGCCTCATAGGGTGCTATCCCTATACTCGAGTAAAAAGTATTGTTGTAGGTGAATTCTATCAAAGATAAAAATTCATCCCAACTTCCCCGTTGCTCCAATACATAAGCATGCAATAGGTCTTCCAAAGACTGTATAGCCCTTTCCGTTTGGCCATCAGTCTGCGGGTGATATGCAAAACTCAGCTGCAATTTAGTTCCCATGGCTTCTTGCAAACTTCACCAGAATCTTGACGTAATCCTCGGATCTCTGTCAGAAACTATGCATGTAGGCACACCATGCAATCTAACAATCTCACTGATGTACATTTGGGTTAATCTCTCCAATGGATACTTAATTTTGATGGGCAAGAAATGCGTTGACTTCGTAAGCCTATCAACTATAACCCATATTGAATCATGACCTTTCCTCGTCCTTGGCAATTCGGTAACAAAATCCATTGAGATACTATCCCACTTCCACTCTGGAATAGCTAACGGTTGTAACATACCGGCTGGCCTCTGATGTTCTACTTTCGCCTTTTGACAAACCAAACAAGACGCCACACGTTCCGCTACATCTCTTTTCATCCTTGGCCACCAAAACAACTTTTTCAAGTCTTGGTACATTTTGGTCGTTCCCGAATGCAAACTCAAATCACTAGTATGAGCTTCCTCTAAAATTCCTTTCTTAAGCTCATAATCATCGGGTATACAGATCCTTCCCTTGAACCTTAAGATTCCATCTGATCCTTCCTCTACCGTCGCCTTATGACCTTGCTTCAAAAATTCCCTTTCGTTTTGAAAAAACGCATCCTCCTCCTGTTTATCTCGAATTATATCGAGCAATTCATTCAAGATTACAACCGTACCGAAATGAATCTTTCCAGGCACCAATTCCACTAACACCCATAGATTTCTAAACTTGTTGAGTAATTCCTCTTCCTTTATCATCATTGCCGAAACACTGATCACTTTTCTACTCAGAGCATCCGCTACCACATTAGCTTTTCCTGGATGGTATTAGAGTTGAAAATCATAGTTCTTTAAGAATTCCAACCATCGCCTTTGCCTCATATTTAATTCTTTTTTATCAAACAAGTACTTCAAACTCTTGTGATCACTAAAGACATTGAACATTGCTCCATACAAAAAATGCCTCCACACCTTCAATGCAAAAACCACTGTGGCTAATTCTAAATCATGTGTTGGATAATTCCTCTCATGAACCTTCGACTGTCTAGAAGCATAAGCCACTACATTCCAGTCTTGCATTAACACACATCCTAACCCTTGGTAAGAAGCATCACAATACACCTTAAAAGTTCTGTTAGGATCCGGTAAAATTAGCACTGGTGCAGTTGTTAACCTCTTCTTCAATTCTTGGAAACTTGCTTCACGTTCCTCCGTCCAATCAAAAGCTTGACTTTTCCTTGTGAGCTACGTAAGCGGTCCAGCAATCTTGGAAAAACCTTCTATGAACCTCCGGTAATATCCAGCAAGTCCAACAAAACTTCAGACTTCTGTCACTGTCTTAGGCCTTTCCTACTGTAAAATAGTCTCCACCTTCGATGGGTCTACTGCAATACCTTCTTTGGAAATCACGTGACCTAGAAATTGAACTTCCTCCAACCAGAACTCACACTTCACCAATTTTGCATACAGCTTCTTTTCCTTCAAAATCTGAAGAACTATACCGAGATGTTCAGCATGCTCTTCCTTAGATTAAGAATAGATCAGAATGTCATCGATAAAGACAACGACAAATCTGTCTAGATATGGACGAAAAATCCTATTCATATAATCCATGAATATGGCAGGAGCATTCGTCACTCTGAATGGCATCACCAGATACTCATAATGTCTATAACGAGTTCGAAAAGCTGTTTTAGGTACATCCTCCACCTTAACACGAATCTGGTGATAACCTGATCTCAGATCTATCTTAGAGAATACCACTGCTCCCTTCAACTGATCTATCAAATCATCAATTCTCGGAAGTGGATATTTATTTTTTATAGTCACCTTGTTCAGCTGGCGATAATCTACGCAAAATCGAGAAGTTCTGTCCTTCTTCTTGACTAGAAGCACTGGTGCTCCCCATGGTGAAACACGAGGTCGCACAAACTACTTCTCCAACAGTTCCTCCAATTACTTCTTTTACTCCACCAACTCCGCTAGCGACATCCGGTACGGTGCAATTGAGATAGGACCTGCTCCTGGTACTAAATCAATTGAAAATACGATCTCCCTCTCTGGTGGCAAACTAGGTACGTCATCAGGAAAAATCTCTGGGAATTCATTGACGACAGGAATAGTATTCACATCTTTCTCATTCTTGACTTCTAGAGAAGATAATAACATATATCCCTGCGCTCTATCTCTTAACAATGACTTGACCTTAATAGCAGTCAAATATCCAAACTTTTCTTCCTTAGGAAAAACTATGGTTTTGCTTGCACAGTCTATAAGGATATGTTTAGAAGATAACCAATCCATCGCTAATATTACATCTATCTCAACAAGAGGCAAACAAATCAAGTTGACCGAAAACACACGGTCCTTTATAACAACAGGACAATTCAGACATATCTTGGATGTAACTACAGGTTTAGCAGTTGGTGTAGATACAATCAATTTAAAATTCAGAGAAGACACAGGCAGTTTCAATCTTTCCACACAATCATATGCAATAAATGAATGTGTCGCGCCTGAATCATATAACATAGTCAGAAGATTACCTTCAATGACACCTTCCCCCTGAATAAGGTCATCAGACTGAGAAACTTCAGTTCTAGTCATTGTATATACTTGCCCTCCAAACCTCGATTGAGTACCTCTTGACCTTGGCTGAGTAGCACGAACATTTCTCACAGTAGGTTTCCTCTCTGGCTGAGTACAATCCCTAGATATGTGTCCAGGTTGTCTGTAATTAAAACAAATTGTCCCTTTGACTGAGCAATCCGTAGAGATATGGCCACTCTTTCTGCACTTAAAACATGTTGGTGTGAACGCCACTCTCTGACCAGCTCTATTACCACTAGCACTTCCCCCAACTGGTGGTCGTTGAGGTTAATTCCCTGGTGGTCTAGAATACGGCTTGCGCTGAAATCGACTGTTATTACTGCTACCTCCCCTCTGAAACCTTGTTGGTCCAAAATTACGGTTTCATGGATCCCGTGACGGCTCCAATTCCTCGAGTCGTGCACAAGTATCTACTAAAGCATGAATCTGATTCATTTTCAAGGATAACACTCCTCGTTTCAGTTCCACTCTCAACCCTGCCTCAAACTTTGACATCTCCACACGTCATCCTGTCGAGTTTGAGCATAATCTGAGAACTGAGACAAGCTCTCAAATTTAGAAGCATACTCATTTACAGTCATGTTGCCCTGACGTAAACCAAGAAATTCCATCTCCTTGGCATGTCTAGCACTAGCAGGAAAGTACTTCTTTAGAAATACCTCAGAAAATACCTCCCATGTAATTTCCGTTCCTTCAGCCTGCAACAATCGGCGGGTTCCTCTCCACCAATGTTCACCATCTCCTCTCAGCATGAAAGTAGCATATGTCACCTTCTTCTCATCGAAGCATCTCATTCCAACTAGATATCTTCTCCAAGTCTTATATCCATTGACTTGCCTTCTCAGGATCAATCTCACCTCTAAACTGCGGTGGGTTGTTACGCTTAAATTCAGATAAATTTAGGACATCAGCAGTAGCATCTTGCTGTTGAGCTGCTCTCTGATTCTGTTGAGAAATTACTTCAGCCATTCGCTGCATAGCCTCTACAGCAGCAATCATCGGATCCACATTACGATTCGCGTTCGCGCGTGTTCCTCTTCCGCCAGACATCTTCTTTCTTCAATCATAACAAAGCAAAGTTAGATACATCCTTTCGGAAGTAAATCACAGAGAATCACGCAACACAAGCAAAAACAGACCCAACCACAACCCCAAAAGACTCTAACTTGGGCTATGATACCAACTAATGTAACACCCTTGTGGGGATGTCACATTTATGATACAAATAAAATAAAATAAGATAAATATTACCCAAGTTGTAAAACATTTGTTACCTAAATGATATGGGCTGTAAAATTTTTCCTGTTAGGACAGAATATTTACTAAATAAAATAACACAGAACATGAAATAAAATTAACCTTCATCACACATAATATACATATGATTTTTGTCATAAGTTATACAAATAATTTACAACCACAAAGTATATAAAGAAAGCAATAAAGAGCTAATATACAATACTACATCCAAAAAGTGCCCAAGTGCACATCATAGATATCTAACCCTCTAAAGGATCACTCTCAGATAAAACTTCAGGTGATAAATATCCAGGATGTCTCGAAGTCCTACAGACACGAGTCCGTGCTGTCGACATACTGCTGATCTCACTAGGCGCATCAAACATTCCACCCCAATAACGCCTAAGAGATAGCGGCTACTCTAAAAGCAAATATATAGTAGTAGTGAAAATAGGCTCCCCATCAAACTCTGTACATAGGGTCACCGTCAACCGCCCCACATACACCACCGAATCTCTATCTTCACGTAAACGCCAGGCTTCAGAGCCTCCATGAAACTCAAACCTCACGAAACCAAAGAATCCCGGCAGCGTCATACTCACACAATCAATCCAGGGGATATGGATGATCGGATAGTTCGCAATTGTCGAACTGATCCTCGGCTTATTGTTGTTCCTCGTCCTCAGGGTATACACAATCAAGAGGTTGTTCCTCTTCCTCAAACTCTTTTACAACATAATTTCAAATACAAAAACAGTACGTATAAAAAGGTAAGACAATCTATATCACCACAAACATGATAAATAAGAAAATGCCAATACAACAAATATAACAGTCCACACAATATAGCATACCATAACAGCATAAATAATAATATAATATAACATAGAAATTAAATGCATCAGCATCATATAATGTCACAGATGGATAAAATGTTACAGATAATAATGTTATAATGTACAACACATATTCAAATGCAATATAACTCAATCCTACTCCATGGAGCTAAAAACATAGACATCAGAGAGAATGACCCGCAAGTTCTATTAGTACCTTAGGCTATCCAACCAACTATTGCACTGTCTCACGTTGTGTCTATAGCCCATTGTCCAAAACATCGTGGTGTAGCACACAGTCCAAACATCGTGTAACTACAGGCATCGTACTCAAATAGTCTTTACAAGATTTCGATTAAGTATAGTGCGTGTCGAGACCACTAGTGTGTTACCAGTTACCACGGCCCAGAGGAGCGACCAACTGTCTACATATGGAGTAATCCGCACACTAATGTCTCCAAGTTCACATAAGTTGAACCACACTACGCTTATCACACTGACAACACAGTGTAATTCACCTCGTTAATCAATCCACCAATTATCAACCAAATTGGCACAACTCAACGCATGAAAAAAAAAATCATAATTACCGAAATACCCTCAATCTCAAAATATTCTCATATTTACGCAAATGCCCTCAACGGCAAAAATCTCAAATACACAGTACGTCCCACTTGATAGTACTATTTCACAATCTGTCCAGGTCCACCACTTTGGCCCGACAGTAAAACTTACTATTTTCGTCAATCGCGTAGAAATTTTATCGCGTTTTCATAATTTTGTCATTTTTACAAACGTTTTAAAATCGCATAAATATATTTTACTGTTTTTGAAATCGCGTACTGTTTTCAAAACGTTTTCTCAATCGTGTAAGATTTTTAAATTATTTTCTTGTCCGAATTCCTTAAAAATCACTATTTAAATAAATAGAAATAATATTTAATACGTTTAAACTACGTAGGATATTTTTCATATCGTATACAATATATTAGATATCTTTTCTATCTTATGTGCTTGTTTTAAACAAAAATTGACAGTATTTTACTTAGAAAGTCTATAACAATGGTTTTCTATTAAAAATTCTTTTGTTTATATTACAACAATTTAATTACACTTTTGAAAACTACTAACAGGCTTCAAAACATAAAGTGAGCTCTACGTTAGAAATTTTACAAAAGCTACTATATTTTCTCCTAAACAGTAAAATCTTTAGTTTTAGCTTCTTAAACTTAATCTAATCATTTTTATTCCTCAAAACTCATTGTAATAAAATTCCTTTTGGTATTATTACTTTACCTTGATTGAAAATAATTTTAGAAACCAAAAACACTTAACTTTGGCATGTTGGCCGAAATCCATAAACTTATTATTTGATCTATAGATTCATTTTTCTTACTCTAAATCAATTTGTATCTTGTCAATTTGCCTAACTCAATTAAATCACTCTTTTAGAAAATTGTTGAGAACATTTTGGTTCCCATTTTGTGTTGATGTCGTGAGCCTTGGATTTGTGTTCTTTCGAACACTCATGCAAACCTTGCATATTATTCACATCCTACTACTTATTCATGCATTACTAACACATACAATATATTCAAAGCTTGTAGACATGCATATCAATACAAATCACAACTAAGAAAGCTATTACAACAAACACCCAAAAGAATCCTTATGGATTCTACAATCACAAACAAATCCATTTTCTTACCACCACCCAAGGATGATAAGATTCAAGTCTTCCTCTTACCTTAAGTGAAGACAAACTCTTCTCCTCTCTTTCCTAGTGATTTCGGGTTCACCCTCCAAATTACCTATCAAGCTTAAATAAATTCTACAAGTTACTACCATAGAAGAAAAACATAAACCATGGATCAATCATGGCTTAGAACTTTAGAAATGAGATTAGAAATGAAAAACAAGAAATTTCACCTTTAAGGAGAAATCTTCAAAGTTGTTTTCCAAGCTCAAGATGATAGATTTTGGAAGAACTCTCAACTAGAGATGTTCTTAGAATGGTGTTTAGGTTTAAGAAAGTAGATTGGATAAAATTTTAGGTGAATGGATGGTGAAGTAGGGGTCTTGGCCGAATGGACCTTCAAAGAGCATCAATGGTATTTCTTGTTTTTGGAAGAGAGAAAACCTTAAGTTAAAAGATAAAAGATGAAGTAAAATTGGCTTCCTAATGGCTTATGGCCGTGGAGCTCTTCTTAGGGAGGTGTCCACTTTGGTGGCTTCATCCAATCCTTAGAAATGATCAATGGTTAGGAATAAAACTTGGTCTCCAAGCTTAGCTCTTATTGGTGCATGAAAACCTAGTCATGCAATGACTAAGCTTGTTCTTGAAAGTTCTTGGCTTGCTTTGTCTTGGCTTGGCCAAATTCCCTAAGGTAAAAGACAACTAAGTTTGCTTCTCCTTAGCTATTTAATTACACTTAGGTGAAACAATCTAGTTGCTTGTCTAACTAGTTAGTTACTTAGGTTAACTTAGTTAACTTGATAGTTATAGATTTTTATTAACTTAGAAACCAACTAGATAGCTAACTACATTACCATCATCTAGCTACTTAACAAGTTTCTAAACTAACTTAGTTAAGTTCTAATCTAACTTGATTAGGTCATCTAGATCAAAACCAACTAGTCTAACCACTTTTGTTGACTCTTTTCCTATTGGTTAGAAATTTCCCTAACCAAAAAGGTTGACTAGATTCCTAAACGTGGTCCCACAAGGCATTTGTGGGTCCTACAATCCAAAAGTGGGTCCTACAGACATTTTTGGATCTACTGTCATTTATTTATACTGACAAATAAAATAATATTATAATAATATAAAATTCATTTATTTCACAATTAAATCCTAAAAATTAAAAGATTAATAACAGTATCATTCAGAATTGAGTTTAGTAAGATCCCCCAGCTCTGGATAATTAAAATAAGATTTCCCCGGATCAGAAATTATTATTTTCCTGTCCCGGAGCAAATCACACAAAAAGTTCAAATAAAATCACAGACAGTAAAATAAAACTCTGTAGGATATAGAAAAATAACAAACAGTACAATTCGGGACACAACGGTCATTTATTCTAAAGTTGGGGTGTTACAACTCTCCCCTACAAATAAAAATTTTGTCCTCGAAATTTGTCATACATCAAAATAATTAAGGATATTGCTCTCTCATTTTGTCTTCCAGCTCCCTGGTAGCATCACCTGTCACATCATTCCAAACCACTTTGACCAACTCGATCATCTTTCCTCGAAGCTGTTTCACCTTTCTGGCCTCTATTCTAACAGGTAAAGTCTCGTAAGTCAAATTATCCTTCAACTGTACTTCGTCGGGTTGTATCACATGCGTCGGATCAGGAATATACTTCCTTAGCTGAGACACATGAAATACATCATGCAAATTGGATAGAAAAGGCGGCAAAGCAATTTGATAGGCTACAGGACCTATTCGACGGATAATCTGATAAGGTCCAATGAACTTAGGAGTAAGCTTCTTGGATTTAATAACTCTTCTGACACCGGTCGTAGGAGTCACTCTTAAGAATACATGCTCACCCTCCTCAAATTCGAGAGGTCGCCTTCGCTTATCAGCATAACTCTTCTGTCTATTTTGCGTCATCCACATCTTCTCTTGTATCATCTTCACCTTTTCCATAGTCTGCTGCACAAGATCTGGTCCAATAGTCATACTCTCTCCATCTTGATACCAACACAAAGGTGTTCGGCATCGTCTTCCATATAACGCCTCATAGGGTGCTATCCCTATACTCGAGTGAAAACTATTGTTGTAGGTGAATTCTATCAAAGATAAAAATTCATCCCAACTTCCCCGTTGCTCCAATACATAAGCATGCAATAGGTCTTCCAAAGACTGTATAGCCCTTTCCGTTTGGCCATCAGTCTGTGGGTGATATGCAAAACTCAGCTGCAATTTAGTTCCCATGGCTTCTTGCAAACTTCACCAGAATCTTGACGTAATCCTCGGATCTCTGTCAGAAACTATGCATGTAGGCACACCATGCAATCTAACAATCTCACTGATGTACATTTGGGTTAATCTCTCCAATGGATACTTAATTTTGATGGGCAAGAAATGCGTTGACTTCGTAAGCCTATCAACTATAACCCATATTGAATCATGACCTTTCCTCGTCCTTGGCAATTCGGTAACAAAATCCATTGAGATACTATCCCACTTCCACTCTGGAATAGCTAACGGTTGTAACATACCGGCTGGCCTCTGATGTTCTACTTTCGCCTTTTGACAAACCAAACAAGACGCCACACGTTCCGCTACATCTCTTTTCATCCTTGGCCACCAAAACAACTTTTTCAAGTCTTGGTACATTTTGGTCATTCCCGAATGCAAACTCAAATCACTAGTATGAGCTTCCTCTAAAATTCCTTTCTTAAGCTCATAATCATCGGGTATACAGATCCTTCCCTTGAACCTTAAGATTCCATCTGATCCTTCCTCTACCGTTGCCTTATGACCTTGCTTCAACAATTCCCTTTCATTTTGCAAAAACGCATCCTCCTCCTGTTTATCTCGAATTATATCAAGTAATTCATTCAAGATCACAACCTTACCTAAACGTATCTTCCCAGGCACCAATTCCACTGACACCCATAGATTTCTAAACTTGTTGAGTAATTCCTCCTCCTTTATCATCATTGCCGAAACACTGATCACCTTTCTACTCAGAGCATCCGCTACCACATTTGCTTTTCCTGGATGGTACTGGAGTTGAAAATCATAGTCCTTTAAGAATTCCAACCATCGCCTCTGCCTCATATTCAATTCTTTTTGATCAAACAAGTACTTCAAACTCTTGTGATCACTAAAGACATTGAACATTGCTCCTGTTGCCCAAGTGGCTTCAGTACTCAAGAGGGGGGGTGAATTGAGTAATTAAAGATTTTTCGCAAAAGCCTTAAACAAATAAATTATACTGAATTTAATTATTAAAAGTCGTGAATGAGAAGAACGTAAGAAGAACAGATAATAATTAAATTGCAAGAATAAATAAAGTGCATAAAGATAAAGAGAATAAGGGGTAGAAAAGCAGGCACGATATTTATCCTGGTTCGACCACCAACCACTTGTGGCCTACGTCCAGTCCCCGAAACACAGTTCGAGATTTTTCACTATTCAATACAAGCTTAACAACAGGTGCTTGCAACCTTTACACAACAGGGATACCTCACCCTATTTACTAGAGGATACCTCACCCCTTTGAAGGATACCTCACCTTCTTTACACCAAGGGATACCTCACCCTTTTACTAGAGGGATACCTCACCCTCACAAATTCACTAAGGGATACCTCACCCTTTTACGAAGCGAGAGAATAGATGAAAAATAAACTCTCACTTAGAGCGAGATATTACAACTTGAAGTGCTAATGAGCTCTCTAAAGGATATCTCAAGGTTTTGGCAAAGAGAGCACGAAAGAGAGAAAATAATGTAAAATTCGTTTTCAACCAAGCTAAAAAATAATTCAAGTGGTTGGGGGTTTTCGAGAAGAGTCCCAAGGTCCGTATTTATAGAGCAAAGAAAGCAACTAGCCGTTGGTGCCAATTAAGAAACCATTAAAAGCAAATATGGCCGTTCTTTGCCATTTTTGAACGTTTCGTGAAAATCAATTTTGTAGAACGGTATTCGAATACCTTATGAGGTATTCGAATGCCTCTTGCCAAAACTCTCTAAAAAAAATTGATTAAGGCTGGGTTATTCGAATACCAGTTAAGGGTATTCGAATGCCTCATTTAAAAAGGTTCATTCTGAATCTAGGGTATTCGAATACCATATGGGGTATTCGAATGCCTCTGTTTTGGCACAACAGGAAATATCAGTTTCGAAACAGTTATTCGAATACCATAGATGGGTATTCGAATACCACTTTGAAAACGTAAAACGTGTAAGCTTGAAAAACACTCTATTCGAATACCTATCAGGGTATTCGAATACCTCTGTTATAAAACCAGTTTTAAATGCTTTCAAATGATCAGAAGATGGTTGTTTAATTTTGGAAAAACAATTTTGAAAACATTTCTTTGCAATGCCAATTAATGAGATATCCAATGAGGCTTTTACAAGGATCCTAAGTCCTAAAGCTTATTCTTGAAGATCTTGGACTTGGTCTTCTCATCATCTTCATGTTTGTCTTCACGTTTGTTATCATCAAAACTATTGCTCATGATAGCTAGCCAATTACATTCTCCCCCTTTTTGATGATGACAAACTAACATTTGAGAAAAGCATTAGTTCATATAAATTGAAATTCACAAAGTTAGTTTAGAGATACTTACTCCCCCTCTTTTTCATAAGAGGTGATTTATATCAGAGATGTGCACAGCAGCTCCCCCTTACTTTTGGAATCCAATTTCTATTTTTTGTTTTGACTTTTACTCCCTGACTTTTCTCAAACAAAGACATTTAAACTTGTTCTCCCCCTTTTGTACATTTGATACCATTCTCCCCCTTTTGTCATGATCAAAAAGATGGGGCAAGTATTTTTCTCCCCTTTTTATCATATCAAACAATATATGCATGTCCTCAAGTTGAATGAATTTTGTCCATTTAAATTTATGCTTGAGGTAGTGTTCTCCCTACAACAAAATTCAGAGTGCTTTCATTGGTATCCATTAATGTTGGATCCATAGGGGTTAGTCAAACTCATAAGCCAATAAGCATTTAAAACAATGAGGCAAAAGTAGCAAATGATTCTCAAGGGCAAAAATATATTGATCGATTAATTTGGCCAAGAAATCACTTGTTTGATATCATTTGTTATCATTTGTGATTACTTGTTATTATGTTCATACCACTTTGATATCACTTGTTGTCAAAATGTAAAGCATTTACCACTTGTTTGATATCACTTGTCAAGATGTTCTAAGCATTTACTACTTGTTAACAAATTCTTATAAATCTGACATATGTCAATAAAAACATAGATGTTAAATATTTCATATACCACTTATTGCACTTGTTCGTATATCAAAACAATAGCCAATTACATTGAGCATATTTTAGAAAAAAAGAGCAAGAACAAGCCAAGAAATATGCATTTAAGAACATCATATAATTTTCATATAGGGCAAAAATGAAGGCTTGATGAAATAAGATTAAAAGCATGTTATTTGCATTGCATATGCAAGAAAAAAGAATATAAGCAGAAACGAAATAGAGAGGACGATGAAAAACTTGCTTTCAGCCATGTGGTATTCGAATACCTCTTGCTGTATTCGAATACCCATCACATTTTATAAACTCCAGAAGGAGCAAGTATTCGAATGCCTAGGAAGGTATTCGAATACTCCAAATAGCATGTAACAAATACTGATAAAGATTTTTCATGTTATTCGAATACACATTTGGGTATTCGAATGCCCCAGCTAATAAAACCACAAGAACTCTGTACTGATGTATGGTATTCGAATACCATGGGAGGGTATTCGAATAGACCTATCAGAAAAACATGGATTTTCACGTACAGATGCAATGGTATTCGAATACCACAGGGAGGTATTCGAATAACTCAAACATAAAAGCATACATTTTGCATCCAGAAGGCATATTTGAGATAAGAAAGCTTACCTTTTCATGGAAATACTCATATGAATGCAAGTCCAAGCCTGATAGAGACAAGAAGGAGAGCTTGGAATTTATTATAGTCTTGTGCTTGCAGCAACCATTTTCAAAAATGCCGAAGTTAGCTCTTGGCTATCAAGCACACCTGCAACACAATTCAATTTTTGGTTTTTGGTACCCAAATTTTCTTGGGTCCTTGATTGTCAGTTTTGGGTATAGTGCCCTTAGGAACCCATACCATTTTGGTTCCAATTTTTGTATTGATATTTTTCCTTACATTGCATGTTGAAGCACTATGACCCTTCTCCCCACAATAGAAACATTTAACAAATGGGCTACATGAGATGCTAGAATTAACAAAATAATTTTTATAGGATTTGTGTTGATTATTCGGGTTATATCCTATTCCAGCCTTTTGAAAAACAACCCTTTGTTTTCCTAATAAAATATTTAAATTATCTCTTCCACATGTGAATTTGGCAAGGGTGTTCTTTAAATCTTCAATTTCTTTTTCAAGCAAATGACATGAAGAACAAGATAAAGAAGTAGAAGCATATGAAGAATTATATGAGCATGCATCAATAATTCCCAAAGTTTCATTTTCAATTTTTAATTCTTCAATCTCTTTATTTAAAATTAGAATTTGATTTTCCAAGTAAGAGATAGTTTTCTTAGATGAAAAAATCAATTTTGTGAGCCTTATTGATTCGTCATGCAATTCTTCAAAAGCATCTTGTAATTCATCATAAGAAGGAGATAAGTCAGAATTTACCTCGTTGTCGCTTTCTTCTTTTTCTTCTCCTTTGGCCATAAAACATAGATGGGCTTCTTCGCTATCTGAGCTATCAGTGGAGTCCATGTCGTTGTCATCCCATGCTATGTAGACTCTTCTTTCCTTGGAGGATTTCTTTTCAATTTTCTTTGGGGGAACAGACAGTCTTCTTTGAGTTCCCTTTTTCCTGAGAAATTTACCAAATTTTCTTACCAAAAGGTTGAGGTTTTCTTCATTTAATTCTATGTTGTCCACGTCATCTCTGTCGTCTTCATCTTTATTATTGATAGTGGAGGTGGTGGCTTTGAGTGCAATTCCCTTTTTCTTCTTGTCATTTTCTTCACTTTGACTTAGTCTGTTTAGTTCCAATTCGTGCTCATGAAGCTTTCCAAAGAGGGTAGCTAGAGACATTGTTGACAAGTCCCTCGATTCTGAAATTGCTGTTACTTTTGGTTGCCAAATCCTGCTAAGACATCTCAACACTTTGTTAATCAAATCTTCGTTAGTAAAATTCTTTCCTAATGATGCAAGATGATTAACAATGTGGGTGAACTCTTTTGCATTTCTTGAATGCTTTCTCCTTGGTTCATTGTAAATAATTCATATTCGCGAGTTAGAGAATTGATTCTCGACCTCTTTACCTCACTAGTACCCTCATGGGTAACTTGTAAAGTGTCCCATATTTCTTTAGCAGTTTTGCAATTTGAAATTCTAAAAAATTCATCATGTCCCAAAGCTGAGGTAATGATGTTTTTGGCTACTAAGTTATTTTGAACTTTTCTTTTATCATCTTTAGACCAATCACTTCTAGGTGTCTCGGTTTTTACACCATTGACAACGCGTGTAGGTATAAATGCACCATTTTCGACAGCATCCCACACATCTAGATCAATAGCCTCGATAAAGATTTTCATTCTTTCCTTCCAATATGCATAACCATCCCCATTGAAAAAGGGTGGTCGATTTATGGAAGTTGCTTCTGATAAAACATTTGATGAAGCCATGTACTCTTGAAGCGGCTAAGCTCTTTATACAAGAGTCTAGCTCTGATACCACTTGTTGCCCAAGTGACTTCAGTACTCAAGAGGGGGGGTGAATTGAGTAATTAAAGATTTTTCGCAAAAAGCCTTAAACAAATAAATTATACTGAATTTAATTATTAAAAGTCGTGAATGAGAAGAACGTAAGAAGAACAAATAATAATTAAATTGCAAGAATAAATAAAGTGCATAAAGATAAAGAGAATAAGGGGTAGAAAAGTAGGCACGATATTTATCCTGGTTCGACCACCAACCACTTGTGGCCTACGTCCAGTCCCCGAAACACAGTTCGAGATTTTTCACTATTCAATACAAGCTTAACAACAGGTGCTTGCAACCTTTACACAACAGGGATACCTCACCCTATTTACTAGAGGGATACCTCACCCCCTTTGAAGGATACCTCACCTTCTTTACACCAAGGGATACCTCACCCTTTTACTAGAGGGATACCTCACCCTCACAAATTCACTAAGGGATACCTCACCCTTTTACAGAAGCAGAGAATAGATGAAAAATAAACTCTCACTTAGAGCAGATATTACAACTTGAAGTGCTAATGAGCTCTCTAAAGGATATCTCAAGGTTTTGGCAAAGAGAGCACAGAAAAGAGAGAAAATAATGTAAAATTCGTTTTCAACCAAGCTAAAAAATAATTCAAGTGGTTGGGGGTTTTCAGAAGAGACCCAAGGTCTGTATTTATAGAGCAAAGAAAGCAACTAGCCGTTAGGTGCCAATTAAGAAACCATTAAAAGCAAATATGGCCGTTGCTGCCATTTTTGAACGTTTCGTGAAAATCAATTTTGCAGAACGGTATTCGAATACCTTATGAGGTATTCGAATGCCTCTTGCCAAAACTCTCTAAAAAAAAATTGATTAAGGCTGGGTTATTCGAATACCAGTTAAGGGTATTCGAATGCCTCATTTAAAAAGGTTCATTCTGAATCTAGGGTATTCGAATACCATATGGGGTATTCGAATGCCTCTGTTTTGGCACAGCAGGAAATATCAGTTTCGAAACAGGTTATTCGAATACCATAGATGGGTATTCGAATACCACTTTGAAAAACAGAAAACGTGTAAGCTTGAAAAACACTCTATTCGAATACCTATCAGGGTATTCGAATACCTCTGTTATAAAACCAGTTTTAAATGCTTTCAAATGACCAGAAGATGGTTGTTTAATTTTGGAAAAACAATTTTGAAAACATTTCTTTGCAATGCCAATTAATGAGATATCCAATGAGGCTTTTACAAGGATCCTAAGTCCTAAAGCTTATTCTTGAAGATCTTGGACTTGGTCTTCTCATCATCTTCATGTTTGTCTTCACGTTTGTTATCATCAAAACTATTGCTCATGATAGCTAGCCAATTACAGCTCCATACAGAAAATGCCTCCACACCTTCAATGCAAAAACCACTGTGGCTAATTCTAAATCATGTGTTGGATAATTCCTCTCATGAACCTTCGACTGTCTAGAAGCATAAGCCACTACATTCCGGTCTTGCATTAACACACATCCTAACCCTTGCTAAGAAGCGTCACAATACACCTCAAAAGTTCTGTTAGGATCCGGTAAAATTAGCACTGGTGCAGTTGTTAACCTCTTCTTCAATTCTTGGAAACTTGCTTCACGTTCCTCCGTCCAATCAAAAGCTTGACTTTTCCTTGTGAGCTGCGTAAGCGGTCCAGCAATCTTGGAAAAACCTTCTATGAACCTCCGGTAATATCCAGCAAGTCCAACAAAACATCGGACTTCTGTCACTGTCTTAGGCCTTTCCTACTATAAAATAGTCTCCACCTTCGATGGGTCTACTGCAATACCTTCTTTGGAAATCCCGTGACCTAGAAATTGAACTTCCTCCAACCAGAACTCACACTTCACCAATTTTGCATACAGCTTCTTTTCCTTCAAAATCTGAAGAACTATACCGAGATGTTCAACATGCTTTTCCTTAGATTGAGAATAGATCAGAATGTCATCGATAAAGACAACGACAAATCTGTCTAGATATGGACGAAAAATCCTATTCATATAATCCATGAATATGGCAGGAGCATTCGTCACTCCGAATGGCATCACCTGATACTCATAATGTCCATAACGAGTTCGAAAAGCTGTTTTAGGTACATCCTCCACCTTAACACGAATCTGGTGATAACCTGATCTCAGATCTATCTTAGAGAATACCACTGCTCCCTTCAACTGATCAATCAAATCATCAATTCTCGGAAGTGGATATTTATTTTTTATAGTCACCTTGTTCAGCTGGCGATAATCTACGCAAAGTCAAGAAGTTCCGTCCTTCTTCTTGACTAGAAGCACTGGTGCTCCCCACGGTGAAACACGAGGTCGCACAAACTGCTTCTCCACAGTTCCTCCAATTGCTTCTTTAACTCCACCAACTCCGCTGGCGACATCCGGTACGGTGCAATTGAGATAGGACCTGCTCCTGGTACTAAATCAATTGAAAATTCGATCTCCCTCTCTGGTGGCAAACCAGGTACGTCATCTGGAAAAATCTCTGGGAATTCATTGACGACAGGAATAGTATTCACATCTTTCTCATTCTTGACTTCTAGAGAAGATAATAACATATATCCCTGCGCTCCATCTCTTAACAATGACTTGACCTTAACAGCAGTCAAATATCCAGACTTTTCTTCCTTAGGAAAAACTATGGTTTTGCTTGCACAGTCTATAAGGATATGGTTAGAAGATAACTAATCCATCGCTAATATTACATCTATCTCAACAAGAGGCAAACAAATCAAGTTGACCGAAAACACACGGTCCTTTATAACAACAGGACAATCCAGACATATCTTGGATGTAACTACAAGTTTAGCAGTTGGTGTAGATACAATCAATTTAAAATTCAGAGAAGACACAAGCAGTTTCAATCTTTCCACACAATCATATGCAATAAATGAATGTGTCGCGCCTGAATCATATAACACAGTCAGAAGATTACCTTCAATGACACCTTCCCCCTGAATAAGGTCATCAGACTAAGAAACTTCAGTTCCAGTCATTGTATATACTCGCCCTCTAGACCTTGGTTGAGTACCTCCTGACCTTGGCTGAGTAGCACGAACATTTCTCACAGCAGGTTTCCTCTCTGGCTGAGTACAATCCCTAGATATGTGTCCAGGTTATCTGTAATTAAAACAAACTGTCCCTTTGATTGAGCAATCCGTAGAGATATGGCCACTCTTTCCGCACTTAAAACATGTTGGTGTGAACGCCACTCTCTGACCAGCTCTATTACCACTAGTACTTCCCCCAACTGGTGGTCGTTGAGGTTGATTCCCTGGTGGTCTAGAATACGGCTTGCGCTGAAACCGACTGTTATTACTGCTACCTCCCCTCTGAAACCTTGTTGGTCCAAAATTACGGTTTCTTGGATCCCGTGACGGCTCCAATTCCTCGAGTCGTGCACAAGCACCTACTAAAACATGAAACTGATTCATTTTCAAGGATAACACTCCTCGTTTCAGTTCCACTCTCAACCCTACCTCAAACTTTCGACATCTCCACACGTCATCTTGTCGAGTTTGAGCATAATCTGAGAACTGAGACAAGCTCTCAAATTTAGAAGCATACTCATTTACAGTCATGTTGCCCTGACATAAACCAAGAAATTCCATCTCCTTGGCATGTCTAGCACTAGCAGGAAAGTACTTCTCCAGAAATACCTCAGAAAATACCTCCCATATAATTTCCGTTCCTTCAGCCTGCAACAATCGGCGGGTTCCTCTCCACCAATGTTCACCGTCTCCTCTCAGCATGAAAGTAGCATATGTCACCTTCTTCTCATCGGAGCATCTCATCCCTTCAAATATCTTCTCCAAGTCTTGTATACATTGACTTGCCTTCTCAGGATCAATCACGCCTCTAAATTGCGGCTGGTTGTTACGCTTAAATTCAGATAAATTTAGGGCATCAGTAGTAGCATCTTGCTATTGAGCTGCTCTCTGATTCTGCTGAGTAATTACTTCAGCCATTCGCTGCATAGCCTCTGCAGCTGCAATCATTGGATCCACATTACGATTCGTGTTCGCACGTGTTCCTCTTCCGCCAGACATCTTCTTTCTTCAGTCATAACAAAGCAAAGTTAGATACATCCTTTCGGAAGTAAATCACAGAGAATCATACAACACAAGCAAAAACAGACCCAACCACAACCCCAAAAGACTCTAACTTGGGCTATGATACCAACTAATGTAACACCCTTGTGGGGATGTCACATTTATGATACAAATAAAATAAAATAAGATAAATATTACCCAAGTTGTAAAACATTTGTTACAAAATGATATGGGTTGTAAATTTTTTCCTGTTAAGATAGAATATTTACTAAATAAAATAACATAGAACATAAAATAAAATTAACCTTCATCACACATAATATACATATGATTTTTGTCATAAGTTATACAAATAATTTACAACTACAAAGTATATAAAGAAAGCAGTAAAGAGCTAATATACAATACTACATCCAAAAAGTGCCTAAGTGCACATCATAGATATCTAACCCTCTAAAGGATCACTCTCATATGAAACTTCAGGTGATAAATATCCAGGATGTCTCGAAGTCCTACAGACACAAGTCCGTGCTGTCGACACACTGCTGATCTCACTAGGCGCATCAAACATTCCACCCCAATAACGCCTAAGAGACAGCAACAACTCTAAATGCAAATATATAGTTGTAGTGAAAATAGGCTCCCCATCAAACTCTGTACGTAAGGTCACCGCCAACCGCCCCACATACACCACCGAATCTCTATCTTCACGTAAACGCCAAGCTTCAGAGCCTCCGTGAAACTCAAACCTCACGAAACCAAAGAATCCTGATAGCGTCATACTCACACAATCAATCCAGGGGATATGGATGATCCTCGGCTTATTGCTGTTCCTCGTCCTCAGGGTATACACAATCAAGAGGTTGTTCCTCTTCCTCAAACTCTTTTACAACATAATTTCAAATACAGAAACAGTACGTATAAAGAGGTAAGACAATCTATATCACCACAAACATGATAAATAAGAAAACGCCAATACAACAAATATAACAGTCCATACAATATAGCATTCCATAACAGCATAAATAATAATATAATATAACACAGAAATTAAATGCATCAGCATAATATAATGTCACAGATAGATAAAATGTTACAGATAATAATGTTATAATGTACAACACATATTCATATGCAATATAACTCAATCCTACTCCATGGAGCTAAAAACACAGACATCAGAGGGAATGACCCGCAAGTTCTATTAGTACCTTAGGCTGCCCAATCAACTATTGCACTGTCTCACGTTGTGTCTATAGCCCACTGTCCAAATCATTGTGGTGTAGCACACAGTTCAAACATCGTGTAACTACAGGCATTGTACTCAAATAGTCCTTACAAGATCTCGATTAAGTATAGTGCGTGTCGAGACCACTAGTGTGTTACCAGTTACTATGGCCCAGACGAGCGACCAACTGTCCACATATGGAGTAATCCGCACACTAATGTCTCCAAGTTCACATAAGTTGAACCACACTACGCTTATCACACTGACAACACAGTGTAATTCACCTCGTCAATCAATCCACCAATTATCAACCAAATTGGCACAACTCAATGCATGAAAAAAAATTAATAATTACCGAAATACCCTCAATCTCAAAATAATCTCATATTTACGCAAATGCCCTCAGTGGAAAAAATCTCAAATACACAGTATGTCCCACTTGACAGTACTGTTTCACAATCTGTCCAGGTCCACCACTTTGGCCCGACAGTAAAACTTACTGTTTTCGTCAATCGCGCAGAAATTTTATCGTGTTTTCATAATTTTATCATTTTTACAAACGTTTTAAAATCGCATAAATATATTTTACTGTTTTTGAAATCGCGTACTATTTTCAAAACATTTTCTCAATTGCGTAAGATTTTTAAATTATTTTCTTGTCCGAATTCCTTAAAAATCACTATTTAAATAAACAGAAATAATATTTAATACGTTTAAACTACATAAGATATTTTTCATACCGTATACAATATATTATATATCTTTTCTATCTTATTTGTCTGTTTTTAACAAAAATTGACAGTATTTTACTTAGAAAGTCTATAACAATGGTTTTCTAAGTTTTCTGTTAAAAATTCTTTTGTTTATATTACAACCATTTAATTACACTTTTGAAAACTACTAACAGGCTTCAAAACATAAAGTGAGCTCTACGTTAGAAATTTTACAAAAGCTACTGTATTTTCTCCTAAACGGTAAAATCTTTAGTTTTAGCTTCTTAAACTTAATCTAATCATTTTTATTCCTCAAAACTCATTGTAATAAAATTCCTTTTGGTATTATTACTTCACCTTGATTGAAAATAATTTTAGAAACCAAAAACACTTAACTTTGGCATGTTGGCTGAAATCCATAAACTTATTATTTAATCTATAGATTCATTTTTTTTACTCTAAATCAATTTGTATCTTGTCAATTTGCCTAAGTCAATTAAATCACTCTTTTAGAAAATTGTTGAGAACATTTTGGTTCCCATTTTGTGTTGAGGCCGTGAGCCTTGGATTTGTGTTCTTTGGAACACTCATGCAAACCTTGCATATTATTCACATCCTACTACTTATTCATGCATTACTAACACATACAATATATTTACTAAGAAAGCTATTACAACAAACACCCAAATGAATCCTTATGGATTCTACAATCACAAACAAATCCATTTTCTTACCACCACCCAAGGATGATAAGATCCAAGTCTTCCTCTTACCTTAAGTGAAGACAAACTCTTCTCCTCTCCTTCCTAGTGATTTCGAGTTCACCCTCCAAATTACCTATCAAGCTTAAATAAATTCTACAAGTTACTACCATAGAAGAAAAACATAAACCATGGATCAATCATGGCTTAGAACTTTAGAAATGAGATTAGAAATGAAAAACAAGAAATTTCACCTTTAAGGAGAAATCTTCAAAGTTGTTTTCCAAGCTCAAGATGATAGATTTTGGAAGAACTCTCAACTAGAGATGTTCTTAGAATGGTGTTTAGATTTAAGAAAGTAGGTTGGATAAAAGTTTAGGTGAATGGATGGTGAAGTAGGGGTCTTGGCCGAATGGACCTTCAAAGAGCATCAATGGTGTTTCTTGTTTTTGGAAGAGAGAAAAGCTTAAGTTAAAAGATAAAAGATGAAGTAAAATTGGCTTCCTAATGGCTTATGGCCGTGGAGCTCTTCTTAGGGAGGTGTCCACTTTGGTGGCTTCATCCAAGCCTTAGAAATGATCAATGGTTAAGAATAAAACTTGATCTCCAAGCTTAGCTCTCATTGGTGCATGAAAACCTAGTCATGCAATGACTAAGCTTGTTCTTGAAAGTTCTTGGCTTGCTTTGTCTTGGCTTGGCCGAATTCCCTAAGGTAAAAGACAACTAAGTTTGCTTCTCCTTAGCTATTTAGTTACACTTAGGTGAAACAATCTAGTTACTTGTCTAACTAGTTAGTTACTTAGGTTAACTTAGTTAACTTGATAGTTATAGATTTTTATTAACTTAGAAACCAACTAGATAGCTAACTACATTACCATCATCTAGTTACTTAACAAGTTTCTATACTAACTTAGTTAAGTTCTAATCTAACTTGATTAGGTCATCTAGTTCAAAACCAACTAGTCTAACCACTTTTGTTGACTCTTTTCCTATTGGTTAGAAATTTCCCTAACCAAAAAGGTTGACTAGATTCCTAAACGTGGTCCCGCAAGGCATTTGTGGGTCCTACAATCCAAAAGTGGGTCCCACAAACATTTTCAGTCTACTGTCATTTATTTATTCTGACTAATAAAATAATATTATAATAATATAAAAGTATTTTATTTCACAGTTAAATCCTAAAAATTAAAAGATTAATAACAGTATCATTCAGAATTGGATTTAGTAAGATCCCCCAGCTCCGAATAATTAAAATAAGATTTCCCTGGTCCTGAAATTATTATTTTCCTGTCCCGGAGCAAATCACACAAAAAGTTCAAATAAAATCACAGACAGTAAAATAAAACTTTGTAGCATATAGAAAAACAACAAACAATACAATTCGGGACACAACGGTCATTTATCCTGAAGTTGGGTTGTTACACTTTCAACTTATTTTAGGCACATTTATCAGTACAAAATTCTACAAAGTGACCCGTAATCACCCGTTTTCACCTGAAAACCACCAAAACTCAGCAACACAAAGGTTAGTTGGGGATTAGTAGTCAAATATACTCTTAATAAGATTCATCAAAATCAAAGTGATCCCGGTAACGGTGCCAAAAAATTGATAACTCCTGAAACTACCAAATTTAAATCAATTTATAACCGAATTACTAAAGCTACAGGCAATATATGATAACACCGAGCCGAGCCCGTAGATCACTCTAACTATGAAGTCAGATTAAGAGGTTAATAAACAGGGAGGAAGGAGTTCATGAAATTAAACAAAAAAAAATAGAAAGCAACTAAAGAAGAGAAAACAAAATTAAGAAGCAACCAATCCAAGAGAATTAACTAATCTTGATTTTAATCAATTCTTGATCTGTATAGATCCATTCAATTATCAACTAAATCCTTGGTCTTAGATCACATCAAGGCGCCTCAAAATGATCCATGGATATTCTACTAGATATGCTTCCACAATTCAATTAATTAAGGTTAGACAAATTAAGCATTCATCTAAAACCCAAATCAACTTAAAAACCAAGATCCAACCAAGCTAAACATTTCATCAAACACCTTCAATGCCTTGTTTAGTCTCTGCAATTCATCCTTCACATATGGTAATTAGACAATTATCATATGAATAACCTAATCAAATTAAGCAACTCAATCAGAATTAAGCAAAGATGAAGGAGATAAACTTGATTAATAATTGAATGTAGAACAATTAAAACAAAATCTCAAGAATAAGCATTAAGAATGTTAATCCCTTGGATTGATTAAAGGCTCTAATCCTCCATGAATGGGAGGTATGAACTTAGAAAAAGAGGGAAAATCTAGAATGAAGGGAGAAAAAAAGAGAGATCTAGATCTAAAGAGAGAATGAAAAGTGTAGAATGAGAAGATGAGTCTCAGATTTTTGCTTCTACCTCCTATAACTTACCCCTAATTTGGCCTTCAATTATTAGAAACCTATTAGTTACAAATCTAGGTCCATTAGGAATCATTGAACCCAAGTTCTATGTCATTTTGAGGCCTACAACTCAAGTTATGCTCAATTAAGAGGCATAACTCATCAATAACTCATCTCTATTTTCTAGCTTCAATTACATGCCCAAAATGACATAGTGTAGCTTAGGAGTCTTCATAAGAGTTGTAGCTTTGTGTCTTATCTTTCATTTGTGCCTAATTTGACATATATTGAACTCCTATAACTCTAGATATAGTTTGATGAGTGCACAGTTATCAAGTTATCAGGGTCAGCATTCTGGCTCTTGCTTCAACTTCAATTTAAATTATCCAAATATATGATTCAGCTCCCGAGGTCTCATGAAAATTGTAGAGATTTGTCTTAGCTTTCCTATAATACCAGAATCACACCAATCTTATATTTGAAACTCAGATTATAGCTAAAATACTGAACATTGCCAAATAGACAAATAAAGGCCAATTCATGCAATAACTCCTTCAATGATCCAAGCAGGCCCAATATCATAAATGTGAATGCTTATGACATGAATCATTTCAATGAAGTTTTTGATGATAACAAAGTCAAGATAAAGATTAAGTTCAAAAGAAGTATATTTGGTATAGGTTATAAATCTTAGAATTTGAATGTAAAATGCTATCAAATATCTCAATTTATCTCCAAATGATTTTGAAATATCTTTATATGTCAACTTAATGTTAAAAGCTCTTCTTTTAAAAGAAATGTTGATTTTAATCTTGTTTTGTATAACTCATGTTCATATCTTAAACAAATCTAAGGTTCTCTAAGTTGGAAATGACTAGCATGCTTAATTGAACTTGAAAAATATGTTTAAGGGCCATTGTAATCAATTACACAAGTGTTATAATCAATTATAAGTCAACCAGAGGCCTTGTAATCGATTATATTAAGGTTGTAATCGATTATAAGCATGGCAGAATCCTTGTAATCAATTACATTGAGGTTGTAATTGATTACAAGTCTAGCAGAGGCCATGTAATCGATTACATAAAGGTTGTAATCGATTACATCCTGCCTAGAAAGCCAAGAACACATTCTAAACGCCATGTAATCGATTACATAGACCATGTAATCGATTACATCAAGTCTGACAGTAGCCAACAATTATTTTCTTGGCATTTAATGCTACCTTTTAATACACCCAATGGCTCATTTGTTCAAAAACACTATAAATACTTGAGTTGGGTCATCATTTATAGCTAACCAACAACTGAGAACATATTTCAATAACTCAAATCCATGAATCAATCCTTGAATCGTTTGTGCTCTGTTTTTGCATCAATTTGAGATATTCTTGAAGAGCATTCTAGGGCTTTAATTTGTATCACATACTATTGTGAGAGTTTCATCTATCAAACACTTTGATTCTTTGTAAAGATGGTGAGGTATCCCTCAACTAACTTGTAAGGGTGAGGCATCCTTTGAATTTGAGGCTCAAGCACAAAGGGTGAGGTATCCCAAGGTGTGATGAGTGCTCTATTGTGTAAAGGTAGTAAGCACATGTTCAAGCTTGAAGTATTAGTGAAAAATCTCGGGTGATTACTTAAGGACTGGACGTAGGTCACAAGGAGTGACTGAACTAGGATAAACCTTATGTTTGATCTTCCAAACCCTACTCTTTTACCTTTGAGTATTGTTTATATTTACTTGATTAAATACTATCTTGCTTGGTTGGCTCTTTTGTGAGTGAAAATATCAATTCTCTTCAATCCATTCATTTCTATTAATCAATACCTTCAACAAAAATCGCTAATCAAGTGTTTTGTGAAAGATTTGCGAAAATATTTTATAAACTCAATTCACCTTCCTCTTGAGTATTAAGGCCACTTGGTAACAATAAAATGTGACAAAACTAATCTAATTAATCCAAATTGAACCTTAAGACACCTTGTGAGAGAATTATTAAATGAATAAAATATATTGCTATCAAATTGTTGATGTATGCCCTAGAGGCCAATTTATTTTGACCGTACTAGCTTACATTGTATTATGTTATTTATTTAATATATGAGGCATTTCATTTATTGTGTGTTATTTATGATAAACATAATAAAGTCTTTAGAATAGTAAGTTTTATACCATAGGACATCAAGTGGATGACTTGATCACAAGATCCTATTGGATAGAAATAGTACGCTATTCTTAAATGTCCCTAGTCAAGTATTATTGTTAATCAGGACGACAATAATGCATTGATACTAGTATGTGCGTAGACTGATGGCCACATTGTATCATCCTTAATACAATTATTAATAACATATCCGGAATTACGTATTAGCAATTAGAATTAAGCATGTCACTTCTTAACGAACATAATTTTTTTGAAAATAAATATAAGAGATATACAAAAATATGAGCCTGAGTGGTTAGAATTATACATACAACATACAAAACTTTGCATAAATATTATACATTAGTGTACAATATTACATAATATGTTTCATGATACTAATTATACATTACAAAATACATAATATCATCAAATCCTATTCTAATTCTTCATCTCTGCCTCCTCGTTGAAGTATTCATTCTTGGAAATATTATGGAATATAAACATAAACGGGTACTATTTTAAAAAAATTCAAGTCATCATAATATTTCTAGTTGTTTTGGGAAAAAAAATCACTTTTAAAGAAAACTCAATTTATAACGTAAGAAGGTGGTAAAAGCCAAATCCAGTCCTTCCTCTTCCCGAAACAGAGGTTCAATTATTATCATTTATAAAATCATTTGCATAATCCAATAAATCATAAAGTAGCAAATCAAATTCTTTACTAAAATCAAATCAAGTATTAATACTAGATATTTATAATAAACATCATACAAAATCATTCTCCACAATAAAACATAAAATAACAAATCAATTCAAACATCATATTTCATTATATATCACAAATGTTTACTCGTCATCTGTCAACATTCTTCAACATATCTTATCATTCATTATTTTTCATCTTTCAATATAACTCACTAATATATCTTATATTCGTCATTCATTGTATCCCTTTTTTATCATTCTTCAAGTATCTTAAGTCACTATATTTCATTCTTTGGCAATTCTTATCATTAATCAAAAGGTATGGAGGGAACATTCACCCTCACAATACTATTTCAATCACATTCTCTTGGTAGTAGCCCACTTTTAGGTTAGTTCACTTCAACCTATTCATGACCATTCTCTAGTCAAATAGGACTACTCCGTGCTTATTATCTAGTGCTAATTCCCACAGAATCAGTCGCTTCACATAACCTGAATTCTTACTTGGTAATAGTCTGCTTTCTGGTCAGCACATTCCAACCTATCTATAACATTGCTATGTATGTCACACAAAACTATTCTGGGTATCCTATTTGTGACACTGCTATATATGTCACACTCTTAGTAATAGTCTACTTTCAGGTTAGTACACTTCAACCTATTTATGACAATTCACTTGTCACACATAACCATTCTAGATATCATTACATATATAAGGAAAACTAGGGCAAGTGAGGAAACTAGTGAAGAATTTCAAGAATATAGGATCCCCTTCCTCACAGAAATTCATCTCTATAATTCTAATGGAACTCTGGATACCCTTCCCTCACAGAGGATTAACTCCAGAATTCACTGATGACCAAACAAATTCAAATACAAAAGGATACTCATATATTGGGAATAACACATCAAAATCATTCTCTTTTCTATCAAGGATAAATATATACAATTCAAGTATACTGTTCAAATTCATTACTCATGAGTACTGATCAAGAAATTACTATACTATTTCCATTCCAACTCCACCTCAAAGAATTAAGGGAGCAATACAACTCACATTCTAACTCAATTTGAGTTATCAACAGACAACATAATTTCAATTACATATCAAGTATTCAATAATACTATCACATTCAACACATACTATACAAGCTTTCCAAACATTCATTAATAACAAAATTAACCACATTATTATCTAACAATACAAGTGTGAATAACAAGTTACAAAGATAATTTAATTTCATGGTCAATATAGGTAGCATAAGCCTTAGTCGTGCATACCAAATTAAAACACAAGCCTTGGTCATGCATATCAAATTAAAACATAAGCCTTGGCCGTGCACATCATAACATATAAATCAATAAAATTGATATCAACTACAATCATGCATGACCAAGGGCAAGTCAATAAAAGTAACTTAAAACATTTGATGACCATGTAACAAGACATAAAATTAATTGAATTCAAAATCAATAATAGTTACTTGGTCATGAAAAAACAACACACAAATAGTCAAAAAAGTGTCATGGCCAAAGAATCCAACCCATGGGCCAACCGTAACATTCATAGAATTTATGACACCTTCGTTGTTTAAAGTGTGAACATATAGACTTAACAATTGAAATATATATACACATACACGGTTTGCTACATGGACACCAAGACAAAACACATACATACCCACGGTTTAGTCATTGCAAAGAGGCTTGGTCTCCAACTCAATCTTAAAAGTCAAATGATAAGGCTTGGTCGTATAAATTAAATCACAGGACAAATTCTTAGCTTGGCTAGCCATGAGTAGGAAGGCATAAAATCCACTCAATTTCTCATATACTAGATTCTTTTCAAATCAACTACAAAAGTCATAAATTCAAGTCACAATAATTAACAATGTGTCATGACTTGGCCATAAGAAAATCAAGACACAATAATCATAAGTGAGTCATGATTTGGCCATAAAAGAAATGAATACACAAATCAACATTTCAAAGTCAACAAAGACTCCTTATCACTAATATGTAACTGTCATACTCAACAAAATTTTAGGCTACAAAACTCATTCAAAATCATGAAAAGGAAGAACAAAATAAAGATTAAGGACGCCTACCTTGTTTCCATTAATTAGCTAATTCTTTCCTCCCTTTTCTTCCTATTTTCCTTGCTATTTTCACCTTATTTTTGCTGCTATTTCTTGCTATTTTTGTTAGTGTACGCCCTAGAGGCCAATTTATTTTGACCATCTTACATACTTTGTATTATGCTATTTATTTAATATATGAGACATTTTATTTATTGTGTTATTTATGATATATATAATAAAGTCCTTAGAATAATAAGTTCGATGCCATAGGACATCAAGTGGATGACTTAATTGTGAGATCCTATCAGATAGAAACAGAATACTATTCTTAAATGTCCCTAGTTGAGTATTATTATTAATCAGGACGACAATAATGCACTGAGACTAGTATGTGATAACAATGTATTTTAGGCATTTTATAATCCTCTAACTAGGCTTCTTAAGGTTCAATTTGGCTTAATTAAGTTGATTTTGTCACATTTTATGAAATTAAGCTTAATTGGATCATTGAAGAAATTATTGCTTGAATTATCATTAATTTGGGTGATTGCATTCTTAAGTAAAGTGGCCACAACTTGAGTTATAATTATCTGATTAATGTGATTCTGGTCTTGTTGGAAAGTTAAGATAATTCTCTAATAACTATTCACTTGATAGCAAGAACCACATTAATAGCAATATATTTCATTCATTGTATAACCTTCTTACTTGGCTTTTTCAATAAACTGGCTATAATTTGAGTTACAAATATCCGATGGATGTGATTTTGGCCTTGTTTTTAAGCTAAGATAAATTTCTACAACTTTCATGAAGGCCTCAAGACCAGAAACACATGTTTGGATAACTCAAATTGGAGTTGAAGCAAAATCTAGTGTTTTGAACCTGACAGCTTGACCTTTATGCACTCATTAGGCTATATCTCGGGCTATTGGAGTTCAATAATTCTGAAATTTTGACAGTGGAAGGTTAAGACCCATATCTACCACTTTCATGAAGAAGACAAAAGCTAGTTCGGACTCCTTAAAGGTGATATTGGGCTTAAAAGTCAGAACAGAGGTGCTGACGTTGGGCCTGACCCATGAGCTGTAATTGGACCATATCTTGGGCTGTGGTTATTGGATTTGGCTAAACTTGGTGTCTCTGGAAAGCTGAGACAATGTGCTAGAACTTTCATGAAGACCACTTGACTCAAAAATGACGCATGCCATGAGTTCAGAAGGGAAACATTTCGGAGACAAGAATCCACCCACCATTTATCTCTTTTATCATTTTGTTATCATCATCCATCATCTCTTTTGGCTATTTGTACTCTTCTAATTCTATAAAAAGAGGCAATGGCTGATCATTTGAGGGTGTTAGCTTAGTGTTAGTCTAGATTTTACTTTAATATTTGTATGTTAATTGCTTCCTTTGTTGTAATTTTCTCTTGTTCTTAAGTGAAGTTATGTTCATCTTTCTCTTCTTCTCTCTTTCTTTCTTCTTGTCTATGAGTAACTAAATTTTCATCTTGCTTGGGTGAAAAGGTGAAGCTCTTGGTAATAAGTTAAAGTTAGATTAATTTCTTTCTTGTGCTTTAAATGATATATTTTTATGTGATCTTTATATGAGTTGTATGTTGTTTCTAATTAATTTAGAAACTCTTCTTGTATAATGAATATCTTGATCCATTGTAGACAATAGGATTGGCACAGTGGATGCTTTTGACGATTTACAAGTATTGGTAGATAGTTATTGGAACCATTATATGATTACATGATTGAACTTTGAATGTTAAATCTTCCGATTGGAATCTTCATTATGCATGATTTCAATTGAGTTATAAAACGAAATAATCTTATCTTTAATTTATTACCAAGAGTGGATCTCCTAACCCAAGCAAATCCTTTTCCTTTGTGAACAACTCATATCATCTTTAATTTTGTGACACATCTTTTCTTTACCTCAATTAATTAGTTTTCCTTCATCAATTCCCTGTGGATCGACCTCGGATTCCCGAGAATTTATTACTTGAGACAACCTACACTTGGGTTTGAAACTATATAATTATATCCCACCAAGTTTTTGGCGCCATTGCCGGGGAACTTGATTTGAAGTTCTAATATATTAAGGTTCCTTCTCTGTAAGAAAACTTCACCAACAGGTATATTCTTCCTCTACACTTTTCAATTTCTAATTTACTAACTAACTTACTAATTAACTTACTACTTACTAACTTATTAACTAACTTTTATATTTTTGTCATTTATTTACGTTTTTTTTTTTTTTATTTTCATTTTTTTTATTTTTTATTTACATTTTTATTATTATTATTATTATTATTATTATTATTATTATTATTATTATTATTATTATTACTATTATTATTATTATTTACGCTTTTCTTCGCTTACTAACAATCTAACTTTTAAATTTTGTCATTTATTTTTTACAATCTAACTTTTAAATTAAATGTCATTTATTTTCTCGCAATCTAACTTTTAAATTATGTCATTTATTTTTCGTCCTCTAACTTAATGAAATAATATTTCTTCTTCTCTTCTCTTTCATGACTCTGTGGGGCTTTGCCACTCTCAGGTTTTCATATTTAAATTTACTTTTTGCTCTTTATTTTCTACACTTTATTTTCTGTATTTTATTTTTTTGTACTTTATTTTCTGCATTTTTATTTCGTATTTTTATTTTATTTTTTGCACTTTATTTTCTGTATTTTTATTTTTATTTTTATTTTTGGGTGGCTGGTTTATACCACATCCTACTTAATATTTAACGGCGGTGTATACCGCCTACTTGTATATTATTTTTATTTTATGTCACTTATTTATGCTTAAGCGGTATCGTGATTCAAATTATGGTCGTTTGGTTAAAATTAATCCAAGTAACTTATATATTGATTTATTTGAATCACAAACACACACAATTAACACAATGGCTGAATTTGAAGGTGCACATATTGAACATGATAATCAAACACAACGAGCTGAAAATGAAAGTATACATGATGAATAAGGAAATCAACCATTGCGAACTATGCGTGCATATTTGCAACCACCTCGAAATTCTAGTCCATCATATTTTATCTTTCCACTTACTACTAATAATTTTAGATTTAAGCCGGGTATGATTTCTTTACTTCCTAATTTTCATGGTTTAGAAAATGAAAGCCCATATTTACATCTAAAAGAATTTGAGGAAGTCTGTATTGCTTTCAATGATCAAAATTGCAGTGAAGAGATTGTCAAGCTTAAATTGTTTCCTTTTTCTTTGAAAGATAAAGCAAAAACTTGGCTTAACGCTTTGAAATCAAGATCAATTGGCACATGGCAAGAAATGCAAAGTGAGTTTTTAAAGAATTTTTTTCCAACACATAAAACCAATGCTTTGAAAAGACAAATCCAAAATTTTTCCCAAAATTTAAATGAAGCGTATTTTCAAAGTTGGGAACGTTTTAAAGATTTGTTAAATTCTTGCCCACATCATGGTTTTGAAAAAATGGCGGACTATAAGCTTCTTTTATGAAGGTTTAACACCTGAAACTAAACAATTTGTGGAAACGATGTGTAATGGCGAGTTTCTTGATAAAGAACCCGAAGAAGCTTTAGATTATTTAAACCATTTGGCTGAAAATTCTCAATCTTGGCATGGTACTAATCTTTCTGAAAATTCAATTAGATATAACCTTGCAAATGCAAGAAAAGGAAAATACCATCTTAGTCAAGAAGAAGATCTAAATGCAAAGTATGCTAGTTTGGCTAGAAAGATTGAATCCATGGAATTAGGCAAAGTAAAAGAAGTCAAATGCTCAAAATGAAGAAATTTGTAGCATTTGTGATGAATTAGGACACTCGACAAATGAATGTCCTAATATTCCTGTTTTTAAAGAAGTTGTGCATGAGCAAGTAAATGCAATGAACAATTTTAAAAAGTCATTCACCTCTTCTTTTTCAAATTCTTACAATCCAGGATGGAGAAATCACCCGAACTTCAGTTGGAGGAATAATAATCAAGCACAATTTATGCAACCACCGCCTCCTCAGGAGCAACAAGATTCTCAAAATTCTCAAGGATATGCACCTTATGTCCCACTATATAGGAAAAATCTTGAAGGAACATTGAGTGCATTCATAGAAAAGCAAGAGGCCATCAATAAACAAAACACTCAAACCATGATTGACATAAAAGACACTCTTTCCAAACTTACTTCTGCACTCACCATTCACGAGAAAGGAAAATTTCCTTCTCAACCTCAACCGAATCCCAAAGGTCAACATAGTCTAAATGAGGGTAGTTCAGAAAACCAACAAATAAATCAAGTCAATTCTGTGATAACTCTTAGGAGTGGGAAAGTTGTTGAAAAAGAAATTTTTGAACCTTGTGAGAAAGATGGTGAATCAATTCCCCAAGATAAGGAAGAGGTTGATATGTCATCTGGCCAAAATGAAACCAAACTCTTGTCTCCTCCACTTCCATTTCCTCAAGCATTAAGCAAACCAAAGAAATTGGACCACCAAACTGAAATTTTTGAAATTCTTAAACAAGTGAAGGTCAATATTCCGTTGTTAGATACTATCAAACATTTTCCTTCTTATGCCAAATTTTTGAAGGACTTATGCACTGTTAAAAGAAAATTAAATGTGAAAAAGAAAGCCTTTTTGACCGAGCAGGTAAGTTCCATTATTCAAAGCAATAATGTTTTGAAACATAAAGACCCTGGTTGTCCTACGGTTTCATGCATTATTTGAGAACATATAATTGAACAAGCTTTACTTGATCTTGGTGCTAGTGTTAATTTGTTTCCATATTCAGTTTATCAACAACTCAATCTAGGTGAGTTAAAACTAACTTCTGTAACTCTTCTACTTGCTGATAGATTAATTAAAATTCCAAAAGGAATAGTGGAAGATGTGTTGGTACAAGTTGATAAATTCATTTATCCCTGTGGATTTTATTGTCTTGGAAACCGAACCTATGATTAATTGTTCCAAGTCAATTCCTATTATTTTAGGTCGTCCATTTTTAGCAACATCCAATGCTTTGATAAATTGTAGAAATGGATTGATGAAGTTAACATTTGGAAACATGACACTTGAGCTTAATGTTTTCAACTTATGCAAGCAACCACATGAAGTCAATGATGAAAATGAGGAAGTTGACGGGATTAAGACCATTGTAGATGATCATCTTCTAAAAGGGAGTTCTTCTGACCCATTAGAAGTTTGTTTAATTAATTCATTTGATTCAGATATGCAAGTAGATGGTGATATTTCCGAAATATGCTCTTTGCTTGATTGTACACAAGCAATGGAATACAAAGGATGGAAGCCAAGATTTGAAGAGTTACAACCCATGAATGATAATATTCATGAAGAAGTACCCACACTGGAACTAAAGCCATTACCTTCTGGGTTGAAGTACACATTTTTGGGAGAAGACCAAAGCTTTCCAGTAGTAATTTCATCAATCCTTACTGAAGAACAAGAAGGTATGTTGATAGAAGTACTTAAAAGGCATAAAAGTGCAATTGGATGGACATTAACAGATATAAAAGGCATTAATCCATTAATTTGTACACATAGAATACATTTAGAGGATAATGCTAAAACATCACAACAACCTCAAAGAAGATTAAATCCACATATGAAAGAGGTAGTTAGGGCTGAAGTTCTTAAATTACTTGATGTTGGAATTATTTACCCTATTTCCGATAGCCAGTGGGTAAGCCCTACACAAGTTGTGCCTAAGAAATCTGGAATAACAGTGGTTGAAAATGAAAAAGGTGAGTTAATACCTACGCGAGTTTCATCTAGTTGGCGTATGTGTATTGATTTTAGAAAATTGAATGCAGCCACTAGGAAAGATCATTTCCCCTTACCATTTCTTGATCAAATTCTAGAAAGAGTAGCAGGACATCCATACTATTGTTTTCTTAATGGTTATTCGGGGTATAATCAAATACCAATTGCATTAGAGGATCAAGAAAAGACTACTTTTACGTACCCCTTTGGCACTTTTGCATATAGACGAATGCCTTTCGGTCTTTGTAATACTCCGGCAACTTTTCAAAGATGCATGCTAAGTATTTTTAGTGATATGATTGAGCATTATTTAGAGGTTTTCATGGATGATCTGACAGTTTTTGGAAATTCTTTTGAAAATTGTCTTGATAATTTGGATAAAGTTCTTAAAAGATGTGAAGAAAAAGGATTTGTTTTAAATTGGGAAAAATGTCATTATATGGTTACTTCAGGAATCGTGTTAGGTCATGTGATATCTTCTGAAGGAATTGAAGTTGATAAGGCCAAAGTTGAATTAATTGCTCATTTGCCTTCCCCAAAAACAGTCAAAGAAGTTCGTTCCTTTTTAGGACATGCAGGATTTTATCGAAGATTCATTAAGGACCTTAGTGTCAAATCTAGACCATTATGCAATCTTCTGACAAAAGATGCACTATTTGATTGGATTCAAGAATGCCAAAAATCTTTTGAAAAATTAATTAGTCTTCTAACATCGGCTCCTATCATGCAATCCCCTGACTGGTCTTTGCCTTTTGAATTAATGTGTGATGCAAGTGATTTTGCTGTTGGCGCTGTTTTAGGCCAAAGAAAGGAAGGTAAGCCTCATGTGATTTGTTACGCAAGTAGAACTTTAAATAGTGCACAAATGAATTACACCACTACTGAAAAAGAACTACTTGCTGTAATTTTTGCATTGGACAAATTTCGAGCTCATTTAATTGGTTCTTCTACTGTTGTTTTCACTGATCATGATGCTGTTAGATATTTAATGTCTAAGCAAGATGCCAAACCTAGGTTGATACGGTGGATCTTGTTGCTTCAAGAATTCAACATCACAATAAAAGATAAGAAAGGAGCTGAAAATGTTGTCGCAGATCATTTGTCCAGACTTACAATAGGCTCATCTTTTGATAGCACACCTATCAATGATTCTTTTCATGATGAGTTTTTATTTTATGTCAATTCTATGCCTTGGTTTGCGAATATAGTCAATTTTCTAGTAACAAGAAAGATGCCGCCTCAATGGTCATATCAAGACAGAAAAAAGTTTTTGACTGAGGTAAAAAAATTTTATTGGGATGACCCATATTTGTTCAAATATTCTCCTGATCAAATCTTTCGGAGATGTGCACCCGACAATGAGGTAGGTAGTGTCATTAAATTTAGTCACTCAGAAGCATGTGGAGGTCATTTTTCTTCAAAGAAAACAATTGCAAAAAATCTTGCAAGATGGATTTTATTGGCCCACTTTATTTAAAGACACCATACCTTTTGCAAAAGTTGCGATAATTGTCAAAAATTAGGGTCCATTTCTAAAAGAAATATGATGCCTCGAACCCTATCCTTGTCATTGAAATTTTTGATTGTTGGGGAATTGATTTCATGGGTCAATTTCCATCCTCATTTGGATATTTGTACATTAAGTTGCGAGTTGATTATGTCTCAAAATGGATTGAGGCAATTCCATGTCGACAAAATGATCATAAAACTGTTCTCAAATTTTTAAAAGAAAATGTCTTAAGTCGATTTGGAATCCCTCAAGCTATCATTAGTGATGGGGGAACACATTTTTGTAATAAACCATTTGAATCTTTAATGAAGAAATATGGTATTACCCATAAAGTTGCTACCCCTTATCACCCTCAGACAAGTGGACAAGTAGAATTAGCAAATAGGGAAATTAAATAAATTTTAGAAAAAACAGTTAACCCAAATCGTAAAGATTGGTCTTTAAGACTAAACGATGCACTTTGGGCTTACCGTACTGCTTTTAAAACATCTTTAGGTATGTCACCCTATCGGTTAGTCTATGGAAAACCTTGTCACTTTGCTCGTAGAACTGAGCATAAAGCATTTTGGGCCATTAAAGCTTTCAATTTAAATCTTGATGATGCTTGCAAGTTACGTAAATTGCAAATAAATGAACTTGAGGAATTGAGAAATGATGCATATGAAAACTCAAAAATTTATAAAGAAAGAACAAAAGCTTTTCATGACAAATCTATTTTGAGGAAATCTTTTGAAATTGATCAAAAAGTTCTCGCTTTATAATTCTCGTCTTCACCTATTCCCTAGAAAATTGAGATCTAGGTAGACCTGGTCCTTTTATTGTCAAACATGTATATCCTTATGGGGCCATAGACATTGAGAATCCTAGGAATGGTAATGTGTCTAAGGTCAATGGACAAAGACTTAAACCATTTCTAGAAAATCAAGTCTTGAGGTAGAATTCATTTCCTTTCGATCCTTGTTATGTGAAAAATTTACTCTAATTTTGTAGCTTTATTTTGTTGTGTAGCTCTTTAGCTCCCCGGTAAAATGGCGGATGACGGTACTCCGTGACTCTCAAGTCGGTTTGCTCTCTTTCAGTTTCCCAAAATAACTGATTTCTTCTTCTTCAAAATGGATATCATTCTCTCAAACCTGAGAAAACATTTTCCTTCTCTTCCTCAAAATGTTCTAACAAAAATTTACAAGGCTAGATGTGAAAGATTGAGATTGTTAATGCACAAAGGTATACCAGAAGATGTACGTTGGATAATCGAAGCAAAGGTCCGATTAGCATGTGAGTCTTCAATCTCATTTGACTCATACATGCCAGGTCTTGGTAGAAGTTCATATTCTAAAAGGAGAAGAGCAAAAAGATTACAAGTCTGTCACATATGTGGACGATGGAATTATAACAAGCGATGTCGTTCTTTGGGGATGGTTTCCAAAAACAGAGAAGATAAAATTTTCTTCATTAAGAATGGACTGAGTAAAGAGTCATTAGATGATATCTTATTGACTCTTGATACGCATTCTTGTGGTTTGGTGCATCGTGAACTTCTTAATTTGTGGAATCTCTTCAAAGATGAACAAAAGCAATACAGTCTTGGGAATCTGACTCTAAAAGACCCTGTTTGCCAATTTATAAGAAAATTGGATAGGAAGCTTATCCTCGACTCATAGAAGGCGTTTAAGCCGTTTCTGGACGTGAAACCAGAGGCAGATGTGAGCCACATCCACAACAACATGTACATATTTTCTTCTTCTTCTTCTTCTTCTTCTTCTTCTTCTTCTTCATGTTTAAAAAAAAAAGAGAAAAAAAAGTCAAAAAAAAAAAAGAAAAAAAAAAAAATAAAAAAAAAAAAAAAAAAAAAAAATAAAAAAAGAAAAAGAAAAAGTATGTATACATCTTGGGTTTGGCTTTGGTAACACACAACGTGAATGGGGAAATGCATGCATCCTGATCCAGCCTTCTTAATTGAAAAACAAAGAAGGTAGATTGTATCCCACATGTGAGGCAGCCAGTCGTATTATGGCCACTTGTCCCTTTTGGGAGCCCTATGTTGCGCTGGTCTTGAATGGGTCTAATACTGGTCAACAATGCTTTGGCACAAAGCCGAAAGAGCAGACTACCTCCATCCCAATCTCAAGTGAGTATACACCCATCTTTCATCAGGTTTCTAACAAAAAAAAAAATAGAGGGCGAAACTACGGTTGTACTTGGTCTTTAATTAGATTAGGAGCCCCGGGCGGATGCCCGTCCTGTCATAGACTCAGGAGGAGACCTTCACACGCCAGTATGTAAATAAAGTTCGTGTGCCATGCTCTGTAGAGAGCTGTGTGCTACATTCCCAGTTCTTGGAACCAAGGCTCTGTAGCTGATGGACGAAAGAAGCGTCCCATCTTTACAGTGAACTGAAAACTGTTATCTGAGCTATATACTTACTTTAATTAGTAGGTCTCTATGGCGAGTTCGACCGGGCTGCGGTCGGTACCATCTTCTTAGAATACGAGGCCTTTAATTAGGTTTGCGGGAAGATGAGAGGGTCGTTCTTCCGTAAGCAGGACGGAAAGGATTCAAAGGTTCTTGTTGTCGGTTCGGCAATCCTTGTAGAATTCATATGTTGCACCGGTGACACGCAACTCAAATACATGCCACTACGCATTCATGACACGCAGATAAAGATACGCCATGAAAACTGTACATACAGGTATATCTTCGTTTATTATTATATTTCTTTTATCTTTGTATGATTTTGTTGTATTTTGATTTTTGGACAGACGATCCTTTGAGCAGGGTCCTTCAGGGGTTTCTAGACTTCTTTACCCTGATGGTTTTCTTGAAGTTAAAAAAAAATCAAATAGTGAAAAAAAAAAAAAGAAAAAAAAAAGATTCTGTTTTTTATTTTCAAACTTTTCTGACAACAGCCAACCTACCCATATAGGTGCTATGATTATTTTTTCCCTTCTTTTCCCTATTTAAACACTTCATTCTCTTCACTTTCCTCCAACTCATAATCATTCAGAGGGAAGGTGAAATTATGGGACCTCCTGTTAGTAACATTAAAAATGTCTGTGTTTTTTGTGGGTCAAGTTATGGGAAGGGTTTTGAGTTTGTAAGTGTAGCAAGCGCTCTTGGTCGAACACTTGCTGCAAGGAATATTCATGTTGTATATGGGGGTGGTTGTCGTGGGTTAATGGGGGCTGTATCACTCTCTGCATTTCTAGGAGGTAGTCAGGTTTTAGGTGTCATTCCTAAACCTTTAGCTCAAAATAACATCACTAGCAAGACAGTTGGAGAAGAAATTCAGGTATCATCTATGCATGGCAGAATGAAAACAATGCTTGACAACTCTGATGCATTCATTGCCTTACCAGGTGGTTTTGGTACTTTGGAAGAAATTTTTCAAATTGTTTCTTGGGCCCAACTGAACATCCACCATAAACCCATTGGTTTGTTAAATGTTAATAATTTCTTTGATCTTTTGTTATTTTTTCTTGATAAAGCTGTGGAACATAAATTTATCACTTCTTCGGCAAGAAAATTTCTTATCTCTTCCTCCACTATTGATGAGCTCATTGATAAATTAGAAGCTTTTGAGTATGAACCTGATAAAGTCTTTGCTCAGATAAATTGGTCATCAGGAAGCAGTGAGGGAAGCAACAAGAAAAAAAAGCCAGATCTGACACTTCATCTTTAATGGGTTTGATTTTATTTATCGTCATTTGTTTCTGGTTTAAATTTGTGTCAAATTTCTCTAGCAGTTAATATCTTCTATCCTTTACTCATCTATATTTTAACATTGCGGACAATGTTGTGATTTGGTTGGGGGGAAGGATAAGGATAGTTAAAAAAAAAAGTAGGGAAGTATGATATGATTTTCATGAACTTGCTAAACCAATGAATATTGGCAGAGTAAGGAGTAATTTTACTCCTGAGACGCATTTTAGTTGAAGAAAGTATGTTTAGTGAGATGACTGTCTGAAACCTACAACAAAACCAATTAAGGATGGCAAAGTAAGGAGTAAATTTTGCCCTTAAGGTAATTTTACTTTTGAGACGCATCATAGTTGAGAAAAAAAAACCATTTTAGAAGTAGCAAAAAGCATATCTTGGGTCATAGCATAAATTTTCTTCTTTCTTATAAATCATATGCTTGGATATGAATGTTGAATTGATAGATTGAGAATGATAGAAATATGCCTTGTGAGATTTTGAGCCTATTGATGAATGGATTGAACATTTGTACCATTCTCTTCTTTCTTGTGTGATTTTCACCTATGAAAATATTACTCTAGAACTTGCTTTGATTCTTTTTGAGGTTACATTTTCACATGCATACATAAATATGATTGAGGCATTTTAAAATAGCTACTTTGACCAAATAGCCATCCTTGTATATTTTTCCTTGTGTAACCCATTTGAGCTTTTTTGGCTAGTTCTTATTTTTAGCTTATTACGTGCCTTTAAAAAAAAAAAGGAACATGTTTTTACCTGACCTTAGGGAATAAGAGAGCATTGACTTTGTTCTTAAACAAGTGTGGGAGTGTGTGTGTGTAAAAAAAAAAGGGAAAAAGAAAAAAAAAAGAAAAAGAAAAGAAAAGAAAGAAAGAGTTGACCATCTGATACACTATGTGACATATCCATATCTAGAATAAAGATGGATGCTTGGAAACAACAGGAAGAGAAGGAGAAGGTTTATGCCTAACAATGAATTCAACTCATCAATTTGGGATTAATCTTCAACAAAACATTAGTCAAATATTGGTCATTGTCCTTATTGATGAATGTTCTCAAATATCTTTTCCACTCTAACTATACCATAATGCTCTTTTATTCTCTTTGGTATTTATCTTCTTATGTCCATATTATCCCTCTTTCTTTACCTTGACCCGTTACAACCTTAAATAAAGTCCTCTTGATTTTTGTGTGCATGTGTTCTGAGTAGTGGAGAAGTAGAAGATAAGCAAGCTTATGGTAGTGTAATTTTTCATGGGTTGAATTGAGTGAAATACTTACCTTTTTAATGCTTGAAAGATTAAGAGAGAATCTTGAGAGGATCTATCATTCTTGATTCGTTCTTTTTAACTGAAGTTTCCTTGCTTGTTGGTTTGAGATGTGAAGAAATATTACCTAAAAAAAAATGCTTTGTTCCCTTGAATGACTGGTTGCTCTTCTTGTTTCATTAAATCTTTTAGAATTTTTAGCTTTTGAGTCTGTGTCATTTTTTTTCTTTGTTCCTTAGTTTTTTTTGTTCTTATGTGTTTTGCTTGGGAGTGCAAAAGTTTAATGTGGGGGAATTTGATAACAATGTATTTTATGCATTTTATAATCCTCTAACTAGGCTTCTTAAGGTTCAATTTGGCTTAATTAAGTTGATTTTGTCACATTTTATGAAATTAAGCTTAATTGGATCATTGAAGAAATTATTGCTTGAATTATCATTAATTTGGGTGATTGCATTCTTAAGTAAAGTGGCCACAACTTGAGTTGTAATTATCGATTAATGTGATTCTGGTCTTGTTGGAAAGTTAAGATAATTCTCTAATAACTATTCACTTGATAGCAAGAGCCACATTAATAAGAATATATTTCATTCATTGTATAACCTTCTTACTTGGCTTTTTCAGTAAACTGGCTATAATTTGAGTTACAAATATCCGATGGATGTGATTTTGGTCTTGTTTTTAAGCTAAGATAAATTTCTACAACTTTCATGAAGGCCTCAAGACCAGAAACACATGTTTGGATAACTCAAATTGGAGTTGAAGCAAAATCTAGTGTTTTGAACCTGACAGCTTGACCTTTATGCACTCATTAGGCTATATCTCGGGCTATTGGAGTTCAATAATTCTGAAATTTTGACAGTAGAAGGTTAAGACCCATATCTACAACTTTCATGAAGAACACAAAAGCTAGTTCGGACTCCTTAAAGGTGATATTGGGCATAAAAGTCAGAACAGAGGTGCTGACGTTGGGCCTGACCCATGAGCAGTAATTGGGCCATATCTTGGGCTGTGGTTATTGGATTTGGCTAAACTTGGTGTCTCTGGAAAGCTGAGACAATGTGCTAGAACTTTCATGAAGACCACTTGACTCAAAAATGACGCATGCCATGAGTTCAGAAGGGAAACATTTCGGAGACAAGAATCCACCCACCATTTATCTCTTTTATCATTTTGTTATCATCATCCATCATCTCTTTTGGCTATTTGTACTCTTCTAATTCTATAAAAAGAGGCAATGGCTGATCATTTGAGGGTGTTAGCTTAGTGTTAGTCTAGATTTTACTTTAATATTTGTATGTTAATTGCTTCCTTTGTTGTAATTTTCTCTTGTTCTTAAGTGAAGTTATGTTCATCTTTCTCTTCTTCTCTCTTTCTTTCTTCTTGTCTATGAGTAACTAAATTTTCATCTTGCTTGGGTGAAAAGGTGAAGCTCTTGGTAATAAGTTAAGGTTAGATTAATTTCTTTCTTGTGCTTTAAATGATATATTTTTATGTGATCTTTATATGAGTTGTATGTTGTTTCCAATTAATTTAGAAACTCTTCTTGTATAATGAATATCTTGATCCATTGTAGACAATAGGATTGGCACAGTGGATGCTTTTGACGATTTACAAGTATTGGTAGATAGTTATTGGAACCATTATATGATTACATGATTGAACTTTGAATGTTAAATCTTCCGATTGGAATCTTCATTATGCATGATTTCAATTGAGTTATAAAACGAAATAATCTTATCTTTAATTTATTACCAAGAGTGGATCTCCTAACCCAAGCAAATCCTTTTCCTTTGTGAACAACTCATATCATCTTTAATTTTGTGACACATCTTTTCTTTACCTCAATTAATTAGTTTTCCTTCATCAATTCCCTGTGGATCGACCTCGGACTCCCGAGAATTTATTACTTGAGACAACCTACACTTGGGTTTGAAACTATATAATTATATCCCACCAGTATGCGCGTAGACTGATGGCCACATCTCACGGGTCATGGATATGATATATCAAGCCTTTACATGGATACATATTAGAGTAATGATGTATTGGACAGACCCGCTATGAGAACGCTACGTGGATCGTTACGTGAGTGTCATAAGCAATTCTTATAGTGATAACAGTGTATGTGGTACTTTAACCTGAAATCACTATGATTCCTACATGATGAGTTGTATGTTTTAATGCCATCAAACGTTATCTGTAACCAGGTGATTATAAAGTTGGTTATTGAACATACCGTGAATCATGTGGAGAGATGTGAGTGACTTAGATAGGATTTGTCCCTCCTACATAACAGGAGTGATATTTTCGGGGCCCCTGATTGAGTGAGACTACGAAATGCATGACCATGCTCAAATGAGTCAATATGAGATATTTATCTTATTTGTTATTACTACGTCTACTCGAGTATCAGGAAATGAAAGATTGAACTATACAAGGGTGACACGTTTTGTGCTTTGTGTTCAATCTAGATTTCTGGACAAAGGGACTAAACTGCATGGTAACATTGATCACATATAGGTTATGTCAAATCACTGACATTCTCATTACTTGGGTAGCAGTGATGTGTTGCTAGATACTGCTCACTGCTTGTAATATTAAAATGGGATTTAAATATTTCTGCCAGCATTATGAGAACTTGTAGGGTTGCATACATAGAGCAGACTAAATTGGAGCAATTAGAATCCAAGTTGGACTGGGATCCAATCGTGGGCCGGACTCATAACAGATGAGTCTAGGGTTGCACAACTTACCTTACTACTACTCACACTCACTTAAGGCAGTCACTATTATAAATAGTACTGCTAAGGGGGCTGCGAGGTATGCATTACAGAACCTTTACCGCACCTACTGAAAGTGAGTGAGAGAGTGACAGGTTTCCTTATCTTCTCCTCGCAACTAGCACTGTGTCAGAGATGTGAGACTCCTTTTGCGGACGTTGGATGCTCGTGAGTCTATTCGTGTGGACAATACAGAGACATCATCGTTATTACGATGTAGGTGATTCACATTGCTTGTGTTTGTCACGCTTCAAAAGGAAAACTCATTTAAAAACTCGAATTATGGACTATTTCACATGGATCCTTAGTATGAATTTTGCTTTTTCCGCTGCATGATGTATCTGCAATTCCCAATAGTGGTATCAGAGCCACTTACAAAACCATGATTCGATTTTTCTATTTTTTGGTATGAAATGACATGATTTTTTGTTCTGTTCTTGGTAAAAAGATATGTTATTTCAAAAAAAGAGTGAAACCCTTTGCGAAAACATATTCTGTTTCATCTTTTGTATGCGAAACCATGATGATGTTTTTGAAACAATGAATCTGTTTTATGTGTATGTATGTTTTTGTGAACTTTTTTCGATATATATGTGATATGTACAATGTTATGGACGCTTTTTGGAAACCTAGTTCTGACGGCATCAAGTGTTGATGTCTAGCAAGCCTCATTTTGGACAACGTTTTGGGTAGAGGCACAAGGGTTCTAGAATCCTTGTTTTTGCACAGTGGCACGACGCAAGGTTTTGGAAACCTTGTTCTTGGTTTACGGCAGCTATGAGGCTTCCTCATGACATGAAGTGTTCATGTCCTCACGCGTTCTGGAAACCATATTTCTGGATAGGTGATGGGGGCTATGAGGGTTCCTCGCGGCACATGAAGCGTTCATGTGTTTACGTGCCTTAGGGTTCAAGTGTTGATACTCCCTCCCATTGACCAGGCAGCGGGACTCCGTGGTCGGGGCGCTGCCCCAAACCCTGTCTTATTTCTACATAGCACATCTTTTCTAAGGCGCGAAATTCAAATCCGTTTTATAACTCACAAAAAATAATATTGTATTATTGTTTTGTGTTTATGTGATGCATGGTACATGACTATGGCCTTAATCCTATTTTTATGCTCTTTTGGTTATTTTAAAATATGGCCTGCGTGCCGTGCTTTTCTCTCTACATTATAGTTATACATTCTCTTCTCACCTAACTCCCTCGTATGTAAATCAAGTTTTCTATATTATGTAATCTTGATGTGGAGGCAAGAAGATGGCATCCAATGAGGACGTTGGTGGAAGACGCTTAGTGAAGCTAGAAGAATCAATGCGTTATGGGCCATAACGATGTCGCATTATTTATATGCTTTATATATGTGAGATGCATGGATGTTTATGGTATGCTAAACAATTTAATAAATGGTGAAATCGAATTATAATAATAAAATTCCCTCAAAGCAAATATTAAGTCATTATGTGATGTCTTCCAATGCATGGTGTAACACCCCGAATTTCGTTTTTTCTTCATAAATATGAGTTTTATAATTTTTGTGACATTTTAGATTTTTTGTGAAATTTTCTGAGATTGTGATTATTTTAATATTATTTTGAGCTATATGTGGGCTTAGTGGCTGTACGTAGGCCTAGGGCGGGCCCAGAAAAGTAAAATTTTTTTGGAGGCAGAAAATTTTGTATTGTTGACAAGGGGATGGGGGATCTTACTAAATCCAAAACTGGGAACAATTTTTAAAATTTTCTTTTACAGTAATTTTTGATATGTTTATTATCCATTAGGTAAAGGTGTTGTCCATTGGATAATAGATACTGATTTTATAAGCTGTAGCTATTAACCATTGGGTAATAGTCACTAGAAAAAAAATATCTAGATGCTAGTCAACAATGATGGTTATGACAACTTTAAGGTTAAACCAATAAGGATGGAAGCTTAATGGTGAAGCTTGGTGGAGTCAACAAAAATGGCAAATACTTTGTAGGCTAAACCAATGGATGGCAAGCATGGAAGAGAAGCTATTGACTCTCCATTTTGAGGAGCATCTCACGACCATGGTGTACCCAAAAACAAAAGATGAAGCCAAAAATTAATTAAACTACTCATTTTTCTTTAAAACATCTAGATGGTCTTTAGGAAAGGAAATATCTAAGTCATCACAAAGATCTTATCTTCTCTCTCCATAGGAAGTCACGACCAAGTATCTTAGAGGGAAAAGGAGGAGTTTGTTTCATTATTTGAAAGTTATCATCTTTCCTAAAAGCTATCACTAACAAGAACTCTCAAAATTCTCTCCTTTTCTCTCCACTCAAACCCCACGGCCAAACCCTATATACCATACCTCCACTCGTCTAAAATGATGAAAATTATAACACTTGTTCTGAGGCAGCCGAGATACCGACAGATCTTCTAGATCATTCTCTCCGACTTATGTTTAGCTCCATAGAGTAGGAAATTGGGTCAGTATGCATGTGCATAGTCTATATATATCTTTGTGATATTTTATTTGTTAAATATTGATTAATGTTTGATGCCATGACTATATTCACTATTTGCTATATCTGTATGACATTATTGTCATTTCTGTCACTTTACTGCTATGTTGGTACTGGTGTTGGTAGTCTCACCTCTTGTTATATTATTCTATTTTATTTTATGATTTGTAAAGACAGTGAAGAAGAGGAAGAGGCAAGATCGCCTCCTTTTAGTTCTTATTGAATCATTTGGTATAGCGTTACCAAGTTTTCTTGGATTCCTGAAGTTGCAGTTTCGGGGAGGCTCGGAGGCTTGACATATCCAGTTAGATAGTAAGAGTATTGTTTATACTGGGATTATAACTATATCCTTTAGTAGGCATTATCACGGGGTCCCCATGATCTCTGTTAATGTCTACATACACTTAGAACTTCCTTTATCTGTTAGATAGTATTGGGGTGGTCATTACCATACCCCCAGTGAGATTAGTATTGTGTCGTCTGCTCAGACTCCTGTCCGCAGGACCACGCGTCATTTATGGTTCCTATCTTCTAAGGAGATGGAGGAATATCCCGAGAAAAACCTGTCTGAGGGTTCTGCTCCATAGTTGTGTATTACTTGGGCCACTCCTAGTGGTAATAGTAATGTTTTTTACTTTTGAGAACTTCATCTGTATATATTTAAGTTTGACAATACCTATGTTATGTATATGATGTATAATACTTTATGATACTGTTTGGTATTTTTATATTCTGGTAAGTTTGCATTATCAGTTTCAAGAAATTTTATAACTCACATTTATATTATAAAATATTATTTTATAACTTGGGGTAATTTGGTAATGATTAATATAAAAATGTGATATCCTATGGTTGGTGTTACATTAGTTAGTATCAGAGGCCAAGTTAGAGTCTTTTGGGTTTATGGTTAGGTTTGTCTTGTTTGTGTTATGTGATTCTCTGTGTTTGGTTTTTGAAAAGTTACATTTGACCTTATTATGTTTTGTTTGGTTGATTTTGAAGAAAGAAATGTCTCATAATAGAAGTACCCGTGCAAACGTGGGACGCGATGATGATGTGATGACTGCAGCTGCTGAAGCGATGCAGCGCATGGCATGTAACACCTTGGAAAACATGTTAGGCTTGTATATGGATACAGAGGTAGCCTAATACCTACTTAACATTTCTATATAATTTTGTGGTCTTCTGAGCACGTTTAGTCACTTTGTTGTAACATTATGTGTGAAATATAGTTGTTATTAGCCCCAGAAATGACTTAAACTACTCAGTTAGTGGAAATAAATGTGGAGACTTTATTTCTAGGTCACAAATGTATGTGCTATAGTTAAAATTTGAGGATAATTAGGGCTAGGTTGGTATTTTTAAGCATACTAGTTGTGTATTTTAATACCGATTTGACTAGCAGCTAATATAGAAAATGATGGTTTTGATACAATAAGATTTTTTATGAATCCTATGATTTATTTTAAACTTGTTGACTGCAAGAAAGCTGGTTTTGGAGAAATATAAGTGTTCTTAGCATATCGGGTTTTTTGGTACCCTTTAGTGATTTGGCTTTAAGAAGCCAAATATGACTTCTTTTCTTCATTTTTCTCACGGCAGCCAAAAACATAAAATAGAGAAGAGAAAGGGAAGAGAGAAACCGTGGGGGAGAAAGAGAAAAATGGGGAAAAGCTAAAGGGCCAAGGATCAAAGCTTGAAGGAGGATCCAAGAGCAAGATTAAGACTTCACAATCTTCATCTTTGCTGCACAAGAGGTAGGGGTTCTTGAGCTTTAAACTCACTTTTTTTTCATCTTCCATATCTAACTCATTTGGAGGTTAATATGTCAAAATGAGATCTAAAAGTGTTTTATGTGATTTTCTTGCTTGGATAAGTTTTAAATGTGGTTTATAACTTGTTCATGCTAAGAGTTTGGATTAGAAACTAAAACTATCAATTTTGGACCTAAAATGCTCAACGTGAAGATTTTGGGGTTTTGATGGGTGACTTAGTGTTTTGGTCTATTTTTGATGAAATCAATTAGTGTTTTATATTCCCTTCATGTTTGTAAACTTGTTTGGAACTTAAAATCATCAAGAAACAATTGATAAGTGATCAAAATCCATGTATGGCACCATTGGAACAATGCCACAGACATACAGAAGCGTTCTATTGTTTCTGTCATAGAAACACGGCCCGTGTCAAATAACACGGGGTGGGCCGTGTTTCCTTCTGGAAAACGTGCTGCTATGTTTCTTTCCCAGGAACATGGGTCATGTCCCTAGATAAAGTGAGAACTAGTTTTTGTGATCTTCATGAAAATTGTAGATCTTTCTCTTATCTTTCCAACGCATCATAGATCGTCTTGTTTTGACTTCCGTAGCTCAAGTTATGCTCATTTTACTGAGCAAAGGTCAAAGGTTGAAATTGAGCAAAAATAGCGAAGTGTTGTTTTGGAAGAAATGAGCTTTCCTAAGTGTTGAGATCACTCATATATGCCTTTTTAAGTGTGTGGAGGCACTAAGGGGGGTATTTCTTGGAGAGAAAAACCACTTAGCATATATGAGAAGTTTGGAAACCCTTAAGCACCCAAAGTGACGGGATTTACCTTTGGATGAGGTTAGAGAACCTTTAGGCATCCAAAGTGTGGAAAATGCCTTATGACCCTAGACAACTATAGTGAGGTGAAATGTCAAGGAGTAATATCTTGGGAAACCTTAGGCTTCCATGGTATAATTGACTACGGGATTTAAGGATGCAAACCCAAGTGCAGGTTGTCTCAAGTAGTAAATTTCTCGGGAGTCCGAGGTCGATCCACAGGGAATTGATGAAGAAAAATTAATTGAGGTAAGAAGAGGATTTGTCACAACACCAAAAGTAATAAAACAAGTTCACAAATGAATTTAAGGGCTTGCTTGGGTTAGGAGATCCACTCTTCGTAATAAATTAAAGGTAAGATTATTTTTCTTTTTAACTCAATTGAAATCCACACACAACAGAGGTTCCAATCGGAAAATATAATATTCAAAGTTCAATTATATATGTAATCATATTATGATTCCTTTAATTATCTACCAACATTTGTAAATGAGTTCAAGCATTCACTGTGCCAATCCTATTGTCTACAATAAATCAAGATCTCCATTAACAAAGAAGGTTTCTAAATTGATTGGAAACAAAATACAACACATATAATGTTCATTTAATAATATATCATTTAAGCACAAGAAATAAAATAATCTAACCTTATTTCATTACCAAGAGCTTCACTCTTTCACCCAAGCAAGATGAAGGTTTAGTTACTCATGGATAAGAAGAAAGAAAGAGAGAAGAAGAGAAAGATGAACATGACTTCAATTTAGAACAAGAGAAAATTACAACAAAGGAAAACAATAAACAAGCATAACCTTAACTTGTACAAACTAAGCCTAACACCAAGTGCTCCAAATGGTTAGCCAATGGTACCTTTTATAGAGGATTAGGGATACAAAATGACAAAGGGGTTGATTAGGGGTAGGTGGGATGAGTGGATGAATGAGTGGAGAATGCCAAATGGTGAGGATAAGAGTGAAAAATCATTGAGATTTCTTGTCTCCGAAATCATTCATTGCTTAAGTCATTGATTTCGTCATTTTAGAGCCAAGTGGTCTTCATGAAATTCTAGGAAATTGTCTAAGCTTTCCAATGGCTCTAGAATCACCCAAAAATTCATCCTACAGCCCAAGATATGACCCAATTACTACAAACTGTTTAGGCCCAGTTTCAGCACCACTGTTTTGACTTTCAGACCCAATATCACCATCAAGGAGCCCGAATCAAGTTTTGTGTTCAACATGAAAGTTTTAGATCTGGGTCTTAACTTTCAAATATCCAAATTTTAGCCCAATATAATTCTTTCAGCCCGAGTTATGCTCTGATTACTGTACACTGTTCATGTTTCAGACACAAAACTCGTATTCTGTCTTCCAAGCCCAATTAGCTCTACTAGATGTCTGATTAAGACTTTGAGCTCTTCATCAAAGTTGTAGAGCTCTCTCTTATCTTTCCTACAAGATAAAATTCATAATTATTAGATATTTAAAACTCAAGATATGGCCGAAATACAGAAACAACATAAGACCAAAATAGTACTGAAAAAATCAATTAAGTCCAATTTGAGTTCAAACTTACAAAACATAACTAGACTTAATCAATTAAGTACATAGAGATTGTAAATTACTAAAAATGAGAGTTTATTAATGTATAAAATATGTGATCATCAAATTTCCCCACACTTAGTTTTTTGCACTCCTGCGCAAAACAAATAAAACCAAAGTTAGGAGACAAAGAAAAATGACATAGACTCAAAAGCTAAAAACTCTAAAAGACTTGATGAAGCAAGAAGAGCAACAAGAAATTCAAGGGTTCAAAGCATTAATGAGGTAACATTTCTTCACATCTCAAACCAACAAGCAAGGAAACTTTAGTTGAAAAGAATGAATCAAGAATGATAGATCCTCACAGAATTCACTCTCAATCTCTCAAGTGTTTAAAAGGTAAGTATTTCATTCTATTCAACCCATGAACAATTGCACTACCATAAGCCTTCTTATCTTCTACTTCTCCGCTACTCAAAACACATGCATACAAAAGTCAAGAGGACTTTATTCAAGGTTGTAATGGGGTCATGGTAAAGGAGAAGGGATAATATGGATATGAAAAGATAAATACCGAAGAGAATAAAAGAGCATTATGGTACAGTTAGAGTGGAGAAAATGTTTGAGAACATTCATCATAAAGGACAATCACCAACATTTAACTAATGTTTTGTTGAAGATCAATCCCAAATTGATGAATTGAATTCATTATTAGACTTGAACATTCTCCTTTTCTTCTTGTTGTTTCCAAGCATCCACCTTTATTCTGATAATCCTTTGATTGCAATGGTGTTCAAATTTTTTTTTGAATCATTTTGCACACACAGCCCCACACTTGTTCAAGAACAAGGTCAATGCTCTCTTATTCCCTAAGGTTGGGTTAAAACATGTTTTTTTTTAAATTTTTTTTTGAAGGATGAGATGAGCTAAAAACAAGGAATGGTCAAACAAGTTCAAAGGGGTTACACAATGAAAAATATACAAGGATGACTATTTGGTCAAAGTAGCTATTTTAAAATGCCTCAGTCATATTAATGTATACATGTGAAAATGTAGCCTAAAAAAGAATCAAAGTAAGTTCTAGAGTAACAATTCCATGAGTGAAAATCACACAAGAAAGAAGAGAATGGTACAAATATTCAATCCATTCATCAATAGGCTCAAAATCTCAAAAGGCATATTTTTATCATTCTCTACCCACTAATTCAACATCCATAACCAAGCATGTGAAATTTAAGAAAGAAGATAATTTATTCAATCATGCTATGATTCCTGAATTTCAATTGCTTCCAAGGATGTGAGAGTGCATTCGCTTGAATCTTTCAAAGGAAATCAAAAGACAAAAACTTTGTTACTTACACAAATCAATACTAATTAATTACTACCTAAAAAAAAACTCCTTACTCTGCCACCAATTAAGATGCGTCTCAGAAGTAAAATTACTCCTTACTCTATCATCACTAATTAGTTTAGTAAGTCTATGACAAACATATCATACTTCCCAAACAAAACAAAAAAAATTTTTTTTTTAGGTCAACTATCCTTCCCCCCCAACTAGATCACAACATTGTCCTCAATGTTAAAATATAGATGAGTAAAGGATAGAAGATATTACCTGTTGGAGAAAACTGACACAAATTTAAACAAAAACAATGTATGATAAATCCAAAGTAAAGGAAAGCTTTAAATGAAGTATCAAATCTGGCTCCTTTTTCATCCTATTTCCCTCACTGCCTCCTGCTGACCAATCTATCTGAGTTATTGCTGGGTCAGGATCAAAGATCAAAGGTAAATGATTTTTTTTTTTGTGTGACTTCAAGAAAACCATCAAGGTAAAGAAGTCTAGAAACCCCTGAAGGACCCTGCTCAAAGGATCGTCTGTCCAAAACCAAAATACAGCAAAATCATACAAAAATAAAAGAGATATAATAGCAAATGATGACATACCCTGTATGTAACTTTCATGGCGTATCTTTATACTGCGCGTCATGAGTGCAGTAGTGGCATATCTTTATACTGCGTGTCACCAGTGCAGTAGACACTCATGAACTTTTTTTTTTAAAGACCAGCGTGCAAAGGTCCACTCGAGTCAATGACGAGTCATCCAAAGGCTGGGGCTCCCCAACTAATTAAAGCCATGGTACTCCTTCCGGATCGCCCTTGTTCAAACATTTTTTTTCTCTTTTTTTTCTTTTTTTTTTGAATTTTTTTCTCTTTTTTTTTTAAAGATTACATGAAGAAGAAGAAGATGATATGTACAGATTGTTGTGGATATGGCTCACATCTGCCTCTGGTTTAACGTCCAGTAACGGCTTAAATGCCTTCTATGAGTCGAGGATAAGCTTCCCATCCAATTTTCTTATAAATTGGCAAACAAGGTCTTTTAGAGTCAGATTCCCAAGACTGTAGCGTTTTTCTTCATCCTTGAAGAGATTCCACAAATTAAGAATTTCACGCTGCATCAATCCACAAGAACACATCTCAAGAGTCAATAAGACATCATCTAATGACTCCTTACTCAGTCCATTCTTAATGAAGAATCTATTTGTGGAAATCATCCCCAAAGAACGACATTGCATGTTACAATTCCATCGTCTACATTTGTAACAGACTTGTAACCTTTTTGCTCTTCTCCTTTTAGAATACGAACTTCTTCCAAGACCTAGCATGTAAGAGTCAAATGAAATTGAAGACTCACCTGCTAGTCGGACCTTTGCTTCAATTATCCAGTGCACATCTTCTGGCATACCTTTGTGCATTAACAATCTCAATCTTTCACATCGAACTTTGTAGATTTTTTCAAAGCATTTTGAGGGAGAGAAGGAAAATATTTTCTCAGGTTTGAAAGAATGACATCCATTTTAAAGGAGAAGAAGGATTCAGTTATTTTGGGAAACTGAAAAATAAACCGACTTGAGAGTCACGGAGTACCGTATCCGCCACTTAACCGGCAACACAAAGAACTTCATAAACAAGGCAACAAAATTAGAGTGCATTTTATTCATAACAAGGATCAAAAAGAGAGATGAATTCTACCTCATTAACTTGGTTTTCCAGAAATGGTTTGAGCCTTTGTCCATTAACTTTAAACACATTACCATTCCTAGGATTCTCAATATCTACGGCTCCATGACGATACACGTGTTTGACTACAAAAGGACCACTCCACCTAGATCTCAACTTTCCAGGGAATAGGTGCAGGCGAGAATTATAAAGCAGAACTTTTTGACCAATTTCAAAAGATTTTCTCAAAATTGTCTTATCATGAAAAGCTATTGTTCTGGCTTTATAAATCTTTGAGTTCTCATATGCATCATTTCTCAATTCCTCAAGTTCATTTAATTGCAATTTGCGTATCTTGCAAGCATCATCAAGATTTAGATTAAAAGCTTTAATGGCCCAAAATGCTTTATGTTCCAATTCTACAGGCAAGTGACAAGGTTTTCCATAGACTAACCGATAGGGTGACATGCCCAAAGATGTTTTGAAAGCAGTATGGTAAGCCCAAAGTGCATCGTTTAGTCTTAAAGACCAATCTTTACGATTTGGGTTAACCGTTTTTTCCAAAATTTGTTTAATCTCCCTATTTGCCAATTCAACTTGTCCACTTGTCTGAGGGTGATAAGGGGTGGCAATTTTGTGTGTAATACCATATTTCTTCATTAAAGATTCAAATGGTTTATTGAAAAAATGTGTTCTCCCATCACTTATGATAGCTCGAGGGATTCCAAATCGACACAAGATATTTTCTTTTAAAAATTTGAGAATAGTTTTATGATCATTGTGTTGGCATGGAATCGCCTCAATCCATTTTGAAACATAATCAACTGCAACCAAGATATACACAAATCCAAATGAAGATGGAAATGGACCCATGAAATCAATTCCCCAACAATCAAAAATTTCAATGACAAGGATGGGGTTCAGAGGCATCATATTTCTTTTTGAAATTGAGCCCAACTTTTGACAATTTTCACAACTTTTGCAAAAAGTATAGCAGTCCTTAAATAAAGTGGGCCAATAGAATCCACACTGCAAGATTTTCGCAGCTGTTTTCTTTGAAGAGAAGTGACCTCCACATGCTTCCGAGTGACAAAATTTAATGACACTACCTACCTCACTGTCAGGCACACATCTCCAAAAGATTTGATCAGCACAATATTTGAACAAGTATGGGTCATCCCAATAAAAATTTTTCACCTCTGTCAAAAATTTCCTTCTATATTGGTGCGCGCATTGAGGCGGCATCTTTCCTGTTACAAGAAAGTTGACTATGTTAGCAAACCAAGGCATGGAATTGACAGAAAATAAAAATTCATTAGGAAAAGAATCATTGATAGGTGTGCTATCAAAAGGTGAGCCTATTGTAAGTCTAGACAAATGATCAGCGACAACATTTTTGACTCCTTTCTTATCTTTTATTGTGATGTTAAATTCTTGAAGCAACAAGATCCACCGTATCAATCTTGGTTTGGCATCCTGCTTAGACATCAAATATCTAACAGCAGAATGATCGGTGAAAATCACAATAGAAGAGCTAATTAAGTAAGATCGAAATTTGTCCAGTGTAAAAATTACAACACGTAGTTCTTTTTCAGTAGTGGTGTAATTCATTTGTGCACTGTTTAAAGTTCTACTTGCGTAACAAATCACATGAGGCTTACCTTCCTTTCTTTGGCCTAAAACAGCACCCACAGCAAAATCACTAGCATCACACATTAACTCAAAAGGTAAAGACCAGTCAGGAGATTGCATGATAGGAGCAGATGTCAGAAGACTAATTAATTTTTCAAAAGATTTTTGACATTCTTGAGTCCAATCAAATGGTGCATCTTTCAATAGAAGATTACATAATGGTCTAGATGTGGCACTAAAGTCCTTAATGAATCTTCTGTAAAATCCTAGATGTCCTAAAAAGGAACAAACTTCTCTGACTGTTTTTGGGGAAGGCAAATGAGCAATTAATTCAACTTTAGCCTTATCAACTTCAATTCCTTTAGAAGAAATCACATGACCTAACACTATTCCTGAGGTAACCATGTAATGACATTTTTCCCAGTTTAGCACAAATCCTTTTTCTTCGCATCTTTTGAGAACTTTTTCCAAATTATCAAGACAATTTTCAAAAGAATTTCCAAAAACTGTCAAATCATCCATGAAAACCTCTAAATAATGCTCAATCATGTCACTAAAAATGCTTAACATGCATCTTTGAAATGTTGCTGGAGCATTACAAAGGCCAAAAGACATTCTTCTATATGCAAAAGTACCAAAGGGACATATAAAAGTGGTCTTTTCTTGATCTTCCAATGCAATTGGTATTTGATTATAACCTGAAAAACCATCAAGAAAATAGTAGTATGGATGTCCTGCTACCCTTTCCAGAATTTGATCAAGAAATGGCAAGGGAAAATGATCTTTCCTAGTAGCAGCATTTAATTTTCTAAAATCAATACACATACGCCAACTAGATGAGACTCGTGTAGGTATTAATTCTCCCTTATCATTTTCAACCACTGTTATTCCAGATTTCTTAGGCACAACTTGTGTAGGACTTACCCATTGACTATCAGAGATAGGATAGATAATTCCAACATCAAGCAATTTAAGGACTTCAGCTCTAACTACCTTTTTCATTTGTGGATTTAATCTTCTTTGAGGTTGTTGAGAAGTTTTAGCATTATCCTCTAAATGTATTCTATGTGTACAAATCAATGGATTAATGCCTTTTATGTCCTTTAATGTCCATCCAATTGCATTTTTATGCTATTTAAGTACTTCTGTTAACATACCTTCTTGTTCTTTAATAAGAGACGAGGAAATTACCACTGGAAAGTTTTACTTTTCTCCCAAAAATATGTACTTCAACCTAGCAGGTAATGGCTTTAGTTCCAGTGTGGGTACTTCTTCATGGGCATTATCATTCATGGGTTTTAGCTCTTCAAATCTTGGTTTCCATCCCTTGTACTCCATTGCCTGTGTACAATCAAGCAAAGAACATATTTCAGAGATATCATCTTCTAATTGCATGCCTGAATCTAATGAATTGACTAAACAAATTTCTAATGGGTCAGAAGAACTCTTTGTTTGAAGATGATCATCTATAATGGCTTCAATTCCTTCAACTTCCTATTTTTCATCAAGGACTTCCTGTGGTTGCTTGCACATGTTAAAAACATTAAGCTCTAGTGTCATGTTTCCAAATGTTAGCTTCACCACTCCATTTCTACAATTTATCAAAGCATTAAATGTTGCTAAAAATGGACGGCCTAAAATAACAGGAATTGACTTGCAACTATCAACCATAGGTTTAGTATCCAAGACAATAAAATCCACAGGATATATGAATTTATCAACTTGAACCAATACATCTTCCACTATTCCTCTTACAATTTTAATAGATCTATTTGCAAGTAGAAGAGTTACAGAAGTTGGTTTTAACTCACCTAAGTTGAGTTGCTGATAAACTGAATATGGAAGCAAATTGACACTAGCACCAAGATCAAGTAAAGCTTTTTCAATTTTATGTTCTCCAATAATGCATGAAACTGTAGGACAACCAGGGTCTTTATATTTTAACGTATTATTATTTTGAAGAATGGAGCTTACCTGTTCTGCCAAAAATGCTTTCTTTTTCACATTTAATTTCCTTTTAACAGTGCACATGTCCTTCAAATATTTGGCATAAGAAGGAATCTGTTTGATAGCATCTAACAGAGGAATATTGATCTTCATTTGTTTCAAAATTTCAAAAATTTCAGTGCGGTGGTCCAATTTCTTTGGGTTATTCAATGCTTGAGGGAATGGGGGTGAAGGCGAGAGTTTGGTCACCTTTTGGTCAACTTCTTCATTTTCTTGGGGAATTGGTTCATTTTCTTTCTCACAAGGTTCAGGAATTTATTTTTCAACAACTTTTCCACTCCTAAGAGTTATCACTGACTTGACTTGGTCCATTTGTTGGTTTTCTGAACTCCCCTCATTTAGTCAGACATCGACCTTTGGGATTTGGTTGAGGTTGAGAAGAAAATTTTCCTTTCTCATGAATGGTGAGAGCAGAAGTAAGTTTGGCAAGAGTTTCTTTTATGTCAATCATGGTTTGATTGTTTTGTTTATTAATGGCCTCTTGCTTTTCTATGAATGCATGCAGTGTTTCTTCAAGGTTTTTCCTATATGGTGGGACATAAGGTGCATATCCTTGAGAATTTTGAGAGTCTTGTTGTGCCTGAGGAGGTGGTGGTTGCACGAATTATGACTGAGTATTATTCCTCCAGCTGAAGTTCGGGTGATTTCTCCATCCCGGATTGTATGTATCTGAAAAAGAAGAAGTAAATGGATTTTTAAAATTATTCATTGCATTTACTTGCTCATGTACAACTTCTTTAAAAACAGGAATGTTAGGACATTCATGTGTTGAGTGTCCTAAGTCATCACAAATACCACAAATTTCTTCATTTTGCACAGATTTGATTTCTTTTGCTTTTCTTAATTCCATGGCTTCAACCTTTCTAGCCAAACTGGCAAATCTAGCATTTAGATCTTCCTCTTGACTAAGGTGATATTTTCCTTTATTAGCACTTGCAAGATTAGATCTAATTGAATTTTCAGAAATATTAGTACTATGCCAAGATTGAGAATTTTCAGCCAACTGGTTCAAATAGTCTAAAGCTTCATCAGGTTCTTTATCAAGAAACTCACCATTGCACATTGTTTCCATAAATTGTTTAGTTTTAGGAGTTAAACCTTCATAAAAGAAGCTTATAGTGCGCCATTTTTCAAAACCATGATGTGGGCAAGAATTTAACAAATCTTTAAATCGTTCCCAACATTGAAAATATGCTTCATTTGAATTTTGGGAAAAATTTTGGATTTGTCTTTTCATAGCATTGGTTTTATGTGTTGGAAAAAATTTCTTTAAGAACTCACCTTGCATTTCTTGCCATGTGCCAATTGATCTTGGTTTTAAAGTGTTAAGCCAGAATTTTGCTTTATCTTTTAAAGAAAAAGGAAATAATTTAAGCTTAACAATCTCTTCAGTGCAATTTTGATCATTGAAGGCAATACATACTTCCTCAAATTCTTTCAAATGTAAATATGAACTTTCAGATTCTAAACCATGAAAATTAGGAAGTAAAGAAATCATACCTGGGTTGAATCTAAAATTATTGGCATTGAGTGGAAAGAAAAAACATGATGGACTAGAATTTCGAGGTGGTTGCAAATATTCACGCATGGTTCGCAACGGTTGATTTTCCGGTTCATCATGTACACTTTCATTGTCAGTCATTGTGTCAATTGTGTGTGATTGTGATTCAAACAAGTCAATATATAAAGTACCAGAATTAATTTTAACTAAACGACCAGAATTTAAATCACGATACCAATTAAGCATAAATACATAAATAACTAAAAAAAAATAAAAAATAATGTACAAGCTGGCGGTGTCACCCACCATTAAATATTAACAGGGATAGGGTAATAAACCAACCACCCAAAAATAAAAATAAAAATAAAGTACAGAAAGTAAATTTAAATATGAAAATTGAAAAATGACAGAGCCCCACAGAGCCGGCGAAAGAGAAGAGAAGAAGAAATATTATTTTATTAAGTTAGATTGTGGAAAAATAAATAACAGAAAAGTAAAAGGGAGAAATTCTCCCACTAAGTTAGTGCGTAAAATAACAGGAAGAGTTACCCCACCGATAAAAAAAATGACGAAAATAAATAAATAAATAAAATTAAAAAACAAAAATAAATGACATAAATATAAAAGTTAGAAAGTTAGTATGTTAGCAAGTTAGTAAGTTAGTTAGATAGTTAGAAAGTTAGAGAGTTAGTAAAGAAACCGAAGGATCGGCAAGCCGATCTTTTGCTCCGGTGAGGGAGAAGAGAGAATAGATTTTATTAAAGAAAACAAACCTCAATACATCAAAACTTCAAATCAAGTCCCCGGCAACGGCGCCAAAAACTTGGGCTGCGGGATTTAAGGATGCAAACCCAAGTGCATGTTGTCTCAAGTAGTAAATTTCTCAGGAGTCCGAGGTCGATCCACGGGGAATTGATGAAGAAAAATTAATTGAGGTAAGAAGAGGATTTGTCACAACACCAAAAGTAATAAAACAAGTTCACAAATGAATTTAAGGGCTTGCTTGGGTTAGGAGATCCACTCTTGGTAATAAATTAAAGGTAAGATTATTTCTCTTTTTAACTCAATTGAAATCCACACACAACGGAGGTTCCAATCGAAAAATATAATATTTAAAGTTCAATTATATATGTAATCATATTATGATTCCTTTAATTATCTACTAACATTTGTAAATGAGTTCAAGCATTCACTGTGCCAATCCTATTGTCTACAATAAATCAAGATCTCCATTAACAAAGAAGGTTTCTAAATTGATTGGAAACAAAATACAACACATATAATGTTCATTTAATAATATATCATTTAAGCACAAGAAATAAAATAATCTAACCTTATTTCATTACCAAGAGCTTTACTCTTTCACCCAAGCAAGATGAAGATTTAGTTACTCATGGATAAGAAGAAAGAAAGAGAGAAGAAGAGAAAGATGAACATGACTTCAATTTAGAACAAGAGAAAATTACAACAAAGGAAAACAATAAACAAGCATAACCTTAACTTGTACAAACTAAGCCTAACACCAAGTGCTCCAAATGGTCAGCCAATGGTGCCTTTTATAGAGGATTAGGGATAAAAAATGAAAAAGAGGCTGATTAGGGGTAGGTGGGATGAGTGGATGAATGAGTGGAGAATGTCAAATGGTGAGGATAAGAGTGAAAAATCATTGAGATTTCTTGTCTCCGAAATCATTCATTGCTTAAGTCATTGATTTTGTCATTTTCGAGCCAAGTGGTCTCCATAAAAGTTCTAGAAAATTGTCTAAGCTTTCTAATGGCTCTAGAATCACCCAAAAATTCATCCTACAACCTAAGATATGACCCAATTACTGCAAACTGTTCAGGCCCAGTTTCAGCACCTCTGTTTTGACTTTCAGACCCAATATCACCATTAAGGAGCCCGAATCAAGTTTTGTGTTCAACATGAAAGTTTTATATCTAGGTCTTAACTTTCAAATGTCCAAATTTCAGCCCAATATAATTCTTGCAGCCCTAGTTATGCTCTGATTACTATACACTGTTCAGGTTCCAGACACAAAACTCGTATTCTGTCTTCCAAGCCTAATTAGCTCTACTAGATGTCTGATTGAGACTTTGAGCTCTTCATCAAAGTTGTAGAGCTCTCTTTTATCTTTCCTACAAGGTAAAATTCATAATTATCTGACATTTAGAACTCAAGATATGGCCGAAATACAGAAACATTGTAAGACCAAAATAGTGCTGAAAAAATCAATTAAGTCCAATTTGAGTCCAAACTTACAAAACATAACTAGATTTAATCAATTAAGTACATAGAGAGTGTAAATGACTAAAAATTATGGTTTATTAATGTATAAAATATGTGATCATCAATAATGGTATGCCATTGGGTAGCCTTGAGAACCTTTAAGCATCCAAGTGAGTTGGTTTGCTATAAGAAAGTGTTTAGAACCTTGTTCAACATGAGATTGATTTCTAAATCACTTGTGAAATGATGGTGTAGGGTTCTAGATACAAGAGGGATAGTGGTACTTCTTGGGAAGAATAATCACTTGCCTTATATGAAGGACTTTGAGAATTAAATACAAGGTGTACAAGGAACAACTTGTTTAAGTTGTTTGGTATATTATGCTTACCTATATGCAAAGTTTACTCCTTTAAAGTTAAAGTTGAGTTTAAAATGCATAGATGGTGTATGTTCTCTTGTTCTTAAAGGTTGAACTTGAGGATATGCTAGAGACATTGGATGGTTCCTTTATGTGATAGAGTTGAGCCAAGAGATCGTGTAATCTAGTTTGAACCTTTCACTTGGATAAGGTGAACCATGTGATAGGATGAGAAAAACCCTAGGCACCCTTTGAGAAGTAGAATGCCATAGGTCAATGCCTAGAACCTTAAGCAACTTGTGTTTGCCTTGTGATTCACTTGCGAAGTGATGAAGTGAGGTCTTAGGTGTTGTATGCTAAGTGTGCTTAGCAAGTGGTACTTGTTATCATGCATTGAATGTTCCTTTGTGTAGAAAGTAGAGCTGAAGATGCATGGATGACATTTACTCCCTTGTGAGACAAGGTTTGAGTTATAGGAAAGACTAGAAATGTGACCTTGCATCTTATGTGATAAGTGAGCTTGGTTAGTTAGTTTGCTAGTTTTCCTTAATCATTTGGTTAGGAAAGGCCTTGTTGGTTGTTAACCGTAACTCCGCAAGCGCACGGGTTGATAAGTAATATATATTTGAGAGTAAAGTATCGTGTCCCAAGGGATTAACAATTAGAATAATGCTAAAACTTAATCAAATTCCATAATATTTTATCCAAGCAATCGAGATGTGAGAGTGAATTGTAATTAAAATAACAATTTAAAAGAAATACAGGAAGAAAATACCAAACACCAATTCCACAAGAGAATATGAGAATGATTAAAGCCTAGGGGTCCCTATTCACTTGCTACTTCAATGACTAATTACAATTAACAAGCACCTAACAATGAAATGATATTTGTTAGCTAATAACCATTAATAGATAAGAGCCTATGTCTACAACAATTACTCATGTGAAACTTAGCTAATCCACTATGTGTCCATGTGAGTTAACATAAGAATCACTCATTGAGACCAATTATCAAACACTTGCCATGCATGACCAAAGGGTATGTGTCCATCCCATTAGTTAAACACTCATCAACCATACCATATCCATATTCACAACACCCTATTTCTAGTTCAATTAGAATATTAAAAATCATGCAATTGATGACCAATCAATAACAAGCACTAAACATAGATATGGATGAACAAAACCAATTTCATTGAAAGGATACTCAACTAATTACAAGTTAATCAAATCCATAGCAAGATCCTAGAGAGCCCTTAGATTAGAGTTTAGTTACACATTATGAAGGAGAAGAAAACGAATGAAATCAAATGAACCATCAAGTACAAATCAAGAGAGAAAGAGAAAGAATGAACAAAAATGGAGAGATTCCAAGCTTGATCCTCCTCGTTGATCTTGATTCTCCCTTTAGTCACCTTCAATCCAAGTAGGTTCCTCCTCCTCTCATTTGCTCTCTGGAATTCGTGGTTAGGTCAGAATTGAAGAAGCCCTCTTCTTTTTCTCAAAAATTAGAATATAAGGGTAAAACTCGTGTGCTAGGATTTTTCCCACGCCTAGGCGTGGTTATGAATCACGTGCCTTTCCTCTGCTTGCCACGCCTAGGTTTGACTTCACCATGCCTAGGCGTGGAGGTCTCTGTCTAATCACCCTGTAACACCCCAATTTTTGGTTAATTACGATTTTGCCCTTATTGTACTATTTTCTGATTTCTGTGTGTTATAAAATTAATTTGACTATTTCGTAACTGTATTTGATTGTTTCGTGTGATTTGCTCCGAGTCAAGAAAATAATAATTTTCGGGCCGGGGAAAATCTTGTTTGATTATTTGGGAGTCGGGCGATCTTACTAAACCCAATCCGAATAATACATATATCAATCTTTTAATTTTTAGAATTTTTCTGTATAATAAAAATATTTATCGTGCAGAAAAATCTGTGGGACCCACGTTTGGCTTGTGGGACCCACATTTGCTTTGTGGGACCCACGTTTGGGTTTGTGGGCTCCACTTTTAGGAAAAAATTTACCAACGTAAAAGGTTTGTAAAATTCTAGACCAAAAGGTTAAAAATCCATAAAAATGGTTAGATTTAATAGATTAGTTAATTTAAAATCTAATTAAGTTAATCTAAAGGGGTTAAGTGATAATTAAATAGATTAAAACCTAATTAGTTTTTATCAAATTTTAATTAGACAATTGTATTAGTATAATTAAGTAGAAGATTAAGGATTCTAAGTAAATTAATGATTAACTAAAATACAAAGGAATCTAACTAACTTTTAATTAAACTTAATTAGGAGGACTTAAGCATAAATAAGTTATTAAAAATCAATCAAATTTTGATTAGAATTTCCTATAGCTATTTTTGGATCTATGCATGCATTATGCATTTAGTTGGTCAACAAAGGAGACAAAGCTCCATTATGAGTGTCCTATGGCCATTATTAAGCCAATTTTGTCAAAAAAGGATGGCTAGCTCTCTTATTGAGCTCTCTACGACCATGCATGATGGGGGGGGGGGGACTAATATTCACTTTGTTATTTCATTTCAATCATTCTACCTCATCCTTTCATTTCTCTCCTACCCAAAGAAACCAAAGAAAACTCCTAAGTCCCTTTTCTCCTACCATTCGGCCAACACCATTTCTTCTACTTTCATCCATCAAAAATTTCATCCAACTTCATTTCCTAAATCTAAACCATATTCTAAGAACATCTCTAGTTGTGAGTTTTGCTAAATCATCCATTTGGAGCTTGGAAAATCACTTTGAAGTTTCTTTCCTATAAGGTGATAATTCTTGTTTCTTGTTTCTAATTTGATTTTTGATGTTCTAAGCCATGATTGATCCATGGTTTATCTTTTTCATCCATAGTTTATGACTTTATAATTTGTTTAAGCTTGTTAGGATTTTTCTTGAAGCTACACAAAAATTTCTAAGGAGGAGTCCAAGGAGATCTTGTCTTCCTTATAGGTAAGAGGAGATTTAATCTCATCAACCATGTGTGTGGTGAGAAAATGGATGTAATTGTGGTGAAGAATCCATAAGGATTCATTCACTTGGTTGTTTGTTTTGTGATTAATTTTGTGTGCATGTTTATTGTCTTTTCTAGTTGTGATTAATTTTGTGTGCATGTTTATTGTCTTTTCTATTTGTGATTTATTATGCATGCAAGCATGTTTATAGCTTTGATATTTGGTATGTGTTTTATTATTGCTTTAATATATGGTATGTGTTCATAAATATATGTATATGTTTATGGATCTATGATAATTATTGTTGGATGTGCAAATATGTTTAGATTTGCAAAAGTGTTCCAAAGAACACAAGATGAAGAGTTTATGGTTTTTACTATGAAAAGAGAACCAATATGTTCTCAACCATTTTCTAAAAGAATAACCTAATTGATTTAATTAAGTTAAAGGATTTTTCAATGATTTAATGGATGAAAAATAATTTTAAATATGGTTTGTATAAAAGTGGTGATTTTCGCCAAAATACACTTTTGTTTAATTGATCCAAAAATTATTTTCTAAGTGTAAATTAGTTAGTTAACCTAAAAAGAATTCATTTACAATGGATTTTCAAGAAATAAATAAGTAAACAAATTTTTATTAGAAGTCTAGTATAGAAAAGAAATAAATTTTAGATACTTGAAAAATACTTACCTTTGAGTTTTAAAATATGTTAGCAATTTTCAAAGTGTATTTTATGGTTATAATAAAATAAATGAATTTTTTAAAAAGAAAACGTAGAAAATATCATTTAGTGAACGAAATGCTGTCAAAATTAATTAAGAATGAGCAAGTATTGAAGAATGTTTCAAAATGTCATTTAGAAAGCAAGGAAATATTTTACGTAGTTAAAGAATAAAATTAACTATAGAAGAATTTATTAAAATCAAATTTTTGGGAAAAACGTCGTAAATTATTACTTAGAGTAATTTTTGTAAGAAAAATAGAATATAATATTCAAATAATGTTTTTAGTTTGGAAAGTTTAAATTTAATTTGGAATGTCAAGAAATATTTTATACAAATGAAAAATAGTAGAAATAGCTTACGCAGTATTTAAAATGGTGATTTTTAAACTACGCGATTGAGAAAAATGATTTAAAAATGTTATGCGATTGAGAAAACGTTGAAAAATATTTACGTGATTGAAAAACGTCTGTAAAATGTGACGTAATTGTGAAAATGGGATAAAATATTTACGCGACTTATGGAAACAAGTAATTTTTACCTTGTCGGGTCAAAGTGGTGGACCCGGACACGTTAGGAAATAGTATTGTCAAGTGGAGACATCTTTTTTTTTTTTATACGAAGGGTATTTTCGTAATTATGATGACAATGAGGATATTTATGTAATTATGATTCATGGTGATACTAAGGGTATTTTTGTAATTATGGATCATTACATACATAGAGTGGTATGTCAATTTGGTTGAAATTGACGATTGATTGACGAGATGAATTACACCGTATTGCGGGTGTGATAGGCGTAGTGTGTTCATGTGGAGAACTTGGAGGCGTTAGTGTGCAGTAGATTCCACATGTGGACGATTCAGTAGCTCCTCCGGGCCGTGGTAATCGAAAAACACACACTAGCGATCTCGACAAATACTATTCTTAATCGGGATCTATGGGGGTCTGCGGTACTATGCTGGATGTACACGACGTGTTTGATCGTGTACTATTCACACGACGTATTTTGACTGTGTGTCATTCACACGACGTATTTGACTGTGTGCTATTTACACGACGTATTTGACTGTGTAATAGCTGGTTGAGGCAGCACTGATGTGCGGACATGTCTACCGGATCATTCTCTCGATGTTTGTGTTTAGCTCCATGGAGTAGGAATGAGTCGAGTACATGGCATATTTAATCTCGCATCACCGTGTGAATAATTATAATTTGATTTATGATATTTTGCATCCGTGACATTTATACTTGATTGAGATATGATATATGTTGTGCTAACATGATTTTGTTGCTTTAATCATCCGTATGTTTTGTCGTTTTCTTACCGCTATCTTTGGGAATGATGTAGATTGTCTCACCTCTTTGCATATATTTTCTCGTATTATTATTTATGTTCCGTAAAGTCGTTGAGGAAGTGGAAGGGAGCAAGCGTTGGATTGTCAATACAACGAGGAGCAAAGAACCGAGTGACCGTTCGAGGAAGGTGAACCTCGAGATCATCCATATCATATGGATTGATTGCAGCGTGGTATGATGTTACTGCAGTATTTTGTCTTCCGATAATCTTCCCGAGGAGGATTCTTCTGAGGATCGAACTTCTAGTGTTATGCTTGGGCTAGTTTATGGTTTGCTTTAAACGCAAAGCTTTTCTTGTTTTAATTAACTAGTTTATAATATGTAAATTATTTGTACCTATTAAACACAAAATCATATGTATAATTATGGTGTGTATGTAATAGTTTGTTTTATTTTATGTTCGTTTATTTTATAATATAATGTAAAAATATATATATATTTTTAAATTTTATATTATTATATATTATGTAATAATTTATAACTTGGGTAGAGGTTATTATTATTGTTCGAAAATGTGACATCCCTATTAGGGTGTGACACACCCTGAAAAACTGACTTTGCCATGCCTAGGCATGGCTTTTCCACGCCTAGACGTGGATGTCTCTGCCTGGGATCCCTAAGAAACTGCAAGGGCCACGCCTAGGCGTGGGTTGGCAGCACCTTCCCTTGATGTTTTCTTCACACTTTGAACCTCTCTTCACTTTCCTCATCCCTTCCAAGGCCTTTCTCATCTTGAATACCTATATCAAAATAATGATAAAGTCCATTAAACAACAATCCATCCAACTTCGATAAACAAGATCTTCAAAGATTCAATTATAAATCATTTGAATCAACAAGCTTAATTCACCAAAGTCATGCAAATAATGAACTTATGACCTTGAAAACTTAGGGATAGCATGCTTAAATACAATCAAATTCAAGTGAATTAACTTCATTTTTTGAAGTTATCACACCCCCAAATCTAAAGTTTTGCTAGTCTTCAAGCAAACTAATCCAAGCAGGAAAAGGAATTACAATCCAATCCAAAGGTCAAGAAACATGAGGCAAATTGAACTAGGGCAAATCCAGCTTCCAATTATCATTGATACCCTCAGAAATCACATTTTAATCCTCACAACAAGGTCCACACATGCAAGAAATTCCCAACTATCATGATCATCCTTGAATGCCATTTTTGTGCATGAAAGATTTTCCAAGCTCATGTATTTAAGACCCTTTCCTAATCATGAAGAGCAAGAAGGATGAATTTATAAAATGCACATGCACTCTCAAAAGAATGCCCTTCATCCTTTTCTCCACTAATGTAGGCAAGACAGAATCAAAGATGATGAGGGTCTTTTAAGCTTGTAATGTAAGGCTAAGGGTAGTGGCTAAGAAAGAAGGGAAATGATTTGAATTCAAATATCAAACACATAATCAACCACTTCCATTGAATCAAGCCAAGCATGTAGATGCACAAACACAATCCAACTTGAAGAATCAACCTTCTTTATTCCATTTTCTCATCATTTTCTCATCACATAATCAAAAGGGCTTTAATTTACACAACAACCCACTTATTTACTTTCTTTCTTTCTTCTTTTTCTTTTTCTCTTTTTTTTTATGGATACCATTTTTGAATGAAAGCTGGTAATCACAAATTCCTGGATTCTTAGCATCATGCAAAACACTATGGCTCAAAACAACAGAACTGTTCAATCATGTGCTCAACAAGGGACCTGTATTGAGGGGAAGAGATCTTTCTTTCACAAGCATGGTTTAAGAGGGTGGAGAGATTAGGGTTAAAGAAATGAAAATTAGGCCACACACACGCACACTAGGCTTCAAAAGGGGGTACTAGGGGACTCATTCACTCAAGGTTGGCTTGAAAAGCTCAATCGGTCCAAACAAGTGGCCTAGTCATTTCCTTGAAAAAATATTGCCTAGGATTTCACCTCAAAAGGGAATCAGACAAGCCTCTAAGATGCAAAATTGACCATACACATGCCAATCATAAAATTCTCCAATCATGCATTTCATTCATATTCCAGAATCCACCACACATGCAACAGGGAAATTCTCTCATACACATTCATGGCAGTAAGTGTAAGCACAATATTCTGAATTTTTATAAGTGAATTCCCAAGCAGTGAGGTGTATATTTGATCCACACAATCATCAGATATTCTAATCAGAAATTAGGCATGCACAGATTCAACTTGCCACAACGCACATTCATCCCTCAAGTCATAATCATGCAAATTCATATCCGACATTTGGGAACAAAGAATTTTAGCAAAAACAAAGGAAAGAGAAGGGAATCAATATATATATAGGAATATATATATATATATATATATATATATATATATATATATATATATATATATGTCCAAAACACTGATTAAACATGCAATCACAAAAAGATCATAATTCCCCCCCAAACCTAAGATATGCAGTGTCCCACTATATCCAAAAGAAATCAAGTTTTTCAATAAAGTATGTACAATGGACTGAAAGCAAAAACAGAAAAATAAAGCAAAAAGAGCAAGAAAACAAAGGCCCTGGCGTCTCAAAACAAGTCCTCCTCATCAAATAGGTCATCACCCTCAGCGTCCTTCTCCGTAGCATCAGCAGGTGGAGGAGGTGGAGGAGAAGGTGAAGCTGCAACTGGTGGAGCTACAAAAGGAGGAAATGCTGGAAAATCATCCATTGGGCGTCCCTGACCCAAAGCCATCCAATGAATGCCCTAGTAAATCGCAGCTAGCATCTCCTGCTGCGTAGTCAACATCTCCTGCTGTCGATCCAGGCGCTGATCAACAGAGGCAGCCCAAGCAGCATCAAAGACTGGAGCAGGCTGTGGGACTGGTGTAGGGACAGGCTGTGGGACAAGTGCAGGGGCAGGCTGTGGAGCTGGTACAGGAGCAGGCTCGGGCTCTGTAGCCGGGGGCTGAGCAGGGGCTTGCCTGCGCTTCTCTTGGGTGGTCATGATCATCTGAACTGCCTTCTCTATCATAGGAGTCTTCAGCTTGATGCGCACCTCAGTATCCTTCCATCTGACGTGAGCTCTCTCACAAAGCTGACAGATGAGGAAGGGGAAGAAAAGTGATTTGAGCCGGGAAGTGATGCACAGTCTGATCTGATCGTAAAGTATCTAAGTAGTGTCCATTTACTACAGACTGTGGATCACATACAACATGTATGCCCGCTCAGGATAGATCTCTGACCAGTGCTCAGTGGGGAGCAAGCAAGAACACACAAAGTGATTCCAAGGGCCCAGCTCACGGCACAAACTCTCCTGATTGATGAATCTGATGGAGCAGTCTAAGTTCCGCTGAACTTGAATAGGGAATGCCGGATCACAGATGCTGGTCATAACTGTGCTGAATGGGGTTCTTCCGTCCTCTTTAGGTAACTGTAAAGTCTTGTAAGCACACTGAAGGGGAGGAGGGCCAAGGTCCATAATCTGGCGAATACGATCCATAAAGTAATCAACTACCTTCCTTCTGACCCTGGTAGTGGAAGTGGAGCGCTTCTCAGCATGAGCATTGGCGTAGAATTCCTTTACTATAGCAGCCACAGGTTCCTCAGCGAGATGCTCAGCAAAGGTCTTCTAGTGGAGTGCTTCAATGGCATCGGAAATGGCAGGATAACGTGCCACATTGATACCATGGAAGCCTCTCTCTGGTATGATGTTAATCTTGTGCAGATGCTGCCAGAAGTAGTCAAAGGCATCCTGCGATGTAAAGTAGGCTGGGTCAAAGACTGGAATTTCATCACCTTCCTCAGCCTGGCTTAGTCTAGCCTCAACAATTTTTCTTTGACGCTTTGACATGATCAGAGGATACCTGAAAAGAAATAAATCCTAGTTATGACCATTAAACAAGAATCAAGCAATCAATGGAAGCACCCATATACAGTTAGAACAATCAATCAATGCAAATTAATTCTGAGCATGGAACAATGACAACAATCACAACCTCAAACCAAGCATTGCCAATGTACAGCTTAGCAAAATCAAGTCATAACTCAATCAATTCAAAAAGTAACTAAAGCACATCCCAACCAGTCCAAAATCAAGCAATTTCGTAGGCCAAACTCAATCAACATGATGACACTAAAATAGGGTAGACCAAGCATCATAACATATAATGGCATAATAACACAGCTAATAGGCAGCAATGAACAGGATCAATGATCATAATATCCAAGCAGTCCAATATTCAAACAGCTAGATCATTAAATTAACTGATCATTAAACAATCAGATCAAGCAGACCAATCTCATTACAACATCACCATATCAATCATGCACAACCTAGTTAAATTTTAGCTAATGCAATTGACTGACACTATGAATAGAGCAATGCAAGCATGCAAACCACAAAATTGAAAACAAAAAAAAATTAGGCAAACAGATCCAACTATCAGCCAAACTATCATGAAACAGGCCATCCCTAACCATACAAGTTACAATTCAGTTGGAGTCTCAACCAAAACCAGTGCACAACCTAACACTAGCCCAAATGACTGAGCCAAACATGGTAGCAGTACCATTGACAATCCACAAGAAATGGGCAACAACTAGAAATGGGTAAGGAATCAACAACACATTGAATAAGCCAAGGAAATTAGTACTGGGATAAATTAGCCACAAATGTAAACAAAATAGGCTAATCACACATATTAATCAATTCACCAACAAATAAAGCACAACACACTTCATGTAAATATATCAAAACCAGGCCCAGCAACATGAAGGTATAGAAAAATGGAAAAGAAAGCTTACCGTGGATGCAGCAAAATTGAGCCAAGCACCAAAGCAACCAAACAATAGGCCCAAGGAGATGGAGATGGGGTAGCTACGGTGGTGATTGGGTGGGGGAAATGGAGATGGAGAAGATGGTACGGTGGGTGGGGAAGGAGGAAGGAAATACAATGGAGAGGGAATGGTGGGGAGGAATCTACGGTGGCTATGGGAGAAATGGAGGGGTGCTACGGTGGTGGTTGGGTGGAGATGAGGGAGAAGATTTATGGTTGGGAAGAAATGGGGGAAAGAAGATGGAGTTCTGTGTACGAAGGGGAGAAAAAGAACAGAAAGGGAGTTAGGGCATCAATAGAGGTGGAATAGGAAAGAAATGATAGAACTGCTGCGTTTTGTGCAGCAACAAACACATCACGCCTAGGCATGACCTTACCCCGCCTAGGCGTGGTTATTAATTTGATTTATTTTTTTATAATATTAATTAATTTTTTTTAAACAACAACACCATGCCTAGGAGTGGAAAACACATGCCTAGGCGTGATGGTTGCAGGTCAAAAATACTGAAAACGCAGAGAGGACCAAGCCTAGGTGTGAAGAATCCACACCTAGGTATGGAACTCTCTGGAAAATTCCCCTTATTGCAGCTGAGACCTCCACGCTTAGGAGTGTAAAATCCACGCTTAGGCGTGTAAAATCCACGCCTAGGTGTGGGACTCTGGACCTCAAATCAGAATAGAACAACCAGAACACCCAACTTTCATGCAACAAATACACCCTTCTTATTCTCAAATAGCTAAGAAACAGAATAGGCAGGTTAACCACTATCAATGCATCAAATTGAAAAACAAACACTATAAATCCAACAAAAACAAAAACAAAACAAGAAGAAACAAGAAGAATCATGCATAAACATGTCCTAAGCTAAGAGATAGGGTTAAGCAATTGGGTTGCCTCCAAACAAGCACCTTATTTATAGTCTTGGCTGGACTTTGCAGACACTCAAGATGGAGGAGTGAGGGTAAGTGAGGTTTTGTGCCTCTCCACCTCACCACCTAAGTAGGGCTTGAGCCGCTGATCATTGACCTTGAAGGTTGACTTTGAAACTAGGTCTTCCAAGGTTACGGCACTGTAACACCCTCCTTAGGACATCACATTTCCGACTCCTGACTCATAATCTGAAAATCAATTTGTAAAAGGTTTGAGTTATGAAAATATGGGTTTCAAAATTACTTCTTTACTGAAACGTAAATTTACTGAAAATATTAGGTAATATTGAAAATCATATTTCAACTATTCATTATGCAATATTGACACCAATTAATATTTCACAATTTAAAGAGAAATATAAAATTAACAGACTCTTTTTTTTTAACAATAACAAACCCTATAACGGGTCCTACTTAATAGCATGATACAACACTAACGAGAAACTTTAACATATTTATTCCTTTTTCTGTCCATCTTGATGTATCAGACATCTGTTCCTTTGTCAACACTGCACACCTTCGAGTCCTGAATGTCCACTCCTTATTGTTGTCACCAATCTCAGAGTATCCATCGCCCGTTATGTCTAAGACAACTCGATCCTTCTATTATTTGATTTTAACAAGATGCATACACAAACAAAACAACATAACAAAGAGGTGAGATCACCTACATCAATACCAACATGGCAGCACAGAGATAACACAAGCAGCATATCATACAGATAGATCATACCACAATTATGATCATGCCATCAACATTAATCAACTATCATCATCCAATCATTTATCAGTTCAATTATCATAAACAATAATTACGATAATGCCCTCAACATTATCATCATCATCATCCAAGTATTCAAAATAATTGTCATAGCCAATATTCCTCAATTAATGTATCACACAGATATAAATGTTCAGATTATGCATGTACACAAGACTCGATTTCCTACTCCATGGAGCTAAACTTAGGTCGGAGAGATTGATCGAAAAGATCTGTCAGTACCACATGCCTCAGACCACGTGCTATAATCCTCATTTTGATTTTTGCACATCTAGCATATACACGACAGTCTTTATCAGATCTTGAATAAGAATAGTGTCTCGGTCAGGATCATCAGAGTGTTGCATCGGTCTAACCTACGGGAAGAAGCGCGACCAACCACCCGTGTAAGCAACCCGCACCCCGATGCCCCCAAGGTCAACAAGTGACTTACACTACGCATATCGCACCCACTCAAGATGTGTGTTTCTCCTAGGCAATCTGCCATATTCAGTCCTCATCGGACCATTCCAATGCATGTATAATGCACTCAATACCAATCACAGGTATATCTCATAACACTTTTGTTGTGTTTTTAAAAATTCTAAAATATTTTTATTACGTTTTCACAATACCGTAATACTATTGTTAGTTTACAAAATTTCGTAATATTTCTGTTACGTTTTCAAAATGTTGCAACTCCTCTGTTGCACTTTTAAACCACGTACTAATTTTTTTAACATTTTTCTCAATCGCATAAAAACATACGTTTCTCAAATCGCATAGTATTTTTTTACTGTTTCAAAATCGCGTAACTTAAAAATCACTCTTTTAAGTTGTGTAAATCATTTTCCATCATTCTCAAAATATTTAAAACACTTTCCAAATCACATAACAATTTTCCGTCATTTTCACAATCACGTAAAAATATTCTATCACTTTTAAATCATATATTGATTTTTCAACAGTAGTTCAAATTACGTAAAATATTTAAACGTAATTCAAATCACGTATAAATATTTCAACGTATTTAGAATCGCATAGAAATATTTTTCCATATCACGTAACTTAAAAATCACGTTTTTAAGATACGCAAATAAATTTTCACAACAATTTCATTATAGAAAATATTTCTTGACCTTTAAAAATTCATTTTCAACTTTTCCCAAAATAATATAACTTTATACTTCATTTAATATATTTTCTTACTCAAGAAAATCTTTTTCCACAGTTCTTTACTTAAGAAATTCTTCACAAAATCACTTTTCCATTTATATAAATTAATGTTTCAAAATCTTAAATTTTCCTAACGTACTCCAAAACTTGAAAATAAGTTATACGTTAGTAAATTCTCAAATCACCATTATATTCTCCATTTTTCTTAAATCAATTTTAAAATCAATTCTCTTCAAAATAAATTGAAGTTAAAACATTTTCTACCTCTCTTTGTCTTTCGTTTACAAAATTTTCTCAAGTGATAAAATACTCTGATTCCCTTTCCAAAATCCTTATATTAAATCAAACTGTATTTCTACTTTGAAAATTACTTTATTTTATAAAATCAAGGCATTACAAACCTTCTAAAACGTGGACATGACTATTGAAACCATCAAATATTTTTCCTTTTAAATTGATATGGTTTTATACAAACAAAACCATTAAAATTTTATTTTCAAACCGAAATACCAATGGTTATAAAACCAAACCCATTTGTTCAAATTCATTTTTACTTTCTTTACAAATTCTTTTTCACTTTCTTTGCAAATCCTTAAAATCAACGTTTGCCCGTTTCATTCAAAACTCATGTTTAGAAAAACACTTAGGATCTTTTTACACAAAATAAATCAATAAAAATCCTTCAAAACCATGTTCTTGTTCTCTTGAAAAACATATCCTTTGTTCATTTTCCATGCTTTTCAAATCAATCCAATTTTATTCTTCCATGAAAATATTAAGTTATAAACACCTATGTTGAGATGTCTTGGCCAAAAATTCCATAGCCTTTAGAACCAAGAAACCACTTCATAATTTTCATTAAACAAATCAATTTCCTTGTTCTTGAAAAATTTTCAACATGAACCCTAATCAAGGGCATCAAAACCGTAGCTCTTCCTTGGCCATTGGGACCAAAATTAATTTTCTTTTCATCATCAAATCATGGCATACACATACATACACATCATATATATATATATCAAAAGCATGCCATATTATCATCATGCATAGTATAAGCATACCATCAAAATCATAAATTCATGCAAAGCATATTAAGCATAGGCAATTAATCAAAACTCATAAACACATATAAATTATTACATGACCATGGATATGAATCCTCACATGGATTCAACATCCATCAAATATAAGACCATCTCTCACCACCATGCTTGGTTAGTGAGATGGATCTCCCTCTTACCTCTTGAAGATCCTCAAAAACTCTTTGTTTTGCTTCTTTTTCCAAGTCTTTCACCACCAAGGGCTTCTCAAATACAAAACAAAAAACATAAAAATTAGTATACTAAGCTTGATTAAGAGGAACCATGGATCAAACATGGTTTAAATCGTGAAAAAGAAGAGAAAAAATGAAGTTTCCTTACACTTCACCTCAAAAACCTTAGAACTTGCTCTTAGAAAAACTCCTTGAAAATGAATGATTTAGAGAAAGTCTCCAACATGAAAGTTGCTTAGAATATCATGTAGATTCAAGATCTATAGTTGGATGAAATTAAAAGAGATTGGATGGTGGTTTTGAGTGTCATGACCGAATGGTTTCTCTTGAAGCACAAAGATGGAATTTTTTATTTTTGATAGAAACTTAAAGCTTGGATTTGAAGCTCAAGATGAATGATTTTGGAAAAACTCATAACTAGAGATGTTCTTAGAATGGTGTTTAGGTTTAGGAAATGTGTTTAGATGAAATTTTAGAAGCTTGGAGACATAGCTCCTAGGTGTTGGCCGAATGGTGTTCTAGGAGAAAAGAATAGAGTTTTTGTGTTTTGTTTTGGAGAAGATGATGAATAGAAAGACAATTATGAGATGATGAATAGAAATCAACCATTTTGGTCTTCTTTAAGGTTCATGGCCGTGAGATAGCTTGAAGGAAAAGGAGAGAAAAAGTTTGAAGACTTTAGACTTTAGGAAATGACCAAGAATGATGGATAAGAAGTAATAATGATGTCTTCAAATTTTTCCTTCACTCTAAAGCCACCAAACCGTAGCCCCCCCTCCAATGCATTCTCTTTGAATGCAAATTGATCAATAATGTTCAATAATGATACACCATTGACCATGACATGTAATAATGGTCATAAAGCTTTGCACATGTGTTGGAAAATTTCAAGGATGCAAACATCTCTTTTTTCTTTGTCTTCTAAACAATCCAAAACCGTCCCCTTCCATGCATGCTTCTCCTTGTGCATTTAATTATTTGTCATCATTATTAGCCACCATCTAGAGCATTTCTAGCCATTGATTAATTCAATGGTTAGGATTGAAGTAGACTTTTGATTAGAAGACTTAATCTAGGCCATTGGATATTTCTCTTTTAAATTCTAGTCATTGGATGTGTCTCCAAAATAAAGGGTCATGATTACTCCTTCTTACTTTTAATCCAAGGGTCATAATTAGTCTTTGTCACTTTTTAAGACTAAATCTTCACCATTGATTAAATCTTCATCCAATGGTCATAAATGGTCCTTATTACTTTACAAGACTAAATCTCCACCCTTAATCAATTCTATATCCAATGGTTACAAATGGTCATAGTCACTTTATATAACCAAATCTCTACCCTTGATTTAATCTCCATCTAATGGTTATAAATGATCTTATTCACTTTTAAGATCAAATCTCCACCGTTGATTAAATCAAGATCAAGTCTCCATCGTTAATTAAATCAATGGTGGATATCCAAACCACCAATGTTAACTTAAGCAATATAATTTCTATTTTTATCTGCTAAAAGCCCACAAATGATTATATTTACTGTATTTTTATCGTCTGATAAATAAATACAGTACAAAACACAGTACAAGAAAATTTTTAAAACTGTTTCCGGATTCAGGTTTAGTAAGATCCCTTGTCTCCGTCTAAACAGTATTAATTTTTCTATGCGTAGAAAAATTTTCACTTTGCGGGACTCACCTGGGCCCACGTATGGCCACTTGGGCCCACATACACCCCTTGGGCCCACAAACAGTAAAAAAATTCATAATCATCCACAAAAATCACAAATATTAAAAAATGCACAAATATCAAATCAGATTACGTAAAATAATTACCTAATGGTAAAAATTAAATTACGTAAAGTTTTCCCCGGCCCAAAAATTTTTATTTTCCTGACACGGAGTAAATCACTCAAAACGATCAAATATGCTGACAGAATAATCAAAATAATTTTACAGTATTCAGAAATTACTAAACAGTAAAATTCTGTTAACTGTCAAAATTATTGTTTAAGAGATACGGAAATTTTAGGATGTTACAATACTCCCCCTCTTTATAGAAATTTCATCCTCAAAATTTCATGACCATGATTTCACACCCTCAGAATAAATATAGATATGGCTCTTCCATCTTTTCTTCCAGTTCCTTCACAGTTTCACTTCTTACGTCATTCCCAACGATTTTAACCAATGAAAATTCTTTATCTCATGTTCAACTTCTACTGATTAAACAGATATCTCAGACTCCTAGTTACTGAAGATATTGAATGTTACTTCAAAAAGAAAGTATCTCCATATCTATGATACCAATACAGCGGCTACCAACCTTCATTCATGCCTAGAATAGTTTTTCTCAAATGACTTCAATTTCCTAAAATCATACCCTACAACTCTTTTATTCTGCATAAGCACATATCTTAAGCTCCGATGTAATATGTCACTGTTCACATCTAATGGTTCACTAAGATTAGATAAAACTAATACTAGAGAAGTACTTCAAACATATTTCAATTCCTAAAAATTTTTCTTATATGCATCAGTCTATACGAACGCTTAATCCTTTCTGATAAGCTGGGTGAGAAGTCCTATGATCCAAATTTTTTTCAGGATTTCCATTACTGTCTTTTTGACTTTCCCACTGAAAAACTGTTTTCAAACTTTGAAGGATCCACCCCGCTTATGCTGCACCACTCCGATACTATGACATGGATATAAATAGGAATATCCTTTCTTGCAAAATATTCTTTCTTGCAAATGCAATATATGAAAGAACATTATGGAGGTTTAGGAAGAAAAGGTAGCGAAATGATCTGATATGTTACCAAACATATTCAACAAGAATTTGATTTTGCCTGATTTTCAGGAATGACTTTTTTTTTTGAATTATTAACACCTTATTGAGACAATCTCATAGGATATGGTTGAAAAATAACTAATCCATTTTCAAAGATCACATCTGTTTATGGAAGAAATAAACAGATTAAACTAACACAAAGATTTGAACGATAGATCAAACTAACACAAAAATTTGATCTATAACAATAGTTTGAATAACTTGAGTAGCTCGATCGGCTAAGAATAGAAACAGAAATAAACAAATCAGAGGATAACGAATAACTCTAACATACAATTGATCTACTCAATCATATATCACATAGAATAGGTTGCTCACAGAAATATTCAGTACGATTTATAGGATTAGCTCCAATGACACAATCTCCATTGTTTAAATCTTCCGCTCCGAACACTTCCTACTACCTGAGATTTTACTAACAGAAAACTCTGTTTTCATTGGAACACAATTTTTAGAAATGTGTCCAGGCTTTCTGCACTTGAAACAAATTATTTTCTTGAACGTACAATCTTTCGTTAAGTGCCCCTATCCACACTTCTTACATTTCGGTGCAGATGTCACAGTCAAACTAAACCTGCCATTACTAGTACTTTCTCCACAAGATTGTTGTTGTTGTTGACTTCCTGGAGATTGCAAGTACGTTTTCTGCTGGAATCGCTTGACCTTACAATTTCCCCTTTTTCGTAACCAATATGGTCCAACGTTACAGGGTCTCTCATCTTGAGATGGATTCAACTCTAACAAAATCTTAGCTTTAGCAATCAATTCTTGCTGCAGAACAATCTTCTGAGTTTGCTGTATAATTGCTTCAGCCACTGTTTGTATTACTTCCAAAGTTGCAGTCATATCACCACCATTATGTCTCGCTTCCACACGCGTACATCTATCACGAGTCATTTCTTTTCTTTAAAGATGGACGAATCAAAATAAAATGGAAACCAGATGTAACCATTTCAAATAAACGTTTGTTTTCTTGATGTACATTCCTTTATTAAGTATCTTCTTTCACATCACTTACTACTTTTGGTTTCCTCAATGGTTGTAAATACATCTTTCGTCGAAATCAATCACTTTCCAAATATCCTTAAAAATATCGGGTTCCAAAATTACGTAGTCTTATATTCCAAGACTGATTCTCTTCCATCAGATCCTGAACTTTAACTTCCAGTTTCCCACTGAACAGTGGTCCTTTGTTCCTGTAGCTATACTTCCACATTGCTCCTGTTGCTCCCGTAGCAGCAACTGCATTACTAGTAACATGTTCCATTTCAACACAAGTACAACTATCCCGAGCTATTTCCTTTTTTTTTTCTTTTTCTTCTCAAGGCATGCAGATCGAAATACAATGGATCTGATATCCATTATAAACAACATTATTTCCTTTCGGAAACAATAACACAGATAACACAACACAAGCAAAATAGACCTAACCACAAACTCCAAAAGACTCAAATTGTGCTCTGATACCAACTAATGTAACACCCTCCTTAGGGCATCACATTTCCGACTCCTGATTCATAATTTGAAAATCAATTTGTAAAAGGTTTGAGTTATGAAAATATGGGTTTCAAAATTACTTCTTTACTGAAACGTAAATTTACTGAAAATATTAGGTAATATTAAAAATCATATTTTAACTATTCATTATGCAATATTGACACCAATTAATATATCACAATTTAAAGAGAAATATAAAATTAACAGACTCTTTTTTTTTAACAGTAGCAAACCCTATGACAGGTCCTACTTAATAGCACAGTACAACACTAATGAGAAACTTTAACATACTTATTCCTTTTTCTGTCCATCTTGATGCATCAGACATCTGTTCCTTTGTCAACACTGCACACCTTCGAGTCCTGAATGTCCACTCCTTATTGTTGTCATCAATCTCAGAGTATCCATCGCCCGTTATGTCTAAGACAACTCGATCCTTCTATTATTTGATTTTAACAGTACAGACACAGCAAAACAACATAACAAAGATGTGAGATCACCTACACCAATACCAACATGGCAGCACAGAGATAACACAAGCAGCATATCATACAGATAGATCATACCACAATTATGATCATGCCATCAACATTAATCAACTATCATCATCCAATCATTTATCAGTTCAATTATCATAAACAATAATTACGATAATGCTCTCAGCATTATCATCATCATCATCCAAGTATTCAAAATAATTGTCATAGTCAATATTCCTCAATTAATATATCACACAGGTATAAATGTTCAGATTATGCATGTACACAAGACTCGATTTCCTACTCCATGGAGCTAAACTTAGGTCGAAAAAATTGATCGAAAAGATCTGTCTGTACCACATGCCTCAGACCACGTGCTATAATCCTCATTTTGATTTTTGCACATCTAGCATATACACGATAGTCTTTATCAGATCTTGAATAAGAATAGTGTCTCGGTCAGGATCATCGGAGTGTTGCATCGGTCTAACCTACGGGAAGAAGCGCGACCAACCACCCGTGTAAGCAACCTGCACCCCGATGCCCCCAAGGTCAACAAGTGACTTACACTACGCATATCGCACCCACTCAAGATGTGTGTTTCTCCTAGGCAATCTGCCATATTCAGTCCTCATCGGACCATTCCAATGCATGTATAATGCACTAAATACCAATCACAGGTATATCTCATAATTTCTTAGATATAGTTTATACAATGCACGAATATATCAGTGCAAGTCCAACCAGAAGGGCCATTCTTTTCAAATTCGTTTGTTCAATTAAATCATATGCCTCAACGTATATATATATATATATATATATATATATATATATATATATATATATCTATATATATATTCAATGCATCTAAAATGCACCGCGTGCCAATAACAGGCAAAACTCGTTGTTTTTACAAAGTTGCGCAACATTCTCGTTACGTTTTCACAATTCCACAACACTTCTGTTGCATTTTCAAAATACCGTAACACTTTTGTTATGTTTTTAAAAATTCCAAAATATTTTTATTACGTTTTCACGATACCGTAACACTATTGTTAGTTTACAAAATTTCGTAATATTTCTGTTACGTTTTCAAAATGTTGCAACTGCTCTGTTGCGCTTTTAAACCACGTACTAATTTTTTTAACATTTTTCTCAATCGCATAAAAACATACGTTTCTCAATTCGCATAGTATTTTTCTACTGTTTCAAAATCGCATAACTTAAAAATCACTCTTTTAAGTCGTGTAAATCATTTTCCATCATTCTCAAAATATTTAAAACACTTTCCAAATCACAAAACAATTTTTCGTCATTTTCACAATCACGTAAAAATATTCTATCACTTTTCAATCATATATTGATTTTTCAACAGTAGTTCAAATTACGTAAAATATTTAAACGTAATTCAAATTGCGTATAAATATTTCAACGTATTTAGAATCGCATAGAAATATTTTTTCATATCACGTAACTTAAAAATCACATTTTTAAGATACGTAAATAATTTTTCACCACAATTTCATTACAGAAAATATTTCTTGACCTTTAAAAATTCCTTTTCAACTTTTCCCAAAATAATATAACTTTATACTTCATTTAATATATTTTTTTACTCAAGAAAATATTTTTCCACGGTTCTTTACTCAAGAAATTCTTCACAAAATCATTTTTCCATTGATGTAAATCAATGTTTCAAAATCTTAAATTTTCCTAACGTACTCCAAAACTTGAAAATAAGTTATACGTTAGTAAATTCTCAAATCACCATTATATTCTCCATTTTTCTTAAATCAAATTTAAAATCAATTCTCTTTAAAATAAATTGAAGTTAAAATATTTTCAACCTCTCTTTGTCTTTCGTTTACAAAATTTTCTCAAGTGATAAAATACTTTGATTCCCTTTCCAAAATCCTTATATTAAACCAAACTGTATTTCTACTTTGAAAATTACTTTATTTTATAAAACCAAGGCATTACAAACCTTTTAAAACGTGGACATGACTATTGAAACCATTAAATATTTTTCTTTTTAAATTGATATGGTTTTACACAAACAAAACCATTAAAATTTTATTTTCAAACCGAAATACCAATGGTTATAAAACCAAACCCATTCCTTCAAATTTATTTTTACTTTCTTTACAAATTCTTTTTCACTTTCTTTGCAAATCCTTAAAATCAACGTTTGCCCGTTTCATTCAAAACTCATGTTTAGAAAAACACTTAGGATCTTTTTACACAAAATAAATCAATAAAAATCCTTCAAAATCATGTTCTTGTTCTCTTGAAAAACATATCCTTTGTTCATTTTCCATGCTTTTCAAATCAATCCAATTTTATTCTTCCATGAAAATATTAAGTTATAAACACTTATGTTGAGGTGTCTTGGCCAAAAATTCCATAGCCTTTAGAACCAAGAAAATTCATTTTTCTCCATGACGAGCGCCAAACTCAGTCAAAATTATAACCGAAGTTATTACCTAAGCTTGTAGCACAGTGACAACACCAGATCATCTCCACGAGGATTGTAGTTGCAATTTAATCAAATCAAGTGAAAATTAGCAAAGGGGGTTTGACAGTTTAAGATCGCACTTAACAAAATTTAAGGAAGAAATAACAATTAAAGAGCAGTCAATTTAGAAACCTATCCAAGATTGGGTGGATTCAATCATAGACCCTTCATAGAACACTTGAAATGCAATTGAATTGTTAATTTGGATCTAACCGAGATCTCTCGCATCAAATCCAGAATTCATACTAGACGATCGTCTAGAATTTAATTAACAAGTGATAATCACAAATCCGCAATCACACCATTCATGAAGATCTATGTTAATTTCAAGTACCGAATTCAATTAACTTAGGCACAAATCAAGTAACCTAACCTTTTCAATTTCGTGATTAATTTAGATCAATCGGTTCTAAGTTTCATCACAAATCTCAATCTTAAACCAAGATCAAATCAGATCAACATAAATAGAATCACCATTCATGCATTCAAGATCAAGAAGAAGAAAAGAGGAATTCAATTACAAATCAAATACAATACATAACCAAGATCTCAAGAATCCAAACCACAATCTCTTCAAGAGTTCTAAATTGACCGAAAGAAAGTAGCTTAGCCCTCCATTACCATGAAGGGAGCATCAAAATATACAAAAGCTATGAAAAACTAAAAAGAAACAAGAAGAAACTATGAGAGAAATGAAGGAGAATACAACTTGTTATTCATGATAACCAATGGTGCCTTTTATAGAAGTCTAGGGTAACAAAATGACAAAGGGAATGGGTGGATGAGTGGGGTGGTTGAGTGAAGTGGTTGAGTGGAGTGGTTGAGTGGGTTGGTTGAGTGGATGAGTGAGTGGATTAGTGGATGAGTGGGTGGATTAGTGGATGGATGAGTGGGTGGTTGAGGACAAAAATTTCTTGTTTGACTTGGAAGCCAAAAACGACCAACTATACTTCAGATCCATGAAAAGTACTCTTCATGAAAGTTATAGATCTTTGTCTTAGCTATAACATGCATATCTGGATCATCCAATTTGGCTTCCTACAGCCTATTTGGACCTTAACTATCAACTATCCAAATTTCAGCCCATCTCCATTATTACTGCTTGAGATATGATTTTATGAGTGCACACCGTTTGGATTCTAGTGACAGAACCCGTATTCTGACTTCCATGTAAACTTTGGTCCCTTAGACATCTGTTTCGGACTTCGAGCTCTGCACCAAAGTTGTAGAGCTTCCTCCTAGCTTTCCTACAAGGTAAAATTCATGATTATCAGATATCAGAAACTCAAGTTATGGCCAAAATACAGAAACAGTGTCAAGTCTCAATAATGCTAAAAATATTCAATTAGGACCAATTTGAGCTTAAACTCACAAAATCATACCAAACTCAATCAATTAAGAATATGGAGAGTGTAAATGACTAAACATAAGGGTTTCTTAATGAATAAAATATGTGATTATCAAATTCCCCCACACTTAGCTTTTTGCACTCCTGGGCAAAACTCATGACCAAAACAAGGACATAAGAGATTAACAAAAATTTAAATTCCAACGACATTCAAGAGCCCAAAATTTTACAATCAAGCAGAACAACCAAAGGTTCAAGGGATCAAAACATTCATGAGTTAACAATTCTCCACATCTCAAACCAACAAGCATGGTATCTTCAACATGAATCGAGAATGATAGATCTTCACAAGATTCCCTCTCAATCTCTCAAGTGTTTAAAAGGTAGGTATTTCACTCAATTCAACCCATGAAAATTGCACTACCATAAGCTTGCTTATCTTCTACTTCTCCACTACTCAAAACACATGCACACACAAATCATGAGGACTTTATTCAAGGTTGTAGTGAGGTCAAGGTAATGAAGAGGATAAAATGGATAGAAGATAAATACCAAAGAGAATAAAAGCAAATGAGAAAGTGAGTTCAAATAACAAGCATAAAAGTTCATCCCAACTCTAATGTACATCCCTTTACATATTCATTTCCCAATCCTTTTCTTTTTTTTATATATATATATATATGAACATAACTATATACATACATTTTTCCTCTTTTTTTTTTAGGCACTCTTTCCTTTTTCAACAACCATTTTGTAAACACACCCCCACACTTATTCAAAAACTCATCCATTAACCAAGTTAATGTTCTTTTATTCCCTAAGGTAAAGTAAGAACACGATTTTTCATTTAAGGCACATAATGAGCTAGAAATAAGGAATGGTCAAATAAGCTCAAAGGGGTTAAGTAAAGAAAAATATACAAGGTTGGCAGGAATCAGAGAATTTTCAAGAAGTCAAAAGAGTGCTTGATATCATATTGAAAACAAGGTTGGCTATTTGGTTAAACTGGCTAATTAAGAAAGAGGGCCTCAATCATGTTCATGTATGCAAGTGAAATGTAGCTTCAAAAAGAATCAAAGCAAGTTCTAGAGTGGTCATTAACATGAGTGAAAATCACACAAGAAAGAAGAGAATGGCATAAATGTTGAATCCATCCATTAGGCTCAAAATCTCACAAGGTATGCATCCATCAAACTCAATTCATCAATTCAATCATCCATCACCAAGCATATCAGTTCAAGAAGGGAGAAAAGTTATTCAATCATGCAATGAACCCTTTTTTTTTTTTTTTTTTTTTAAAAATGCTAAAATCTCTCCCCACACTTAATATAACATTGCCTTCAATGTGAAAAGAGATATAGAAAAGAGCAACACAACCCGATAAGAAGTGAATCAACGCCAAGCGAAAAGAAGCACACTATCGGTGACGATCGACCTCGAAAAGAAATCAAACAATAAAACTTTAGTACTTCCACAATTTAATACTAATTAATTACTACCTAAAAAACTTCTTACTCTGCCACCAATTAAGATGCGTCTCAAGAGTAAAATTACTCCTTACTCTGCCATCACTAATTGGTTTAATAAGTCTATGACAATCATATCATACTTTCCAAACAACAAAAAAAATTTTATTTTTTTTATTTTTTAATTTTTTAATTTTTTTAATTTTTTAATTTTTTAATTTTTTTTAATTTTTTTTTGGGTCAACTATCCTTTCCCCCCAACTAGATCACAACATTGTCCTCAATGTTAAAATATAGATGAGTAAAGGATAGAAGATATTACCTGTTGGAGAAAGCTAACAGAAATTTAAACAGAAACAAAGTACAATAAAAATAAATCCATTAAAGATAAAGTTTCAGATCTGGTTTTTTTTCTTGTTACTTCCTTCGCTGCTTCCTGTTGACCAATCTATCTGAGCTAATACCTTATCAAGTATATACTCAAAAGCTTCTAATTTATCAATGAGCTCATTAATAGTGGAGGCAGAGATAAGAAGTTGTCTTCTTAGGAAGGAGTGATAAATTTTTGTTCCACAGCTTTGTCAAGAAAAGATAACAAAAGATCAAAGAAATTATTAACATTCAACAAACCAATGGGTCTATGGTGGATGTTCAGTTCGGCCCAAGAGACAATTTGAAAAATTTCTTCCAAAGTACCAAAACCACTTGGTAAGACAAGAAATGCATCAGAATTGTCAACCATTGTTTTCATTCGTCCATGCATAGATGTTACCTGAATTTCTTCTCCAACTGTCCTTCCAGTGATGTTATTTTCAGCTAAAGGTTTAGGAATAACACTTAAAACCTGACTGCCTCCTATAAAGGCATCAAGTGATACAGCCCTCATTAACCCACGACAACCTCCCCCATATACAAGATGAATATTCCTCGCAGCAAGTGATCGACCAAGAGTGCTAGCTGCGTTTACAAACTCTAATCCCTTCCCATAACTCGACCCACAAAAAACACAGACATTTTTGAGGTTATGAATAGAAGGCCCCATTCTATACTCTTCCTCCCTTTGAGTGTTTCTGAGTTGAAGGAAAATGGAGAAAATGGAGTGTTTAAATAAGAAAAAGAATGGAAAGGGGAATAATTGCACCTATAAAGGTAGGTTGACTGTTGTCAGAAAAGGTTGAAATTAAGAGACACATAATCTTTTTTTTTTTTTTGACTTCAAGAAAACCATCAAGGTAAAGAAGTCTAGAAACCCCTGCAGGACCCTGCTCAAAGGATCGTCTGTACAAAAATCAAAATACAACAAAATGATACAAAGATAAAAGAAATAGAAAATGATGACATACCTGTATGTACAGTTTCCATGGTGTATCTTTATACTGCGCGTCATGAGTGCAGTAGACATCACGTCTGTTTTTTTTTTTGAAATTGTTAGAAAAACTTGATGAAAGATGAGTGTATACTTACTTAAGATTGGGATGGAGGTAGTCTGTTGTTTCGGCTTTGTGCCAAAGCATTGTTGACCAGTATTCGACCCATTCAAGACCAGTGCAACATAGGGCTCCCAAAAGGGACAAATGGCCATAATACGACTGGCTGCCTCACATGTGGGATACAATCTACCTTCTTTGTTTTTCAATTAAGAAGGCTGGATCAGGATGCATACATTTCCTCATTCACAGTTTGTGTTACCAAAGCCAACCCTAAGACGTATACATAATTTTTTTTTTTTTTTTTTTTTTTTTTTTTTTTTTTTTTTTTTTTTTTTTTTTGTTTGAAAGATGACATGAAGAAGAAGAAGAAGATGATATGTACAGATTGTTTGTGGATATGGCTCACATCCGCCTCGGTTTAACGTCCAGTAACGGCTTAAACGTCTTCTATGAGTCGAGGATAAGCTTCCCATCCAATTTTCTTATAAATTGGCAAACAGGGTCTTTTAGAGTCAGATTCCCAAGACTATAGCGTTTTTCTTCATCCTTGAAGAGATTCCACAATTTAAGAATTTCACGATGCACCAATCCACAAGAATGCGTCTCAAGAGTCAATAAGATATCATCTAATGACTCCTTACTCAGTCCATTCTTAATGAAGAAAATTTTATCTTCTCTATTTGCGGAAACCATCCCCAAAGTACGACATCGCTTGTTATAGTTCCATCGTCCACATTTGTGACAGACTTGTAACCTTTTTGCTCTTCTCCTTTTAGAATATGAACTTCTTCCAAGACCGGGCATATATGAGTCAAATGAAATTGAGGACTCACCTGCTAATCGGACCTTTGCTTCAATTATCTAGCGTACATCTTCTGGCATACCTTTGTGCATTAACAGTCTCAATCTTTCACATCGAACTTTGTAGATTTTTCTCAGAGCATTTTGAGGAAGAGAAGGAAAATGTTTTCTCAGGTTTAAAAGAATGACATCCATTTTGAAGGAGAAGAAGGGTTTAGTTATTTTGGGAAACTGAAAAATAAACCAACTTGAGAGTCACGGAGTACTGTATCCGCCACTTAACCGGCAACACAAAGAACTCAAGAACTTAGTTTTCCAGGAATGGTTGAGCCTTTGTCCATTAACTTTAAGCGCATTACCATTCCTAGGATCCTCAATATCTACGGCCCCAGAGGATACACGTGTTTGACAACAAAAGAACCGCGCCACCTAGATCTCAATTTTCCAAGGAGTAGGTGCAGATGATAATCTCAAAGCAGAACTTTTTTGACCAATTTCCCCAGCTTTTGCAAAAGGTGTAATAGACCTTGAATAAAGTAGGCCAATAAAATCCATACTGCAAGATTTTCGCAGTTGTTGTCGCTGAAGAAAAAAAATGACCTCCACATGCTTCCGAGTGACAAAATTTAATGGCACTACCTGCCTCATTGTCGGGCACACAACTTTTTTTTTCTCTTTTTTTTTTATTCATAATGCGGATGGAGAAGGTTCATCACCTCCATTTCTGCATTCTCTGGAAGTTCATGATACTATTTGAGGCGATGTCCATTTACGAGGAAAGCTTTGGCAGTGACCTCACTTTTAATCTGAACAGCACCAGAAGGAAAAACCTTAGTAACAATAAATGGTCCATCCCATCTAGACCTTAATTTGCCAGGCATGAGTCAGAGGCGGGAGTTATAGAGGAGAACTTTTTGACCAATCTTAAATGTTTTCCTCAGAATCAACTTATCATGGAAGGCTTTGGCCTTCTCCTTATAAAGTTTGGAACTTTCATAAGCCTCCAAGCGGATCTCCTCCAATTGCTACAGTTGCAGCTTCCTCTCCATACCTGCTTGATCTAGGTCCAAGTTGCACCTTTTCACCGCCCAGAATGCATGATGCTCAATTTCCACTGGCAGGTGGCAGGCTTTTCCAAAAACAATCCGATACGGAGACATCCCGATTGGCGTCTTATAAGCAGTCCGGTAAGCCCATAAAGCATCCTCAAGCCTCTTGCTCCAGTCCTTTCTGTTAGGTTGAACTGTCTTCTGGAGTATCTGCTTGATCTCCCTGTTAGAAATCTCGGCTTGCCCATTAGTTTGGGGATGGTAAGGTGTAGAAACTCTGTGCAAGACCCCATACTTTTTCATCAAAGCTTCCATGCTTCGATTATAAAAGTGTGAACCCTGATCACTGATGATGGCCTTCGGAACTCCAAACCTGCAGAAAATCTGTGATCTAACAAAATCCACAACAACTTTGGAATCATCAGTCCGAGTAGCTTTCGCCTCCACCCACTTGGATACATAATTAACAGCTAGCAAAATATAAACAAAACCAAAAGAAACAGGAAAGGGTCCCATAAAATCAATACCCCATACATCAAAAATCTCACAGAACAATAAGGATTTCTGGGGCATCTCATTCCTTCGAGAAGTGTTTCCTGTTCTTTGGCATTGATCACAAGATTTACAAAACACATATGGATCATGAAATAGAGTGGGCCAATATAATCCAGATTCCAAAACTTTCCTAGCAGTCCTTTAGGGACCAAAATGACCGCCACATGCAAGTGTATGACAAAAGCTAAGAATAAAATGGAATTCATTATCAGGAACGCATCTCCTAATGACTTGGTCACTACAAAATTTTCACAGATAAGGGTCGTCCTACACATAATATTTTGACTCACTCTTCAATTTATCAATCTGAGCCCTAATAAAATGTGCAGGGAAAACACCAGCAACTAAGAAATTTATCAAATCAGCAAACCAAGGAGTGTTACCTTGTAGCTTGAAAAGCTGCTCATCAGGGAAGACATCATGGATAGGAAAAGTATCTGCCTCCCTTTCAATTCGGCTTAGGTGATCAGCCACTAAATTCTCCGCTCCACTTTTATCACGGATTTCAATATCGAACTCTTGGAGGAGCAAAATCCACCTAATCAACCTAGGCTTTGCATCAAGCTTCTTCAGGAGAAACTTCAGAGCTGTATGATCTGAAAACACAACCACTCTAGAACCAAGCAAACATGATCGAAATTTATCTAAAGCAAAAACAATTGCTAAAAGTTCCTTTTCAGTGGTGGTGTAGTTGACTTGTGCAGGATCTAAAGTTCTTGAAGCATAGGAGATGACATGAGATATTTTGCTGACCCTTTGTGCAAGAACAGCTCCCAAAGCATAATTAGAGGCATCACACATGAGCTCAAATGGGAGTGTCCAATCTGGTGGTTGGATGGTAGGTGTACTGGTCAATGCTTGCTTCAAGTCATTGAAGGCATCCTTGCATTTCTGGTCAAAATGGAACTCCACTTCTTTTTGTAACAAGTTGGAAAGTGGAAGAGCAATTTTGCTGAAATCTTTTATGAATCGCCTATAGAAACCTGCATGACCAAGGAAAGAACGAACCTCCCGCACGCATGTGGGGTAAGATAGGCATGAAATAACATCTATTTTCACAGGATCTACCTCAATACCCTTGCTAGATATTATATGCCCTAAAACTATGCCTTGTTCTACCATGAAATGACATTTCTCAAAATTCAGAACAAGGTTAGCCTTAATGCATTTATGCAAAACCTGAGTCAAACTATCTAAACATGCATCAAAGGAAGAGCCATAGACAGTAAAGTCATCCATGAATACATCCATGCAATTTTCTAAAAGGTTAGAAAATATACTTACCATACACCTTTGAAAGGTGCCTGGAGCGTTGCACAGACCAAAAGGCATCCTTCTGTATGCAAATGTGCCAAATGGGCAAGTGAAAGTAGTTTTATCTTGGTCTTCTAGGGCTATATGGATCTGAAAATAACCCGAATATCCATCCAAGAAACAGTAATGCGACTTGCCAGCTAATCTCTCTAACATCTGATCAATGAAAGGTAATGGGAAATGATCTTTCCTGGTGGCTTTGTTAAGTCATCTGTAATCAATGCAAACTCGCCAGCTGTTTTGAATTCTTATGGGTAGTAGCTCATTATTCTGATTTTCAACTACTGTGACCCCAGATTTCTTTGGAACAACCTGCACGGGGCTCACCCATTTACTATCAGATATGGGATAAATAATGCCAGCTTGCAGTAGCTTGGTAACTTCCTTCTTTACCACATCCAGAGTCAGGGGGTTCAGTCTCCTTTGGGGCTGCCGTACTGGTTTAGTATCTTCCTCCAACAAAATCCTATGCATGCATGTGGAGGGACTGATACCAAGAAGATCTGCAAGTGTCCATCCGATGGCTTGTTTATTCTGCCTCAAAACCTGCAGTAATTTTTCTTCTTGATCAGGTTGCAAATTTTTAGCAACAATCACAGGCAGCTTCTCACCATCTTCCAAATATGCATATTTAAGATGGTCCGGCAAAATCTTTAATTCTAAGGATGGAGGCTGTACAATGGAGGGTAGCAAGCTGTTTGAAATAACTAACTCAGCAACATTAAATTCAACATACTTCTGACTCTCATTTTCACATGCTGCATCATTCAAGTCAGCAGCTACATCACCACTCATAACTGCATAAATCTCAGCACATGCAGACATGGTACAATATCACAGCCAGCACATGTTTCACAGGTAACAGAATCCAGAAAATCAGCAATATCAGGAAATTCAGCATAAATATCAGCATAAGCATCGTCAACTAGCATATCAATCACATCAACATGGAAAACAGAATGCTCCTCTAGGGGATGTCTCATGGCCTCAAAAATGTTAAATTGTACCACATCGTTGCCAAATTCCATGGAAAGGGTGCCAGCATGCACATCTATCTTGGTCTTGGCTGTCTTGAGGAAAGGTCTGCCTAGGATCAATGGAGCATGGTTTGTTGAAGACTCATCTTCCATGTTCAGAATATAGAAGTCCGCTGGGAAAATTAGCTCATTCACCCGAACTAACACATCTTCTAGCACTCATGCAGGATGAGCAGTGGTTCTTTTTGCCAACTGAATCACTATACCAATAGGTTGCAAAGTGCCAATGTTCAAGGACTGATATATTGACATAGGCATGACATTAATCGAAGCACCTAAGTCTAGCATTGCATGTTCAAATTTGGAGTTACCTATCGTGCAAGGAATTGTGAAAGTTCCAGGATCTTTGCATTTTTGTGGCATGCTTGGTAGAATCATTGCAGAAACATTTCTGCCCATGCTTATTTTCTCAGTACCCTTAAGTCTTCTCTTGTGAGTACACAACTCTTTGAGGAATTTGGCATACTTGGGAATCTGCTTGATTGCATCAAGGAGGGGAATATTGATTTCCACCTTCTTGAATGTGTCAATGACTTCTCTTTCTATTTCTGTTTGCGCAGTATGCTTGGACTGTGTGACTCTGTTTGGAAAAGGTAGTGGAATGGCCATATTTGAATTCTCTGCACATTTCTTCGTGTCACTGATTTTTGACTGAGCTATCCACTTTCTTCGTTTCTCGGTCACTTTCTGGTTCTTTGCACTTGTAGTTCGGTTGTGGTGGAGTAGGGACCGTCAACTTCTCTCCGCCACTTCTCAAGCTAATGGCACTTACATTGCCTCTTGGGTTGTTGACTGTTTGTGAAGGCAATTGGTTCGACCCTTGACTTTTCAGCTCACTCATAGTGGTTGCCATCTGCCCAATTTGAGTTTGTAAATTCTGGATGATGGCATTGACATTCTGCTGAAACTATTTCATTAAGTCTTCGAAAGGTGGCTCAACTGGAGTGGCTGCTGGAACAAGTAGCTGGAGGGGCTGCTGCATGGGTGGCGGCGCAGGTTGTGCTTGCCTAAATGCAGGTGGTTGGTACTTGTTGCCAGAGCCTGTAGCTTGGTATCTAAACTGCGGTTGCTGCTGTTGGTAGGGTTGTTGTTGTTGTTGACCAGAATTTCCATATCTCAGGTTGGGATGGTCCCTCCAGCTAGGGTTATAGGTATTAGAAAATGGATCATATATGGGTTTCTTCTTTGTGATTGCTGATATTGGGGTCTACCGGGAAAAATACCGATTGATTCGCAATGATTGCTCGGAAAAATAAAACCACCATCCCGAAGTGTGGGGCATGCATCGTAGGGATGAGATGAACAAGAGCAAATGCCATACACGGTTGCGTGACCATCTGCATTGGTGCTTGTTGTCCCACTGCTAACTGCCTCACCAAAGAAGTCAATTCATCAAGTCTGTGTTCCATTCTCTGTTGGTCTACATGAGATGATTGAATCTCATTGACTCCTCTGGTTGAGGTAATAATTCGTGTGCCAAATTGTTGGGTGTTGGTTGCCATGTTTGCTATCAAATCTCTCGCTGCTGCAGGGGTCTTGTCTACTAAGGCTCCTCCAGAGGCAGCATCCACCATGCTTCTGTCATTTGGCAGCAAGCCTTCATAGAAATATTGAATTAAGAGTTGATCGGTGATTTGGTGGTGGGGACAGCTCGAGCATAGCTTCTTGAATCTTTCCCAATATTCATACAAGGTCTCTCCTGTCATTTGTCTTATGCCACATATATCTTTTCTAATGGCAGCAGCTCTAGAGGCAGGGAAAAATTTCTCTAAGAACAACCGCTTCATGTCAGTCCAACTTGTTACTGAACCTGGTGAAAGATAAAATAACCAATCCTTGGTCATCGGCAAGTGAGAAAGGAAATGCCTCAGCTTGATGTGCTCTTCTGAGATCCCATGTGGCTTCATGGTTGAACAAACCACATGGAACTCCTTTAGATGCTTATGGGGATCCTCACCTGTAAAACCGTGAAACTTGGGCAACAAATGTATCAATCCAGATTTTAACTCAAAATCAGCATCAAGATCTGGGTATTGAATACACAAAGACTGGTTAGTTATATCAGGAGCAGCAAGTTCCTTAAGAGTTCTATTTTGCATGTTATCAGCCATGGTTTCAGAATTATTCAACATCTCAAGTTCACTCCCAATATTAAGATCAAATTCAGAAGCAATTCTTGCACTTAGCTTACGAGCTCTAATCAACCTATGTAAGGTTCTATCAATCTCAGGATCAAAGTCAACCAAGTTATCAGGCTCGGACCTAGTCATGCATCACACAAAAACAAATAAATAAGCAAAATACACTAGACAATGGATAAAAATGTTAGAAAAGTTAATAAAAAGCAAAAGTTAGTAAAAACACTTAAAATGAAAAGATTACACTTACTAATCCCAAATTCCTGTGGCGCCAAAATTTTGACGAGCGCCGAACTCAGTCAAAATTATAACCGAAGTTATTACCTAAGCTTGTAGCGCAGTGACAACACCGGATCATCTCCACGAGGATTGTAAATGCAATTTAATCAAATCAAGTGAAAATTAGCAAAGGGGAGTTTGACAGTTTAATATCGCACTTAACAAAATTTAAGGAAGAAATAACAATTAAAGAGCAGTCAATTTAGAAACCTATCCAAGATTGGGTGGATTCAATCATAGACCCTTCATAGAACACTTGAAGCGCAATTGAATTGTTAATTTGGATCTAACTGAGATCTCTGCATCAAATCTAGAATTCATACTAGACGATCGTCTAGAATTTAATTAACAAGTGATAATCACAAATCCGCAATCACACCATTCATGAAGATCTATGTTAATTTCAAGTACCGAATTCAATTAACTTAAGCACAAATTAGTAACCTAACTTTTTCAATTCTGTGATTAATTTAGATCAATCATTTCTAAGTTTCATCACAAATCTCAATCTTAAACCAAGATCAAATCAGATCAACATAAATAGAATCACCATTCATGCATTCAAGATCAAGAAGAAGAAAAGAGGAATTCAATTACAAATCAAATACAATACATAACCATGATCTCAAGAATCCAAACCACAATCTCTTCAAGAGTTCTAAATTGACCGAAAGTAGCTTAGCCCTCCATTACCATGAAGGGGAGCATCAAAATATACAAAAGCTATGAAAAACTAAAAAGAAACAAGAAGAAACTATGAGAGAAATGAAGGAGAATACAACTTGTTATTCATGATAACCAATGGTGCCTTTTATAGAAGTCTAGGGTAACAAAATGACAAAGGGGAATGGGTGGATGAGTGGGGTGGTTGAGTGAAGTGGTTGAGTGGGGTGGTTGAGTGGGTTGGTTGAGTGGATGAGTGAGTGGATTAGTGGATGAGTGGGTGGATTAGTGGATGGATGAGTGGGTGGTTGAGGATGAAAATTTCTTGTCTGACTTGGAAGCCAAAAACGACCAACTATACTTCAGATCCATGAAAAGTACTCTTCATGAAAGTTGTAGATCTTTGTCTTGGCTATAACATGCATATCTGGATTGTCCAATTTGGCTTCCTACAACCCAGGAATGACCCAAATACCACAGGTTACTCAAACCCAACTTCAGCACCTCTGTTCCGACTTGCAAGCTCAAACTGACCCATTAGACTTCATTTTTTCAAAAAGTGTTCTTCATGAAAGTTGTTTATTTGGATCTTAACTATCAACTATCCAAATTTCAGCCCATCTACATTATTACAGCTTGAGATATTATTTTATGAGTGCACACCGTTCGGATTCTAGTGACAGAACCCGTATTCTGACTTCTATGTAAACTTAGGTCCCTTAGACATCTATTTCGGACTTCGAGCTCTTCATCAAAGTTGTAGAGCTTCCTCCTAGATTTCCTACAAGGTAAAATTCATAATTATCAGATATCAGGAACTCAAGTTATGGCCAAAATACAGAAACAATGTCAAGTCTCAATAATGCTAAAAATATTCAATTAGGACCAATTTGAGCTTAAACTCACAAAATCATACCAAACTCAAGCAATTAAGAATATGGAGAGTGTAAATGACTAAACATAAAGGTTTCTTAATGAATAAAATATTTGATTATCACTCCACTTCATAATTTTCATTAAACAAATCAATTTCCTTGTTCTTGAAAAATTTTCAACATGAACCCTAATCAAGGGCATCAAAACCGTAGCTCTTCCTTGGCCATTGGGACCAAAATTAATTTTCTTTTCATCATCAAATCATGGCATACACATACATACACATAATATATATATATATATATATATCAAAAGCATGCCATATTATCATCATGCATAGTATAAGTATACCATCAAAATCATAAATTCATGCAAAGCATATTAAGCATAGGCAATTAATCAAAGCTCATAAACACATATAAATTATTACATGACCATGGATATGAATCCTCATATGGATTCAACATCCATCAAATATAAGACCATCTCTCACCACCATGCTTGGTTAGTGAGATGGATCTCCCTCTTACCTCTTGAAGATCCTCAAAAACTCTTTGTTTTGCTTCTTTTTCCAAGTCTTTCACCACCAAGGGCTTCTCAAATACAAAACAAAATACATAAAAATTAGTATATTAAGCTTGATTAAGAGGAACCATGGATCAAACATGGTTTAGATCATGAAAAAGAAGAGAAGAAATGAAGTTTCCTTACACTTCACCTCAAAAACCTTAGAACTTGCTCTTGGAAAAACTCCTTGAAAATGAATGATTTAGAGAAAGTCTCCAACATGAAAGTTACTTAGAATATCATGTAGATTCAAGATCTATGGTTGGATGAAATTAAAAGAGATTGGATGGTGGTTTTGAGTGTCTTGACCAAATGGTTTCTCTTGAAGTACAAAGATGGAATTTTTTATTTTTGATAGAAACTTGAAGCTTGGATTTGAAGCTCAAGATGAATGATTTTGGAAAAACTCATAACTAGAGATGTTCTTAGAATGGTGTTTAGGTTTAAGAAATGTGTTTAGATGAAATTTTAGAAGCTTGGAGACATAGCTCCTAGGTGTTGGCCGAATGGTGTTCTAGGAGAAAAGAATGGAGTTTTTGTGTTTTGTTTTGGAGAAAATGATGAATAGAAAGACAATTATGAGATGATGAATAGAAATCAACCATTTTGGTCTCCTTTAAGGTGCATGGCCGTGAGATAGCTTGAAGGAAAAGGAGAGAAAAAGTTTGAAGACTTTAGACTTTAGGAAATGACCAAGAATGATGGATAAGAAGTAATAATGATGTCTTCAAATTTTTCCTTCACTCTAAAGCCACCAAACCGTAGCCCCCCTCCAATGCATTCTCTTTGAATGCAAATTGATCAATAATGATCAATAATGATACACCATTGACCATGACATGTAATAATGGTCATAAAGCTTTGCACATGTGTTGGAAAATTTCAAGGATGCAAACATCTTTTTTTTCTTTGTCTTCTAAACAATCCAAAACCGTCCCCTTCCATGCATGCTTCTCCTTGTGCATTTAGTTATTTGTCATCATTATTAGCCACCATCTAGAGCATTTCTAGCCATTGATTAATTCAATGGTTAGGATTGAAGTAGACTTTTGATTAGAAGACTTAATCTAGGCCATTGGATATTTCTCCTTTAAATTCTAGTCATTGGATGTGTCTCCAAAATAAAGGGTCAAGATTACTCCTTCTTACTTTTAATTCAAGGGTCATAATTAGTCTTTGTCACTTTTTAAGACTAAATCTTAACCATTGATTAAATCTTCATCCAATGGTCATAAATGGTCCTTATTACTTTACAAGACCAAATCTCCACCCTTAATCAATTCTATATCCAATGGTTACAAATGGTCATAGTCACTTTATATAACCAAATCTCTACCCTTGATTTAATCTCCATCTAATGGTTATAAATGATCTTATTCACTTTTAAGATCAAATCTCCACCGTTGATTAAATCAAGATCAAGTCTCCATCGTTAATTAAATCAATGGTCGATATCCAAACCACCAATGTTGACTTAAGCAATATAATTTCTATTTTTATCTGCTAAAAGCCAACGAAAGATTATATTTACTGTATTTTTATCGTCTGATAAATAAATACAGTACAAAACACAGTACAAGAAAATTTTTAAAACTGTTTCCGGATTCAGGTTTAGTAAGATCCTCTGTCTCCGTCTAAACAGTACAAATTTTTCTATGCGTAGAAAATTTTCACTTTGCGGGACCCACCTGGGCCCACGTATGGCCACTTGGGCCCACATACACCCCCTGGGCCCACAAACAGTAAAAAAAATTCATAATCATCCACAAAAATTACAAATATTAGAAAATACACAAATATCAAATCAGATTACGTAAAATAATTACCTAACGGTAAAAATTAAATTACGTAAAGTTTTCCCCGGCCTGAAAATTTTTATTTTTCTGACACGAAGTAAATCACTCAAAACAATCAAATACGCTGACGGAATAATCAAAATAATTTTACAGTATTCAGAAATTACTAAACAGTAAAATTCTGTTAACTGTCAAAATTATTGTTTAAGAGATACAAAAATTTTGGGATGTTACAGGCACCATAAGGAAAAACTTCCACAACTAGAAATGGACCTGACCATCTAGATTTGAGCTTGCCAGGAAATAGTTTAAGCCTTGAGTTGAACAGGAGAACCTTCTGCCTTGGTGCAAAGTTTCTTTGGATAATACGATTGTCATGCTACTTCTTCACCTTGTCCTTGTATAACTTTGCATTTTCATATGCTTGGAGATGAAATTCCTCAAGTGCATTAAGTTGCAACAATCGTTTCTCTCCACAAGCTTCAAAATCCCAATTCAATCTCTTGATGGCCCAGTAAGCATGATGCTCAAGCTCAACAGGAAGGTGACATGCCTTGCCAAAAACTAGTTGATAGGAGGACATGCCAAGAGGAGTTTTGTAAGCAGTGCAATATGCCCAAAGAGCGTCATCTAGCTTCTTTGACCAATCCTTCCTAGAAGGACTCACAGTTTTCTCCAGAATCCGCTTCAACTCTCTATTAGAAACCTCTGCTTGGCCACTTGATTATGGATGGTAGGCTGTGGCTACCCTATGTGTCACCCCATATTTGGCAAGCAATGCAGCAAAGTACTTGTTGCAGAAATGAGATCCTCCATCACTAATAATAGCACGAGGGGTGCCAAACCTTGAGAAAATATTCTTTTTCAGAAAAACCAAGACCACCTTGGAGTCACTAGTGGGTAAAGCACAGGCTTCCACCCACTTTGACACATAATCCACCACTACAAGAATATAACGATTGCCAAAAGATGATACAAAGGGCCCCATAAAGTCTATGCCCCACACATCAAAGAGTTCCACTTCCAAAATGGAGTTCAAGGGCATCTCATTCCTCTTTGAGATATTTCCAGTTCGTTGACAACGGTCACAGTTGGCTACAAAGGAGTAAGAATCTCGAAATAGAGAAGGCCAATAGAAGCCTGATTGCAACACCTTAGCCGTTGTCCTTTCACCCCTATAGTGACCTCCATATAGTGAAGCATGACATTGCTCAAGTATCGCATTAGTCTCCTCTATAGGAATGCATCTTCTAAGCACTTGATCAGCACACTGCTTAAAAAGAAATGGTTCATCCCAAATAAAATATCTGACATCATGAAGTAACTTCTTTTTTTTTATGATAAGACAATTCAGATGGCTCCAATCCACTCACTATGTAGTTAGCAAAATCAGCATACCATGGATCTGAACTAGCAAACACAGCAAATAACTATTCATCCGGAAACATCTCACCAATCAAGGCTGGGTCTTACTGATACTTCTCATTCTCTAACCTGGAAAGATGATCAGCCACCTGACTTTCAGCACCCTTTTGGTCTCTGATCTCAAGATCAAACTCTTGTAATAATAATACCCAACGAATCAACCTTAGCTTGGCATCCTTTTTGCTTATTAGATACTTGATGGCATAGTGATCTGTGAAGACAATGACTTTGGTGCCGACCAAATATTCTCTAAACTTGTCAAAAGCAAACACTACAGCAAAGAGCTCCTTCTCAGTGGTGGTGTAGTTCAACTGAGCATCATTGAGTGTCCGACTTGCATAATAGATGGAATGAAAGATTTTGTTCTTCCTTTGGCCCAACACTGCTCCAATTGCATAGTCACTAGCGTCACACATGAGCTCAAATGGTAAGGTCCAATCTGGAGTAGTGATAATGGGCGTAGAGATAAGCCTCTTCTTCAATTCCACAAAGGCTTCCATACAAGCTTCATCAAACTTGAAAACCACATCTTTTTCCAGCAAGTTACACAACAGTTTAGTAAGCTTAGAAAAGTCTTTGATGAACCGCCAATAGAATCCAACATGACCAAGGAAGCTCCGAACTCCCTTCGCTGAAATTGGTGGAGGAAGTTTCTCAATCACTTCAATTTTAGCTCGGTCCACTTCCATTCCTTTAGATGACACTCTATAACCAAGTACTATTCCCTCTTGGACCATAAAATGGCACTTCTCCCAATTGAGCACCAAATTGGTTTCCTCGCACCTTTGCAACACCAGGGCCAAGTTCTGAAGACAACCATCAAAGGAATCACCAAAAACAGAGAAATCATCCATGACCATCTCCAAGCAGTTCTTTACCATATCAGTGAAAATGGCCATCATACACCTCTAAAAAGTAGTAGGAGTGTTGCACAACCCGAAGGGCATTCTTCTGAAAGAATAAGTACCATAAGGGTAGGTGAATGTTGTTTTCTCTTGATCATCCGGGGCAATCGCAATCTGATTGTAGCCCGAGTACCCATCCAAGAAATAGTAAAACTCATGACCTACTAACCTATCCAACATCTGATCAATAAATGGTAATGGGAAATGATCCTTTCTGGTTGCAGTGTTAAGCTTCCTGTAATCCATGCATATGCGCCATCCAATGACAGTCTTAGTGGGAGCCAAATCATTATTCTCATTTGCTACAACTATCATTCCACCTTTCTTGGGTACACACTGAACTGGGCTCACCCATTTGCTATCAGAAATAGGGTATATGATACCCGCATCCAGCCATTTGTTAATCTCCATTTTGACAACCTCCTTCATGATGGGATTTAGGCACCTCTGATGTTCAATGGTTGCCTTATGGTAAGCTTCCAACAATATTTTGTGCATGCAAATGGTGGGGCTAATACCCCTGATATCTGCAATTGACCACCCCAAGGCCTGTTTATATTCTCTGAGCACTCTAAGCAACTTGGATTCTTGCTCTTCTGATAAGGATGAGGAGATGATAACTAGCAATGTGGACTCCTCCCCTACGTATGAATACCTCAAATGATCAGGCAATGGCTTGAGTTCCAGCTTGGGTGGAACTATGACAGAGGGTTGGAGACTGAGCTTATCAGAGGGTATGTTCAATGGTTCAAAACCTGGTCTCCTGTAAAACTTAGCAAACGCGTCAAGCAGTTTAATACATTCCATCACACCATCCCTATCTACATGCTCATGTATAGATGTTAATGATAAAGCAAAAGGATCATCAGTGGAATTAGTATGGAATGCAGTATTAACTACTTGATCAATCATACCCAGGTAAGAACATTCTTCATGGTCATTGGGAAATTTCATGGATTTGTAAATGTTAAAAGTTACCTTATCCTTATTGACCTGCATTGTAAGCTCACCTTTTTGGACATCGATCATAGTCTTACCCATGGTTAGGAAGGGTCTCTCAAGAATCAAAGGCACATTGTGGTCCTCTTCCATGTCTAGAATGATGAAATCTGCTGGAAAGATGAACTTGTCCCCCTTGACCAATACATCTTCTATGACCCCTTTAGGGTATGTGAGAGAACGGTTAGCCAACTGCAAGGTAACTAAAGTTGGCTTCGCCTCCCCCAAACCTAGCCTTTGAAAGATGGATAAGGGTATCAAGTTTATGCTTGTCCCTAGATCACACAAGGTTTTTCCAAAGAATTGGCTCCCGATTGTGCATGGAATGGTGAAGCTCCCGGGGTCTTTCAATTTGGGAGGTAGCTTATTCTGTAAGATTGCACTACACTCCTCTGTGTGAGCTACGGTCTCATAATCCCCCAATTTTCTCTTCTTGGACAAGATGTCCTTCATGAACTTCACATAACTCGGCATTTGTTCTAACGCCTCGGCAAATGGAATGCTGATGTGAAGCTTCTTGAAAATTTCCAAGAATTTTTGGAACTGAGCATCAAGCTTCTGCTTTGCTAGCCGGTTAGGAAAAGGTGGAGGTGGTGTTATGGGTTTGTCCTCCTTCTTCTTGTATTCAACCCTTTCCCTAGCCATTTTCTCATTTTTCTCAACCTCATTACTCACAACCTCTTCATCTTGAGCCACCTCAATTTCTTCTTCAAGTTGTTTGGTCATTGGATTACCTTCTATCTCCTTCCCACTCCTCAATGAGATAACCTTGCAATGCTCATTAGATGCACCCTTGGGATTGTTGATGGTGTCACTTGGAAAATTCCCTTGGGGTTTGTTATTTAGAGCTTGGGCAAGTTGACCCACTTGAGTCTCAAGATTCCTCAATGAAGCTGTTTGACTTTGCATTAAAGCATCGTGGAATGCTAGCCTTGAATCAGTCTTGGTCATGTAATCTTGTTGACTGGTCATAAACTAAGCAAACATCTTCTCCAAATTAGAAGTTGAAGTCGATGTTGAAGTTTGGGCTTGAAGGGGGCTCTATTGTTGAAAGCCTAGAGGAGCACGAGGTGCTTAATTATGTTGATAAGACGAGGAAGAGCCTTGAACATTTCCACCACATGACAAATTAGGATGGTTCCGTCAACTGGGGTTATAAGTATTACCAAACGCAGTGTTGTGACTCGGTTGACGGAATTGACTAGCATATTGTACACTTTCCAAGCTAGTCGTACATTTAGCACTGGAGTGATGATCTCCACAATGATCACAAATCTCAGTTGTGATATTAGCCTCACTTGCAACTGAGTTTACTCCCATGGTGTCAAATTTTTTAAAAAGAGCAGCCACTTGAGCTGAAAGTGAAGTGAGAGCATCCACGTCATGTATGCCAGCAGCCGTTCTCCTAGGAGTAACCCTTTCTACTGGCCACTAATAGTTGTTGTTAGCCATTTCTTCCAACAATTCATAGGTTGCATCCATTGTCTTACTCATAATAGCCCCTCCAGCTGCTGCATCAATTATGGATCGAATGGATGTTGTCAAGCTGTTGTAGAAGATATGCACTAACATTCATTTTGTAATACCATGGTGGGGGCACTTCCTTAACAACTCCTTGAATCGCTCCCATGCTTCATACAAGGTTTCTCCTTCGAATTGCTTGAAGGACAAGATGTCATTCCTATACTTCATTGCCTTCATGGGAGGAAAGAATCGATCGAAGAATTTCTGAGCCAGCTTTTTCCAGGTAGTGATAAAATGTTCTAGTAAAGAATGAAGTCATGCCTTGGCCCTATCCCTTAAGGAAAAAGAGAAGAGCCTTAAGCGAGCTACATCATCAGTCATCACGTGATGCTTGAAAGTATCACATATCTCCAGGAAGTTGGCTAGATGAGCATTAGGATCTTCATGGGGTAAATCTCCAAATTACACATTATTCTGAACCATCTGGTTAATAGCAGGCTTAATCTCAAAAGTCTATGCTTGGACAGCTGGTCGTCTAATGCTAGATCGAATTTCTCTAGCATTTGGGGTGGCATACTCCCTCAAAGGTCTTTCAGCACTTGCCTCCTCCGCCATCTCAGATTTGTTAACTAAAGTTAGTGCTTGTGCTTATACTTGTTGTTCTCTTAGCAATCTATGGAATGTCCTCTCGATCTCAGGATCGTAAGGAAATCGAGACACACCTTGAGTTCTTCGCATACAAAAGCCAAGTACCTGAAAATCAAAAATTGCAAAACAAAACAAACGAAACTTGAAATAAGAATTGTGAATAGATATAAGAAATAACACAAAATCTAAACTCAATCCCCGGCAACGGAGCCAAAAACTTGTTGGTTGTTAATCGTAACTCCGCAAGCGCACGGGTCGACAAGTAATATATATTTGAGAGTAGAGTATCGTGTCCCAAGGGATTGACAATTAGAATAATGCTAAAATTTAATCAAATTCCACAATATTTTATCCAAGCAATCGAGATGTGAGAGTGAATTGTAATTAAAATAACAATTTAAAAGAAACAAAGGAAGAAAATACCAAACACCAATTCCACAAGAGAAGATGAGAATGATTAAAGCCTAGGGGTCCCTATTCACTTGCTACTTCAATGACTAATTGCAATTAACAAGCACCTAACAATGAAATGATATTTGTTAGCTAATAACCATCAATAGATAAGAGCCAATGTCTAGGATAATTACCCATGTGAAACCTAGCTAATCCACTATGTGTCCATGTGAGTTAACATAAGAATCATTCATTGAGACCAATTATCAAACACTTGTCATGCATGACCAAAGGGTATGTGTCCATCCCCTTAGTTAAACACACATCAACCATACCATATCCATATTCACAACACCCTATTTCTAGTTCAATTGGAATATTAAAAATCATGCAATTGATGGCTAATTAATAACAAGCACTAAGCATAGATATGGATGAACAAAACCAATTTCATTGAAAGGATACTCAACTAATTACAAGTTAATCAAATCCAAAGTAAAATCCTAGAAAGCCCCTAGATTAGAGTTTAGTTGCACATTATAAATGAGAAGAAAACGAATGAAATCAAATGAACCATCAAGTACAAATCAAGAGAGAAAGAGAAAGAATGAACAAAAATAGAGAGATTCTAAGCTTGATCCTCCTCGTTGATCTCGATTCTCCCTTTAGTCACCTTCAATCCAAGTGGGTTCCTCCTCCTCTCACTTGCTCTCTGGAATTCGTGATTAGGTCAGAACTGAAGAAGCCCTCTTCTTTTTCTCAAAAATCAGAATATAAGGGTAAAACTCGTGTGCTAGGATTTTTCCCACGCCTAGGTATGGCTTTCCCATGCCTAGGCATGGTTATGAATCACGTGCCTTTCCTCTGCTTGCCACGCCTAGGCTTGACTTCACCATGCCTAGGCGTGGAGGTCTCTATCTGATCACCTTGAAAAACTGACTTTGCCACGCCTAAGCATGGATGTCTCTGCCTGGGATCCCTAAGGAACTGCAAGGGCCACGCCTAGGCATGGATTTGTTACGCTTAGGCGTGGGTTGGTAGCACCTTCCCTTGATGTTTTCTTCACACTTTGAACCTCTCTTCACTTTCCTCATCCCTTCCAAGGCCTTTCTCATCTTGAACACCTATATCAAAACAATGATAAAGTCCATCAAACCACAATCCATCCAACTTCGATAAACAAGATCTTCAAAGATTCAATTATAAATCATTTGAATCAACAAGCTTAATTCACCAAAGTCATGCAAATAGTGAACTTATGACCTTGAAAACTTATGGATAGCATGATCAAATACAATCAAATTCAAGTGAATTAACTTCATTTTCTGAAGTTATCAGGCCTATTAATGATTATATGTATTTGTGAAATATATTAGAAATCTTCTTTTCAAACTTGTTATGTCTTGTTTCCTATGTATTGTAACCTAAGATGGTGTGCACAACCATGTGGCCTAACAACAAGGTGTTGGATCTAGATTCTCCTTGCATTTATGCTTGTATGGTTAGGGTTACCAGTATGAGGGTGGTAGCAGTACTCTTACTATCGTGAGAGGAAGGAATCCACTTACTACTAGGTAGTGTGATGGCTCTTTTGCCTAACTTGCTGAGACGAATACAATGAATGGAGGTTCTTAGGAAACAAGTAAGTGGCATGTGTTTTCTAAAACTAAAAACCTACATCAATATTGCATCATCATATTCTTAGGATCTTGTGTGAGCATAACCATGCATCATATTATAAAGCATTGCATTTGTTGGTAGTTGTATGGGCAGTTGCCTTGCTTTTTGGTGGCTTGATGATATCTTACAATTGTATGCACGATTATTTAATATCATTGATTATAGTTTGTACACTGTGGGTTAAGATTATTGCTTGCCTTGTAAATGTTACATAGAGTAGTATGTATGTTCTGATAGTGTTGAGTAGTGACTCATTTATCTGTTACAGGCTTAATCTTATGTTCATAGTGTGGTTTGTTCCTTGTTAATGGATGAACACTGGTATTGGAATGCTTATACTGAGAAATTGTGATTTCTCACCCCGTTTGTGTTTTCATATAAATCCAGGTGCAGGTAAAGCCAAGCGGAAGAAGCAAAAGAACTAGCATAGTTTAAGGTTGTTTCTTATAATAAATATGTTGTATATTTATTTCTACTGCTTTAAGTTTGTGTAAAAGTTGTGTATTACAGTCTGCCTTTAGGAGGCTTATGATGTATATATTGTTGTTATGATATATGATGTATAATATATCTTATGATGTATGATGTACTCCAGTTTCTACGGCTTATACTGCTTTTGTTGTTCAGGCTCTCCATATTAATTTATGTGAAGTAATGATATGGGTTAGTTTGTTGTTTTAAGTTAGAAGTGACATAGCTGGTACTGTATGCCTTATATACTAGCAGTATATCAGGTCCTCAGTGTTGGGATATTACATGGCAGATGTTATTATGTAGCGGAATCAAAGAGTTGCGCAACAACAAGAAGTAACTATAGAGACTTAAAATTTATCCGAGTTTCGCAGAAATAATCCGCCACAGTTCAACGGAGAATTTGACCCAGAGAAAGCCAATCTTTGGATCAAAGAGCTAGAGAAAATATTCAGTGGTATGGGTTGTACTGATGAAAGGAAGGTCACTTATGCAATCTTTATGTTGGTTGGTGATGGTGAAGATTGGTGGGCAGAAGCCCGAAGATTACTAGAAGCTGAAGGGAGAGTTGTAACATAGGAACTCTTCAAGCAAAAATTTCTGGGAAAGTATTTCCCAGCTAGTGTTAAACATGCTAAGGAGATGGAATTCCTTGGCCTACGATAGAGGGTGATGTCAGTAAGTGAGTATGCTGCAAGGTTCGAAAGCTTGTCTAAGTTTTTGAGATACTTTCAGTTGCAACCAGATGAAGAATGGAAGTGTAGGAAGTTTGAAGAGAGGTTGAGGCATGACATAAAGAGGGTAGTATTACCATTGGGAATCGATCAGTTCCCAACATTATTAGACAAATGCCGAAGAATTGAGGAGTTAGATTAGCATCGTGATACGAGAAATCAGAACTTTGGACATGCTCGGTTCCAAAGAGGAAAAGGTAGCAGTGGCAATCGTTATCAACATAAATCGTATGCTAGACCATCAGGAAGTCAGACTCAACAACAATCTTATAGGGGAGGTTATGGTGGCAACAAGTTTGGTCAAGTTGGGACTTCTACATCCAAATGTTTTAAGTGTGGAAATGACCATTTGGCTAAAGATTACACAATCAAAGGAATTATATGCTTCAGATGTGGGAAGCCTGGACATCTTTTTAGGGACTGCAATCAACTGAAGATGGAACCCTCGGTTGGCAATGTCCGTGTTGCTAGACCACAAGCGGGTGGTCGAGTATATACTATGAACGGAGACGAAGCCTCAAAGTCAGAGGATCTAATTATGGAGGAATGTGTCATTGAAGGTAATCCTTTAACCGTATTATATGATTCGGGAGCAACCCACTCTTTCATTGCCTGTGACTGTGTGGAGCATTTGGGATTATCTGTGACTACATTGCCTTTTGACTTGAGTGTTGCTACTCTTATTGATAAGCCTGTGATTACTGCAAAAGTTTGCTTGAATTGCCCTGTTTGTGTTAGGGATAGAATCTTTTATGTTGATTTGATTTGTTTGCCTCTTTTCAAGATTGATGTAATCTTAGGAATGGATTGGTTGTCTTCTAACCATATCTTGTTAGATTGTTCCAATAAGACAATAGTTTTTCCTAAGGCTAAGAATTCTAGATTCCTAACGGCCAATCAAGTCGAAGTTTATTTGAAGGAATGAGCTCAAGGATACTTATTGTTGTCTTCTTTGGAAGTCCAAAGTGAAGAAGATGTGAAGGATATTTTCGTAGTCAATGAATTTCCTGAGGTTTTTCCCGATGATATACCTGGATTACCACCGACAAGAGAGATAGAGTTTGCAATTGATCTGGCACTAGGAGCTGAACCTATATCTATGGCGTCCTACAAGATGTCACCATCAGAATTGGCGGAGCTTAAGAAATAGTTAGATGAATTGTTACAGAAGCAACTCGTGAGACCTAGTGTGTCACCATGGGGAGTGACGAGCGCCGAACTCAGTCAAAATTATAACCGAAGTTATTACCTAAGCTTGTAGCACAGTGACAACACCGGATCGTCTCCTCAAGGATCGTAAATGCAATTTAATCAAATCAAGTGAAAGTTAGCAAAAAGGGGGGTTTGACAGTTTAAGATCGCACTTAACAAAATTAAAGGAAGAAATAATAATTAAAGAGCAGTCAATTTAGAAACCTATCCAAGATTGGGTGGATTCAATCATAGACCCTTCATAAAACACTTGAAGCGCAATTGAATTGTTAATTTGGATCTAACCGAGATCTCTGCATCAAATCCAAAATTCATACTAGACAATCGTCTAGAATTCAATTAACAAGTGATAAACACAAATCCGCAATCGCACCATTCATGAAAATCTATGTTAATTTCAAGTACCGAATTCAATTAACTTAGGCACAAATCAGTAACCTAACCTCTTCAATTATGTGATTAGTTTAGATCAATCAGTTCTAAGTTTCATCACAAATCTCAATCTTCAGTTATGTGATTAATTCAGATCAATCAGTTCTAAATTTCATCACAATACTTAATCTTAAACCAAGATCAAATCAGATCAAACATAAACAGAATCACCATTCATGCATTCAAGATCAAGAGAACAGAAGAAGAAGAGAAGAGGAATTCAAATATAAATCAAATACATTACATAACCAAGGTCTCAAGAATCCAAGGCACAATCTCTTCAAGAGTCCCGAATTGACTAGAAGTGACTTAGCTCTCCATTACAATGAATGAAAAATATACAAGAACTATGAAAAGCTATTTCTAACACTAAGTGTGTGTGTTGTTGTCCCTAGAGCTCTCCACATGCTTCCTTTTATAGAGGATTCAGAGTAGTAGTAGATAGGTAGATGGGATGAGTAGGTGGATGAGTAGGTGGGTGAGTAGGTGAGCTACCTTGTCTCCAAAATTCTTTATTGCTAAACTCATTGATTTCGTCATTTCTGAGCCAAGTGGTCTTCATGAAAGTTCTAGGAAATTGTCTAAGCTTTCCAATGGCTCTAGAAACACCCAAAAATTCTTCCTACAGCCCAAGATATGACTCAATTACTACAGACTATTCAGGACCAGTTTCAGCATCTCTGTTTTGACTTTCAGACCCAATATCTCCATCAAGGAGCCCGAATCAAGTTTTGTGCTTGACATGAAAGTTGTACATATGGGTCTTAACTTTCAGATTACAAATTTTCAGCCCATTTTATATGCCCAAACTCGAATTATGTTCTGGTTACTACACACTGTTCGGGTTCCAGTCACAAATCCTGTATTCTAAATTCCATGCCCAATTAGCTCCACTAGATGTCTGAAATTGACTTTGAGCTCTTCATCAAAGTTGTAGAGTTCTCTCTTATCTTTCCCACAAAGTAAAATTCATAATTATCAGACATTTAGAACTCAAGATATGGCCAAAATACAGAAACAGTGTAAGACCCATATAATGCTGAAAAAATCAATTAAGTCCGATTTGAGTTCAAACTTACAAAACATAATCAAATTCAATCAATTAAGTACATGAAGAGTATAAATGACTAATAATGAGGGTTTATTAATGTATAAAATATATGATTATCAGATTCCCCCACACTTAGCTTTTTGCACTCCTGGGCAAAACATATAAAACTAAAGTTAGAAGACAAAGACAAACGACACAAACTTAAAAGCTAAAAACTTTAAAGGACTCAATGAAGCAAGAAGAGCAACAAGAAATTCAAGGAATCAAAGCATAAATGAGGTAACATTTCTTTACATCTCAAACCAACAAGTAAGGAAACTTCCGTTGAAAAGAATGAATTAAGAATGATAGATCCTCACAAGATTCCCTCTTAATCTCTCAAGTGTTTAAAAGGTAGGTATTTCACTCAATTCAACCCATGAAAATTGCACTACCATAAGCTTGCTTATCTTCTACTTCTCCACTACTCAAAACACATGCACACACAAATCATGAGAACTTTATTTAAGGTTGTAGTGAGGTCAAGGAAACAGAAGAGGATAAAATGGATATGAGAGGATAAATACCAAAGAGAATAAAAGCAAATGAGAAAGTGAGTTCAAATAACAAGCATAAAAGTTCATCTCAACTCTAATGTATATCCCTTTACATATTCATTTCCCAATCCTTTTCTTTTCTATTTATATATATATATATATATATATATATGAACATAACTATATATATATACATAACTATTTTACATTTTTCCTTTTTTTTTTCTAGGCACTTTTTCTTTTTCTTTTTTTTTCAACAACCATTTTGTACACACACCCCCACACTTGTTCAAAAACTCATCCATTAACCAGGCTAATATTCTTTTATTCCCTAAGGTAAAGTAAGAACATGATTTTTCATTTAAGGCACATAATGAGCTAGAAACAAGGAATGATCAAATAAGCTCAAAGGGGTTAAGCAAAGGAAAATATACAAGATTGGCAGGAATCAAAGAATTTTCGAGAAGTCAAAAGAGTGCTTGATATCATATTGAAAACAAGGTTGGCTATTTGGTTAAACTAGCTAATTAAGAAAAAGGGCCTCAATCATGTTCATGCATGCAAGTGAAATGTAGCCTCAAAAAGAATCAAAGCAAGTTCTAGAGTGGTAATTAACATGAGTGAAAATCACACAAGAAAGAAGAGAATGGCATAAATATTGAATCCATCCATTAGGCTCAAAATCTCACAAGGTATGCATCCATCAAACTCAATTCATCAATTCAATCATCCATCACCAAGTATATCAGTTCAAGAAGGGAGAAAAGTTATTCAATCATGCAATGAACCCCCTTTTTTTTTTAACAAAAAGAAACATGCTAAAATCTCTCCCTCACACTTAATATAACATTGTTCTCAATGTGAAAGTGATAAATAAAACGGAAAGAAAAGAGCAACACAACCTGATGAGGGGCAAGATAATGGCAAGCAGAAAAGATGCGTAAGAATCAAAGCTGCAATATAACCTGAAAACTCACAAAACAAATGAGTAAAATGTAAAACCAAAATAACATGACTGGAATAATATAAAATTAAAGAGGAAATGCGGGTCTTTTAGAGTCGATTCCCAAGATCAGTAACACTGCTCGTTTCATCTCGAAGAGATTCCACAATTAAGAAGTTCATGATGTACCAGGCCACAAGAATGCGTCTCAAGAGTCAATAAGGTATAACTTACTGACTCCTTACTCAGCCATTTAAAGTGAAGTATGTTTTTATCTTCTCAGATTGCGAAAACCATCCTCAAATTATAACATGAAGGCCGATCTGGTTGGGTTGCCTCCCAATGAGCGCTTGTTTAACGTCGTTAGCTTGACGTTGGGACACTTCTTAGTGATCTTTATAATGTGGATGGTAAAAGCCCATCACTTTCACTTCCACATTTTTCAGCTTGAGATGGTGTCCATTGGTCTTATTAAGTGAGATTGGTGAAAAGACTCCACCAGGATCCCATTGGTTGAAACGTGATGACCAGGTTATGGTTGACACAACATGATAGCTTCCACTACGGTCCCATTGGTTGAAGTGTAACGACCAAGTGAAGCTTGAAGCATGAGGGTTCACATTGGGGTCCCATTGGTCTTCCTTGACTTCACCAATGGCATGCAATACGTGTAATTTGGCAATTCTGCTTTCTTTGATTATATTGGACCATGACCTAAAAACAAAATCCACTTCAGTAGTTACTGTCATATGCTGCCTTTCCTCCTTCTTTGAAAATTCCTCAATGGCCTTCAACTCCACCTCCCTATATGTTTCAGATTCTGCAACTACATTGTTGATAGACCCTTCTATATCATTAGATCCTGCAAAAACGAGAATCATTAGTTTTCAAATATGCAGAAATTTCAACACACACAACACATTTTATATCACCATCATGATCAGCACATGAGTTGCAATTGATAGAATCATCAAAACCAATTAAATCGGGAAATTCAAAGACACAACTCATCATGAGTTTCCTCAACTAAGTCGCATGTAAATCAATATGACAATTAGAATGCAGGGAGTTGGGAATTATTTGGGGAAAGAGTTGGCCCGACTCTTGACATCTCAGTTCATTAACAAGTGGTTGTCAACTGGTCAATTTGGTTTGTTAAATCCTGAATAGTGGCAGTGAAATTTTGCTGGAACTCAATTTGGGTTTTCATCAAGTCCTCCCATGAAGGCTCAAGTTTTGTGGTTAAGGGACTTGTTATCTGCTGGAATGGTTGCTCATATTGAAATGATTGTTCTTTGTAGTGATGCCGTATTGCCATATCCCAGATCCAGGATAGTATTCCCACTAGGGTTGTATGTGTTGAAGAAGGGGTCATAACTCATTATCGGGCTTTGAATTGTGGTTCATCGGGAAAATAACCATTGCTACGCAACAAATTGATCTGGAAAAACATAACTACCATACTGAAGTGTAGGGCATGCATATGTGGGGTGAGATGAACAAAAACAAATGTTACACACAAGTGTAGCTTCCTGCACAGGTGATTGTTGTCTCACTACTATATGTCTTACCAAGGAAGTCAACTCCTCAAGTTTTGACTCCATTATGCATGGTCCATTGTATCCTTAAAATGCAACAGAATGCAACAAAATGACAATGAAAGAAAAAGAAAAAGAAAGAGTTACTATGATAATTTAAAAATATTATATCACACTTTCGATTCCCCGGCAACGGCGCCAAAATTTTGACGAGCGCCGAACTCAGTCAAAATTATAATCGAAGTTATTACCTAAACTTGTAGTATAGTGAACAACACCGGATCGTCTCCTCAAGGATCGTAGATGCAATTTGATCAAATCAAGTGAAAGTTAGAAAAAGGGGGGTTTGATGGTTCAAGGATCGCAAGTGACAGGATTTAAAGAGAAATAACAATTAAAAGAACAGTCAATTCAGAAATCTATCCGAGATTGGGTGGATTCAATCATAGACCTTTCAATAAACACCAGAAATACATTTGAATGGTTAACTTGGATCTAACCGAGATCTCTGCATCGATCGTAATTCATACTAGACAATCGTCCAGAATTCAATTGACAAGTGATAAACACAAATCTGCAATCGCACCATTCATGTAAATATATGTCAATTTAAGCACTGAATTCAATTAACCTAGGCACAAATCAATAATCTAACCTCTTCAATTATGTGATTAGTTTAGATCAATCAGTTCTAAGTTTCATCACAAATCTCAATCTTCAGTTATGTGATTAATTCAGATCAATCAGTTCTAAATTTCATCACAATACTTAATCTTAAACCAAGATCAAATCAGATCAAACATAAACAGAATCACCATTCATGCATTCAAGATCAAGAGAACAGAAGAAGAAGAGAAGAGGAATTCAAATATAAATAAAATACATTACATAACCAAGGTCTCAAGAATCCAAGGCACAATCTCTTCAAGAGTCCCGAATTGACTAGAAGTGACTTAGCTCTCCATTACAATGAAGGAAAAATATACAAGAACTATGAAAAGCTATTTCTAACACCAAGTGTGTGTGTTGTTGTCCCTAGAGCTCTCCACATGCTTCCTTTTATAGAGGATTCAGAGTAGTAGTAGATGGGTAGATGGGATGAGTAGGTGGAAGAGTAGGTGGGTGAGTAGGTGAGCTACCTTGTCTCCGAAATTCTTTATTGCTGAACTCATTGATTTCGTCATTTCTGAGCCAAGTGGTCTTCATGAAAGTTCTAGGAAATTGTCTAAGCTTTCCAATGGCTCTGGAAACACCCAAAAATTCATCCTACAGCCCAAGATATGACTCAATTACTACAGACTGTTCAGGACCAGTTTCAGCACCTCTGTTTTGACTTTCAGACCCAATATCTCCATCAAGGAGCCCGAATCAAGTTTTGTGCTTGACATGAAAGTTGTACATATGGGTCTTAACTTTCATATTACAAATTTTCAGCCCATTTTATATGCCCAAACTCGAATTATGTTCTGGTTACTACACACTGTTCGGGTTCCAGTCACAAATCCTGTATTCTGAATTCCATGCCCAATTAGCTCCACTAGATGTCTGAAATTGACTTTGAGCTCTTCATCAAAGTTGTAGAGCTCTCTCTTATCTTTCCTACAAAGTAAAATTCATAATTATCAGACATTTAGAACTCAAGATATGGCCAAAATACAGAAACAGTGTAAGACCCAAATAATGCTGAAAAAATCAATTTAGTCCGATTTGAGTTCAAACTTACAAAACATAATCAAATTCAATCAATTAAGTACATGAAGAGTATAAATGACTAATAATGAGGATTTATTAATGTATAAAATATATGATTATCAGGGAGCCCCAATGTTATTGGTCAAGAAGAAAGATACGACTTCTCGCCTATGTGTAGACTACTGACAGTTGAACAAGATCACAATCAAGAATAAGTATCCTCTTCCAAGGATAGATGATTTGATGGATCAACTGCGAGGAGCCGTAGTATTTTCCAAAATTGACTTACATTCTGGGTATCACTAGATTCGTATGAAGGTGGGAGATATCCCCAAGACAACATTCCGAACGCGTTATGGGCATTAGAGTATCAAGTGATGTCGTTCGGTGTGACGAATGCACCTACCATATTCATGGATTTCATGAATAGGATTTTCCGTTCTTACCTAGACAAGTTTGTCGTTGTCTTTATTGATGACATTCTAATCTACTCTCGAAGTCAGGAGGAACATGTTGAACATTTCAGAATGGTTCTCCAGATTTTGAAGGAAAATAAGCTATACACAAAGTTTTCCAAATGTGAATTTTGGTTAAGTGAAGTTCAGTTTTTGGGGCACATGATAACAAAGGAAGGAATTGAAGTTGATGCGTCAAAAGTGGAGACAGTTCTTCAGTGGGAAAGGCCGAAGACTGTATCAGAGATCCATAGTTTCATCGGTTTACCCGGTTACTATCGACGGTTTATTGAGGAGTTTTCCAAGATAGCGGGACCTCTTACCCAAATTACATGGAAGAATTAACCTTTTGTATGGACTGATGCATGCGAAGAAAGTTTTTAAGAGTTAAAAGGACGATTGACTACTTCACTGGTGTTGATTCTACCTGATCCTAATGAGCCTTTTGAAGTATACTGTGATGCTTCGTATCAAGGTTTGGGTTGTGTGTTAATGCAACACAGAAAAGTGGTGGCATATGCTTTAAGACAATTAAAGGTGCATGAGAGGAATTATCCTACTCATGATTTGGGATTAGCTGTTATTGTTTTTGCATTGAAAGTCTGGAGACATTTTCTCTATGAAGCAGTGTTCAATGTCTTTAGTGATCATAAAAGCTTGAAGTATCTGTTTGACTAAAAATAGTTAAACATGAGGCAGAGGCATTAGCTAGAATTTTTTAAGGACTACGATTTTTAGTTACAATATCATCCTGGGAAGGTGAATGTCGTAGCGGGTGCTTTATGTAACATCCCGAAAATTAATAACTTCAGAATAAATGATCATTTTACAATATTTGGGATTTTCTAGAATTTTTCTGGATTTTTCCTGAGAACGCAGAATATTTTAATATATTCCTCGTTTTTGCGTGAAACTCAAGCAGAGTCGTGAAAACGACTGTAGTGCTTCAAAAATTGGAAAATTATGTGACGAATAGTCATTTTATAATATTTGAAATTTTTGGGAATTTTCTGGGAATTTTTCGGAACCGTCGAATATTTTAATATATTCTTCGTTTTACGTGCACATTAAATTTGAGAATTGTTGAGACCAAGGTGCAACACTCCGGAAATTGATTATTTCACCATGAATAGTCATTTTCCAATATTTGTGATTTATGTGAATTTTTTTAGAATTATCCAGGGAACGATGAATATTTTAATATATTCCTCGTTTTGCGCGAACATTGAGCAGAGTCATGAAAATGATGTAATGCTTTAAAAATTAGAAATTTATATGACGGATAGTCGTTTTATAATATTTTCAATTTTTGAGAATTTTTCTGGGAATTTTTGGAAACGTCGAATATTACAAGTATATTCCTCGTTTTGCGTCTTGTATTGCCACGGAACCGGAAAACGCGATGTTTTCTCTGCGAACCTTGGACTATGGACATGTCGACGGGGATCTTACTAAACCCGAGGCTTGACACGGTTTACGAGGTTTCATAATTTTCGAGAAATTCTAATGAGACAAAATAAATCAATACAAATGAAAAATTCATCATCGTCAGATTAATTAAATACTGACTTCTATCAACTGTAACTATTATCTATTGGATAATAGTGTGTAATAAAAATCCTATCACATTATCCTAATGCAATCTACTTTATGTCAAATCTATCTACTTTAATTCAAATTTATTGATTAAATAATCAAAGCTTCCTTAAGAAGCTTTGACCTCACCTTTGACCCATGTGTTTTGGCTTCTCTTGGAAGCCATTTCCTCTCTCTTCTCTCTCTCTTTGCACGGCTGGTAGCAGCCCATGCAAGGCAAATAATTGCCTTTCATTTAGCTAACTTTGCTACACTTTAATCATATTATCAAACACTTTCTCTCTCTACCATTTCTTCTTCTTCTTCTCCATTTTTCTTCTCCTCCTTCCCTCTACAAGGCCATTCGGCCAGCCCATCTCCACCACCCCAACCATTACAAAAATTTAAACTAAATACATTTTCTCAATCCTCTCAACATTCTAAACACTTTTTCTTCTTGGAGTTTCTTGAGATTCCATCATCTTCACCATTTTCTCCAAGCTCCATCTTTGGGCATTTTGGGTAAGTTTCATGACCACTCTCCCTCTCCTCTTGATTTCGTGATTATGGTTTCTTTTATGGCCATCCATAGTTGATTTTCCAAGCCTTGATATTGATTCTAACTAAGTCACCATTTTTAGGGATTTTGGTGGCCAAATCAGAAAATCCAAGGAGCTTTCTTGGAGTTCTTTGATTTCTTCACTTAGGTAAGAGGAAGACACTCCTCTTCAACCATTTTTAGCATCTAGGAACCTTGATTGTTTGATTTGTGGAAGAACCCTAATGAGGGTTGTTCTTGAATTTAATGATTAATTATGCTATGTGTTGATTTTTATTTATTTATGCTATTGGATTGAATTGTTGAATATAATGGAATGTTAGATTGGATTTAATGATTTAAAATGGAATAAAAATGATTGAACACCCACCAAGTAGTGTCACGGTTTTAGGTTAGAAAACTAGAGGAGTTTGTGTTGAAATTGTAATTGGTATAAGATTCAAATTAACCAACGTATGTAATAGAATATTTGAGTGGATGTTGTGATTGGAAATGGAAGAATGACCTTTGAGAATCCTTCTTGGTAGTCACGGTTTTGGGGCTAGTAATTAAGAGAAATTGTGATAAATTGTAACAAGCATTGAATTGGAATTAATCAAGAGATAAAAATGGGATGTAATAGAAGAAAAGAATTGAGATTGAAACCCAAGTGGTGGCCACGGTTTTGAGCCCAATTTGGGGTCATTGGTGAGCTAGTGTAACAAGTGAGGATCAAGTGAATTTAGGGTGCAACCAATGGTGTGTTGAGTTGGAAAGAACTAGGAATTGAGTTCCTAGGGAGGTCACGGCCTCCTAGCCCTTTTTGGGTGAAATTATGTAATTTGGTAGCTTGAAGGCATAATCAATTAGGCAAGTAATAACCTAGGTGTTGGAGCGGATAATTAAGGGATTGAAATGATTTGGTAAAATTTAGACTAAAAGGTGAATCCATCATAAGACTTAAAGTTAAATCTAAGTGAGTAAAAAATATGAGAGTGTGAGACTTAAGGGCTTGCATAAAATGTAAATTATTAAAAATTGAATTGCCATGGTATGTTAAATTGACTTTTGAACATGAACCTTGAAATGAGGAACAAATTCTAATTTAGGATTCATAATGAACTTAATGACGTATAAATTGATGTGGTATTGATATTATGTGATTATGGGTCCATGTGAGTGACCACTTATATATTGATGTTTATATTGGCCTAATGTGGCATATTATGAATTTGTATGAGATTGTGGATCATACATGAGCATGCATAGTGTCTTATGCATTGTGATGTCCTTGTGGACTGTTGTAAGGCCTAGTTGCCTAGGAGATTGAACACACCTTAGTGCGGGTGCGAATAGACAAGTGTGGGTCGTGTTATGACCTCGGGGGCGTCGGGGTGCGGGTCCTCCACATGGACAGTTTAGAGCTCCTCTGTGCCGTGGGGCAAACCGATGCAAACACACCGACGATCCGGACTTGACACTTTGTCCTATATCGTGATCTAGTGTAGAATGTCGTGTACAATGCCATGATTTGCGCATGAGAAAATTTATTGATAGCATCGGCCTCGGCAGTAGGAGTTACGAGACATGTCTCCCGATCTTTCTCTCCGCTTGATTGAGTTTAGCTCCATGGAGTAGGGGTTTGAGAGAACATGCATATGAGACATGATATATATATATATACATTGTTGTTATCATCTGTTTTCCATATTATGACTTATCCGTTCATTCTTGTAATGATTACTGCCTGGATTTGTTTTCAAGCGCTTCTTGTTGGACTTACTTGTTAGTATTTGAATATCTTGTTTCGACTTGCTATTTGGGCGCGTGGCGCCGTAATGTTTCTAGCATGCTATGATTGGTAATAATGGTAGGATGTCTTACCTCTTTCTTGTATTCTTGTGCTTCTGTTATGTATATATATATGTACGTTTGATAAAAGATCGTGAGGGAGATGAAGAGGAATCTTGGTTGATTGGATTGGGCGTTTGGACAAGGTTTCTTCGGCTACGTACGAGTGCAGTGGCGTGGAGGTATTGATGCCTGACTTATTGATTTGGGACTCCGAGCGTCGTACGTGTATATGGGGTTGCGGCTTTGTCTGCTAGTAGTACCTATCCCTGGGTCACTACTTTTCCCCCTTTTAGTGTTTTATTCCCATTGTATTTTATTGAACTCGTAATTGTTATATTCTATGTCATCAGTGATTTGTGTAAATTGACTATATATATATATGTATAAGAGATATGATTTTATTTCAGTGGTTGTATCATGGCTCGAATACATTTATATTTCATTCGAGGCTCATATTTTCTACCTATGCATAAAAAAAAAAAAATATAGACTCTTGAGAATTTAGTTACTGTTATCATGATTTGTGACACACTTAGATTTAGTAACTTGTGGTGTAATGACGATTATGCTTCGGTTGCTACATCAAGGGGTGTTACATTAGGTGGTATCGAGCGGTTCATCTGTTGAGCCGGGGTATGGACTTGCTATGTTTAGGCATATTAGAATTTGGTCTGTTGTGCACTTCCTTGTCTCTTGATTGAGATGATGGGAAAGGAATGCATGGCTTCTTTGTAGGTTGAATGTTGATAGCTACTGTTATACGGTTGCATGATATTGAGGACTGGCCTACTCAATGTGTAATGTTCGTATGTACGAGAAACTATGACTTCACCTAGGCGTATTATGTTAGGGAAATAGGAATTCTTTTGTGAGGAGATCAAAAGGTTTTGGAAAAACCGATCTTCCGGAGAAAGAAATAGTTGGTGTAAACTAGATTCGAGAAGCGGTTTGGGAGTTGACGGCTTACGAGGGATTCTGTGGAAGCGAGAATGAAGAAGTTCGAGTGGAGATTGTTAGGATGTATGGAATTGAGCTTGTCTTGCTTGAATTGTGTGAATTGTGTGACTCTCGTGTTGGGTTTTCATAGGGAGATAACATTGTTTGAAGTAATTTTTTTTGTTTGTTGTAATTATGTCCGTCTTCAGAGAGATTCAATGGCTCGCAGTAGACATGCAAGGGCGGTGGCTCGTGACAGACGTATACATGTGAGCACGGGACAAGACAATAGGAGTATGGCCGCGACTGCAGAAGAAAGGCAAATGGTAGCTGAGATGACAACTTACCAGGATCAGAGGATCACGCAACAACGAGAGTTGGAAGTTGAGGTTCAGAATCTGTTGGAGGAAAGTCGACTTCGGGGCAAACGTGGACTACCTAGATTCCAAAGGAGGAATAATAGAAAAGTTAACCAATTTAAGCGAAAACCATGCGCACAGGCATCAGGGAAACAACAACAACAACCAATTCCTGGGCAAAGTACTAGTGGCAGTGTATCTAGTCAGATCCCGACATCTTCGCCAAGATGTATGAAATGCGGAAAGGAGCACTTCACGAGGGAGTGTAAGATCAAAGGGATAATCTGTTTTAAATGTGGAAAGCCTGGACACGTCTCTCGCAACTGCGACCGAGCAAAGGTAAATTCTTCAGTCAATGCTATAAAGGTTGTAGAACCACAAGCGGAAGCCAGAACTTATACCTTGGGAGGTGCTGAGACTTCAAAATTCGGAGATCTAAACCGTGGAAGTTATGCCTCAAATGACGATTCTCATGTAATCGTCTTTGTATAATTCTGGGGTAACCCTTCCTTTTACAATTTGTAACTTTGTGGATCATTAGGATTCATCTGTATCTTTCCTATCTTCAACTTAAATTATTTCTATTTCTGTTACCAAGACTTGTCGTTGACACCTAAGTTTATGTAATCTATTCTATTTCTACTAAAGACTGAATCTTTCGTTGATCTATCTCGCTTACCTAAAATCATATCTATTTGAGCCCGTGATTCTAGAAATTGATTGGTCGTTTCCCGATTATCACCTGCTAGAGCATTTCGATCAACACCTTAGTGATTTTTGAAACCAAGGCTTTTGAGTTCGTAACAGCCAACAAAGTTGAAGCTTTGTGAGGGAAAAGAAATCCAAGGATACGTGTTACCTTTTATAGAGGACTAAAGAAAAGGGAATATGACTGTCACCATTGTAGTCAAAGAGTTTCTCGTGATAAACTACGGTGCTGTCAGTTAAGGAGAAGAAGGGAACATTTCAGTGAGGATAGCACCATCGTCAAACGATCGAGACCATGATCAAGGGTGAGCATCCTCGGAGAAAGATGTACGTCCTGGTCATCATTAAATCCGCGGGAGATTGAGAATGTCCCCGAAATGATTTCGAATGCGCTATGGGCATTATGGGTGTCTCGTGATGCCGTTCGGAATAACAAATCCTCTTGTCGTATTCATGAGTGACATGAATTGTATCTTTTGTCCTTACCTATAACAGAATTGTCATTGTCATTAATGATGACGTTCTGATCTATTCTCGAAAATATGGAGATGCACGTTGGACATCTCGGCATAGTTTTCCTGACTTTAAAGGAGAGAGAGCAAATGCCAAAGTATCAGAGTACGGATTCTTAATTGAGAAGGTTCAATTTTGGATCATGAAATCCCAAACGGAGGGATTGTTGTGGATTCCCAAGAGATTGAAGCAGTTCTTCAAAAGAAAAGATCGGAGACCGTAAAAGAGACACATAGCTGGCGGAATTAGTTAGTCTTATCGAAGAAGACACAAAGATTGAAGGAGTATCAATGGATCCTCCAAGATAGCCGAATATTTTGCTCAGTTTGCAAGAAGAGAATAAAAACTTCTATGGACTAACGCGTGTGAAGAAAGATTTTAAAGGTCGAGGAGACATTCGAATGCTTGTCAGATTTGGTTCTACCTAATCCCAGGGAACTGTTTGGAGAATTTTATGCTTCACATTAAAATCCAGGATATGTGTTCATGCAAGGTTAGGAAGGTTGTGACTTACACCTCAAGATAGTTGAGGACGCATTAAGAATTGCCCAACTCGTGGTTTGGTGCTAGCCGTAGTTAAAGATTGCTCTGAGAATATGGAGACACTTGCTGCGATCAATGCTTTTAGCAATCACAAGGACCTGAAGTATCCATTCAATAATAAAAAAAAAAAAAAAAAGGTGGGCTGAACATGAGACAGGAAAGGTGATTAGAGTTTTTGAAGGAGTATAACGTTTAGTTTCAGTGTCGTCCTGTCTGGGTCACTAATAAACCCACTCCAAAATTCTTTGGACTATATCAAGTTTCGTTTCGGGTTTGGTTCAATAGCTTGTCAACAGATTCTATCATCCTTTCTTTCTAAATCTCCATGATGTCTTCCATATGTCACGATCGCGAAAGTATGTCACCGATCCAGCCACGTCATCAAACTAAACCCGGTGCAATTCAGAGAGAGTCTGATTTATGATAAACTTCTCGTGAAGATTGAGAATAGAAGAATAAAGCAACGCAAAGATATAGAGATAGCGTTGGTAAGGGTGATCTAAATTGACGTAACTAGAGACACAATCTGAAGGTAAGAAAATAAGATGAAGAAACACGTTAATGTTTGATCTAAGGGATGAAAATTTCGAGGACGAAATTTCTATTTGAAGGGGAGTGTTGTAACATCCCGAAAATTAATAACTTCAGAATAAATGATCATTTTACAATATTTGGGATTTTCTAGAATTTTTCTGGATTTTTCCTGAGAACGCAGAATATTTTAATATATTCCTCGTTTTGCGTGAAACTCGAGCAGAGTCGTGAAAACGACTGTAGTGCTTCAAAAATTGGAAAATTATGTGACGAATAGTCATTTTATAATATTTGAAATTTTTGGGAATTTTTGGGAATTTTTTGAACGTCGAATATTTTAATATATTCTTCGTTTTGCGTGCACATTAGGCTGAGAATTGTTGAGACCAGTGCAACACTCCGGAAATTGATTATTTCACCATGAATAGTCATTTTCCAATATTTGTGATTTATGTGAATTTTTTTAGAATTATCAGGGAACGATGAATATTTTAATATATTCCTCGTTTTCTTGTAACATTGAGCAGAGTCATGAAAATGATGTAATGCTTTAAAAATTAGAAATTTATATGACGGATAGTCGTTTTATAATATTTGCAATTTTTGAGAATTTTCTGGGAATTTTTCGGAAACGTCGAATATTACAGTATATTCCTCGTTTTGCGTCTTGTGGCCTGACCGGAGCAGGAAAACGCGATGTTTTCTCTGCGAACCTTGGACTATGGACATGTCGACGGGGGATCTTACTAAACCCGAGGCTTGACACAGTTTACGAGGTTTCATAATTTTCGAGAAATTCTAACAGACAAAATAAATCAATACCGCGAAAAATTCACCTGTCAGATTAATTAAATACTGACTTCTGTCAACTGTAACTATTATCTATTGGATAATAGGGTGTAATAAAAATTCTATCACATTATCCTAATGCAATCTACTTTATGTCTAATCTATCTACTTTAATTCAAATTAAATGATTAAATAATCAAAGCTTCCTTAAGAAGCTTTGACCTCACCTTCTGACCCATGTGTTTTGGCTTCTCTTGAAGCCATTTCCCTCTCTCTTCTCTCTCTCTTTGCACGGCTGGTAGCAGCCCATGCAAGGCAAATAATTGCCTTTCATTTAGCTAACTTTGCTACACTTTAATCATAATTATCAAACACTTTCTCTCTCTACCATTTCTTCTTCTTCTTCTCCATTTTTCTTCTCCTCCTTCCTCTACAAGGCCATTCGGCCAGCCCATCTCCACCACCCCAACCATTACAAAAATTTAAACTAAATACATTTTCTCAATCCTCTCAACATTCTAAACACTTTTTCTTCTTGGAGTTTCTTGAGATTCCATCATCTTCACCATTTTCTCCAAGCTCCATCTTTAGGCATTTTGGGTAAGTTTCATGACCACTCTCCCTCTCCTCTTGATTTTGTGATTATGGTTTCTTTTATGGCCATCCATAGTTGATTTTCCAAGCCTTGATATTGATTCTAACTAAGTCACCATTTTTAGGGATTTTGGTGGCCAAATCCGAAAATCCAAGGAGCTTTCTTGGAGTTCTTTGATTTCTTCACTTAGGTAAGAGGAAGACACTCCTCTTCAACCATTTTTAGCATCTAGGAACCTTGATTGTTTGATTTGTGGAAGAACCCTAATGAGGGTTGTTCTTGAATTTAATGATTAATTATGCTATGTGTTGATTTTTATTTATTTATGCTATTGGATTGAATTGTTGAATATAATGGAATGTTAGATTGGATTTAATGATTTAAAATGGAATAAAAATGATTGAACACCCACCAAGTAGTGTCACGGTTTTAGGTTAGAAAACTAGAGGAGTTTGTGTTGAAATTGTAATTGGTATAAGATTCAAATTAACCAACGTATGTAATAGAATATTTGAGTGGATGTTGTGATTGGAAATGGAAGAATGACCTTTGAGAATCCTTCTTGGTAGTCACGGTTTTGGGGCTAGTAATTAAGAGAAATTGTGATAAATTGTAACAAGCATTGAATTGGAATTAATCAAGAGATAAAAATGGGATGTAATAGAAGAAAAGAATTGAGATTGAAACCCAAGTGGTGGCCACGGTTTTGAGCCCAATTTGGGGTCATTGGTGAGCTAGTGTAACAAGTGAGGATCAAGTGAATTTAGGGTGCAACCAATGGTGTGTTGAGTTGGAAAGAACTAGGAATTGAGTTCCTAGGGAGGTCACGGCCTCCTAGCCCTTTTTGGGTGAAATTATGTAATTTGGTAGCTTGAAGGCATAATCAATTAGGCAAGTAATAACCTAGGTGTTGGAGCGGATAATTAAGGGATTGAAATGATTTGGTAAAATTTAGACTAAAAGGTGAATCCATCATAAGACTTAAAGTTAAATCTAAGTGAGTAAAGAATATGAGAGTGTGAGACTTAAGGGCTTGCATAAAATGTAAATTATTAAAAATTGAATTGCCATGGTATGTTAAATTGACTTTTGAACATGAACCTTGAAATGAGGAACAAATTCTAATTTAGGATTCATAATGAACTTAATGACGTATAAATTGATGTGGTATTGATATTATGTGATTATGGGTCCATGTGAGTGACCACTTATATATTGATGTTTATATTAGCTCCATGGAGTAGGGGTTTGAGAGAACATGCATATGAGACATGATATATATATATATACATTGTTGTTATCATCTGTTTTCCATATTATGACTTATCTGTTCATTACTTGTAATGATTACTGCTGGTTGTTTAGCGCTATTGTTGGACTTCTTGTTAGTATTTGAATATCTTGTTTCGACTTGCTATTTGGGCGCGTGGCGCCGTAATGTTTCTAGCATGCTATGATTGGTAATGATGGTAGGATGTCTTACCTCTTTCTTGTATTCTTGTGCTTCGTTATGTATATATATATGTACGTTTGATAAAAGATCGTGAGTGAGGAGATGAAGAGGAATCTTGGTTGATTGGATTGGGCGTTTGGACAAGGTTTCTTCGGCTACGTACGAGTGCGTGGCGTGAAGGTATTGATGCGACTTATTGTTGGGACTCCGAGCGTCGTACGTGTATATGGGGTCATGCTTTGTCTCGCTAGTAGTACCTATCCCGGGTCACTACTTTTCCCCCTTTTAGTGTTTTATTCATTTGTATTTTATTGAACTCGTAATTGTTATATTCTATGTCATCGTTGATTTGTGTAAATTGACTATATATATATATATGTATAAGAGATATGATTTTATTTCAGTGGTTGTATCATGGCTTGAATACATTTATATTTCATTCGAGGCTCATATTTTCTACCTATGCATAAAAAAAAAAATATAGACTCTTGAGAATTTAGTTACTGTTATCATGACTGTGACACACTTGGATTTAGTAACTGTGGTGTAATGACGATTATGCTTCGGTTGCTACATCAAGGGGTGTTACACTTTAAGTAGAAAAATTCTTAGTGCTTTTGTTTTGATGATCAAGGAGAGTGAATTGATAGAAGAATTTTGGGATATGCAGTTGTCTCTTAAGTTGACGCCGGGAAAGATGTGTTTGAACATGATCACTATCTCAAATAGTTTGATAGATGAAATCCGAGAGAGATAGAACAATGACCAATATTTGCAAAAAGTGAAGGAAACAATGAAACAAAGCGCAATGTTAGAATTTAAAGAAGGAACAAATGGAATTTTGAAATTCAAAGGAAGGATTTGTGTGCCCAATGATCAAGGACTTAGGAGATAGATTTTGGATGAAGCTCATAGGAGTAGGTGAGTATGCATCCAAGAGCCACAAAAATGTATCAAGACTTAAAACAACTGTATTGGTGGCAAAGGATGAAGAGAGACGTTGCTGAGTGTGTATCATCCTACTTAGTTTGTCAGAAGGCTAAGGTTGAACATCAAAGACCTTTTGGAATGTTGCAACCTTTGTCTATTCTTGAATGGAAATGGGATGATATAGTAATGGACTTTGTGACTGGACTACCAAAGACTAGAAGGGGTCATGATTCTATTTGGGTAATTGTTGATCGGCTTACGAAGTCGGTGCACTTCTTGCCAATTAACATTAAGTACTCAATGGAGAGGTTGACATAGGTGTACATTGGTGAAATCATTAGACTTCATGGTGTACCCTCCAGTATAATTTTGGATCGAGACCCTAGATTCACGTCAAGATTTTGGCATAGTTTTCAAGGAACAATGGGAATGAAGCTACGTCTAAGTTCTGCTTACCATCCACAAACAGATGGACAGTCAGAAATAACGATTCAGTCACTGGAAGATTTGTTGAGAGCTTGTGTGCTAGAACAGTCTAGAAGTTGGGATGAATTCTTACCTCTAATAGAATTCACCTACAATAACAGTTTTCATTCGAGCATAGGGATGGCACCCTATGAGGCATTGTATGGGCGATGATGTAAGACACCATCGTGTTGGTATCAAGACGGTGAAAGTATTGTTTTAGGACTGGAGCTTGTGCAACAAACGACAGATAAAGTTAAGATGATTCAGGAGAAGATGTGAATCACTCAGAGTCAGCGTAAAAGCTATGCAGATAAGAGGAGAAGGCCTATTGAGTTTGAAGAGGGGGAGCATATGTTTCTGAGAGTTACACCCACGACTGGAGTCGGACGGGTTATCAAGTCGAGAAAGCTCACTTCGAAGTTTATTGGGTCATATCAGATTCTTCGTCGGATAGGTCCGATAGCTTATCAAATCGCGTTACCACCTTTTCTTTCAAATCTGCACAATGTATTTCATGTATCAGAAATGCAGAAGTATATTCCTGATCCTACTTATGTTATAGAACTAAATACAACACAAGTAATGGAGAATTTAACGTATGAAACATTTTCTATCAAGATCGAGGATCGAAGGATAAAGCAACTTAGAGGTAAAGAGATTTCGTTGGTTAAAGTAGTCTAGAGTGACGTAAGTGGAGAAGCAACATGGGAACTGGAGGACAAAATAAAAAAATAGTATTCGTATTTGTTTTAATATATGTTTCAGTTTCGATGACGAAACTTCTTTTTAGAGAGGGAGAGTTGTAACACCTCGAAATTCATTTTTTTTTTTTGCATAAATATGAGTTTTATAATTTTTGTGATTTTTGAGAATTTTTGTGGATTTTTATAAGATTGTGATTATTTTAATATTATTTTGAGTTGTATATGGGCCCAGGGGCTGTACATGAGCCCAAGGCGAGCTTAGAAAAGTTAAAATTTTTCGAAACCAAAAAATTTTGTACTGTTGACATGGGGTTAGGGGATCTTACTAAACCCCAAATTGGGAACAATTTTTAAAATTTTCTTTTACAATAATTTTTGATCTACTTATTGTCCATTGGGTAAAGCTATTGTCCATTGGACAATAGATACCGATTTTATAAGCTGTAGTTATTAACCATTGGGTAATAGCCACTAGAAAAAAAATATCTAGATGCTAGTCAACAATGATGGTTATGACAACTTTAAGGTTAAACCAATAAGGATGGAAGCTTAAAGGTGAAGCTTGGTGGAGTCAACAAAAATGGCAAAGACTTTGTAGGCTAAACCAATGGATGGCAAGCATGGAAGAGAAGCTATTGACCATCCATTTTGAGGAGCATCTCACGGCCATCGTGTACCAAAAATCAAAAGATGAAGCCAAAAATTAATTAAACTACTCATTTTTCTTTAAAACATCTAGATGGTCTTTAGGAAAGGAAATATCTAAGCCATCACAAAGATCTTCTCTTCTCTCTCCATAGGAAGTCACGACCAAGTATCTTAGAGGGCAAAGGAGGAGTTTGTTTCATTATTTCAAAGTTATCATCTTTCCTAAAAGCTATCACCAACAAGAACTCTCAAAATTCTCTCATTTTCTCTCCACTCAAACCCCATGGCCAAACCCTATATACCATACCTTCACTCTTCTAAAATTTCATACAACCACATATCTTGAATCCTTATATCCATCCAAGGAACTTTGTAGTTGTAACCAACTTCAAATTCCATCATCTTCTACCTTTTCTTCAAGTTTCAAGTTTAAAGATTTTTGAGGTGAATTACTTCAATCATCCTATTTCTATCTATTTAAAGTTTTAAACCATGATTTGAATCCATGGTTGTCTTAAAGAAGCCTTAGATGTTAATATTGTGTGTTTATTTTGTTATTTCAAGAATCAGTCAGTGGAAAAAGCTTGAATCAAGGAGCAAAGTAAAGAACAAGGGACCACATCTAAGGTAAGAGAGACATCTATCTCTCTAACCAAGTATGGTGTGGTGAGAGATGAACTTGTATTTGATGGGTGGTGAGTCCCTGTGAGGATTCATTCCCGTGGTTGTGTACTTTATTTATGTGTGTTTATGTGCTTTAAATTTATTTATTCATGTTTTTTATGCTTTATATGATTTTATTGCTTTAATGGTATGCTCGATATATGTTATAGTATAATATGATGATTATATGCCATGTATGCTATAATATATGTTGGAAAGGAAATAATTTTTGGGTTCCAATGGCCATGAGGCTCACGGCCTCTACACCTCAAAATAGGTGTTCCAAGTTAATATTTTTATGAATGATAAAATGAAATAGGAAGTGATTAAATGATTGATTTTTTTTAAGAACAAAATGATTTGTGGCTAATATGCCAAGAATTAGTAGATTAGAACAAAAAGTATTTCTAATATAATATTGAATGGATTAAAATAGCAAAGGATTTACATTAAGGGATTTTGAGATATAAAAATAAGAAAAATTATTTTTGGAATTAATTAAATTAGTGGATTTAGTTTATAAATGAAAAATAAATTGGTGACTTGAAGTTTACAAACGTACAGTTCACCCGTTAGGTTTTGAAGCGCGTTAGGAAATTTTAAGCTAGAACAATTGATTTAAATCAATAAAAAAGTAATTTTGTAGGAAAATAGTAGAAAATTTACGGAAATGATTTCTTAAGTGAGAAAATGTGAAAAGTGAAGTTAAAAATTGTATTAATTTTTGGAAAGTCCAAAATGATGTTTAGAATGTTGAGAAATATTTTACGCAATTGAAAAATGATGAAAAATATTTTACGCAACTTAAAAATGTGATTTTTCAGCTACGCGATTTAAAAAATGTTGACAAATTGTTACGTGATTTGGAAAATGTTTAGATATTTTTACGTGATTGAGAAAATGAAAAATATTTACACGATTTTAGAATGCGACAGAAATATTGCGCGATTGTGAAAACGAGATAAAATGACTACGTGATTAAAAATAAGTAGAATTACTGTTGGGTTAACGTGTGGGACCCATATATGTGAAATTATGATTTTGGCCTGAAATTATCCTGTGAGCATCTATTACGCATTGGGAAAGTCCTGTGGACTATGTCAAGGCCGAGGGCCTAGGAGTTGAATAACTCCTTTGTGCGGGTGCGATAGGCATAGTGTAGCTCACTTGTTGACCTTGGGGGCGTCGGGATGCGGGTTTTCCACAATAAGCAGTTGGTAACCCCACGGTACCATGGATCAGACCGGTGCAACACACTGATGATCTGGATCGAGACACTATTCTTAATCAAGATCTGACATAGTCTATCGTATATAATGCCGGATGTGCAAAAATGATGCAAATTATAGCACTTATTCTGAGGCAGCTGAGATACTGACAGATCTTCTAGATCATTCTCTTCGACTTGTGTTTAGCTCCATGGAGTAAGAAATTGAGTCAGTATGCATGTGCATAGTCTGTATATATCTTTGTCATATTTTATTTGTTAAATATTGATTAATGTTTGATGTTATGACTATATTCACTGTTTGCTATATCTGTATGACATTATTGTCATTTCTGTCTCTTTACTGCTATGTTGATACTGGTGATGGTAGTCTCACCTCTTGTTATGATATTACATTTTATTTTATGATTTGTAAAGACGGTGAAGAAGAGGAAGAGGCAGGATCGCCTCCTCTCGGTTCTTATTGATTCATTTGGTATGGCGTTACCGAGTTTTCTTGGATTCCTAAAGTTATAGTTTCGGGGAGGCTCGGAGGCCTAGCGCATCCAGTTAGATAGTGAGAGTATGATTTATACTGGGATTATGACTATATCCCTTAGTAGGCATTATCACGGGGTCCCCATGATCTCTATTAATGTCTACGTACACTTAGAACTTCCTTTATCCATTACATAGTATTGGGGTAGTCGTTACCATACCCCTAGTGATATTAGTATTGTGTCGTCTGCTCAGACTCCTGTCCGTAGGACCACACATCATCCGGGGTTCCTATCTTCTGAGGAGATGGAGGAAGATCCTGAGGAAGACCCGTTTGAGGGTTCTACTCCGTAGGTGTGTATTACTTGGGCCAGTCCTAGTGGTAATAGTAATGTTTATTACTTTTGAGAACTTCATCTGTATATATTTAAGTTTGACAATACCTATGTTATGTATATAATGTATATTACTTTGTGATATTGTTTGGTATTTTTATATTCTGGTAAGTTTGCATTATCAGTTTCAAGAAAATTTATAACTCATATTTATATTGTAAAATATTATTTTATAACTTCGGGTAATTTCGTAATGATTAATATAAAAATGTGATATCCTACGGTGGGTGTTACACATGGCACTCGTCCAGACTAGTATCAATTAAGTGTAGGTCTGCCAAAGCAGAATGTCTTTACCTATATTAGCAAGACGCGATGGGATAAAGGTAATATCCAATTGCTAAACATTGGGTTTGACTTAACTAGGTCATTTTAATAAGATTGAAGGCTTAGAGACATGGAGTTGGCCTTTAGTCCATTAGATGGATTAGAATAAGTGTTATTCACCTAACTATCAAAGAGTTCCATGAGATGTAATTGGAAAGAGTTTCCTACCTAAATAGTTGAATTTTGGGTGATCAGCCAAAGCTGACTCAAAGCTAGGTGAAATATGGATCTTGGCCCACTAGGAAATCTTTCATTGGGATTTTTTGAGTCAATGCTGAGGGTCATTGATTTACGTAAAACAGTGGGAGACATATTTAATTAAAGACCTTGTTAGATATGTTTATGGCATGATACTTATATTTTGCATATTTTCTGTGGATAGATTACCATCGCAACAAACACTAGTAGTAACTTATCATTGGGATCTATCCTTAAGAAGGACAAATTGTCTAGGACAAATTTCCTAGACTGATACAGGAATATGAGAATTTTCCTCAAGCATGAAAAGAAGCTATATGTTCTAGAACAACTTATTCCTAAGCCACCAGTTGCTAATGCCCCTAGAGCTGAAAGGGATGCTTATAAGAAGCATCAAGATGATGCCTTATACGCCGGTTGTCTCATGCTGGCCACCATGAACTCTGAGCTACAAAAGTAACATGAGAACATAGATGCATACTATATGATCGTACACTTAAAAAAGCTATATCAAGAGCAAGCTAGGCATGAGAGATTCGAAGTCTCTAAGGCACTTTTTTAGTTCAAACTGGTAGAAGGTAGCCTTATCAGTGCTCATGTGCTCAAGATGATTGGGTACATTGAAAACCTAGAGAGGCTTGGTTTTCCTTTAGGCCAAGAGTTGGTCACTAATCTTGTCTTGCAATCGTTGCCGAAAAGTTTCAGTCAATTTGTCATAAATTATAACATGAATGAAATTGACAAATGTCTACCAGAGCTGCTAAGCATATTGAGAACTGTTGAGCAGAACATTAATAAGGGAAAGGGAAAGGCCATTATGATTGTCCAAAAGGCTAAGGGCAAAAACCAGCTGAAAAAGCCCAAGGACAAATGGAAGGGCAAGGGTAAGGGGAAATCTAAGCCCAACATTTATGGCTTGAAACCTACGGGCAGAGTGGCTAAGGAAGGTACCTGCTTCCACTGTGGTCAGACTTGAAATTGGAAGAGTAACAACAGATACCTAGAGGAGCTTAAGAAGAAGATGGGAAGTGAGACTTCCACTTCAGGTATTTTTGTTATAGAAGTCAATTTATCTACTTCTGCATCTTGGGTATTAGATACTGAATGTAGGTCTCACATTTGTGTAAATGTGCAGGATCTAAAGGACAGTAGACCATTGGCTAAAGGCAAAGTTGACCTACGAGTTAGAAGTAGAGCAAAAGTTACTGCTTTAGTTGTAGGAACTTATTTATTATCTTTGTCCACAGGGCTTGTAATTGAATTGGATAATTGTTATTTTGTGTCTACTATTAGCAGGAATATCATTTATATTTCTTGTTTGGATAATAAAGGTTTTGCTTTTATAATTAAGAACAAAAGTTATTTTATTTATTTGAATGATATTTTCTATGGTAGTGCACAACTGAGTAATGGACTTTATGCCCTTGATCTCAAAATGCCTGTTTATAACATAAATACAAAGAGATTCAAATCAAATGATATGAACCCAACTTATCTCTGGCTGTTGGTGTATGCCCTAGTGGCCAATACATTTTGTTTGTATTTACATACATTATATTATGTTATTTTATATGAGGCATTTCATTTATTGTGTTCTTTTTGGTAGACATAATAAAGTCCTTAGAATAGTAAGTTTGATACCATAGGACATCAAGTGAATGACTTGATCGTGAGATCCTATTGGATAAAACACTATTCTTAAATGTCCCTAGTCAAGTATTATTGTTAATTAGGACAACAATAATACATTGAGGCTAGTATGTGCGTAGACTGATGACCACATCTCACGGGTCATGGATATGAGATATCAAGTCTACACATGGATACATATTAGAGTAATGATGTATTGGACGGACCCGCCATGAGAACGCTACGTGGATCGTTACGTGAGTGTCATAAGTGATTCTCATAGTGATAATGGTGTATGTGGTCCTTTGACCGAAATCACTACGATTCCTACATGAGGAGTTGTATGTTTTAATGCCATCAAACGTCATCCGTAACAAGATGATTATAATGTTGGTTATTAGACATCTGCAATACATGTGGAGGAATGTGAGTGACCTAGATGGGATTTGTCCCTCCTACATAACAGAGCGATATCTTCGGGGCCCCCGATTGAGTGAGACTACGAAATGCATGGCCATGCTCAAATGAGTCAATATGAGATATTGATCTTATTTGTTATTACTATGTCTACTCGGGAATCGGAAACCGAAGATTGAACTAAACAAGGGTGACACATTCCATGCCTTGTGTTCAATCTGGATATCCGGACAAAGGGACTAAACTACACGGAAACATTGGTCACGAGATAGGTTATGTCAAATCACCGACATTCTCATTACTTGGGTAGCAGTGATGTGTTGCTAGATACCGCTCACTGTTTGTAATATTAAAATGAGATTTTAATATTACTACCAACGTTATGAGAACTTGCAGGGTCGCACACTTAGAACAGACTAAATTGGAGTAATCAGAATCCAAGTTGGACTCGGATTCAACTGTGGGCCTAACTCATGACAGATGGGTTTAGGGTTGCACCACTTACCTTGCTACTGCTCACACTCACTTAAGGCAGCCTTTGTTATAAATAATACTGTTAAGGGGGCTGCTACTAGGTTACTTCACAACCCTAGCCGCACCTACAGAAAGTGAGTGAGAGATAGTGAGGTCTTCTTCTCCTCTCTTCGCAGCTAGCACTACGAAAACAGAGGCGTGACTCCTTTTGCAAGTCTGTTCGTGTGGATACCGCAGAAACATCGTCGCTATTACGGTGTTGGTGATTCACCTCGCTTGTGTCTATCACGCTTCAAGAGGTAAAAATTTAAAAACTCGGATTATGGATTTTTCGCATGGATCCTGTGAGGGAATTCTGTTATTCCGCTGCGAGACTTTTGATCCGCAAATTCCCAACACTGGCATTGTCGTTTGGGCCACATAAATGATAAATGCATCTCCAAACTCTATAAAGATGGATTCTTGGACTCATTTGAATTTTAATCATATGAGATATGTGAGTCTTGTTTATTAAGGAAAATAACTAAGGCCCTATTCACTGGACAAGGTGAAAGGGCTAGTGATCTTTGGGGCCTCATACATAGTGATGTATGTGGACCCCTAAACACACTGGCTATAGGTGGTTTTCAATACTTCATTACATTTACTAATGATTTCAGTAGATATGGGTTTGTGTATCTTATAAAACACAAATCAGAATCTTTTGAAAAGTTCAAGGAATTCAAGAATGAAGTCAAAACCAACTTGGCAAGAGTATTAAAGTCCTTCAATAAGATCGAGGTGGTGAATACTTAAGCCAACTATTTGATGATCATATGAAAGAGTGTGGGATAATATCTCAACTCACTCATCCAGGAACACCACAATGGAATAGTGTTTCTAAAAGGAGGAACCGAACCCTGTTGGTCATAGTCCGATCTATGATGAGTCATGCAGACCTTCTAGGCTCCTTTTGGGGACATGCTTTATTAACAATAGCTTTTACACTTAACTGTATTCCATCTAAGACGGTTCAAAAGACACCATTTGAGATATGGACTAAGAGACGACCTAGTCTATCTTTCATGAAGATTTGGGGTTGCGAAGCTTACGTGAAACGACAAATTTCTAATAAGCTTGGACCTAAATCAGATAAATGCTTCTTTATGGGTTATTCTAAGGAAACCAAGAGATACTATTTCTATAATCCTATCAAGGGCAAAGTGTTTGTCGCACGGAGTGTTGTGTTCCTAGAAAATGAGTTTATCTTTAAAGGAACCAGTGGGAGGAAAATAGAACTTGAAGAAATTCAAGGCTCACAGAGTAGCAGCGAGCCAATGGTGGAAATAGAGTAGCCTTCACAAGTCAATGTGGAACCACAATCTGCTCTAGTAGCACAAGACCCGCGTAGGTCTAATAGGATACGTCATTAACCAGAGAGATATGGATTTCTCATGAGTCAACAAGCTGATGTATTTCTCATGGATCAAGACGAGCCAGTGACTTACCAAGAAGCCATTATTGGCCTAGAATATGAGAAATGACTTAAGGCCACGAGATCTGAAATGGAATCCATGTATGCCAATCAGGTATGGACCTTGGTTGACCCACCTAAACGAGTAAAACCCATTGGGTGCAAGTGGGTTTTCAAAAAGAAAACTGACATGGATGGTAATGTGGATACCTTTAAGGCGTGATTGGTAGCTAAAGGTTTCAAGCAAATTCACGGTGTAGACTATGATGATACTTTTTCCCCAGTCGCAATGCTTAAATTCGTTCAGATCTTGCTTGCTATTGCAGCATACCATGATTATGAAATCTGGAAAATGGATGTCAAAACTGCTTTCCTTAGTGGAAATCTTCTCGAGGATGTACATGACACAACCTAAGGGTTTTGCCACTCCACAGGATGCTAGAAAGGTGTGCAAGTTGCAACGGTCTATTTATGGATTGAAGCAAGCTTCCAAAAGCTAGAATCTTCGTTTTGATGATATAATCAAACTGTTTGGTTTCATCAAGAATGAAGAAGAATCTTGTGTCTACAAGAAGGTTAGTGGGAGCACAATTGTCTTTCTGGTGTTGTATGTAGATGACATACTACTTATTGGAAATGACATCCCTACCCTACAATCTGTAAATACTTGGTTAGGGAAGTCCTTTTCTATGAAGGACTTGAGTGAAGCCACCTATGTATTAGGTATTAGGATCTATAGAGATAAATCATAGGGATTGCTTGGACTAAGTCAGAGCACATACATAGACTAAGTGTTAAGACAATTTAACATGCATGAATCCAAGAAAGGACTTTTGCCTATGGCACATGGTGTACGCCTATCTAAGGCTGAATCCCCTTCCACCCAGGATGAGAGGGATTGCATGAGCAAGATTCCATATGCATCTACAATTGGATCTATCATGTATGCCATGTTATGTACTACACCAGACATCTCATATGCTTTAAGCATGACGAGTAGGCACCAATCTGATCTCGATGAGAGTCACAAGACTACTTCCAAGAACATCCTTAAGTACTTAAGAAGAACTAAGGATTCGTTCTTGGTATATGGAGCCGAGGAAGAGTTAGTTGTAAAGGGTTACACCGGTGCTAGCTTCCAGAACGATAAGGACGACTCCAGATTGCAATTGGGTTTTGTAATTTCTCATCTAATTTTTTTTTGGAACCTTGTCATCTATACTCTTACTATACTCTTAAGTCCTATGATTCCACAATATTGCATTTATTTACCAACATTGGAAAATCTCTAATCTCCAGATGTCTCACAATTCTCCTTATCTCATTTCTTAATCTAGTTTCAAATTTAACACATTTTCGATTTTCATCTAGAATGTATCTTAAATATGAATAAAATTTAGACAGCTCCTCAAACTTTGCTTCATATTAGTCTACTATCATATTTCCTTACTTATATTCCAAAAATTCCAACTTTTTCACTTCTTGCAACTTTTTTGAAAAATTACTTGTCCAAGAAAGCTGTAGTAAACAATCCCCTATTTTATCTCAATCTCGACACCTTTATTTAAACTTCTTTTTTTTACATTTAAATAGAAAACACCTTTAGGTCATCCGCACATCTCAAGACTACAATTATCTTCTTTAACTTACTATTCTCTAATATTTTAATAATCATAGTAGCCTATTCTCTCACAGTGTCAACTATGTTTTTAAAGGTCTCTAACATGTTTGGCTCACTTTGCCAGTAGGGATCCTATTATCTTGGCTAGAGGTATGCCCGGTCGATGCCATAGTCTCCTGAACACACTACACATTATATATTGAGTTGACCAGGCTCAACATTATGTAACAATGTGATAGTTGACTATAACATACAAACTCAAGGCCGTTGTACAAGTCTACCTATACATCTCATCATCAAGACGAGACAAATGCATAACAAAGCATAACTAGTCCATTCCCTGACTCAATGGATGAACTGCTTTAATACCATAATGTAACATCCTTAATACAATTACTAATAACATACCCGGAATTACATATTAGCAATTAGAATTAAGCATGTCACTTATTAACGAACATAATTTTTTTTGAAAATAAATATAAGAGATATATAAAAATATGAGTCTGATGTGGTTAGAATTATACATACAGCATACAAAACTTTACATAACTATTATACATCAGTGTACAATATTACATATGTGACATGATACAAATTATACATTACAAAATACATAATATTATCAAATCCTATTCCAATTCTTCATTTCTGCCTCCTCATTGAAGTATTCATTCCTGGAAATATTATGGACTATAAACATAAACGGGGTGGAATTCTAAGAATTCTCAGTAGTACTATGTAAAAAAAATACATGTCATCATAATATTTTCAGCTGTTTCGGGGAAAAAATCACTTTTAAAGAAAACTCAATTTATAACGTAAGAAGGTGGCAAAAGCCAAATCCAGTCATTCCTCTTTCCAAAACAGAGGTTCAATTATTATCCTTTATAAAATCATTTGCACAATCCAGTAAATCATAAAGTAGCAAATCAAATTCTTTACTAAAATCAAATCAAGTATCAATACTAGATATTTATAATAACCATCATATGAAATCATTCTCCACAATAAAACATAAAATAACAAATCAATTCAAACATCATATTTCATTATATATCACAAATGTTTACTCGTCATCTATCAACATTCTTCAACATATCTCATCATTCATTATTTTTCATCTTTCAATATAACTCACTAATATATCTTATATTCATCATTCATTGTGTAACACCCCGAATATTGTTTGTTTCTTGATAAATAGTCATTTTATAATATTTGTGATTTTTGTGAATTTTTTTTAAAAATGTTGATTATTTTAATATATTTCTTGATTTGCGTACATGCTGAGCAGAGTTGGGAAAATAAAATATTTTTCCTGAGGATAGAAAACCTTGAACAGTGAAAACGTCGACGGAGGATCTTACTAAACCCGAGGCTGGACACAGTTTAAGAAGTTTTCGTTTTTTGAGATTTTATCTGATAAATAAAATAGTAGTGCATTTTATTATCCGTTGGATAATAAATACTGGTTGTGTTAACTGTAACTTTTGTCCACTGGATAATAGCTTTAGTAGAATGTTAGTCATCTTTCTAGAAGAGCACTTTAATGACATCATCAAAGTGACATCATCACTTTGACTTTTGCAAAAAGCTAGCAAAGCTTCTCAAGGAAGCTTTACACCAAGCTTCTAGAGGAAGCTTCTTCCTCTCTCCTCCATGTTGCCCTACGGCAATGAGGAGGGAAATGTGACAAATTTTGTCACATTTTCACTAATACCACACATTCATTTCACTTTTAAAAAATTCCCAAAACTTTTCTATCACTTTTTCCTCTCACACTTTTCTCTTCCTTCTTCCTCCTCTCTTCCACGGCAACCACCATTCCTCCTACCATCCATGGTTGCTTGATTTCAAGCCAACCACTTTGCTTCAAGCTACTTTTCCTCTGAAGATTTTCATCTCTTGTTGGAATCATCTTCAAAGAATCATTTTTTCCTCACCATTTTCTCTCCAAGTCCACGGCCAAGAGACATCATTTTTTGCCATCCACATTTTCTTGCTCAACTAACCTTGTTTCGTACATCTTCTGTTTTTGCGATGGCATCTCGGCATGGCTTTCTAGGGTATACCAGACTGAGTTTCCATGGAAGAGTTGACTGCTGGCACATCAACTCTGATACTGAACATTTTGTCTGCATGGGGGATGTGACGATGTCCGTAGCAAAGGGTCATTATGACCCATCTATTTTCTCTTTTGATCTTCGTGTGTGGTTGGAGTTCTACATGTCAATGTGGGAGGTGTGGGGTGATCGTGTGTATACCCCATATGAGTATTCAGATTCGTTTCTATCCTCCACACGAGCTCCTGATTATGAGTCTGCCGCTCCTATAAGGATTTCCTCTTCTGAGGAAGATCTTGAGGAGGACCCATCTGAGACTCCTTCTTAGTAGTTATTGGGGGCATGACTCTTTTTGGTAGCCTTTTTGGTGGCTGTCTGTACATCACTTTGGGGCCTGATGTTTTGTCTTTTTGATGGGCTATAATATATATATCCTTTTGGGCATGTAAAGCTTCTATTTTCTTTTGGCTAAATCCATTAATGTATCTAAACACTTATGACTCATATCTATGTATATATGTATGGTTTAATCTTTATGTTAATTTCTGCTATACTTATGTTTTGTTCCGCTTACAAAAGAAAAAAAAAGAATTGCCAAATTATTATACGCTTATAATTGATCAGGTTATTATCTATATGTAAATGAACCGGGTCTTAGCATTATCTTTTGAGTTTTTGTTTACTTTTTGGTGTGACTGTTGATAATCACATATTTTATTCATTAAGAAACCCTTATGTTTAGTCATTTACACTCTCCATATTCTTAATTGATTGAGTTTGGTATAATTTTGTGAGTTTAAGCTCAAAATGGTCCTAATTGAATATTTTCAGCATTATTGAGATTTGACATTATTTCTGTATTTTGGCCATAACTTGAGTTCCTGATATCTGATAATCATGAATTTTACCTTGTAGGAAAGCTAGGAGGAAGCTCTACAACTTTGATGAAGAGCTCGAAGTCCTACACAGATGTCTAAGGGACCTAAGTTTACATGTACGGGTTCTGTCACTAGAATCCGAATGGTGTGCACTCATAAAATCATATCTCAAGCTGTAATAATGGAGATGGGCTGAAATTTGGATAGTTGATAGCTAAGATCCAAATAAACAACTTTCATGAAGAACACTTTTTGAAAAAATGAAGTCTAATGGGTTAGTTTGAGCTTGCAAGTCGGAACAGAGGTGCTGAAGTTGGGTTTGAGCAACCTGTGGTATTTGGGTCATATCTTGGGCTAAATTGGACGATCCAGATATGCATGTTATAGCCAAGACAAAGATCTACAACTTTCATGAAGAGTACTTTTCATGGATCTGAAGTATAGTTGGTCGTTTTTGGCTTCCAAGTCATACACGAAATTTTCGTCCTCAACCACCCACTCATTCATCTACTAATCCACCCAGTCATCCACTAATCCACTCATTCATCCACTAATCCACCCACTCATCCACTAATCCATCCACTCAACCACTTCACTCAACCACTTCACTCAACCACCCCACTCATCCACCCACTCCCCTTTGTCATTTTGTTACCCTAGACTTCTATAAAAGGCACCATTGGTTATCATGAATAACAAGTTGTATTCTCCTTCATTTCTCTCATAGTTTCTTCTTGTTTCTTCATAGTTTCTCATAGCTTTTGTATATTTTGATGCTCCCCTTCATGGTAATGGAGGGCTAAGCTACTTTCGGTCAATTTAGAACTCTTGAAGAGATTGTAGTTTGGATTCTTGAGACCTTGGTTAAGTATTGTATTTGATTTGTAATCGAATTCCTCCTTTCTTCTTCTTTTTCTTCTTCTTGATCTTGAATGCATGAATGGTGATTCTATTTATGTTGATCTGATTGATCTTGGTTTAAGATTGAGATTTGTGATGAAACTTAGAACTGATTGATCTAAACTAATCACATAAATGAAGATTGAGATTTGTGATGAAACTTAGAACTGATTGATCTAAATTAATCACATAATTGAAAAGGTTAGGTTACTGATTTGTGCCTAAGTTAATTGAATGCGGTACTTGAAATTAACATAGATCTTCATGAATGGTGTGATTGCGGATTTGTGTTTATCACTTGTTAATTAAATTCTAGACGATCGTCTAGTATGAATTCTGGATTTGATGCAGAGATCTCGATTAGATCCAAATTAACAATTCAATTGCGCTTCAAGTGTTCTATGAAGGGTCTATGATTGAATCCACCCAATCCTGGATAGGTTTCTAAATTGACTGCTCTTTAATTATTATTTCTTCCTTTAATTTTGTTAAGTGCGATCTTAAACTGTCAAACCCCCATTTGCTAACTTTCACTTGATTTGATTAAATTGCATCTAAAATCCTCGTGGAGATGATCCGGTGTTGTCACTGTGCTACAAGCTTAGGTAATAACTTCGGTTATAATTTTGACTGAGTTCGGCGCTCATCAAAATTTTGGCGCCGTTGCCGAGGTTTAGTAAGTGTAATCTTTTCATTTTAAGTGTTTTTACTAACTTTTGCTTTTTATTAACTTTTCTAACATTTTTATCCATTGTTTAGTGTATTTTGCTTATTTATTTGTTTTTGTGTGATGCATGACTAGGTCCGAGCCTGATAACTTGGTTGACTTTGATCCTGAGATTGATAGAACCTTCCATAGGTTGATTAGAGCTCGTAGGCTAAGTACAAGAATTGCTTCTGAATTTGATCTTAATATTGGGAGTGAACTTGAGATCTTGAATAATTCTGAAACTATGGCTGATAACATGCAGAATAGAACTCTTAAGGAACTTGCTGCTCTTGATATAACTAACCAGTTTGTGTATTCAATACCTAGATCTTGATGCTGATTTTGAGTTAAAATCTGGATTGATACATTTGTTGCCCAAGTTTCACGGTTTTGCAGGTGAGGATCCCCATAAGCATCTAAAGGAGTTCTATGTGGTTTGTTCAACCATGAAGCCATATGGGATCTCAGAAGAGCACATCAAGCTGAGGGCATTTCCTTTCTCACTTGCTGATACAACCAAGGATTGGTTATTTTATCTTTCACCAGGTTCAGTAACAAGTTGGACTAACATGAAGCGATTGTTCTTAGAGAAATTTTTCCTTGCCTCTAAAGTTGCTGCCATTAGAAAAGATATATGTGGCATAAGACAAATGACAGGAGAGACCTTGCATGAATATTGGGAAAGATTCAAGAAGCTGTGCTCGAGCTGTCCCCACCACCAAATCACTGATCAACTCTTAATTCAATATTTCTATGAAGGCTTCTTTGCCAAATGACGAAGCATGGTGGATCTTTGCCTCCGGAGGAGCCTTAGTAGACAAGACCCTGACGGCGAGAGATTTGATAGCAAACATGGCAGCCAATACCCAACAATTTGGCACACGAATTATTACCTCAACTAGAGGAGTCAATGAGATTCAATCATCTCATCTAGACCAACAGAGAATGGAACACAGACTTGATGAATTGACTTCTTTGGTGAGGCAGTTAGCAGTGGGACAACAAGCACCAATGCAGATGGCTGCAACTGTGTGTGGCATTTGCTCTTGTTCATCTCATCCTACTGATGCATGCCCCACACTTTAGGATGGTGGTTCTATTTTTCCAGAGCAATCTATTGCAACAGTTGGTATTTTTCCTGGTAGACCCTAATATCAGCAATCACAGCAGCAGTCCAGATATGATCCATTTTCTAATACTTATAACCCTGGCTGGAGGGACCATCCCAACCTGAGATATGGAAATTCTGGTCAATAACAACAACAACCCTACTAACAGCAGCAACCGCAGTTTAGATACCAAGCTACAAGCCCTAGCAACAAGTACCAACCACCTGCATTTAGGGAAGCACAACCTGCGCCGCCACCCATGCAGCAGCCCCTCCAGCTACCTGTTCCAGCAACCACTTTAGCTGAGCCACTTTTCGAAGACTTGATGAAACAGTTTCAGCAGAATGTCAATGCCACTATCCAGAATTTACAAACTCAAATTGGGCAGATGGCAACCACTTTGAGTGAGCTGAAAAGTCAAGGGTCGAACCAATTGCCTTCTCAAACAGTCAACAACCCAAGAGGCAATGTAAGTGCCATTAGCTTGAGAAGTGGCAGAGAAGTTGACGGTCCTACTCCACCACAACCTGAACTACAAGTGCAGCAACCAGAAGGTGACCAGAAATAGAAGAAAGTGGATAGCTCAGTCCAAAAATTTGTGACACAGAAGAAATGTGCAGAGAATTCAAATCTTGCCATTCCACTACCTTTTCCAAACAGAGTCATACAGTCCAAGCATACTGCGCAAACAGAAATAGAAAGAGAAGTCATAGACACATTCAGGAAGGTGGAAATCAATATTCCCCTCCTTGATGCAATCAAGCAGATTCCCAAGTTTGCCAAATTCCTCAAAGAGTTGTGTACTCACAAGAGAAGACTTAAGGGTACTGAGAAAATAAGCATGGGCAGAAATGTTTCTGCAATGATTCTACCAAGCATGCCACAAAAATGCAAAGATCCTAGAACTTTCACAATTCCTTGCACGATAGGTAACTCCAAATTTGAACATACAATGCTAGACTTGGGTGCTTCAATTAATGTCATGCCTATGTCAATATATCAGTCCTTGAACATTGACACTTTGCAACCTACTGGTATAGTGATTCAGTTGGCAAATAGGACCACTGCTCATCCTGCAGGAGTGCTAGAAGATATGTTAGTTTGGGTGAATTAGCTAATTTTTCCAGCGGACTTCTATATTCTGAACATGGAAGATGAGTCTTCAACAAACTATGCTCCATTGATCCTAGGCAGACCTTTCCTCAAGACAGCCAAGACCAAGATAAATGTGCATGCTGGCACCCTTTCCATGGAATTTGGCGACGATGTGGTACAATTTAACATTTTTGAGGCCATGAGACATCCCATAGAGGAGCATTCTGTTTTCCATGTTGATGTGATTGATATGCTATTTGACGATGCTTATGCTGATATTTATGTTGAATTTCCGATATTCTTGATTTTACGGATTCACGTTACTGTGAAACATGTGTTGTTGTGATATTGTACCATGTCTTTGCATGTCTTTGAGATTTATGCAGTTATGAGTGGTGATGTAGCTGCTGACTTGAATGATGCAGCATGTGAAAATGAGAGTCAGAAGTATGTTGAATTTAATGTTGCTGAGTTAGTAGTTTCAAACAACTTGCTGCCCTCCATTGTACAGCCTCCATCCTTAGAATTAAAGATTTTGCCAGACCATCTTAAATATGCATATTTGGAAGATGGTGAGAAGCTGCCTGTGATTGTTGCTAAAAATTTACAACCTGATCAAGAAGAAAAATTACTGCAGGTTTTGAGGCATAATAAACAAGCCATCGGATGGACACTTGCAGATCTTCCTGGTATCAGTCCCTCCACATGCATGCATAGGATTTTGTTGGAGGAAGATACTAAACCAGTACGGCAGCCCCAAAGGAGACTGAACCGCCTGACTCTGGATGTGGTAAAGAAGGAAGTTACCAAGCTACTGCAAGCTGACATTATTTATCCCATATCTGATAGTAAATGGGTGAGCCCCGTGCAGGTTGTTCCAAAGAAATCTGGAGTCACAGTAGTTGAAAATCAGAACAATGAGCTACTACCCACAAGAATTCAAAACAGCTGGCGGGTTTGCATCGATTACAGACAACTTAACCAAGCCACCAGGAAAGATCATTTCCCATTACCTTTCATTGATCAGATGTTAGAGAGACTAGCTGGCAAGTCGCATTACTGTTTCTTGGATGGATATTCGGGTTATTTTTAGATCCATACAGCCCCAGAAGACCAAGATAAAACTACTTTCACTTGCCCATTTGGCACATTTGCATACAGAAGGATGTCTTTTGGTCTATGCAACGCTCCAGGCACCTTTCAAAGGTGTATGGTAAGTATATTTTCTGACCTTTTAGAAAATTGCATGGATGTATTCATGGATGACTTTACTGTCTATGGCTCTTCCTTTGATGCATGTTTGGATAGTTTGACTCAAGTTTTGCATAAATGCATTAAGGCTAACCTTGTTCTGAATTTTGAGAAATGTCATTTCATGGTGGAGCAAGGCATAGTTTTAGGGCATATAATATCTAGCAAGGGTATTGAGGTAGATCCTGCGAAAATAGATGTTATTTCATGCCTATCTTACCCCACATGCGTGCGGGAGGTTCGTTCTTTCCTTAGTCATGCAGGTTTCTATAGGCGATTCATAAAAGATTTCAGCAAAATTGCTCTTCCACTATCCAACTTGCTACAAAAAGAAGTGGAGTTCCATTTTGACCAGAAATGCAAGGATGCCTTCAATCACTTGAAGCAAGCATTGACCAGTACATCTATCATCCAGCCACCAGATTGGACACTCCCATTTGAGCTCATGTGTGATGCCTCTAATTATGCTTTGGGAGCTGTTCTTATACAAAGGGTCGGCAAAATATCTCATGTCATCTCCTATGCTTCAAGAACTTTAGATCCTGCACAAGTCAACTACACCACCACTAAAAAGGAACTTTTAGCAATTGTTTTGGCTTTAGACAAATTTCAATCATATTTGCTTGGTTCTAGAGTGGTTGTGTTTTCAGATCATACAGCTCTGAAGTTTCTCCTGAAGAAGCTTGATGCAAAGCCTAGGTTGATTAGGTGGATTTTGCTCCTCCAAGAGTTCGATATTGAAATTCGTGATAAAAGTGGAGCGGAGAATTTAGTGGCTGATCATCTAAGCCGAATTGAAAGGGAGGCAGATACTTTTCCTATCTATGATGTCTTCCCTGATGAGTAGCTTTTCAAGCTGCAAGGTAATACTCCTTGGTTTGCTGATTTGATAAATTTCTTAGTTCTTTGGTGTTTTCCCTGCACATTTTATTAGGGCTCAGATTGATAAATTGAAGAGTGAGTCAAAATATTATGTGTGAGACGACCCTTATCTGTGGAAATTTTGTTGTGACCAAGTCATTAGGAGATGCGTGCCTGATAATGAATTCCATTCTATTCTTAGCTTTTGTCATACATTTGCATGTGGCGGTCATTTTGGTCCCCAAAGGACTGCTAGGAAAGTTTTGGAATCTGGATTATATTGGCCCACTCTATTTCATGATGCATATATGTTTTGTAAATCTTGTGATCAATGCCAAAGAACAGGAAACACTTCTCGAAGGAATGGTCCTAATTGATTGAGTTTGGTATAATTTTGTGAGTTTAAGCTCAAAATGGTCCTAATTGAATATTTTCAGCATTATTGAGATTTGACATTGTTTCTGTATTTTGGCCATAACTTGAGTTCCTGATATCTGATAATCATGAATTTTACCTTGTAGGAAAGCTAGGAGGAAGCTCTACAACTTTGATGAAGAGCTCGAAGTCCGAAACAGATGTCTAAGGGACCTAAGTTTACATGGAAGTCAGAATACGGGTTCTGTCACTAGAATCCGAATGGTGTGCACTCATAAAATCATATCTCAAGCTGTAATAATGGAGATGGGCTGAAATTTGGATAGTTGATAGTTAAGATCCAAATAAACAACTTTCATGAAGAACACTTTTTGAACAAAATGAAGTCTAATGGGTCAGTTTGAGCTTGCAAGTCGGAACAGAGGTGCTGAAGTTGGGTTTGAGCAACCTGTAGTATTTGGGTCATATCTTGGGCTAAATTGGACGATCCAGATATGCATGTTATAGCCAAGACAAAGATCTACAACTTTCATGAAGAGTACTTTTCATGGATCTGAAGTATAGTTAGTCGTTTTTGGCTTCCAAGTCAGACACGAAATTTTTGTCCTCAACCACCCACTCATTCATCAACTAATCCACCCACTCATCCACTAATCCACTCATTCATCCACTAATCCACTTATTCATCCACTAATCCACCCACTCATCCACTAATCCATCCACTCAACCACTTCACTCAACCACCCCACTCATCCACCCACTCCCCTTTGTCATTTTGTTACCCTAAACTTCTATAAAAGGCACCATTGGTTATCATGAATAACAAGTTGTATTCTCCTTCATTTCTCTCATAGCTTCTTCTTGTTTCTTCATAGTTTCTCATAGCTTTTGTATATTTTGATGCTCCCCTTCATGGTAATGGAGGGCTAAGCTACTTTCGGTTAATTTAGAACTCTTGAAGAGATTGTAGTTTGGATTCTTGAGACCGTGGTTAAGTATTGTATTTGATTTGTAATCGAATTCCTCCTTTCTTCTTCTTTTTCTTCTTCTTGATCTTGAATGCATGAATGGTGATTCTATTTATGTTGATCTGATTGATCTTGGTTTAAGATTGAGATTTGTGATGAAACTTAGAACTGATTGATCTAAATTAATTACAGAATTGAAAAGGTTAGGTTACTGATTTGTGCCTAAGTTAATTGAATTCGGTACTTGAAATTAATATAGATCTTCATGAATGGTGTGATTGTGGATTTGTGTTTATCACTTGTTAATTAAATTCTAGATGATCGTCTAGTATGAATTTTGGATTTGATGCAGAGATCTCGGTTAGATCCAAATTAACAATTCAATTACGCTTCAAGTGTTCTATGAAGGGTCTATGATTGAATCCACCCAATCTTGGATAGGTTTCTAAATTGACTGCTCTTTAATTATTATTTCTTCCTTTAATTTTGTTAAGTGCGATCTTAAATTGTCAAACCCCCATTTGCTAACTTTCACTTGATTTGATTAAATTGCATCTACAATCCTCGTGGAGATGATCCAGTGTTGTCACTGTGCTACAAGCTTAGGTAATAACTTCGGTTATAATTTTGACTGAGTTCGGCGCTCGTCAACTGTCCCTCTCCAAAAAAGGGTGTTACACATTGTATCCCTTTTTATCATTCTTCAAGTATCTTAAGTCATCATATTTCATTTTTTGGAAATTCTTATCATTAATCAAAAGGTATGGAGGGAACATTCATCCTCACAATACCATTTCAATCACATTCTCTTGGAAGTAGCCTGCTTTTAGGTTGGTGCACATCAACCTATTCATGACCATTCTCTAGTCACATAGGACTACTCCGTGCTCATTATCTAGTGTTAATTCCCACAGAATCAGGTCTCCTCACATAACTTGAATTCTAACTTGGTAATAGAATGCTTTTTGTAACATCCCAAAAATTTATAATTTCAGGATAAATGAATGTTTTACAATATTTGGAATTTTTGAGAATTTCTTTGGATTTTTCTGAGAATGCGGAATATTTTAATATTATTCCTCGTTTTACGCGTACGTTGAGCAGAAGTGGCAGAACGACTGTAGCGCTCCCAAAGTTAGAAAATTTTATCACGAATAGTCATTTTCTAATATTTGTAATTTATGTGAATTCTTTCAGAATTTTTCGGAAACAACGAATATTTTAATATATTCTTCGTTTTGCTTGTGCACTGAGTCGAGCCGGGAAAATGAAATATTTTTTCCGATAACCTTGATCTGTGGAAACGTCGACGGGGGATCTTACTAAACCCGAGGCTGGACACAGTTTATAAGGTTTCACGTCTTTCGAGAAATTTTAACAAATGAAATAATAAAATACTGCGAAGAATTAATCTGTTAGATTTATTAATGCTGACTTCTGCCAGCTATGATTATTGTCCAATAAATAATAACATGTAATAAAAATCTTATTACACTGTTCAAAATTTACCCGGTGTCAAGCCCCTTTAGCTTTATTTTCAAAATAAAAGTTAAATTAATTCAAAAGTTTATTTGGGAAACTTCTAGGAAACTTCCTCCCATTTCACATTTTCTCTCTCTCCCCTCTCCACTCTTCTTACACGGCAGATGGCCCTTGAAAGCCTATAACCACATTTTCATTTTATCTCTTCTTCTCCTCTTTCTCTTCTTCTCTTCTACGTTTCTTTTTCTTCTTCTTCTTCTCCTTCTTTTCTTCTTCTTCCTTCTCCACCGTCCACCCTCACCATTCACCATCTTCATGATTTGCTAAATCAAACCCATATCTAGCTTCTTCCATCATTCTAAGACCATTTTCCTTGTGGCCTCTGATAATCACATATTTTATTCATTAAGAAACCCTTATGTTTAGTCATTTACACTCTCCATATTCTTAATTGATTGAGTTTGGTATGATTTTGTGAGTTTGAGCTCAAATTGGTCCTAATTGAATATTTCCAGCATTATTGAGATTTGACATTGTTTCTGTATTTTGGCCATAACTTGAGTTCCTAATATCTAATGAACATGAATTTTACCTTGTAGGAAAGCTAAGAGGAAGCTCTACAACTTTGATGAAGAGCTCGAAGTCTGATTCAGATGTCTAAGGGACCTAAGTTGACATGGAAATCAGAATACGGGTTCTGTCAGTAGAATCCGAATAGTGTGCACTCATAAAATCATATCTCAAGATGTAATAATGGAGATGGGCTGAAATTTGGACAGTGGATAGTCAAGATCCAAATAAACAACTTTCATGAAGAACACATTTGAGAAAAAGAAGTCTAGTAGGTCATTTTGAGCTTGCAAGTCGGAACAGAGGTGCTGAAGTTGGGTTTGAGCAACCTACGGTATTTGGGACATATCTTGGGCTTAAGGAAGCCAAATTGGACGAACCAGCTATCCATTTTATAGCCAAGACAAAGATCTACAACTTTCATGAAGAACACTTTTCGTGGTTCTGAAGTATAGTGGGTAATGTTTGGCTTCCAAGTCAGACACGAAATTTTCGTCCTCAACCACCCACTCATCCATCCACTAATCCACTCATCCATCCACCAATCCACTCATCCACTCATCCACTCATCCACTCATCCACTAACTCACCCATTCATCCACTCATACACTAATCCAACCACTTAACCACTCCACCCACTCATCCACTAATCCATCCACTCACCCATTCATGTCCATAATTTCCCACTCACCAAAAGTCCTTTGGCATTTTTCACTAATTCAACCACTCAACCATTCCACTCACTCATCCACTAAACCAATCCACTAAACCAACCCACTAATCCATCCACTCAAACACTCCACTCACTCACCCACTCATCCACCTACTTTCCTTTGTCATTTTGTTACCTTAGACTTCTATAAAAGGCACCATTTATCATGAACAAGATGTAAATTCTCCTTCATTTCTCTCTAAGTTTCTTCTTGCTTCTTCATAGTTTCTCATAGTTTTGTATATTTTGATGCTCCCCTTCATGGTAATGGAGGGCTAAGCTACTTTGGGTCAATTTAGAACTCTTGAAGAGATTGTGGTTTGGATTCTTGAGACCTTGGTTATATATTGTATTTGATTTGTAATTGAATTCCTCTTTTCTTCTTCTTTCTTCTTCTTCTTGATCTTGAATGCATGAATGGTGATTCTATTTATGTTGATCTGATTGATCTTGGTTTAAGATTGAGATTTGTGATGAAACTTAGAACTAATTGATCTAAACTAATCACATAAATGAAGATTGAGATTTGTGATGAAACTTAGAACTGATTGATCTAAATTAATCACAGGATTGAAGAGGTTAGGTTACTGATTTGTGCCTAAGTTAATTGAATTCGGTACTTGAAATTAACATAGATTTTCATGAATGATGCGATTGCGGATTTGTGTTTATCACTTGTTAATTAAATTCTAGGCGATCGTCTAGTATGAATTCTGGATTTGATGCAGAGATCTCGGTTAGATCTAAATTAACAATTCAATTGCGCTTCAAGTGTTTTATGAAGGGTCTATGATTGAATCCACCCAATCTTGGATAGGTTTCTAAATTGACTACTCTTTAATTGTCATTTCTTCCGTTAATTTTGTTAAGTACGATATTAAACTATCAAACCCCCCTTTGCTAACTTTCACTTGATTTGATTAAATTACATCTACGATCCTTGAGGAGACGATCCGGTGTTGTCACTGTGCTACAAGCTTAGGTAATAACTTCGGTTATAATTTTGACTGAGTTCGGCGCTCGTCAGCCTCCCTTGATTCTTCTTCTTCTTCTTCATCCATTTTTCACCATTGAAGCTAAAGCTTGGAGCTTTTGAGGTAAAGTCTTCAGCTTTCTTCTATCTTCTTCTCATTTTTGTTTTATTGGTCACTTATGTGACCAAGGAGTCATTTTTCTATGATTGGAGTGAACACATTGGGGATTTCTCACCCTAGGGTTTTTCTTGAAGGGGAAAATGAAAATCAAGAGCAAAAGGGGGAAAGCATCCTTGTGATTGTCTTCATTTAGGTAAGAGGGAGATAATGCTCTTCAACTAATCTTGGTAGTAAGGAAATGTCTTGTGTATTGTGTTGATGAAGGAATCCATGTTGGATTTCCCTCTTTGTAATGTTGTGTCATTTCCATGATGTTGTAGTTGTTTAATTGGTATAAATGTATGGATGTATATTATGTGCTTTGATGATCATGAACATATATATTATTATTTTGTATTTAGAGGACATGAATCATGCTTTGGATTGTGGAAAATAAATGAGAAACTATGATAAAGGATGGGTCAGGGCTCTGCAGAAATGAATTCTGCAGAACCCCTGTTAATGCACTAGTGCCCAGGCGTTGTGCATAGAGCGCCTAGGTGCTCCATGCCCAGAAAGTTTTCCCTGTGACACGGCCTGGTTAGCGCTCAAGCGCTTCGTGGTCAGCGTCCAGGTGCTCCACCAGCGCTCAGGCGCTACAGATATGGCGCCTAGGCGCCCAGAACAGAACCAGCTAGGTAACTGTGAGATGAAGCTATGTAATTGGAGATGTGAGTGTTAATGTTGGAATTTGAGATAGAGAGTTTTAAGGGTTATTTAACTCAATTTGAAGCTAGGGTCTTAGATTGAAACTATAAGGAATTGGAATGAACATGGTGAACAAAAACTTAAGTAAAGGATATTAAGAAATCAATGCATAAAATGGGAGAAATTGAGGTTAGCAGTGGACTTTGGGAAGCCACGATTTTAATCATGGATTTTAGGAATTGGATTGATCCCATGTAGAATAAAAACTAAATGATTGGTATCATGAGATTTTGGCATAACGCGAGATGGAAACTTACTTAGTGATGGATCCTTGTGAGAATGACAAATCTTGAATAAGAATGCATAATGAACCTTAAAAGTATATTACCTTATTTGATTTCAATATTATGATATTGTGGGTCCATATGAGTGACCAATGTTGTATTAATGCTTATTTGAGCCAATTGTGGCATGTTATGGAATAATATGTGATGTTGATCATACATATTCATGCATAGAGTCTTATGCATTGTGAATGTCCTTGTGGACTGTTGTAAGGCCAAGTTGCCTAGGAGATTGAACACACCTTAGTGCGGGTGCGAGTAGACAAGTGTGGGTTATGTTATGACCTTGGGGGCGTCGAGGTGCGGATCCCTCACATGGACAGTTTAGAGCTCCTCTGTGCCGTGGGGCAAACCGATGCAAACACACCGACGATCCGGACTTGACACTGTCCTATATCGTGATCTAGTATAGAATGTCTGTACAATGCCATGATTGTGCACGAGAAAAATTATTGATAGCACTGGCCTCGGCAGCCGAGTTACAGGCATGTCTCCTGATCTTTCTCTCCGCTTGATTGAATCTAGCTCCATGGAGTAGGAATTGGGAAAGCATACATTGTGCATCGTTCATTACTGGTCTTACAAACTGTTGAGCATAAATACCTGTAAATGATTATCTGATTATAGTGCTGATTCTTGGAAAAACTATTGTGATCTGCCTGCTATTGCTTACTGTAGTTCTACCTTTACTATAAATATCACTGTTGTTATTGACTCTGATTATTGCTTAGAATTGAATTGCTTTTGTTATAATTTTCGCTGTTGTTATTAATAAATGTATGAACTGTATTGCTCGGTGGGCGCTTTGTGTCGTGCGATTTTCTTGCTGCCAATAGTGGTAATAAATGACGGGTATCTCACTTCTTTCCTATATTTCTGTATTGTTGTTTTATATTCATATTTGATAAAAGATCATGAAGAAGATGATGAGGAATCACACCTTGCCGATGGGGTTGAGAACCTGGCAAGATTTCTTTGATTTCGTGGGAGTGCAGCTGCGAGGGGGCATTGATGCCTGTTGTGTCAACTGGGACGTCGAGTGTCATATGCATATGTGGTTGCGACTTTGTCTGCTGGTAGTACCCATCCCTGGGTTATTACCTCTCCCCTTTTTCATGTTTTATTCCCGCTGTATTTTATTTGACTCTGTAATTATTACGTTCTATGTTATCAATGCTTTGTGTAAATTGACTATAAAATATATAAAAGGAATATGATTCTATTTTGAGGTTGTATTATGGGTCGAATACATTTATATTTCATTTGAGGCTCGTATTTTCTACTTATGCATATTGTCAAAAATATATATTTAGGCTCCTGAGAATTTGAATGACTGTTATCATGGTTGTGACACACTTGGATTTAGTAACTGTGGTGTAATGACGATTGTGCCGCGGTTGCTACATCAAGGGGTGTTACATTAGGTAGTATCAGAGCAGTTCATCCTGTTGAGCCGGGGTATGGACTTGCTATGTTTAGGCATATTAGATTTTGGTCTGTTGTGCACTTCTTTGTCTCTTGATTGAGATGATGGGAAAGGAATGCATGGCTTGCCATAGGTTGAATGTTAGTGGCTACTGTTATACAGTTGCATGATATTGAGGACTAGCCTACTCAATATGTAATGTTCTGTGTGTACAGGAAACTATGACTTCACCTAGGCGTACTGTGTTAGGAAAATAGGATTTCTTTTGTGAGGAGATCAAAAGGTTTTGGAAAACCGATCTTCTGGAGAAAGAAATAGTTAGTGTAAACTAGGTTCGAGAAACAGTTTGGAAGTTGACAGCTTATGAGGGATTACGCCGTGGAAGCAGAATGAAGAAGTTTGAGCTAGAGATCGTTAGGATGTATGAAATTGAACTTGTCTTGCTTGAATTGTATGAATTATGAGAGTATTTGGTTTTCATAGGGAGATAACGTTGTTTGAAGTAATTTTGTGTTTGTTGTATCTATGTCCGTCTTTAGAGAAATTCAATGGATCGCGGTAGACATACGAGGACGATGGCTCGTGACAGACGTATACATGTGAGCGCGGGACAAGACAATAGGAGTATGGCTACGACTGCAGAAGAAAGGCAAATGATAGCTGAGATGACAACTTACCAGGATCAGAGGATCACGCAACAACGAGAATTGGAAGTTGAGGTTCAGAATCTGTTGGAGGAAAGTCAACTTTGGGGCAACCTTGGACTGCCTAGATTCCAAAAGAGGAATAATAGAAAAGTTAACCAGTTTAAGTGGAAACCATATGCACGGGTACTAGGGAAACAACAACAACAACCAATTCCTGGACAAAGTACTAGTGGTGGTGTATCCAGTCAGATCTCGACATCTTCGCCAAGATGTAAGAAATGCGGAAAGGAACACTTCACAAGGGAGTGTAAGATCAAAGGGATAATTTGTTTTAAATGTGGAAAGTCCGGACACGTTTCCCGTAACTGCAACCCAACAAAGGCAAAGTCTTCAATCGATGCTGCAAGGACTGTGAAACCACAGGCAGAAGCCAAAACTTATACCTTGGGTGGTGCTGAGACCTCAACATTTGGAGATCTAAACAAGGGAAGTTATGCCTCAAATGACGATCCTGTAATCGTGCTGTATAATTCTGGGGGTAACCCTTCCTTTTTCAATTTGTAACCTTATGGATCATTGTGATTCATCTGTATCTTTCTTATCTTCAACTTAAGTTATTTCCATTTCTATTACTACGACTTGTCGTTGACACCTAAGTTTATGTAATTTGTTCTATTTCTACTAAAGACTGAATCTTTCGTTGATTTATCTTGCCACCTCAAATCATGTCTATTAGGGTTCATGATTTTAGAAGCTGACCGGTCGTTTTCTGGTTGTTATCTGCTTGAGCATCCTGATAAAAACCCCAGCGATTTGTGAAAGTTAAGACTCTTAGGTTCGTAATGGCCAACAAAATGAAACTTCGTGAGGAAAGAAGCTCAAGGGTACATGTTGGTGTCTTCCGTAAAGGACCAAAAGTAAGGAAAATGTAAATGCCACTCTAATAGCCAAAGAGTTCCACATGTCAAGCTACGATGCTGTTAGTTAAGGAGAAGAATGAAATTTCTCGGTGAGACAAGGACCGTCACAAAATAAACAAGGCTTCAATCATGGATGAGTGTCCTCGGGGAAAGATGAGCAATTCAATGGGCTGGTGAGTAAAGAGTCGTTGTTCTCTCCAAAATCGATGTATGACCTGGTCATCGATGGATTCGTGGAAATTGAGAATGTTCCCAAAATGATTCTTTCGAGTGTGCTTTCAACATTATGGGTATTCCGTGATGTCAATCAGAGTAACAAGCGCTCCTATTGTATTCATGGACAACATGAATTATATTTTTTATCCTTACCTAGAACAGAATTGTCGTTGTCATTAATGATGACATTCTGATCTATTCTCAGAGATATGAAGAGACACGTTGGACATCTCGGTATAGTTTTCCTAACTTTAAAGAAGATGAAGTAAATGCTAAAGTATCAAAGTACGATTTCCCGTTTGAAGAGATTCAGTTTTTAGGTTGTGAAATTCCAAATGGAGGAATTGTTATGAATTCATCAAAAGTTGGAGTAGTTCTTCAAAGGGAAAGACCAGAAACCGTAAAAGAGACTTGTAGCTAATGGAATTAGTTGATTTTATCGAAGGAGCACCAATGAGTTCTCCAAGATAGCAGAATCTCTTACGTAGCTTATAAGAAGAGGATCAAATTTCTACGAGCTGGCACAGGTAAAGAAGGTTTTCCAAGAATTGAGGAGATATTTAGATGCCCACTAGTTTTGATTCTACTTAATCTCGAGAAACCGTTTGAAATACCTGGCAATACTTCGCATGAAGGTTTAGGATATGTGCTCATGCAAGGCTGGGAAGTTGTGGCTTACGCCTCAAGATAGTTGAGGGTGCGTGAGAAGAATTACTTGACCCGTAACTTGTAATTAACTGCTATTATATTTGCTCTGAGAATATAGAGACACTTTCTACATGGAGCAATGTTCAACACCCTTAGCTGTCACAAGAACCTGAAGTATTTATTCGATGAGAAGGAACCGAATATGAGGCAGAGAAAGTGACTAAAGATTTTGAAAGAACATGATCTCTAACTTTAGAGTCATCTTGGAAAAGAAAATGCCATGGCAGACTTTTGAACTGGGAACTGCCTAATACCTTCATCATGATGGTCGAAAAGAAGGAATTAGTAGAGTAATTCAAGGACAGGTGGCTGTCATTGGAAATGACACCGGATGAGGTATGTCTAGATATAGTCACTATTTTGAATGATCTATTGGGAAGGATTCAAGAGAAGTAGAATAGTGACCAATTTCTATCAGACAAGAAGAAGCTATTAAGACAAAGCATGGTGTCAAAATGTGAGAAAGGAACTCGATGGAGTTTTAATGTTCACAGGTGATGGTTGCATACCAAATGGTTCAGAACTTAAGGAGTTTATTCCCAATGAAACTCACGAGAGTAAACCGAGTTTACACACCGGAGCGATCAAGGTATATCAAAATCTAAAACAGAAGTAATGGTAACAAGGGATGAAGAAAGGCGTTGCTAAATGTGTGTAATCTTATTTAAGTTGCCAGCAAACTCACTCTTAAATTCTACGGACTATCCTAAATTCTTTTTCGGACTGGTTCGGTATCCATAACTAATCTTTACTATCCTTTCTTTTTAAATCTTCATGATATCTTCTGTATGTCATGATCACGAAAGTATATCCTTGGACCCAGCCATGTTATCGAACGGGACACAGTACGATTGAAAGAGAGTTTGACCCATGGGATGCTTCCTGCAAGATCGAGAATAGAATAGCAAAGCAACATAGAGGTAGGGAGATCACATTAATAAGAGTGATTAGAATTGACGTGATTAGAAACGCGACATGGAGGTCAGAAGACAAGATGAAGAAACAACGTCGATATTTATCCTAAGGAATGAAAATTTCGGGAACGAAATTTCTATTTGAAGGGGAGTGTTGTAACATCCCGAAAATTTATAATTTCAGGATAAATGATCGTTTTACAATATTTGGAATTTTTAGGAATTTCTCTGGATTTTTCTGAGAATGCGGAATATTTTAATATTATTCCTTGTTTTACACGCACGTTGAGCAGAAGTGGCAGAACGACTGTAACGCTCCCAAAGTTGGAAAATTTTATCACGAATAGTCATTTTCTAATATTTATAATTTATGTGAATTCTTTCATAATTTTTCGGAAACGATGAATATTTTAATATATTCTTTGTTTTGCCTGTGCACTGAGTCGAGCCGGGAAAATGAAATATTTTTCCCGATAACCTTGATCTGTGAAAATGTCAACGGGGGATCTTACTAAACCCGAGGCTGGACACGGTTTATAAGATTTCACGTCTTTCGAGAAATTTTAACAGATGAAATAATAAAATACTGCAAAGAATTAATCTGTCAGATTTATTAATGCTGACTTCTGCCAGCTATGATTATTGTCCAATAAATAATAACATGTAATAAAAATCTTATTACACTATTCAAAATTTACCCGGTGTCAAGCCCCTTTAGCTTTATTTTCAAAATAAAAGTTAAATTAATTCAAAAGTTTATTTGGGAAACTTCTAGGAAACTTCCTCCCATTTCACATTTTCTCTCTCTCCCCTCTCCACTCTTCTTACTTACACGCAGATGGCCCTTGAAAGCCCATAACCACATTTTCATTTTATCTCTTCTTCTCCTCTTTCTCTTTTTTTCTCTTCTACGTTTCTTTTTCTTTTTCTTCTTCTCCTTCTTTTCTTCTTCTTCCTTCTCCACCGTCCAACCTCACCATTCACCATCTTCATGATTTGCTAAATCAAACCCATATCTAGCTTCTTCCATCATTCCAAGACCATTTTCCTTGTGGCCTTCCTTGATTCTTCTTCTTCTTCTTCCTCCATTTTTCACCATTGAAGCTAAAGCTTGGAGCTTTTGAGGTAAAGTCTTCAGCTTTCTTCTATCTTCTTCTCATTTTCGTTTTATTAGTCACTTATGTGGCCAAGGAGTCATTTTTCTATGATTGGAGTGAACACATTGGGGATTTCTCACCCTAGGATTTTTCTTGAAGGGGAAAACGAAAATCAAGAGCAAAAGGGGGAAAGCATCCTTGTGATTGTCTTCATTTAGGTAAGAGGGAGATAATCCTCTTCAACCAATCTTGGTAGTAAGGAAATGTCTTGTGTATTGTGTTGATGAGGGAATCCATGTTGGATTTCCCTCTTTGTAATGTTGTGTCATTTCCATGATGTTGTAGTTGTTTGATTGGTATAAATGTATGGATATATATTGTGTGCTTTGATGATCATGAACATATATATTGTTATTTTGTATTTAGAGGACATGAATCATGCTTTGGATTGTGGAAAATAAATGAGAAACAATGATAAAGGATGGGCCAGGGCTCTACAGAAACGAATTCTGCAGAACACGCGTTAATGCACTAGCGCCCAGGCGCTGTGCATAGAGCGCCTAGGCGCTCCATGCCCAGAAAGTTTTCCCTGTGACGTGGCCTGGTTAGCGCTCAGGCGCTTCGTGGTCAGCGTCCAAGTGCTCCACCAGCGCTCAGGCACTACAGATATGGCGCCTAGGCGCCTAGAACAAAACCAGCTAGGCAACTGTGAGATGAAGCTATGTAATTGGAGATGTGAGTGTTAATGTTGGAATTTGAGATGGAGAGTTTTAAGGGTTATTTAACTCAATTTGAAGCTAGGGTCTTAGATTGAAACTATAAGGAATTGGAATGAACATGGTGAACAAAAACTTAAGTAAAGGATATCAAGAAATCAATGCATAAAATGGGAGAAATTGAGGTTAGCAGTGGACTTTGGGAAGCCACGATTTTAATCATGGATTTTAGGAATTGGATTGATCCCATGTAGAATAAAAACTAAATGATTGGTATCAAGAGATTTGGGCATAACGCGAGATGGAAACTTACTTAGTGATGGATCCTTGTGAGAATGACAAATCTTGAATAAGAATGCATAATGAACCTTAAAAGTATATTACCTTATTTGATTTCAATATTATGATATTGTGGGTCCATATGAGTGACCAATGTTGTATTAATGCTTATTTGAGCCAATTGTGGCATGTTATGGAATAATATGTAATGTTGATCATACATATTCATGCATAGAGTCTTATGCATTGTGAATGTCCTTGTGGACTGTTGTAAGGCCAAGTTGCCTAGGAGATTGAACACACCTTAGTGCGGGTGCGAGTAGACAAGTGTGGGTTATGTTATGACCTTGAGGGCGTCGGGGTGCGGGTCCCTCACATGGACAGTTTAGAGCTCCTCTGTGCCGTAGGGCAAACCGATGCAAACACACTGACGAGCGCCGAACTCAGTCAAAATTATAACCGAAGTTATTACCTAAGCTTGTAGCACAGTGACAACACCGGATCGTCTCCTCAAGGATCGTAAATGCAATTTAATCAAATCAAGTGAAAGTTAGCAAAAAGGGGGGTTTGACAGTTTAAGATCGCACTTAACAAAATTAAAGGAAGAAATAATAATTAAAGAAGCGATCAATTTAGAAACCTATCCAAGATTGGGTGGATTCAATCATAGACCCTTCATAAAACACTTGAAGCGCAATTGAATTGTTAATTTGGATCTAACCGAGATCTCTGCATCAAATCCAAAATTCATACTAGACAATCGTCTAGAATTCAATTAACAAGTGATAAATACAAATCCGCAATCGCACCATTCATGAAAATCTATGTTAATTTCAAGTACCGAATTCAATTAACTTAGGCACAAATCAGTAACCTAACCTCTTCAATTCTGTGATTAATTTAGATCAATCAGTTCTAAGTTTCATCACAAATCTCAATCTTAAACCAAGATCAAATCAGATCAACATAAATAGAATCACCATTCATGCATTCAAGATCAAGAAGAAGAAGAAAGAAGAAGAAAAGAGGAATTCAATTACAAATCAAATATAATGCATAACCAAGGTCTCAAGAATCCAAACCACAATCTCTTCAAGAGTTCTAAATTGACCCAAAGTAGCTTAGCCCTCCATTACCATGAAGGGGAGCATCAAAATATACAAAACTATGAGAAACTAAGAAGAAGCAAGAAGAAACTTAGAGAGAAATGAAGGAGAATTTACATCTTGTTCATGATAAATGGTGCCTTTTATAGAAGTCTAAGGTAACAAAATGACAAAGGGAAGTGGGTGGATGAGTGGGTGAGTGAGTGGAGTGTTTGAGTGGATGGATTAGTGGGTTGGTTTAGTGGATTGGTTTAGTGGATGAGTGAGTGGAATGGTTGAGTGGTTGAATTAGTGAAAAATGCCAAAGGACTTTTGGTGAGTGGGAAATTATGGACATGAATGGGTGAGTGGATGGATTAGTGGATGAGTGGGTGGAGTGGTTAAGTGGTTGGATTAGTGTATGAGTGGATGAGTGGGTGAGTTAGTGGATGAGTGGATGAGTGGATGAGTGGATTAGTGGATGGATGAGTGGATTAGTGGATGGATGAGTGGATGGTTGAGGATGAAAATTTCGTGTCTGACTTGGAAGCCAAAAACGACCCACTATACTTCAGAACCACGAAAAGTGTTCTTCATGAAAGTTGTAGATCCTTGTCTTGGCTATAAAATGGATAGCTGGTTTCGTCCAATTTGGCTTCCTTAAGCCCAAGATATGTCCCAAATACCGTAGGTTGCTCAAACCCAACTTCAGCACCTCTGTTCCGACTTGCAAGCTCAAAATGACCTACTAGACTTCTTTTTCTCAAAATGTGTTCTTCATGAAAGTTGTTTATTTGGATCTTGACTATCCAATGTCCAAATTTCAGCCCATCTCCATTATTACATCTTGAGATATGATTTTATGAGTGCACACTATTCGGATTCTACTGACAGAACCCGTATTCTGACTTCCATGTAAACTTAGGTCCCTTAGACATCTGAATCAGACTTCTAGCTCTTCATCAAAGTTGTAGAGCTTCCTCTTAGCTTTCCTACAAGGTAAAATTCATGTTCATCAGATATTAGGAACTCAAGTTATGGCCAAAATACAGAAACAGTGTCAAATCTCAATAATGCTGGAAATATTCAATTAGGACCAATTTGAGCTCAAACTCACAAAATCATTCCAAACTCAATCAATTAAGAATATGGAGAGTGTAAATGACTAAACATAAGGGTTTCTTAATGAATAAAATATGTGATTATCAAATTCCCCACACTTAGCTTTTTGCACTCTGGGCAAAACTCAAGACCAAAATTTTACAATCAAGAAGAACAACCAAACGTTCAAGGATCAAAACATTCATGAGTTAACAATTCTCCACATCTCAAACCAACAAGCAAGGTATCTTCAACATGAATCGAGAATGATAGATCTTCACAAGATTTCCTCTCAATCTCTCAAGTGTTTAAAGGGTAGGTATTTCACTCAATTCAACCCATGAAAATTGCACTACCATAAGCTTGCTTATCTTCTACTTCTCCACTACTCAAAACACATGCACACACAAATCATGAGGACTTTATTCAAGGTTGTAGTGAGGTCAAGGTAATAGGAGAGGATAAAATGGATATGAGAAGATAAATACTAAAGAGAATAAAAGCAAATGAGAGCTAAGTTCAAATAACAAGCATAAAAGTTCATCCCAACTCTAGTGTGTATCCTTTTACATATTCATTTCCCAATCCTTTTTTTTTTTTTTTTAAACACTTGGTTTTTTTTTTTTTTCTTTTTTTTTTTTTTTTTTTCTTTTTCTTTTATATATATGAACATAACTATATACATACATTTTTTTTTTTTTTTGGGCACTCTTTTCTTTTTCAACAACCATTTTGTACACACACCCCCACACTTGTTCAAAAACTCATCCATTAACCAAGCTAATGTTCTTTTATTCCCTAAGGTAAAGTAAGAACACGATTTCTCATTTAAGGCACATAATGAGCTAGAAACAAGGAATGGTCAAATAAGCTCAAAGGGGTTAAGCAAAGGAAAATATACAAGGTTGGCAAGAATCGAGAGAATTTTCAAGAAGTCAAAAGAGTGCTTGATATCATATTGAAAACAAGGTTGGCTATTTGGTTAAACTAGCTAATTAAGAAAGAGGGCCTCAATCATGTTCATGCATGCAAGTGAAATGTAGCCTCAAAAAGAATCAAAGCAAGTTCTAGAGTGGTCATTAACATGAGTGAAAATCACACAAGAAAGAAGAGAATGGCATAAATGTTAAATCCATCCATTAGGCTCAAAATCTCACAAGGTATGCATCCATCAAACTCAATTCATCAATTCAATCATCCATCTCCAAGCATATCAGTTCAAGAAGGGAGAAAAGTTATTCATTCATGCAATGAAACCTTTTTTTTTTTTTTAACAAAAAAAAAACTTGCTAAAATCTCTCCCCCACACTTAATATAGACATTGTCCTCAATGTGAAAGTGATAAATAAAACGGAAAGAAAAGAGTAACACAACCTGATGAGGAGTGAATCAACGCAAGCAGAAAAGAAGCACACTGTCAGTTACGCATCAGACCGAAAAGAAATCAAACAAGAAAACGTTAGTACTTCCACAATTTAATACTAATTAATTACTACCTAAAAAACTCCTACTCTGCCACCAATTAAGATGCGTCTCAAGAGTAAAATTACTCATTACTCTGCCATCACTAATTGGTTTAATAAGTCCATGACAATCATATCATACTTTCCAAACAAAATAATAATTTTTTTTTTTAATAAAATCAAACCCATTAAAGAGAAAGTGTTAGATCGGGCTTTTGTTTCTTGTTACTTCCTTCGCTGCTTCCTGTTGACCAATCTATCTGAGCTAATACCTTATCAGGTACATACTCAAAAGCTTCTAATTTATCAATGAGCTCATCAATAGTGGAGGCAGAGATAAGAAGTTGTCTTCTTAGAAGGAGTGATAAATTTACGTTCCTGACTTTGTCAAGAAAAAATAACAAAAGATCAAAGAAATTATTAACATTCAACAAACCAATGGGTTTATGGTGGATGTTCAGTTCAGCCCAAGAGACAATTTGAAAAATCTCTTCCAAAGTACCAAAACCACCTGGTAAGGCAATGAATACATCAGAGTTTTCAAGCATTATCTTCACGCGTTCATGCATTGATGATACTTTAAGTTCCTCTCCAATTGTCTTTCCATTGATGTTCTGTTGAGCTAAAGGTTCAGGAATGACACCTAAAACCTGACTGTCTCTTATATATGCAGCAAGTGATATAGCCCCCATTAACCCACGGCAACCTCCCCCATATACAAGATGAATATTCCTCGCAGCAAGTGATCGACCAAGAGTGCTAGCTGCATTCACAAACTCTAATCTCTTCCCATAACTCGACCCATAAAAAACACAGACATTTTTGAGGTTACGAATAGAAGCCCCCATTCTATACTCTTCCTCCCTTTGAGTGTCTCTGAGTTGAAGGAAAATGGAGTGTTTAAATAAGAAAAAGAATGGAAAGGGGAATAATTGCACCTATAAGGGTAGGTTGGCTGTTGTCAGAAAAGGTTGAAATTAAGAAACACAGAATCTTTTTTTCTTTTTTTTTTCTTTTTTTTTTTGACTTCAAGAAAACCATCAAGGTAAAGAAGTCTAGAAACCCCTGAAGGACCCTGCTCAAAGGATCGTCTGTACAAAAATCAAAATACAACAAAATGATACAAAGATAAAAGAAATAGAAAATGATGACATACTTGTATGTACAGTTTCCATGGCGTATCTTTATCTTGCACGCGTCATGAGCTGCGAGAGACATCACGTCCTTTTTTTTTTTTTTTTTTTTTTGAAATTGTTAGAAAAACTTGATGAAAGATGAGTGTATACTTACTTAAGATTGGGATGGAGGTAGTCTGCTTCTTTCGGCTTTGTGCCAAAGCATTGTTGACCAAGATTCGATCCATTCAAGACCGGCGTAACATAGGGCTCCCAAAAGGGACAAGTGGCCATATACGACCGGGCTGCCTCACATGTGGAATACAATCTACCTTCTTTGTTTTTCAATTAAGAAGGTGGATCAGATGCATGCATTTTCCCATTCACGGTGTGTGTTACCAAAGTCAACCCTAAGAAGTATACATTTTTTTATTTTTTTTTTTTTTTTTTTTTTTTTTTTTTTTGTTTTTTTTTGTTTTGTTTTGTTTTGTTTTTTTTTAGAGATGACATGAAGAAGAAGAAGAAGAAGATATGTACAGATTGTTTGTGGATATGGCTCACATCCGCCTCTCTCGGTTAAACGTCCGAAGAATTGGCTTAAACATCTTCTATGAGTCGAGAATAAGCTTCCCATCCAATTTTCTTATAAATTGGCAAACAGGGTCTTTTAGAGTCAGATTCCCAAGACTGTAGCGTTGTTCTTCATCCTTGAAGAGATTCCACAATTTAAGAATTTCACGATGCACCAATCCACAAGAATGCGTCTCAATAGTCAATAAGATATCATCTAATGACTCCTTACTTAGTCCATTCTTAATGAAGAAAATTTTATCTTCTCTATTTGCGGAAACCATCCCCTTAGTACGACATCGCTTGTTACAGTTCCATCGTCCACATTTGTGACAGACTTGTAACCTTTTTGCTCTTCTCCTTTTAGAATATGAACTTCTTCCAAGACCGGGCATATATGAGTCAAATGAAATTAAGGACTCACCTGCTAATCGGACCTTCGCTTCAATTATCCATTGTACATCTTCTGGCATACCTTTGTGCATTAACAGTCTCAATCTTTCACATCGAACTTTGTAGATTTTTCTCAGAGCATTTTGAGGAAGAGAAGGAAAATGTTTTCTCAGGTTTGAAAGAATGACATCCATTTTGAAGGAGAAGAAGGATTCAGTTATTTTGGGAAACTGAAAAATAAACCGACTTAAGAGTCACGGAGTACCGTATCCGCCACTTAACCGGCAACACAAAGAACTCAAGAACTTGGTTTTCCAGGAATGGTTGAGTCTTTGTCCATTAACTTTAAGCGCATTACCATTCCTAGGATCCTCAATATCTTTGGCCCCAGAGGATACACGTGTTTGACAGCAAAAGAACCGCGCCACCTAGATCTCAATTTTTCAAGGAGTAGGTGCAGATGATAATCTCAAAGCAGAACCTTTTTGACCAATTTCCGCAACTTTTGCAAAAGGTGTAATAGACCTTGAATAAAGTGGGCCAATAAAATCCATACTGCAAGATTTTTATTTGTTGTTGTCGTTGAAGAAAAAGTGACCTCCACTTGCTTCCGAGTGACAAAATTGAATGGCACTACCTTCCTCATTGTCGGGCATACAGCTGTTTTTTTTTTTTTTTTTCTTCTTTTTTTTTATTCATAATGCGGATGGAGAAGGTTCATCACCTCCACTTCTGCATTCTCTGGAAGTTCATGATACTGTTTGAGGCGGTGTCCATTTACGATGAAAGCTTTGGCAGTGACCTCACTTTTAATCTGAACAGCACCAGAAGGAAAAACCTTAGTAACAATAAATGGTCCATCCCATCTAGACCTTAATTTGCCAGGCATGAATCGGAGGCGGGAGTTATAGAGGAGAACTTTTTGACCAATCTCAAATGTTTTCCTCAAAATCAACTTATCATGGAAGGCTTTGGTCTTCTCCTTATAAAGTTTGGAACTTTCATAAGCCTCCAAGCGGATCTCCTCAAATTGCAGTACTGCACTTCCTCTCCATACCTGCTTGATCTAGGTCCAAGTTGCACCTTTTCACTGCCCAAAATGCATGATGCTCAATTTCCACCGGTAGGTGGCAGGCTTTTCCAAAAACAATCCGATACGGAGACATCCCGATTGGTGTCTTATAAGCAGTCCGGTAAGCCCATAAAGCATCCTCAAGCCTCTTGCTCCAGTCCTTTCTGTTAGGTTGAAGCTGTCTTCGGAGTATCCGCTTGATCTCCCTGTTGGAAATCTCGGCTTGCCCATTAGTTTGGGGATGGTAAGGTGTAGAAACTCTGTGCAAGACCCCATACTTTTTCATCAAAGCTTCCATGCTTCGATTACAAAAATGTGAACCCTGATCACTGATGATGGCCTTTGGAACTCCAAACCTGCAGAAAATCTGTGATCTAACAAAATCCACAACAACTTTGGAATCATCAGTCCGAGTAGCTTTCGCCTCCACCCACTTGGATACATAATCAACAGCCTAGCAAAATGTAAACAAAACCAAAAGAAACAGGAAAGGGTCCCATAAAATCAATACCCCATACATCAAAAATCTCACAGAACAATAAGGATTTCTGGGGCATCTCATTCCTTCGAGAAGTGTTTCCTATTTTTTGGCATTGATCACAAGATTTACAAAACACATATGCATCATGAAATAAAGTGGGCCAATATAATCCAGATTCCAAAACTTTCCTAGCAGTCCTTTGGGGACCAAAATGACCGCCACATGCAAGTGTATGACAAAAGCTAAGAATAGAATGGAATTCATTATCAGGCACACATCTCCTAATGACTTGGTCACTACAAAATTTCCACAGATAAGGGTCATCCCACACATAATATTTTGACTCACTTTTCAATTTATCAATCGAGCCCTAATAAAATGTGCAGGGAAAACACCAAGAACTAAGAAATTTATCAAATCAAGAAACCAAGGAGTGTTACCTTGCAGCTTGAAAAGCTGCTCATCAGGGAAGACATCATGGATAGGTAAAGTATCTGCCTCCTTTTCAATACGACTTAGGAGATTAGCCACTAAATTCTCCGCTCCACTTTTATCACGGATTTCAATATCGAACTCTTGGAGGAGCAAAATCCACCTAATCAATCTAGGCTTTGCATCAAGCTTCTTCAGGAGAAACTTCAGAGCTGTATGATCTGAAAACATAACCACTCTAGAACCAAGCAAATATGATCGAAATTTGTCTAAAGCAAAAACAATTGCTAAAAGTTCCTTTTCAGTGGTGGTGTAGTTGACTTGTGCAGGATCTAAAGTTCTTGAAGCATAAGAGATGACATGAGATATTTTACCAACCCTTTGTGCAAGAACAACTCCCAAAGCATAATTAGAGGCATCACACATGAGCTCAAATGGAAGTGTCCAATCGGTGGTGGATGATAGGTGTATTGGTCAATGCTTGCTTCAAGTGATTGAAGGCATCCTTGCATTTCTGGTCAAAATGGAACTCCACTTCTTTTTGTAGCAAGTTGGATAGTGGAAGAGCAATTTTCTTTGAAATCTTTTATGAACCGCCTATAGAAACCCGCATGACCAAGGAAAGAGCGAACCTCCGCACGCATGTGGGGTAAGATAAGCATGAAATAACATTTATTTTTGCAGGATCTACCTCGATACCCTTGCTAGATATTACATGTCCTAAAACTATACCTTGTTCTACCATGAAATGACATTTCTCAAAATTGAGAACAAGGTTAGTTTCAATGCATCTATGTAAAACCCGAGCGGACTATCCAAGCATGCATCAAAGGAAGAACCATAGACAAGTAAAATCATCCATAAACACATCCATGCAATTCTCTAAAAAGTAAGAAAAGATACTTACCATACACCTTTGAAAGGTGCCCGAGCATTGCACGACCAAACGGCATCCTCCTCGTATGCAAATGTGCCAAATGGACAAGTGAAAGTAGTCTTCTCTTGGTCTTCGGGGCTATATGAATCTGAAAATAACCCGAATATCCATCCGAGAAAACAATAATGTGACTTGCCGCCTAGCCTCTCCAACATCCGATCAATGAAAGGTAGCGGAAAATGATCTTTTCGGTAGCCTGGTTAAGCCGCCTATAATCAATGCAAACCCGCCAACCGTTCGAACTCTTGTGGGTAGAAGTTCGTTATTCTCATTCTCAACTCGTGACCCAGATTTCTTGGGAACAACACGCACGGGCTCACCCATTTACCGTCGATATGGGATAAATAATGCCAGCTTGAAGTAGCTTGGTCACTTCCTTCTTCACCACATCTAGAATCAAGGGGTTTAGTCTCCTTTGGGGTTGCCTTATTGGTTTCGTATCCTCTTCCAATAAAATCCTATGCATGCATGTGGAGGGACTAATACCAGGAAGATCTGCAAGTGTCCATCCGATGGCTTGCTTATTATGCCTCAAAACCTGCAAAGCAATTTTTCTTCTTCTTGTTCGGGTTGCAGATTCTTAGCAACAATCATCGGACTTCTCACCATCTCCTAAATATGCATATTTAAGATGGTCCGGCAAAGTCTTCAACTCTAAGGATGGAGGTCAGTACAATGGAAGGCAACAAGCTATTTGAAACAACTAACTCAAAGAACACTAAATTTGGTCATACTTCGACTCTCATTTTCACATGTTGTACCATTCAAGTCGTGCACTACATCACCACTTATAAGCGCATTAATCTCAAAGACATGCAACACATGGCTCAACATCACAAGCAACACATGTATCACAAGAAACAGAATCCAGAGAAAGTCAAGAATATCGGGAATTCAAAGATATAAATCAAAGATAAACATCATCAACCAAGATCTCAATCACATCAATATGAAAAACAGAATGCTCCTCCAGGGGATGTCTCATGGCATCAAAAATGTTAAACTGTACCAAATCATCGCCAAACTCCATAGAAAGGGTGCCAGCATGCACATCTATCTTGGTCTTGGCGGTCTTGAGGAACGGTCTGCCTAGAATTAATGGAGCATGATTTGCTGAAAGACTCATCTTTCATGTCCAAGACATAGAAGTCTGCTGGAAAAATTAGCTCATTCACCCAAACTAATACATCTTCTAGCACTCCTGCAGGATGAGAAGTGGTCCTATTTGCCAATTGAATCACTATACCAGTAGGTTGCAAAGTGCCAATGTTCAAGGATTTATAAATTGACATAGGCATGACATTAATCGAAGCACCCAAATCTAGCATTGCATGTTCAAATTTGGAGTTACCTATCGTGCAAGGAATTGTGAAAGTTCCAGGATCTTTGCATTTTTGTGGCATGCTTGGTAGAATCATTGCAGAAACATTTCTGCCCATGCTTATTTTCTCGCACTTAAGTCTTCTCTTGTGAGTACACAACTCTTTGAGGAATTTGGCATACTTGGGAATCGCTTGATTGCATCAAGGAAGGGAATATTGATTTCCACCTTCCTGAATGTGTCCATGACTTCTCTTTCTATTTCTATTTGCGCAGTATGCTTGGACTGTGTGACTCTGTTTGGAAAAGGTAGTGGAATGGCCATATTTGAATTCTCTGCACATTTCTTCTGTGTCATAGATTTTTGGACTGAGCTATCCACTTTTTTCTGTTTCTGGTCACCTTCTGGTTGCTGCACTTGTAGTTCAGGTTGTGGTGGAGTAGGACTGTCAACTTCTCTGCCACTTCTCAAGCTAATGGCACTTACATTGCCTCTTTGGTTGTTGACTGTTTGTGAAGCCAATTAGTTCGACCCTTGACTTTTCACTCACTCAGAGTGGTTGCCATCCGCCCAATTTGAGTTTGTAAATTCTGGATGGTGGCATTGACATTCTGCCGAAACTGTTTCATCAAGTCTTCGAAAGGTGGCTCACCGTGGAGTGGTCTGCTAGAACAGTAGTGGAATGGAGGGGGGTCTTTGTATGGGTGGCGGTGTTGAGGTTGTGCTTGCCTAAATGTAGGTGGTTGGTACTTGTTGTTAGGCCTCGTAGCTTGGTATCTAAACCGTGGTTCTTCTTGTTGGTAGGGCCGTTGTTGTTGACCGTAATTTCCATATCTCGGGTTGGGATGGTCCCTCCAAATGGGGTTATAGGTATTAGAAAATGGATCATATCCGGGTTCTTCTTTGTGATTGCCGATATTGGGGTCTACCGGGAAAAATACTAGTTCTTTGCCGCAATGATTGTTCTGGAATAATAGAACCACCATCCCGAAGTGTAGGCATGCATGCATCGGTAGGGATGAGATGAACAAGAGCAAATGCCACACACGATTGCAAAGCAATCTGCATTGGTGCTTGTTGTGCCATCGCTTAACCGCCTCACCAAAGAAGTTAATTCATCAAGTCCGTGTTCCATTCTCTCGTTGGTCTACATGAGACGATTGAATTTCATTGACTCCTCTGGTTGAGGTAATAATTCGTGTGCCAAATTGTTGGGTGTTAGCCGCCATATTTGCTATCAAATCTCTCTTCGCTAGCAGGGTCTTGTCTACTAAGGCTCCTCCGAGGCAAAGCATCCACCATGCTTCGTCATTTGGCGCAAGAAGCCTTCATAGAAATATTGAATTAAGAGCGATCGGTGATTTGGTGGTGGGGACACTCGAGCACGGCTTCTTGAATCTTTCCCAATATTCATGCAAAGTCTCCTGTCATTTGTCTTATGCCACATATATCTTTTCTAATGGCAAAGCAGACTCTAGAGGCGGGAAAAATTTCTCTAAGAACAACCGCTTCATGTCACCCAACTTGTTACTCGAACCCGGTGAAAGATAAAATAACCAATCCTTGGTCAGATCAAGAAGTGAGAAAGGAAATGCCCTCGGCTTGATGTGCTCTTCGAGATCCCATGTGGCTTCATGGTTGAACAAACCACATGGAACTCCTTTAGATGCTTATGGGGATCCTCACCGCAAAACCGTGAAACTTGGGCAACAAATGTATCAATCCAGATTTTAACTCAAAATCAAGCATCAAGATCCGGGTATTGAATACACAAAGACCGGTTAGTTATATCGGGAGCGACAAGTTCCTTAAGAGTTCTATTTTGCATGTTATCACCATGGTTTCGAGAATTATTCAAGATCTCAAGTTCACTCTCAATATTAAGATCAAATTGAAGCAATTCTTGCACTTAGCCTACGAGCTCTAATCAACCTATGCAAGGTTCTATCAATCTCAGGATCAAAGTCAACCAAGTTATCAGGCTCAGACCTAGTCATGCATCACACAAAAACAAATAAATAAGAAAAATACACTAGACAATGGTTAAAAATGTTAGAAAAATTAATAAAAAGTAAAAGTTAGTAAAAACATTTCAAATGAAAAGATTACACTTACTAATCCCCGGCAACGGCGCCAAAATTTTGACGAGCGCCGAACTCAATCAAAATTATAACCGAAGTTATTACCTAAGCTTGTAGCACAGTGACAACACCGGATCGTCTCCTCAAGGATCGTAAATGCAATTTAATCAAATCAAGTGAAAGTTAGCAAAAAGGGGGGTTTGACAGTTTAAGATCGCACTTAACAAAATTAAAGGAAGAAATAATAATTAAAAAAGCAGTCAATTTAGAAACCTATCCAAGATTGGGTGGATTCAATCATAGATCCTTCATAAAACACTTGAAGCGCAATTGAATTGTTAATTTGGATCTAACCGAGATCTCTGCATCAAATCCAAAATTCATACTAGACAATCGTCTAGAATTCAATTAACAAGTGATAAACACAAATCCGCAATCGCACCATTCATGAAAATCTATGTTAATTTCAAGTACCGAATTCAATTAACTTAGGCACAAATCAGTAACCTAACCTCTTCAATTCTGTGATTAATTTAGATCAATCAGTTCTAAGTTTCATCACAAATCTCAATCTTAAACCAAGATCAAATCAAATCAACATAAATAGAATCACCATTCATGCATTCAAGATCAAGAAGAAGAAGAAAGAAGAAGAAAAGAGGAATTCAATTACAAATCAAATACAATGCATAACCAAGGTCTCAAGAATCCAAACCACAATCTCTTCAAGAGTTCTAAATTGACCCAAAGTAGCTTAGCCCTCCATTACCATGAAGGGGAGCATCAAAATATACAAAACTATGAGAAACTAAGAAGAAGAAACTTAGAGAGAAATGAAGGAGAATTTACATCTTGTTCATGATAAATAGTGCCTTTTATAGAAGTCTAAGGTAACAAAATGACAAAGGGAAGTGGGTGGATGAGTGGGTGAGTGAGTGGAGTGTTTGAGTGGATGGATTAGTGGGTTGGTTTAGTGGATTGGTTTAGTGGATGAGTGAGTGGAATGGTTGAGTGGTTGAATTAGTGAAAAATGCCAAAGGACTTTTGGTGAGTGGGAAATTATGGACATGAATGGGTGAGTGGATGGATGAGTGGATGGATTAGTGGATGAGTGGGTGGAGTGGTTAAGTGGTTGGATTAGTGTATGAGTGGATGAGTGGGTGAGTTAGTGGATGAGTGGATGAGTGGATGAGTGGATGAGTGGATGGATGAGTGGATGGTTGAGGACGAAAATTTCGTGTCTGACTTGGAAGCCAAAAACGACCCACTATACTTCAGAACCACGAAAAGTGTTCTTCATGAAAGTTGTAGATCCTTGTCTTGGCTATAAAATGGATAGCTGTTTCGTCCAATTTGGCTTCCTTAAGCCCAAGATATGTCCCAAATACCGTAGGTTGCTCAAACCCAACTTCAGCACCTCTGTTCCGACTTGCAAGCTCAAAATGACCTACTAGACTTCTTTTTCTGAAAATGTGTTCTTCATGAAAGTTGTTTATTTGGATCTTGACTATCCAATTTCCAAATTTCAGCCCATCTCCATTATTACATCTTGAGATATGATTTTATGAGTGCACACTGTTCGGATTCTACTGACAGAACCCGTATTCTGACTTCCATGTAAACTTAGGTCCCTTAGACATCTGAATCAGACTTCGAGCTCTTCATCAAAGTTGTAGAGATTCCTCTTAGCTTTCCTACAAGGTAAAATTCATGTTCATCAGATATTAGGAACTCAAGTTATGGGCAAAATACAGAAACAGTGTCAAATCTCAATAATGCTTGAAATATTCAATTAGGACCAATTTGAGCTCAAACTCACAAAATCATACCAAACTCAATCAATTAAGAATATGGAGAGTGTAAATGACTAAACATAAGGGTTTCTTAATGAATAAAATATGTGATTATCACACACCGACGATTCGGACTTGACACTGTCCTGTATCGTGATCTAGTGTAGAATGTCTGTACAATACTATGATTGTGCACGAGAAAAATTATTGATAGCACTGGCCTCGACAGCCGAGTGACAGGCATGTCTCCTGATCTTTCTCTCCGCTTGATTGAGTCTTGCTCCATGGAGTAGGAATTGGGAAAGCATGCATTGTGCATCGTTCATTACTGGTCTTACAAACTGTTGAGCATGAATACCTGTAAATGATTATTTGAATATAGTGCTGATTCTTGGAAAACCTATTGTGATCTGCCTGCTATTGCTTACTGTAGTTCTACCTTTACTATAAATATCACTGTTGTTATTGACTCTGATTATTGCTTAGAATTGAATTGCTTTTGTTATAATTTCCGTTGTTGTTATTGATAAATGTATGAACTGTATTGCTCGGTGGGCGCTTTGCGCCGTGCTATTTTCTTGCTGCCAATAGTGGTAATGAATGACGGGTGTCTCACCTCTTTCCTATATTTCTGTATTGCTGTTTTATATTCATATTTGATAAAAGATCGTGAAGAAGATGATGAGGAATCACACCTTGCCGATGGGGTTGAGAACCTGGCAAGATTTCTTTGATTTCGTGGGAGTGCAGCTGCGAGGGGGCATTGATGCCTGTTGTGTCAACTGGGACGCTGAGTGTCATATGCATATGGGGTTGCGGCTTTGTCTGCTGGTAGTACCCATCCCTGGGTTATTACCTCTCCCCTTTTTCGTGTTTTATTCCCGCTGTATTTTATTTGACTCTGTAATTATTACGTTCTATGTTATCAATGCTTTGTGTAAATTGACTATAAAATATATAAAAGGAATATGATTCTATTTTGAGGTTGTATTATGGGTCGAATACATTTATATTTCATTCGAGGCTCGTATTTTCTACTTTTGCATATTGTCAAAAATATATATTTAGACTTCTGAGAATTTGAATGACTGTTATCATGGTTGTGACACACTTGGATTTAGTAACTATGGTGTAATGACGATTGTGCCGCGGTTGCTACATCAAGGGGTGTTACACTTTTAGGTCGGCACATTCTAACCTATCTATGACACTGTTATGTATGTCACACAGAACTATGCTGAGTATCATATTTGTGACACTACTATATGTATCACACTTTTAGTAATAGTCTCTTTTCAGGTTAGTACGCTCCAACCTATTTATGATGATTCACTTGTCATACAGAACTATTCCAGATATCATTAAATATATGAGGGAAACTAGGGCAAGTGAGGAAACTAGTGAGGAATTTCAAGAATATAGGATCCCCTTCCTCATGGAGGTTGATCTTCATAATTCTAAGGGAACTCTAGATATCCTTCCCTCACAGAGGATCAACTCTAGAATTCACTAATGCCTAAACAAATTCAAATACAAAAGAATACTCATATATTGGGAATAACACATGAAAATCATTCTCTTTTCTATCAAGGATAAATTTATACAATTCTCATATACAGTTCAAATTCATTACTCATGAGTATTGATCAAGAAATTACTATATTATTTCTATACTATTTCTATTGCAGCTCCGCTTTAAAGAATTAAGGGAAAAATATAGCTCATATTCTAACCCAATTTGAGTTATCAGGAGACAATGTAATTTCAATTACATATCAAGTATTCAATAATCCTATCTCATTCAACACATACTATACAAGCTTTCCAAACATTCATTAATAACAAATTTAACCACATTATTATCTAATAATACAAGTGTGAATAACAAGTTACAAAGATAATTTAACTTCAAGGTCAATATAGGTAGCATAAGCCTTGGCCGTGTAACATCCTCTTCAACATGTTAGACTTGTAAATGGTTATAGAGGTAGCTTAATACTTAACATGCCTGTTTAATTTTGTGACAATCTGAGTTAGTTTAGGCACTTTTTTGCAAGCCGAAAGGTGAAAAGTAGCTTCAAATGACCCAGATATTAACATAAATGGCTTAGCTAATGGAAATAGACGTGGATAATCTATTTCTAAGTCACAAATGTGTATTCTGTGATGTGGTTAAAGTTTGAGAATTTTTGGAGTCAGTTTGGTATTTTTAGACATACTGGTTGTCTAATTAAAGCCGGAATGACTAGTCGCAAAAATGGAAAAAGATGGTTTTGGTGTAACAATATTTTTAATGAATCCTATGATTTATTTCAATGTTGTTGGAACTTGAAAAACTTGATTTAGCTAAAGTTAAATGTTATTAGAAGATTAGGAATTATCAGTGTGATATTCCTTAGCCCTTAACACTCCACAGTTTCAGCCCTCTTCCTTGACTCCCTTTATTTGATATTTCAAGCCTTCATTTTTGTTTTCTTATTTTCACTCTATGGCTAAAAATAGAACAAAGAGAGAAGGAAAAGAAAAGAGAAAAGAAGGAAAGGAAGAAGAGAAAAGCTAAGGGGAAATGAAAACTTGAAGATTTGTGATCCATTCCATCATCATCTCCATCACCATAGAAGCTTGAGGAACTCAAGGTAGGGGTTCTTGAACTCAACTTCATCTTTTTTCTCATTTCTCCATGTTAGGTTCACTTGAGGTTTAATATGTCAAATTGAGTTCTTGTGGTGTGTTATGTGATTTTCTTGCTTGGATGACTTACAAATGTTGTTTATGACTTGTTTATGCAAAGAGTTTGGATTAGAAACCAAAACTATCCATTTTGGACCTAAAATGCTCTAAGTTTTGATTTTAGGAGTTTGGATGAGTGATTTGGTGTTTTTGATACCTTTAGAAGGTCCTAAGTGTTGGGATTATTCTTATATGTTTTCCTAAATGTGTTGAGACACAAATGGGGGTAATTCTTAGAAAGAATAACCATATGGCATATATCTAAGAGTGGTGAAACCTTAGGCAAATTTATGAGTTAGAACGCCTTAAGAATTATCTAAAACTTTGATCAATATGAAGTTGACTTGAAAATCACTTGTGAAGTGATGGTGAGAAGTTTTAGGTAAGGAAATACTAGTTACATAGTTCTTGCTACCTTGTGGGATAGGTGATGCTAGAACCTATAAGTATTAGTATTGGATAGTCACTTGATTGTGGGAATCTTGTGATATGTCTTAATTATGAATTGAGAGAGTTCTTGATACTTGGTTTCCAAACTTGGTACTTGTTAATTTCCTATGTATTGTAACTTATCATGGTGTGCACAACCATATGGCCAGAGAACAAGGTGTCGATCTAGATTCTCGTAGCAGGTATGCTATTATGGTCAGGGTTACCAGTATGAGGGTGACAATAGTACTCTTACATTGGTGAGGGGAAGGTGTTTACCTATTACTAAGTGAGATTAGGCTTTTAAGCTTATCCTACTTTGTATATACAAGAGACAGAGGTTTCTGGAAAATTAAACAAGTAATTTGTGTTGTTTAAATCTTAAAACCTACATTAGCATTGCATAATCATTTTATTATAACTTCGTTTGAGCATAATCATTTTTCATAACATAAATCATTGCATGGTTGACAATTGTATGGCCAGTTGTCGTTGCTCAATCGGTCGATTGGTTGGTTGTTTGTTTGATAATGTATTAGGATTCTATGGGCGATCTTTTGATGTTATTGTTTTTTAGATATTTATTTTATATATAATATTAATGTGTTCAGTTTATTATTTGTTGTAAATGATTAACTGCTAGTCTTGGTATGCGAATACTGAGAAATTGTGATTTCTCACCCCTGTATAGTCCATGTAAATTGTAACACCCCAAACTTTAGGATAAATGACCGTTATATCCTTTTTGTACTGTTGGTTGTTTTTCTCTATGAAATACTGTTTTATTTTACTGTCTGTGATTTTATTTAGACTTTTTGTGTGATTTGCTCCGGGGCAGACAAATAATAATTTTCAGACCAAGGAAATCTTATTTTAATTATTCGGAGATGGGGGATCTTACTAAACCCAATTCTGAATGATACTGTTATTAATCTTTTAATTTTTAGGATTTAACTGTAAAATAAAATAATTTTATATTATTATAATATTATTTTATTAGTCAGTGCAAACAAGCGGTAATGGACCCGGAAATGATTGCGGGACCCACGTTTAGTAAAAGTAGTCAACATTAGTAGCTTAATTAAACATCATTAGTAGTGAAATATCTAAAAGCTTAATGATTAGGCTTAATGACAAGGCTTAATGACTAGGCTTAATGACAAGGCTTAATGACTAGGCTTAATGACAAGGCTTGGATTAGCCAATGAAAGCTAAGCTTGGAGGCCAAGGCTTCATCTTAACCTTTGATCATTTCTAAGGCTTGGATGAAGCCAACCAAATGGACACCTCCTTTGCAATTGAACTCCACGGCCAAGTGCTCTTTGGAGGGCAATTATCATTTCATTTCCTATCTTTAACTTAAGCTTTTCTCTCTTCTCTCTCTTCCAAAAATAAGAAAACACCATAGATGCACCTTGAAGGTCCATTCAGCCAAGTGCTTGTCTTCACCATCCATCCATCAATCAAAAATTTCTTCTAACCTACTTTTCTAAACCTAAACACAATTATAAGAACATCTCTAGTTGAGAGTTTTTGCAAAATCCATCATCTAAAGCTTGAAAAACTACTTTGGAGATTCTACCTAGAAGGTGAAAATCCTTGTTTTTCATTTCTAAATTCCTTTTCAAGGTTCTAAGCCATGATTGATCCATGGTTTAAGCTTTCTTTCAATGTTAGTAACTTGTAGAAAATGTTTAAGCTTGATAGGTGACTTTGGAGGGTGAAACCGAAACCATAGAAAGGAGTGAAAGAGAGTTCGTCTTCACTTAAGGTAAGAGGAAGACTTGAATCTTATCATCCTTGGGTGGTGATAAGAAAATGGAGTTGTTTGTGATTGTAGAATCCATAAGGATTCATTTGTGTGCTTGTTGTTATAGCTTTCTATTTGTGATTTGTATTAATATGCATGTCTACAAGCTTTAAAAATATTGTATGTGTTAGAAATGCATGAATAATTAGTAGGATGTGAATAATATGCAAGGTTTGCATGAGTGTTCCAAAGAACACACATTCAAGGCTCACGGCCTCAATATAAAATGAGAACCAAAATGTTCTCAACAATTTTTCAAAATAGTGATTTAACTAACTTAGGTGAATTGATAAGATACAAAATTGATTTAGAGTAAGAAAAATGAATTTAAAGATCAAAGGGAAAAATTTGTGTAATTTGGCCAACATGCCAAAGCCAAGTGTTTATGATTTCTAAAATTGTTTTTAAACAAAGAGAAGTAATAAATACTAAAAGGAATTTTATTACAATGAATTTAGAAGTATAAAAATGATTAGATTAAGTTTAGGAAGTTAAAACTAATGATTTTAATGTTTAGAAGAAAATACAGTAGCTTTTATAAAATTTCTAACGTAGAGCTCATTTTATGTTTTGAAGCACTTTAGTAGTTTTCAAAAGTATAATTAAATGGGTGTAATATAAATTAAAAAGGATTTTTTTCAGAAAACTTAGAAAACCATTGTTATACATTTTCTAAGCAAAATACTGTTAATTTTTGCTAAAAACAGACAAATAAGATAGAAAAGATATCCAATATACTTTATACGGTATGAAAAATAGCCTACGTAGTTTAAACGTATTAAATATTATTTCTATTTATTTAAACAGTAATTTTGAAGGAAATCAGACAAGAAAATGATTTAAAAATCTTACGCGATTAAGAAAACGTTTGAAAAATAGTACGCGATTTCAAAAACAGTAAAATATATTTACGCGATTTAAAAACATTTGTAAAAATGATGAAATTGTGAAAACGCGATAAAATTTCTACGCGATTGATGAAAATAGTAAGTTTTACTGTCGGGCCAAAGTGGTAGACCCGGACAGTTGTGGAACAGTATTGTCAGGTAGGACGTACTATATTTTCATAATTTTTGCTATTGAGGGTATTTTTGTAATTTTTGCCATTGAGGGTATTTTAGTAATTATTTTGTCATACATTGAGTTGTGCCAATTTGGTTGATAATTGGTGATTTGATTGACGAGACGAATTACACTGTGTTGTCAGTGTGATAAGCGTAGTGTGGTTCAACTTGAATGAACTTGGGGACATTAGTGTGCGGATTATTCCATTTGTGGACAGTTGGTCGCTCCTCTGAGCTGTGGTAACTGATAACACACTAATGGTCTCGACACGCACTATACTTAATCGAGATCTTATAAAGTCTATTTAGTACAATGCTTGTAGTTACACGATGTTTTGACTGTGTACTACACCACGATGTTATGACAGTGGGCTATAGACGTAACGTGAGACAGCAAAATAATTTGGTTAGGCAGTCGAGGTACTAATAGACTTTGCGGGTCATTCTCTCTGATGTCTGTATTTTTAGCTCCATGGAGTAGGGTTGAGTCGCATTACATATGATTTATGTGTTGTGCATTATAATATTATTATCTGTACTATTTTATCTGTACCATTTTATATATGACATTATGTGATGCTGTTACACTTAATTTCTGTGTTACTTTATATTATTATTTATGCTGTTATGGTAGGTTATATTGTATGAATTGCTATATCTGTTGTATTGTCGTTTTCTTATTTCCTATGTTTGTGGTGATATAGATTGTCTTACCTCTTTATTGTATGTGTTCTCTGTATATATATTAAATTATGTGATAAAGATTTTGAGGAAGAGGAACAACCTCTTGAGTGTGAGTATCCTGAGGAGGAGGAAGAACAGCAAGCCGAGGAGTAGTTCGACGACCAAGAACCATCCGATCATCCATACCCATTGGATTGATCGAGTGAGTATGGCGCTACCAGAATTCTTTGGATTCGTGCAACTTGAGTTTCATGGAGGCTCTGAAGCCTGGCGTCTGCGAGAGGATAGAGACTCGGTGACGTACGTAGGGCGTCTGACTGTGACCATATATACGGAGTTTGATGGAGTACCGATCTTTTCTACTGTATTATATTTACATGTGGAGTTACCGCTATCTCTTAGGCGTCATTGGGGTGGTATTTTGATGCGCCTAGTAAGATCAGCAACGTGTCGACAGCACGAACTAGAGTCCGTAGAGAGTCGAGACATCCTGGATACCTATCACCTAAAGTTTCATCTGAGAGTGATCCTTTAGAGGGCTAGATATTTATGATGTGTACTTGGGCGCATCTGCGTTTGTATATATAGACTTTTTACTGCTTTGTTTACTATTTTGGTTTAAATATTTATAACTGTAAATTATTTGTATTACTTAAAACAAAACCATATGTACATTATGTGTGATGATAGTTTGTTTGTTTTATGTTCCATGTTATTTTATTTCGTAATATTCTGTTTAACCGAAAAAATTTTACAACCCGTATTACTATGTAACAAATGTTTTACAACTTGGGTAGATTTTATTTATCTTTATTTTATTTTATTTCATAAATGTGACATCCCCATAAGGGTGTTACATAAATCCAAGTGAGGACCTTCCAAAGGGAAAGGGCAAGCAAAAGAAGAAACTGAAGACTTAGTTTAGTAGTTTTATTTCTTTTTGAACCAGTTTGTATATTATTGCTTTTCTAGTTGTATGTAAAAGTTTATGTATACAATATGGCTTGTTTGCCAGACATGTATGTATATATGATCTTTTTATCTTTCGGGCTTTCTGTAACACCCCAAATTTCCTAAATAGTTGACAGTAATTTTGACAGTTAATAGAATTCTACTGTTTAGTGATTTTTGTGCACTGTAAAATTATTTTGATTATTCCGTCAGCGTATTTGATCGTTTTGAGTGATTTACTCCGTGTCAAGAAAATAATAATTTTCGGGCCGAGAAAAAATCTTTATGTATTTATTTCTCTTGATTGTTAATTATTTTTAACAATCTGATTTGATTTTCATACTTTTTCTAATATTTGTGATTTTTGTGGATGATTATAAATTTTTATATTTATCTGATTGTTTTTGGGCTGTTTGTGGGCCTAGGTGGCCTTACGTGGGCCTAAGTGGGTCCTGCAAAGTGAAACCTTTTCTACGTATAGAAAAATTTGTACTGTTTAGACGGAGACAGGGGATCTTACTAAACCTGAATCCGGAAACAGTTTTTATAAAATTTATTGTACTATGTTTTGTACTGTATTTAATTATCGGGTGATAAAAATATAGTAAATATATTCTTTCATGGGATTATAGCAGATAATAATAGAAATTATAGTGCTCAAGTCAACAATAGTGGTTATGACAACTTTTGACGAACCAATAGGAAACAAGTTTAATTCTTTTGATGGATCAATAGGAAGCAAGTCTAATATTGAAGACTTTGATATCAACCATCGATTTAATCAACGGTATAGGATTAGTCTAAGAAAATGGCTATGACCATTTATAACCGTTGGATTTAGAATTAGATCAAGGGTAGAGATTTGGTCTTACAAAGTGGCTAGGACCATTTGTGACCGTTGGATTCGGATTAAATCAACGGTGGAGATGTATCATTTATGACCATTGGATGTGGATTTAATCAATGGTGGAGATTCGGTCTTCTAAAATGGCTATGACTAATTATGACCCTTGGATTGAAAGTAAGAAGGAGTAATCTTGACCTTTCATTTTTGGAGATGGATCTAATGGCTAGAATTTTAAGGAGAAAAATCTAATAGCCTAGTTTAAGTCTTTTAATCAAAAGTCTACCTAAATCCTAACCATTGAATTAATCAATGGCCTAAAATGCTCTAAATGGTGGCTTGGAAAAGATGACAACTTATTGAATACATAATGCATGGAGGGGGGACGGTTTTGTGCTTCATTTTGGAGCTAAAGAAAAGCTTTATGACCATTATTATATGCCTTGGTCAATTATGCATCATTATTGATCATTTAGCACTCTTAGGAGAATGCTTGGAGGGGGGACGGTTTTGTGCATGCTTAAGGGCATAGAATGGTTTCAAGACCATTATTACTCCGTCTTGATCATTATTAATCATTTTCAAGAAGCTAACTCTTCAAAAATTTCTCTCCATCTCTTCTCCAAGCTAATTTCGGCCAAGCACCCTAGAACCACCTTCCATCACTCAAAAATTTTATCCAACCTTATTTCTTGAATCCTTACCTTATTCTAAGAACATCTCTAGTTATGAGTTTTCACTAAATCATTCATCTTGAGTTTCAAATCCAAGCTTCAACTTTCTAGCAAAAAGGGTAAAGTTCATATTTCTTCACCCAATCTTTTAGCTTTGATTTTCTAAGCCATGCTTGAATCATGGTTTACCTATTCTTTTACTTGTTATTGATTTTAAGATTTGTTTATGATTTTTAGGGATTTTGCAAGGAGCTCCACGAAATTGATAGGAAGGGAAACCAAGTGTTTTCACTTCATTCTTTACCTTAACCAAGTCTAAGAAGCCTTTCTTTTACAAAAATCAAAAACTTCATCCTTATTCTTCAAGAGGAATTTTGGCCATACCACTCAAAATTACCATCCAATCTCTTTTAATTTCATCTAACCATAGATCTTGAATCTACATGATTTTCTAAGCAACTTTCATGTTGGAGACTTTCTCTAAATCATTCATCTTCAACCTTGTTCTTCAAGCTAAAGATTGGAGCTTTATTGGTGAAGTTTATTAATCTTCACTTTTTTTTTTATTTTCAAGGTTCTAAGCCATGTTTGATCCATGGTTTATCTTGTTCAAGCTTGATTTACTAATAAATATATGTTTTGTTTTGTATTTGAGAAGCCCTTGGTGGTGAGGGACTTGGAAAAAGAAGCAAAACAAGGAGCTTTTGAGGATCTTCAAGAGCTAAAAGGGAGATTCATCTCACAAACCAAGTATGGTGGTGAGAGATGGTTTGTGTATTTGATGGATGGTGAATCCATGTGAGGATTCATATCCATGGTCATGTAATAATTTGTGGGTGTTTATATGTTTTGATTATTTGCCTATGCTTAGTATGATTTGCATGATTTATTGCTTTGATTATGGCATGCTTGTGATATATATTTGAATATGTATGTGTATGCCATGATTTGATGATGGAAAGGAAATTAATTTTTGGTTCCAAAGACCAAAAGGATTTTGGCCAAGACACCTCAAAATAGGTGTTCATAAATTAATATTTTCATGAATGATAAAATTGGATGATTAGAAAAGTAAGAAAAAATAAACAAAGGGTTTGTTTTTCAAGAAGTAGTGTTCACAGTTTTGAGAAGGATTTTTGTTAATTTATTTTGTGTAAAAAGTTTTTAAGTGTTTTACTAAACATGAGTTTTAAATGAAAAGAGCAATGTTGATTTTAAGGATTTGCAAAGAAAGTGAAAAATGAAAAATGAATAAATGATTTGATTTCAAAGACCAAGTGCTCACGGTTTTTGTAAAGGATTTTTAATGGTTTTGTTTGTGTACAACCATATTGACTTAGAAGGAAAAATGTTTTGATGATTTCAATAGTCATGTCCTTTGAAGGCTTGTAATGCCTTGATTTTATGAAAACAAAGTGGAAATATAGTTTGATTTAGTACAAGGAATTTGGAAAGGGAATCAGAGTGTTTTGAGAAAATGGGATTTTTGTATGTAAATGGAAAAGAGAGGTTGAAAGTGTTTGAACCTCAATTTATTTATTTTGAAGAGAAATGATATTAGAATTGATTTGAGAAAAATGGAGAATATAAGGGTGATTTGATATTTTCTAACGTGTAACTCATCCTTTGGGTTTTGGAGAGCGTTAGTAATTTTTAAAGTTAGAAATATTGATTTAATTCAATGGAATTATGAATTTGGGAAATATATTGTGAAAAAGGATTTTCTTGAGAAAGAAAATGTGGAAAATAATGTGAGTAGTCATATTATTTTGAGAAAGGTTGAAATGGAATTTTTGAAGGTTGAGAAATATTTTTCGTAATGGAAAAATGGTAAAAAATGATTTACGTAACTTAAAAATGTGATTTTTAAGCTACGCAATTTGAAAAACGTTTAAATATTTCTACGTGATTTGAAAAACGTTAAAATATTTCTACACGATTTGGAAAGCGTTTAAATATTTCAAAAATGATGAAAAATGGTTTACGCGACTTAAAAGAATGATTTTTAAGTTACGCGATTGTGAAAATGGTGGAAAATCGCTACGCGATTTGAGTAAAGTGTAAATATTTTTATGTGATTGAGAAAACATTGAAAAATCAATATGTGATTTGAAAACGTAACAGAAGTGTTGTGGAATTATGAAAAACGTAACAGAAATGTTGCGTGATTGTGAAAACACGATGAAAGTGTTTTGTAACTATGAAAATGCGATAACATGATTTCGCTAATAAATATACAGTATGATTACTGTTGAATAAGTGTATGGACACTGTATGAGAAAATGACAAGTTTTGCCTATGATTGATATTTGGTGCATTTTACATGCATTGGAAAGATATGCCTGTGATTGGCATTGGTGCATTATTCATGCATTGGAAAAATATGCGTTGAGGCATATGATTAAATTGAACAAATGAATTTGAAAAGATTCGGCCCTTGTGGCTGGACTTGTATTGATATATTCGTGCATTGTATAAAATATAGCTAATAGCTATTTTGGCCCTTGTGGTTGAAGAGGGAATGTGAATTAATAGTGAGGTCTATGATGGATCTTGGGGTGCGTCGAGGCGCGGCGGTCGACCAGTGGATATCTGTCTATGGGCTACAGCTGGACCATATGCCACTTGGCGATGAAGTCCGTTGCAACGCATTGACGATACTCGACAAGAACACGATTCTTTTCAAAAGCTGGACATTTGTCTGTGGGCTAATTTGGAAGATTGTCTTTGGGCTAAGGCTGACAATTAACAAAGCATTCTTCTCGAAATTGTGAAAACCTCCATGGAGTAGGACATTGAGTCTACATGCATAACATATGCATAAATCTGAGTATCTATATCTGCATGATATAATAATTGAGGAATATTAGATGATGATGATGATAATCATATTGATGGCATTATTGTGATTATTATGTTGTGATAATAATGTTAATGACATGATGATGATAGTTGATTAATGTTGAGTGCATTATTGAAATTCTAGTATGATATACCGTATGATATGTTGTTTGTGTTATCTCGTGCTACCATGTTGGTATTGGCGTAGGTGATCTCACCTCTTTGTTATATTATGTTGTTGTGCTTGTATTGGTAAAATTACTTAATAGATGGAACGAGTTGTCTTAGACATACGGGTGATAAATACTATGAGATCGGAGACAACATCAGAGAATAACCATTCCAGATTTGATAGTGTGAAGGGTTGACAAGGAACAGATGTCTGATGCATCAAGATGGATACAAGAAGAAATAAGTATGTTAAGTTTTACCATTAGTGTCTTACCGTGCTATTAAATAGGACCCATGATGGGGTTTGCTACTGTTAAAAAAAAAGAGTCTGTTAGTTTTATATTTCTCTTTAATTTGTTAAATATCAATTAGTGTCAATATTGTATATTAATTAGTTTAAATATATTTTCAGTAATACTTATGGATTTCGGTAAATTTCTGTCTTCAGCAAAAAAAGAAATTTTAAAACTCACCCTTTTATAACTCAAACCTTTTGTGAACTTCTTTACAGATTGAGAGTTGGTAGTAAAAAATGTGATGCCCTAAGGAGGGTGTTACACTTTCTATATTAACTATAAAGGTTATTATGGATTTTATTTATATGCAATCTTAGAAGTGACATGTTTAATGCGATTTATCTTGAAATATTCCACGTATTTTACGAAAATTGTATTAGGGTATTACATTATGGTATCAGAGTAGTTCATCCTATTGAATCGGGGTATGGACTGACTATGCTTTAGCATATTAGGAATTCCTTTGTGTGTTATGCATTTCTTTGTCTCTTGTTTAAGTATTGGATTGTTAATAGCTACTGTTACACAGTTACATGATATTGAGGACTGATCAACTTAATATATATTGTTCTGTGTGTGCAGAAAACTATGGCACCAAAACGACAAACCGATAAGACAAGGAACTCATCTAATGAAGACCCTAGTATAGCTAGAGCCTTTATGGCAATGACTGATGCATTGAGGCACCCAATAGTAGCTCATGTTGAAGCTATGAGAGAGCAAATTGCTACAACAAACAGGATGTTTGAAAGAATATCGGTGACTCAACATCAACCACCTACACCACCACCACACCATCAAGGGCAACCAGATCAGGAGGTAGCTGGGAGGAATCAAAGTTTCCAGAATCTCTCTGAGTTTAGGAAATCTAATCCGTCTTCCTTTAAAGAGGAGTATCACCTAGTCAGAGCTGAGGGCTGGCTCAAAGAAATGGAGAAGATTTTTATGGTCATAGCTTGTTCAGATGAGCAAAAGGTGCTTTTTGCTACTTATATGCTGGAGAGTGAGGCAGAGGATTGGTGGGCAGATGCCAAGAGAGCTCCTGTGGCAACAAGGACTCCTATTACATGGGAGGTCTTTAAGAGATCATTTTTGAGAAAGTTCTTTTCGCAAAACGTACAGAATGCCAAAGAGATGAAATTTCTTAGGTTGAAGCAGGAAAATATGTCAGTTGGTCAGTATGTTACCAAATTCAACGAATTGTCCAAGTTCTCATCTTGTATCAGGCTTAACCCAGATGAGTCCTGGAAGTGCATTAAGTTTGAGGAAGGATTGAGAGAAGACATTTAGAATGCTATCCTACTACTTGAGATTTGAGACTTTTAGACTTTGATTAACAAGCACAAGATAATCGAATGGCATTCGAAGAAGCTTTCTGTGGAGCCTAAGTCACAAGACTTCCAAAAGAGGAAGTAGGGTGACAATAAGTTCAAGAAAGGGACTTCTAAATCTAGCTTTACTTAAGACAAAGGTACGCAGATTCAGAAGCAGTTTGAGGGGCCTAAGTGTCGTAAGTGTGGAAAGCAGCATGAAGACTGGTCTTGCTCGGTATGCTTTGTCTATGGGCAACCTGGGCATTATGCTAAAGATTGTCCATCAAAGAAGGAAGTTGTGCCCACCCAAAAACCACAAGCCAGAGGGAGAATGTATACTCTAGGTGGTGAAGAGGTGACTCAGTCTTCCGATCTTATCAAAGGTAAATGCATTATTCACGATCATCTTTTAACTGTAATGTATGATTCAGGAGCATCCCACTCCTTTGTTTCAAATGATTGCGTGAAGGTGTTAGATTTGCCTATGTCTAAACTTTCTTATGACTTATCTGTATCTATGACCACTGGTAACCTAGTTACAACGTCTACACATTGTTGTGTAAAGGGAGAAGATAGGATTTTTCATGTAAACCTTATTTGTTTGCCTTTAGTAGATATTGATGTCATCCTTGGCATGGATTGGTTATCTGCCAACCCTGTAGTGTTGAACTGTTCAAAAAAATCCCTGATTTTCTTGTCAGATATACCCATCAAAGTCATTTCATCTGAGTCAGTATATCTTAATGCGATCAGGTCAATCTTTGTTTGAAGGAAGGATCTCTAGGATCTATTCTCTTATTGTCACTAAGTGCTGGGGTTGAGCAAAGCATTGGTGATATATATGTGGTTAGTGAATATCTCGAGGTTTTTCTAAGTGATATAGTGGAGTTGCCACCTGAGTGAGATATAGAGTTTACTATAGACTTAGTGTAGGGGACGAGACCTATCTCTATAATACCCTATAGAATGACACCACTAGAGTCAGTGGAACTCAAGAAACAAATTGAGGATTTGTTGGATAAGTACTTCATTAGGCCGAGTGTTTCTCCGTGAGGAGCACCTGTGTTACTAGTAAAGAAAAAGGATGGTACCATGAGGCTCTGTGTGGATTACAAATAGCTGAATAAGGTGACCATTAAGAATAAGTATCTGTTGCCTATGCTAGATGATTTAATGGATCAGTTGAGAGGAGCAGTAGTTTTCTCAAAGATTGATGTTAGATCTAGTTATCATCAAATAAGGGTTAGGGAAGAGGATATCCTTAAGACTACTTTAAGAACTAGGTATGGGCATTATGAGTACCTCGTGATATCCTTTGGGTTGATGAATGCTCCAGTAGTGTTCATGGATTACATGAACAAAATCTTTAGACCCTACCTAGATCAGTTTGTTGTGGTGTTTATTGATGATATTTTAATCTATTCTAAGACAATTGAGGAGCATGAGCAACATTTGAGGATAGTGTTGGAAACGCTTAAGGAGAATAAGTTGTTTGTTAAACTATCAAAATGTGAGTTATGGCTTTCACAAGTTCAGTTTTTGGGACATGTGATATCTTAGGTAGGGATTTCTGTGGACTCAGGCAAGATTGATGCAGTGTTGTAGAGGGAAAGACCCATCACTATAACAGAGATCGGAAGCTTCATTGGCCTAGCAGGATACTATAGAAGATTTATAAAGGGTTTTTCTCAACTAGCACTACCCTTGACTAGATTAACTAGGAAAGGTAGTTCTTTTGATTGGACTCAAGACTGTAAGGATAGTTTCCAAGAGCTAAATGTGAGGTTGACTACTACACCGGTGTTGGTAATTCCGAATCCTTTAAAGAACTTTGAGGTGTACTATGATGCTTCAAAGATGGGTTTGGGTTATGTTTTGATGCAGCATAGGAGACTTGTTGCCTATGCATCAAGGCAGTTGAGGCCTCATAAGGAGAACTACCCTACTTATGATCTAGAGCTAGCTGTAGTAGTGTTTGCCTTGAAAACTTGGAGACATTACTTGTATGGAGTTCAATTTGAGGTGTTCAATGATCATAAAAGTTTGAAGTATTTATTTGATCAAAAGAAGTTGAACATGAGACAACAGAGATGGATGGAGTTTTTGAAAGACTACGATTTGAGTTAAAGTATCATCTGGGTAAAGCCAAAGTGGTAGCTGATGCACTGAGTAGGGAATCTTTACATGTGTCCCGTATGATGATCCAAGGGAGTGAACTTCAAGAGAGTTTTAGAGACTTGAGCCCTTCAGTAACTGTGTTGCCACATAGTCTCAGTGTGAGTCGAGTGGACATAGTGAGTGACTTTAGGACTCAGATCATAAAAGCTCATAAGGAAGACAATACTCTTAGTGATCTTAGTGAGCAGATCTTTTTAGGTAAGCCTGGAGAGTTTGATATGGCGGATGATGGAATGATTAATTTTAGAGGTAGACTAGTGTGTGAAATCCGCAAGTGTACGATTTCGTCATCAAGTAATAAAAAGATTGAATCTACAAGGACTATGTCTATGAATACCAATTAATTAATTAATTTAGTTAAATTAAAGAAGAGAATATAGTTGTGGAGTGATAAGAACGTAGTAAACAAGTAAGTAAATAAATAAATGTCAAGGTACAAAATTGAGAACAAAAATAGCAAATTGTTAAGAAAGATTTTCAGATTCAAAAGGGCTTCTAGGATTGGGAGTAACCACAATGATACAAGACTCCTAATTGACAATCCTTTTATTAAAACTGAAATTCAATTGAAGGTGAATTGCCCTAAATTAGTTAATGTTCTTTCTCAAGAGACAAGAACCGTGCCCAATTAAACCAATTCCTACTCTTGTGGTAATTGAATCTAAATTGAACCTATTACGCCTTATGGTAATTCATTAAATCCTCGAAAGGCTAAACCTACTCTCGTGATTTAGACCTTAAGTTCAATTCTTATGGTTCCAACACCTAGGTTCACCTCTCAGGATGTCCCTAGATATCTATGAGATGCAAATAAGTGACCATCAAATTCATATGAATAAGCGCAATAAGGATTGAATCAAAGAACATTCAAGATCAATAAAAGGGGTAAACAAAGTCAATTAATCATCATCAATGTATCAAAGGGCATTGCCCAATCCTAGAAACAAAAGGAACTACTCAGACATGAAGAAGAAGAAGAAACCAGAAATCAAGTTCAAAAGCATGTCAAACCCGTAATCGAAGAGAGAAGAGAGGAAGATGAAGATCAAGAGCCTCCAATGTGCCTCCTCTAAACAGAATTCGAACCCTCATATTGTATTCAGAACAACTATATATACCCTAGGGGTCTAAACTGATCCAAGCTCATAAAAAGGAGGAAAAACAAACTTTAAAATCTAACACGGACTGCGAACCACGGCCAGGCTGTGGAACTTGCTGTCTGAGTTCCATGGCTGTGGATCATTCCACGGCCAGGCCGTGGAACTCCCTGGAAATTTTCTTTTGCTTCTTCACGCAGCTGCTCGATCCATGGCTGTGGGGAATTCCACAGGTAGGCCGTGGATCTCTTTGGAGTGAGCTTTTTGCCCCAAATTGCTATCCTTTAAGCTCCAACTTCAATTATGCAAGCTTTCCATCCATTTCAAGGCCAATTAAGCACCAATCCTACACAACAACACCAAAAACACTGCAGTTATCCGAACTAAGGGGAAAAACAAATAAAAAGGGAAACTAAAATGCCTAAAATGCATAAAAATACATGCAAAACAAGAACAAAATATAATGTTGTTTCACACACATCAAATCCTCCCAAGCTTAAGATTTTGCTTGTCCCCAAGCAATGACTAATGCCAAACCAGGAAATGGGATCAAGAAACAATAATGAATAAGGAACCCGAGAAAACATCCAACCAAGCAATAGGCAAAGGCAAACCAAGAATTAGAGAGGTAATCAAAATCAAGTCCAATTAGAGGCTAAGTTCTCAGACATCATGCTCCTCACTAAATTAGGATTACTCCGCTAACCATACTCAAAGTGTTTAAGGGTGAAGACAATGCGCTCAAGATTCCTCAAAGAAAATGCACTTCCATAATTTCCACTAATAATCAGCATGCATACAAGAATCAAAAAGTCTTTCAAGGGTTATAATGGGGCCATGGGAATGATGTTAAGTAAGGTAAAGAAACGAAGGAATGCACAAAGGGCAAACAACATTTTCAATAAGCACAAGAAATCCAATAGAACATAAATGGAGTAAAGACATTTTCCAATCAAGAGCATAACTCCTCATTTTCTTCCTTTTCTTTTCCCTCTTTTCAAACCTTCATCTTATGCTTTTATTTTATTTTCTTTTCCTTTTCCCCTTAAAAATTTTCTTTTATTTAACATAAGGAAGAGACTTTATTTTCAAAAACATATGATTCCCAATACAACATTCAAACCCAATTGCTCCATTCAATACTCTAAATGATTACTAACAATGTATCATCATAGGCATCAAGAAAAATAATTATGCAATAGGCTCAAAATGGGCAACCTAGTGGATGAAAGTGTAACAATTTCAGAAGGCCAGAAAAATACCTAAGATGCCTTAATCACATTCAAGCATGCAAACCAAAATTTCACCTCAAAATGGTTTCAAATCAAGTTCTAGAGTACAAAATCAATGAGGAATGATCACTCAACACAAAGAATGGGAGCAAAAATCATATAGTGCATAAATCCCATAGGCTCAAAAACTCACATTTAGAGGTTCAAAAATCAATGAGAAGCACAAATTCAGAGAACATATGCTAATTATTAACTATCAAGAAATCACCTCCACTATTAATTAAAGACAATGCCTGTTGCCTACCACAAGAATCAATAAATTAGGTTCCAAAACAATACCATCTCAAAATCCTCAAAAAAGAGGGGCACAAGGTTCAACCAAAAAGTTGAGAGATATGATGGTGTGAAAATGCAATGAGACAATGCAATATGAGAATGCATGATAATGAAGAATAAAAATAAAAATAAAAATGGAAAAAATACCCCCCAAGCTTAGACCTTACATTGTCCCCAAAGTAAAAATCTATAATTAGAGAAGGGATAAAAGAAAAGAACTCATTGCGGTGGTGGGAAAGGGTGGTTGTAGCCATGAACTCAAACATCTGGTCTAAAACTGCACAAGAAAAATAAATCAAAAACTAAAAAACAAAATAAAAGAATGAAATGCAAAAATAAAGAAAAACTAAAGGAAAATAGAAGAAAAATCTTTTTGGCGGCCGACAGCTATATACATCCCCCTACAAAGGCTCCGAACTCAGGGAGGCATCTAAGCCGACTCAACAATAGCTAACTATGAAACAAAAACAGAAAAGTGTTAATCAATAAAAATAAGAAAATAAAGAGAAAAGAGAAAATTTTGGGTTGCCTCCCAAGAAGCACTAAGTTATAGTCATTAGCTTGATTATGAGCTGGTTCTATGCTCAGGTGATGTCAATGGAGTGGTACTCAATCCCTATTCCTTCTTCATAGTGTTGCACTCTCTGGCCATTTATCATGAATGTCTTATAACCTTCTGTCTTCACCTCAAGCACACCGTAGGATAAGACCCGAACAATCTCATATGGTCCAAACCATTTCGACCAAAACTTACTTGGACAAAAACGTAGAAGTGAGTTATCAACAAGAACTTTATCCCCTGGTTTAAATTCACGCTTCTTGACGCATTTGTCATTCCGCTTCTTTAGTCCCTTCTTGCAAGGCTTGGCCTTCTCGAACTTGGTAGCAACCTTGGGCAAGGTCTCCTTTAACATAGCATCGGTCATAGATTTTTGCATATCTGAAAGCACAATACTGTCCACAACATCACTAGCATCTATGCGATTACATGAATTAAAGGAATTAGGATTTTTTTAGAATTGAAAACATTAAAAACTACTTCCTCATTGTTCAATCGCAAAGTCAATTTCCCTTCGTGGACATCAATAATTGCCATTCCAGTGGCGAGGAATGGACGTCCAAGTATTATCGGTATTTTAACATATGCTTCCATGTCAAGCACAACAAAATTAACTGGTATGAAAAACTTACCCACTCTAATAGGAACATCCTCCAAGATGCCTACGGGGTATTTGACAGATCGATCCGCCAATTGAAGGGAGATAGTTGTGGATTTTAGTTCACCCACCTCCAATTTCTTGCACACAGAAAGGGGCATAAGACTGACACTAGCCCCCAAATCACACAAAGCTTTATCAAAACTAGTGTTACTAATCAAACAAGGAATAGAGAAGCTACCTGGATCTTTTAGCTTAGGAGACAATTTATTTTGAATTAAAGCACTACACTCCTCGGTTAGAGCTACGATCTCATATTCTTCAAGCTTTCTCTTATTAGACAAAATGTCCTTAAGAAATTTTGCATAGGTAGGCATTTGTTACAACGCCTCAGTGAAGGGTACATTAATGTACAATTTATTAAGGATCTCTAGGAACTTCCCAAATTGTCTATCTAGCTTGGCCTTAGCCAATCTTTGAGGGAAGGGCACTGGGGGTTGGTATGGTTCAGGGGGTATATACTTAGATACCTTTTCATTAGTTTCCTCCTCTTCTAAGGGTTGTGTCTTATTCTCTTTTTCCTTATTCCCCTCATCTTTGTCATTCACCCCCTTACCCTTGGGATCCTCTAATTTCTTACTACTTCTCAAACTAATAGCCATGCAGTATTCATTACCTGGATTTATTTCAGGCTAACCAAGAAACTTACTATGTTGCCTATGTGAAGTGCCTGCAAGTTTGGCAATCTAAGTTTCCAACATCTTATTATGAATGGCCAAATTTTTAACCTTAGATGACAACTCTCTAATGGCCTCAGTCACAACTTGCCCATGTTGCCTAAACTACTCATTTTGCTTAAATTGACTCTCAACAAAATTCTCAAGAAGAGACTCAAGTTTAGATTTTTGTCCTTGTTGGAATCCAGAAGAGGGTTTAGCATTACCTTGCCCAGCTTGGTATTGATTATTCCGGTAGGAGAAGTTAGGATGTGACTTCCAACCAGGGTTGTAAGTTTGAGAATATGGATCATTTCTCCCCTTTTGGTTGAAGTCATGAAAATTGTGGCATGATTCCATTTGCTCCACCAGTGCACCTTGTGAGGATCTAATTCCAACTTGGCAATCGGCACCCACGTGTCCTGTGCTCCACAAATCTCACAAAATTGTTAGAAGCACCTATGGCATTAACATGAGCTTTTTCAAGTAAGTCAAAACGTTTATTCAAAGAATCAAATTTTGACATAATTAAATCAACCTCGTCTACCTCAAACTTACCTCCCGAGAGTTTCCTTGGGTTTTTACCTCTTTCATTTGCCCATTGGTGATGATTTGTGGCAACACTCTCGATGATCTCATAAGCTTCTGTTAGTCTTCTGTTCATCAAAGCTCCACCAGCTGCGGAGTCTAGAGACACATTCGAAGAATATTCTAACCCATTATAGAAGGTGTGGATGATCAACTATTTTTCTAACCCATGGTGTGGGCAGGCTTCCAGCAAAGCCTTATATCTGTCCCAGGCTTCCGACAATGACTCTCCATCTTTTTGAACGAAGCTTGTGATTTGGGTCCTAAGATGAGCAGTCTTGAAGGGTGGGAAGAATTTGTCCAAGAAAGCTTGCTCCAATTGATCCCAAGTAGTGATTGTCTCAGCGGGAACTGACTTCAACCAAGCTCTACCTCTATCTCTCAATGATAATGGAAACAGGCGAAGACGAATAGCTTCAACAGAGCACCTTCAATCTTGAGGGTCTCACAGAATTCCAAGAACATATCCACATGATCATTCGGGTCCTCTGATGGCAATCCTCCAAACTGGTTCTGCCTTATCATAGAGAGTAGGGCAGGTGGTATGGTGAACTATCTAGCTTCAATGGCTGGCCGTGCAATTCCAGATCGTAAACCCTGAGCATTTGGGGCTGCATACTCTTTAAGAGGTCTATTATCTGTAGGTACAACCATGACAAGCGTTGGCTCAAGTATTTCTCTCGCTCTTTGCTCTTGTTGTCTTCTCTTTCTACAAAAATTTCTGTCAATTTCAGGATCTGCTTCTTCAAGAGTCTCGGAATGTCTAGTACTTCGCATAAACAAGAGAAATTACCTGCAGAGAGTCAAAAAGAACACAAGAAAGTAGTGAAAAAGGTTTAAAATAATTAAATTAAAAATTAAACTGATATTCAAAAAAAACATAGTTCCCTGGCAACGGCGCCAAAAACTTGGTGTGTGAAATCCGCAAGTGTACGGTTTCGTCATCAAGTAATAAAAAGATCGAATCCACAGGGACTATGTCTATGAATACTAATTAATTAATTAATTCAATTCAATTAAACAGGAGAATATAGTTATGGAGTGATAAGAACGTAGTAACCAAGTAATTAAATAAATAAATGTCAAGGTGCAAAATTGAGAACAAAAATAGCAAATTGTTAAGAAAGATTTTCAGATTCAAAAGGGCTTCCAGGATTGGGGGTAACCACAAAGATACAAGACTCCTAATTGACAAGAATCGTGCCTAATTAAACCAATTCCTACTCTCGTGGTAATTGAATCTAAATTGAACCCATTACGCCTTATGGTAATTCATTAAATCCTCGAAAGGCTAAACCTACTCTCGTGATTTAGACCTTAAGTTCAATTTTTATGGTTCCAACACCTAGGTTCACCTCTCAGTACGTTCCTAGATATCTATGAGATGAAAATAAGTGGCCAGTAAATTCACATGAATAAGCGTAATAAGGATTGAATCAAAGAACATTCAAGATTAATAAAAGGGGTAAACAAAGTCAATTAATCATCATCAATGTATCAAAGGGCATTGCCCAATCCTAGAAATAAAAGGAACTACTCAGGCATGAAGAAGAAGAACCCAGAAATCAAGTTCAAAAGCATTTCAAACCTGTAATCGAAGAGAGAAGAGAGGAAGATGAAGATCAAGAGCCTCCAATGTGCCTCCTCTAAACAGAATTCGAATCCTTATATTGTATTCAGAACAACTATATATACCCTAAGGGTCTAAACTGATCCAAGCCCATAAAAAGGAAGAAAAACAAACTTTAAAATCTAACACGGACTGCGATCCACGGTCGTGGAACTCCCTAGAAATTTTCTTTTGCTTCTTCATGTAGCTACTCGATCCATGGCCATGGGGAATTCCACAGTTAGGTCATGGATCTCTCTGGTGTGAGCTTTTTGTCCCAAATTGCTATCCTTTAAGCTCCAACTTCAATTATGCAAGCTTTTCATCCATTTCAAGGCCAATTAAGCACCAATCCTGCACAACAACACCAAAAACGCTGTAGTTATCCGAACTAAGGGGAAAAATAAATAAAAAGGGAAACTAAAATGCCTAAAATGCATAAAAATGCATGCAAAACAAGAACCAAATATGATGTTGTTTCACACACATCATAGACTTTGCATTCCTTGTGAATCCGTGATCAAGGAAAAGATCCTTAAAGAAGCTCACTGTAGTCAATACTCTATACATCTGGGGCCACAAATATGTATCAAGACTTGAAGAAGTTGTTTTGGTGGTTTGGAATGAAGAGGGACATAGCTGAGTTTGTGTCACGGTGCCTAACTTGTTAGAAGGTCAAGATAGAACACCAGAAACCCTCAAGACCTCTTCAATCTTTGGTAATACCTGAGTGGAAATGAGATGACATCACAGTGGATTTCATGATGGGTTTGCCCAAGACTCAGTTAGGTTTTCATGTTATATGGGTTGTAGTGGATAGATTAACCAAATCTGCCTATTTTATACCCTATAAGGTTAACTATTCCTTAGATAGTCTAGCCCAATTATACCTTTAGGAGATAGTTAAGTTGCACAGTATTCCCATTTCTATAGTTTCTAACAGAGACCCTAGATTTACATTTAGATTTTGGAGAGCCTTGCTGAAAGATTTTGGGACAAAGCTTAGTTTGAGCACAGCATACCATCCACAGACTGACGGTTAGTCGGGAAAGGACTATTCAAACCCTAAAGGATATGCTAAGAGCATGTGTGCAAGAGCAGAAAGAGAGTTAGGATAAGTTCTTACCTTTAGTGGAGTTTTCCTATAACAACAGTTTTCATGCTAGCATAGGTATGGCACCATATGAAGCACTTTATGGCAAAAAGTGTAGGTCCCTTTTGTGTTGGTATAGGTTGGAGAAGGAACCATTCTAGGTTCTGAGTTAGTGCAACAAACCATAGATCAGATTAAAATGATCCGGGATAGATTGGTTAGGGCTCACAGTAGGCAGAAAAGCTATGCTGATAAGAGGAGAAGACCTCAAGAGTTTAGTGAAGGAGATCATGTATTCTCGAGATTCACTCCTACAACTAGGATTGGTAGAGCATTGAGAACACGAAAGTTGAACCCTCGTTTCATTAGTCCCTACCAAATCCTAAAGAGAATCAGACATGTAGCTTACCAAATTGCCCTTCCACACAGCTTGTCTAACCTTCATGATGTCTTCCATGTGTCACAACTTAGGAAGTACAATCCAAATTTTTCACATGTCATAAGAAATGAATCTGTGCAATTAAGGGATGATTTGTCTTATGCTATGCGTCTGATAAGGATCGTGGACAAAGGAGTCAAAGAGCTTAGAGGTAAGCGGATTCCTTTGGTAAAGATGCTTTGGGATGGTTCTGGTTTCGAGGAGGTGACTTAGGAGTTCGAGTCCCACATGTAGCAAGATTACCCATGGTTGTTTATATAAGATAAGTAATTTTAGGGGCAAAATTTTAAATAGAAGGGAGAAATGTAACATCCTTTTCAACATGTTGGACTTGTAAATGGTTACAGAGGTAACTTAATACTTGCTTAACATGCCTGTTTAATTTTGTGACAATCTGAGTTAGTTTAGGCACTTTGTTACAAGCTGAAAAGTGAAAAGTAGCTTAAAATGACACAGATATTAGCATAAATGGCTTAGCTAATGGAAATAGATGTGGATAATCTATTTCTAAGTCACAAATGTGTATTCTGTTATGTGGTTTAAGTTTGAGAATTTTCGGAGTCAGTTTGGTATTTTTAGGCATACTAGTTATCTAATTAAAGTCGGAATGACTAGTCGCAGATATGAAAAATGATGGTTTTGGTGTAACAATATTTTTAATGAATCCTATAATTTATTCGAAAGTTGTTGGAACTTGAAAAACTTGATTTAGCTAAAGTTGAGTGTTTTTAGCATATCGAGAATTATCAGTGTGATATCCCTTAGCCCTTAACACTTCACGATTTCAGCCCTCTTCCTCGACTCCCTTTATTTGATATTTCAAGCCTTCGTTTTTGTTTTCTCATTCACTCTCTACAGCTGAAAACAGAACAAAGAGAGAAGGAAGAGAAAAGAGAAAAGAAGGTAAGGAAGAAGATGAAAGCTAAGGAGAAAGGAAAGCTTGAAGATTTGTGATCCATTCCATCATCATCTCCATCACCATAGAAGCTTGAGGAACTCAAGGTAGGGGTTCTTGAACTCAACTTCATCTTTTTCCTTATTTCTCCACGTTAGGTTCACCTGAGGTTTAATATGTCAAATTGAGTTCTTGTGGTGTGTTATATGATTTTTTTACTTGGATAAGTTATAAATGTTGTTTATGACTTATTTATGTAAAGAGTTTGGATTAGAAACCAAAACTATCCATTTTGGACCTAAAATGCTATAAATGTTGATTTTAGGGGTTTGGATGAGTGATTTGGTGTTTTGATCCATTTTTTATGAAATAAATTAGTGTTTTATGTTTCCTTCATGTTAGTGAACTTGTTAGGAACTTAAAATCAATTAGAAAATGATTTGGAGTGGCCAAAATCTGAAACTTGTTCCAATGGAACAATACTCAGATTCTGCAGAATTATGCAGAATCCATATTCTGATGTTGGCGCCGCAATGGAAGTATTTCACGCTGCAGCGTGAGACTGATGTACTTCTAGTATTGGAACTTGAGAGCAGGGCGCAGCGACGTGGCACATGTGGTGCCGCGGCGTGAGCTCTAGAATCTTCAAAAATGTGTTTTTGATACCTTTAGAAGGTCCTAAGTGTTGGGATCTTTCTTATATGCTTTTCCTAAATGTGTTGAGACACAAATAAGGGTAATTCTTGGAGAGAATAACCATATGGCATATATCTAAGAGTGGTGAAACCTTAGGCAAATCTAGTTAGAATGCCTTAGGAATTATCTAAAACTTTGATCAACATGAGGTTGACTTGAAAATCACTTGTGAAGTGATGGTCAGAAGTTTTAGGTAAGGAAATACTAGTTATATAGTTCTTGCTACCTTGTGGGATAGGTGATGCTAGAACCTATAAGTATTAGTGTTGGATAGTCAGTTGATTATGGGAATCTTGTGATATGTCTTAATTATAAATTGAGAGAGTTCTTGATACTTAGTTTTCAAACTTGGTACTTGTTAGTTTCCTATGTATTGTAACTTATCATGGTGTGCACAACTATATGACTAGAGAACAAGGTGTCGATCTAGATTCTCATAGCAAGTATGTTATTGTGGTCAGGGTTACCAGTATGGGGGTGACAATAGTACTCTTACATTGGTGAGGGGAAGGTGTTTACCTATTACCAAGTGGGATTAGGCTTTTAAGCTTATCCTACTTTATATATACAAGAGACAGAGGTTTCTAGGAAATTAAGCAGGTAGCTTGTGTTTTTCAAATCTTAAAACCTACATTAGCATTGCATAATCATTTTATTAGAACTTCGTTTGAGCATAATCATTCTTCATAACATAAATCATTGCATGGTTGACAATTGTATGGCCAGTTGTCGTTGCTTGATCGGTTGATTGGTTGGTTGTTTGTTTGATAATGTCTTAGGATTCTATAGGCAATCTTTTGATGTTATTGTTTTTTGGATATTTATATTATATAGAATATTAATGTGTTCAGTTCATTATTTGTTGTAAATGATTAATTACTGGTCTTGGTATGCGAATACTGAGAAATTGTGATTTCTCACCCCTGTATATTCCATGTAAATCCAGGTGAGGACCCTCAAAAGGGAAAGGACAAGCAAAAGAAGAAACTGAAGACTTAGTTTAGTATTTTTACCATTTTTTGAACTAGTTTGTATATTATTACTTTTCTGGTTGTATGCAAAAGTTTATGTATACAATATGGCTTGTTAGCTAGAAATGTATGTATATATGATCTTTTTATATTTCGAGGCTTTCTATATTAACTATAAAGGTTATTATGGATTTTATTTATATGCATCCTTAGAAGTGACATGTTTAATGCGATTTATCTTGAAATATTATGTGTATTTTACGAAAATTGTATTAGGGTGTTACAAGCTGTGCATACCAAATTAAAACACAAGCCTTGGTCGTGCATATCAGATTAAAACACATGCCTTGGCCATGCATATCATAACATATAAATCAATAAAAATGATATCAACTACAAGCATGCATGACCAAGGACAAGTCAATAAAAGTAACTTAAAACATTTGATGACCATGTAACAAGACATAAAATTAATTGAATTCAAAATCAACAATAGTTACTTGGTCATGAAAAATCAACGCACAAATAGTCAAAAAATGTCATGGCCAAAGAATCCAACCCATGGGCCAACCGTAACATTCATAGAATTTATGACACATTCATTGTTTAAAGTGTGAACATATAGACTCAACAATTGAAATATATATACACATACACAGTTTGCTACATGGACAGCAAGACAAAACATGCACATACACACGATTTAGTCATTGTAAAGAGGCTTGGTCTCCAACTTAATCTTAAAAGTCAAATGATAAGGCTTGGTCATATAAATTAAATCACAAGACAAATTCTTAGCTTGGCTAGCCATAAGTAGGAAGGCATAAAATCCACTCAAATTCTCATGTACTAGATTCTTTTCAAATCAACTACAAAAGTAATAAAATCAAGTCACAATAATTAACAATGTGTCATGGCTTGGACATGAGAAAATCAAGACACAATAATCATAAGTGAGTCACGGTTTGGCCATAAAAGAAATCAATACATAAATCAACATTTCAAAGTCAACAAAGACTCCTTATCACTAATATGTAGCTGTGATACTCAACAAAATTTTAGGCTACAAAACTCATTCAAAAATCATGAAAAGGAAGAACAAAATAAAGATTAAGGACCCCTACCTTGTTTCCACTAATTAGCTAATTCATTTTCACCTTGTTTTCGCTACTATTTTCTTGCTATTTTTGGGGCTATTCCAGCCATAATAAACAATGAAGAAGAAGTAAGAAATAACAAAGTTTGTTAGTGGTGAACATGGAGGAGTGAAAAATGGAAAATGGAGTGAAAAAGAAATGAGAACCATAAGCTCTTCTCTTCCTCTATTTTCTATGTTTTGTTTATGTTTTGTTGGGGCTATCTTATGTAGCAAATGGAGAGAAATTGGGTGAGAAAAGTCAAGAAGATTCTTGAAAATGCATTAGCGGTGGTTAGTTCATTTTATGACTAAAAATTTGTGCTAGAACTTTTGTATCTGTTAAATACATTTTAATCTTCCAAAGCTGAGTTTGTAAGTATCCGTAAGTGTTATGGAAAATTTTAGAATCTTAGTTCTTAGATCCATTTTTCTATAACTTTTCATATACTGTTATTTATTAGTTAAGCTTCCCGAATTGAATTAAACCAAGGGATTAAGTAATAAGTTTTCTGAGATTTTTCTTAGTTGACATTTTATATCAAAATATTCTACATGTCTTACTTATCACTTCCACAAAATTTCATAATTTTCTGAGTTACTTAGTTGTTCTATAACTGTTCCCTCAATTTCTCTTTGCTATCCTTAAAAGTACCAAACTGACTCTACTGCTTCTCCAAAATTTTCTTTGACTCTTATCAATGGTTCTTAACTAGGAAATAAATTTTTCATATTTATTTCAATCATAGCAATTGATTCTACAGATACTTTAATTATTTTCTTGTATTTAGAGTTACTGGATTGCACTCAAACTAGTTTAGAAAATTATCCAAATTGAGAGATAATTTTTATCAGTAGTACTGAGCTACTATAACCTTGATTATGATTATTAGGTTATGGAGAATGTTACACACATCTCACGAGTCATGGATATGTGATATCAAGTCTTCACATGGGTACATATTAGAGTAATGATGTATTAGATTGACCTACCATGAGAATGTTGCGTGGATCGTTATGTAACACCCTTAAAATTTAAACAACTGTAGCATAATCATCATTATACTACAGTTACCAAATTCAGGCATGCTACATGACAACAACGAATTTCCAAAAATATTCCATTATGCATAGATATAAAATATGAGCCTCGAATGAAATATAGTCAGTACATAACTCCTAATGTTACAACCACTGATGTAAAGATACATTCCACACACACACACACACACACACACACACACACATACACACACATGTATATATATGTATTCTTAACATAAGGTACTATTATCACAAACATAATGTTTACATACCCGATAAAAGAAAACATATGCACTACCATTTGAAGAATTGACCTGGCCTAACCCCAAAGGACTTAGAAAGTAAGGTCCCCCACATGATCTTCCTCGGGAACCAATGCGGGTAGGTCCCCCTATCGGGGCAAGTCACAATGAACAGGAGTCTAAGCAGTCAACTCCACAGAAATCCTCTGTAGGGGTAAGATGCTGATTACCCCACAGTTCTCTAATGGACATAGAGAATTCTACATGCACAAAAGCATTGAGGGTGAGAGTAGTAAGCCCAAGATGGGTACTACTCCTTATCAAAGTCACTTCCCCTCGATAAGTAAGGCGCTCGGTGTCCCAGTCAACGCGCCAGACATCAATGTCCTCATGAAGCTGCACCCTTACGTAACTAAAGAATTCTCGTCCTGACGCCATAGCGAATACAGTAAATTAGCCCAAACGATGAGGGTGTGGTCCCTTATCTTCCTCCTCACGATCTTTTATCAAGTATGAATATAAAACAGAATGACACAATAAAGAGGTGAGAATTCCTACAATCGATAACATCATGGCAGCATAGAGACAATACGGACAGAAATACTATCGAAATATAGCAAGCAACTAGCACAATTATCAACAGGAAAAATAATACTATCAGTCAATCTTCAACTTAATACATCATTCAAGAGATAATTCAATAGATAATCATTTCATCAAATATCAGATAATTAAACAAGTATGAAATGTCATGATGATATGCAGACCGACTATGCAAATGTACGCAATGTACTAATTTCCTACTCCATGGAGCTAAACAAATATTTCGGGGAGAATGATCCAGAAGAACATGTCTGTATCTCGACAGCCTTGGCCCAAATGCTAAAAATCATAATTTTCTCAATGTATACATTAGGCTTAATATGAGACAGTCTACGCCAGATTGTGATTAGGGTGAATGTCTCGGTCTGGATCATCAGTGTGTGGCATCGGTCTGATCCACAGCGAAGTGGAGCTACCAACTGACTATTGTGGAAAACCCGCACCCTGACGCCTCCAAGGTCAACAAATGACCTACACTAGGCCCATCGCATCCGCACTGAGGTGTAATTCATCTCCTAGGCTCATACAGCCTTAATCAATAGTCTATCAGACTTTCACAAAGTATGATGAATGCCTCAATGCATACATACACACATAATTATCAATGCCATGCAATTCATGATCATAAGCCATCATTGGCCACAATAGTCATCAACAATTCTGGGTCCCACTCGTGGGCCTGACAACAAAATTATCATTCATTTTCAATTTTGGACATACCATTGTCTCATAAGATTTTATTATTGTTTTTCAATCGAGGAACACTTCTATTACCATTTTAAAACAAACGTTGAACCATTAAAGTACGCGTAAGAGTTACACCCCAACTTCAACATTTCTCCTATTGAGCTTCACTAGGAAATATATCCTCCTATCCTTCACCTAATCCTTATCACTCTACTTCAAAAAGTTCTTTTCTTTGTCTTTAATAAAATTCACTTAAAATGAACATTTTTTTGTTTCTCAAAACCACCCTTACACTCCTAATTCTTGTTTCTCTAATTCAATTAGTCCTTCTCTTTGTTCTTAATACAATTTATTTAATTAAATGTCTTATGATTCTCAAAACTTCACTTTCACTCATTTTCCTTAATTGGCCGAGATTCACTCTTGGCGTTTTCGGTAAAATTGTATTTTCTTTTCTCTTTCCATCTTATGAGTTCCTGATTAAATATCTAATCACTTAAGTGTCCAAAATTCCATTTTGATACAAGGTTTTATCTTGGATAACCTCAATAGTTGTGAACCATAAGGTCATTGGACCCAATATTCATCTTCCCATTTCATCATTTTAATCCTCAATCAATCCATTTCAACCTAACCTTCTAAATTCCAATTCACCACAAATTTAATCATAGTTTTCCCCATTTTACCTCCTATTGGCCGAGACCCTCACCAAAAGTCTCAAGGCCCTGAAATTTCCATCAACTCATTAAGTGATTACTTGAGTTTCATTTTTATTACAAGGTTTAATCTTGAATCATCATCCTAGGCCATAAGGTCGTGAACCACACCTCAAAGGGACACAAAGTCCTTGTCTTTTACCACTTGTTTTCAAGCATATAACTATCATAAATTATTAATATCACATAATAACATCACAATAAACAATAATATTAAACCAACACATAGTTACACATCATTAAAATCAAATAATAAAGTGAAGAGATCCACACATGGATCCTCCACTTTTAACCCAAGATTTTCGTCCTTCTCCACTATGAGTTGTTGGTGAGGATATTCTCCCTCTTACCTATAGAAGACAACACAAGAAAGCAAGCCTCTTGATCCCTTTGTTGCAATTTTCGTCCTCCACCTTCAAGAGAACTATAAGGTGAGCAAACTTTTACAATCCTCACTCAAACCATGAAAAGAGGAGTCCTTGGTCACATAGGTGACCAAGAAAAATGAAAAGAGAGAAGAAAAGAAATGAAAAGCCAAGAACTTTACCTTAGAACTTCAAGTTAAGGCTTGAAGAAGAATGATGAAGATGTAAGCTTTTTGGGTAGGTTCCAACTAGAAAAGGTCTTAGAATACGATTTAGTGTATAGAAATGTGGTTGCTTGAATTTTGCAACCATGGAGGTGGAAAAATGGTGTGAGGCCATGGAGGTGAAAAGAGAAAATGGAGATGAGAGAAAAAGTGAGAGAAAGGAAATGTAGAGAAAGAAAATTATAGAAAACTTTTGAATGAAAAGTGAAATGCCTTAAGTGAAAAATGACCATCTCCTTGTCATTCTCCCCCCCCCCAAAAAACCGTGGGGTTGCCTAAGTGAGAGAGTGGGAAGCTTCTCCTAGAAGCTTGGTGGAATTGGCTTCTTCAACAAGCCAAAAACAAAGCTTCTTTAAGAAGCCAATCCTTAACTTTTTGAAAAAGTCAAAGTGATGTCATCAAAGTGATGTCACCTTGATGATGTCACATAAAGTGAACATTCTAGAACACTAATACTTTACTACAAGTTATTATCCAATGGACAAGGGTCACAGTTGACAAAATCGGTATTTCATTGCCCAATGGATAATAAAGCGTATCAGGATTTTATTTATTAGATAAAATCTCAAAAAACGAAAACTTCATAAACTGTGTCCAACTTCGAACTTAGTAAGATCCCCCATCATCGTTTCCATAGTCCAAGATTTTTCAGCCTCAGCAGAATATTTAATTATTCTAGCCCAGCTCAATGAGCACGTAAATTAAGAAAAATAATAAAATAATCATAATCATCCGAAAAATTAGCAAAAATCCCAAAAATCACAAATATTATAAAAATCATATATATCACAAAATAAACAATTTCCAGAGTGTTACACATTACGTGTGTGTCATAAGCAATTCTCATAATGATAATGGTGTATATGGTCTTTTGACCTGAAATCACTACGATTCCTATATGGGGAGTTGTATGTTTTAATGCCATCAAACGTCATCTGTAACAAGGTGATTATAAAGTTAATTATTGGATATATCGTGAATCATGCGCAGAGATGTTAGTGACTTATGTAACATCCATAAAATTTCTTATTTTATCATAAATATTCATTTTATAATATTTGTGATTTTTGTCAATTTTTCTGGATTTTTCTGAGAACATGGAATATTTTAATATTATTTCTCATTTTGCGTGTGCATTGAGCGGAGCCGGGAAAATGAGATATTTTTTTCAAGAACCTTGAACTGTGGAAACGTTGACGGGGGATCTTACTAAACCTGAGGCCAGACACGATTTATGAGCTTTCACATTTTTTGAGATTTTTATTAGATAAAAATAAAAATCGTTGTACATTTTATTATCTATTAGACAATTAATACTGGCTTTGCTATCTATAACAATTGTCCATTGGATAATAGCTTGTAGTAGAAATCCTATCAACTTATCCAAATGAAATCCACTTTATGTCACATCCAATCTCCTTTATTTCAAAAGAATGATTAAATTAATCAAAAAGCTCCTCAAGGAAGCTTCCTAGCAATTTCCTCTTAGCTTGTTGGAGAAGCTTTTCTCTCTCTCACTTGGGCCCCAAGGTTTTGGGGGGAAAAAGGAGGACCAAAGTGGTCATCTTTTCCACTAAAGGCATTCCTTCATTTTCAAGGAAATTTGCTATCACTTTCTCTCTCTGCACTTTTTCTTTCAACCATTTTCTCCTCCTTATCTCTTCTTCATCCACGGCAATCACCACCATGGGACGCCATCTTCATTAGCTTGCTAAGCTCATCTTGATCCTTGAATCTACATAACACTTGAAGGTTTTCCCTCTCTCTCACTTTTCTCTCATTTTTCTCTTCTTCCATCTCTCTCTATGCACCACGGCCTCACACCATTTTTGCACCTCCAAGATTATAAAAAATTCAAGTAACCACATTTTGATACACTACAACACATTCTAAGACCTTTCCTTGTTGTAAGCTACCTAAAAAGCTCACATATTCATCATCTTTCTTTAAGTCATAAAGCTTGAAGCTTTGAGGTAAAGCTCTCAACTTTCTTTCTTCTCTTCTCATTTTCATGTTCCTTGGCCACCTTTGTGACCAAGGATTCATCTTTTCAAAGTTTGGTTGTTGATTCTACAAGTTTGATCATTCTAGGGTTTCTTGGAGACTTGGACGAAATTTCAAGGAAAGAACCAAGAAGCTTGCTTTCTTGTGTTGTCTTTCATAGGTAAGAGGGAGATAATCCTCTTCAACCAATCTTGGTAGTGAGGAGACGTCTTATGTGTTGTTGGTTGAGGAATCCATGTGGGATTGCTCACTTTGTGTGTTGTTTTTCATGATTTTGTATTTATTTGGACTTGTATGAGTTATTAGTTGCCTTTGCATGTCTTGATGGTTATGGATTGTATACATATCTTGTTTGGATTAATGTATGAAAAAAATGTAGGGTTTTCCTACCATTTTTAGGGATCACGACCTTAGGGAAAATTTTTAGGGAATCAAGTGTGATTTTGGAGACATCGGAACTTAGGTGATTAGGTGTTAAAGAATTAATGATTGTAATGGAAAATTTTGAGACTTCTCACCTTGGGACGCTCACGGCCTCCAGGGGATTTATTAGTCTAAGTTGTGATTGTTGTACAACCTTGGGACTTAAGTAATTAAGTGGTAAGTGATTAATAAAGTTGTGAAGGAAAAAGGGGTTGGATTTTTATTATAATGAGGCTCACGGCCTCTTGTGGAAAAATGCCACAAAACGTAGTGCTAAAATGGAGACCTAGATGGTTGGAAAATTTTAGATTCCTTAGGAGTTCATAAAATGGAAAGAATAAAGAATAAGACTTTATATTATGACTTAGAATGACTTTGGACATGTGGGAAGAACAAAAGAGTTTGTGAGACTTGTAAAACCTTAGAGTAGTTTTAAGCAAACATAATTTGATTAGATTAAAGAACTTGACTAATCTAAAGGAGTGAAGATTGAACAAGGACTTCAAGAGATTCCCTCTAGAAAATGAATTCATAAAAGATGTTAATTAAAGTGAAACCCCGAAATAAACCTCAAAAAGTGTGTTATCACTCTTGAGAACTTAATACTATGCTATTGTGGGTCCGTGTTTGGGACTAAAATTCTGTTGATGCTTAACTTGGCCAAATTGTGGCATATTATGGAAAAGTATTACTGTGAAATATAAATGAGCATTTTGACATCTAACTTGGCCTAATTGTGGCGTGTTATGGAATGTATATCATTATTGTTGAATATACATGATTATGCATATAGTCAACACGCATTGAATAATTGCTCAGTCGATGACTGTTAAAAGGTTGTATGAGCTCATGATTATGCATTGAGTCAACATGCATTGAATACTTACTCAGCCGATGACTGTTAAAAGGCTGTATGAGCCTATGAATGGGAATTGAATAGTGTGATCCAATGGAAGGATCTATGGGGGGCGTAAGGCGCGGTGTAAACCGATTGCACGCATTACGGGCCCGATAAATCACTACTCTTTTCACGATGAATGAACGAGAATTGAATAGTGTGATCTACGATGGATCTATGGGGGGTGTAAGGCATAGTGGTTCATTTCATGATAATGTTATCACATTATATACCCCTGGCCATGATAAACTGATTGTAACGCATTACGGGCCCGACAAATCACTATTCTCTTCGTGGTCTGGCGTAGACTATCATTGAGGGGGATAGATCTTCTGGGATGTTCATCTTTGAAATTGACAAAGCTCCATGGAGTGAAAATTTTTGGTACCAAGTGCACATGCATTGTGACTTGACATAGTGAGTCAGCATAGTGAGTCTGCATATCATTTGACACTCATTTCTATTATATCATTTGGTACTCATGTATATGATGATTGGACTATTGCTTCAATGATGTCATGATTATTTGATCTATTTTATCGTTTATTATCTGAGACTCTGTTGTTGTTTCTTTTATTATATGTCACTATTACTGTTTATTATTGTTGCCTTGCTATATGGGCATTCTGCGCCGTTATGTTTATTTACTGCCATAATCGGTAATGTAAGTAGGATGTCTCACCTCTTTGTTGTATTACTCTATCTTATGCTATGTTTGGATAAAGACTGTGAAGTGGGCGAGTTGAATTAGCTTAGTTTAGTTTGGGATCGACTTTTGTCTCTTCATGATGGCATCTGGACAAGCTTTCTTTAGTTGCATATGGATACAGTTCCACGGAGACTTGGAAGCCTGGCATTCCGACCGTGATGCGGAGCGTTTTATGTACATGGGAGATGTGACTATAATTTAGAGTGGTAACTATCATGGAGTTGCTATGGACATCTTTCATACTTTTATGCATGTGGAGTTTCCTATACCCATTGGGGAGTTGTAGGATGATCGCCACCTCTTTCCTAGAGAGGTTTCGGTTATGTCACCTATTCAGGTTTCGATGCATCATGATGTGTCTCAAGGGGGAAGTTTATCTATTGAAGATCTGGAAGGGGATTAAGTGCAAGACCCTTCTGTCTAGGTGTATAACTTTGGGATAGGTCAAACTTTTATATGGTAGTTATTCTATGTAAAACTTATGTTTAATATTGTAGTATGTTACTTTAATGCATAGATTGTGAAATGTAACTTTATGCTAAGCTGACGTTGTATTCTGATTATGAGTAAACATAAATATATATATATTTCATATCATGGCTCGTATTTTCTATATATACACAATGATTAAATTTTTCAGACTTGTTAAATTGTAGCACATCTTGATTTGGTGACTGTGGCAATAATGATGACTGTGTTGTGGTTATTAAATCAAGGGGTGTTACAACTTAGATGCGATATGTCCCTTCTACATAATCGGAGTGATATCTTCGAGTCCCCTGATTGAGTGAGACTACGAAATGCATGGTCATGCTCAGATGAGTCAATATAAGATATTGATCTTATTTGTTATTACTATGCCTACTCGGATATCAGGAAATGCAAGATTGAACTATACAAGGGTGACACATTCCATGCCTTGTGTTCAATCTTGCTATCTGAACAAAGGGACTAAACTACACAGTAACATTGATCACAGAAAGGTTATGTCAAATCACTGATATTCTCATTACTTAGGTAGCATTGATGTGTTGCTAGATACTGCTTACTGTTTGTAATATTAAAATGAGATTTTAATATTGCTGCCAACATCCTGAGAACCTACATGGTTGCACACTTAGAACAAACTTAGTTGAAGCAATAAGGATCCAAGTTGGACTGGGATTCAACCGTAGGCCAGACTTAAAATAGATGAGTCTAGGGTTGCAGAACTTACCTTGTTGTTACTCTCATTCTCATAAGGAAGAAGCTATTATAAATAGCACTGCTAATGGGTTGTTAAGGCATGCATTACAAACCCTAGCCGCACTTGACAGAAACAGTGAGTGAGAGAGTGACAAGTTTCTCTTCTCTTCGCAATTAGCACTGTGGCAGAGAGGTCAGACTCCAAGACTACAGACGTTGGACATTTTGAAAGTTTGTTCATGTGGATAATGTAGAGTCATCATCGTTGTTGCAGTGCTTGTGATTTGCTTGATCTTTTTTCCATCTTGCTTCAAGAGGTAAACTAAAAAAAATCACAGATCATGGTCTTTTTCGCATGGATCCTTGGTAGGAATTTTTGTTTTTTCGCTGCATGATGTATTTGCCATTCTCAACAGTGGTATCAGAGCCACTTACGAAACCAAGATTAAGTCTTCTCTTTTTGGTAAAAGGTATGATATTTAATATGTTATTTCAAAAAATGAATGTATCCTTTGCGAAAACATATTTTGTTTAACATATTTTATGCGAAACCATGATGATGTTTTCAAAACTATGAACATGTTCATATGTGTTTATATGTCTGTATGTCTTTGCGAAGTTTTCTGTTATATATATATGTGTGATATATAGAGTGGCATGGCGCAAGGAATCTGGAAACCTTGTTTATGGTCTACGGCGACATCAAACATTGATGTCAAGCAAACCTTGTTTCTGGACAGCGGTGTGATGGGATTTAATTATAATTAAATGTTTTAACCCAAGTGTAGGTTGTCTCAAGTAATAAAGTCTCGGGAGTCCGAGGTCGATCCACAGGGAATTGATGAAGGGAAACTAATTAATTGAGGTAAAGAAAGTATTTGTCACAAAATTTAAGATGATTTAAGTTGTTCACAATGAAAAAGATTTGCTTGGGTTAGGAGATTCACTCTTAATAATAAATTAAGAATAAGATTATTTCATTTTATAACTCAATTGAAATTATGCATATTGAAAATTCCAATCGGAAGATTTAGCATTCAAAGTTCAATCATGTAATTATATTATGATTCCAATAATTATTGACTAATACTTGTAAATCGTCAAAAGCATCCAATGTGCCAATCCTATTGTCTACAATGGATCAAGATATTCATTATACAAGAATAGTATTTAAATTAATTGGAAACAACATATAATACATATAAAAGTCACATAAAAATATATCATTTAAAGCACAAGAAAGAAATAAATCTAACCTCAATTTATTATTAAAAGCTTCACTCTTTCACCCAAGCTAGATGAAAATTAATTACACATGAGAAAGAAGAAAATAAAAGAAAATAAAAAGAACAGAACTGAAAACCGCAACAGAGAGAGAGAGAGCTTCTCTCCCCCCGGTGCCCCTATTTATAGAAGTTTTTGAGGTTACTATGCATCTGCACAATAACTTGCACAGTAATTTTCACGTGATGCTACGCATGCTACAAGAATCGCTACATAATTTCGTGATGCTACGTAGCTACAAAGGTGATGCACATACGTTGCTACAAGATTTTGCTTGCGTCATGTTGATGCCATGCTGACGTCGTGCTACAGTAACCGCTACAGTACCTTTTTTTTTTTATAGCAAATCTTCTATGCAATCACATCCATTCTTCGATCCTTTGCATTTACCTAGTAAAAATACATAAAAATACATAATTACTACACAATTTAAAATACTAAAAATATAACAAAACTCAAGAACAAACCCAATTAAAAAGATTAAAAAGAATGAAAAACACACACAATGAACCGTAAAAATTGTAAGTTTTACAGGTTCATCACACCCCCACACTTGAGCTTTTGCACTCCTGGGCAAAATATATAAGACCAAAGCTAGGAAATAACACTGAACTAAAAAGCTAAAAACTTAAAAGATTTAATGAAACAAGAAGAGCAACTAGTCATTCAAGGGAACAAAGCATTTTTTTTAATATTTCTTCACATCTCAAACCATCAAACAAGGAAACTTCAGTTAAAAAGAATGAATCAAGAATGAAAGATCCTCACAGGATTTACTCTCAATCCCTCTAGTGTTTAAAATGGTAGATATTTCACTCAATTCAACCCATGAAAAATTTCACTACCATAAGCTTGCTTATCTTCTACTTCTCCACTACTTAGAACACATGCACACAAAAATCAAGAGGACTTTATTCAATGTTGTAACAGGGTCATGGTAAAGGAAAATGGATAATATGGACATGAGAAGATAAATACCAAAGAGAATAAAAGAGTATTATGGTACAGTTAGAGTGGAAAAGATATTTGAGAATATTCATCAATAAGGACAATGACTAATATCTGACTAATGTTTTGTTGAAAATTAATCCCTAAATTGATGAGTTGAATTCATTTTTAGGCATAAACCTTCTCCTTCTCTTCCTGTTATTTCCAAGCATCTATCTTTATTCTAAATATGGATATGTCACATAGTGTATCAAATGGTCGTTTTTTTTTCTTTTTTTTTTTTTTTTTTTTTTTTTTTTTTACACACACACACACACACCCACACTTGTTTAAGAACAAAGTCAATGCTCTCTTATTCCCTACGGTCAGGTAAAAAAAATTTTTTTTTTTAGGGCACGTAATAAGTTAAAAACAAGAACTGGCCAAGTAAGCTCAAAGGGGTTATACAAGGGAAAATATACAAGGATGGCTATTTGGTCAAAGTAGCTATTTTAAAATGCTTCAATCATATTTATGTATGCATGTGAAAATGTAGCCTAAAAAAGAATCAAAGCAAGTTCTAGAGTAACAATTTCACGAGTGAAAATCACACAAGAAAGAAGAGAATGGTACAAGTGTTCAATCCATTCATCAATAGGTTCAAAATCTCACAGGGCATATTTCTATCATTCTCAATTCACCAATTTAACATTCAAATCCAAGCATGTGATTTTTAAGAAAGAAGAAAATTTATGCTCTGACCCAAGATATGCTTTTTGCTACTTCTAAAACTTTTTTTTTCTTTTTTTTTAATTAGAATTTAAAAGACAAAAACTTTGTTACTTCTACAAATTAATACTAGTTAAATACTAACTAAAAACTCCTTACTCTGCCACCAATTAAGATGCGTCTCAAGAGTAAATCACCGCAAGGGCAAAATTACTCCTTACTCTACCACCCTTCATTAGTTTCGTAAGTTACCTTGACAATCATATCAAACATTCCACATTTGTATTTTTTTATTTTTTTTATTTTTTTATAAAACTATCATTTCCCCCAACTAGATCACAAAATTGTCCGCAATGTTAAAATATAGATGAGTAAAGGATAGAAGATATTACTATTTGGAGAAATCTAACACAAATTGAAACAGAAACAAAGTACGATAAATAAAATCAAACCCATTAAAGATGAAGTGTCGATCCGGCTTTCTTTTCTTGCCACTTCCTCACTCGCTTCCCGATGACCAATCTATCTCGAGCTAAGACTTTATCAGGTTCATAAACAAAAGCTTCTAATTTATCAATCACTCATCAATAGTGGATGCGAGAGATAAGAAGTTTTCTTGCCGAAGGAGTGATAAATTGTTGTTCCACAAATGACTTTATCAAGAAAAAATAACAAAAGATCAAAGAAATTATTAACATTCAACAAACCAATGGGTTTATGGTGGATGTTCTGTTTCTACCAAGAGACAATTTGAAAAATTTCTTCCAAAGTACCAAAACCACCTGGTAGGCAATAAATGCATCGAGTTGTCAAGCATTTTTTTCATTCGTCCATGCATAGATGATACCGGATTTCTTCTCCAACTGTCTTGCCAGTGATGTTATTTTGAGTTAAAGGTTTAGGAATGACACCTAAAACCTGACTGCCTGCTATAAATGCAGAGAGTGATATAGCCCCCATTAACCCACGACAACCACCCCCATATATAACATGAATATTCCTTGCAGCAAGTGTTCGACCAAGAACGGTAGCTGCGTTTGCAAACTCTAAACCCTTCCCATAACTTGACCCACAAAAAACACAGATATTTTTAATGTTACGAACAGGAGGTCCCATAATTTCACCTTCCTTTGAATGATTTTGAGTTGGAAGAAAGTGAAGAGAATGGAGTGTTTAAATAAGAAAAAGAAGGGAAAAAGTAATCATAGCACCTATATGGGTAGGTTTGTTTGTTGTCGAAAGGTTTGAAATTAAGAAATACGATTTTTTTTTTTTTTTTTTTAAAAAAAAAACTTTTTTTTTTTGTTTTTGTTTTTGTTTTTTTTTTTTTTTTTTTTTTTTTTTTTTTTTTTTTGTTTTTTTTTTTTTAACTTCAAGAAAACCATCGGGGTAAAGAAGTTTAGAAACCCTGAAGGATCCCGCTCAAAGGATCGTCATGTCAAAAATCAATATACAACAAAATCATACAAAGATAAAAGAAATACAATAATAAATGAGGACATACTGTATGTATAGTTTTCATGGCGTATCTTTATACCGCGCGTCATGAAGTGCAAAGTAGTGGCATGTATTTAAGTTGCGTGTCACCATTGCAACATATGAATTCCACAAGGATTGCCGAACCGACAACAAGTACCTTTGAATCCTTTCCGTCCCGCTACGGAAGAACAACCCTCTATCTTCCCGCAAACCTAATTAAAGGCCTCGTATTCTAAGAAGATGGTACCTAACGCGCAGCCGGTCGAACACGCCATAGAGACCTACTAATTAAAGTAAGTATACGCCTCACCTAACGGTTTCGTTCACCGTAAAGACGGACGCTTCTTTCTCGTCCATCGCCGCCGCTGAGCCTTGGTTCCAAGAACGGGAATGTAGCACACGCTCTCTACGAGCATGGCACACGAACTTTATTTATATACCGGCGTGTGAAGGTCTTCTCCCGAGTCTATGACAGACGGGCATCCGCCCTGGGCTCCTAATCTAATTAAAGATCAAGTACAACCGTAGTTTCGCCCTCTATTATTTTATTTTATTATTATTTTTTATTTAATATTTTTTTTTTTTGGTTTTTTTTTTCAGGTTATTAGAAACATGATGAAAGATGGGTGTATACTTACTTGAGATTGGGATGGAGGTAGTCGCTTCTTTCGGCTTTGTGCCAAAGCATTGTTGACCAAGATAGACCCATTCAAGACCAGCGCAACATAGGGCTCCCAAAAGGGACAAGTGGCCATAATACGACTGGCTGCCTCACATGTGGGATACAATCTACCTTCTTTGTTTTCCAAATAAGAAGGCTGGATCAAGATGCATGTATTTCCCCATTCACGTTGTGTGTTACCAAAGCCAAACCCAAGTTGTATTCCCTCTTTTTTTTTTGTCTTTTTTTTTGTCTTTTTTTTTTTTTTTTTTTTTTTTTTTTTCTTTTTTTTTTTTTTTTTTTTCTTTTTTTTTTTTTGAACATGAAGAAGAAGAAGAAGAAGAAGAAGAAGAAGAAGAAGAAGAAGAAGAAGAAGAAGAAGAAGAAGAAAATATGTACATGTTGTGAATGTGGCTCACATCTGCCTCGGTTTCACGTCCATAAACGGCTTAAACGCCTTCTATGAGTCGAGGATAAGCTTCCCATCCAATTTTCTTATAAATTGGCAAACAGGGTCTTTTAGAGTCGATTCCCAGACTATATTGCTTTTGTTCATCCTTGAAGAGATTCCACAAATTAAGAAGTTCACGATGCACAAGTCCACAAGAATGCGTATCAAGAGTCAATAAGATATCATCTAATGACTCCTTACTCAGTCCATTCTTAATGAAGAAAATTTTATCTTCTCTGTTTTTGGAAACCATCCCCAAAGAACGACATCGCGTGTTACAATTCCATCGTCCACATATGTGACGAGACTTGTAATCTTTTTGCTCTTCTCCTTTTAGAATATGAACTTCTACTAAGACTGGCATGTAAGAGTCAAATGAAATTGAAGACTCACTGCTAATCGGACCTTTGCTTCGATTATCCAACGTACATCTTCTGGCATACCTTTTTGCATTAACAATCTCAATCTTTCACATCGAACTTTGTAAATTTTTTTCAGAGCATTTAGAGGGAGAGAAGGAAAATGTTTTCTCAGGTTTGAAAGAATGACATCCATTTTAAAGGAGAAGAAGGATTCAGTTATTTTGGGAAACTGAAAGAGAGCAAACCGACTTGAGAGTCACGGAGTACCGTCATCCGCCATTTAACCGGGAAGCTAAAGAACTGCAAAACAAAAATAAAACTACAAAATTAGAATAAATTTTTCTCATAACAAGGATCAGAAAGGGAAATGAAATCTACCTCAGCAGCTTGATTTTCTAGAAATGGTTTAAGTCTTTGTCCATTGACCTTAGATACATTACCATTCCTAGGATTCTCAATATCTACGGCTCCATAAGGATATACATGTTTGACAATAAAAGGACCAGTCCACCTAGATCTCAATTTCCCAGGGAATAAGTGAAGACGAGAATTATAAAGTAGAACTTTTTGGCCAATTTCAAAAGATTTTCTCAAAATATATTTGTCATGAAAAGCTTTTGTTCTTTCTTTGTAAATTTTTGAGTTTTCATATGCATCATTTCTCAATTCCTCAAGTTCATTTATTTGCAATTTGCGTAACTTGCAAGCATCATCAAGATTTAAATTGAAAGCTTTAATGGCCCAAAATGCTTTATGCTCTAGTTCTACAGGCAAGTGACAAGGTTTTCCATAGACTAACCGATAGGGTGACATGCCTAAAGATGTTTTAAAAGCAGAACGATAAGCTCAAAGTGCATCGTTTAGTCTTAAAGACCAATCTTTACGATTTGGGTTAACCGTTTTTTCCAAAATTTGTTTAATTTCCCTATTTGCTAATTCTACTTGTCCACTTGTCTGAGGGTGATAAGGGGTAGCAACTTTATGGGTAATACCATATCTCTTCATTAAAGATTCAAATGGTTTATTACAAAAATGTGTTCCCCCATCACTGATGATAGCTCGAGGGATTCCAAAACGACTTAAAATATTTTCTTTTAAAAATTTGAGAACAATTTTATGATCATTTTGTCGACATGGAATCGCCTCAATCCATTTTGAGACATAATCAATTGCAACCAAAATATACACAAATCCAAATGAAGATGGAAATGGACCCATGAAATCAATTCCCCAACAATCAAAAATTTCAATGACAAGGATGGGGTTCAGAGGCATCATGTTTCTTTTTGAAATTGAGCCCAACTTTTGACAATTTTCACAATTTTTACAAAAGTTATGGCTATCTTTAAATAAAGTGGGCCAATAAAATCCACACTGCAAGATTTTCGCAGCTGTTTTCTTTGAAGAAAAATGACCTCCACATGCTGCTGAGTGACAAAAGTTAATGACACTACTTACCTCACTGTCGGGTACACATCTCCGAAAGATTTGATCAGGAGAATATTTGAACAAATATGGGTCATACCAATAAAAAATTTTCACCTCAGTTAAAAACTTTTTTCTGTCTTGATGTGACCATTGAGGCGGCATCTTTCCTGTTACAAGATAATTAACTATGTTCGCAAACCAAGGCATAGAATTGACAGAAAATAAAAACTCATCAGGAAAAGAATCATTGATAGGTGTGCTATCAAAAGATGAGCCTGTTGTAAGTCTGGACAAATGATCTGCGACGACATTTTCGGCTCCTTTCTTATCTTTTATTGTGATATTGAATTCTTGAAGCAACAAGATCCACCGTATCAACCTAGGTTTGGCATCCTGCTTAGACATTAAATATCTAACAAAGAAGATGATCAAGTAAAAACAACAATAGAAGAACCAATTAAATGAGCTCGAAATTTGTCCAATGCAAAAATTACAGCAAGTAGTTCTTTTTCAATAGTGGTGTAATTCATTTGTGCACTATTTAAAGTTCTACTTGCGTAACAAATCACATGAGGTTTACCTTCTTTTCTATGGCCTAGAACAGCGCCTAACAAAGACAAAATCACTTGCATCACACATTAATTCAAACGGCAAAGACCAAGGAGGTTGCATGATAGGACCGATGTCGAAGACCAATTAATTTTTCAAAAGATTTTTGACATTCTTGAGTCCAATCAAATGTTGCATCTTTTATCAGAAGATTGCATAATGGTCTAGATATGACACTAAAGTCCTTAATAAATCTTCGATAGAATCCTACATGTCCTAAAAAGGAACGGACTTTTCTGACTGTTTTTGGGGAAGGCAAATGAGCAATTAATTCAACTTTGGCCTTATCAACTTTAATTCCTTCAGAAGATATCACATGACCTAACACGATTCCTGAGGTAACCATGTAATGACATTTTTCCCAATTTAAAACAAATCCTTTTTCTTCACATCTTTTAAGAACTTTATCCAAATTATCAAGACAATTTTCAAAAGAATTTCCAAAGACTGTCAGATCATCCATGAAAACCTCTAAATAATGCTCAATCATGTCACTAAAAATACTTAGCATGCATCTTTGAAAAGTTGCCGGAGCGTTGCAAAGACCAAAAGGCATTCTTCTATATGCAAAAGTGCCAAAGGGGCATGTAAAAGTAGTCTTTTCTTGATCCTCTAATGCAATTGGTATTTGATTATATCCCGAATAACCATCAAGAAAACAATAGTAGGGATGTCCTGCTACTCTTTCTAGAATTTGATCAAGAAATGGTAAGGGGAAATGATCTTTCCTAGTGGCTGCATTCAATTTTCTAAAATCAATACACATACGCCAACTAGATGAAACTCGCGTAGGTATTAACTCACCTTTTTCATTTTCAACCACTGTTATTCCAGATTTCTTAGGCACAACTTGTGTAGGGCTTACCCACTGACTATCAGAAATAGGATAAATAATTCCAACATCAAGTAATTTAAGAACTTCAGCCCTAACTACCTCTTTCATGTGTGGATTTAATCTTCTTTGAGGTTGTTGTGATGTTTTAGCATTATCCTCTAAATGTATTCTATGTGTACAAATCAATGGATTAATGCCTTTTATATCTGTTAATGTCCATCCAATTGCACTTTTATGCCTTTTAAGTACTTCTATCAACATACCTTCTTGTTCTTCAGTAAGGACTGATGAAATTACTACTGGAAAGCTTTGGTTTTCTCCCAAAAATGTGTACTTCAACCCCGAAGGTAATGGCTTTAGTTCCAGTGTGGGTAATTTTTCATGAATATTATCATTCATAGGTTGTAACTCTTCGAATCTCGGCTTCCATCTTTTGCATTCCATTGCTTGTGTACAATCAAGCAAAGAACATATTTCAGAAATATCACCATCTACTTGCGTACCTGAATCAAATGAATTAATTAAACAAACTTCTAATGGGTCAGAAGAACTCCCTTTTAGAAGATGATCATTTACAATGGTTTCAATTCCTTCAACTTCCTCATTTTCATCAAGGTCTTCCTGTGGTTGCTTGCACATGTTAAAAACATTGAGATCCAGTGTCATGTTTCCAAATGTTAGCTTCACCACTCCATTTCTGCAATTTATCAAAGCATTAGATGTTGCTAAAAATGGACGGCCTAAAATAACAGGAATTGACTTGCAACTATCAACTATAGGTTCAGTATCCAAGACAATAAAATCCACAGGATATATGAATTTATCAACTTGAACCAACACATCTTCCACTATTCCTCTTGGAATTTTAATTGATCTATATCTGCAAGTAGAAGAGTTACAGAAGTTGGTTTTAACTCACCCAAGTTGAGTTGCTGATAAACTGAATATGGAAGCAAATTGACACTAGCACCAAGATCAAGTAAAGCTTTTTCAATTTTATGTTCTCCAATAATGCATGAAACTGTAGGACAACCAGGGTCTTTGTATTTCAACGCATTATTATTTGAAAAATGAAGCTTACTTCACCAAAAATGCTTTCTTTTTCACATTTAATTTCCTTTTAACGAAGGCACAAGTCTTTCAAATATTTGGCATAAGAAGGAATCTGTTTGATAACATCTAACAAAGGAATATTGACTTTCACTTGTTTCAAAATTTCAAAAATTCCAGTGTTATTGTCCAATTTCTTTGGATTATTTAATGCTTGAGGAAATGGGGGTGAAGGCGAGAATTTAGTCTCATTTTGGTCAACTTCTTGATTTTCTTGAGGAATTAGTTCATCTTCTTTCTCACAAGTTTCGTGGATTTGTTTTTCAACAACCTTTCCACTCCTAAGAGTTATCACAGTAATTGACTTGATTTATTTGTTGGTTTTCGAACTACCCTCATTTAGACTATATTGACCTTTGGGATTTGGTTGAGGTTGAGAAGGAAATTTTCCTTTCTCGTGAATGGTGAGTGCAGAGGTAAGTTTGGAAAGAGTTTCTTTTATGTCAATCATGGTTTGATTGGTTTGTTTATTAATGGCTTCTTGTTTTTCTATGAATGTATGCAATGTTTCTTCTAGGTTTTTCCTATAAGGTGCATATCCTTGAAAATTTTGAGAGTCTTGTTGTGCACGAGGAGGTGGTGGTTGCATGAATTGTGGTGAGTATTGTTCCTCCGGTGAAGTTAGGATGATTTTTCCATCCTGGATTGTAAGAATTTGAAAAGAAGAGGTGAGTGGCTTTTTAAAATTATTCATTGCATTTACTTGCTCATGCACAACTTCTTTAAAAACAGGAATGTTAGGACATTCGTGTGTTGAGTGTCCTAAGTCATCACAAATACCACAAATTTCTTCATTTTGCACAAATTTGATTTCTTTTGCTTTTCTTAATTCCATAGCTTCAATCCTTCTAGCCAAACTAGCATACCTTGCATTTAAATCTTCTTCTTGACTAAGATGGTATTTTCCTTTTCCAGCATTTGCAAGGTTATATCTAATTGAATTTTCAGAAGGATTAATTTCATGCCAAGATTGAGAATTTTCAGCCAAATGATTTAAATAATCTAAAGCATCTTCGGGTTCTTTATCAAGAAATTCACCATTACACATCGTTTCCACAAATTGTTTAGTTTGGTGTTAAACCTTCATAAAAGAAGCTTATAGTTCGCCATTTTTCAAAACCATGATGTCAAGAATTTAACAAATCTTTAAAACGTTCCCAACTTTGAAAATATGCTTCATTTGAATTTTGGGAAAAATTTTGGATTTGTCTTTTCAAAGCATTAGTTTTATGTGTTGGAAAAAATTTCTTTAAAAACTCACTTTGCATTTCTTGCCATGTGCCAATTGATCTTGGTTTCAAAGCATTAAGCCAAGTTTTTGCCTTATCTTTCAAAGAAAAAGGAAACAATTTAAGCTTAACAATTTCTTCAGTACAATTTTGATCATTGAAAGCCATACAAACTTCTTCAAATTCTTTTAGATGTAAATATGGGCTTTCATTTTCTAAACCATGAAAATTGGGCAGTAAAGAAATCATACCTGGCTTAAATCTAAAATTATTAGCATTAAGTGGAAAGATAAAACATGATGGACTAGAATTTCGTGGTGGTTGCAAATATGCACGCATAGTTTGCAATGGTTGATTTCCTTGTTCATCATGTATACTTTCAAATTCAGCCATTGTGTTAATTGTGTGTGATTGTGATTCAAATAAATCAATATATAAAGTACTAGGATTAATTTTAACCAAATGATCAGAATTTGAATCACGATACCAGTTAAGCATAAATAAGTGACATAAAAATAAAAATAATATACAAGTAGGCGGTAGACACCGGCTGTTAAATATTAAGTAGGATGTGGTATAAACCAGCCACCCAAAAGTAAAAAAAATAAAAATGACATAATTTAAAAGTTAGAAAAGTTAGATTGCAGAAAAATAAATGACAGAATTTAAAAGTTAGATAAGTTAGATTGCAGAAAAATATAAATGACAGAAATTAAAAGTTAGATTACAGAAATTAAAAGTTAGATTACGTAAAATAAATAAATAAAAAAAGGCGGTATACACCGGCCGTTAAATAGTAAAAAGGATGGAGTAATTAACCAGCCACCAAATAAAAAAAATTGCAGAAAAGTAAATTACAGTAAAATAAAAGGGAGAATTAACCCCATTTGAGTTAATATATATATACAAAAGGTTAAATTTTTTTATTATTATTTTTTTATTTTTTATTTTTTTTACTATTAACTATTTACTATTTACGTTACTATTTACTATTTACTATTTACTATTTATATATATATATATATATATATATATATATATATAATAATAATAATACTAGTTAGTATATTAGTAAATAAATAAATAAAAATTGAAAAAAGAGTAGAGGAAGAATATACCGACGGTGAAGTTTATTTACGTAAAAGAGAACCTCAATATATTAGAACTTCAAATCAAGTCCCAAGAACGGCGCCAAAAACTTGATGGGATTTAATTATAATTAAATGTTTTAACCCAAGTGTAGGTTGTCTCAAGTAATAAAGTCTCGGGAGTCGAGGTCGATCCACAGGGAATTGATGAAGGAAACTAATTAATTGAGGTAAAGAAAGTATTTGTCACAAAATTTAAGATGATTTAAGTTGTTCACAATGAAAAAGATTTGCTTAGGTTAGGAGATCACTCTTAATAATAAATTAAGAATAAGATTATTTCATTTTATAACTCAATTGAAATTATGCATATTGAAAATTCCAATCGGAAGATTTAGCATTCAAAGTTCAATCATGTAATTATATTATGATTCCAATAATTATTGACTAATACTTGTAAATCGTCAAAAGCATCCAATGTGCCAATCCTATTGTCTACAATGGATCAAGATATTCATTATACAAGAATAGTATTTAAATTAATTGGAAACAACATATAATACATATAAAAGTCACATAAAAATATATCATTTAAAGCACAAGAAAGAAATAAATCTAACCTCAATTTATTATTAAAAGCTTCACTCTTTCACCCAAGCTAGATGAAAATTAATTACACATGAGAAAGAAGAAAATAAAAGAAAATAAAAAGAACAGAACTGAAAACTGAACAACAGAGAGAGAGCGAGTTTCTCTCCCCCCCGGCGCCCCTATTTATAGAAGTTTTTGAGGTTACTATGCATCTGCACAGTAACTTGCACAGTAATTTTCACGTGATGCTACGATTGCTACGAAGAATCGCTATAGTAAGCGACATAATTTCGTGATGCTACTGTGCTACGATGGATCAATGCTACAAGATTTGCTTGCGTCATGTTGATGCCATGCTGACGTCGTGCTACAAGAATCAAGCTACAAGATTTTTTTTTTATAGCAAATCTTCTATGCAATCACATCCATTCTTCGATCCTTTGCATTTACCTAGTAAAAATACATAAAAATACATAATTACTACACAATTTAAAATACTAAAAATATAACAAAACTCAAGAACAAACCCAATTAAAAAGATTAAAAAGAATGAAAAACACACACAATGAACCGTAAAAATTGTAAGTTTTACAGGTTCATCACGGTGCGACGTAAGGGTTCTAGAAACCTTGTCTTCATCTGCGGTGGCATCAAGTGTTGATGTCAAGGAAACCTAGTTTTTGGACAGTACAACAGCGGTGTTAGGGGTTTTCCCGCTACATGAGTGTTTATGTCCTCGCAACTATGAGGGTTCAAGTGTTGATACTTTACCCCCATTAGGTAGTGTATGTTACTCGAAAGCACAATATTCAATTCTATTTTTATGACTCACAAAATAATAATGTATTATTGTTTTAAGTTTATATGTTTTTTGTGGTATATGGTGTGATCAGCGATGTCGCACTCGCCTCAAAATAGACTAGGATTTATGGAATATAGCATAATGCATAACCTAGGTCATCTCCCAAGGACCAATTCAGATTTCTCAAGCATATTAGAAATTATCAATAAGTAGGGGTTTTGTTCATTGCAATAATGTAAAACGAATTTAAATTGAGAAAATTCAATTAAGGAAACACCAATCCAAGGTCTTCAATTCAAGTGGGAGAATCAGTCATTGTTCAAGAGAATTTCGTTGTTTACACCTCGTTAATTTGAAATCAACTAGATAATCACCCAAAGAATTTATCAATTCAAAAGAATCACAATCGCAATTCTTGATTAAGATTGATTTAGGAACAAATTTAGATTAACATAGATTATCAATCGATGATCTATTCTCCCTTAGATTCAGATTAATTAACCCTAATTCTAACTTCAATTTTGAAATTCCAATCAGAATTCAATTGAAGAAGGAGAAGAGGAAGAACACAACAGAATTTATAATCAAACAAGAGAACTCAAAATTCTAACCACCATCATTGAATGCCTTGGATTGATTGGAGCTTTAGCCTTCCATGGCCATCACGAAAATTGCAGAGAAGAGAGAAAACGAAAAATAGAGAGAAGATGAAAAGAAAGGGGTTTCGCTCAATCTGTTAAAACTGAATCACAACCAAAAAGCTGAATTCGAAATCTGCCTAAACCTATTTGTAACTGAAAGTTCTTCTGTAATTCCTAATCTACCCCTAGCCCAAACTGTAGCCCTCTGAATAAGCTTTTCAGAGACATATCATTTGCCTTAATTGGGCTTAAATTGAGAGAGATAGGCCCAAATCATTGAGGAAAGGTCCAAGCATTGTGACAGCAACAGCATCCTGACTTTGAGGCCCAATTTCGCCTTGAATCCAGCTGAATTAGAAAAATTGCATTAGATACCAGATTGTAGATCTTTGTCTCAGCTTTCAGGGGACTCTAAGATCATCCAAATACGATATTTGTAGCCCAAGTTATGGCCTGTACAAGACAGAAAGGTCAAAATGAGTTAAAATCCGAAAATTAATGAAGTTTTTACAATTAAGCTCAATGAAGACCAATCATCTAAAACTCATCTACAAACATAATATTGGACACAATTAACATCAATTAGGCCAAATATGAAACAATAATGAATGGCTCAAAATTGATTGATCAAAATCCCCCACACTTGAACCTTTGCACTCTTGGGCAACATTCAAAATTTGAACCACAAAAGCAACATGCCTTCCAATGAATTGCAAGAATGCAAGGTAGTGATCAAGATTCAAACATCCAAAGTATCAAGGAATCAAGACAAACATGAATATATCTCTCAACATCTCAAGCAAGCAAGAAGACAACTCGAATCAAATGATGAACCAAAAGTGATAAGATCCTCACTAGGCATACTCTACTCTCAAGTGTTTAGGATTGTATTTACACTCAAGGCACCCATGAAAGCAAGTACTACCATAAGCTTGACAAGTCTCTAATTTCCACCACTTGAAACACATGCAAATAAAGATCAAAAGGACTTTATTCAAGGTTGTAATGGGGGCCAAGGTAAGGGAAGGAATAATATGGATATGACAAGTTAAGCACCCAAGAGAATAAAAGAGCAATGAGGAGGAACTCAAATGACAAGTAATGCACATTCTCTTACTTTGATCACCTTTATCACCTTTCCTTTTGCTTTTACAACCTTTCTTGAACCTTTTTTTTTTAAAAACTCTTTTTCTTCTTTTTATTTCATTTTTTTTTTATAATAATAACCTTGCATACATACACATCAATTTGTATAACCACACCACTCAAACTATCAACTGCCTACAAACCAAAAGAGCTCCTCAAATGAAATAAACCAATGCTCTCCCATTCCCTAAGGTACGGTAAAATCATGGTTTTTCACAAAGGCATAAAATGAGCTAAAGCAAAGAATAGGCAATTAGGCTCAAGGGGGTAATCAAAGGAAAATGATGCAAGGTTGGCTATTTGGCCAAAGTAGCTAAACAAAGAAAGAAGGCCTCAATCATCTCAATACATGCATGTGAACAAGAAGCTTCAAAAAGAATCAAGTCAAGTTCTAGAGCACCAACAATCATGAGTGAAATCACACAAGAAAGAAAAGAGAATGGCATAATGCAATCCATCCATGTATAAGGTCCAAAATCTCACCAAGGACAAGCCTATCACAATTGATGCAACACTTTAATTCTCAATGCCAGCTTGCTAAACCAAAAATGCAAGAAAAGTATTCACATCATGTCATGAAACCTCTAACTAAGAATGATGAAATGATTCACAACCTGTACAAACCAAGATATTCAATGAAAGGCATGCAAAATATCAAAATGGAAACAAAAAAAACAGAATTAAATCAGAAAATCAGCAAGCAGAAAAAACAGAAAATCAGCAAAACAGAAAATTCTGCAGAAATTCCCTCCCCCACACTTAAATCATACATTGTCCTCAATGAAACAAAAGAAGACATGTGTAATAAAAGAGTAAGGGAAGAGAACACCCTCATCATGGTGGGAAAATTTGCACTTGAGGAAAGGTGGGCTTTGCCAAGGAGAGCTCCTCTACAGATGCTGGGCTTGCAGGGCTTGTGGGGCTCTCAAGAAAGGGCTTAAGACGGTGGCCATTAACCTTGAAACTCTTGTTGGTGGCTTCATTCGAAATCTCCACTGCACCATAAGAAAAGATGCTAGTGACAACAAAAGGACCATCCCACCTAGAACAGAGCTTTAGGGCATGAGTTTAAGGCGAGAGTTGAACAAAAGCACCTTTTGGCCAATGGAGAACTCCTTTCTAGAAATCATCTTATCATGGAAATGCTTGGTCTTTTCCTTATAGATCCTGGAATTCTCATAAGCCTCCAAGCGAAGTTCTTCCAGCTGTTGCAATTGAAGCTTCCTCTCTGAACTTGCTTGGTCAAATGCTAAGTTACAACTCTTCATTGCCCAGTATGCACGATGCTCTATCTCCACCGGAAGGTGGCATGGTTTACCAAAGACAATCCTGAAAGGAGACATCCCTATAGGTGTCTTGTAAGAGGTACGATGAGCCCAAAGAGCATCTTCTAACCGGTGGCTCCAATCTTTCCTATTTGGCTGCACCATCTTCTCCAGAATCTGCTTGATCTCTCTGTTAGAAATCTCTGCCTGCCCATTAGTTTGGGGATGATATGCAGTAGACACTCTATGTACAACCCCATACTTCCGAAACAAACCATCCAAAGTCCGTAAGCTAGAAATGAGTCCCTTGGTCACTAATGATAGCTCGGGGCACTCCAAACCGCAAAATATATTAGACGACAAAATCCACAACAACTCGAGCATCATTAGACCTGGTGGCCTTAGCTTCCACCCACTTAGAAACATAATCAACTGCAAGTACAATATATGAAAACCAAAAAAAACAGGGAAAGGGCCCATAAAATCGATACCCCAAACATCAAAGACCTCGCAAAAAGAATGGGGCTTGGGGCATCTCCCGTCTCCGAGTAATGGCCACTCCCGCTCTCGGCACCGCTCACAAGTACCGAAAACCCGATATGCATCATCTCGAAAATGGTAGGCCAATAGAATCAGAATCCAAAGACCTTCCTAGTGTCCGCCGTGGTCCAAAGTGTCCTCCTACTAGAGAGGCATGACAGTGAAAGTGAAGAACGGATCGGATCTCATGGTCGGTATGCACCGCGAATCACCTGGTCACTACAAAATTTCCACAAATATGGATCATCCCACACATAATATTTAGCATCACTCCTAAGTTTAGCTGCCTTTGTGATCTAGATGCATGAGGAGGAAAAATAGATGCAACTATGAAATTAACTAGATCAAAGAAACCAAGGAGAAAGTGTGGTATCATGCACCATTTGCATGAGAGTGCTCATCCGGGAAGTCATCTCGATAGGAGAAGGGTCAACAACTCCTTCTATTCTCGCTCAAATGATCCGCCACCAAATTCTCTCGTGCCACTCCTATCTCTAATCTCCAAATCAAACTCCCGGAGAAGCGAAGATCCATCTAATCAATCTCGGCTTCGATTCTCGCCTTTTTCAACAAGAATTTTAATGCCGCATGATCGTAAAGACAACCACTCTAGAGCCAAGTAGATATGATCTAAACTTATCAAGTGCAAATACAATAGCAAGCAACTCTTTCTCGGTGGTAGTATAGTTAGCTCCGTGCAAAGATCTAAAGTCCGAGAAGCATATGAAATGACATGAGGTTGTCCGCCAACTCTCTCGTGCAAGGATAACTCCCAATGCATAGTTAGATGCGTCACACATGAGTTCAAAAGGAAGTGTCCAGTGTCCACTCGGTGGTGAATGATGGGAGTGGTGGTCGAGCTCCTTTGAGGCAATCAAAAGCCTCTCTCGCACTGTCATCAAAATCAAAAACAACTTCTTTCTGCAACAAGTTGGACAGTGGAAGGGCCTTTTTGCTAAAGTCTTTAATGAACCGCCTGTAGAAACCTGCATGGCCAAGAAAAGAACGAACCTCTCGCACGCAAGAGGGGTAAGGTAGCTGGGAAATAACATTAATTTTAGCAGGATCTACTTCTATACCCTTCTGAGATATGATATGGCCTAAGACTATGCCTTGTTCTACCATAAAATGACATTTCTCATAATTAAGAACAAGGTTAGTCTCAATGCACCTATGCAAAACTTTATCCAAACTGTCCAAGCATGCATCAAAAGAGGAACCATAAACAGTAAAATCATCCATAAACACCTCAATGCAATCCTCTAAAAAATCTGTAAAGATACTCACCATGCATCGCTGGAAGGTACCAGGAGCATTGCACAAGCCGAAAGGCATCCTCCTGTAGGCAAAAGTGCCAAAAGGGCAAGTGAAGGTGGTCTTCTCCTGGTCCTCTGGTGCTATATGGATCTGGAAGTATCCAGAAAAGCCATCAAGAAAGCAATAGAAAGACTTTCCAGCCAGGCGCTCAAGCATCTGATCGATAAAGGGCAGAGGAAAATGGTCCTTCCTTGTCGCTTGGTTCAGCCGCCTGTAATCGATACAAACTCTCCAGCTACTCTGCACTCTAGTAGGAATCAGCTCATCTTGATCATTCTTCACTACTGTGATTCCTGATTTTTTTGGAACCACTTGAACTGGACTCACCCAAGCACTATCTGAGATAGGATAGATGATGCCTGCTTGCAAAAGCTTGGTCACCTCTTTCTTCACCACATCCAGGATCAAGGGGTTGAGTCGCCTCTGTGGTTGTCTCACTGGTTTAGCACCATCCTCAAGTAGTATCCTGTGCATGCACATAGAAGGACTAATGCCAGGAAGGTCAGCCAAGGTCCACCAATAGCTTTCTTATGCTTCCTCGCATTTTGCAGCCTTCTCCTCCCGGTCGTCGCATGGAGGGCGTGGAAATGATAACGGAAGCTTCGATCCTCCTCTAAGTATGCATACTTAAGGTGCTCTGGGAGTGGCTTAAGCTCCAGTGTAGGTGGCTGCACTACAGATGGGAGTATCCTGGTGGAAGTAGCTGTGTTTACAGCCTGCAATTCAACGAAATCTGATTCAGAGGTATTTGTTGTAATCAAACTGCTGCATTCTGACTTCCTCAAATTTTCACTGCAACACCATTTAACTGCTCAGACTCCACACAATCAGTATCGAGAATCACCATGTAAACAAGATGCAATCTCAAGACAAACACTACACATTTTACGAAACAAGACAAGCATCACATGTGTAGGTATCAACAAAATCGAAAAGAATGGAAGATCTTCAAGAAAGAGCTCGTAAAAGCTATCATCAACTATATCACCAAGCAAATCTATATGGAAGACCGAATGTTCTTCCATGGGGTGCTTCATGGCATCCAAGATATTAAATCGAACCACATTATCTCCAAACTCCATGGAAAGAGTGCTCGCATGGACATCAATTTTGGTTCGCGGTTTTGAGGAATGGTCTACCAAGAATGATGGGGGCTCTACAGATTCGGATTCTCCATCCATATCCGAATGTAGAAGTCTGCGTAGGAAGATCGTGTCATTAACTCTAACAAGAACATCCTCAATGAGTCCAAATAGGTATGCATTACTCCTATTTGCCAACCGAATGATGACTCGTATTCTCAGAGAGGTCCAAGGGCAAGAGATTGAAACACGACATAGGCATAACATTGATTGAAGCACCTAAATCCAACATGGCATTTTCAAATTTGCTACTACCTATGGTGCATGGAATAGTAAAAATTCCGGATCCTTGCATTTTTGAGGCATTGTAGGTTGTATAAGTGCGCAGACACATTTCTTCCCATGCTGATCTTCTCATTTCCCTTGAGTCTCCTTCTATGAGTACACAAATCCTTAAGAAACTTGGCATATCTTGGAATTTGCTTGATTGCTTCAATGAGAGGAATGTTCACCTCAACCTTCCTAAATGTCTCCAAGATCTCCCTATCTGTATCAGTCTCATGAGTCTTCTTAAGCTGCACAACTCTCTGAGGGAATGGTAGTGGAATGGACTGCTCAGCAGCAACTACAGGAATGGGAGTAGGATCAGTTTTCTTATCTTTGCTGCTACATGGAATTTTTGGTATGGCGTGCTTCTCCTTATCTAATTCTTCAACAGTCTTACCAGATCTTAGAGTGATGGCACTCACATTTCTTGGATTCACCATAGTTTGTGCAAGAAGCTTATCAGAATCTTGGGACTGTAATTGGTTCATAGAACTTGCAAGTTGTCCAATCTGATTCTCCAAATTCTGAATGGTAGCTTCGTCTCTCTCGCCGGAACCGCAGTTGTTCACCGCCATCTGTTTCATCAATTCCTCCAAGGTTGGCTCGGATTTAGGAGGAGGGGCATTATTTTGCCGCCGCATGAAAGGGGCGGTATGGTCCGCCGGGTCCGTAGTGGACCGGAAGAAGGAGGTGGCCTTTGGAAGGGAAACCGCTTTTCACGCCGCCTAAATTGAGTAGGGCAGGCCGTGTAGAGTTATTCCCCCACCTCGATTTGGATGATTTCTCCACTGGGTTATATCCGTTGGAAGACAGATCATAACTGTTGTTGTTGTTCCGCTGAGGCCTATTATTGTAGATGTTTGCTGCATAGGCCTGGGGGGTGCCATCAGTATCAACCTCTTGAAGTGTAGGACAGGAATCTGTGGAATGATCAGCAGAAATACAAATGCCACACACTAGCGGCAGAGCTACCGCAGCAGTTGTTGATGTTGAGTCACAGCCAATTGCCTCACCAAGGAAGCAAGGTCATCAATTTTGCTTTCCAATTTCCTGTGATCTGCAGCATAAGTTGCCTCAATTTCGTGGACACCTCTACTTAATGCCACTGAGTTACTTCTGGTACCAAACTGTTGGGAGTTAGTGGCCATATTCTCAATCAGTGCCCTTGCAGCCACAGGAGTCTTGTCTACCAATGCTCCTCCACTAGCAGCATCAATCATGCTCCTATCCATGGGCAGCAAACCTTCATAAAAATACTGGATTAGTAGCTGATCACTAATCTGATGGTGAGGACAGCTAGCACACATCTTCTTGAATCTTTCCCAGTATTCAGACAATGGTTCTCTGTCAAACTGCCTGATGCCACATATCTCTTTTCGGATTGAGGCAGCCCTTGATGCAGGAAAGAATTTCTCCAAAAACAGCCTCTTAAGATCATTCCAACTATTCACAGATCTCGGATACAGGTAGTACAACCAATCCTTAGCAGCATCCTGTAATGAGAAAGGGAATGCTCTAAGTTTGATATGATCCTCTGAGATGCCTTGAGGCTTCATGGTAGAACACACAATGTGGAACTCCTTGAGGTGCTTATGAGGATCTTCTCCTGCATGACCACTGAACTTAGGCAACAAATGAATCAATCCAGATTTAAGTTCAAATGGAACATCAACATCAGGATATTGAATGCATAAAGATTGGTATGTAACATCGGAGCAGCCTAGCTCCTTCAAGGTTCTCCGTTATCCATAATCTCAAGTATGATCATGCCAGAATCGAATTGAAAGATGGATCGAATCGAAAATTCGTAAGCGTAGAATCACTAGTATGGTAACTAAGTGAAGAACCTATACTTCCTATATGCTCAGCAGTTACAGAATCAACTCTATTGAACCTATGCAAAGTATGAAAAGTCCTATCTATCTCAGGATCAAATTGATGCAAGGAACTAGGATTGGACCTAGTCATATAACATGCAAAGCTCAAAAATAGCAAAACAGCAAAATGGAGTATCCAACACTAAAAATGCACCAAAATAAATCTATTTGACCTATCAAATGATTTTTAAAAAATATGGGACCACCACACACTTAAAACTACACTAAAATGGAACTCAAAAATGCAATGAAAAATCTTCAAAAAATGAAAAAGTGGCCTAAATGAAGGAATTAGAGCAGGAGAGGGTGTTGCTCACGACAAAGCGTGAGCCTTGTGGAGAATGCCATTTTCCTTCAACCCACCAATTTTCAGCTCATTCTGAGCATGTTTGGTCACCCAAAAATTACAAAAATGTCATTGTCTCACCTAAATTTGCTCAAAACCCTTACCAAACGATGGAATTTGGCCAAATTATGCAGGATTGATCCTTAGGATCACTTTGCTTAGAATGATGGTTTACCTTTGGCGGCCAAGTTTCAAGTCAAGACTCCATCGCAAGTACAATTCCTGTCTACTAGTGCCTTTTTGGATTCACAAAAATGGGAGCAAAGTGAAACTCAAAAGTGAAAGTGGAGGTGAAACTCAAAAATGAAAATCAAAACTTTCAATTATCAATAATGAAGTATATGGATGGTCAAATGCAGCAAGAGTACATGCAAAAGCTGAATGTGATGCAAGGAAACCAATGGAACAAGAATCAAGAAGTAATTATGCGTAAATCAAAGCTATCACTCAATTAGATTATGCAGGAATTTTTGCAGCAAATCAATGTGTTATTTGTGCAACAGAAGTATCAACTGTGTTGAGTGAAGCAATGCACATTCACAGGACTCATCAATTGCGAAAAAACTCAATGGAACAAGAATGAATCCAATGGAACAAGTTGAAAACGAAAAATCCAATGAACTGCAAAATGGAGCACACGATTTATACCGTAATTGATCAATGATATATTGCAAAGTGGAAAAACACAATGGAACAACAAAGCAAAGCAAGATTTGTGCATCACAACCGATGCACTGCAAAATGCTATGAGTCAGAAGAAATGAAATGAAATCGAAAAGAAGATTGAGTCTACCAACAAAAGAAACAAGATTATGCGTGAAGTGAAGTGAATTATGTAGCAGATGAAACAAGAGCCAATGGAACAAGAATCGGTGTAATGCAAAGAACCAGAATGAGGCGTAATTCAAAGCAAGTCAATGCAAAGCAAGATCAAGAGAGTAAGAGTAATCAGGACAATAGCAGAAAAAATAGCAAAATGCACTTAAGGACTTTCAGCAAAGTTGATCACGAATGCAGAGAAATTAACAACTATTAAGAACTCCTAATAAACTTAAGAAACCGAAAATAGGTCCCCCAAGAACGGCGCCAAATTTTGATCGGCGATGTCGCACTCGCCTCAAAATAGACTAGGATTTATGGAATGTAGCATAATGCATAACCTAGGTCATCTCCCAAGGACCAATTCGGATTTCTCAAGCATATTAGAAATTATCAATAAGTAGGGGGTTTTGTTCATTGCAATAATGTAAAAAACGCAAATTTAAATTGAGAAAATTCAATTAAGGAAACACCAATCCAAGGTCTTCCATTCAAGTGGCAGAATTAGGTCATTGTTCAAGAGAATTTCGTTGTTTACACCTCTCGTTAATCCGAAATCAACTAGATAATCACCAAAGAATTTATCAATTCAAAAAGAATCACAATCGCAATTCTTGATTAAGATTGATTTAGGAACAAATTTAGATTAACATAGATTATCAATCGATGATCTATTCTCCCTTAGATTCAGATTAATCAACCCTAATTCTAACTTCAATTTTGAAATTCCAATCAGAATTCAATTGAAGAAGGAGAAGAGGGAAGAACACAACAGAATTTATAATCAAACAAGAGAACTCAAAATTCTAACCACCATCATTGAATGCCTTGGATTGATTGGAGCTTTAGCCTTCCATGGCCATCACGAAAATTGCAGAGAAGAGAGGAAAACGAAAAATAGAGAGAAGATGAAAAGAGAAAGGGGTTTCTGCTCAATCTGTTAAAACTGAATCACAACCAAAAAGTGAATTCGAAATCTGCCTAAACCTATTTGTAACTGAAAGTTCTTCTGTAATTCCTAATCTACCCCTAGCCCAAACTGTAGCCCTCTGAATAAGCTTTTCAGAGACATATCATTTGCCTTAATTGGGCTTAAATTGAGAGAGATAGGCCCAAATCATTGAGGAAAGGTCCAAGCATTGTGATAGCAACAGCATCTTGACTTTGAGGCCCAATTTCACCTTGAATCCAGCTGAATTAGAAAAATTGCATTAGACACCATATTGTAGATCTTTGTCGCAGCTTTCAGGGGACTCCAAGATCATCCAAATACGATATTTGTAGCCCAAGTTATGGCCTGTACAAGACAGAAAGGTCAAAATGAGTTAAAATCCGAAAATTAATGAAGTTTTTACAATTAAGCTCAATGAAGACCAATCATCTAAAACTCATCTACAAACATAATATTGGACACAATTAACATCAATTAGGCCAAATATGAAACAATAATGAATGGCTCAAAATTGATTAATCATGGTGCGTGGTTGTGGCTTTAGTCCTCTTTTTATGCTTTTTTGGTTATTTTTAAAATACGGCCTGCGTGTCGTGCCTTTCTCTCTACATTTTAATTGTACATTATCTTCTCACCTAACTCCTGCGTATGTAAAACAAGTTTTCTATATAATGTAATGTTGAGGTGGAGGCAAAAAGTCGGCATCAAATGAGGACATTGGTGGGATCCCTAAGATTAGTTTTTGATACTCTCATTGGCTTGGGAGAATCAATGCGCTAAGGGCCATAACCATGTCACATTCATTTTATACTTTACATATATGAGATGCATGGATGTTTATGGTATGTTAAATAGTTTAATAAATGGTAAGATCTAATAATAATTATAAAATTCCCTCAAAGCAAATATTAAGTCATTGTGTGATGCGTTCCAATGCGTGGCACTCGTCAATGCTAGTAACGATTAAGTGTAGGTCTGCCAAAGTAGGATGCCTTATCTATATTTGTAAGACGTGGTGGGATAAAGGTAATATCTAACTACCAACCATTGAGTCTGACTTAACTAGGTCATTTCAATAAGATTGAAGGCTTAGAGGCATAGAGTTGGGCTTTAGTCCATTAGATGGATTAGAATAAGTGTTATTCACCTAACTATCAAAGAGTTGCATGTGATGTAATTGGAAAATGTTTCCTACCTAAATAACCAAACTTTGATCGATCAACCAAAGCTGAATCAAAGCTGGGTGAAATATGGATCTTAGCCCACTAGGAAATCTTACGATGGGATTTTTAGAGTCAATGTTAAGGGTCATTAATTTGAATAAAATAGTGGGAGACATATTTAATTAAAGACCTTGTTAAATAGGTTTATGGCATAAACTTATACTTTGCATATTTCTGTTAATAGATTACCATGACAACAAACACTTTAAATAACGTATCATTGCAATTCGTCCTTAAGAAGGACAACTTGTATGGGACAAATTTCCTTGACTAGTACAGGAATATAAGGATTATCCTTGAATATGAGAAAAAGTTGTATGTTTCTAAAGTAACCCATTCTTGAGCCACTAGTTGTAAAAGCCCCTAGAGTTGAAAAGGATGCTTAGAAGAAGCATCAAGATGACTCCTTGGACGTCGGATGTCTCATGCTAGCCACCATGAACTCTAAGCTTCAGAAGCAATATAAGAACATGGATGCTTACGATATAATTGTGCACTTGAAGAAGCTCTATTAATAGCAAGCTAGTCATGAGAGATTCGAAGTCTCTAAGGCACTTTTTCAGTGCAAACTGGTAGAGGGAAGCCCTGTTGGTGCTCATGTGCTCAAAATGATTGGGTACATTGAAAACCTAGAGAGGCTTGGTTTCCCATTGGGTCAAGAGTTGACCATTGATTTAGTCTTGCAATCGTTGTTAGAAAGTTTCAGTCAATTCGTCATGAACTACAATATGATCAAAATTGACAAATCTCTACCAGAGCTACTAAGCATGTTGAGAACTACTGAACAAAACATTAATAAAGGAAAACGAAAGGCCATTATGATGGTCCAAAAGGCTAAGGGTAAAAACCAGCTAAAGAAGCACAAGGACAAATGGAAGGGCAAGGATAAGGAGAAATTCAAGCCCAGCACTTCCAGCTTGAAACATATGGGCAGAGTGGCTAAAGAAGGTGTGTGCTTCCATTGTGGTCAGACCGAACATTGGAAGAGGAACTATGACTATGATAGGTTCCTGGAGGAGTTTAAGAAGAAGGGAAGTGAGACTTCCACTTCAGGTATTTTTGTTATAGAATTCAATTTATCTATTTCTGTATCATGGGTATTAAATACTGGATGTGGGTCTCACATTTCTGTAAATGTGCAGGATCTAAAAAGGAGTAGACCATTGGCTAAGGGTGAAGTCGACGTACTAGTTAAAAATGGAGCAAAAGTTATTGCTTTAGCCGTAGGGACTTATTTATTATCTTTGCCCATTGGGCTTGTTATTGAGTTGAAGAACTTTTATTTTGTGCCTACTATTAGTAGAAATATCATTTCTGTTTCTTATTTGGACAAGAAAGGTTTTACTTTTATAATAAAGAACAAAAGTTATTCTATTTATTTGATTGATATTTTTTTATGGTAGTGCATAACTGAGTAATGGACTTTATGTCTTGGTGATGCGTGCGGATGTAGTGATTAAAATTAAGATAAAAATCAGTTGTCAGGCCCACCAGAAAATAAAAACCTTACAACTAGTTGTAGTTAGTAAGGGTCGATCCACAGAGAACCAATTCAATTAACACTATTAAACAATTCCCAATTTAGACTCTGATTAACAATAAACAAGAAAAGGGGGTTTTGGAGTTTTGATGAACAATGAACGACTTCAAAGATAACAATAAACAAACTGAAATCAACAATATAAGAAAATTGGTTAAGAGATTGAATCCACCACTAGATTTATATGATAATGTAAATCCACATATCCTTTTTATTCCAACATGCTCAATTATGTTTTTATGCAATTGTGATATTAAATCTCTGTTTTCCTTACGTGTTGGCCAATTTAGCAACCGCTCAAATCAACTCCTAATCACCGATTAGTCATAAACAACCGCTCTTACAACTATCCAACAATTGCATTAAGATTTAGAAAACCAATTACACTAAGGTCTAATCACACACCGGGATTAAATTACTTAGAACATATATTTCTTTAGATCTAATACCGCAATCGCGCATAATAAACCCAGATCTACCACTTTTATAACTCGGCAAATAGCACAAAGATAATTATACCCACATGAACATCATACATCCCACTAGATCTACTACCGCAACCGCGCATAATAAACCTAGATCTACTACTTTGAAAGTAGGAACAAGTACAAAAACCTTCATACCAACAATAGATTCAGAAATATATGAATAAAAACATAATCGTGTTGAAATAATCAAATATGCAAAGTTTACAACATTAATACTAGCGGTTTCATCACCCCTTAACCAAGGGAGGTTTAGTTACACATAGCTAGAAAGAAATCACAAGAAAAACTATGAAGAAACAAGAAGAAACTATGAAGAAACAAGAAACTAAGAGAGAAAATGAAGGAGAGTTACATCTTGTTCATGATAAATGGTGCCTTTTATAGAAGTCTAAGGTAACAAAATGACAAAGGGAAGTGGGTGGATGAGTGGGTGAGTAAGTGGAGTGTTTGAGTGGATGGATTAGTGGGTTGGTTTAGTGGATTGGTTTAGTGGATGAGTGAGTGGAATGGTTGAGTGGTTGAATTAGTGAAAAATGCCAAAGGACTTTTGGTGAGTGGGAAATTATGGACATGAATGGGTGAGTGGATGGATGAGTGGATGGATTAGTGGATGAGTGGGTGGAGTGGTTAAGTGGTTGGATTAGTGTATGAGTGGATGAATGGGTGAGTTAGTGGATGAGTGGATGAATGGGTGAGTGGATTAGTGGATGGATGAGTGGATTAGTGGATGGATGAGTGGGTGGTTGAGGACGAAAATTTCGTGTCTGACTTGGAAGCCAAAAACGACCCACTATACTTCAGAACCACGAAAAGTGTTCTTCATGAAAGTTGTAGATCCTTGTCTTGGCTATAAAATGGATAGCTGTTTCGTCCAATTTGGCTTCCTTAAGCCCAAGATATGTCCCAAATACCGTAGGTTGCTCAAACCCAACTTCAGCACCTCTGTTCCGACTTGCAAGCTCAAAATGACCTACTAGACTTCTTTTTCTGAAAATGTGTTCTTCATGAAAGTTGTTTATTTGGATCTTGACTATCCACTATCCAAATTTCAGCCCATATCCATTATTACATCTTGAGATATGATTTTATGAGTGCACACTGTTCGGATTCTACTGACAGAACCCGTATTCTGACTTCCATGTAAACTTAGGTCCCTTAGACATCTGAATCGGACTTCGAGCTCTTCATCAAAGTTGTAGAGCTTCCTCTTAGCTTTCCTACAAGATAAAATTCATGATTTTCAGATATCAGGAACTCAAGTTATGACCAAAATACAGAAACAGTGTAAAATCTCAATAATGCTGAAAATATTCAATTAGGACCAATTTGAGCTCAAACTCACAAAATCATGTCAAACTCAATCAATTAAGAATATGGAGAGTGTAAATGACTAAATATAAGGGTTTCTTAATGAATAAAATATGTGTTTATCAAATTCCCCCACACTTAGCTTTTTGCACTCCTGGGCAAAACTCAAGACCAAAATTTTACAATCAAGAAGAACAACCAAAGGTTCAAGGATCAAAACATTCATGAGTTAACAATTCTCCACATCTCAAACCATCAAGCAAGGTATCTTCAACATGAATCGAGAATGATAGATCTTCACAAGATTCCCTCTCAATCTCTCAAGTGTTTAAAGGGTAGGTATTTCACTCAATTCAACCCATGAAAATTGCACTACCATAAGCTTGCTTATCTTCTACTTCTCCACTACTCAAAACACATGCACACACAAATCATGAGGACTTTATTCAAGGTTGTAGTGAGGTCAAGGTAACAGGAGAGGATAAAATGGATATGAGAAGATAAATACCAAAGAGAATAAAAGCAAATGAGAGCTGAGTTCAAATAACAAGCATAAAAGTTCATCCCAACTCTAGTGTATATCCCTTTACAAATTCATTTCCCAATCCTTTTCTTTTTTTAAACACTTGGTTTTTTTTTTTTTTTTTTTTTTTTTTCTTTCTCTTTTTTTTTCTTTCTTTTTTATATATATGAACATAACTATATACATACATTTTTTTTTTTTTTGGGCACTCTTTTCTTTTTCAACAACCATTTTGTACACACACCCCCACACTTGTTCAAAAACTCATCCATTAACCAAGCTAATGTTCTTTATTCCCTAAGGTAAAGTAAGAACACGATTTCTCATTTAAGGCACATGATGAGCTAGAAACAAGGAATGGTCAAATAAGCTCAAAGGGGTTAAGCAAAGGAAAATATACAAGGTTGGCGGGAATCGAGAGAATTTTCAAGAAATCAAAAGAGTGCTTGATATCATATTGAAAACAAGGTTGGCTATTTGGTTAAACTAGCTAATTAAGAAAGAGGGCCTCAATCATGTTCATGCATGCAAGTGAAATGTAGCCTCAAAAAGAATCAAAGCAAGTTCTAGAGTGGTCATTAACATGAGTGAAAATCACACAAGAAAGAAGAGAATGGCATAAATGTTGAATCCATCCATTAGGCTCAAAATCTCACAAGGTATGCATCCATCAAACTCAATTCATCAATTTAATCATCCATCACCAAGCATATCAGTTCAAGAAGGGAGAAAAGTTATTCAATCATGCAATGAACCCCTTTTTTTTTTTTTCTTTTTTTTTTTTTTTTTGAATTTTTTTTTACAAAAAGAACATGCTGAAATCTCTCCCCACGCTTAATATAACATTGCCTTCAATGTGAAAGAGAGATATAGAAAAGAGCAACACAACCCGATAAGAAGTGAATCAACGCCAAGCGTAAAAGAAACACACCTGTCAAGACTCGCATCGATCGGACCCCGAAAAGAAATCAAACAATAAAACTTTAGTACTAATTAGTTACTACCTAAAAACTCCTTACTCGCCACCAATTAAGATGCGTCTCAAGAGTAAAATTACTCCTTACTCTGCCATCACTAATTGATTTAATAAGTACATGACAATCATATCATACTTTCCAAACAGCACAACAAATTTTTTTATTTTTTTTATTTTTTTATTTTTTTATTTTTTTATTTTTTTATTATTATTATTTTTTTTTGGGTCAACTATCCTTCCCCCCCAACTAAATCACAACATTGTCCTCAATGTTAAAATATAGATGAGTAAAGGACAGTAAGATATTACCCGTTGGAGAAAGTCGACACAAATTTAAATGAAACAAGGTACAATAAAATCAAACCCATTAAAGATGAAGTCGCAGATCCGGCTTTTGTTTCTTGTTACTTCCTTCGCCGCTTCTCGTTGACCAATCTATCCGAGCTAATACCGGATCGGTACATACTCAAAACCTTCTAATTTATCAATGAGCTCATCAATAGTGGAAGCAGAGATAAGAAGTTGTCTTGTCAAGGAGTGATAAATTTGTTCCAAACTTTGTCAAGAAAAGATAACAAAAGATCAAAGAAATTATTAACATTCAACAAACCAATGGGTCTATGGTGGATGTTTAGTTCTACCAAGAGACAATTTGAAAAATTTCTTCTAAAGTACCAAATCTACCTGGTAAGACAATAAATGCATCGTAATTGTCAACCATTGTTTTCATTCGTCCATGCATAGATGTTACCTGAATTTCTTCTCGCAATTGTCTTTCCAAAGTGATGTTATTTTCACCAAAGGTTTAGGAATAACACCTAAAACCTGACTGCCTCCTATAGAAGCAGCAAGTGATACAGCCCCCATTAACCCACGACAACCTCCCCCATATACAAGATGAATATTCCTCGCAGCAAGTGATCGACCAAGAGTGCTAGCTGCGTTTACAAACTCTAATCCCTTCCCATAACTCGACCCACAAAAAACACAGACATTTTTGAGGTTACGAATAGAAGGCCCCATTCTATACTCTTCCTCCCTTTGAGTGTTTCTAAGTTAAAGGAAAATGGAGAAAATGGAGTGTTTAAGTAGGAAAAAGAATGGAAAGGGGAATAATTGCACCTATGAGGGTAGGTTGGCTGTTGTCAGAAAAGGTTGAAATTAAGAAACACAGAATCTTTTCTCCTCTTTTTTTTTTTTACTTTTTTTTTTATTTTTTTTTTTTTTTTTTTTTTTTTTTTTGTTTGACTTCAAGAAAACCATCAAGGTAAAGAAGTCTAGAAACCCCTGAAGGACCCTGCTCAAAGGATCGTCTGTACAAAAATTAAAATACAACAAAATGATACAAAGATAAAAGAAATAGAAAATGATGACATACTGTATGTACAAAGTGTCCATGGCGTATCTTTATACACGCGTCATGAGTGCAAAGAGACATCACGTCCTTTTCTTTTTTTTTTTTTTTTTTTTTTTTGAATTTGTTAGAAAAACTTGATGAAAGATGAGTGTATACTTACTTAAGATTGGGATGGAGGTAGTCTGTTTCTTTCGGCTTTGTGCCAAAGCATTGTTGACCAAGATTCGACCCATTCAAGACCAAATAAGCAACATAGGGCTCCCAAAAGGGACAAGTGGCCATAATACGCCCGGCCGCCTCACATGTGGGATACAATCTACCTTCTTTGTTTTTCAATTAAGAAGGCTGGATCAGATGCATGCATTTCCCCATTCACGGTGTGTGTTACCAAAGCCAACCCTAAGACGTATACATAAATTTTTTTTTTTTTTTTTTTTTTTTTTTTTGTTTTTTTTTGAAGAGATGACATGAAGAAGAAGATGATGATGATATGTACAGATTGTTTGTGGATGTGGCTCACATCCGCCTCGGTTTAACGTCCGAAGAACGGCTTAAACGTCTTCTATGAGTCGAGGATAAGCTTCCCATCCAATTTTCTTAAAATTGGCAAACAGGGTCTTTTAGAGTCGATTCCCAAGATCGTAGCGTTTTTCGTCATCCTTGAAGAGATTCCACAATTTAAGAATTTCACGATGCACCAATCCACAAGAATGCGTCTCAAGAGTCGATAAGATATCATCTAATGACTCCTTACTCATCCATTCTTAATGAAGAAAATTTTATCTTCTCTATTTGCGGAAACCATCCCCAAAGTATGACATCGCTTGTTACAGTTCCATCGTCTACATTTGTAATAGACTTGTAACCTTTTTGCTCTTCTCCTTTTAGAATATGAACTTCTTCCAAGACCAGGGCATATATGAGTCAAATGAAATTGAGGACTCACCGCTAATCGAACCTTTGCTTCAATTATCCAACAGACATCTTCGGCATACCTTTGTGCATTAACGGTCTCAATCTTTCACATCGAACTTTGTAGATTTTTCTCGAGCATTTTGAGGAAAAGAAGGAAAATGTTTTCTCAGTTTGAAAGAATGACATCCATTTTGAAGGAGAAGAAGGATTCAAGTTATTTTGGGAAACCGAAAAATAAACCGACTTGAGAGTCACGAGAGTACCGTATCCGCCACTCTAAGCAACACAAAGAACTCAAGAACTTGATTTTCCAGGAATGGTTGAGTCTTTGTCCATTAACTTTACGCGCATTACCATTCCTAGGATCCTCAATATTTACGGCCCCAGAGGATACACGTGTTTGACAGCAAAAGAACCGCGCCACCTAGATCTCAATTTTTCAAGGAGTAGGTGCAGATGATAATCTCAAAGCAGAACCTTTTTGACTAATTTCCGCAACTTTTGCAAAAGGTGTAACAGACCTTGAATAAAGTAGGCCAATAAAATCCATACTGCAAGATTTTCGCAGTTGTTGTCGCTGAAGAAAAGTGACCTTCACATGCTTCCGAGTGACAAAATTTAATGGCACTACCTACCTTATTGTTGGGCACACAAATTGTTTTTTTTTTTTTTTTTTTTTTTAGAGATTCAAATGCTTACAACCAACAAACAGATAAAAACATAATCTAAGGAACTAATGAAAACACAAAATAAAAAGGGATAAATAGAGCAAATCTGGTTGGGTTGCCTCCCAATGAGCGCTTAGTTTATTGTCCTCACCGACATGATGATACTTTCATCGCTCCTCATATTGTGGAAGGATGAGGGTCATCACTTCCATCTCTCGCACCGGGAAGTTCATGATATGGTTTGAGACGATGACCATTGACCTTAAATGCTTTGCTAGAATTTTCACTCCCGATCTCAACCGCACCAAAAGGAAAAACATTAGTTACCACAAACGGCCCAATCCACTTAGAACGCAGTTTACCCGGAAATAATTTGAGTCTTGATTGGAATAGCAGGACTTTTTGTCCTCTCGTGAAATTTCTTTCTCGGAAATCAATTGGTCGTGGAATGCCTTAGCTTTAGTCTTATAAATCGGGGCATTCTCAAAGGCCTCATTTCTTAGTTCTTCTAATTCCTCGTAATCGGAACTTCCTTTGCTTTCCAAAGACCTTCCAATTCCATATTAACTTGTTTAATGGCCCAAGAAGATCGATGTTGCAACTCAACGGCAAATGACAGGGCTTTCCATACACCAACCGAAATGGTGACATGCCGATGGGAGTCTTATAGGCAGTCCTATAAGCCCATAAAGCATCTTCAAGTCGAGTGCTCCAATCCTTTCTTGAGGGATTCACCTGTCTTTTCAAGGATTGACTTAATCTCGGTTGGACACTTCGGTTTGCCCATTTGTCTCGTGGATGGTAAGGAGTGGAAATTTTGCGCATTACTCCATATCTCTTCAATAGAGCATCAAAGGTTTTGTTGCAGAAATGGGTCCCTTGGTCACCGATGATAGCCCCTGGGGTCCCGAACCTGGAGAAAATATGTGACTTAACAAAATCGCAACGATTTTAGAATCATCGATCGAGTGGCTTTTGCTTCCACCCATTTAGACACATAATCAACAGATAAAAGAATGTATGTGAAACCAAATGAAGGAGGGAATGGTCCCATAAAATCAATACCCCACACATCAAAGAGTTCCACAAAAATGATCGGAGTCTGAGGCATTTGATTACGAGGACCAATATTACCTGTTCTCTCGACAATGGCCACAAGACTTACGAAGTTGTAAGCGTCTTTGAAAATTGAAGGCCAATAGAAACCACTTGTCAAGCACTTTATTGGTGTCCTTTTATCGCCAAAGTGTCCTCCACATGCATAGGTGTGGCAAAAGGAGAGGATGGAGTGTGTCTCGAATCGGGAATGCACCTCCTAATGACTTGATCTCGCACAATGCTTCCATAAGTAAGATATAGTATTTACAAATCACTCCTTAATTTATCTCTTTGGGCCTTGTTCAAATCCTCCGGAAAGTCCTTAGTAACCAGGTAGTTAACAATGTCAAGATACCAAGGGATTATGGTGTTGACAACCATCAAATATTCATCCAGGAAAAGTCTCCATGATAGGCATTTCTTCCTCTTCGATTACCAATCTACTCAAGTGATCGGCCACCAAGTTTTCGCTCCCTTTCTTGTCTTTAATCTCCAAGTCAAATTCGGAGCAATAAAATCCATCGAGCAATCTAGGCTTTGCTTCTTTCTTTGTTAGAAGATACTTTAAGGTGCATGATCTGAAAACACAATCACTTTAGAACCAATTAGATATGATCTAAATTTTTCTAAAGCAAATACAACAAACTAGAAGTTCCTTTTCTCGTGGTTGAGTAATTAAGTTGAGCATCATTTAGAGTCCTTGATGCATAGTAAATGGCATAAGGAACTCTATCAACTCGTTGTCCCAAGACAGCTCCTACCGCAAAGTCACGGCATCACACATTAGTTCAAAAGGTAACTCCCGGTTGGGTGGCCCGATGATAGCGCAATAGTTAACAACTTCTTGAGTTTATTGAAAGCTTCCATACATTTCTTATCAAAGTTAAAATTAACATCTTTTGAAGAAGTCGCAAAGGGGCAATGAGACTTTAGAAAAGTCTTTAATGAATCTCCAGTAGAAACCCGCATGACCAATAAAAGAACGAATCTCCCGCACACTAAGTGGGTGGTGGCAAAGAATGCATGAGTTCTACCTTAGCTTTATCTACTTCAATTCCCCTAGCGAAATTACATGACCTAACACAACACCTTCATTCACCATGAAATGACATTTTTCCCAATTCAAGTACAGGTTAGTGTCAATGCATCTTTTAAGCACCAAAGTTAAATGTTCCAAACAATTTTCAAAATCATTTCCAAAGACACTAAAGTCATCCATAAAAACCTCAATGATGTTTTCAATGTAATCGAAAATATACTCATCATGCATCTTTGGAAAGTTCCCGGTGCATTGCAGAGTCCAAAAGGCATTCGCCTATATGCAAAGGTACCAAATGGACAAGTGAATGTAGTCTTGTCTTGGTCTTCTGGAGCTATGGCAATCTGATTGTAACTTGAAAAACCATCCAGAAAACAATAATAAGAATGACCAGCTAATCTTTCTAACATTTGATCAATGAAAGGTAAAGGAAAGTGGTCTTTTCTCGTGGCGGCATTCAACTTCCTGTAATCAATTCAAACACGCCACCTTGTCTGTAACCTAGTGGGAATAAGCTCATTTTCAGCATTTCTTACCACAGTAATTCCAGATTTCTTTGGTACTACCTGGACTGGGCTTACCCACTTGCTGTCAGAAATGGGGTAGATCACCCCCACACTTAGGAGCTTCAAGTATCTCCTTTTTCACAACCTCCATCATGGGAGGATTCAATCTCCGTGAGGGTCTCTCACAGTTTAGTATCCTCCTCCATTAATATCCCGTGCATACAAACGGAGGGACTAATACCCTTGATATCGCCTATTGACCAACCAATGGTGTCTTATGTTCCCGCAAAACATGCCTACCGCTTTCTCTTCTTGCTCTTGGGTGAGTGACTTTGCAATTATTACTTTGGAAGGGTGTCCTTCTCCCCAAGAAGATGTATTTAAGATGATCGGTGTAGTGCTTTCGGCCTCCAATTCAGTGTGCCCCGCACAATGAAGGTTGAGGTATATCGTAGTAACAGTGTAAATCAACAAAAGTTACCTCATGCTCTTCTCGGGAGTGGAAGAGAGCTCTTGTAAGGCAAAGAACAATTTCATCAATGTCTTCACTCCATGGCTCTTCTTCACTCTTCTTCTTTTCCTCCCGTACATCTAAGCTATGAGTTAGAATTGTATCAAGAGCATCAAAATGGTCGTATCAAAAAAAGCAGTAAATTAAAGAATCAAAAGGATCAAAAGAATCAATTAAACAAGCAGAGTGCACATCACTTGGGTATCTCATAGCTTCAAAAATATTGAATCTAATTAATTCCCCATCAAATTCCATTGTTAGAATTCCCGAGTGCACATCAATTTTTGTCCGTGCGGTCTTCAAAAATGGTCTTCCTAGCAAGATAGGAGCAGATTTGGGAGACTCATCCTCTTCCATGTCCAAAACATAGAAGTCTCATTAGGAAACACTAATTCATTCAATTGTACCAAAACATCTTCAACCACACCCTTATGGTATGCATTAGATCTATCACCAATTGAATAACAACACCGTAGGTTCCAAAGGACCCAAGTATAAAGATGCATAAATAGAATATGGCATGACATTTATAGATGCACCTAAATCAAGCATTGCCCTTTCAAACCTTGTGTTACCTATAGTGCATGGAATGGTGAATGTGCTGGGGTCCTTACATTTGGTTGGGAGTTTCTTTTTAATTACAATTGAAACATTTTCTCCCACTTGGACCTTTTCATTTCCTTTTAACTTCCTCTTGTTAGTGCATAATTCTTTCGAAATTTTGCATATCTAGGTACCGCTTAATGGCATCTAACAAAGGGATATTAACCTCTACCTTCCTAAAAGTCTCAAGTATTTCTTTTTCTCGCTTCTTCTTTCTTGGTTTTAACCAACCTACTAGGAAAAGGAGCTTTAGTGACATATTTAGGAAGGGGTTCGTAAATACTTACCTTAGGGGTTTTGGAAGTTTGCCCCTTATCATTTGCTTCTTTGGGTGGTTCATCCTTCTCTTGAATGATTGGTGGAAGAGAGGTAGGCTCATCCATCGTCTTTCCGCTTCTCAATGTGACAAAGACTAGCATTTTCCCTCGGATTCACATTCGGGTCGTGAGGGTAGTTTCCCGAAGCTTGGCTTTGAAACTTGTTGAATTCTCGTGGACAATCGCCCTATCCGATTCTCGCAAGTTATTGATTGCGATCCTTGTTTCTTGTTTGAAACTTTGTATAGTTGCATTTGTTTCTTGTTGGAACCGCAAATTATTAGTGGCCATTTGTTTTACTAGCTCCTCTAATGAAGGCTCGATTGCTTAGGAGCTTGAACTTCTTCCGGCCGTCTCTCGAGGGAAAGGTACTTGCCTTTGTTGGAATCCGGAGGTCCATAAGTCGGAGGTTGATTTTGAGGTTGCTTTGCATAGCTGAAATTTGGATGATCCCTCCAACCCGGATTATATGTGTTTGAGTAGGGGTTGTAATTTTTGAAAGTCCAAAGATATCCCCCTACTGCTCTTACCTCTCATTTGTGTCTTCTTGGAAAGTAGGACACATATCGTGCGATGTCCAGATGAACAACAGATCCCACAAGCATGAACGGTGCTTTACCCGAATCCATTTATTGAACCATAGCAGATCAATTGAGTCATTTGTCTTCTTTGTATACTAGTTGTCTCTACTTCTTTCATCGCTCTTACTCCAAAGTGTCATTTCTAGAGTAGAATTGTTGAGTATTGGCACCATTCTTGAGATCAAGTTTCTAGCTTTTGAGGAGTTTTATCAATCAATGCTCCTCCGCTAGCAAAGATCAATCATGTTGCGATCCATCACTTGTAAGCCTTCATAGAAATACCGAATTAAAAGTCGCTCACTTATTTGATGATGAGGGCAAAGCTGAAACATAGCTTCTTAAATCTCTCCCAAGTAGTCATGGAGTGATTCCCCATGCCTTTGTTGAATACCATGATTTCTTTTCGATTGTTGCAGCTTTTGAGGCGGGGAAGTATCTGTCTAGGAAAGTTCGGGCCATGTCCTGCCATGATTGGATGGATCAGGGTGGCAAGTAGTAAAGCCACTCCTTAGCTGAGTCTTTCAATGAGAATGGAAAAGCTCTCAACTTGACTTGCTCTACATGAATTCTTGCAGGTTTCATGCTAGAACATACCACATGGATTTCCTTCAAGTGCTTGTTGGGGTCCTCTCCGGGTAATCCATTGAAAGATGGCAAGAGATGGATTAAACCGGATTTCAATTCAAATGCCTCTTCATTTTCAAGAATGTCTATGCAAAGAGGTTGTTGATCTAGATCTGGAGCACCCAATGCCCTTAAAGTGTTTTCTGCCATTGTCACTTCTTCAGATATTTCAGATGGCTCAAATGTCTCTGAACTTGATAGATCAATGTAACGGCGGACTTCAATGTCAGCAGGTGTGAGTTGGAAGTTAGCCGGATGGAAGGGAAATTGAGGATGTGAAGTGAGTTGATCAATATAGTTCCTCAAATTTAGCAATCCTTCGTCTACTCCTTCAAAGGACATCAACACCTACAAAACACTCAGAAAGAAAGATTAAAAATAAAATAAAATAAAATAAAATAAAAACAGAATAAAAATAGGAAATAAATTAATAGTGTAATTGAAAAAATTGGTTCATTTCAAGAACGGCGCCAAAATTCGATGCGTGCGGATGTAGTGATTAAAATTAAGATAAAAATCGGTTGTCGCCCACCGAGAAAATAAAAACCTTACAACTAGTTGTAGTTAGTAAGGGTCGATCCACAGAGAACCAATTCAATTAACACTATTAAACAATTCCCAATTTAGACTTTGATTAACAATAAACAAGTAAAAGGGGTTTTGGAGTTTTGATGAACAATGAACAACTTCAAAGATAACAATAAACAAACCTGAAATCAACAATATAAGAAAATTGGTTAAGAGATTGAATCCACCACTAGATTTATATGATAATGTAAATCCACATATCCTTTTATTCCAACATGCTCAATTATGTTTTTATGCAATTGTGATATTAAATCTTTGTTTTCCTTACGTGTTGGCCAATTTAGCAACCGCTCAAATCAACTCCTAATCACCGATTAGTCATAAAGCAACCGCTCTTACAACTATCCAACAATTGCATTAAGATTTAGAAAACCAATTACACTAAGGTCTAATCACACATAGGGATTAAATTACTTAGAACATATATTTCTTTAGATCTAATACCGCAACCGCGCATAATAAACCCAGATCTACCACTTTTATAAGCGGCAAATAGCACAAAGATAATTATACCCACATGAACATCATACATCCCACTAGATCTACTACCGCAACCGCGCATAATAAACCTAGATCTACTACTTTGAAAGTAGGAACAAGTACAAAAACCTTCATACCAACAATAGATTCGTAAATATATGAATAAAAACATAAGCGTGTTGAAATAATCAAATATGCAAAGTTTACAACATTAATACTAGCGGTTTCATCACCCCCTTAACCAAGGGAGGTTTAGTTACACATAGCTAGAAAGAAATCACAAGAAAAACTATGAAGAAACAAGAAGAAACTATGAAGAAACAAGAAACTAAGAGAGAAAATGAAGGAGAGTTACATCTTGTTCATGATAAATGGTGCCTTTTATAGAAGTCTAAGGTAACAAAATGACAAAGGGAAGTGGGTGGATGAGTGGGTGAGTGAGTGGAGTGTTTGAGTGGATGGATTAGTGGGTTGGTTTAGTGGATTGGTTTAGTGGATGAGTGAGTGGAATGGTTGAGTGGTTGAATTAGTGAAAAATGCCAAAGGACTTTTGGTGAGTGGGAAATTATGGACATGAATGGGTGAGTGGATGGATGAGTGGATGGATTAGTGGATGAGTGGGTGGAGTGGTTAAGTGGTTGGATTAGTGTATGAGTGGATGAATAGGTGAGTTAGTGGATGAGTGGATGAGTGGATGAGTGGATTAGTGGATGGATGAGTGGATTAGTGGATGGATGAGTGGGTGGTTGAGGACGAAAATTTCGTGCCTGACTTGGAAGCCAAAAACGACCCACTATACTTCAGAACCACGAAAAGTGTTCTTCATGAAAGTTGTAGATCCTTGTCTTGGCTATAAAATGGATAGCTGTTTCGTCCAATTTGGCTTCCTTAAGCCCAAGATATGTCCCAAATACCGTAGGTTGCTCAAACCCAACTTCAGCACCTCTGTTCCGACTTGCAAGCTCAAAATGACCTACTAGACTTCTTTTTCTGAAAATGTGTTCTTCATGAAAGTTGTTTATTTGGATCTTGACTATCCACTATCCAAATTTCAGCCCATCTCCATTATTACATCTTGAGATATGATTTTATGAGTGCACACTGTTCGGATTCTACTGACAGAACCCGTATTCTGACTTCCATGTAAACTTAGGTCCCTTAGACATCTGAATCGGACTTGAGCTCTTCATCAAAGTTGTAGAGCTTCCTCTTAGCTTTCCTACAAGATAAAATTCATGATTTTCAGATATCAGGAACTCAAGTTATGACCAAAATACAGAAACAGTGTAAAATCTCAATAATGCTGAAAATATTCAATTAGGACCAATTTGAGCTCAAACTCACAAAATCATGTCAAACTCAATCAATTAAGAATATGGAGAGTGTAAATGACTAAATATAAGGGTTTCTTAATGAATAAAATATGTGTTTATCACTTGGATCTCAAAATGCCCGTCTATAACATAAATATAAAGAGGTTTAAATCAAACGATATGAACTCATCTTATCTCTGGCATTGTCGTTTGAGCCACATAAATGAGAAACGTATCTCCAAACTCCATAAAGATGGATTCTTGGACTCGTTTGATTTCAAATCATGTGAGATATGTGAATCTTGTTTATTGGGGAAGATGACAAAGGCCCTATTCATTGGACAAGGTGAAAGGGCTAGTGATCTTTTAGGCCTTATACATAGTGATGTATGTGGACCCCTAAATGTAACACCCCGAAATTTACTATTCCTCAGTAATGCCTGATTTTACTATTTTGTGGTTTCTGTGCACTATAAATTTATTTTGATTGTTCTATGATTGTTTTTTATCTTTGTTTGTGATTTACTCCGAGCCAAGAAAATAAAAATTTTTGAGCCGGGGAAAATCTTCGATGATTTATTCAAAGCCGGGGGAGCTTACTAACCGAGAGGCACAGTTCTCAATTTTATAATTTTTACAATTTATCTGTTAAATAAAAATTTTTTATGTTTTATTATCCAGTGGACAATACTTACTGACTTGCGGGCAATATCTTCTGCCCATTGGGTAATAGTTTCTGTAACTATCGTCCATTGGACAATAGCCTTTAGAAAAAGTCTTGATGACTTGTTTTGTGAACCTATTAGAAGGCTTGAATATTAGTGTAAACCAATGGAAATTGATCAACAAAAATGGCTTAAAAACTAGTCATGAAACTAGATGAACTAACTACCTAAACTAAGTATATTTGGAAGCAAATTGAATCAAAACTTGGTTACCTTTCTCCTTGAGTTCCACAGCCAAGGAGGGTTCTTGCACCTTCAAGGATGTGTAAGTCATGCTATAACTCCTTAAGCATGAACCAATAGAAATTAGAGTGACCAAAGTGTGACTAACCAATGACCTAAGCCATGTGCTACTCATAAACTTGATGGATAAGTTTCTTACTCCTTTGGTGAAGCATTCCACGACAAGCACTAGAGAAATAGAATATTTCATTTCATTTCTATCACACTTTGTAACCAAGAAGCCATTCTCTCCATTCTTTCTGTCCCTAACTCTACAAAAACTCCATTATTTTCCTTTGTGAAGCTCTCGGTCAGCCACCCAAGAAACACCATCCAAGCTTCTAAAATTTCATCCAATCTCATTTCCTAAACCTATACATTATTCTAAGTCCTTTTCATGTTGTGAACATGGCCTAGTTCTTCTATTTACTACTTTGAAATCAAGCTAGAATTTTCTACTCTAAAAGGTAAAGTTCTTGTTCCTTGTTCCTAAGTTTGATTCTTGAGTTTCTAAACCATGATTGATCCATGGTTTCATATCTTCAAACTTTGTTTGTGACTTTGATTTGGTTTAAGTTTGTTAGGGTTTTCTTAGAGTGATTCATGAAATCCATAAGAGGCCAAACAAGAAGGATTTTTGTCTTCCTTGTGGTAAGAGGGAGATTAACCTCATCAATCATATGTTGGTGGTGAGGAAATGGAATTGTTTGTGGTGAAAAATCCATAAGGATTTATTCACTTGATTATTTAAGCTTTCATTATTTGTGATGGTTTTGATTGGTATGCTTTATAACTTTGATTATATGCTTGAATATATGATTATGAAAGCATGTTGATTATTATATAAAGTAGGATGTGATTCACATGATGAGGAAGTGTATGAAGGTTCCAAAGAACCCTAGAGGCTCATGGCCTCAAAATTGTTCGAAATTATTTTACTAATATGGGTTAAGTGATTTAATAACAAGAAATTGGATTAAAGGTTTTTACAAAGAACAATGAGATAGAAAATAAAAAAATGAAGCACAAATGGATTTTTGGCCAACATGCCAAGATTTGATATCCTACATCCAAAATTATTTTCCTTAGTGTAGACTTTGGTAATTAATTAACAAGAACTCAATTTAATGGGTTTTTGGAGATAAAAAGAAAGTGAACTAATTTTTAGAATTAATTTAGTGTAATTAGTTTATAATGAGAAATAAAATTAAAACTTGAAATTTACTGACGTATAGCTCACCATTTGGGTTTTGAAGCGTGTTAGAAAATTTTTAGTTGTAATATCTAATTAAAACAAAGAAGTGTAATTTTTGTAAGAAATAGTAGAAAATACTACTTAAAGGATTTTTAGTGAGAAAATATTATAAATATGGCCAAAATGCCTACATTATGTAGAAAATTTTAAAAATGAGTTTAGAAAGCTAAGAAATATTTTAAGTAAATGAAAAATATTAGAAAAATCTTACGCGATTCCAAAATAGTGATTTTTAAGCTATGCAATTGAGAAAATGATTTAAAATTGCTTCGTGATTGAAAAAAATGTTTAAAAATCTCTACGCGATTTAGAAAACGTTTGAAAATATTTTCGTGATTGTAAAAATGTTGAAAAATACTTATGCGATTTGAAAACGTAAGAAAAATATTACGCAATTGTGAAAATGCGATAAAATGTTAACGCGATTGGAAATAACAGTAGTTTGTTGTCGAGCTGTTGCAGTGGGCCCGATTGTGTTGAAAAGTAATATCGCCAAGTGATGGCATGTGTTTGTGAAAAATAGTGATAATGATGTTTGTATGTGTATTGTGGATCATATATTATGCATCAAAAAGCGTGTAAGCTTTATTGGTAAAGGCAAGCGGCCTAGGAGTTGAATTTACACCATTGTGTGGGTGAGAATTGCGTAGTTACGATCAGTTATTGATCTTGCGTCAGGGCGCGAAAAATCATTTGTGCCCAGATGATAGCACCTCTGCGCCGTGGTATCCGATGCAAATGCACTAACGATCTTGACGGAGTTGTTACTCTTTTTGTGATTGGTTGAGAGTGTCTTGTATAAGCCATTTTGCACATTTTGATATGATATCTTGGCATATGATTTGGGACTGACAATATACAAACATGTACTCCCGATCTTTCTCTCTGAAATTGTGATTAGCTCCATGGAGTAGGAATTGGTCTGTGTACATATGCATAGTTGGTCTGCATGTTGATGTGACAATTATGTTATCTGATATATTATTTGCGATGTGATAACATGATTCTATGTGTTAATATTGTATCTGTATATTTACTATCATTTTCTATACTGTCATACTGGTATTGATGTAAGGGATCTCACCTCTTTGTTATGTTATTATGTTTTATTGTGTATGTTTGATGAAGATCGTGGAGACGACGAGACAGGAAACATTGTTTTCCATACGTGATAGTTTTCCTTTTGTTTACTTTTATGGCGGCAAGGAGTCAGGTGCTTGGTTTTGTTAGAGTGCAGTTCCATGGGGGAACTGATGCATGGAGGTTTGATCTGGATAATGAACGTTTTGTGTATATCGGGGATTTGACTTTAAATCTTAGTAGAACACGTGATGGGGTTCTAGTCATGTCAATGAATGTATCTGTTTGTTTGGAGTTCTCGATGCCTATTTGAGAGCTTTGGGTTGGTAGTGTTTATACTCCACAAGAAGATTCAATGGTGTCATCTGCTAGGACACCAGCCTGGCGACAGATGTATCCACCGGAGTTCTTTGATGAGGATACTGAGGAGGAGGAGGATCCTTCTGAGGGCCCAAATCCTTAGTCTTTAGAAGTTTTAGTTATGCAATTTATGTTTTGATGCATATGTTGTATATATTTATCTTTTGGAGTGCAATGTATTTTTGTAAATTATTTGTGAACAAGGTTTCAGTATCTATGTATAATAAGGTGAGTTTTATTCAGTTACAATATTGTACTTATGTTTTATTTATTTTTAGTTATCCGCAAAAATGAAATTTTAAAATCAGTGTTTTTACAAAATTAATTCTTTTATAACTTGGGTAAGTTATATTAGTATTAGTCTTAAATGTGATACCCTACGGTGGGTGTTACACTAAACACACTGGCTAGAGGTGGTTTTCAATACTTTATTATATTTACTGATGATTTCAATAGATATGGGTTTGTGTATCTTATGAAACACAAATCAAAATCCTTTGAAAAGTTCAAGGAATTCAAGAATGAAGTACAAAACCACCTTAGCAAGAGTATTAAAGTCCTTCAATTAGATCGAGGTGGTGAATACTTAACCTAGCAGTTTCATGATCATCTGAAAGAGTGTGGGATAATATCTGAACTCACTCCTCCTAGAACACTACAATAGAATGGTGTTTCTGAAAGAAGGAACTGGACCTTGTTAGACATGGTTTGATCCATGATGAGTCATGCAGACGTTCCAAACTCCTTCTGGGGACATGCTCTATTAATAGTAGCTTTCACACTTAATCGTGTTCCATCTAAAACTATTCAAAAGACACCATATGAGATATGGAATGGGAGACAACCCAGTGTGTCTTTCATGAAGATTTGGGGTTGCGAAGCTTATGTGAAATGTCAAGTTATAAGTTTGGGCCTAAATTAGATAAATGCTTCTTTGTGGGGTATCCCAAGGAAATCAAGAGATACTATTTCTGTAATCCTACTGAGGGCAATGTGTTTGTCGCACGAACTGTTGTGTTCCTAGAAAAGGAGTTTATCTCCAAGGGAACCAGTGGGAGGAAAATAGAACTTGAAGAAATTCAAAGTTCATAGAGTAGTAGTGAATCGATGGTATAAATAGAGCAACTTCCACAAATCGTTGTGGAATCACAACCTGCTCTAGTACCACAAGACCCGCGTAGATCTAATAGGATACGTCATCAACCAGAGATATATAGATTTCTCGTGACCCAACAAGGTGACGTATTACTCATGGATCATGATGAGCCTGTGACTTACCAGGATGCCATAATTGGCCCAAAATATAAGAAATGGCTTAAAGCCATAAGATCTTAAATGGAATACATGTATGCCAACCAAGTATGGACCTTGGTTGACCCACCTGAAGGGGTAAATGTAACGCCCCTTTTTGGGAGGGAACGTCACATTGTCAAATAGAATAAAATGCGGAAAATAATTTTTTTCTAAATTAAGACCCGGTTCATTTTAGTTCAAAACTAACTTGTTCGATGCTTTAATACGTGAGTAAAATGGCAGTATAATTTTTTTTGTTAAGTAATAAAACAGAGTGACGAAACGCGAATAATAGTAAGGAGTAAGATAGGAAATAAAACTCAATCTGGATAACATTATATATATATATATATATATATATATATATATATATATATATATATATATATATATTTAAATATCAATAGTGTTCTAGATACAATCTGGATATTTTCAAAAAGCAAAACTATACCGCCCAATGGATCATACATATACATCCCCAGATATCAAAATATACAGCCCACTAAAATACAAAACATCAGCCCCAAAAAAAACACAGCGGACCATCGGCAGGCTACCAGTAAAATCAGTCCCTCAGAGGAGGAGGGACTGTATCAGGGTCCTCAGCAAGGTCCTCCTCGTCCGAGGAAACCTCCATGGGAACTACAGAGCCACGGGCAGGAGCCCGAGCAGTGGAATCAAAAGAGTCCTCCTGTGGCGTGTAGTAACGGTCACCCCACATCTCCCGGATGGGCAGATAAAACTCCAAGTGTAGGCTGACGTAGCAAGTAAAGATTGGTGTCTCATGACGTCTCCAGGCTAAAGAAATCAACACGTCCCCCAGATAGACGCAGCAGCTGGAACTCAAGTTGATGTGCCAACACTCTGCCCCCCCCAAGGAAGGTCAGACGCACATCACCCAGAAATCCATGCATATGTGTCTCCATGCTCCACAGTGGGTGCTAATCTCGATCGGGCCAGAAGCCAGGGAAATCGAGAGCTCCAACCTCATTGCCATTGTCTTCGATAGATACAATACACGCACAGGCAGCAAATGACAGAAATACAGAAAAGAGATAAGATATCCTATCATCATTACCAATTATAGTAGCTAGAAACAATACGGCGCATCGCGCCTAAATAGCATTCCAAGAACAATAATAATACTAATATTAATAAACAGTAAATGCATTAGTAAGCAGGTAAACAGTTCAAGGCGGTCAGTCATCATAATAATGAATAAACAATTTAAATCCACATAAGCATTAATTATCATATGGTGTAACATCTCATGATGCATATGCACACAGTACCCAAATTCCTACTCTATGAAGCTAGACTCAAACAATCAGATAGAAAGATCAGGAGACACGTCTGCAACTCGGCTGCCGCAGCCAAAATGCTATGATCCCAACAGTTTTCGACGTGCACATTCAGGCATTGTACAGACAGTCTACGCTAGATCACGATATAGGACAGTGTCTCGGTCCAGATCGCCGGTGTGTTTGCATCGGTCTACCCCATGGGCAGGAGAGCTACCAACTGCCCATTGCGAGGAACCCGCACCCCGACGCCACCAAGGTCATAACATGACCTACACTAGTCTACTCGCACCCGCACTAAGGTGTGTTCAATCTCCTAAGCAACTTGGCCTTACAACAGTCCACAGGACATTCACAATGCATAAGACTCTGTGCATGAACATGTATGATCAACATCACATACTTTTCGATAATATGCCACAATTGGCCATGATAAGCATCAACACATCATTAGTCACTCAAATGGACCCACAATATCATAATATTGAAATCAATCAAGGTAATACATTTTTAAGGTCCATTATGCATTCTTATTTAAGATTTACTCTTCCTACAAGGTTCATCTTTAATTCGATTCTCATAATTAGTTTGATTTCTCTAATGTAATTCATTCTCTTACACTTGGTAATTTATTCTAAGTCCTTAGAATCTCCCACTCTCTTGTTATTGCTCTCTTGAAATCTCCTTATGTCTTATAGAAGTTTCATTATTGGTTCTTTAAAGTTTATGAAATCTCTAATTATCTTTAATTCTTCCAATTGGTAATTTTTCTAGTTCATTACTTAGGATTTTAGCCACTTGATTACTTAAGTTTCCAAGTTACCAAACTTTCATAATTAAGCCTCAAAAGGCCCTAGAGGTCGTGACCTCCCTAGGGATCCAATTTCCAATCTTTTCAATTTATCACTTGTATCTTACACCTTTAATTTACTTAGTCTTTCAATTGTTGCATTGGTTAACCAAGAACCCCCAATTTTGGGCTCAAAACCGTGACCTCCCAAGAGGCACTCCCAATTCATTTTCTTTTATTCCAAGTCATCCAATCCAATCCAATATATCAATATACACAACCAACCAATCCAATGTCATAAACATCATAAAATCAACATGTAAGCATATAGATCATCAAATTAAAGAATCACCCTTGTTAGGGTTTTTCCACTAACAATCACAACCAAGGTTCCTAGATGCTAATAGAGGTTGAGGAGGAGTGTCTTCCTCTTACCCAAGTGAATAAATCAAGAGAAACCTCCAAGAAACTCCTTGCAAATTCGGATTAGGTGCCACCAAAACCCTAAAAATTTCAACTTAGTCAAAACAACACCAATGCTTGAAAAATAAAGCATGGATGGTCACCAAGGGGACCATGAACACGAAAATGAAGAGAGGGAAGGAAGAGTCAAGAAACTTACCCAAGAACCCTAGGCTTGAAGCTTGAAGAAGATGGTGAAAATGGTGGATTTTCAAGATGCTCCAAGCAAGAGAAGTGTTTAGGAGGTGGAAAGGATTAGGAAAATGGTGTTGGTTGAAAATTTTGTGATGGTTGAGGGTGAGAAGGGGCTGCTGGCTATAGCTCTTCCTAGAGAGAAGGAGGAGAAAATTTTTGTGAAGGAAGGAGATGAAGGTAGAGAGAGAAAGTGTTTTTAGGTTAATTTGAATTTTGTGTAATGAAATAAGTTAAATGAATGCAAACTAATTCCCCCCCAAAAATGGGCTGCAGCCGTCCATGAAGAGAGAGGGAAGAGAGAGGATTTTTGGCTTCCCAGGAAGCTAAGGGCATTGAGGTCATTAGTTGGTCAAAGCTTCTCAAAGAAGCTTTGATTATAATACATTAGATTTGAATTAAAGTGGATTGATTAGACATAAAGTAGATTGCATTAGGATAATGTGATAAAATTTTTATTACATGTTATTATCCAATGGATAATAGTTACAGTCGATAGAAGTCAGTATTAATTAACTTGAAAGATAAATTTTACGCAGTACTATTTTGTTTTATCTGTTAAAATTTCTCGAAAATCATGAAACCTCGTAAACTATATCCAGCCTCGGGTTTAGTAAGATCCCCCGTCGACAAGTCCACAATTTAGAATTAACCAAACACAGGGAAAGCATTGCATCTTCCCGAGTCCCCTCAATGCGCACGTAAAACAAGAAATATATTAAAATATTCGATGTTTCCGGAAAATTCTCGAAAAATTCTCAAAAATTACAAATATTATAAAACGACTATTCTTCTCATCATTTCCCAAATTTTTGAAGCATTACAGTCATTTTTCCGACTCTGCTCAATATATACGCAAAACGAGAAATATATTAAAATATTCATCGTTTAAGAAAAAATCCCGAAAGAATTCACATAAATCACAAATATTAAAAAATGACTATTTGTGGTAAAACAAATGATTTCCGGAGCGTTAAACTGACCTCAACAAGTTTCTGCTCAGTGTGCACGTAAAACGAGGAATATATTAAAATATTCGTCGTTTCTGAAAAATTCCAGAAAAATTCCTAAAAATCAAGAATATTATAAAATGGTCATTTATGATTAAACAAACACTTTTTGGGGTGTTACAATAAAACCTATTGGGTTCACGTGGGTTTTCAAAAAGAAAACTGACATGGATGGTAACGTGCATACCTTTAAAGTGCGATTGGTGGCTAAAGGTTTCAAGCAAATTCATGGTGTAGACTATAATGAGACTTTTTCCCCAGTTGCTATTCTTAAATCCATTCGAATCTTACTTTTTATTGCAACATACCACGATTATGAAATCTAGCAACTGGATGTCAAAACTACTTTCCTTAATGGAAATCTCCTCGAGGATGTGTACATGACACAACCTGAGGGTTTTGCCACTCCACGGGATGCTGGAAAGGTGTGCAAGTTACAACAATCTATTTATGGATGATGCAAGCTTCTAGAACCTAGAATCTTCGTTTTGATGATACAATAAAAAAATTTAGTTTCATCAAGAATGAAGAAGAATCTTGTGTCTACAAGAAGGTTAGTGGGAGCACAATTAGGTTAGTTGGTGTATGCCCTAGAGGCATTTTATTTATTGTGTGTTATTTATGATAAACATAATAAAGTCCTTAGAATAGTAAGTTTTATGCCATAAGACATCAAGTGGATGACTTGATCGTGAGATCCTATTGGATAGAATCAAAACATTATTCTTAAATGTCCCTAGTCAAGTATTATTGTTAATCAGGACGACAATGATGCATTGAGACTAGTGTGTGCATAGACTGATGACCACATCTCACGGGGCATGGATATGAGATATCGAGTCTTCACATGGATACATATTAGAGAAATAATGTATTGGACTGACCGGCCATGAGAACGTTGCGTGGATCGTTTCATGAGTGTCATAAGCGATTCTCATAGTGATAATGGTATATGTGGTCCTTTGACCTGAAATCACTACGATTCCTACATAAGGAGTTGTATGTTTTAATGTCATCAAACGTCATCTGTAACAAAGTGATTATAAAGTTGATTATAGGATATACCGTGAATCATGTGGAGGGATGTGAGTGACCTAGATGGGATTTGTCCCTCCTACATAACAAGAGTGATATCTTCGGGCCCCTTGATTAAGTGAGACTACGAAATGCATGACCATGCTCAAATGAGTCAATATGAGATATTGATCTCATTTGTTATTACTACGTCTACTCGAGTATCAGGAAACACAAGACTAAACTATACAAGGGTGACACGTGTCATGTGTTCAATCTAGATATCTGGACAAAGGGACTAAACTACATGGTAACATTGATCATAGAAAGGTTATGTCAAATCATTGATAATCTCATTACTTGGGTAGCAGCTATGTGTTGCTGGATACCGCTCATTGCTTATAAAATTAAAATGAGATTTTAATATTGCTGCCAACATGGTCTCACACTTAGAATAGACTTAGTTGGAGCAAGGAGGATCCAAGTTGGATTGGGATTCAATCGTGGGTCAGACTCATAACAGATGAGTCTAGGGTTGCACAACTTACCTTGTTGCTGCTCTCACTCGCATAAGGTAGCAGCTATTATAAATAACATTACTAAGGGGCTGTCAAGGCATACATTACAAACCCTAGCCACACTTGATAGAAACACTAAGTGAGAGTTACAAGTTTCACTTCTCTTTGCAACTAGCATTGTGGCAGAGAGGTTGGACTCCAAGACTGCGTACGTTGGACATTTTGCAAGTTTGTTCATGTGGATAATGTAAAGGCATCCTCATTGTTACGATGCTTGTGATTTACTTGATTGTTTTTCCATCTCGCTTCAAGAGGTAAACTCGAAAAAATCACGGATCATGGTCTTTTTCGCATGGATCCTTGGTGGGAATTTTTATTTTTCTACTGCGTGATGTATCCGTAATTCCCAACAATAGTAATTTATCCTTCTGTTCAGCAAGGAGGTTCTTGGCTATGATCACAGGAAGCTGCTCGTCATCCTCCAAGTATGCATACTTCAAGTGTTCGAGTAATGGCTCTAGCTCGAACTTTGGTTCCTGCACTATAAAAAGTAGTAATCTAGGGGGCTGCAATGATTCTACTCCTGCTACTTGAACCTCTGTATATATATCATCTATTGCACAATCTGCTAACATAGGAACATATTCATCATATCCCAAAAGTATAGAAATTTTAGAACACACAGAATTAAACCTATCACTATCATAACAAGCACACAAATCACCACACACAGAGTCATCAAAATCAACAATCTCAAGAAACTCCTCACACAAGTCAGCATATGAATTATCAACCAAATCATTAATTAAATCAATATGAAAGACAAAATGTTCTTCCATAGGATGTTTCATAGCATCAAGAATATTAAACCTCACAATGGAATCTCCAAACTCCATGGAAAGAACTCCTGTTTGAACATCAATCTTTGTCCGTGCTGTTTTGAGGAAAGGTCTCCGTAGAATGACTGGTGCTTTTCTGGATGGTGACTCCCCTTCCATCTCCAGAATATAGAAATCTGCATGAAAAATAAGCTTATTCACTGGGACCAACATATCCTCCACCAAACCAGCTAGGTAAGTAGTACTCCTGTTAGTTAGCTGGATTACACACCTGTGGCCTGCAAAGGACCAAGTTCAAGTGAATTAAAAATAGACATAGGCATTACATTAATGAAAGCACCTAAGTCTAGCATGGCATGCTCAAATCTATGATTTCCTATTATGCAAGGAATTGTAAAAGTCCTAGGATCCTTGCACTTCTGTGGCATAGGCTGGATGAGGGCTCAAACATTCTACCCCATGTTAATTCTCTCATTGCCTTTTAGCCGCCTCTAGTGTGTACACAGTTCCTTCAAGAACTTAGCATGCTTCGGTATCTGCTTGATGCCTCCAACAATGGAATATTGACTTCCATTTTCCTGAAAATCTCAAGGAGCTCTCTATCCTTCTCAACCTCATGTATCTTTCTGGTCTCAATGGCTCTCTGTGGAAAGGGAAGAACGACTGCAGGCTGCTGCTGCTCATCGGCAATAATTGATTTCTTCTGACCCTCAGATTTTTAGGCTAGTTCATCAGAAACTATTTCTTATACTGGTTGATGTTAGCTTGCTAGTTGAGGTTCAGGTGATGCTTCTACAGATTTTCGAGACCTCAACATAATGGCACTCACATTCCCCTTTGGATTGGGAATTGTTTGGGAAGGGAGTTGTCTTAAACCTCGGGTCTACAATTGACTCAATGTAGAGGCCAATTGTCCAATTTGAGTTTCTAAATTTTGTATGGTAGCCTCTGTCCTTTGCTAGAACTGAATGTTATTGGTGGTCATCTGCTTCACCAAATCCTCAAATGAGGGCTCAGGCTTTGTGGTTGCTGGACTTAGTTGTTACATAGGCTGCTAGAATGGCAGCCTACTTGGTCCAACATAAAGCTGCTGAAACTGTGGTTGCTGGAATGGTTGTCTAAACTGTTGTGGTTGCTGCTATTGTGAAGCTGCATTACCATAACTCAGATTTGGATGATCTCTCCAGTCAGGGTTTTATGTGCTAGAGTATGGATTATATCTCGGTTGCTACTGTTGGTAGTATTGTGGTTTTCCTAAAAAAACACTTGCTGCCACAACAAATTGATTTGGAAAAATAGAACCATCATCCTGAAGTATAGGACATGCGTCTGTGGGATGAGATGACCAAGAACAAATGCCACACACAGTTGCAGTTATGTACAAAGGTAATTGTTGTCCCACTACTGACTGTCTCACCAAATAAGTTGGTTCATCAAGTTTATGCTCCATTCTCTGTTGGTCAACATGAGACAATTGAACCTCATTGACTCCTCTGGTTGAGGTAATGATTCGTGTGCCAAATTGTTGGGTGTCTGCTGCTATATTTTCTATTAAATGTCTTCCTACAATAGCGGTTTTGTCAACTAAGGCACCTCCGCTCGTAGCATCCTCCATGCTTTTGTCCATTGGTAGCAAGCCTTCACAGAAGTACTAGATCAATAGCTCGTCATTAATTTGGTGGTGAGGATAGCTTGAGCACAACTTCTTGAACCTTTCCCAGTACTCATGCAAAGTCTCTCCTGTCATCTATCTTATACCACATATGTCTTTTCTAATAGCAACAACTCTAGAGGCAGAGAAGAACTTCTCCAACAATAGCCTCTTCATGTCATTCCAACACATTACAGAACCTGGTGAAAGGTAATATTGTCAGTTCTTGATCGCTTCAGCAAGGAAGAAAGAGAATGCTCTCAACTTGATGTGTTCCTCATGTAATCCTTATGGCTTCATGGTTGAACACACCACATGGAATTCTTTTAAATGCTTATAAAGGTCCTCACCTGTAAGACCATGAAACTTAGGCAACAAATGTATCAATCCAGATTTCAATTCAAAGTCGGCATTAAGATCAGAATATTCAATGCACAAAGACTGGTAAGTAACATCAGGAGTAGCAAGTTCCTTAAGGGTCCTATTATGCATGTTATCATTCATAGTTGCAATATCACTTAAGCTCTCAGGTTCACTTTCAATTTCAATATCAAAATCAAGGTCAGAAGTAATTCTTTCATTAAGCCTACGAGCTCTAATAAGTGTATGCAATATTCTTTCAATGTCAGGATTAATATCAAGTAAGGAACTAGTGGAATACCTAGTCATGCAACATAGAAAACTCAAAAACACAAAACAAGCAAAATTGACTACGCAACACTAAGAATCTACCAAAATAAATCTAGTTAACCTATCTAAACATTTTTAAAAAATATGGGACCACAACAACATGAAAACTACACCAAAATGAAACTAAAAAATGTAATAAAATTATTAAAAAATTGAAACAGTGGTCTAAACGATGGAATTTGGGCAAACCAGGTAGGACCTCATAGATATGTTGTGGAGCCTTGTTTATTAGGTCATTTTCCTTCAACTGACCAAGTTTTAGCTTACAAAATTCTACAAAGTGACCCATAATCACTTGTTTTCACCTAAAAACCACCAAAACACAGCAACACAAAGGTTAGTGAGGGATTAGTAGTCAAATATACTCTAAAAAAGATTGATCAAAATTAGAGTGGTCCCCAACAACGGTGCCAAAAATTTGATAACTGCCGAGGCTACTAAATTTAAATCAATTTATAACCGAATTACTAAAACTACTTGCAACATAAGGTAACACCAAGTCAAGCCCGTAGATCACTCTAATTATGAAGTCAAATTAAGAGGTTAATAAACAGGGGGGAAGGAGTTTATGAAATTAAACAAAAAAAAACAAAAAGCAATTAAAGAAGAGAAAATAGAATTAAGAAGCAACCAATCCAAGAGAATTAATCATTCTTGATTTTAATCCATCCTTGATCTCTTTAGATCCATTCAATTATCAACTCAATCCTTGGTCTTAAATCACATCAAGACACATCAAAATGATCCATGGATCTTTTACAAGATACATATCCAGAATTCAATTAATTAAGGTTAGACAAATTAAACATTTATCCAAAACCCAAATCAACTTAAAAACCAAGATCCAACCAAGCTAAACATTTCATCAAACACCTTCAATGCCTTGTTTAGTCTCTACAATTCATCCTTCACACATGATAATTACACAATTATAATATTAATAACTAAATCAAATTAAGTAAGTCAATCAGAATTAAGCAAAGATGAAGGAGATAAACTTGATTAATAATTGAATGTAGAATAATTAAAACAAAATATCAAGATTAAGCATCAAGAATGTCAATCCCATGGATTGATTAAAGGCTCTACGCCTCCATGAATGGGAGGCAAGAACTCATAAAAAGACAAAAAATCTTGAGAGAAGGGAGGGAAAAGAGAGAGATCTAGATCTAAAAAGAGAATGAAAAATGTAGAATAAGAAGATGAGTCTCAGATTTCTGCTTCTACCTCCTATAACTAACCCTTAATTTGACCCTACATGATTAGAACTTATTAGTTACAAAGTTGGGTCCATTAGGAATCATTGGACCCAAGTCCCATGTCATTTTGAAGCTTACAACTCAAGTTATGCTCAATTAAGTGGCCTAACTTGTCAGCAAGTCATCTCTATTTTCTAGCTTCAATTACATGCCCAAAACGGCGTAGTGTGTAACACCCTAATCCTAGATATTGTAAGTAAATAGAATTAAGGGTGTCACTTATAAACTTAAGCATAAACAAAACCTATATAATACCTAGCAACGCATAATTATATAAAGCCTTTGATAACTGGTAAAAGGAACAAGATAGTTTTACACAATTGGCAACTTGCTCTTTACAAAAAAATTTACAAACCACGAGAGTGAAAATACAAAACTAGTAAATTAATTACAATAATGATATATACAAATTTATAGAATAGTTATGCAAAGTCTTCAGTGCCTTCTTTCGCTCCTACTTGGATCCTATACTGGATTTACTATGAAAATAAGAAGTTGGGATGAGAATTTGAAATTCTCAATAATAAGTTTATAAAACATAATATCATAATAAATCTAGTTATTATAATTAACAAAAGTTACATAAATAATAAATATGTAGTTTCCTTTTTCTCACCTTAATCACAAATCCTCCACTTTAATCATACTTTTAATTCCATATTCAGAATCTTTATCACATTATAACATAAAAATACATTTTTAAACTATTCAAATTAGGATCATTCTCAATCAAGAACCAAAGGGAAAAACCCTTCTTTTACCATTCCTTCAAAGCTAACAAGGATCAAACACATAACCAAATTCCAACTTTATTTACAATCAATCCAGTCAATGACTAATTTCAATCCCATGCAAGAACAAAATAATCATTAATGAGGAATTTAAAAGAGTCAATCAAACTCAATTGGAATGATTTTCAGATCCTAGCCAATACTTAACATTTTGGCTTCACAAAATTCATATTGTTACCAAGATGCATGTCCAAATAATCATATGTACATGTACATCTAATCTGAGCCTCATTTGCATGCTTAAATCCTCAAACAACATTCAAACTCTATTATATTCAACCACACAGTAGCATTATCTAAAATTTAATAGAAGAACAAAAACTAAGCTATCACGTTCAATATTCAAAATTCAACACTGAAACAACCATTCAATCAAGCTTTCAATTAAACTTAATTGCCTTTAGAACTCAACTAAAAATAGGGAAACAATTAGTCTATACTCATTATTACAATTTGAGTCATTATTGCAATTGATAAAACATCTCAATTCTTCTCCAAATCAATACACAAACCGTGGGCAACATACATAGTAAATTAAGCAAGAAAACCACGTCCCAATACCATTATCTAGTATAATTCATCTTCTATTAACTTAACAACATCAAAATCATTCACTTCTCCATTCAAAATCATCAAACAACTCATAAGTTTCTAAAGCTTGTAGGAATAAAGAAGAATATAAAAATTAAGGTAAAACAATTTCTCTGTCCATGACAAAACAACAACAAGTAATGAAGAAAATCCTAAGCAAAGTAGGAAAACACTTCCCCTTACCTCTTGGTGAACCCTTTTTCTTTGAACCTTACATTTCCTTGCTCGATCTTTCTTTTTCCCCTCTCTTTCCCATTTTCGTGTGCTGCTGCCCTTCTTTTTTTTTTCTTTCTCTCATGGGAGGAGTGCCGAACCAGCATGATGGGAAAGGATGGCCATCTGGAACAAACGGCCAACAGGATGGACAGCCGCCAGAACGAGTAGCCAGCAGGACGCATGGCCACCGGAACGAACGGCCACTGGAATGGCAGCGAGAGTGAACGAGATTCGAGAGAGGAAGATGATGAATAACTTGAGCCCATCGAGAGAGAAACAACGGATGGGAGATGAGAAAAAAATGAAATAGAAGAGTAAATAAGAGATAAGAAGAATGAGTGGCTGAAGGGATGGCTGTGTGAGAGAGAAAATGTAAAGAGAGTAAATAATAGTATGATAAGAAATATGTGGCTTAAAATGGTGGGAAGGGAACTTTATAAAATTTACCAGAAACTTTTGTATCTCTTAGGAATAACTTAATCCTTCGAAACCAAGTTTTCCAACTTTCATGAATGTTTCAAAAAATTACAGATATTACTAACTTCTTATATTCCTATTTCTATAGTTTTCCTTACACTATCATTTATCAAATAAACTGCACTATTTTTTTAAATTAAATTGAACCTGTAAGGCAAGTAAACATACCTGCTTCAACTTACTTTTCATATCAAAATAATTTTCATATTTTATTTATCATTTCCAAACAGTTTCATAATTTTCCAAGCTCTCTAGCTATTTATTATATTTATAAACACTTTCTCAATGTTATTAAAAATATCAAACTAATTCATTTGATCTCTAAAAATTTAATATGACTTATTCTAAGCATTCATGACTTAAAAATAATGTTCTATATTTATTTCTAACTTCTTAGCTATTTAAGCTAAATTTTTAGACTATTTGGAGCTATTACTCATATTTAGTGTTATAGATCTAGGCTTATTTCAACTAAAATAGTTACCCAAATTATCAGGTAACCAATACCAAATTTATGGCGCTACTATAACCCTAATTGATAACATTAAGTTGGAGATGATATTACATTTCTCCCCTCCTTTTTATAAATTTTATCCTTAAAATTTGATTTACCTTATTTGAAATGTCCTGAATAACTCTTTTAATCACTTAATTTCATGCTTCTATCTAGGGGTAAGATTGAGTATCTTCATGAAATTAAACAGATCAAGAAGCTTATCAAAAGCTTATTGAAAACATTTCTCTTATACTAGTAAATCATTTTACTCATTATCTACCATGGGTATACAGAGGTTATAGTTACCATGAGATTATTTTCAGTAATTTTAATTCTAATACATTTGCTTTTCTATGATATTCTTTGAATCACCCACATACATTCTTGTACTTTCTTATTCTTGTACTGAAACTCAAATATGGTTTCACTTCCTCGGTCAATAACCTCATAAACACAATAAACATAAGACAATAATCTTTGTCAAATATAATACCTCAACATCATCATAATATTCTTTCAATAGTCACTATTTTTCATTCTTTTGGGATACTCCCAATCATGCATCAACCTTATTCCTCATTAATTTGATTCTAAAATTAAGACAATTGCCTATACAATTGTCAATTTTTATGCAATGCACGGTAATGTATGATTATGCCTAATGAAAGTCCTAAAGTATGTTTATGTAATGATTTTAAAAGATTTTGTTTTTTAAAACGGATGTTATTTGAGTATTTCCAGGAAACTCTTTTGTTCCAAGAGGCACCTTTTAATGTAACACCCCCAGCCAGAGCTCCAACTCCCGGGAAGCTGTGTTAATCTACTCCGTATTGTTCACATGGCTTAGTATTAAATCCCTTCATTCGGACTACAACCCTTCATTAGGATTATTGAATCCCCTCCTTTAGGCTATAGCCCTTCATTGGGACCAAACCTGGGACCATGCCTTTTATTTTTCCTGAAGGAGAACGCCTCCTTGTATTGTTTTTTGGGTAGGCAGGACGCCCTTTTGTTCCTTGCACTACCAAACATTTTTAACATTACACTTGGCATCCTTTTGTCCAAGCTGCTTGGCACCCTTTTGTGCAAGCTTAAGTTTATAATACATGGAAACCTCAAATAACAAGTTTGAAAACCAAACATGCAAAGTTGTTTATAAAACAATTCAGCCAATCCATTTCTTTCCATACTACACCTCATTATGTAAAACCAATACTTCATACACTTTTACATAATCAAGTTCTCTTTGCATAATAGAAAAACTTAACCTTATCTATCAAACTTTTCATTCATGCCATACATTGTAGAGAGGGAATAACTTACTCAACCACAATCTACCCTTAGCTTTTCATTGTCATGCTTCCCAATATTATGCTTATCCACCTTACTTATTAACATTCATGTATCATACATTCCATACTCAATACATTCATTATTTTGCATGTAAATTCATTCAATCATCTCAAATTCTAAATAAAGAGAGAAAGTAACTCATAGCATAACTAATTTCATTCAAATTAAGGTCATAACATAATAACCTTCAATCTGATTTCTCGATATATTTCTAATATATAATTTCAAACACATCAATACTAAAATTATGATCCCAAAGGACAGATTTCTGTCAAAGTCAATCACAGTTTCATACTAAAAAAATAACACCTTTCTGGTCACCAATAGAACTAACACTATTGTGACTCTGTTTACCATTAATCAAGCCCTGATTACGTAAATATTGGCACCAAAATTTTGCCTATACAGGGCATCCTTCTACCACAACTTCCAATCACCATTTATGACACAATTTTAAGCAAAAATTAGCATCAAAATTATGTCAAAACTGGGCAGTAATTTGCTATGTATTTCTATCACAATTCTATTCATAAATTCAAGCATGAAAGTACCAAATCTTCTCATTAAACACAGAATAGCATTCTGTCACCATTTCCATTACCATTCAAGTACATTACACGATTCAAATACTTTCCTTAATGAGACACCTTTAACCATGAGAATTATGCTCGTTTCAAAACCAACATAATTAGTCCAATACAAGTTATATAACTCAAATAAGCATAAACAATTTTACTTTGTTACACAATCAATTATTCAAGAAATTTTCATATACATACAATGGTTCAAGCACAACTCAATACTTAAACCTTGAATACAACATTGGAAATTTCTATATCTCCTTGAATTCCAAATTTTGCCGACAAGGCGCATACAAGTACTGTAATATCCCGAAAATTTATAATTTTAGAATAAATGATCAGTTTACAATATTTGGGATTTTTAGGAATTTTTTTGGATTTTTCAAAGAACGCGGAATATTTTAATATTATTCTTCGTTTTGCGTGCGTATTGAGCAGAGTCGGGAAAATGAAATATTTTTTCCGAGAACCTTGGACTATAGAAACGTCAACGGGGGATCTTACTAAACCTGAGGTCGGACACAGTTTACAAGGTTTTGCGTCCTTCGAGAAATCTTAACAGATGAGATAACAAAATACTGTAAAGAATTTATTTGTCAGATTTGTTAATGCTGACTTTTTCCAACTATAATCACGTCCAATAAATAATAACACGTAATAAAAATCTTATCGCATTATTCAAAAACTTTCTTGTGTCAAACCCTTTTAGCCTTATTTTTAAGAAGGAAGAAAAAGAGAAATTAGTTAATTAAAACCCTTGTAGGAAGTTTCCAAGAAGCTTCCTATTTGACACATTTTTTCTCTCTCCCTTTTTCCACTCTTCTACGGTAGAGGCTATAGGAAAGCCTAAATAATTTCTCTTCTCTTCCTAATATCACACTCTCACTTTTCTAAACCCCAAATATCCATTTCCTCTCTTTTCCCTTTCTTCTCCACCGTGCAACCACTCCTGGAGGCTGCCATTCCTTGCTTGTTTCATCATCAAAGATTCTTGCTTCCTTACACCATTCCAAGTTCTCTACTGCTGCCATCTTTTGGTTCTTCTTCTTCTTCCATTTCTCTTCCACCATTGAAGCTAAAGCTTGGAGCTTTAAGGTAAAGCCTTCAACTTTCTTCCATCTTCTTTCTATTTTCGTTTCTCTTGGCCACCTTGGTGACCAAGAACCTATTTTTCATGGTTTGAGTGAATATTGTGGTGATCACTCACATTGGAGTTTTTCTTGAAGGGGAGAAAACGAAAATCTAGGGCAAGAAGGAGTAGCACATTGTGTTGTTTTCTAAATAGGTAAGAGGAAGATGATCCTCTTCAACTAATCTTGGTAGTAAGGGAATGTCTTGTATGTGTGTTGTTATTGATTTCTGAATCCATGTATAAAGTTCTCTCATTTTCATGTTGTTCTTAATGATAGGGTACTTTGTTGGGTTTGTATGATTTATTAATGCCTCTTGCATGATTTGAAGGTATATTTGAGTATCTTGTTGATTAAATATGATGAGGAATGGTTTGGTTTGAGTTAGAGGACCTGAAGAACTCTGTTTTTCTGCAAGTTTACGCATGGTAATCGATTACACGGGGCTTGTAATCAATTACCAAGCTCTTAAAGATACAAAATCGTGATTCTGGAAATTTGGTAATCGATTACGTCTTGTGTGTAATCGATTACAGAGATTCTGTTTAGCTTGTAATCGATTACAAGAATGGTGTAATCGATTACCAAGCCTCTGATGTCACAAAAGGGTGCTTCTGGGAATCACGTAATCGATTACAACTTGTGGGTAATTGATTACGGAGGTTCTATCCAATTGGTAATCGATTACCACGGTTGTGTAATCGATTACCAGAGCTTTGAAGTTACGAAACGTGATTCTGGGAATCACGTAATCGATTACATTGAGATTGTAATCGATTACGGAGATTCTGTTACTGGTAATCGATTACCAGGGTGATGTAATCGATTACCAAGACCAAAAATGAGATTTTTGAGCTGGAAATGATTGAGATTATGGTTCTTTGTCCTTTGTAACTCAAACACAACCTAAAAACCCTGGATTTAAGGATTTTACTTTACTAAATTGTGATAGGAATGTGCATTCATACCAATAGAGGAGAAATGATTTTTGAATATGGAATTTCTTGGATCCATGACATGGAAATTGTGGTATGAGTGTAATGAGGAATACATGTTGATGCTGAGAATTATTGATGTAGTACTCAATGAGATAAGAAATGATGATATGCCATTGAGGCATTGTTTTTAATAGAGATGTTGTTGATATGTCATGTTGATCATTGAATAATGTTTATGCGCCATTGAAGCAATGCTGATGTTGAATGCATCATTGTTGAACATACATGATTGGACATTGTGTCATCATGCATGCGTATTATCTGTGGGACATTGTTGAGAAGGTTATGCTGCCTAGGAGTTTGAATAACACCTTTATGCGGGTGCGAATAGACTAAGCGTAGGTGTCATATGTTGTTGGCCCTGGGGGCGTCGGGGTGTGGGTGTCTTACAATAGACAGTGGTAGCTCCGCTGAGGCCGTGGGATAGACCAGTGCAACACACCGACGATCCTGCCTGAGACGCTGTCCTATATCGCGATCAACTGTTGAGGTGCTATATGTGAGTCATTTTGCGCAAATGTTTTTATGAGATGAGCACACTATATTTTTAAGGCTAACGATACACTGGCATTACTCCTTGATCATTCACTCCGAAAATATTTATGTCTAGCTCCATGGAGTAGGAACTTTGGTACCCTTGTTGCATTGTGAGTTGTCAGTCACATGGTCCATTGAGCATTTATAATTGAATAATGTGTTTACTATTATGACTATAGTATTTATTTGATTCTTGGTAATGCTAATGTTGCTAGCTGGCTATGGATAATGTTATCTATTGTTCTTTGCTGCTTTACTCTCGTTAATTGCTTTCATGTATTACTGTACTTGTATGTATTAACTGTGTCTTATGTGGGCGTTCGATGCCGTTTATTTTCTTGCTGCCCTGTTGGTACTAAAAGCTGGGAATCTCACCTCTTTCCTATATTTGTGCATTTCTGTTTTACATTTATGTTTGATAAAAGATCGAGAGGAAGATAAAGAGGGACCATACCTTGGTCGATTGACTTGAGCATCTGGACAAGATTTCGTCGACTACATAAAAGTGCAGCCGCATGGCGGCATTGATGCCTGTCATGTCAACTGAGACGCCGTGTGTCATATGCATATGGGGTTGCGGCCTTGTCTACTGGTAGTACCCATCCCTGGGTTACTACTCCTCCCCTTTTATGTTTTTATTCCCGCGGTATTTTATTTGACTCTGTAATTATTATATTCTATGTTATCAGTGATTCGTGTAAGTTGGCTATAAACTATATACATAAAGAATGTGATTTCATTCCAATAGTTGTATTAAGGGTTGAATACATTTATATTTCATTCGTGGCTCATATTTTCTACTTATGCATAAATGCGAAAAAGGAAAAATTAAACTCCTAAATTCGGAAACTACTGTTATCATGACTGTGACACACCTGGATTTAGTAACTGTGGTCTAATGATAATTGCGCTGCAGTTGGTATATTTAGGTGCGTTACACTTTGGTGGTATCAGAGCAGTTCATCCTGTTGAGCCGGGGTATGGACTTGCTATGTTTAGTCATATTAGAATTTGGTATGTTGTGCACTTCCTTGTCTCTTGATTGAGATAATGGGAAAGGAATGCATGGCTTGCCGTATGTTGAATGTTGATGGCTACTGTTATACAGTTGCATGATATTGAGGATTGGCCTACTCAATATATAATGTTCTGTGTGTACAGGAAACTATGACTTCACCTAGGCGTCCTGTGTTAGGAAAATAGGATTTCTTTTGTGAGGAGATCAAAAGGTTTTGGAAAACCGATCTTCTGGAGAAAGAAATAGTTGGTGTAAACTAGATTCGAGAAGCAATTTGGAAGTTGACGACTTACGAGGGATTACACTGTGGAAGCAAATGAAGAAGTTCGAGGTGGGGATTGTTAGGATGTATGGAATTGAACTTGTCTTGCTTGAATTGTATGAATTGTATGACTCTTTGTATTTGGTTTTCATAGGGAGATAACGCTGTTTGAAGCAATTTTGTGTTTGTTGTATCTATGTCCGTCTTCAGAGAGATTCAATGGCTCGCAGTAGACATGCAAGGGCGGTGGCTTGTGACAGACGTATACATGTGAGCGTGGGACAAGACCATAGGAGTATGGCTGCGACTGCCGAAGAAAGGCAAATGATAGCTGCGGTGACAATTTACCATGATCGGAGGGCCACGCAACAACGAGAATTGGAAGTTGAGGTTCAGAATCTGTTGGAGGACAGTCGGCTTTGGGGCAAACTTGGGCTACCTAGATTCCAAAAGAGGAATAATAGAAAAGTTAACCAGTTTAAGCAAAAACCATATGCACGGGTATCAGGGAAACAACAACAACCAACTTCTAGACAAAGTACTAGCAGTGGTGTATCCAGTCAGACCCCGACATCCTCGCCAAGATGTATGAAATGCGGAAAGGAACACTTCACGAGGGAGTGTAAGATCAAAGGGATAATCTGTTTTAGATGTGGAAAGCCTGGACACGTCTCCCGCAATTGCGACCGAGTAAAGGCAAATTCTTCAGTCAATGCTGTAAGGGCTATAGAACCCCAAGCAGAGGTCAGAACCTATACCTTGGGAGGTGCTGAGACTTCAAAGTTCAGAGATCTAAACCATGGAAGTTATACCTCAAATGATGATCCCATAATCGTGCTGTATAATTCTGGGGGTAACCCCTCCTTTTACAATTTGTGACTGTATGGATCACTTGGATTCATCCTTATCTTTATTATCTTCGGCTTAGTTGTTTCCATTTCTGTTACTAAGACTTGTCATTGACCCCTAAGTTGTGTAACCTATCCTATTTCTATTAAAGATCGAGTCTTTTGTTGACCTATCTTGCTTACCTCGAATCATATCTATTCAAGTTCATGATTTTAGAAATTGATCGGTAGTTTTCTGATTATTGTCGGCTAGGTCGTTCCAATAAAAACCTTAGAGATTTTTGGAACTAAGACTTTTAAACTTGTAACGGCCAACCTGGTCTAAGCCTCATAAAAGAAAGGAGCTTGAGGGTACATATAATGTTCTCCGTAGAGGACCAAGAGTAAAGGGAATATAAATGCCACTTTAGTAGCCAAAGAGTTCCGCATGTTGAGCTAAGATGCTGTCAGTTAAGGAGAAGAATAAAAATTTCTCGGTGATACGAGGATTATCGCCAGTTAAAAAAGATTATGATCAAAGATAAGTATTCTCGGAGGAAGGTAAATGATTTGACGGATTAGCGAGAAGGAAATCGTTGTTCTCTCCAAGATAGATGTATGTCCTGGTCACCGATGGATTCGTGGAGATAGAGAATGTCCCCAAGATGATTTTTCGAGTGTGCTTTCGACATTATGGGTATCCCGTGATGTTAACCGGAGTGACAAACGCTCATGTTGTATTCTTGGACAACATGAATTGTATTTTCTATCCTTACCTAGAACGGAATCGTCGTTGTCATTAATGATGACATTCTGACCTATTCTTGAAGATATGGGGAGATACGTTGGACATCTCGATATAGTTTTCCTAACTTTAAAGAATGGGGAGTAAGCACCAAAGTATCAGAGTGCGGATTCTCGTTTGAGGAGGTTCCGTTTTGGATCATGAAATTCCAAATGGAGGAATCGTGTGGATTCACAAAAAGGTTGAAGCAGTTCCTCAAAAGGAAAGATCGGAAACCGTGAAGGAGATTCATAGCTAGTGGGATTAGTTGGTTTTTATCGAAGGAGTGTCGATAGATTCTAGAAGATAGTAGAACAACTTGCTCCGATTATAAAAAGAGAATCAAAACTTTTACGGACCAGCACAGGCGGAGAAAGTTTTCAAAGGTTGAGGAAGTATTCCGATTTTGATACTGCCCAATCTCAATGAAACCTTCGAAGTGTTTTGTGATGCTTCACATCAAGGTTGGGATGCACTCATGAAAAGTTGGGGAGTTGTGGCTTGCGCCTTACGGTAGTTGAGGGTGCGTGAGGAGAATGCCCGATCCGTGACTTGTAATTGACCGCTGTTGTATCTGCTCTAAGAATATAGAGACACTTTCTATATGGAGCAATATTCAATGCCCTTCGCTGTCACAAAAACCTGAAGTATTTATTAGATGAGAAGGAACCAAACGTGAGGCAGAGAAAGTGACTAAAGATTTTGAAGGATCATGATCTCTAACTTTAGAGTCATCTTAGAAAAGAAAACGCCATGGCGGGCACTTTGAACCGGAAACTACCTAATACCTTCATTATGATGGTCGAGAAGAAGGAATTAGTAGAGTAATTCGAGGACAGGTGGCTGTCATTAGAAATGACACTGGAAGAGGTATGTCTAGATATAGTCGCTACTTCAAATGATCTGTTGAGAAGGATTCAAAAGAAGTAGAATAGTGACCAATTTCTACAAGATAAGAAGAAGCTATTAAGACAAAGCATGGTGTCGGAATGCGAGGAAGGAACTCGATGGAATCTTAATGTTCACAAGTGAAGGTTGCAATACCAGATGATTTAGAACTTAAGGAGTTCATTCCCAATGAAACTCATGAAAGTAAACCGAGTTTACACACCAGAGTGCTCAAGGTATATCAAAATCTAAAACAGAAGTGATGGTAACCATGGATGAAGAAAGACGTTGCTAAATGCGTGTCATCTTGTTTGGTCTGCCAGAAAACGAAGATTGAACATCAAAGACCAGTTGGACTGTTACAACCCTTGACTATCCCCGAATGGAAATGGGATAGTATTGCCATGGACCTTGTTGTCAGGTTGCCAAGGACTAAGAAAGGAAATGACTCAATGTGGGTATTTGTGGACCGGCTTACAAAATGAGCTCACTTTTTGCCAATCAACATAAGATATCCATTGGAAAAGTTGAGTCGGATATATGTTAGTGAAATTATCAGACTTCATGGTGTGCCCACAAGTATCATTTCCGACAGAGATCTAAGGTTTACGTTTAAGCTTTAGAAGAGTCTTCAAGAAGTTATGGGAACGAAGTTGCGATTGAGTTCAGCATACTATCCGCAGACTGATGGCCGATCAGAGAGGACAATCCAGTCATTAGAAGATCTGCTGAGAGCTTATGCGATAGAGCAAACTGGAGATTGGGATGAAATCTTACCATTGGTGGAATTCACCTACAACAACAGTTACCATTCAAGTATAGGGATGGCGCCCTATGAGGCTCTATATGGGCGGAGGTGTCGGACGCCTCTGTGCCGGTATCAAGATGGAGGATGGCTTGCTGTTGGACCTGAACTCATTCAGCAGACAACTGAGAAGGCTAAAATGATTCAGGAGCATATGAAAACGGCTCAGAGTCGGCAGAAGAGTTATGCGGACAAAAAAAGGAAACCTCTTGAATTCGAAGAAGGAGAGCATGTCTTCTCGAAAATCACACCTACGACTGGGGTCAGTTGTATCCTCAAGCCTAGAAAACTCACTCTTAAATTCTACGGACTGTCCTAAATTCTTTTTCGGACTAGTTCAGTATCCATAACTAATCTTTGTTATCCTTTCTTTTTAAATCTTCATGATGTCTTCCATATGTCATGATCACGAAAGTATATCTCTGGACCCAGCCATATCATCGAACGGGACACTATACGGTTGAAAGAGAGTTTGACCCATGGAATGCTTCCTGTAAGATCGAGAGTAGGAGAACAAAACCACATGGAGGCAGGGAGATCACATTGGTAATAACAATTTGAATTGACGTGATTAGAAGCGCGATGTGGAGGTCGAAAGATAAGGTGAAGAAACAACGTCGATAATTATCCTAAGGAATGAAAATTTCGAGGACGAAATTTCTATTTGTTGGAGAGAGTTGTAATATCCCGAAAATTTATAATTTTAGAATAAATGATCAGTTTACAATATTTGGGATTTTTAGGAATTTTTTTGGATTTTTCGGAGAACGCAGAATATTTTAATATTATTCCTCATTTTGCGTGTGTATTGAGCAAAGTCGGGAAAATGAAATATTTTTCTCGAGAACCTTGGACTATGGAAACGTCGACGGGGGATCTTACTAAACCCGAGGCCGGACACAGTTTACAAGGTTTCGCGTCCTTCGAGAAATCTTAACAGATGAGATAATAAAACACTATAAAGAATTTATCTGTCAGAATTGTTAATGCTGACTTTTGCCAACTATAATCACGTCCAATAAATAATAACACGTAATAAAAATCTTATCGCATTATTCAAAAACTTCCTTGTGTCAAACCCTTTTAGCCTTATTTTTAAGAAGGAAGAAAAAGAGAAATTAGTTAATTAAAACCCTTGTAGGAAGTTTCCAAGAAGCTTCCTATTTGACACATTTTTCTCTCTCCCTTTTCCACTCTTCTACGGCAGAGGCTATAGGAAAGCCTAAATAATTTCTCTTCTCTTCCTAATATCACACTCTCACTTTTCTAAACCCCAAATATCCATTTCCTCTCTTTTCCCTTTCTTCTCCACCGTGCAACCACTCCTGGAGGCTGCCATTCCTTGCTTGTTTCATCATCAAAGATTCTTGCTTCCTTACACCATTCCAAGTTCTCTACTGCTGCCATCTTTTGGTTCTTCTTCTTCTTCCATTTCTCTTCCACCATTGAAGCTAAAGCTTGGAGCTTTAAGGTAAAGCCTTCAACTTTCTTCCATCTTCTTTCTATTTTCGTTTCTCTTGGCCACCTTGGTGACCAAGAACCTATTTTTCATGGTTTGAGTGAATATTGTGGTGATCACTCACATTGGAGTTTTTCTTGAAGGGGAGAAAACGAAAATCTAGGGCAAGAAGGAGTAGCACATTGTGTTGTTTTCCAAATAGGTAAGAGGGAGATGATCCTCTTCAACCAATCTTGGTAGTAAGGGAATGTCTTGTATGTGTGTTGTTATTGATTTCTGAATCCATGTATAAAGTTCTCTCATTTTCATGTTGTTCTTAATGATAGGGTACTTTGTTGGGTTTGTATGATTTATTAATGCCTCTTGCATGATTTGAAGGTATATTTGAGTATCTTGTTGATTAAATATGATGAGGAATGGTTTGGTTTGAGTTAGAGGACCTGAAGAACTCTGTTTTTCTGCAAGTTTATGCGTGGTAATCGATTACACGGGGCTTGTAATCGATTACCAAGCTCTTAAAGATACAAAATCGTGATTCGGAAACTACAACCCGGTAATCGATTACGTCTTGTGTGTAATTTTAGCTTGTAATTGATAATCACATATTTTATTCTTTAAGAAACCCTTATGTTTAGTCATTTACACTAAATTTTATTCTGGTTTATAAGTCAGACACGAAATTCTGGCTTAAAGAAACCCTTATATTTTATTCTGAAGTATAGTGGGTTGTTTTTGGCTTCCAAGTCGACACGAAATTTTCGTCCTCATCCACTAATCCACTCATCCACTCTTCCACTAATCCAACCACTCAACCACTCCACCCACTCATCCACTAATCCACCCACTTATCCATCCACTCACCCATTCATCTCCATAATTTCCCACTCACCAAAAGTCCTTTGGCATTTTCCACTCAACCAACCCACTCAACCATTCCATTCACTCATCCACTAAACCAATCCACTAAACCAACCCACTCAACCACTCCACTCAAACACTCCACTCACTCACCCACTCATCCACCCACTCCCTTTGTCATTTTGTTACCCTAGACTTCTATAAAAGGCACCATTGGTTATCATGAATAAGTTGTATTCTCCTTCATTTTCTCTCATAATTTCTTCTTGTTTCTTCATAGTTTCTCATAGTTTTTGTATATTTTGATGCTCCCCTTCATGGTAATGGAGGGCTAAGCTACTTTCGGTCAATTTAGAACTCTTGAAGAGATTGTGGTTTGGATTCTTGAGACCTTGGTTATGTATTGTATTTGATTTGTAATTGAATTCCTCTTTTCTTCTTCTTTCTTCTTCTTCTTGATCTTGAATGCATGAATGGTAATTCTATTTATGTTGAAGATTGAGATTTGTGATGAAACTTAGAACTGATTGATCTAAACTAATCACATAAATGAAGATTGAGATTTGTGATGAAACTTAGAACTAATTGATCTAAATTAATCACTGTAATTGAAAAGGTTAGGTTCTCGATTTGTGCCTAAGTTAATTGAATTCGGTACTTGAAATTAACATAGATCTTCATGAATGGTGCGATTGCAGATTTGTGTTTATCACTTGTTAATTGAATTCTAGACGATCGTCTAGTATGAATTCTGGATTTGATGCAGAGATCTCGGTTAGATCCAAATTAACAATTCAATTGCGCTTCAAGTGTTCTATGAAGGGTCTATGATTGAATCCACCCAATCTTGGATAGGTTTCTAAATTTTCGCTTCTTTAATTGTTATTTCTTCCTTTAATTTTGTTAAGTGCGATCTTAAACTGTCAAACCCCCCTTTTTGCTAACTTTCACTTGATTTGATTAAATTGCATCTACAATCCTCGTGGAGATGATCCGGTGTTGTCACTGTGCTACAAGCTTAGGTAATAACTTTGGTTATAATTTTGACTGAGTTCGCGCTCGTCAAAATTTTGGCACCGCTGTTTAGGGGATTAGTAAGTGTAATCTTTTCATTTTAAGTGTTTTAACTAACTTTTGCTTTTTATTAACTTTTCTAACATTTTTATCCATTATCTAGTATTGTTCATACTACACTAACAATTTTTTTCTTAGATTTCTGAATTTCTCTAGTGAAGGAAAGATGGAAAACTGGTGATTATGGGTAGTTGATACAATTTTCGAACCGAACGTGCCCCGAGAAAAAATATGAAACTTGGTCAAATTTGAAGGAAAACAAATGATAAACAAGACTCACAAGAATCGTGAGGTCAACCCTGGTTTTTCGAAATTCTATCATTTAGACCTTTTTTTTTAATTTTTTATTATTTTTTATTGCATTTTCTAGTTTCATTTTTATGTAGATTTTGTCCTGTGTTGCTTCCATAAATTTTAAAAATGTTTAGATACATTAACTAGATTTATTTTTGCATATTTTGAGTGTTGATCCCATACTAACTCTTTCTTTTTAATTTTTTCTTTTTCTTTCATTATCATTTTGTTGCATCCTGTTGCATTTTAAGGATACAATGGATCATGCATAATGGAGTCAAAACTTGAGGAGTTGACTTCTTTGGTAAGACATATAGTAGTGAGACAACAATCACCTATGCAGGAAGCTACACTTATGTGTAACATTTGTTTTTGTTCATCTCACCCCACATATGCATGCCCTACACTTCACTATGGTAGTTCTATTTTTCCAGATCAATTTGTTGCAAAGAGCCTGGTTATTTTCCGATGAACCACGCTTCCAAAGAAGAAGAACAGAGTTATGACCCCTTCTTCAACACATACAACCCTAGCTAGGAATACTATCCGGATCCTGGGATATGGCAATAAGATCACTACAAAGAACAATCATTTCAATATGAACAGCCATTCAGCAGATAACAAGTCCATCAACCACAAAACTTGAGCCTTCATGGGAGGACTTGATGAAAACCCAAATTGAGTTTCAGCAGAATTTCACTGCCACTATTCAGGATTTAATAACCCAAATTGACCAGTTGACAACCACTATTAATGAACTGAGATGTCAAGAGTCAGGCCAACTCTTTCCCCAAACAATTCCCAACTCCCTGCATTCTAATTGTCATATTGATTTACATGCAGACTTAGTTGAGGAAACTCATGATGAGTTGTGTGCTGAATTTTCTGATTTAATTAGTTTTGATGATTCTATCAATTGCAACTCATGTGCTGATCATGATGGTGATATAAAATGTGTTGTATGTGCTGAAATTTCTGCATATTTGAAAACTAATGATTCTGTTTACGCAGGATCTAATGATATAGAAGGGTCTATCAACAATGTAGTTGTAGAATCTGAAACATATAGGGAGGTGGAGTTGAAGGCCATTGAGGAATTTTCAAAGAAAGAGGAAAGTCAGCAGATGCTAGTAACTACTGAAGTGGATTTTGTTTTTAGGCCATGGTCCAGCATTATCAATGAAAGCAGGATTGCAAAATTACACGTATTGCATGCCATTGGTGAAGTCAAGGAAGACCAATGGGACCCCAATGTGAACCCTCATGCTTCAAGCTTCACTTGGTCGTTACACTTCAACTAATGGGACCGTAGTGGAAACTATCATGTTGTGTCAACCATAACCTGGTCATCACATTTCAACCAATGGGATCCTGGTGGAGTCTTTTCACCAACCTCACTTAATAAGACCAATAAACACCGCCTCAAACAGTATCATGAACTTCCAGAGAATGCAGAAGTGGAGGTGATGAACCTTCTCCATCCGCATTATGAATAAAAAAAAGAGAGAAAAAAAAAGAAAAAAAAAATAGTTGTGTGCCCGACAATGAGGTAGGTAGTGCCATTAAATTTTGTCACTCGGAAGCATGTGGAGGTCACTTTTTTCTTCAGCGACAACAACTGCGAAAATCTTGCAGTATGGATTTTATTGGCCTACTTTATTCAAGGTCTGTTACACCTTTTGCAAAAGCTGCGGAAATTAGTAAAAACAAAAGTTCTACTTTGAGATTATCATCTGCACCTACTCCTTGGGAAATTGAGATCTAGGTGGCGAGGTTCTTTTGTTGTCAAACACTTGTATCCTCTTGGGTCATAGATATTGAGGATCCTAGGAATGGTAATATGCTCAAAGTTAATGGACAGAGACTCAACCATTCCTGGAAAACCAAGTTCTTGAGTTCTTTGTGTTGCCGGTTAAGTGGCGGATACGGTACTCCGTGACTCTCAAGTCGGTTTATTTTTCAGTTTCCCAAAATAACTGAACCCTTCGTTCCTTCAAAATGGATGTCATTCTTTCAAACTTGAGAAAACATTTTCCTTCTCTTCCTCAAAATGCTCTGAGAAAAATCTACAAAGTTCGATGTGAAAGATTGAGACTGTTAATACACAAAGGTATGCCAGAAGATGTACGCTGGATAATTGAAGCAAAGGTCCAATTAGCAGGTGATTCCTCAATTTCATTTGACTTATATATGCCCGGTCTTGGAAGAAGTTCATATTCTAAAAGGAGAAGAGCAAAAAGGTTACAAGTCTGTCACAAATGTGGACGATGGAACTGTAATAAGCGATGTCGTACTTTGGGGATGGTTTCCGCAAATAGAGAAGATAAAATTTTTTTCATTAAGAATGGACTGAGTAAGGAGTCATTAGATGATATCTTATTGACTCTTGAGATGCATTCTTGTGGATTGGTGCATCGTGAAATTCTTTAATTGTGGAATCTCTTCAAGGATGAAGAAAAACGCTACAGTCTTGGGAATCTGACTCTAAAAGACCCTGTTTGCCAATTTATAAGAAAATTGGATGGGAAGCTTATCCTCGACTCATAGAAGACGTTTTTAAGTCACATTTGGACGTTAAACCGAGGAGGCGTATGTGAGCCATATCCACAAACAATCTGTACATATCATCCTCTTCTTCATGTCATCTTTCAAAAAAAAAACACAAAAAAAAATTATATATACGTCTTAGGGTTGGCTTTGGTAACACAAACCGTGAATGGGGAAATGCATGCATCCTGATCCAGCCTTCTTAATTGAAAAACAAAGAAGGTAGATTGTATCCCACATGTGAGGCAGCCAGTCGTATTATGGCCACTTGTCCCTTTTGGGAACCCTATGTTCTTTTGGTCTTGAATAGGTCGAATATGGTCAACAATGCTTTGGCACAAAGCCGAAAGAGCATACTACCTCCATCCTAATCTTAAGTAAGTATACACTCATCTTTCATCAAGTTTTTCTAACAATTTCAAAAAAAAAAAAAAAGGACGTGATGTCTCATCGCACTCATGACTCGCAAAGATAAAGATACGCCATGGAAACCGTACATACATACACAGTATGTCATCATTTTCTATTTCTTTTATCTTTGTATCATTTTGTTGTATTTTGATTTTTGTACAGACGATCCTTTGAGCAGGGTCCTTCAGGGGTTTCTAGACTTCTTTACCTTGATGGTTTTCTTGAAGTAAAAAAAAAAAGCAAAAACAAAAAAAAAGCAAAAACAAAAAAAAAAGAAAGAAAAGATTTTGTGTTTCTTAATTTTAACCTTTTCTGACAACAGCCAACCTACCCTTATAGGTGCAATTATTCCCCTTTCCATTCTTTTTCCTATTCAAACACTCTATTTTCTCCACTTTCCTCTAACTCATAATCATTCAAAGAGAAGGTGAGAATAGAAATGGAAGGTGTTTCTGTTCGTCAACTTAAAAATATCTGTGTACTTTGTGGATCTAAGTATGGGAAGGGTTTAGAGTTTGTAAACGCAGCTACCACTCTTGGTCGATCACTTGCTACGAGGAATATTCATCTTGTATATGGGGGAGGTTGCCGTGGGTTAATGGGGGTTGTATCACTTGCTGCATATGTAAGAGACAGTCAGGTTTTAGGTGTCATTCCTGAACCTTTAGCTCAACAGAACATCAATGGAAAGACAATTGGGGAGGAACTTAAGGTATCATCAATGCATGAACGAATGAAGATAATGCTTGAAAACTCTGATGCATTCATTGCCTTACCAAGTGGTTTTGGTACTTTGGAAGAAATTTTTCAAATTGTCTCTTGGGCCGAACTGAACATCCACCATAAACCCATTGGTTTGTTGAATGTTAATAATTTCTTTGATCTTTTATTATTTTTTCTTGACAAAGCTGTAGAATAGAAATTTATCACTCCTTCGGCAAGACAACTTCTTATCTCTGCCTCCACTATTGATGAGCTCATTGATAAATTAGAAGCTTTTGAGTATGTACCTGATCAAGTATTATCTCAGATAGATTGGTCAACAGGAAGCAACGAAGGAAGTAACAAGAAAAGAAAGCCAGATCTGAAACTTTCTCTTTAATGGGTTTGATTTTATTAAAAAAAAAAAAAATTTATTTTGTTTGGAAAGTATGATATGATTGTCATGGACTTATTAAACCAATTAGTGATGGCAGAGTAAGGAGTAATTTTACTCTTGAGATGCATCTTAATTGGTGGCAGAGTAGGGAGTTTTTTAGGTAGTAATTAATTAGTATTAAATTATGGAAGTACTAAAGTTTTATTGTTTGATTTCTTTTCAGGGTCTGATGCGGCATTGACAGTGTGCTTCTTTTCTGCTTGGCGTTGATTCACTTCTTATCAGGTTGTGTTGCTCTTTTCTATATCTCTCTTTCACATTGAGGGCAATGTTATATTAAGTGTGGGGGAGAGATTTTAGCATGTTTCTGTTTCTTTTGGTTTGTTAAAAAAAATCAATCAAAAAAATAAAAAAAAAGGTTCATTGCATGATTGAATAACTTTTCTCCCTTCTTGAACTGATATGCTTGGTGATGGATGATTGAACTAATGAATTGAGTTTGATGGATGCATACCTTGTGAGATTTTGAGCCTAATGGATGGATTCAACATTTATGTCATTCTCTTCTTTCTTGTGTGATTTTCACTCATGTTAATGACCACTCTAGAACTTGCTTTGATTCTTTTTGAGGCTACATTTCACTTGCATGCATGAACATGATTGAGGCCCTCTTTCTTAATTAGCTAGTTTAACCAAATAGCCAACCTTGTTTTCAATATGATATCAAGCACTCTTTTGACTTCTTGAAAATTCTCTGATTCCTGCCAACCTTGTATATTTTTCTTTACTTAACCCCTTTGAGCTTATTTGACCATTCCTTGTTTCTAGCTCATTATGTGCCTTAAATGAAAAAATCATGTTCTTACTTTACCTTAGGGAATAAAAGAACATTAGCTTGGTTAATGGATGAGTTTTTGAACAAGTGTGGGGGTGTGTGTACAAAATGGTTGTTGAAAAAGGAAAGAGTGCCTAAAAAAAAAGGAAAAATGTATGTATATAGTTATGTTCATATATATAAAAAAAAAGAAAAAAAAGATTGGGAAATGAATATGTAAAGGGATATACATTAGAGTTGGGATGAACTTTTATGCTTGTTAGCTCTCATTTGCTTTTATTCTCTTTGGTATTTATCTTCTCATATCCATTTTATCCTCTCCTGTTACCTTGACCTCACTACAACCTTGAATAAAGTCCTCATGATTTGTGTGTGCATGTGTTTTGAGTAGTGGAGAAGTAGAAGATAAGCAAGCTTATGGTAGTGCAATTTTCATGGGTTGAATTGAGTGAAATACCTACCTTTTAAACGCTTGAGAGATTGAGAGGGAATTTATGAAGATCTATCATTCTCGATTCATGTTGAAGTTACCTTGCTTGTTGGTTTGAGATGTGGAGAATTGTTAACTCATGAATGTTTTGATCCCTTGAACCATTGGTTGTTCTTCTTGATTGTAAAATTTTGGGCTCTTAAATGTCGTTGGAATTTAAATTTTTGTTAATCTCTTATGTCCTTGTTTTGGTCTTGAGTTTTGCCCAGGCGTGCAAAAAGCTAAGTGTGGGGGAATTTGATAATCACATATTTTATTCATTAAGAAACCCTTATGTTTAGTCATTTACACTCTCCATATTCTTAATGGATTGAGTTTGGTATGATTTTGTGAGTTTGAGCTCAAATTGGTCCTAATTGAATATTTTCAGTATTATTGAGATTTGACACTGTTTCTGTATTTTGGCCATAACTTGAGTTCCTAATATCTGATAAACATGAATTTTACCTTGTAAGAAAGCTAAGAGGAAGCTCTACAACTTTGATGAAGAGCTCGAAGTCCTAAACAGATGTCTAAAGGACCTAAGTTTACATGGAAGTCAGAATACGGGTTCTGTCACTAGAATCCGAACGGTGTGCACTCATAAAATCATATCTCAAGATGTAATAATGGAGATGGGCTGAAATTTGGACAGTTGATAGTCAAGATCCAAATAAACAACTTTCATGAAGAATACTTTTTGAAAAAATGAAGTCTAGTAGGTCAGTTTGAGCTTGCAAGTCGGAACAGAGGTGCTGAAGTTGGGTTTGAGCAACCTGCGGTATTTGAGACATATCTTAGGCTGAAGAAAGCCAAATTGGACGAACCAGATATGCATTTTATAGCCAAGACAAAGATCTACAACTTTCACGAAGAGTACTTTTCATGGATCTGAAGTATAGTGGGTCGTTTTTGGCTTCCAAGTCAGACACGAAATTTTCGTCCTCATCCACTAATCCACTCATCCATCCACTAATCCACTCATCCACTCATCCACTAATCCAACCACTCAACCACTCCACCTACTCATCCACTAATCCACCCACTTATCCATCCACTCATCCATTCATCTCCATAATTTCCCACTCACCAAAAGTCCTTTGGCATTTTTCACTCAACCATTCCATTCACTCATCCACTAAACCAATCCACTAAACCAACCCACTCAACCACTCCACTCAAACACTCCACTCACTCACCCACTCATCCACCCACTCCTTTTTGTCATTTTGTTACCCTAGACTTCTATAAAAGGCACCATTGGTTATCATGAATAAGTTGTATTCTCCTTCATTTTCTCTCATAGTTTCTTCTTGTTTCTTCATAGTTTCTCATAGTTTTTGTATATTTTGATGCTCCCCTTCATGGTAATGGAGGGCTAAGCTACTTTCGGTCAATTTAGAACTCTTGAAGAGATTGTGGTTTGGATTCTTGAGACCTTGGTTATGCATTGTATTTGATTTGTAATTGAATTCCTCTTTTCTTCTTCTTTCTTCTTCTTCTTGATCTTGAATGCATGAATGGTAATTCTATTTATGTTGATCTAATTTGATCTTGGTTTAAGATTGAGATTTGTGATGAAACTTAGAACTGATTGATCTAAACTAATCACATAAACGAAGATTGAGATTTGTGATGAAACTTAGAACTAATTGATCTAAATTAATCACAGAATTGAAAAGGTTAGGTTACTGATTTGTGCCTAAGTTAATTGAATTCGGTACTTGAAATTAACATAGATCTTCATGAATGGTGCGATTGCAGATTTGTGTTTATCACTTGTTAATTGAATTCTAGACGATCGTCTAGTATGAATTCTGGATTTGATGCAGAGATCTCGGTTAGATCCAAATTAATAATTCCATTGCGCTTCAAGTGTTCTATGAAGGGTCTATGATTGAATCTACCCAATCTTGGATAGGTTTCTAAATTGACTGCTCTTTAATTGTTATTTCTTCCTTTAATTTTGTTAAGTGCGATCTTAAACTGTCAAACCCCCCTTTTTGCTAACTTTCACTTGATTTGATTAAATTGCATCTAAAATCCTCGTAGAGATGATCCGGTGTTGTCACTGTGCTACAAGCTTAGGTAATAACTTTGGTTATAATTTTGACTGAGTTCGGCGCTCGTCAGTAATCGATTACAAGAATGGTGTAATCGATTAACAAGCCTCTGATGTCACGAAAGGGTGCTTCTGGGAATCACGTAATCGATTACAACTTGTGGGTAATCGATTACGGAGGTTCTGTCCAATTGGTACTGATTACCACGGTTGTGCAATCGATTACAGAGCTTTGAAGTTACGAAACGTGATTCTGAATCACGTAATCGATTACAATGAGATTGTAATCGACACGGAGATTCAGCATTACGCCGGTAATCGATTATTGGGGTGATGTAATCGATTACAAGACCAAAAATGAGATTTTTGAGCTGGAAATGATTGCGATTATGGTTCTTTGTCCTTTGTAACTCAAACACAACCTAAAAACCCTAGATTTAAGGATTTTACTTTACTAAATTGTGATAGGAATGTGCATTCATACCAATAGAGGAGAAATGATTTTTGAATATGGAATTTCTTGGATCCATGACATGGAAATTATGGTATGAGTGTAATGAGGAATACATGTTGATGCTGAGAATTATTGATGTAGTACTCAATGAGATAAGAAATGATGATATGCCATTGAGGCAATGTTTTTAATAGATATGTTGTTGATATGTCATGTTGATCATTGAATAATGTTTATGCGCCATTGAGGCAATGCTGATGTTGAATGCATCATTGTTGAACATACATGATTGGACATTGTGTCATCATGCATGCGTATTGTCTGTGGGACATTGTTGAGAAGGCTATGCTGCCTAGGAGTTTGAATAACACCTTTGTGCGGGTACGAATAGACTAAGCGTAGGTGTCATATGTTGTTGGCCCTGGGGGCGTCGGGGTGTGGGTGTCTCACAATAGACAGTGGTAGCTCCGCTAGGGCCGTGGGATAGACCAGTGCAACACACTGACGATCCTGCCTAAGACGCTGTCCTATATCGCGATCAACTGTTGAGGTGCCATGTTTGAGCCATTTTGCGCAAATGTTTTTATGAGATGAGCACACTATATTTTTAAGGCTAACGATACACTGGCATTACTCCTTGATCATTCACTCCGAAAATATTTATGTCTAGCTCCATGGAGTAGGAACTTTGGTACCCTTGTTGCATTGTGAGTTGTCAGTCACATGGTCCATTGAGCATTTATAATTGAATAATGTGTTTACTATTATGACTATGGTATTTATTTGATTCTTGGTAATGCTAATGTTGCTAGCTGGCTATGGATAATGTTATCTATTGTTCTTTGCTGCTTTACTCTCGTTAATTGCTTTCATGTATTACTGTACTTGTATGTATTAACTGTGTCTTATGTGGGCGTTCGACGCCGTTTATTTTCTTGCTGCCCTGTTGGTACTGAAAGCTGGGAATCTCACCTCTTTCCTATATTTGTGCATTTCTGTTTTACATTTATGTTTGATAAAAGATCGAGAGGAAGATAAAGAGGGACCATACCTTGGTCGATTGACTTGAGCATCTGGGCAAGATTTCATCGACTACGTAAGAGTGCAGCCGCATGGCGGCATTGATGCCTGTCGTGTCAACTGAGACGCCGTGTGTCATGTGCATATGGGGTTGCGGCCTTATCTGCTGGTAGTAGCCATCCCTGGGTTACTACTCCTCCCCTTTTATGTTTTTATTCCCGCGGTATTTTATTTGACTCTGTAATTATTATATTCTATGTTATCAGTGATTCGTGTAAGTTGGCTATAAACTATATATATAAAGAACGTGATTTCATTCCAATAGTTGTATTAAGGGTTGAATACATTTATATTTCATTCATGGCTCATATTTTCTACTTATGCATAAATGCGAAAAAGGAAAAATTAAACTCCTAAATTCGGAAACTACTATTATCATGACTGTGACACACCTGGATTTAGTAACTGTGGTGTAATGACGATTGTGCTGCAGTTGGTATATTTAGGTGCGTTACAAGTACTAGGTAGTCTTTGTGCCTTAAATTAATCATCAACAACTACAATCTCATATCTTTACTTCCAAAAAAAACCAAGAACAAGCACATTATTAAACTTAAAAAGGGTGATAATCAAGTATGAAAACCACATCTAATATGGAAATCTCATTTCTTTTTCACTATTAAAACAACAACCAATACAAGAATTAATTGAACAACTACTATCCACTATTTTTATGTTTTGGCCGTGAGCTCATAAGACCAAAAACATAATTTAAAATCAAGAGAAACATAGAAGAAGAAGGGCAAACATAAATTAGACAGCCCTTAATCACAAATAAATCTCAATTTTCTCATCACAAATTTCAAACAAGAAATCATATTCTTCTTGAATTAGTTCAGCCGTGTGTTTCATAAAAAAAATCAGCAGCAAAAATCATGTTCAAACTCACAAAGTAGGTGAACAAATTTAGAACCAGACCCTTTTTTCCTTCACAATTCCATCCACATAACCAAGCATAAAATGCATTCAAGATTCATCTACAAGTATGGCAGCATACTATCATCATTTTACTTAAAATTTAAACCTCAATTTGTTATACATAAACACATTAAAATTTGACTATCAATGGACAGTCCTCTGCCTTGGATATTCAACACCAATCATTGATCAAGTTAAAGGTACTTATAATATGTATAATATAGCATCTCACCATGACCCCATAAATAAGTTATTGATCAAGTTAAGTGCACTTGTAATGCAGTTTTTCTTGCTGTTAAACCGTGAACACTTTATCAAGTCATTAACCAAGCTAACCTTAACATTTGTAAGAGTACAATCCCTATATGCCTCTGCAGTACCGTGGCTATTATTTAGGCAGCAACATGTTTGCTGCATCAGAATTTGTTCTTTTCATGCAAAAGCATGTTTTTCACGTGTACATGGCAGCAATTGCCTCAGTTGTGCAGTAATTAACTTCATCAAGATACAAGATATAATTTAACATAAGGAAGCATCAAATAACTCAGCTGCATCAAAACCAATATGAGCAGCAAGCAATGCATTGTTAAGGAGCACAATATATATTTCAATGTAGCTCACATACAAGGTTGTTTTGCACCAAAATCAGTAAGCAATCTTACATATTGTATATATACAAAACAGCCAACTAAACTGCTGTAACATAACTTACAACGTGGACAACAACCCCATTTTTATATACAGGACAGCATTGTCACTTGTCTTACAATGTTATTTCTTGATTCACATAAATCAATTTCATTGTTTCTTTTCAAACCATAGCTAACATAAAGCACCTTTCTTACTTCCTTTCCAAACTGTGAACAAAATACCAGCATGCAAGAGATGAATAACCTCTCCTAAACAAGCAGTATCCTAAACCAATCTATATACTTCACCAGCAAACATACATTTACATATGTAGGGCAGATTCTTATGTTGCTGTACGAAAACAACCATGCATTTATCCTATGCACTTACTTACTCATATATATAAATAGTGCAACAACTATACTAATTTACCATTAGACAACATGGATAATGTATCCTTTTCTTTCTCAACAGTTTTATCTCTGTTGTACCGTTATAGCATGAGCCAATTATTCACTTCTATCAAATACATATTTCACATATGTACACATGACTATACTGTGGCCAACTTTCTATATTTTCAATTGCATAACTCATTTTAAACTTATATTGTTACACCTTTAAGAAATCAGTCATGGTTCTCATCCAAATAAAGTTACTAAATAACACACATAACAAACTTGCAGCAAAACAACATTCAAATGAACCTTAAACTAACCCTTTTTCCATCATGGTGTGAGATTTGATTTTTTAATAGTAATCTCCATAAACCTCACAAACAAATGAATATCAAAATCAAAAAAGGATTGAGATGAGAAATCAGAATTTTCCTTTACTTCACTTTTATATTCAAGCTTTAAGCTTGGTCTTGCCCTAGAGTATAGTCAGTCCATTCCCCGGCTCGACAGGATGAACTGCTCTGATACCAAAATATAACACCCTAATCCTAGATACTGTAAGTAAATAGAATTAAGGGTGTCACTTATAAACTTAAGTGTAAACAAAACCTATATAATACCTAGCAACGCATAATTATATAGAGCATTTGATAACTGGTAAAGGGAACAAGATAGTTTTACACAATTGGCAACTTGCTCCTTACAAAAAAATTTACAAACCACGAGAGTGAAAATACAAAACTAGTAAATTAATTACAATAATGATATATACAAATTTATAGAATAGCTATGCAAAGTCTTCAATGCCTTCTTTCGCTCTTGCTTGGATCCTATACTAGATTTACCATGAAAATAAGAAGTTGGGGTGAGAGTTTAAAATTCTCAATAATAAGTTTATAAAACGTAACATCATAATAAATCTAGTTATTATAGTTAAAAAAGTTACATAAATAATAAATATTTAGTTTCCCTTTTCTCTCCTTAATCACAAATCCTCCACTTTAATCATACTTTTAATTTCCATATTCAAAATCTTTATCACATTATAACATAAAAATATATTTTTAAACTATTCAAATTAGGATCAATCTCAATCAAGAACCAAAGGGAAAAACCCCTATTTTACCATTCCTTCAAAACTAACAAGGATCAAACACATAACCATATTCCAACTCTATTTACAATCAATCTAGTCAATGACTAATTTCAATCCCATGCAAGAACAAAATAATCATTAATGGGGAATTTAAAAGAGTCAATCAAACTCAATTGGAATGTTATTTTCGGATCCTAACCAATACTTAACATTTTGGCTTCACAAAATTCTTATTTTTACCAAGATGCATGTCCAAATAATCATATGTACATATACATCTAATCTAAGCCTCATTTGCATGCTTAAATCCTCAAACAACATTCAAACTCTATTATATTCAACCACACAACAACATTATCTAAAATTTAATAGAAGAACAAAAACTAAGTTATCACATTCAATATTCAAAATTCAACACTGAAATAGCCATTCAATCAAGCTTTCAATTAAACTTAATTGCCTTTAAAACTCAAGTAAAAACAAGGAAACAATTAGTCTATACTCACTATTACAATTTGAGTCATTATTGCAATTAATAAAACATCTCAATTCTGTCCCAAATCAGTGCACAAACCGTGGGCAACATATATAGCAAATTAAGCAAGAAAACCACATCCCAATACCATTATTGTAACACCCCTTGATGTAGCAACCAGAGCATAATCGTCATTACACCACAGTTACTAAATCCAAGTGTGTCACAGTCATGATAACAGTAACTTAAATTCTCAAGAGTCTATATTTTTTTTTTGACAATTTGCATAGGTAGAAAATATGAGCCTCGAATGAAAAATAAATATATTCAAGCCATGATACAATCACTGAAATAAAATCATATCTCTTATATATATATATATATATAGTCAATTTACACAAATCACTAATGACATAGAATATAATAATTACCGAGTCCAATAAAATACAGCGGGAATAAAATACAAAAAAAGGAAAAAAGTAGTGACCCAGGGATAGGTACTACTAGCAGACAAAGCCGCAACCCCATATACACATACGACGCTCGGAGTCCCAGTCAACAAGTCAGGCATCAATGCCTCCACGCAACTGCACTCGTACGTAGCCGAAGAAACCTTGTCCAAACGCCCAATCCAATCAACCAAAGTGTGGTCCCTCCTTATCTTCCTCACGATCTTTTATCAATATAAGTATAAAACAGACATACAAGGATATAGGAAAGAGGTGAGACATCCATCCTTCATTACCATTACGGTAGTAAGAAAACGACACGGCGCAGAGCGCCTATAAAGCAATACAGTTCATATATTTATTAACAGCAACAGTGGAATTTATAACAAAAGCAATGCAATTGTAAACAATAATAAGAATTAATAATAACAACGATATTTATAGTAAAGTAGAACAACAACAGGCAATAGCAGACAGATCACAATAGTATTTCCAAGAATCAACACAACAATCGACAATCATCACAGTAATAATAATCAAATCGGATCACAGTTATAGGAAATAAACATTAATAATGACGAGAATATATCATAGTTCATATGCATGCTTTCCCAAAGTCCTACTCCATGGAGCTAAACCCAAACAATCGGAGAGAAAGATCGGGAGACATGTCGTGACTCATTTCTGCCGCCGAGGCCAGTGCTATCAATAAATTTTCTCGTGCACAATCATGGCATTGCACAGAAATTCTACACTAGATCACGATATAGGACAGTGTCTCGGTCCGGATCGTCGGTGCGTTTGCATCGGTCTACCCCACGGGCAGGAGAGCTACCAACCTCCCATTGCGAGGAACCCGCACCCCGACACCCTCAAGGTCAACCAATGACCTACACTTGTCTATTCGCACCCGCACTAGGGTGTGTTCAATCTCCTAGGCAACTAGGCCTTACAACAGTCCACACGGTCAATCACAATGCATAAGATACTATGCATGCACATGTATGATCCACAATCTCATACAATCTCATAATATGCCACAATGGGCCAATATAAGCATCAATATACAAATGGTCACTCACATGGACCCATAACACCATAATACAAGGATTAAGTCAATTGATGCGTCCTTAGGTTCATTATGAATCCTAACTTAGAATTTGTTTCCCTTTTCAAGGTTCATGTTCAAAATCAATACTTGAAATCAATTTAATATTCCAAGGCAATCCGATTTCCTATAACTTGTAAATTAATTAAGCTATTAAGCCTCACACTCTCTTGTTCTTCACTCACTTAGAATCACCTTAAGTTTTACAATGGTCCCATTCTTAGTCTTCTAAAATTTATGAAGTCTTGACTACACTAAATTCTTCCAATTTATTAGTTATCCATCCATTACATAGGTTTCTAATTACCTAATCACTTATGCTTCCAAATTATCAAAACCACATACTTACCTAAAATTTGCCCTAGAGGTCGTGGCCTCACAATGGTTACAATCCCAAATTCTCTCAAGTCATCATACTACATGTCATTCCCTTAATTCATTTAAGTGTTCACTTAACAAATTAGTTCACCAAGGACCCTAATTTTTATGCCTCAAAATCGTAGCCATCATTTAGGCTTCAATCTCAAACTTTTCTTCCATTAAATTCTACTTTGTCACTTGATTAATTCTAGTCTTATGCTTGTTACACATTAACCATAATTTATCCAATTTTCACCCTAAAAACCGTAGCCCTCCAAGAGAGGTTCCCAAATGTTTTTCTTCCATTTCCAATCACATAATCCAATCCAACATACCATTATATACAACAAATCAATCTAAGGTCACAATTATCACATTATATGTTACACTCTTAATTCACTTAAATTTAGATCATCAAAATCAATCCATTTGTCTTTTTACCAAAACCAAAACTGTGGCACCCATCTTGGGTATTAAACTCTCAAAGTCTTCCATTCATTAGTGTTAATACTATCAATTCAATTTTTGATTACATGAGTCTTATTTCACTTGTATACAAAATTAATTCTCATCCCTAACTTCTAGTCAAAACTGTGACACCATGTTGAGGTAGGAAACTCTATATTTTCCATTTAGCAACCCCAACATGATCAAGCACAATTAATATATCAAACATATTCAATAGCATAATCAAGTATCAATCAAATTCAAGAATACTAAATCATACAAAATTTATAATTCAAGCAAGCATACAAAGAGCATACAAGGATAGATTTCTCCATCAACACATACACAAAGTCTTCTCACCACCATAAGTGGTTGAAGTGAATAGTCTCCCTCTTACCTAGAGGAGACAATGCAAGAAAACAACTCCTTGGTTCCTTGATTTGCAATTTTCGCATTCCACCTTCAAGAGAACCATAAAGTGGTCAAATTCTCATATTTACAAACTAAAGCTTGAAAAGAATGATCCTTGGTCACATAGGTAACCAAGGAAAACGAAAATGAGAAGAAAATGGAGAGAAATCAAGAATCTTTACCTTGGAAGACAATGGAGACAAGGTTGGATTTTGAGCAAACCTTCCAAATGAAACTTGTAGAGAAGATAAAGATGAGTGTATAAGTGTGTTTAGTGGAGAGAAAAATCAAAAAGCTTGGCCATCCATGGAGGAGTGATTTTCGGATTTGAAGAAGGAGGGGTAGAAAGAATGGATTTTTGAAAAGATTTTCTAAAGAGAAAGTGTAGAGGAGGTTGAGAGAAGTCTAGAAATGGTCTTGGTGAAGCAAAAGGATGAAGAGAAGTGGTCAAGAGTGGGCTGCCATTTTCGTAGCCAAGAGGAGGAAGAAGAGAAGAGGTGGAGAGAAAATGGAGGTAGGAAAGGAAAATGATGAAGCTTTCTACACAAAGAAGGTAGAGGAAGTGAAGGCAAGTGTAGAAATAGGCTTAGAGAGGAGAAAAGATGAAGAGAAATGGTGGAAGGAGGGGCTGCAATTTCGTGCTCATGGTGGAGGTAGAGAGAAGGAGGAGAAGAGAAAAATGAAGAAGAAGGAAGAAAGGGTAGAGAGAGAAAGTGTTTTGAGAATTAATGAATTAAAGTGATAGTTGAATAATTAAAATGAAGCAATTTCCCTTCCCTTGGGCTGCATTCCATCCGTGCATGGTGAGAGAAGAGAGAGTGAAAATTGGCTTCCAAGAGAAGCTAAGGGCATTTGGATCATAATTTGGTCAAAGCTTCTCAAAGAAACTTTGATTATTTAACATTAAATTTGAATTAAAGTGAATGGATTAGACATAAAGTAGATTGCATTAGGATAATGTGATAGGATTTTTATTACACACTATTATCCAATGGATAATAGTTACAGTTGATAGAAGTCAGTATTTAATTAATCTGACAGATGAATTTTTCGCTGTATTGATTTATTTTATCAGTTAAGATTTCTCGAAAATTGTGAAACCTCATAAACTGTGTCAAGTCTCGGGTTTAGTAAGATCCCCCGTCGACTTATCCATAGTTCAAGGTTCGCGGAGATAACATCGCGTTTTCCCAGTTCCGTCCAGCGCGCACGCAAAACGAGGAATATACTAAAATATTCGACGTTTCTGAAAAATTCCCAGAAAATTCTCAAAAATTGTAAATATTATAAAACGACTATTCGTTACATAATTTTCCAATTTTTGAAGCATTACTGCCGTTTTCACGACTCTGCTCGAATTTCACGTAAAACGAGGAATATATTAAAATATTCGTCATTTCCGAAAAATTCCAGAAAAATTCACATAAATCACAAATATTAGAAAATGACTATTGGCGGCGAAATAATTAGTTTCCGGAGCGTTACACTGACCTTAGCAATTCTCAGCTCAGTGTGCATGCAAAACGAGGAATATATTAAAATATTCGTCGTTTCCGAAAAATTCTAGAAAAATTCCTAAAAATCAAGAATATTATAAAATGATGAATTATGACCAAATAGGTATTTTTCGGGATGTTACAATTATCAAGTACAATTCATCATCTATTAACTTAACAACATCAAAATCATTCATTTCTCCATTCAAAATCATCAAACAAGTCATAAGTTTCTAAAGCTTGTAGGAATAAAGTAGAATATAAAAATTAAGGTAGAACAATTTTTCTGTCCATGACAAAACAACAACTAGTAATGAAGAAAATCCTAAGCAAAGTAGGAAAACACTTCCCCTTACCTCTTGGTGAACCCTTTTTCTTTGAACCTTACATTTCCTTGGTTGATCTTTCTTTTCCCCCTCTCTTTCCCATTTTCGTGTGCTGCTGCCCTTCTTTTTTTTTTCTCACGGGAAGACTGCCGAACCAACACGGTGGGAAAGGATGGCCATCCAGAACGAACAGCCAGCAGGATGGACAACCCTTCTTTTAAATTATCCAAATGTATGATTCAGCTCCTGAGGTCTTCACAAAACTTGTAGAGATTTGTCTTAACTTTGGCACAAGACCAGAATCACACCAATCAGATATTTGGAACTCAGATTATAGCCAAAATACTGAACATTATTAAATAGACAAATAAAGGTTGAATCATGCAGTAATTCCTTCAATGATCCAATTAGGTCTAATATTGTAACACCCTCCTCAGGGTATCATATTTCCGACTCCCAACTCATAATCTGTAAAGAAGTTCATAAAAGGTTTGAGTTATAAAATGTGAGTTTTAAAATTTCGTAGTCACGGAAACATAAACTTACTGAAAAAATATTTAAACTGATTAATATACAATATTGACACCAATTAATATTTAACAATTTAAAGAGAAATATAAAACTAACAGAAAACTCTCTCTATTTAACAGTAGTAAATCCTATGACGGGTCCTACTTAATAGCACGGTATAACACTAACGAGAAAACTTAACATACTTATTCCTTCTTCTATCCATCTTGATGCATCAGACATCTGTTCCTTGTTCACACTGCACACTATCGAATCCTGAATTGCTACTCCTCAATGTTGTCACCAATCTCGAATATCTCGCCACCCGTTATGTCTAAGACAACTCGTTCCTTCTACTATATAATTTTTACAACACAAACACAGCAAAACAATATAACAAAGAGGTGAGATCACCTACGCCAATACCAACATGGCAGCACAGAGATAACACAACAACATACCATACAGATATATCATACCATCAATATTAATCAATTATCATCATCAAATCATTTATCAGTTCAAATATCATTCAATATTTATGGTGATGCCCTCATCATTATCCAATTATCATCATCATCATCCAAGTATTCAAAACAATTGTCATAGCCAATATTCCTCAATTAATATATCATACAGATATAAATGCTCAGATTCATGCATGCGCACATAGACTCAATGTCCTACTCCATGGAGCTAATACTCAGTTCGGAGAAGTCGATCCGAAAGATCTGTCGGTACCAAAATGCCTCAGACCACGTGCTATAATTCTCATTTGTATTTGCACATCTAGCATATACACGACAGTCTTTACTAGATCTTGATTAAGAATAGTGTCTCGGTCAGGATCATCAGTGTGTCGCATCGGTCTAACCCACGATACAGAAGAGCTACCAACTGCCCATGTAGGCAACCCGCACCCAGATACCCCCAAGGTCAATAAGTGACTTACACTACGCATATCGAACCCACTCAAGAGGTGTACGTCTTTCCTAGGAAAATAGCCTCATACAGTCCCTCGGACCTTTCCAATGCATGTTCAATGCACCAATGCCAATCATAGGCAAAATTCATATACAGTGTTCATACACCAGTTCATGCATATAAAATGCACTAATGCCAATCACAGGTAAAATTTATCATTTTCTCATACAGTGTTCATCCACTGGTTCAAAAGTAATTTTACTGTATATTTAATTGTGAAAATCATATTATCGCGTTTTCATAGTCACAAAACACTTTCATCGTGTTTTCACAATCGCGCAATATTTCTGTTACATTTTCACAATTCCGCAATACTTCTGTTGTATTTTCAAATCACATATTGATTTTTCAACGTTTTCTCAATCACATAAAAATATTTACACGTTTCTCAAATCGCGTAGTGATTTTCTACCATTTTCACAATCGCGTAACTTAAAAATCATTCTTTTAAGTCGCGTAAACCATTTTCCATCATTTTTAAAATATTTAAACGATTTCCAAAACGCGTAGAAATATTTCAAAGTTTTTCAAATTGCGTAGAAATATTTTAACATTTTTCAAATCGCGTAAAAATCATGTTTTTAAGATACGTAAAATATTTTTCACCATTTTACAATCACATAAAATATTTCTCAATTTTTCAAACATTATTTTGGACTGTCAAACAAATCAATATCATTTCTAACATCATTTTTCACATTTCTCCTTTAAGAAATTCTTTGCTCAAAATAATATGACTTTTCACATCATTTTCCACATTTTCTTACTCAAGAAAATCCTTTTCTTAATATATTCCACAAATTCACAATTCCATTGAATTAAATCAATATTTCTAACTTTAAAAATTACTAACGCTCTCCAAAACCCAAAGGATGAGTTACACGTTAGAAAATATCAAATCACTATTATATTCTCCATTTTTCTCAAATAAATTCTAAAATCAATTCTCTTCAAAATAAATTAAGTTTCAAACATTTTCAACCTCTCTTTTCCATTCATATATAAAAATCTCATTTCTCAAGTGATAAAATACTCTGATTCCCTTTCCAAATTCCTTATACTAAATCAATTATATTTCCATTTTGTTTCCATAAAATCAAGGCATTACAAGCCTTCAAAAATGTGGACATGACTATTGAAATCATCAAAACATTTTTCCTTCTAGGTCAATATAGTTTTACACAAACAAAACCATTAAAAATCCTTTACAAAAACCGTGAGCACTTAGTCTTTGAAATCAAATCATTTGTTCATTTTTCATTTTTACTTTCTTTGTAAATCCATTTTCACTTTCTTTGCAAATCTATTTTCACTTTCTTTGCAAATCCTTAAAATCAACATTGCCCATGTTTAGTAAAATGCTTAGAAACTTTTTGCACAAAATAAATCAATAAAAATCCTTCTCAAAACCGTGAACAATACTTCTTGAAAAACAAACCCTTTGTTTATTTTCCTTGCTTTTCTAATCCAATTTTATCATTCATGAAAATATTAATTTATGAACACCTATTTTGAGGTGTCTTGGCCAAAATTCCTCTTGGTCTTTGGAACCAAAAATCAAAGCAATAATCAAAGCAATAAATCATAGCAATAAATCATCAAATCATGGCATACATATACATATTCAAATATATATCACAAGCATGCCATAATCAAAGCAATAAATCATGCAAATCATACCAAGCATAGGCAAATAATCAAAGCACATAAACACCCACAAATTATTACATGACCATGGATATGAATCCTCACATGGATTCACCATCCATCAAATATAAGACCATCTCTCACCACCATACTTGGTTGGTGAGATGAATCTTCCTCTTACCTCTTGAAGATCCTCAAAAGCTCTTTGTTTTGCTTCTTTTTCCAAGTCCTTCACCACCAAGGGCTTCTCAAATACAAAACAAAACACAAGTTAATTAACATATCAAGCTTGAACAAGATAAACCATGGATCAAATATAGCTTAGAACATGAAGAAGAGAGAAGAAATGAAGTTTCCTTACACTTCACCACAAATACCCTATAACTTTGATCTTGAAGAAAGTCCATAAAGATGAATGATTTAGAGAAAGTCTCCAACATGAAAGTTGTTTAGAATAAGGTAAGGATTTAAGAAATAAGGTTAGATAAAATTTTTGAGTGATGGAAGGTAGATCTAGGGGTCTTGGCCGAGAAGACAAAGTGTTTTTGGAGAAAAGCTTGATGAGTTATTGTTTTTGGAGAAGACAAAGGAAATCAAGAATATCAATAATATGGTCTTCAAACTTTCCTATGTCCTAAAGCTTCTCAAAACCGTAGCCCCCCTTTCCATGCATTCTCATAAGAGTGCAAATAATCAATAATGATGCATAATTGACTAAAACAACTAATAATGTCTTCAAACTTTTTCCTTTAGCTCCTAAACAACACAAAAACCGCCCCCCTCCATCCATGCATTCAACAAAGTTGTCATCTTTTCTAGCCACCATTTAGAGCCATTTAAGCCATTGATTAGATCAATGGTTAGGATTTAGGTAGACTTTTGATTAGAAGACTTAATCTAGGCCATTAGATCTTTCTCCTTGAAATCCTAGCCATTAGATGCATCTCCAAAAATGAAGGGTCAAGATTACTCCTTCTTACTTTCAATCCAAGGGTCATAATTAGTCATAGCCATTTTAGAAGACCAAATCTCCACCATTGATTAAATCCAAATCCAATGGTCACAAATGATCCATCTCCACCGTTGATTAAATTAGAATCCAATAGTCACAAATGGTCCTAGCCACTTTATAAGATCAAATCTCCACCCTTGATCTAAATCTAAATCCAATGATCATAAATGGTCATAGTCATTTTATTAGACTAATCCTACACTGTTGATTAAATGGACGGTTGTTATCAAAATCTTCAATATTAGACTTGCTTCCTATTGGTCTGTCAAAAGAATTAAACTTGTTTCCTATTGGTTCGTCAAAAGAATTAAACTTATTTCCTATTGTTCCGTCAAAAGTTGTCATAACTACTATTGTTGACTTAAGCAGTATAATTTCTATTTTTATCTGCTATAACCCCACGAAAGAATATATTTACTGTATTTTTATCGCCCGATAATTAAATACAGTACAAAACACAGTACAATAAAATTTTAAAAATTATTTTCGGATTCAGGTTTAGTAAGATCCCCTGTCTCCGTCTCAATAGTATAAATTTTTCTATGCGTAGAAAAATTTTCACGTTTTGGGACTCACCCCAGGCCCACGTAGGACCATTGGGGCCCACAAACAGCCCAAAAACAATAAGATAAATATAAAAATTTATAATCATCCACAAAAATCACAAATATTAGAAAATGTATGAAAATCAAGTCAGATTGTTAAAAATAATTAACAATTAAGAGAAATAAATACCTAAAGATTTTTCCTGGCTCAAAAATTATTATTTTTTCTGACATGGAGTAAATCACTCAAAACGATCAAATACGCTGACGGAATACTCAAAATAATTTTACAGTACACAGAAATTATTAAACAGTAGAATTATATTAACTGTCAAAATTGCTGTCAACTATTTAGAAAATTTGGGGTGTTACAAATATCATAAAATGTGACAAAATTAATTTAATTAAGTCAAATTGAACTTTAAGATGTAACATTATGCTCAACCTAATAGTTCTTATTAGAGTTAGAATAGCTCAATAAAATTGGTGGAAGTTTTCTGATAATTGTGACAATGATTTAAGTTGAGTTGAACGTTAATTTATAACACTGACATGAGAAATAACTCAAAATAGCTTAGAAAAATTATAAGATCATGGGCAAATGGTAATAGTAGATGAACATTAAGTTGAGAGTGGAAATAGAATAGACTAAATATTGCAAGCTTCCTAATTTAATTCCATAAGGTTTAACTTAACCCAATGATGAATAGTGAAGCTTAGTAAATGATAAAGGTGTAATAATAATATAAAAATAAATGAAATTCTAGAATTTTCCATATCATCAAAAAAATTAAAAAAAATTCATTAAGGAAATATAAAAAATATCCTTATAAACATAAGATTTAGGATTTCTTCCTATATTTTGTTAAAATCACATTTGTTCTTTATTTTATCTTAGATTATGTTTACCTTTGCCGTTTAAATTCATTTGTTTTATTTATTTTCTCTCTCTCACGACCGTCCACTCTCAGCCATTCATTTTCTTATCTTTTATTCATTTTTCTATTCACTCATTTACTCTTCCTCTCTTCTTTTTTTTTCTCATTCTCACCGTCTCTCACTCACTTTTTCCCTCTACTCTCTCTCAAGCTTGTTCACTCGTTATTCTCTCGTTTGTTCGTCCTTATCGTTCGCTCAAGTTGTCGCTGCTCTCTTGCCACTCATCCGCTCACCCTCTTCCTGTTGCTCCGTCTGCCCATCCTCTCTAGCTCGTGGGTTCACTCTAGCTGTCATTCTCGCTGCTTCATCTTCGCGGCTGCTCTAGCTGATCTATTTTGATTACCTTCCTTCCTTGATGTTTCTTTGATTCTCATTCACTTTTGCTCTCTCTCATTTCTGTTTATGCTGAAAAATAGAGCAAAAAAAGAAAAGGAAGGGAAGAAAGAGAGGGGAAGGGCAAAAACGTGAAAGGGGGAAAATGAAGCAAGAAAACTGTGATTAGGTAGGGGAGTTTTCTTTAATATATTCATTTTTCTATTTTTTTTTAAATTCTAAAAATTTGCAATTGATTAAGAGATGAGAACATGATTTTCTTGTTTGATTTTTGGATGGATTTTTAGAGCTTTAAAAATGAGTATGAAACCTCTATTCTATTCTCTGATATGGTGATGATTTGAAGGATTTGTTAATATTAATGGTTGTGGTTGTTGATGATTATTGATGGACTTTGGAAATGGACTGATTTCTGGTTTCAAACGAAAACCGTGAGGATATGGTGATGATTTGAAGGATTTGTAATATTAAATAGTTGTGGTTGTTGATGATTAATGATAGACTTTGGAAATGGACTGATTTCTGGTTTCAAACCAGAACCGTGAGTGCTAGGCAGCAAACCAGCTGCTGCTATTTTGTTCACGGTCAAGACTAATTAAGGAAGCTTTCATGCTTCAGGCTTTGTTATGTTTCTTTAAATGATTTTTGACTCAAAGTTATGTTGTTAATTTAGATGAGACATTAGTAGTTGAGTTAGACCATGACTAAATTTTCACTTTGATCTTGAATTTAAACATCTTTGAACTATGTTTACACTCATTACTATTGGGTATTTTCTTATGATCAAGCTATGTGTGTGTGCCTTGTTATCCTTGATTATTGAGTTGATTTTAGTGACATATAATAAGAGATTAAGTTAATTTGTGTCTAGCTATCCATGGCGAAGACCATAATTTCTGACATTCTATTGACTTTGTGAGACTTATTCTTTATGTTTGTGAATAACTTTGTATCTTAATTTTACTCTTCATTTTCTAGTGAGGTATTTAATTAACTTTATGGATCTTGAGCAATGGTATGACATGGCCAAGCTATGAATAACTAGAGTTCTTTGTTTTTAATTTATTCTTCTCATTATACTGAATGTTGAATTGAAGTTATGACTTGTTCTAATGGAGTTATGGCTAAACCTTAATCTTGTAAGACTCACGGCCATAACTTACTTTCAAGTATGTGCTTCATCTCCCATAGATGATATAATGTCTTTGTGATTGTTTTAGTGAACTTCATGGCCAAGTTTTGCTTAAATAATATCTACAGCTAGATGTCTTGTTTTTTGGCAGAATTTGTGATACATATGGCTTAAAATGGTGGTTTGAATTGTGATAAAAATGATGGCAGAATGCTGCATTGCTTGTGGTCAAATTTTAATTGCCTTTGTTCTTGAATTTGTGGTGTGAGTGATGGTTAAACACTATGGTAGAATTGGTTTTGTTTAACACCAAAAATTTTAATGTGCTTTTGTATGAAAATTGAATTTTGAAGGGTGGTAGTAGCCACTGAGATAATTAATGGTGGTTGTAGCCACTGAGGTAATTAATGATGGTTGTAGCCACTAAAGTACTAAGGTGGCGTTAGTCACTATGGTTATTAATAGTGTCTCATTAGTGTACCCACTAATTAGACACTAATGAGGAATAGTTTAAATATGTAAAAATCATGATTTTAATGGTATTAAAAGATCATGGTAGTGTTGGGTGTTTACTTTCCCTACTTGAAATTGAAATAAAATTCTGGTTCTTGGTGGTTATGTAACTCAGGGTCAGCCTATAGAAAATAAAGAGCAACCCTTTGTTGAATTGTGTTTTAGCTCCTACTATTATATTTGTTTATGACTAAAATTTCAATTATTGGTTGAGGTATGGATGTTTGTTTGATGAGATTTTGATGTTATCAAGTTAATATATGTCGGTTTGGGTGTTGTTGGTTACTGGATTTCTGAACAGCTTATGTATTTTGATTCCTCTATTTGAGGAATTGATTTTTATGCATTGTCATTCTATTCTAAGAAAAAATAAATGAAAATAATTATATGTAATGTTATATTAAGCATGATTACGTTTTTGTTTGACTGTAAATATTAAGAATTATGAGATGAGACTTGATTCTTATTGACTTAAACGAAAAATAGTAATGAAATTTTTTTAGAAAGATTGACGAATTGAGATTATTGATAAAATTTTGTATTTATGAAATTTTGCTTACTTGTAAGTACGAGAATTAATATTATAATTTATGATGTAAATTTTTATAATATGACTGAATTTCATAAAGATAAAATGAACTAACTGTAACGCACCTAAATATACCAACTGTAGCGCAATCGTCATTACACCACAGTTACTAAATCCAAGTGTGTCATAGTCATGATAACAGTAGTTTCCAAATTTAGGAGTTTAATTTTTTTTTCCTTTTTCGCATTTATACATAAGTATAAAATATGAGCCATAAATGAAATATAAATGTATTCAACCCTTAATACAAATATTGGAATGAAATCACGTTCTTTATATATATAGTTTATAGCCAACTTACACGAATCACTAATAACATAGAATATAATAATTACAGAGTCAAATGAAACACAGCGGGAATGAAAACATAAAAGGGGAGGAGTAGTAACCCAGGGATGGGTATTACCAGCAGACAAGGCTGCAACCCCATATGCACATGACACACGGCGTCTCAGTTGACACGACAGGCATCAATGCCACCATGCGGCTGCACTCTTACGTAGTCGATGAAATCTTGTCCAGATGCTCAAGTCAATCAACCGAGGTATGGTCCCTCTTTATCTTCCTCACGATCTTTTATCAAACATAAATGTAAAACAGAAATGCACAAATATAGGAAAGAAGTGAGATTCCTAACTTTCAGTACCAACATGGCAGCAAGAAAATAAACGGCGTCGAACGCCTACATAAGACACAGTTAATACATACAAGTACATTAATACATGAAAACAATTAACCAGAGTAAAGCAGCAAAGAACAATAGATAACATTCCATAGCCAGCTAGCAACATTAGCATTACCAAGAGTCAAACAAATATCACAGTCATAATAGTAAACACATTATCCAATTATAAATGCTCAATGGACCATGTGACTGACAACTCACAATGCAACAAGGGTACCAAAGTTCCTACTCCATGGAGCTAGACATAAATATTTTCAGAGTGAATGATCAAGGAGTAATGCCAGTGTATCGTTAGCCTTAAAAATATAGTATGCTCATCTCATAAAAACATTTGCGCAAAATGGCTCACACATGGCACCTCAACAGTTGATCGCGACATAGGACAGCATCACAGTCAGGATCGTCAGTGTGTTGCATTGGTTTATCCCACGGCCCCAGTGGAGCTACCGCTGCCCATTGTGAGACACCCACACCCCGACGCCCTCAGGGTCAACAACATATGACACCTACGCTTAGTCTCTTCGCACCCGCACATAGGTGTTATTCAAACTCCTAGGCAACATAGCCTTCTCAACAATGTCCCACGGACAATACGTATGCATGATGACACAATGTCCAATCATGTATGTTCATCAATGATGCATTCAACATAAGCATTGCCTCAATGGCACATAAGCATTATTCAATGATCAACATGACATATCAACAATATATCTATTAAAAACATTGCCTCAATGGCATATCATCATTTCTTATCTCATTGAATACCAAATCAATAACTGCATAACCCACATAGGGAATCACGCTTGCATCAATAATTCTCACTAGGAATATATGTTCCTACGTACCACAATTTCCATGTCATGGATCCAAGAATTCTATTTTCAAAATCATTTCTTCTCCATTGATATGAATACATATTCCTATCACATTTTAGCAAAAGAAAATCCTTGAATCCAGGGTTTTTAGGTTATGTTTGAGTTACAAGGGACAAAGAACCATGATCTCAATCATTTCCAACTCAAAAATCTCATTTTTGGGTCTTGGTAATCGATTACATCACCCTGATAATCGATTACACAGTAATAGAATCTCAATCGATTACAATCTCATTGTAATCGATTACATGATTCTCGAACCACGATTCGTAACTTCAAGGCCCGGTAATCGATTACACACCGTGGTAATCGATTACCAATTGACAGAACCTCCGTAATCGATTACCCACAAGTTGTAATCGACACGTGATTCCTGTAAGCACCATTTCGTACCATCATAGGCTTGGTAATCGATTACACCATTCTTGTAATCGATTACAAGCTGGACAGAACCTCTGTAATCGATTACACACGAGATATAATCGATTACCAGATTTCCAGAATCACAATTTCGTACCCTTAAGAGCTTGGTAATCGATTACAAGCTCCGTGTAATCGATTACCACGCGTAAACTTGCAGAAAACAGAGTTCTCCAGGTCCTCTAACTCAAACCAAACCAATCCTTATCATATTTAATTAACAAGATACTCAAATATACCTTCAAATCATACAAGAGGCATCAACAAATCATACAAACCCAACAAAATGTACTATCATCAAGAACAACATAAAAATGAGAGAACTTCATACATGGATTCCGAAATTAATAACAACACACATACAAGACATTCCCTTACTACCAAGATTGGTTGAAGAGGATCATCTCCCTCTTACCTATTTGGAAGACAATACAAGGTGTTACCTCTTCTTGCCCTAGATTTTCGTTTTCCCTTCAAGAAGAACACCAATGTGAGTGATTTCCATAATGTCCACTCAAACCATGGAAAAATGAGTTCTTGATCACATAGGTGACCAAGAAAAACGAAAATGAGAAGAAAGTGAAAGAAAGGTTAAGACTTTACCTCCAAGCTCAAAGCTTTAGCTTCAATGGTGAAAAATGGAGGAAGAAGAAGAACTAAAAGATGGCAACAAAAGAGGACTTGGAATGGTGTAAGGAAGCAAGAATCTTTGATGGTGAAACAAGCAAAGAATGGCAGCCTCCAGGAGTGGTTGCACGGTGGAGAAGAAAAAGGGAAAGAGGAAATGGATATTTGGGGTTTAGAAAAGTGAGAGTGTGATATTAGGAAGAGAAGAGAAATTATTTAGGCTTTCCCATAGCCTCTACCGTAGAAGAGTGAGGAGGGAAGAGAGAGAAAATGTGTCCACAAGGAAACTTCTTGGAAGCTTCCTACAATGGGCTTTGAATTAACTCTATAAAGATTTTGAAAATAAGGTTGAAGGGGCATGACACAAGGTAAATTTTGAATAATGTGATAAGATTTTTATTACATGTTATTATTTATTGGACAATAGTTATAGTTAGCAGAAGTCAACATTAACAAATCTGACAGATCAATTCTTCGCAGTGTTTTATTATTCCATCTGTTAAAATTTCTCGAAAAATGTGAGACCTTGTAAACTGTGTCCGGCCTCGGGTTTAGTAAGATCCCCCGTCGACGTTTCCATAGTCCAAGGTTCTCGGAAAAAATATTTCAGTTTCCCGACTCTGCTCAATACACACGCAAAACGAGAAATAATATTAAAATATTTTACGTTCTCCGAAAAATCCAGAAAAATTCCTAAAAATCCCAAATATTGTAAACTGATCATTTATTCTAAAATTATAAATTTTCGGGATATTACAACTCTCCCCTTCAAATAGAAATTTCGTCCTCGAAATTTTCATTCCTTAGGATAAACATCGACGTTGTTTCTTCACCTTATCTTTTGACCTCCAGATTGCGCTTCTAATCACGTCAATTCAAATTGTTATTACCAATGTGATCTCCCTGCCTCCGTGTGGTTTTGCTCTCCTACTCTCGATCTTACATGAAGCATTCCATGGGTCAGACTCTCTTTTAACCGTATTGTGTCCCGTTCGATGATATGGCTGGGTCCAGAGATATACCTTCGTGATCATGACATATGGAAGACATTATGAAGATTTAAAAAGAAAGGATAGCAAAGATTAGTTATGGATACTGAACCAGTCCGAAAAAGAATTTAAGATAGTCCGTAGAATTTAAGAGTGAGTTTTCTAGGCTTGAGGATACGACCGACCCCAGTCGTAGGTGTGACTTTCGAGAAGACATGCTCTCCTTCTTCGAACTCAAGAGGTTTCCTTCTTTTGTCCGCATAACTCTTCTGCCGACTCTGAGCCGTTTTCATCTACTCCTGAATCATTTTAGCCTTCTCAGTTGTCTGCTGAATGAGTTCAGGTCCAACGATAAGCTGTTCTCCGTCTTGATATCGGCACAGAGGTGTCCGACACCTCCGCCCATATAGAGCCTCATAGGGTGCCATCCCTATACTTGAATGGTAACTGTTGTTGTAGGTGAATTCCACCAATGATAAGATTTCATTCCAATCTCCAGTTTGCTCTATCGCATAAGCTCTCAGCAGATCTTCTAATGACTGATTGTCCTCTCTGATTGGCCATTAGCCTGCGGATGGTATGCCGAACTCAATCGCAACTTCGTTCCCATAACTTCTTGAAGACTCTTCCAAAACTTAGACGTAAACCTTGGATATCTGTCGGAAATAATACTTGTGGGCACACCATGAAGTCTGACAATTTCACCAACGTATATCCGACTCAACTTTTCCAATGGATATCTTATGTTAATTGGCAAAAAGTGAGCTTATTTTGTAAGTCGATCCACAATTACCCATATTGAGTCATTTCCTTTCTTAGTCCTTGGCAACCCGACAACAAAGTCCATGGCAATACTATTCCATTTCCATTCGGGGATAGTTAAGGGTTGTAACAGTCCAGCTGGTCTTTGATGTTCAATCTTCGTTTTCTGGTAGACCAAACAAGATGACACGCATTTAGCAACGTCTTTCTTCATCCATTGTTGCCATCATTTCTGTTTTAGATTTTGATATACCTTGATCACTCTGGTGTGTAAACTCGGTTTACTCTCGTGAGTTTCATTGGGAATGAACTCCTTAAGTTCTAAATCATCTGGTATTGCAACCTTCACCTGTGAACATTAAGATTCCATCGAGTTCCTTCCTCGCATTCCAACACCATGCTTCGTCTTAATAACCTCTCCTTGTCTTGTAGAAATTGGTCACTATTCTACTTCTCTTGAATCCTTCCCAATAGATCATTCGAAATAGCGACTATATCTAGACATACCTCATCCAGTGTCATTTCTAATGACAGCCACCTGTCCTCGAATTACTCTACTAATTCCTTCTTCTCGACCATCATAATGAAGGTATTAGGCAGTTTCCGGTTCAAAGCGTCCGCCATGGCGTTTTTCTTTTCCAAGATGACTCTAAAGTTAGAGATCATGTTCCTTCAAAATCTTTAGTCACTTCTCTGCCTCATGTTTGGTTCCTTCTCATCGAATAAATACTTCAGGTTCTTGTGACAGCGAAGGGCATGGAATATTGCTCCATATAGAAAGTGTCTCTATATTCTCAGAGCAGATACAACAGCGGTCAATTACAAGTCACGGATCGGGCAGTATCGAAATCGGAATATTTTCTCAACCTTTGAAAACTTTCTCCGCCTGTGCTGGTTCGTAAAAGTTTTGATTCTCTTTTCTGTAAGCCGAGCAAGTTGTCCAACTATCTTTGAGAATCTGTCGATATTCCCTCGATAAAAACCAACTAATCCCACTAGCTATGAATCCCCATCACGGTTTCTGACATTTCCTTTTGAGGAACTGCTTCAACCTTTTTGTGAGTCCATACAATTCCTCCATCAAGAATTTCATGATCCAAAATGGAACCTCCTTAAATGAGAATCCGCACTCTGATACTTTGGCGCTTACTCCCCCTTCTTTAAAGTTAGGAAAACTATATCAAGATGTCCAACGTATCCCCCCATATCTTCAAGAATAGGTCAGAATATCATCATTAATGACAACGACGATTCCGTTCTAGGTAAGGATAGAAAATACAATTCATGTTGTCCAAGAATACAACATGTGCATTTGTCACTCCGGTTGACATCACGAGATACCCATAATGTCGAAAGCACACTCGAAAAATCATCTTGGGGACATTCTCTATTTCTACGAATCCATCGGTGACCATGACATACATCTATCTTGGAGAGAACAATGATTTCCTTCTCGCTGATCCATCAAATCATTCACCTTCCTCCGAGAATACTCATCTTTGATCATAATCTTGTTTAACTAGCGATAGTCCTCGTATCACCGAGAAATTTTTTTATTCTTCTCCTTAACCAACAGCATCTTAGCTCAACATGCGGAACGCTTTGGCTATTAAAGTGGCATTGATATTCCCTTTACTCTTGGTCCTTTACGGAAAACATTACATATACCCTTAAGTCCCTTTCTTTTATGAGGCTTAGACCATGTTGGCCGTTACGAGTTTAAAAGTCTTAGTTTCAAAAATTACCAAGGTGTTGATTGGAACGCTCTAGCAGATACTAACCAGAAAATGACTGATCAATTTCTAAAATCATAACTCTAACTGGTACGATTTTAGGTAGGCACGATAGATCAACAAAAGATTCAATCTTTGGTAGAAAGAGGATAGATTAAACAAACTTAGGCATCAACGACAGGTCTTAACAACAGAAATGGAAACAACTAAGCCGAAGATAATAAAGATAAGGATGAATCCAAGTGATCCATACAAATCACAAATTGTAAAGGGAGGGTTACCCCAAAATTATATAACACGATTATGGGATCATCATTTGAGGTATAACTTCCACGATTTAGATCTCCGAATTTTGAAGTCTCAGCACCTCCCAGGGTATAAGTTCTGGCTTCTGCTTATGGTTCTACAGCCTTTACAAGATTGACTGAAGAATTTGCCTTTGCTTGGTCGCAGTTGCTGGAGACGTGTCTAGGCTTTCCACATCTAAAACAAATTATCCCTTTGATCTTACACTCCCTCGTGAAGTGTTCCTTTCCACATTTCATACATCTTGGCGAGGATGTTGGGGTCTGACTGGATACACCACCACTAGTACTCTGTCCAGGAGTTAGTTGTTGTTGTTTCCCTGATACCTGTGCGTATGGTTTCCGCTTAAACCGGTTAACTTTTCTATTATTCCTCTTTTGGAATCTAGGTAGTCCAAGTTTGCCCTAAAGTCGACTTTCCTCCGATAGATTCTGGACCTCAACCTCCAATTCTCGTTGTTGCGTGGCCCTCCAATCCTGGTAAGTTGTTACCGCAGCTATCATTTGCCTTTCTTCGGCAGTCGCAGCCATACTCCTATTGTCTTGTCCCGCGCTCACATGTATATGTCTGTCATGTAACACCCCTTGATGTAGCAACCGAAGCATAATCGTCATTACACCACAGTTACTAAATCCAAGTGTGTCACAGTCATGATAACAGTAACTTAAATTGTCAAGAGTCTATATTTTTTTTTTGACAATTTGCATAGGTAGATAATATGAGCCTTGAATGAAATATAAATGTATTCAAGCCATGATACAACCACTGAAATAAAATCATATCTCTTATACATATATATATATAGTCAATTTACACAAATCACTGATGACATAGAATATAACAATTACAGAGTCCAATAAAATACAGCGGGAATAAAACACTAAAAGGGGGAAAAGTAGTGACCCAGGGATAGGTACTACTAGCAGACAAAGCCGCAACCCCATATACACATACGACGCTCGGAGTCCCAGTCAACAAGTCAGGCATCAATGCCTCCACGCAACTGCACTCGTACGTAGCCGAAGAAACCTTGTCCAAACGCCCAATCCAATCAACCAAGGTGTGGTCCCTCTTTATCTTCCTCACGATCTTTTATCAATATAAGTATAGAACAGACATACAAAGATATAGGAAACACAGAAGGAGGTAAGACATCCTACATCATTACCAATTATAGCATGCTAGAGACATTACGGCGCCACGCGCCCAAATAGCAAATCAGAAACAGTATATTCACATACTAACAGTAAGTCCAACAGTAAGCAATTAAACAGTCCAGGCAGGTAATCATTACAGTAATGAACAGATAAGTCATAATATGGAAAACAGATAATAACAACAATGTATATATAGATCATGTCTCATATGCATGTTCTCTCAAACCCCTACTCCATGGAGCTAAACTCAATCAATCGGAGAGAAAGATCAGGAGACATGTCTCGTGACTACCGCCGAGGCCAGTGCTATAAATCAAATCGTGCACAATCATGGCATTGCATGAGACATTCATAACTAGATCACAATATAGGACAGTGTCAAGTCCGGATCGTCGGTGTGTTTGCATCGGTTTGCCCCACGGCACGGCAGGAGCTCTAAAGCGTCCATGTGAGGGACCCGCACCCCGACGCCCCGAGGTCATAACACGACCCACACTTGTCTATTCGCACCCGCACTAAGGTGTGTTCAATCTCCTAGGCAACTAGGCCTTACAACAGTCCACAAGGACAATCACAATGCATAAGACACTATGCATGCACATGTATGATTCATAATTTCATATATTTCCATAATACGCCACATTAGGCCAATATAAGCATCAATGTATATATGGTCACTCACATGGACCCATAACAACATAATATCAATATCAAGTCAATTAGTACGTCATTAGGTTCATTATGAATCCTAACTTAGAATTTATTCCTCATTTCAAGGTTCATATTCAAAATCAATTTAACATACTAAGGCAATTCAATCTCCAATAACTTACATTTTATTTAAGCTCTCAAGCCTCACATTCTCATGCTCTTTAAAATTTATGAAGTCTTAATTACAATAAATTCTCCTAATTTCTTGATTATCCATTTCACTACTTAGGCTTCCAATTACCTAATTGATTATGCTTCCAATTCATCAAAATCACATTTTCACCTAGAAATGCCCTAGAGGCAGTGGCCTCCCTATAAATCCAAATTCAAATTCTTTTCAAGCCATAATCTTGTACATCATTTCTTTAATTATTTAAAGTGTTCTCTTGTTCAATTAACTCACCAAAAACCCTAGGTTCTTGTCTCCAAAACCGTAACCACTATAGGAGTTTCAACTTCTAATTGTTCTTCCATTAAATTCCATTTCATACATTGATAATTTAAGTCTTATACCCATTACAATTTCAACACAATTTCCTTTAAATTTCCAACCTAAAACCGTGGCACTCTTGAAGGGTGTTCAATCAATTTTTCATCCATTTTAAATCACTAAATCCATTCCAACATTCCATTATATACCACCAATCAATCCAATAGCATAAATTAATTAAAATTAACACATTAAATTCTCCTAATTTCTTGATTATCCATTTCACTACTTAGGCTTCCAATTACCTAATTGATTATGCTTCCAATTCATCAAAATCACATTTTCACCTAGAAATGCCCTAGAGGCCGTGGCCTCCCTATAAATCCAAATTCAAATTCTTTTCAAGCCATAATCTTGTACATCATTTCTTTAATTATTTAAAGTGTTCTCTTGTTCAATTAACTCACCAAAAACCCTAGGTTCTTGGCTCCAAAACCGTAGCCACCATGAGCATTCCAACTTCAAATTTTGTTCTTCCATTACACTCCATTTTTATCCATTGCTTAGTTCAAATCCAATGCTTGTTACAATTTATCACAATTTCTCCTAATTGCTAGCCTCAAAACCGTGGCCACCAAGAGGGCTTCTCCAATGTTTTTCTTCCATTTTCAATCACAAGATCCAATCTAACATAGCATTATATACAACAATTCAATCCAATAGCATAAATCAATTAAAATCAACACATAACATAATTAATCATTAATTTTAAGAACAACCCTAATTAGGGTTCTTCACAAATCAACACAACCAAGGTTCCTAGATGCTAAAAATGGTTGAAGAGGAGTGTCTTCCTCTTACATGAGTGTAGAAATCAAATCAACTCCAAGAAAGCTCCTTGGATTTTCGGATTTGACCACCAAAACCCTAAGAAAATGGTGATTTGTTAGAATCAATATCAAGGCTTGAAAAATCAACCATGGATGACCATTAAAGGAACCAAAATCACGAAATCAAGAGAAGAGAATGAGTGGTCTTGAAACTTACCCAAAATGCTCAAAGTTGGAGCTTGGAGAAAATGGTGAGAATGGAGGATTTTCAAGAAGCTCCAAGAGGGAAAGATGTTTAGAATGGTGAGGAGAGTAAGAAAATGTAATTAGATGAAGATTTTGAGAAGTTGGAGTGGAGGAGGGGCTGCTGGACGTTGGGTCTTCAAGAGAGGAGAAAAAGAAACATTGGAGAAGGAAGAAGAAGAAGAAAACATAAAATGAAGAGAAAATAGTGTTTTTGGGTGATAATGTATTAAATGTAATATTAGGATAAATGAAATCAATTCTTTTCCCCTTTTTGGGCTGCTGCAGACGTAAAAGAGAGAGAGAAGAGTGGGTGAGAATTGGCTTCTCAAGGAAGCCAAAACATGTGGTCAAAGTTTGAGGTCAAAGCTTCTTAAGGAAGCTTGATTATTTAACTATTAAATTTGAATTAAAGTGGATAGATTAAATATAAAGTAGATTGCATTAGGATAATTTGATAGTATTTTTATTACACACTATTATCCAATAGATAATAGTTACAGTTGACAGAAGTTAGTATTTAATTAATCTGACAGATGAATTTTTCGCTATATTGATTTAATTGTATCTGTAAAAATTTCTCGAAAATTGTAAAACCTCGTAAATTGTGTCAAGTCTCGGGTTTAGTAAGATCCCCCGTCGACATGTCCATAGTCCAAGGTTCTCAGAGAAAATATCGCGTTTCTCTGGTTCTGCTCAGTGTGTATGCAAAACGAGGAATATATTAAAATATTCGACGATTCCGAAAAATTCCCGAAAAATTCTCAAAAATTAAAAATATTATAAAACGACTATTCGTCATATAATTTTCCAATTTTTGAAGCACTACAGTCGTTTTCACGACTCTGCTCAAGTTTCACGCAAAACGAGAAATATATTAAAATATTCGTCGTTTCCGAAAAATTCCAGAAAAATTCACATAAATCACAAATATTAGAAAATGACTATTGGCGGCGAAATAATTAGTTTTCGGAGCATTACACTGACCTCAGCAATTCTCAGCTCGGTGTGCACGTAAAACGAGGAATATATTAAAATATTATGCGTTCTCAGAAAAATCCAGAAAAATTCTAGAAAATCCCAAATATTGTAAAATGATCATTTATCCTGAAATTATTAATTTTCGGGACGTTACATGTCACGAGCCATCGCTCTTGCATGTCTACGGCGAGCCATTGAATCTCTCTGAAGACGGACATAGATACAACAAACACAAAATTACTTCAAACAGCGTTATCTCCCTATGAAAACCAAATACAAAGAGTCATATAATTCATACAATTCAAGCAAGGCAAGTTCAATTCCATACATCCTAACAATCCCTAGCTCGAACTTCTTCATTCTGCTTCCACAACGTAATCCCTCGTAAGCCGTCAACTTCCAAACTGCTTCTCGAATCTAGTTTACACCAATTATTTCTTTCTCCAGAAGATCGGTTTTCCAAAACCTTTTGATCTCCTCACAAAAGAAATCCTATTTTCCTAACACAAATAGGTGAAGTCATAGTTTCTTGTAAACATTATATATTGAGTCAATCCTCAATATCATGCAACTATATAATAGTAGCCATCAACATTCAACTTACGGCAAGCCATGCATTCCTTTCCCATCATCTCAATCAAGAGACCACCAAAGTGCAAAATGCCTAAACATAGCAAGTCCACAACAGGATGAACTGCTCTGATACCACCAAAGTGAAATGCACCTAAATATACCAACTGCAACGCAATCGTCATTACACCACAGTTACTAAATCCAGGTATGTCATAGTCATGATAACAGTAGTTTCCAAATTTAGGAGTTTAATTTTTTTTTTCCTTTTTCGCATTTATACATAAGTATAAAATATGAGCCATGAATGAAATATAAATGTATTCAACCCTTAATACAACCATTGGAATGAAATCACGTTCTTTATATATATAGTTTATAGCCAACTTACACGAATCACTAATAACATAGAATATAATAATTACAGAGTCAAATGAAACACAGCGGGAATGAAAACATAAAAGGGGAGGAGTAGTAACCCAGGGATGGGTACTACCAGCAGACAAGGCCGCAACCCCATATGCACATGACACACGGCGTCTCAATTGACACGACAGGCATCAATGCCACCATGCGGCTGCACTCTTACGTAGTCGATGAAATCTTGTCCAGATGCTCAAGTCAATCAACCGAGGTATGGTCCCTCTTTATCTTCCTCACGATCTTTTATCAAACATAAATGTAAAACAGAAATGCACAAATATAGGAAAGAGGTGAGATTCATAGCTTTCAGTACCAACATGGCAGCAAGAAAATAAACGGCGTCGAACGCCCACATAAGACACAGTTAATACATACAAGTACATTAATACATGAAAACAATTAACCAGAGTAAAGCAGCAAAGAACAATAGATAACATTATCCATAGCCAGCTAGCAACATTAGCATTACCAAGAGTCAAACAAATATCACAGTCATAATAGTAAACACATTATCCAATTATAAATGCTCAATGGACCATGTGACTGACAACTCACAATGCAACAAGGGTACCAAAGTTCCTACTCCATGGAGCTAGACATAAATATTTTCGGAGTGAATGATCAAGGAGTAATGCCAGTGTATCGTTAGCCTTAAAAATATAGTGTGCTCATCTCATAAAAACATTTGCGCAAAATGGCTCACACATGGCACCTCAACAGTTGATCGCGACATAGGACAGCGACACAGTCAGGATCGTCAGTGTGTTGCATTGGTTTATCCCACAGCCCCGGTGGAGCTACCGCTGCCCATTGTGAGATACCCACACCCCGACGCCCTCAGGGTCAACAACATATGACACCTACGCTTAGTCTATTCGCACCCGCACATAGGTGTTATTCAAACTCCTAGGCAACATAGCCTTCTCAACAATGTCCCACGTACAATACGTATGCATGATGACACAATGTCCAATCATGTATGTTCATCAATGATGCATTCAACATAAGCATTGCCTCAATGGCACATAAGCATTATTCAATGATCAACATGACATATCAACAATATATCTATTAAAAACATTGCCTCAATGGCATATCATCATTTCTTATCTCATTGAATACTGAATCAATAACTGCATAACCCATATAGGGAATCACGCTTGCATCAATAATTCTCACTAGGAATATATGTTCCTACAGACCACAATTTCCATGTCATGGATCCAAGAATTGTATTTTCAAAATCATTTCTTCTCCATTGGTATGAATACATATTCCTATCACATTTTAGCAAAAGAAAATCCTTGAATCCAGGGTTTTTAGGTTATGTTTGAGTTACAAGGGACAAAGAACCATGATCTCAATCATTTCCAACTCAAAAATCTCATTTTTGGGTCTTGGTAATCGATTACATCACCTTGGTAATCGATTACCAGCGTAATTGAATCTCTGTAATCGATTACAATCTCATTGTAATCGATTACATGATTCCCAGAACCACGATTCGTAACTTCAAGGCCCTGGTAATCGATTACACAGCCGTGGTAATCGATTACCAATTGGACAGAACCTCCGTAATCGATTACCCACAAGTTGTAATCGATTACGTGATTCCCAGAAGCACCATTTCGTAACATCATAGGCTTGGTAATCGATTACACCATTCTTGTAATCGATTACAAGCTGGACAGAACCTCTGTAATCGATTACACACGAGATGTAATCGATTGCCACATTTCCTGAATCACGATTTCGTACCCTTAAGAGCTTGGTAATCGATTACAAGCTCCGTGTAATCGATTACCACGCGTAAACTTGCAGAAAACAGAGTTCTCCAGGTCCTATAACTCAAACCAAACCAATCCTTATCATATTTAATCAACAAGATACTCAAATATACCTTCAAATCATGCAAAAGGCATCAACAAATCATACAAACCCAACAAAATGTACTATCATCAAGAACAACATAAAAATGAGAGAACTTCATACATGGATTCCGAAATCAATAACAACACACATACAAGATATTCCCTTACTACCAAGATTGGTTGAAGAGGATCATCTCCCTCTTACCTATTTGGAAGACAATACAAGGTGTTACCTCTTCTTGCCCTAGATTTTCGTTTTCCCTTCAAGAAGAACACCAATGTGAGTGATTTCCATAATGTCCACTCAAACCATGGAAAAATGAGTTCTTGATCACATAGGTGACCAAGAAAAACGAAAATGAGAAGAAAGTGAAAGAAAGGTTAAGACTTTACCTCCAAACTCAAAGCTTTAGCTTCAATGGTGAAAAATGGAGGAAGAAGAAGAACCAAAAGATGGCAACAAAAGAGGACTTGGAATGGTGTAAGGAAGCAAGAATCTTTGATGGTGAAACAAGCAAAGAATGGCAGCCTCCAGGAGTGGTTGCACAGTGGAGAAGAAAAAGGGAAGAGAGGAAATGGATATTTGGGGTTTAGAAAAGTGAGAGTGTGATATTAGGAAGAGAAGAGAAATTATTTAGGCTTTCCCATAGCCTCTGCCGTAGAAGAGTGAGGAGGGAAGAGAGAGAATGTGTCCACAAGGAAACTTCTTGGAAGCTTCCTATAATGGGCTTTTAATTAATTCTATAAAGATTTTGAAAATAAGGCTGAAGGGGCATGACACAAGGTAAATTTTGAATAATGTGATAAGATTTTTATTACATGTTATTATTTATTGGATAATAGTTATAGTTAGCAGAAGTCAGCATTAACAAATCTGACAGATCAATTTTTCGCAGTGTTTTATTATTCTATCTGTTAAAATTTCTCAAAAAATGTGAAACCTTGTAAACTGTGTCCGGCCTCGGGTTTAGTAAGATCCCCCGTCGACATTTCCATAGTCCAAGGTTCTCGGGAAAAATATTTCATTTTCCCGACTCTGCTCAATATGCACGCAAAACGAGAAATAATATTAAAATATTTCACGTTCTCCGAAAAATCCAGAAAAATTCCTAAAAATCCCAAATATTGTAAACTGATCATTTATTCTAAAATTATAAATTTTCGGGATATTACACTAACCATTTTGGAAAGAGTAAGGATTTGTTTTGGTTTTCTGCCACTTTCTTATAATAACAATAAATGTTTTGTAGTGAATTTTTCCTGAAATAGCTGGAATTGTTGTGATGATATAATTTTAATTAAATTACTGAGAATTTTATAATTCTCATTCCCTACATATTTATTTTCTGCAATGATTCCAGGAAAGATTAATAGCAGTCAAGTAGGGTGAAGATAGATGAAGCTTTGGAATAAAGATATAGTTTGTATCTTCAATTTAATAATATGTATTATTTAGTGATGAATAAATTGTATATAACTCTCTTTATATTGTATGTATTTTAGGATTCCGCAAAAGGCTCATATTTTGTATATTATCAAATTGTTTTATTTAAAAACTTTAGATATACATGAGTAATGTACCAAATTTCTAATTACTAATGTGTAAACGAGATACGTTATCAGTGTTAGAAATTTGGGATGTTACATAAGACACCTAGTGAGAGAATCATTAAATGAATAAAATATATTATTATTAATATGCTATTTATTTTAGGCCTAAAAAGTACTAGCAATTTAGGCCCAAAATGAGGCAAATTGAAATAGCTAATATTTTTTACATATTTCAAATTTGGACCCTTGCTTTTATAGAAGAGTAGGGTGATATTTGAGAATTGTGTGTTTATTTTCTGACTGGGTGAGTCTCACTAAAAAATTACTTGTTATTTACTATGTTTTAGGAAGGAGAGACATAGAGCACCATGCTTTTTTGTCATAGCCAAGGGGGAATTCAAATCCATCATTCCAGTAAGAATTTAGTGAAGTACACGTCTCTGAAAAAAATACGAAAACACAAATAAAGGGGTGAGAATTCTAAAAATTCTCAGTAGTTAAATTAAAATTCGTGCCATTGTAATACTTTCAGCTGTTTGGAGGAAAAACATTTTTAAAACTCATTTTATATATATACTTCCATATACCGCTATTTATTAGTTAAGCTTCATTATTCAGTCCCAAGTTAAATTAAACTAAGGGATTAAGTAAATATGCTTACTGATACTTATTTTAGTTGGTATTTTATATCAAATTATTCTCCTAATCTTACTTATCATCTCTATGCAATTTCATAATTTTCTGAGATACTTAGCTATTCCATAATTGTTCCCTTAATTCATCTTCGGTATCAATAAAAATACCAAACTAGCTCTATTGCTTCTCAAAAGTTTACTACAATTTTTATCAATTGTTTTTAGCTAGAAAATAAAATTTTCATATTTATTCCCATTATATTAGTTGTATATGCATAAACTTTAGTTATTTCATTGTATTCAGTGTTATAGAATTACGCTTAAACTGGTTCAGAAAATTACCTGGATCAACTGATAACTCTTACCAGTATTACTGAGCTACTATAACCATGATTAAAACTATTAGGTTAGGGTGGATGTTATAATTCTCCTCCCTTTTTGAAAAAAATTTGCTTACCTGATAGGGGATGTTCCAAATAATCCCACAATTGAAACTAATTACAACAAAATCTCAAGGAAATAAAGTATATAAACTTATCTCAAGCATTGAATAATCCAAAGAAATTGGACCATAACACTGGAATTTTTGAAATTTTGAAAGAAGTAAAGGTCAATATTCCTCTGTTAAATGTTATCAAACAGATTTTTTCTTATTCTAAATATTTGAAGGACTTGTGCACTGTTAAAAGGAAACTAAATGTAAAAAAGAAAGCATTTTTGGCTGAACAGGTAAGCTCCATTCTTCAGAATAATAATGCTTTGAAATTTAAAGACCCTGGTTGTCCTACAGTTTCATACATTATTGGAGAACATAAAATTAAAAAAGCTTTACTTGATCTTGGTGCTAGTGTCAATTTGCTTCCATATTCAATTTATCAGCAACTCAACTTAGGTGAGTTAAAACTAACTTCTGTAACTCTTCTACTTGCCGATAGATCAATTAAAATTCCAAGAGGAATAATGGAAGATATGTTGGTTCAAGTTGATAAATTCATATATCCTGTGGATTTTATTGTCTTAGATACTGAACCTATGGTTGATAGTTGCAAGTCAATTCCTGTTATTTTAGGCCGTCCATTTTTAGCAACATCTAATACTTTGATAAATTACAGAAATAGAGTGGTGAAACTAACATTTGGAAACATGACATTGGAGCTCAATGTTTTTAACATGTGCAAGCAATCACAGGAAGTCCTTGATGAAAAGGAGGAAGTTGAAGGAATTGAAGTCATTCTAGATGATCATCTTCAAAAAGGGAGTTCTTTTGACCCATTAGAAGTTTGTTTAATTAATTCATTTAATTTGCTTGATTGTACAGAGGAAATAGAATACAAGGAATGGAAGCCAAGAATTGAAGAGTTAAAACCCATGAATGATAATCCTTATGAAGAAGTACCTACACCAGAACTAAAGTCATTACCTGCTAGGTTGAAGTACACATTTTTGGGAGAAGAGCAAAACTTTCCAGTAGTAATTTCCTTAACTCTTACTAGAGAATAAGAAGGAAAGATGCCCCCTCAATGGACGCACCAAGATAGGAAGAAATTTTTGACAGAGGTGAAAACTTTTATTAGGGTGACCTATACTTGTTCAAATATTGTCTTGACAAAATCTTTCAGAGATGTGTGCCCGACAGTGAGGTAGGTAGTGTCATTAAATTTTGTCACTCAGAAGCATGTGGAGGTCACTTTTCTTCAAAGAAAACAGCTGCGAAAATCTTGCAGTGCGGATTTTATTAGCCCACTTTATTTAAGGACTGCTATACTTTTTGCAAAAGTTGTGAAAATTATCAAAAGATGGGCTCAATTTCAAAAAGAAACATAATGCATCTGAACCCCATCCTTGTTATTGTAATTTTTTATTGTTGGGGAATTGATTTCATGGGTCCATTTCCATTCTCATTTGGATTTGTGTATATATTGGTTGCAGTTGATTATGTCTCAAAATGGATTGAGGCGATTCCATGTCGACACAATGATCATAAAACTGTTCTCAAATTTTTAAAAGAAAATATCTTGTGTCGATTTGGAATCCCTCGAGCTATCATCAGTGATGGGGGAACACATTTTTGCAATAAACCATTTGAGTCTTTAATGAAGAAATATGATATTACACACAAAATTGCCACCCCTTATCACCCTCAGACAAGTGGACAAGTTGAATTGGCAAATAGGAAAATTAAACAAATTTTAGAAAAAACGGTTAACCCAAATCGTAAAGATTGGTCTTTAAGACTAAACGATACACTTTGGGCTTACCGTACTGCTTTCAAAACATCTTTAGGCATGTCACCCTATCGGTTAGTCTATGGAAAACCTTGTCACTTGCCTGTAGAATTGAAACATAAAGCATTTTGGGCCATTAAAGCTTTCAATCTAAATCTTGATGATGCTTGCAAGATACGCAAATTGCAATTAAATGGACTTGAGGAATTGAGAAATGATGCATATGAAAACTGAAAGATTTATAAAGCTAGAACATAAGCTTTTCATGACAAGACAATTTTGAGAAAATCTTTTGAAATTGGTCAAAAAGTTTTGCTTTATAATTCTCACCTGTACCTATTCCCTGGAAAATTGAGATCTAGGTGGAGTGGTCCTTTTGTTGTCAAATATATGTATCCTCATGGGGCCATAGATATTAAGAATCCTAGGAATGGTAATGTGTTTAAAGTCAATGGACAAAGGCTCAAACCATTTCTAGAAAACCAAGTTAATGAGTTCTTTGTGTTGCCGGTTAAGTGGCGGATAACGGTACTCCGTGACTCTCAAGTTGGTTTCTTTTTCAGTTTTCCAAAATAACTGAATCCTTCTTCTCCTTTAAAATGGATGTCATTCTTTTAAACCTGAGAAAACATTTTCCTTCTCTCCCTCAAAATGCTCTAAAAAAAATCTACAAAGTTAGATGTGAAAGATTGAGATAGTTAATGCACAAGGGTATGCCAGAAGATGTACGCTGGATAATTGAAGCAAAGATCGAACTAGCATGTGAGTCTTCAATTTCATTTGACTCATACATGACAGGTCTTGGAAGAAGTTCATATTCTAAAAGGAGAAGAGCAAAAAGGTTACAAGTCTATCACAAATGTGGACGATGAAATTGTAACAAGTGATGTCATTTTTTGGGGATGGTTTCTGCAAACAAAGGAGATAAAATTTTTTTCATTAAGAATGGACTGAGTAAGGAGTCATTAGATGATATCTTATTGACTCTTGAGACGCATTCTTGTGGATTGGTGTATCGTGAACTTCTTAATTTGTGGAATCTCTTCAAAGATAAAGAAAAACGCTATAATCTTAGGAATCTGACTCTAAAAGACCCTGTTTATCAATTTATAACAAAATTGGATGGGAAGCTTATCCTCGACTCATAGAAGGCGTTTAAGTCGTTACTGGATGTTAAACCAGAGGCAGATGTGAGCCATATCCACAACAATCTTTATATATTATCTTCTTCTTCTTCTTCTTCTTCTTCTTCATGTTTTCTAAAAAAAAAGAAAAAAAATGTTTGAACAAAGGCGATCTGGAAGGAGTACCATGACTTTAATTAGTTATGGAGCCCCAGCCTTTGGCTGACTCATCATTAACTCAGGTGGACCTTTGCACGCTGGTCCTTAAAAAAGGCTCATGTACCATGCTCTATAGAGAGCCGCACTCCATAACCCAATGTTTACCATCTAGGCACTGTGGAGTTGATGGACAGGTAGAAGCGTCCCACTCTGGTTATTAGTGAGAAGTAACCCGCGGCTGCCAAAGCATATAAGGCATCTGAGTTTAATCCTCTCTTTTATTAGAAGGGGCTCTCAGTGCCCTGGGATGGGACGTTCTAGATCTTGGACATTATGCATTTCAGATTTTAACATCTTTGTTGATGTTACGAGCCCAAGTGTGAGCTCTCCAGGTTCCAGACCCAAGATGGAAACCCACGATGGTTTCTTCTTTTTTTTTTCTTCGAATAAACAGATGTGAGTATCTACTGCACTGGTGACACATAGTATAAAGATATGCTACTACTGCACTCATAACGCGTAGTATAAAGACACGCCATGAAAATTGTACATAAAGGTGTAACATCCCGAAAATTTATAATTTCAGGATAAATGATCGTTTTACAATATTTGGAATTTTTAGGAATTTTTCTAGATTTTTCTGAGAATGCGGAATATTTTAGTATTATTTCTCGTTCTACGCGTACATTGAGCAAAATTGGCAGAATGACTGTAACGCTCCCAAAGTTGGAAAATTTTATTACGAATAGTCATTTTCTAATATTTGTGATTTATGTGAATTCTTTCAGAATTTTTTGGAACTAACGAATATTTTAATATATTTCTCGTTTTGCGTACACACTGAGCCAAACCGGGGAAATGAAATATTTTTTCCGATCATCTTGAACTATGGAAACGTCGACGGGGGATCTTACTAAACCCGAGGCCGGACATAGTTTACAAGGTTTCACATTTTTCGAGAAGATTCAACAGACGAAATAATAAAATGCTGTATAAATTTTATCTGTCAGATAAATTAATACTGACTTTGGTCAACTGTAAATATTGTCCAATAAATAATAACATGTAATAAAAATCCTATCACATTATTCAAAATTTACCTTGTGTCAAATCCATTAACTTTATTTTCAAAATAAAGATTAAATTAAATTAAGCTTGCCAAGGGAAGCTTCCTAGAAATTTCTTAACTAATTACATTTCTCTCTCTTCCCTCCTCCCTTTTCTCCACGGCAGAGACCACGTTGGAAGCCAAATAATTACTTTCATCTTCCTAATATTTCCTCTATTCTCATTCTCATTCTCTTCTCTTTTTCTTCTTCTTCTTCTTCTTCTTCTTCTTCTTCTTCCTCCTCCACCGTCCACCCTCACCATTTCCCCCCTCTTCATTTTCTTGCTTCCCATTCCACATCTAGCCTTCTTCCATCATTCCATGACCATTTCCATTGTGGCCATCCTTGGTTCTTCTTCTTCTCCTTCTTCTTCTTCCATTTTTCACCATTGAAGCTAAAGCTTGGAGCTTTTGAGGTAAAGTCTTCAACTTTCTTCTATCTCCTTCTCATTTTCGTTTTATTGGTCACCTATGTGGCCAAGGAGTCATTTTTTCATGATTGGGGTGAACACTTTGGGAATTTCTCACCCTAGGGTTTTCTTGAAGGGGGAAAACGAAAATCAAGAGCAAAAAGGAGAAGCATCCTTGTGATTGTCTTCATTTAGGTAAGAGGGAGATGATCCTCTTCAACCAATCTTGGTAGTAAGGAAATGTCTTGTGCATTATGTTGATGAGGGAATCCATGTTGGATTTCCCTCTTTGTAATGTTGTGTCATTTCCATGATGTTGTAGTTGTTTGATTGGTATAAATGTATGGATGTATATTATGTGCTTTGATGATCATGAACATATATATTGTTATTTTGTATTTAGAGGACATGAATCATGCTTTGGATTATGGAAAATAAATGAGAAACTATGAGAAATGAATTCTGCAGAACCCCTGTTAATGCACTAGCACCCAGGCGCTGTGCTTAGAGCGCCTAAGCGCTCCATGCCCAGAAAGTTTTCCCTGTGACGCGGCCTGGTTAGCACTCAGGCGCTTCGTGGTCAGCGTCCAGGCGCTCCACCAGTGCTCAGGCGCTACAGCTATGGCGCCTAGGCGCCCAGAACAGAACCAACTAGGTAACTATGAGATGAAGCTAAGTAATTGGAGAGGTGAATGTTAATGTCGGAACTGGAGATGGAGAGTTTTGAGGGTTATTTAACTCAATTCGAAGCCACGGTTTTAGATGAAAATTATAAGGAATTGGAATGAACTTAGTGAACTAAAACTTAAGTAGGAGATATGAAGAAATCAATGCATAAAATGGGAGAAATTGATGTTAGTAGTGGACTTTAGGAAGCCACGATTTGGATCATGGATTTTAGGAATTAGATTAATCCCATGTAGAATAAAAACTAAGTGATTGGTATCAAGAGACTTGAGCATAACACGAGTTGGAAACTTACGTAGTGATGGATTCTTGTAAGAATAGAAAATCTTGAATGAGAAAGCATAATGGACCCTAAAAGTATATTACCTTATTTGATTTCAATATTATGATAATGTGGGTCCATATGAGTGACCAATGTTGTATTAATGCTTATTTAAGCCAATTGTGGCATATTATGGAATAGTATGTGATGTTGATCATACATATTCATGCATAGAGTCTTATGCATTGTGAATGTCCTTGTGGACTGTTGTAAGGCCAAGTTGCCTAGGAGATTGAACACACCTTGGTGCGGGTGCGAATAGACAAGTGTAGGTCATGTGATGACCTTGGGGGCGTCGGGGTGCGGGTCCTTCACAATGGACAGTTAGTAGCTCTTTGTCCGTGGGGCGGACCGATGCAAACGCACCGACGATCCAGGACCGAGATACTGTCCTATGTCGTGATCGGCGTGGACTGTCTCGTACAATGCCCGATGTGCACGTGGAAAATATTGATTATAGCACTTTGCCGCGGCGCGGCGTGAGTTCTGTACACGTCTCCGATCTTTCTCTCTTGTTTGAGTCTAGCTCCATGGAGTAGGAATTGGGAAAGCATGCATTGTGCATCGTTCATTCTTGGTCTTATAAAGCCGTGAGCATGAATACTGTAAATGATTATCGATTGTTGTCTTGATTTCTGGAAATACTATTGTGATCTGCTGCTATTACTTTTGTTGTTCTACCTTTACCATAAACATCTTTGTTATTATTGACTCGATTATTACTTAGAATTGAATTGCTTTTATTATAAATTCCATTGTTGCTATTGATGCATATATGAAGCAGTATTGCTTGGTGGGCGCTTTGCTTGTGGTGCTATTTTCTTCTGCCAATAGTGGTAATGAATGACAGGTGTCTCACCTCTTTCCTATATTTCTGCATTCTCTGTTTTATATTTATATTTGATAAAAGATTGTGAAGAAGATGATGAGGAATCACACCTTGCCTATGGGGTTGGGAACCTGGACAATATTTCTTCGATTTTCCTAGGAGTGCATCAGCAAGGAGGCATTGATGCTGTTGTATCAAGGGATTATTTGAACGTCATGCGCGCATATGGGGTTGCGGACTTGTCTGCTGGTAGTACCCATCCCTGGGTTACTACTCCTCCCCTTTAATGTTTTTATTTTCGCTGTATTTTATTTGACTCTGTAATTATTATATTCTATGTCATCAGTGATTCGTGTAAGTTGGCTATGAAATATATATATAAGGAACGTGACGTCATTTCATTGGTTGTATTAAGGGTTGAATACATCTACATTTCATTCATGGCTCGTATTTTCTATTTATGCATAAATATGAAAAATAGAAATAAACTCGTAAATTTTGAAACTACTGTTGGTATGACCGTGACGCACCTGGATCTAGTAACTGTGGTGTAATGACGATTGCGATGTAGTTGGTATATTCAGGGGCGTTACATTAGGTGGTATCAGAGCAATTCATCCTATTGAGCCGGGGTATGGACTTGCTATGTTTAGGCATATTAGAATTTGGTCTGTTGTGCACTTCCTTGTCTCTTGATTGAGATGATGGGAAAAGAATGCATGGCGTGCCGTAGGTTGAATGTTGATGGCTACTGTTATACAGTTGCATGATATTGAGGACTGGCCTACTCAATATGTAATATTCTGTGTGTACAGGAAACTATGACTTCACCTAGGCGTACTGTGTTAGGAAAATAGGAATTCTTTTGTGAGGAGATCAAAGGGTTTTGGAAAACCGATCTTCTGGAGAAAGAAATAGTTAGTGTAAACTAGGTTTGAGAAGTAGTTTGGAAGTTGACGGCTTATGAGGGATTACGCTGTGGAAGCATAACGAAGAAGTTCGAGCTAGAGATCGTTAGGATTCATGGATTGACTTGTCTTGTTTGAATTGTGTGATTTTGTGGGTTTAGTTTCTGAGAGGAGACAATGTTGATTGAAATAATTATGTTTGTTTCGTTGTGTCATGTTTTGTCCGTCTTCGAAGAAAGTCAATGGCTCGTGATAAACGTACGCATGTGAGCGCAGGACAAGACAATAGGAGTATGGTCGCGACTGCAGAAGAAAGGCAAATGATAGCTGAGATGACAACTTACCAGGATCAGAGGATCACGCAACAACGAGAATTGAAAGTTGAGGTTCAGAATCTGTTGGAGGAAAGCCGACTTTGGGGCAACCTTGGACTGCCTAGATTCCAAAAGAGGAATAATAGAAAAGTTAACCAGTTTAAGCGGAAACCATACGCATGGGTATCAGGGAAATAACAACAACTAACTCCTGGACAAAGTACTAATGGTGGCGTATCCAGTCAGACCCCGACATCTTCGCCAAGATGTATGAAGTGTGGAAAGAACCACTTCACAAGAGAGTGTAAGATCAAGAGTATAATCTGTTTTAAATGTGGAAAGCCTGGACACGTTTCCCGTAACAGCAACCCAACAAAGGCAAAGTCTTCAATCGATGCTGCAAGGGCTGTGAAACCACAAGCAGAAGCCAAAACTTATACCTTGGGTGGTGTTGAGACCTCGACATTTGGAGATCTAAACAAGGGAAGTTACGCCTCAAATGACGATCCTGTAATCGTGCTGTATAATTCTGGGGGTAACCCCTCCTTTTACAATTTGTAACCATATGAATCATTTGGATTCATCTGTATCCTTCTCATCTTTAACTTAAGTTATTTCCATTTCTGTTACTAAGACTTGTCGTGGACACCTAAGTTGTGTAATCTATCCTATTTCTACTAAAGATCGAGTCTTTTGTTGACCTATCTTACTTACTTCAAATCATATCTCATTCGAGTTCATGATTTTAGAGATTGATCAGTCACTTACGATTATTATACGCTAGGTCGTTACGATAAAAACCTTAACGATTTTTGAGACTAAGACTTTTGGATTAAGTAACGACCGACAAAGTCTAAGCTTTGTGAGGGAAAGAAATCTGAGGAAACATGTTAATGCTTTCCGTAGAGAACCAAGAGTAAATGGAATATAGATGCCGCTCTTGTAGTCGAAGAGTGTCACATGTCAAACTACGATCTTTGTTGGTTAAGGAGAGGAATGAAATTTCTCGGTGAGACGGGGACCGTCACAAAATAACCAAGGCTTCAATCATGGATGAGTGTCCTCGGGGAAAGATGAGCAATTCAATGGGCTGGTGAGGAAAGAGTCGTTGTTCTCTCCAAGATCGATGTATGACCTGGTCATCGATGGATTCGTGGAAATTGAGAATGTTCCCAAAATGATTCTTTCGAGTGTGCTTTCAACATTATGGGTATTCCGTGATGTCAATCGGAGTAACAAACGCTCCTATTGTATTCATGGACAACATGAATTGTATTTTCTATCCTTACCTAGAACAGAATTGTCGTTGTCATTAATGATGACATTCTGATCTATTCTCGGAGATATGAAGAGACACGTTGGACATCTCGGTATAGTTTTCCTGACTTTAAAGAAGATGAAGTAAACGCTAAAGTATCAAAGTACAATTTCCCGTTTGAAGAGATTCAGTTTTTAGGTTGTGAAATTCCAAATGGAGGAATTGTTATGAATTCATCAAAAGTTGGAGTAGTTCTTCAAAGGGAAAGACCAGAAACTGTAAAGGAGACTTGTAGCTAATGGAATTAGTTGATTTTATCGAAGGAGCACCGATGAGTTCTCCAAGATAGCAGAATCTCTTACGTAGCTTACAAGAAGAGGATCAAATTTCTACGAGCTGGCACAGGTAAAGAAGGTTTTCCAAGAATTGAGGAGATATTTAGATGCTCACTAGTTTTGATTCTACTTAATCTTGAGAAACCGTTTGAAATACCTGGCGATACTTCACATGAAGGTTTAGGATGCGCGATCATGCAAAACTGGAAAGTTGTGGCTTACGCCTCCAGGTTGTTCGGGTGCATGAGAAGTGTTACCCGATCCGTGACTTGTAATTAGCCACTGTTGTATCCGCTCTGAGAATATAGAGACACTTTCTATATGGAGCAAAAATTCAATGTCTTTAGCTATCACAAGAACCTGAAGTACTTAATCGACGAGAAGAAACCAAACATAAGGCAGAGAAGGTGACTAAAGATTTTGAAGGAACATGATCTCTAACTCTAGAGTCATCTTGGAAAAGAAAACGCCATGGCGGACGCTTTGGAATCAGAAACTTCCTAATGCCTTCATTATGAGGGTTGATAAGAAGGAATTAGTAGAGTAATTCGAGGACAGGTGGCTGTCATTGGAAATGACACCGGATGAGGTATGTCTAGATATAATCGTTATTTCGAATGATCTGTTAGGAAGAATTCGAGAGAAGTGGAAACAGTGACCAATTTCTACATGACAAGAAAGAGCTATTAAGACAAGGCATGGTGTCAAAATATGAGGGAGGAACTCACCGAATCTTAATGTTCACGAGTGATGGTTGCATACCAAATGATTCAGAACTTAAGGAGTTTATTCCCAATGAAACTCATGAGAGTAAACCGAGTTTACACACCGGAGCGATCAAGGTATATCAAAATCTAAAACAGAAGTAATGGTAACAAGGGATGAAGAAAGGTGTTGCTAAATGTGTGTAATCTTATTTAAGTTGCCAGCAAACTCACTCTTAAATTCTACGGACTATCCTAAATTCTTTCTCGGACTGGTTCGGTATCCATAACTAATCTTTACTATCCTTTCTTTTTAAATCTTCATGATATCTTCCGTATGTCATGATCACGAAAGTATATCCTTGGACCCAGCCATGTTATCAAACGGGACACAGTACGATTGAAAGAGAGTTTGACCCATGGGATGCTTCCTGTAAGATCGAGAATAGAATAGCAAAGCAACATGGAGGCAGGGAGATCACATTAATAAGAGTGATTAGAATTGACGTGATTAGAAACGCGACATGAAGGTCAGAAGACAGGATGAAGAAACAGCGTCGATATTTATCCTAAGGAATGAAAATTTCGAGGACGAAATTTCTATTTGAAGGGGAGTGTTGTAATATCCCGAAAATTTATAATTTCAGGATAAATGATCGTTTTACAATATTTGGAATTTTTAGGAATTTTTCTAGATTTTTCTGAGAATGCGGAATATTTTAGTATTATTTCTCGTTCTACGCGCACATTGAGCAGAATTGGCAGAACGACTGTAACGCTCCCAAAGTTAGAAAATTTTATTACGAATAGTCATTTTCTAATATTTGTGATTTATGTGAATTCTTTCAGAATTTTTCGGAACCGACGAATATTTTAATATATTCCTCGTTTTACGTGCACTGAGCCGAACCGGGGAAATGAAATATTTTTCCCGAGAACCTTGAACTATGGAAACGTCGACGGGGGATCTTACTAAACCCGAGGCCGGACACAGTTTACAAGGTTTCACATTTTTCGAGAAGATTCAACAGACGAAATAATAAACGCATTTGTATAAATTTTATACTGTCAGATAAATTAATACGACTTTGGCCAAGCTGTAACTATTGTCCAATAAATAATAACATGTAATAAAAATCCTATCACATTATTCAAAATTTACCTTGTGTCAAATCCATTAGCTTTATTTTCAAAATAAAGATTAAATTAAATTAAGCTTGCCAAGGGAAGCTTCCTAGAAATTTCCTAACTAATTACATTTCTCTCTCTTCCCTCCTCCCTTTTCTCCACGGCAGAGACCACGTTGGAAGCCAAATAATTACTTTCATCTTCCTAATATTTCCTCTATTCTCATTCTCATTCTCTTCTCTTTCGTCTTCTTCTTCTTCTTTTCTTCTTCTTCTTCTTCCCTCCTCCACCGTCCACCCTCACCATTTCCCCCTCTTCATTTTCTTGCTTCCCCATTCCACATCTAGCCTTCTTCCATCATTCCATGACCATTTCCATTGTGGCCATCCTTGGTTCTTCTTCTTCTTCTTCTCCTTCTTCTTCTTCTATTTTTCACCATTGAAGCTAAAGCTTGGAGCTTTTGAGGTAAAGTCTTCAACTTTCTTCTATCTCCTTCTCATTTTCGTTTTATTGGTCACCTATGTGGCCAAGGAGTCATTTTTTCATGATTGGGGTGAACACTTTAGGAATTTCTCACCTAGGGTTTTCTTGAAGGGGGAAAACGAAAATCAAGAGCAAAAAGGAGAAGCATCCTTGTGATTGTCTTCATTTAGGTAAGAGGGAGATGATCCTCTTCAACCAATCTTGGTAGTAAGGAAATGTCTTGTGCATTGTGTTGATGAGGGAATCCATGTTGGATTTCCCTCTTTGTAATGTTGTGTCATTTCCATGATGTTGTAGTTGTTTAATTGGTATAAATGTATGGATGTATATTGTGTGCTTTGATGATCATGAACATATATATTGTTATTTTGTATTTAGAGGACATGAATCATGCTTTGGATTGTGGAAAATAAATGAGAAACTATGATAAAGGATGGGCCAGGGCTCTGCAGAAACGAATTCTACAGAACCCCTGTTAATGCACTAGTGCCCAGGCGCTGTGCTTAGAGTGCCTAGGCGCTCCATGCCCAGAAAGTTTTCCCTGTGACGTGGCCTGGTTAGCGCTCAGGCGCTTCGTGGTCAGCGTCCAGGCGCTCCACCAGCGCTCAGGCGCTACAGATATGGCGCCTAGGCGCCCAGAACAGAACTAACTAGGTAACTGTGAGATGAAGCTAAGTAATTGGGGAGGTGAATGTTAATGTTGGAACTTGAGATGGAGAGTTTTGAGGGTTATTCAACTCAATTTGTAGCCACGATTTTAGATGGAAATTATAAGGAATTGGAATGAACTTAGTAAACTAAAACTTAAGTAGGAGATATCAAGAAATCAATGCATAAAATGGGAGAAATTGATGTTAGTAGTGGACTTTAGGAAGCCACGATTTGGATCATGGAATTTAGGAATTGGATTAATCCTATGTAGAATAAAAACTAAGTGATTGGCATCAAGAGACTTGAGCATAACGCGAGTTGGAAACTTACTTAGTGATGGATTCTTGTAAGAATAGAAAATCTTGAATAAGAACGCATAATGGACCCTAAAAGTATATTACCTTATTTGATTTCAATATTATGATAATGTGGGTCCATATGAGTGACCAATGTTGTATTAATGCTTATTTGAGCCAATTGTGGCATATTATGGAATAGTATGTGATGTTGATCATACATATTCATGCATAGAGTCTTATGCATTGTGAATGTTCTTGTGGACTGTTGTAAAACCAAGTTGCCTAGGAGATTGAACACACCTTGGTGCGGGTGCGAATAGACAAGTGTAGCTCGTGTGTTGACCTTGGGGGCGTCAGGGTGCGGGTCCTTTACAATGGACAGTTAGTAGCTCTTCTGTCTGTGGGGCAGACCGATGCAAACGCACCGACGATCTGGACCGAGACACTGTCCTATATCGTGAACGAGCGTGGACTGTCTGTACAATGCCTGATGTGCACGTGGAAAATATTGATTATAGCACTTTGGCTGCGGTAGCCGAGTTACCGACACGTCTCCTGATCTTTCTCTCCGACTGTTTGAGTCTCACTCCATAGAGTAGGAATTGGGAAAGCATGCATTGTGCATCGTTCATTACTGGTCTTATAAACTGTTGAGCATGAATACCTGTAAATGATTATCTGATTGTTGTGCTGATTTCTGGAAATACTATTGTGATCTGTCTGCTATTGCTTACTGTTGTTCTACCTTTACCATAAACATCACTGTTATTATTGACTCTGATTATTGCTTAGAATTGAATTGCTTTTATTATAAATTCTGTTGTTGCTATTGATGCATATATGAACTGTATTCTTGGTGGGCGCTTTGCGCCGTGCTATTTTCTTACTGCCAATAGTGGTAATGAATGACGGGTGTCTCACCTCTTTCCTATATTTCTGCATTCTCTGTTTTATATTCATATTTGATAAAAGATCGTGAAGAAAATGATGAGGAATCACACCTTACCGATGGGGTTGGGAACCTGGACAATATTTCTTCGATTTTCCTAGGAGTGCATCAGCATGGAGGCATTGATGCCTGTTGTATCAACCGGGACGCTGAACGTCATGCGCATATGGGGTTGCGGACTTGTCTGCTGGTAGTACCTATCCCTGGGTTACTACTTCTCCCCTTTAATGTTTTTATTTTCGCTGTATTTTATTTGACTCTGTAATTATTATATTCTATGTCATCAGTGATTCGTGTAAGTTGGCTATGGAATATATATATAAGGAACATGACGTCATTTCATTGGTTGTATTAAGGGTTGTATATGTAACACCCTCCCTAGGGTATCACATGTCTGACTTCCGACTCATAATCTGAAAATGTTTTCATAAAAGGTTTGAGTTAAAAACGTGGGTTTAAAAAAAAATTTCTTTCTTCTTTGAAATATAAACTTGTAATCCATAAGTATTCTTGAAAATATATTTAAACTAATTCATATACAACATTGACACCAATTAATATTTCATAATTTAAAGAGAAATATAAAATTAACAGACTTTTTTTTTAACGAGCTTGAGACCCATGACGGGTCCTACTTAATACGCACGGTACAACACTAACGTTAAAACTTAACATACTCATTCCTTATCTTGTATCCGACTTGTTGCATCGAACTCTACTCCTTGTCTACTCGAAGAACACCTTGAACTTGAGACATGCCCACTCTTCAATGTTTTCATCAATCTACGAGTGTCCATCGCTTAGTTATGTCTAAGACAACTCATTCTTTCTCTTGTTTAATTTTAACAATACGAGACACATGACAAGACAACATAACAAAGAGGTGAGATCACCTACACCAATACCAACATGGCAGCACAGAGATAACACAAGCAGCAATATTTTACAGGGATATCATATCAAACTTCCAATAATATATTCAATATTAATCAACTATCATCATCAAATCATTTATCAATTCAATTATTATAAACAACAATTACGATAATGTCCTAATTATCATCATCATCATCAAGTATTCAAAACAATTGTCATAGCCAATATTCCTCAATTAATATATCACACGAGATATAAATGTTCGGATTATGCATGTACACAAGACTCGATTTCCTACTCCATGGAGCTAAAACTCGGGTCGGAGAAATGATCGAAAAGATCTGCCGGTACCACGTGCCTCGGACCACGTGCTATAATCCTCATTTTGATTTTGCACATCTAGCATATACACGGACGGTCTTTATCGGATCTTGATTAAGAATAGTGTCTCGGTCGGATCATCGGTGTGTTGCATCGGTCTAACCTACGGGAAGAAGCGCGACCAACCACCCGTGTAGGGCAACCCGCACCCGATGCCCCCGAGGTCAACAAGTGACCTACACTACGCATATCGCACCCACTCGAGAGGTGTGTTTCTCTGAAAGCAATCAGCCATATCAGGTCCTCATCGGACCATTCCAATGCATGTATAATGCACCAAATCAATCAATCAAATATGTCATTTTCTCACAAAGCAGTGTATGGACTTTGGTTCAACGATAATCATCTTGTACTTTCAATGACGAAAATCATGTTATCACGTTTTCATAGTTGTAAAACACTTTTACCGTATTTTCACAATCGCGTAACATTTACATTATGTTTTCACAATCAAAAACTTTTGTTATGTTTTCACAATACCATAACACTTCTTTTATATTTTCACAATACCGTAACATTTTTGTTACGTTTTTAAAATTCCAAAACGTTTTTATTACGTTTTTACAATCTTGTAACACTACATTACGTTTACAAAATTCGTAACATTTACATTACGTTTTCAAAATGTTGTAACTCTTACATTTGCACTTTTAAACCACGTACTAATTTTTAACGTTTTTTCTCAATCGCGTAAAAACATACGTTTCTCAAATCGCATAGTATTTTTCCTTTGTTTCAAAATCGCGTAACTTAAAAATCATTCATTTTTACGTCACGTAAATCATTTTCTATCATTCTCAAAATATTTAAAATACTTTCCAAATCTCATAACAATGTTCTATCATTTTCACAATCACGTAAAAATATTCTATCACTATTCAAATCACGTAGTGATTTTTCAACAATATTTGATCGCGTAAAATATTTAAAGCGCTTTTCAAATCGTGTAGAAATATTTAAACATTTTTCAAATCGCGTAGAAATATTTTTGTATTTCAAATTGTTTTTAAGATCGTAAAATATTTTTCAACATTTTTCAATCACATAAAATATTCCTCAATATTCCAAACATTATTTTGGACTTAAATAAATCAATATCATTTTTAACACATTGTTCAAAATTGCGTAGCTTAAAAATCACGCGTTTTTAAGATCGTAAAACATTTTTCATCACAATTTCATTCTGAGAAAATACTTCTTAACCTTCAAAAATTCCTCTTCAACTTTTTTCAAAATAATATAACTTTATATTTCATTTAATATATTTTCTTACTCAAGAAAATATTTTTCCACAGATCTTTCTTTCAAGAAATTCTTTTTCAAAATATCTTACAGAAATCACTTTTCCATTGATGTAAATCAGCGTTTCAAAACTTAACATTTTTTAACGTATTTCAAAACTTGAAAATAAGTTATACGTTAGTAAATTTTTAAAAATACCATTATATTCTTCATTTTCCCAAATCATTTCCAAACTCAACCTTCTTCAAAATAAATTGAAGTTGAAAACATTTTAAGTTTACAAAAACTTGATTTTCTCAAGTGATAAATGCTTTCGATTCCCTTTCCAAAATCCTTGTATTAAATCGATTCACGTTTCCACTTGGAAATTCACTTTGTTCATAAAAAAATCAAGGCATTTACAAGCCTAAAAAAAGCGTGGACATATTATTGAAACCATCAAATATTTTTCCTTTTAAATTGATATGGTTTTACACAAACAAAACCATTAAAAATCCTTTACAAAAGCGTAAGACTCATAGTCTTTGAAAATCAAATCATTTGTTCATTTTCAATTTTTCACTTTCTTTGCAAATCCATTTTCACTTTCTTTACAAATCCTTTTTCACTTTCTTTGCAAATCCTTAAAATCATCATTCTTATTTTCATTTAAATCTCATGTTTAGTTAAACACTTAGAAACTTTTACACAAAATAAATTAATAAAAATCCTTCTAAAAACCGTGTTCTTGTTCTCTTGAAAAACAAACCCTTTGTTTATTTTCCAAATTCTTCAAATCATCCGTTTTCATCATTCATGAAAATCTTAAGTTATAAACACCTATGTTGAGGTGTCTTGTTAAAATCCACCATGTTCTAAGTACTCAAAAATCAATTCTTTTGTTCTTAAAATTTTTCAACATGAACCCTAATCAAGGGCATCAAAACCGTAGCTCTTCCTTGGCTATTGGAGCCAAAAATCAATTTTTCCTTTCACCATCAAGTCATGGCATATACATATATATTTCATCATAAATAATATAAGCATACCATCAAAGCCATAAAAGCATGTATAGCATATCAAGCATATCATCAAAGCTATAAAATCATGCAAAGCATATCAAGCATAGAAAATTAATCAAAGCTCATAAACACCCACAAATTAATTACATGACCATGGATATGAATCCTCACATGGATTCCACATCCATCAAATAAAATACCATCTCTCACCACCATGCTTGGTTGGTGAGATGGATCTCCTCTTACCTCTTGAAGATCCTTAAAAACTTCTTGTTTTTTTGCTTCTTTTTCCAAGTCCTTCATCACCAAGAGCTTCTCAAATACAAAACAAAATACATAGAAATTAGTATACTAAGCTTGATTAAGAGGAACCATGGATCAAACATGGCTTAGATCATGAAAAAAGAAGAAGAAAATGAAGTTTCCTTATACTTCACCTCAAAAACCCAATAACTTTGATCTTGAAGAAAGTCCATGAAGATGAATGATTTAGAGAAAATCTTCAACATGAAAGTTGCTTAGAACATCATGTAGATTCAAGATCTATGGTTGGATGAAATTAAAAGAGATTGGATGGTGATTTTAGGGTAGATAACCGAATGGTTTCTCTTGAAGCACAAAGATGAAATTTTTGATTTTTGATAGAAACTTGAAGCTTGGATTTGAAGCTCAAGATGAATGATTTTGGAAAAACTCATAACTAGAGATGTTCTTAGAATGGTGTTTAGGTTTAGAAAATCAAGTTGGATGAAATTTTTGAGTGATGAAAGGTGCTCTTGGAGGGCTTGGCCAAAATCTAGAGAAGAAAGGAGATGGAGAGAAAATTTTTAAGTTTCTTCTTGAAAATGAATCAATGAAGACCAAGGAAGACAATAATGACTAAAGCATGCAATTATGGTCTTAAACTCCTTCATGCAGCACCAAATTCGTAGTCCCCCCTTCTTGCATTCTTCTTGAGTGCAAAAAAATCAAAAAGTAAGCCATTATGATGTCTAACTTGGCCAAAAGACATGCAAAAATGACGTAAAGGCTTGTTTCTTTGTCTTCTTAAACACTCCAAAACCATCACTTTCTCTTCATAATGCATTCAATAAAGTTGTCTTCATTATTTGCCACCATTTGAAGCATTTCTAGCCATTGATTAATTGATGGTTAGGATTTAGGTAGATTTAGATAGGTTAGAAGACTTAATCTGGTAATTGGATTTTTCTCCTTTAAATTTAACCATTAGATGTGTCTCCAAAATTAATGGTTAAGATTGCTTCTTCAAACTTTAAATCAAGGGTCCTAATTAGTCTTTGCCATTTTAGAAGACCAAATCTCTACCCTTGATTAATTCTTCATCAATGGTCATAAATGGTCTTTGTTCTTTTTAAGATTAAATCTCCACCCTTGATTTAATCTAAATCAAGGGTTATAAATGGTCTTTGTCATTTTTCAAGACCAATTCTACACCTTTGATTACATCTATGGTTGATATCAAAGCCTTCTAACTAAGCTTATTCTCACACCATTGATTAAATCAATGGTTATTATCGAAACTTCTTTATTAAGTTTGTTTCTTAGCGCTTTGATTAAATCAATGGTTAATATTCAAACTAAGTATTCTCATCAAGGGTATAGATCAAGTCAAGCTCTCTTTGTTGACTACGCAGTATAATATTTATTTTTGTATCTACAAATAATATTTTCTTGTATTTTTATCGTCGATAATTAAATACGGTATAAAATACGATCTGAGAAATTTTTAAAAGCTGTTTCGGATTCGGGTTTAGTAAGATCCCTGTCTCGTCTAAAGCGGTACAAATTTTTCTATGCGTAGAAAAATTTTTCACTTTGTGGGACCCCTGGGCCACGTATGGCCTACACAGGCCCACATACCCCTTACTTGAGACCCAAGACAGGAAAAATTTCAAAATCATCCATAAAATCACAAAAATTATAAAATGCACAAATATCAAATCAGATTACGTAAATTAATTACCTAACGGTAAAAATTAAATTACGTAAAGTTTTTCCCGACGAAAATTTTTATTTTCACGACACGGAGTAAATCACTCAAAAGCGATCAAATCTGTGACGGAATAAACAAAATAATTTTACGGTGCACAAAAATTACTAAGCGGTAAAATTACATTAGCTTGTCAAAATTACTTATTTAAGAGATACGGAAATTTTGGGGTGTTACAATACTCCCCTCTTTCTGAGAAATTTCGTCCTCGAAATTTCATGACCATGATTTCACACCCTCGGAATAAATAATGATATTATTCCTTTATCTTTTCTTCGGTTCATGTAGTTTCACCTCTTACGTTATTCCAAACGATTTAAGCTATTGAAAGTTCTTTATCTCTTGTTCACTTCTCACGATCAAACAAATATCTTAATAATTTTATTTTCTACGGTTTTCCATTACTAGTCTTAACTTTTCCAATAGATAGACTTCTTCAATTTTTGAAGAATCCACCATGCTTCCATTGCTTGTGCATTTTGATACTCGACCTGGATATAAATAGGAATATTCTCTCTTGCAAGATATTCCTTCAATTGCGATAGATGAAAGAAAACATCATGGAAAAGAACAAAGCGAATCGAATATGTTATCGAACATATCGACAAAGAATTGGATGTAACTCGATCTTGAGAATGAATTCTCGATATCAATACAGTGGCTACCATCCTTCATTCATGCCTAGAATAGTTTTTCTCAAATAACTTCCAACTAATGTAATGTATTACTTAAAATTTTCTTATCCTCATATCACTTTATTCTCGACTTTAGCTTCTTTAATGAGGAAACGTCTCTCACTTAGAGTTCTCCTTTCAACCGCATTATATCAAATACTATGACATGGATTTTAAATAGGAATATCCTTTCTTGCAAAATATTCTTTCTTGCAAATGCAATATATGAAAGAACATTATAAAGGTTTAGGAAGAAAAGCTATCGAAATGATCGATATGTTACCAAACATATTCAACAAGAATTTGATTTTGCACGATTTTCAAGAATGAGTTTTTGAAATACTATATCTTGTATTGAGACAATCTCATAGGATATGGTTGGAAAATAACCAATCCATTTTCAAATATCATGTCTGTTTATGAAACAGATCAAACTAACACAAAGTTTTGAGTTTTGAAAGATCACATCTGTTTAGGAAACAGATCAACCTATATAAAAATTTTGAACGACAGATCAAACTAACCCAAAGATTTGATCATAACAACAATTTGAATAACTTGAGTAGCTCGATAAGGTGAGAATAGAAAGCAGTAAACAAATCGAGAGGATTACGAATAACTCTAACATATAATTGATCTACTCAATTATATGTCATAAGGAATAGGTTACTCAAAGAAATATTTGGTATGGTTTATAGGATTAGCTCCAATGACGTAATCTCCATTGTTTAAATCTTCCGCTCGAACACTTCCTACTACATGAGATTTTACTAACAGAAAACTCTGTTTTTATTGGAACTCTATTTTCAAAGATTGTGTTCCAAACGCACTTGAAACAAATTATTTCCTTGAGCGTACAATCTTTCGTTAAGTGCCCCTTTCCATACTTCTTACATTTCGGTGCGAGATGTCACGGTCAAACTAAACTGTCATTACTAGTACTTTCTCCACAAGCTTGTTGTTGTTGTTGACTTCTTGGAGATTACAAGTACGTTTTACTGTTGGAATCGCTTGACCTTAAGATTTTTTTTTTTTTTTTTCGTAACCAATATAGTCCAACGTTACGGGGTCTCTCATCTAAGATTGATTTAACTCTAACAAAATCTTAGCTTAAGCAATCAATTCTTCTTTTGGAACAATCTTGTGTTTCTTTGTATAATTGCTTGACCACTTATTTGTATTACTTCCAAAGTTGCGGTCATATCACCACCATTATGTCTCGCTTCCACACGTGTACGTCTATCGCGAGTCATTTCTTTTCTTCAAAGATGGACGAATCAAAATAAAATGGAAACCGGATGTAACCATTTCAAATAAGCGTTTGTTTTCTTGACGTACATTCTTTATTAAGTACCTTCTTTCACATCGATTATTGCCTTTGGTTTCCTCAATGGTTGTAAATACATCTTCCATTGAAATCAATCACTTTCCAAATATCCTTAAAAATATCGGGTTCCAAAATTACGAAATCTTATATTCCAAGACTTGATTCTCTTCCATCAGATCTGAACCTCAACTTTCATTTTTTTTCCCTTTGAGCAAGCGGTCCTTTGTTCCTGAGTCATCCTTCCACATTGCTCCCGTTGCTTTGCCATAGCTTTTGCAACTACATTACGCTCCCTTAGTTCTGAGTTATCTTTTTACACATTGCTCCCGTAGCTGCAATTGCATTAATAGTATTATGTTCCGCATCCACACACGTACTATCTAGCACGAGTTGTTTTCTCCCTCAAAATGGATGAATCAAAATACAATGGATCGATATCCATTATAAACAACATTGTTTCCTTTCGGAAAACAATAACACAGAGAACACAACACAAGCAAAGCAGACCTAACCACAAACCCCAAAAGACTCAAACCGTGCTCGATACCAACTAATGTAACACCCTCCCTAGGGTATCACATGTCGACTCCGACTCATAATCTGAAAATGTTTTCATAAAAGGTTTGAGTTAAAAACGTGGGTTTAAAAAAAAAAATTTCTTTCTTCTTTGAAATATAAACTTACTTGTAATCCATAAGTATTCTTGAAAATATATTTAAACTAATTCATATACAACATTGACACCAATTAATATTTCACAATTTAAAGAGAAATATAAAATTAAGAACTCTTTTTTTTTTAACGATGTGAACCCCATGACGGGTCCTACTTAATATACGGTACAACACTAACGTTAAAACTTAACATACTCATTCCTTATCTTGTATCCGACTTGTTGCATCGAACTACTACTCCTTGTCTACTCGAACACCTTCGAACTTGAGTCTGAATGCCACTCTTCAATGTTTTCATCAATCTACGAGTGTCCATCGCCCGTTATGTCTAAGACAACTCATTCTTTCTCTTGTTTAATTTTAACAATACGAGACACTGACAAGACAACATAACAAAGAGGTGAGATCACTACTACACCAATACCAACATGGCGGCACGAGAGATAACACAATGACAATATTTTACGGGGATATCATATCAAACTTCCAATAATATATTCAATATTAATCAACTATCATCATCAAATCATTTATCAATTCAATTATTATAAACAACAATTACGATAATGTCCTAATTATCATCATCATCATCAAGTATTCAAAACAATTGTCATAGCCAATATTCCTCAATTAATATATCACACGAGATATAAATGTTCGGATTATGCATGTACACAAGACTCGATTTCCTACTCCATGGAGCTAAAACTCGGGTCGGAGAAATGATCGAAAATCTGCCGGTACCACGTGCCTCGGACCACGTGCTATAATCCTCATTTTGATTTTGCACATCTAGCATATACACGGACGGTCTTTATCGGATCTTGATTAAGAATAGTGTCTCGGTCGGATCATCGGTGTGTTGCATCGGTCTAACCTACGGGAAGAAGCGCGACCAACCACCCGTGTAGGCAACCCGCCCCGATGCCCCAAGGTCAACAAGTGACCTACACTACGCATATCGCACCCGCTCAAGAGGTGTGTTTCTCTAGGCAATCAGCCATATCCGGTCCTCATCGGACCATTCCAATGCATGTATAATGCACCAAATCCAATCAAATATGTCATTTTCTCACAAGCGGTGTATGACACCTTTGGTTCAACGATAATCATCTTGTACTTTCAACGACGAAAATCATGTTATCACGTTTTCATAGTTGTAAAACACTTTTACCGTATTTTCACAATCGCGTAACATTTACATTACGTTTTCACAATCAAAAACTTTTGTTTATGTTTTCACAATACCATAACACTTCTTTTATATTTTCACAATACCGTAACATTTTTGTTACGTTTTTAAAATTCAAAACGTTTTTATTACGTTTTTACAATCTTGTAACACTCATTACGTTTACAAAATTCGTAACATTTACATTACGTTTTCAAAATGTTGTAACTCTTACACATTGCACTTTTAAACCACGTACTAATTTTTAACGTTTTTCTCAATCGCGTAAAAACATCGTTTCTCAAATCGCATAGTATTTTTCCCTTTGTTTCAAAATCGCGTAACTTAAAAATCATTCTTTTACGTCACGTAAATCATTTTCTATCATTCTCAAAATATTTAAAATACTTTCCAAATCTCATAACAATGTTCTATCATTTTCACAATCACGTAAAAATATTCTATCACTATTCAAATCACGTAGTGATTTTTCAACAATATTTGGTCGCGTAAAATATTTAAGCGCTTTTCAAATCGTGTAGAAATATTTAAACATTTTTTTCAAATCGCGTAGAAATATTTTCTTGTATTTCAAATTGTTTTTAAGATCGTAAAATATTTTTCAACATTTTTCAATCACATAAAATATTCCTCAATATTCCAAACATTATTTTGGACTTAAATAAATCAATATCATTTTTAACACATTGTTCAAAATTGCGTAGCTTAAAAATCACGTTTTTAAGATCGTAAAACATTTTAAATCACAATTTCATTCTGAGAAAATACTTCTTAACCTTCAAAAATTCCTCTTCAACTTTTTTCAAAATAATATAACTTTATATTTCATTTAATATATTTTCTTACTCAAGAAAATATTTTTTGATGATCTTTACTTTCAAGAAATTCTTTTTCAAAATATCTTACAAAAATCACTTTTCCATTGATGTAAATCAGCGTTTCAAAACTTAACATTTTTTAACGTATTTCAAAACTTGAAAATAAGTTATACGTTAGTAAATTTTCAAAATACCATTATATTCTTCATTTTCCCAAATCATTTCCAAACTCAACCTTCTTCAAAATAAATTGAAGTTGAAAACATTTTCGTTTACAAAAACTTGATTTTTCTCAAGTGATAAATGCTACGATTCCTTTCCAAAATCCTTGTATTAAATCGATTCACGTTTCCACTTGGAAATTCACTTTGTTCATAAAAAAATCAAGGCATTACAATTTTAAAAAAAAGCGTGGACATGACTATTGAAACCATCAAATATTTTTCCTTTTAAATTGATATGGTTTTTAACAAACAAAACCATTAAAAATCCTTTACAAAAGCGTAAGACTCATAGTCTTTGAAAATCAAATCATTTGTTCATTTTCAATTTTTCACTTTCTTTGCAAATCCATTTTCACTTTCTTTACAAATCCTTTTTCACTTTCTTTGCAAATCCTTAAAATCATCATTCTTATTTTCATTTAAATCTCATGTTTAGTTAAACACTTAGAAACTTTTTACACAAAATAAATTAATAAAAATCCTTCTAAAAAACGTGTTCTTGTTCTCTTGAAAAACAAACCCTTTGTTTATTTTCCAAATTCTTCAAATCATCCGTTTTCATCATTCATGAAAATCTTAAGTTATAAACACCTATGTTGAGGTGTCTTGTTGAAAATCCACCATGTTCTAAGTACTCAAAAATCAATTCTTTTGTTCTTAAAATTTTTCAACATGAACCCTAATCAAGGGCATCAAAACCGTAGCTCTTCCTTGGCTATTGGAGCCAAAAAATCAATTTCCTTTCCACCATCAAGTCATGGCATATACATATATATTTCATCATAAATAATATAAGCATACCATCAAAGCCATAAAAGCATGTATAGCATATCAAGCATATCATCAAAGCTATAAAATCATGCAAAGCATATCAAGCATAGAAAATTAATCAAAGCTCATAAACACCCACAAATTAATTACATGACCATGGATATGAATCCTCACATGGATTCCACATCCATCAAATAAAATACCATCTCTCACCACCATGCTTGGTTGGTGAGATGGATCTCCTCTTACCTCTTGAAGATCCTTAAAAACTTCTTGTTTTGCTTCTTTTTCCAAGTCCTTCATCACCAAGAGCTTCTCAAATACAAAACAAAATACATAGAAATTAGTATACTAAGCTTGATTAAGAGGAACCATGGATCAAACATGGCTTAGATCATGAAAAAAGAGAAGAAAATGAAGTTTCCTTATACTTCACCTCAAAAACCCAATAACTTTGATCTTGAAGAAAGTCCATGAAGATGAATGATTTAGAGAAAATCTTCAACATGAAAGTTGCTTAGAACATCATGTAGATTCAAGATCTATGGTTGGATGAAATTAAAAGAGATTGGATGGTGATTTTAGGGTAGATAACCGAATGGTTTCTCTTGAAGCACAAAGATGAAATTTTTGATTTTTGATAGAAACTTGAAGCTTGGATTTGAAGCTCAAGATGAATGATTTTGGAAAAACTCATAACTAGAGATGTTCTTAGAATGGTGTTTAGGTTTAGAAAATCAAGTTGGATGAAATTTTTGAGTGATGAAAGGTGCTCTTGGAGGGCTTGGCCAAAATCTAGAGAAGAAAGGAGATGGAGAGAAAATTTTAAGTTTCCTTCTTGAAAATGAATCAATGAAGACCAAGGAAGACAATAATGTAAAGCATGCAATTATGGTCTTCCAAACTCCTTCATGCAGCACCAAATTCGTAGTCCCCCCTTCTTGCATTCTTCTTGAGTGCAAAAAAATCAAAAAGTAAGCCATTATGATGTCTAACTTGACCAAACATGCAAAAATGACGTAAAAGCTTTCTTTTTCTTTGTCTTCTAAACACTCCAAAACCATCACTTTCTCTTCATAATGCATTCAATAAAGTTGTCTTCATTATTTGCCACCATTTGAAGCATTTCTAGCCATTGATTAATTGATGGTTAGGATTTAGGTAGATTTAGATAGGTTAGAAGAAAATCTAAGTAATTGGATTTTTCTCCTTTAAATTAACCATTAGATGTGTCTCCAAAATTAATGGTTAAGATTGCTTCTTCAAACTTTAAATCAAGGGTCTAATTAGTCTTTGCCATTTTAGAAGACCAAATCTCTACCCTTGATTAATTCTTCATCCAATGGTCATAAATGGTCTTTGTTACTTTTTAAGATTAAATCTCCACCCTTGATTTAATCTAAATCCAATGGTTATAAATGGTCTTTGTCATTTTTCAAGACCAATTCTACACCTTTGATTACATATGGTTGATATCAAAGCTTCCTAACTAAGCTTATTCTCACACCATTGATTAAATCAATGGTTATTATCGAAACTTCTTTATTAAGTTTGTTTCTTAGCTTTGATTAAATCAATGGTTAATATTCAAACTAAGTATTCTCATCCAAGGGTATAGATCAAGTCAAGCTCTCTTTGTTGACTACGCGAGTATAATATTTATTTTTGTATCCTACAAATAATATTTTTCTTGTATTTTTATCATCGATAATTAAATACGGGTATAAAATACGATACTGAAATTTTCTAAAAGCTGTTTCGGATTCGGGTTTAGTAAGATCACTGTCTCGTCTAAGCAGTACAAATTTTTCTATGCGTAGAAAAATTTTTCACTTTAATGGGACCACACAGGCCCACGTATGGCCACATAGGCCCACATACCCCTTGCGGAGCCCACAGACAGGAAAAATTTCAAAATCATCCATAAAATCACAAAAATTATAAAATGCACAAATATCAAATCAGATTACGTAAATTAATTACCTAACGGTAAAAATTAAATTACGTAAAGTTTTCCCGACGAAAATTTTTATTTTCACGACACGGAGTAAATCACTCAAAGCGATCAAATCTGTTGACGGAATAAACAAAATAATTTTACGGTGCACAAAAATTACTAAGCGGTAAAATTACATTAGCTTGTCAAAATTACTTATTTAAGAGATACTGGAAATTTTGGGGTGTTACTGATACTCCCTCTTTCTGAGAAATTTCGTCTCCCGAAATTTCATGACCATGATTTCACACCCTCGGAATAAATAATGATATTATTCCTTTATCTTTTCTTGAGTTCATGTAGTTTCACCTCTTACGTTATTCCAAACGATTTAAACTATTGAAAGTTCTTTATCTCTTGTTCACTTCTCACGATCAAACAAATATCTTAATAATTTTTTTTCTACGGTTTCCATTACCGTCTTAACTTTTCAATAGATAGACTTCTTCAATTTTTGAAGAATCCACCACGCTTCCATTTCTTGCGCCACTTTGATACTCGACCTGGATATAAATAGGAATATTCTCTCTTGCAAGATATTCCTTCAATTGCGATAGATGAAAGAAAACATCATGGAAAAGAACAAAGCGAATCGAATATGTTATCGAACATATCCAAGCAAAGAATTGGATGTAACTCGATCTTGAGAATGAATTCTCGATATCAATACAGTGCTACCATCCTTCATTCATGCCTAGAATAGTTTTTCTCAAATAACTTCCAACTAATGTAATGTATTACTTAAAATTTTCTTATCCTCATATCACTTTATTCTCGACTTTAGCTTCTTTAACAGGAAACGTCTCACTAGCCGAGTTCTCCTTTCAACCGCATTATATCAAATACTATGACATGGATTTTAAATAGGAATATCCTTTCTTGCAAAATATTCTTTCTTGCAAATGCAATATATGAAAGAACATTATAAAGGTTTAGGAAGAAAAGTATCGAAATGATCGATATGTTACCAAACATATTCAACAAGAATTTGATTTTGCACGATTTTCAAGAATGAGTTTTTCTGAAATACTATCTTGTATTGAGACAATCTCATAGGATATGGTTGGAAAATAACCAATCCATTTTCAAATATCATGTCTGTTTATGAAACAGATCAAACTAACACAAAGTTTTGAGTTTTGAAAGATCACATCTGTTTAGGAAACAGATCAACCTATATAAAAATTTTGAACGACAGATCAAACTAACCCAAAGATTTGATCCATAACAACAATTTGAATAACTTGAGTAGCTCGATAGGTAAGAATAGAAGCAGAAGTAAACAAATCGAGAGGATTACGAATAACTACTAACATATAATTGATCTACTCAATCATATGTCATAAGGAATAGGTTATTCAAAGAAATATTTGGTATGGTTTATAGGATTAGCTCCAATGACGTAATCTCCATTGTTTAAATCTTCCGCTCGAACACTTCCTACTACATGAGATTTTACTAACGAGAAAACTCTGTTTTCATTTTTATTGGAACTCTTTCGCACTTGAAACAAATTATTTCCTTGAGCGTACAATCTTTCGTTAAGTGCCCCTTTCCATACTTCTTACATTTCGGTGCAGATGTCACGGTCAAACTAAACTGTCATTACTAGTACTTTCTCCACAAGCTTGTTGTTGTTGTTGACTTCTTGGAGATTACAAGTACGTTTTTGTTGGAATCGCTTGACCTTAAGATTTTCCTTTTTTTCGTAACCAATATAGTCCACGTTACGGGGTCTCTCATCCTAAGATTGATTTAACTCTAACAAAATCTTAGCTTAAGCAATCAATTCTTCTTTTGGGAACAATCTTTTGAGTTTTTGTATAATTGCTTGACCCACTATTTGTATTACTTCCAAAGTTGCGGTCATATCACCACCATTATGTCTCGCTTCCACACGCGTACGTCTATCGCGAGACATTTCTTTTCTTCAAAGATGGACGAATCAAAATAAAATGGAAACCAGATGTAACCATTTCAAATAAACGTTTGTTTTCTTGACGTACATTCCTTTATTAAGTACCTTCTTTCACATCGATTCTTGCCTTTGGTTTCCTCAATGGTTGTAAATACATCTTCCATTGAAATCAATCACTTTCCAAATATCCTTAAAAATATCGGGTTCCAAAATTTGAAATCTTATATTCCAAGACTGATTCTCTTCCATCGGATCTGAACCTCAACTTTCATTTTTTTTTTTCCTTTGAGCAAGCGGTCCTTTGTTCCTACATCATCCTTCCACATTGCTCCGTTCTTTGCCATAGCTTTTGCAACTACATTACGCTCCCTTAGTTCTATGAGTTATCTTTTTACATTGCTCCCGTAGCTGCAATTGCATTAATAGTATTATGTTCGCATCCACACACGTACATCTAGCACGAGTTGTTTTCTCCCTCAAAAATGGATGAATCAAAATACAATGGATCGATATCCATTATAAACAACATTGTTTCCTTTCGGAAAACAATAACACGAGAGAACACAACACAAGCAAAACAGACCTAACCACAAACCCCAAAAGACTCAAAGCCGTGCTCGATACCAACTAATGTAACACCCTCCCTAGGGTATCACATGTCGACTTAGACTCATAATCTGAAAATGTTTTCATAAAAGGTTTGAGTTAAAAACGTGGGTTTAAAAAAAAAAAATTTCTTTCTTCTTTGAAATATAAACTTCTTGTAATCCATAAGTATTCTTGAAAATATATTTAAACTAATTCATACAACATTGACACCAATTAATATTTCACAATTTAAAGAGAAATATAAAATTAACAGACTTTTTTTTTAACGATGTTGAGACCCCATGACGGGTCCTACTTAATAGCACGGTACAACACTAACGTTAAAACTTAACATACTCATTCCTTATCTTGTATCGACTTGTTGCATCGAACTCTACTCCTTGTCTACTCGAACACCTTCGAACTTGAGAATGACCACTCTTCAATGTTTTCATCAATCTACGAGTGTCCATCGTTAGTTATGTCTAAGACAACTCATTCTTTCTCTTGTTTAATTTTAACAATACGGACTGAAGAAGACAACATAACAAAGAGGTGAGATCACCTACACCAATACCAACGTGGCGGCACGAGAGATAACACAAGCGACAATATTTTACGGGGATATCATATCAAACTTCCAATAATATATTCAATATTAATCAACTATCATCATCAAATCATTTATCAATTCAATTATTATAAACAACAATTACGATAATGTCCTAATTATCATCATCATCATCAAGTATTCAAAACAATTGTCATAGCCAATATTCCTCAATTAATATATCACACGAGATATAAATGTTCGGATTATGCATGTACACAAGACTCGATTTCCTACTCCATGGAGCTAAAACTCGGGTCGGAGAAATGATCGAAAAGATCTGTCGGTACCACATGCCTCAGACCACGTGCTATAATCCTCATTTTGATTTTGCACATCTAGCATATACACGACAGTCTTTATCAGATCTTGATTAAGAATAGTGTCTCGGTCAGGATCATCGGTGTGTTGCATCGGTCTAACCTACGGGAAGAAGCGCGACCAACCACCCGTGTAGGCAACCCGCACCCCGATGCCCCCGAGGTCAACAAGTGACCTACACTACGCATATCGCACCCACTCGAGAGGTGTGTTTCTCAAGGCAATCAGCCATATCCGGTCCTCATCGGACCATTCCAATGCATGTATAATGCACCAAATCCAATCAAATATGTCATTTTCTCACAAGCGGTGTATGGACTTTGGTTCAACGATAATCATCTTGTACTTTCAACAACGAAAATCATGTTATCACGTTTTCATAGTTGTAAAACACTTTTACCGTATTTTCTGATCGCGTAACATTTACATTACGTTTTCACAATCAAAAACTTTTACTGTTATGTTTTTCACAATACCATAACACTTCTTTTATATTTTCACAATACCGTAACATTTTTGTTACGTTTTTAAAATTCCAAAACGTTTTTATTACGTTTTTACAATCTTTGTAACACTCTTTATTACGTTTACAAAATTCGTAACATTTACATTACGTTTTCAAAATGTTGTAACTCTTACATTTGCACTTTTAAACCACGTACTAATTTTTAACGTTTTTCTCAATCGCGTAAAAACATCGTTTCTCAAATCGCATAGTATTTTTCCTTTGTTTCAAAATCGCGTAACTTAAAAATCATTCTTTTACGTCACGTAAATCATTTTCTATCATTCTCAAAATATTTAAAATACTTTCCAAATCTCATAACAATGTTCTATCATTTTCACAATCACGTAAAAATATTCTATCACTATTCAAATCACGTAGTGATTTTTCAACAATATTTGGTCGCGTAAAATATTTAAGCGCTTTTCAAATCGTGTAGAAATATTTAAACATTTTTCAAATCGCGTAGAAATATTTTCTTGTATTTCAAATTGTTTTTAAGATCGTAAAATATTTTTCAACATTTTTCAATCACATAAAATATTCCTCAATATTCCAAACATTATTTTGGACTTAAATAAATCAATATCATTTTTAACACATTGTTCAAAATTGCGTAGCTTAAAAATCGCGTTTTTAAGATCGTAAAACATTTTCATCACAATTTCATTCTGAGAAAATACTTCTTAACCTTCAAAAATTCCTCTTCAACTTTTTTCAAAATAATATAACTTTATATTTCATTTAATATATTTTCTTACTCAAGAAAAATATTTTTCCATGATCTTTCTTTCAAGAAATTCTTTTTCAAAATATCTTCATGAAATCACTTTTCCATTGATGTAAATCAGCGTTTCAAAACTTAACATTTTTCTAACGTATTTCAAAACTTGAAAATAAGTTATACGTTAGTAAATTTTCAAAATACCATTATATTCTTCATTTTCCCAAATCATTTCCAAACTCAACCTTCTTCAAAATAAATTGAAGTTGAAAACATTTTCGTTTACAAAAACTTGATTTTTCTCAAGTGATAAATCTTTCGATTAAAACTTTCCAAAATCCTTGTATTAAATCGATTCACGTTTCCACTTGGAAATTCACTTTGTTCATAAAAAAATCAAGGCATTACAAGCCTAAAAAAAGCGTGGACATGACTATTGAAACCATCAAATATTTTTCCTTTTAAATTGATATGGTTTTACACAAACAAAACCATTAAAAATCCTTTACAAAAACGTAAGACTCATAGTCTTTGAAAATCAAATCATTTGTTCATTTTCAATTTTTCACTTTCTTTGCAAATCCATTTTCACTTTCTTTACAAATCCTTTTTCACTTTCTTTGCAAATCCTTAAAATCATCATTCTTATTTTCATTTAAATCTCATGTTTAGTTAAACACTTAGAAACTTTTTACACAAAATAAATTAATAAAAATCCTTCTAAAAACCGTGTTCTTGTTCTCTTGAAAAACAAACCCTTTGTTTATTTTCCAAATTCTTCAAATCATCCGTTTTCATCATTCATGAAAATCTTAAGTTATAAACACCTATGTTGAGGTGTCTTGTTGAAAATCCACCATGTTCTAAGTACTCAAAAATCAATTCTTTTGTTCTTAAAATTTTTCAACATGAACCCTAATCAAGGGCATCAAAACCGTAGCTCTTCCTTGGCTATTGGAGCCAAAAATCAATTTCCTTTCCACCATCAAGTCATGGCATATACATATATATTTCATCATAAATAATATAAGCATACCATCAAAGCCATAAAAGCATGTATAGCATATCAAGCATATCATCAAAGCTATAAAATCATGCAAAGCATATCAAGCATAGAAAATTAATCAAAGCTCATAAACACCCACAAATTAATTACATGACCATGGATATGAATCCTCACATGGATTCCACATCCATCAAATAAAATACCATCTCTCACCACCATGCTTGGTTGGTGAGATGGATCTCCTCTTACCTCTTGAAGATCCTTAAAAACTTCTTGTTTTGCTTCTTTTTCCAAGTCCTTCATCACCAAGAGCTTCTCAAATACAAAACAAAATACATAGAAATTAGTATACTAAGCTTGATTAAGAGGAACCATGGATCAAACATGGCTTAGATCATGAAAAAGAGAGAAGAAAATGAAGTTTCCTTATACTTCACCTCAAAAACCCAATAACTTTGATCTTGAAGAAAGTCCATGAAGATGAATGATTTAGAGAAAATCTTCAACATGAAAGTTGCTTAGAACATCATGTAGATTCAAGATCTAGGTTGGATGAAATTAAAAGAGATTGGATGGTGATTTTAGGGTAGATAACCGAATGGTTTCTCTTGAAGCACAAAGATGAAATTTTTGATTTTTGATAGAAACTTGAAGCTTGGATTTGAAGCTCAAGATGAATGATTTTGGAAAAACTCATAACTAGAGATGTTCTTAGAATGGTGTTTAGGTTTAGAAAATCAAGTTGGATGAAATTTTTGAGTGATGAAAGGTGCTCTTGGAGGGCTTGGCCAAAATCTAGAGAAGAAAGGAGATGGAGAGAAAATTTTAAGTTTCCTTCTTGAAAATGAATCAATGAAGACCAAGGAAGACAATAATGACTAAAGCATGCAATTATGGTCTTCCAAACTCCTTCATGCAGCACCAAATTCGTAGTCCCCCTTCTTGCATTCTTCTTGAGTGCAAAAAAATCAAAAGTAAGCCATTATGATGTCTAACTTGACCAAGACATGCAAAAATGACGTAAAGCTTGTTTAACTTTGTCTTTGTCTTCTAAACACTCCAAAACCATCACTTTCTCTTCATAATGCATTCAATAAAGTTGTCTTCATTATTTGCCACCATTTGAAGCATTTCTAGCCATTGATTAATTCAATGGTTAGGATTTAGGTAGATTTAGATAGGTTAGAAGACTAAATCTGGCCATTGGATTTTTTCTCCTTTAAATTCTAACCATTAGATGTGTCTCCAAAATTAATGGTTAAGATTGCTTCTTCAAACTTTAAATCAAGGGTCCTAATTAGTCTTTGCCATTTTAGAAGACCAAATCTCTACCCTTGATTAATTCTTCATCCAATGGTCATAAATGGTCTTTGTTACTTTTTAAGATTAAATCTCCACCCTTGATTTAATCTAAATCAAGGGTTATAAATGGTCTTTGTCATTTTTCAAGACCAATTCTACACCTTTGATTACATCTATGGTTGATATCAAAGCCTTCCTAACTAAGCAAGAACATTCTCACACCATTGATTAAATCAATGGTTATTATCGAGCTTCTTTATTAAGTTTGTTTCTTAGCCTTTGATTAAATCAATGGTTAATATTCAAACTAAGTATTCTCATCAAGGGTATAGATCAAGTCAAGCTCTCTTTGTTGACTACGCGAGTATAATATTTATTTTTGTATCCTACAAATAATATTTTCTTGTATTTTTATCATCGATAATTAAATACGGTATAAAATACTGATACTGAAATTTTCTAAAAGCTGTTTCGGATTTAGGTTTAGTAAGATCCCTGTCTCGTCTAAGCAGTACAAATTTTTCTATGCGTAGAAAAATTTTTCACTTTGTGGGACCCACTGGGCCCACGTATGGTACACGGGCCCACATACCCCTTTTGAGACCCACAGACAGGAAAAATTTCAAAATCATCCATAAAATCACAAAAATTATAAAATGCACAAATATCAAATCAGATTACGTAAATTAATTACCTAACGGTAAAAATTAAATTACGTAAAGTTTTTCCCGGCCCGAAAATTTTTATTTTCACGACACGGAGTAAATCACTCAAAACGATCAAATATGTTGACGGAATAAACAAAATAATTTTACGGTGCACAAAAATTACTAAACGGTAAAATTACATTAGCTTGTCAAAATTACTTATTTAAGAGATACTGAGAAATTTTGGGGTGTTACAATACTCCCTCTTTCTGAGAAATTTCGTCCTCGAAATTTCATGACCATGATTTCACACCCTCGGAATAAATAATGATATTATTCCTTTATCTTTTCTTTGATTCATGTAGTTTCACCTCTTACGTTATTTCCAAACGATTAAACTATTGAAAGTTCTTTATCTCTTGTTCACTTCTGCGATCAAACAAATATCTTAATAATTTTATTTTCTACGGTTCTCCATTACCGTCTTAACTTTTCAATAGATAGACTTCTTCAATTTTTGAAGAATCCACCATGCTTCCATTTTCTTGCGCCATTTTGATACTCGACCTGGATATAAATAGGAATATTCTCTCTTGCAAGATATTCCTTGATTGCGATAGATGAAAGAAAACATCATGGAAAAGAACAAAGCGAATCGAATATGTTATCGAACATATCCAGCAAAGAATTGGATGTAACTCGATCTTCAAGAATGAATTCTCGATATCAATATCTGGTAATTTGGCTACCATCCTTCATTCATGCCTAGAATAGTTTTTCTCAAATAACTTCCAACTAATGTAATGTATTACTTAAAATTTTCTTATCCTCATATCACTTTATTCTCCAAACTTTAGCTTCTTTAATGAGGAAACGTCTCACTAACCGAGTTCTCCTTTCAACCGCATTATATCAAATACTATGACATGGATTTTAAATAGGAATATCCTTTCTTGCAAAATATTCTTTCTTGCAAATGCAATATATGAAAGAACATTATAAAGGTTTAGGAAGAAAAGCTATCGAAATGATCGATATGTTACCAAACATATTCAACAAGAATTTGATTTTGCACGATTTTCAAGAATGAGTTTTTACGAAATACTAATCTTGTATTGAGACAATCTCATAGGATATGGTTGGAAAATAACCAATCCATTTTCAAATATCATGTCATTTATGAAACAGATCAAACTAACACAAAGTTTTGAGTTTTGAAAGATCACATCTGTTTAGGAAACAGATCAACCTATATAAAAATTTTTGAACGACGGATCAAACTAACCCAAAGATTTGATCCATAACAACAATTTGAATAACTTGAGTAGCTCGATAGGGTGAGAATAGAAAAAGCAGTAAACAAATCGAGAGGATTACGAATAACTCTAACATATAATTGATCTACTCAATTATATGTCATAAGGAATAGGTTACTCAAAGAAATATTTGGTATGGTTTATAGGATTAGCTCCAATGACGTAATCTCCATTGTTTAAATCTTCCGCTCTCGAACACTTCCTACTACATGAGATTTTACTAACAGAAAACTCTGTTTTTATTGGAACTCTTTCTGCACTTGAAACAAATTATTTCCTTGAACGTACAATCTTTCGTTAAGTGCCCCTTTCCATACTTCTTACATTTCGGTGCAGATGTCACAGTCAAACTAAACCTGTCATTACTAGTACTTTCTCCACAAGCTTGTTGTTGTTGTTGACTTCTTGGAGATTACAAGTACGTTTTCTGTTGGAATCGCTTGACCTTAAGATTTTCCTTTTTTTCATAACCAATATAGTCCAACGTTACAGGGTCTCTCATCCTAAGATTGATTCAACTCTAACAAAATCTTAGCTTAAGCAATCAATTCTTGCTGGGGAACAATCTTCTGTGTTTGCTGTATAATTGCTTCTTGACCACTATTTGTATTACTTCCAAAGTTGCGGTCATATCACCACCATTATGTCTCGCTTCCACACACGTACGTCTATCGCGAGACATTTCTTTTCTTCAAAGATGGACGAATCAAAATAAAATGGAAACCAGATGTAACCATTTCAAATAAACGTTTGTTCCTTGACGTACATTCCTTTATTAAGTACCTTCTTTCACATCAGTTACTGCCTTTGGTTTCCTCAATGGTTGTAAATACATCTTCCATTGAAATCAATCACTTTCCAAATATCCTTAAAAATATCGGGTTCCAAAATTTCGAAATCTTATATTCCAAGACTTATTCTCTTCCATCAGATCCTGAACCTCAACTTTCATTTTTTTTCCCTTTGAGCAACGGCGGTCCTTTGTTCCTACAGTCATCCTTCCACATTGCTCCCGTTCTTTGCCATAGCTTTTGCAACTACATTACGCTCCCTTAGTTCCTGCAGTTATCTTTTTACATTGCTCCCGTAGTAATCGCATTAATAGTATTATGTTCGCATCCACACACGTACATCTAGCACGAGTTGTTTTCTCCCTCAAAAATGGATGAATCAAAATACAATGGATCGATATCCATTATAAACAACATTGTTTCCTTTCGGAAAACAATAACACGAGAGAACACAACACAAGCAAAAACAGACCTAACCACAAACCCCAAAAGACTCAAACCGTGCTCGATACCAACTAATGTAACACCCTCCCTAGGGTATCACATGTCGACTTCCGACTCATAATCTGAAAATGTTTTCATAAAAGGTTTGAGTTAAAAACGTGGGTTTAAAAAAAAAAAATTTCTTTCTTCTTTGAAATATAAACTTACTTGTAATCCATAAGTATTCTTGAAAATATATTTAAACTAATTCATATACAACATTGACACCAATTAATATTTCACAATTTAAAGAGAAATATAAAATTAACAGACTTTTTTTTTTTAACGATGTGAGACCCCATGACGGGTCCTACTTAATAAAGACGGTACAACACTAACGTTAAAACTTAACATACTCATTCCTTATCTTGTATCAACTTGTTGCATCGAGAACTCTACTCCTTGTCTACTCGAACACCTTGAACTTGAGATGACCACTCTTCAATGTTTTCATCAATCTACGAGTGTCCATCGCCCGTTATGTCTAAGACAACTCATTCTTTCTCTTGTTTAATTTTAACAATACGACACAAGAAGACAACATAACAAAGAGGTGAGATCACCTACACCAATACCAACATGGCGGCACGAGAGATAACACAAGCAACAATATTTTACGGGGATATCATATCAAACTTCCAATAATATATTCAATATTAATCAACTATCATCATCAAATCATTTATCAATTCAATTATTATAAACAACAATTACGATAATGTCCTAATTATCATCATCATCATCCAAGTATTCAAAACAATTGTCATAGCCAATATTCCTCAATTAATATATCACACAGATATAAATGTTCAGATTATGCATGTACACAAGACTCGATTTCCTACTCCATGGAGCTAAAACTCAGGTCGGAGAAATGATCGAAAAGATCTGCCGGTACCACATGCCTCAGACCACGTGCTATAATCCTCATTTTGATTTTGCACATCTAGCATATACACGACAGTCTTTATCAGATCTTGATTAAGAATAGTGTCTCGGTCCGGATCATCGGTGTGTTGCATCGGTCTAACCTACGGGAAGAAGCGCGACCAACCACCCATGTAGGCAACCCGCACCCGATGCCCCAAGGTCAACAAGTGACCTACACTACGCATATCGCACCCACTCAAGAGGTGTGTTTCTCCTAGGCAATCACCATATCCGATCCTCATCGGACCATTCCAATGCATGTATAATGCACCAAATCCAATCAAATATGTCATTTTCTCACAAAGCGGTGTATGGACACTTTGGTTCAACGATAATCATCTTTGTACTTTCAGCAGCCGAAAATCATGTTATCACGTTTTCATAGTTGTAAAACACTTTTACCGTATTTTCACAATCGCGTAACATTTACATTATGTTTTCACAATCCAAAAACTTTTCTGTTATGTTTTCACAATACCATAACACTTCTTTTATATTTTCACAATACCGTAACATTTTTGTTACGTTTTTAAAATTCCAAAACATTTTTATTACGTTTTTACAATACCGTAACACTACTTTCATTACGTTTACAAAATTTCGTAACATTTACATTACGTTTTCAAAATGTTGTAACTCTTCGTTGCACTTTTAAACCACGTACTAATTTTTAACGTTTTTCTCAATCGCGTAAAAACATACGTTTCTCAAATCGCATAGTATTTTTCCCTTTGTTTCAAAATCGCGTAACTTAAAAATCATTCTTTTACGTCACGTAAATCATTTTCTATCATTCTCAAAGTATTTTAAATATTTTCCAAATCTCATAACAATGTTCTATCATTTTCACAATCACGTAAAAATATTCTATCACTATTCAAATCACGTAGTGATTTTTCAACAATATTTGATCGCGTAAAATATTTAAGCGCTTTTCAAATCGTGTAGAAATATTTAAACATTTTTCAAATCGCGTAGAAATATTTTCTTGTATTTCAAATTGTTTTTAAGATCGTAAAATATTTTTCAACATTTTTCAATCACATAAAATATTCCTCAATATTCCAAACATTATTTTGGACTTAAATAAATCAATATCATTTTTAACACATTGTTCAAAATTGCGTAGCTTAAAAATCACGTTTTTAAGATCGTAAAACATTTTTCATCACAATTTCATTCTGTAAAATACTTCTTAACCTTCAAAAATTCCTCTTCAACTTTTTTCAAAATAATATAACTTTATATTTCATTTAATATATTTTCTTACTCAAGAAAATATTTTTCCATGATCTTTACTCAAGAAATTCTTTTTCAAAATATCTTCAGAAATCACTTTTCCATTGATGTAAATCAGCGTTTAAAACTTAACATTTTTTAACGTATTTCAAAACTTGAAAATAAGTTATACGTTAGTAAATTTTCAAAATACCATTATATTCTTCATTTTCCCAAATCATTTCCAAACTCAACCTTCTTCAAAATAAATTGAAGTTGAAAACATTTTCGTTTACAAAAACTTGATTTTTCTCAAGTGATAAATGCTCGATTCCCTTTCCAAAATCCTTGTATTAAATCCGATTCTTGTTTCCACTTGGAAATTCACTTTGTTCATAAAAAAATCAAGGCATTACAAGCCTAAAAAAAACGTGGACATGACTATTGAAACCATCAAATATTTTTCCTTTTAAATTGATATGGTTTTACACAAACAAAACCATTAAAAATCCTTTACAAAAACGTAAGACTCATAGTCTTTGAAAATCAAATCATTTGTTCATTTTCAATTTTTCACTTTCTTTGCAAATCCATTTTCACTTTCTTTACAAATCCTTTTTCACTTTCTTTGCAAATCCTTAAAATCATCATTGCTATTTTCATTTAAATCTCATGTTTAGTTAAACACTTAGAAACTTTTTACACAAAATAAATTAATAAAAATCCTTCTAAAAACCGTGTTCTTGTTCTCTTGAAAAACAAACCCTTTGTTTATTTTCCAAATTCTTCAAATCATCCGTTTTCATCATTCATGAAAATCTTAAGTTATAAACACCTATGTTGAGGTGTCTTGTTAGAAATCCACCATGTTCTAAGTACTCAAAAATCAATTCTTTTGTTCTTAAAATTTTTCAACATGAACCCTAATCAAGGGCATCAAAACCGTAGCTCTTCCTTGGCTATTGGAGCCAAAAATCAATTTCCTTTCCACCATCAAGTCATGGCATATACATATATATTTCATCATAAATAATATAAGCATACCATCAAAGCCATAAAAGCATGTATAGCATATCAAGCATATCATCAAAGCTATAAAATCATGCAAAGCATATCAAGCATAGAAAATTAATCAAAGCTCATAAACACCCACAAATTAATTACATGACCATGGATATGAATCCTCACATGGATTCCACATCCATCAAATAAAATACCATCTCTCACCACCATGCTTGGTTGGTGAGATGGATCTCCTCTTACCTCTTGAAGATCCTTAAAAACTTCTTGTTTTGCTTCTTTTTCCAAGTCCTTCATCACCAAGAGCTTCTCAAATACAAAACAAAATACATAGAAATTAGTATACTAAGCTGATTAAGAGGAACCATGGATCAAACATGGCTTAGATCATGAAAAAGAGAGAAGAAAATGAAGTTTCCTTATACTTCACCTCAAAAACCCAATAACTTTGATCTTGAAGAAAGTCCATGAAGATGAATGATTTAGAGAAAATCTTCAACATGAAAGTTGCTTAGAACATCATGTAGATTCAAGATCTATGGTTGGATGAAATTAAAAGAGATTGGATGGTGATTTTAGGGTAGATAACCGAATGGTTTCTCTTGAAGCACAAAGATGAAATTTTTGATTTTTGATAGAAACTTGAAGCTTGGATTTGAAGCTCAAGATGAATGATTTTGGAAAAACTCATAACTAGAGATGTTCTTAGAATGGTGTTTAGGTTTAGAAAATCAAGTTGGATGAAATTTTTGAGTGATGAAAGGTGCTCTTGGAGGGCTTGGCCAAAATCTAGAGAAGAAAGGAGATGAGAGAAAATTTTCTAAGTTTCCTTCTTGAAAATGAATCAATGAAGACCAAGGAAGACAATAATGACTAAAGCATGCAATTATGGTCTTCCAAACTCCTTCATGCAGCACCAAATTCGTAGTCCCCCCTTCTTGCATTCTTCTTGAGTGCAAAAAAAATCAAAAGTAAGCCATTATGATGTCTAACTTGACCAAGACATGCAAAAATGACATAAAGCTTGTTTCTTTGTCTTCTAAACACTCCAAAACCATCACTTTCTCTTCATAATGCATTCAATAAAGTTGTCTTCATTATTTGCCACCATTTGAAGCATTTCTAGCCATTGATTAATTCAATGGTTAGGATTTAGGTAGATTTAGATAGGTTAGAAGACTTAATCTGGTAATTGGATTTTTCTCCTTTAAATTCTAACCATTAGATGTGTCTCCAAAATTAATGGTTAAGATTGCTTCTTCAAACTTTAAATCAAGGGTCTAATTAGTCTTTGCCATTTTAGAAGACCAAATCTCTACCCTTGATTAATTCTTCATCCAATGGTCATAAATGGTCTTTGTTACTTTTTAAGATTAAATCTCCACCCTTGATTTAATCTAAATCCAATGGTTATAAATGGTCTTTGTCATTTTTCAAGACCAATTCTACACCTTTGATTACATCTATGGTTGATATCAAAGCCTTCCTAACTAAGCATTATTCTCACACCATTGATTAAATCAATGGTTATTATCCAAGGCTTCTTTATTAAGTTTGTTTCTTAGCCTTTGATTAAATCAATGGTTAATATTCAAACTAAGTATTCTCATCCAAGGGTATAGATCAAGTCAAGCTCTCTTTGTTGACTACGCAGTATAATATTTATTTTTGTATCCTACAAATAATATTTTTACTGTATTTTTATCATCTGATAATTAAATACAGTATAAAATACAGTACAAGAAATTTTCTAAAACTGTTTCCGGATTCAGGTTTAGTAAGATCCCTGTCTCGTCTAAGCAAGTACAAATTTTTCTATGCGTAGAAAAATTTTTCACTTTGTGGGACCCACTGGGCCCACGTATGGCTACCTGGGCCCACATACCCCTTGCGAGACCCACAGACAGGAAAAATTTCAAAATCATCCATAAAATCACAAAAATTATAAAATGCACAAATATCAAATCAAATTACGTAAATTAATTACCTAACGGTAAAAATTAAATTACGTAAAGTTTTCCCCGGCCCGAAAATTTTTATTTTCCTGACACGGAGTAAATCACTCAAAACGATCAAATACGCTGATGGAATAAACAAAATAATTTTACAGTGCACAAAAATTACTAAACAGTAAAATTCTGTTAACTGTCAAAATTACTATTTAAGAGATACAGAAATTTTGGGGTGTTACAGTATACATCTACATTTCATTCATGGCTCGTATTTTCTATTTATGCATAAATGTGAAAAACATAAATAAACTCGTAAATTTTGAAACTACTGTTGGTATGACCGTGACGCACTTGGATATAGTAACTGTGGTGTAATGACGATTGCGCTGTAGTTGGTATATTCAGGGGCGTTACAAAAGGTATGTCATCATTTGCTATTATATTTCTTTTATCTTTGTATGATTTTACTGTATTTTGGTTTTGGACAGACGATCCTTTGAGCAGGGTCCTTCAGGGGTTTCTAGACTTCTTTACCCTGATGGTTTTCTTGAAGTAAAAAACAAAAACAAAAACAAAAAAAAATAAAAAAACAAAAAAAAAGATTCTGTGTTTCTTAATTTCAAACTTTTCTGACAACAACCAACCTCCCCTTATAGGTGTTATTATTACCCTTTCCATTCTTTTTCCTATTTAAACACTCCATTTTCTTCACTTTCCTTCAACTCAGAATCATTCAGAGAGAAAGGTGAGTATAGAGATGGAAGGTGTTTCTGTTCGTCAAATTAAAAATATTTGTGTATTTGTGGGTCTAAGTATGGGAAGGGTTTAGAGTTTGTAAACGTAGCTACCACTCTTGGTCGATCACTTGCTGCGAGGAAAATTCATCTTATATATAGGGGAGGTTACCGTGGGTTAATGGGGGCTGTATCACTTGCTGCATATATAGGAGGCAGTCAGGTTTTAGGTGTCATTCCTAAACCTTTAGCTCAACAAAACATCACTAGAAAGACAATTGGGGAGGAACTTAAGGTATCATCAATGCATGAACGAATGAAAATAATGCTTGAAAACTCTAATACATTCATTGCCTTACTAAGTGATTTTGGTACCTTGGAAGAAGTTTTTCCAATTGTCTCTTGGGCCCAACTGAACATCCATCATAAACCCATAGGTTTGTTAAATGTAAATAATTTCTTTGATATTTTGTTAATCTTTCTTGACCATGCTGTGGAATAGAAATTTATCACACCTTTGGCAAGACAACTTCTTATCTCTGCTTCCACTATTGATGAGTTGATTGATAAATTAGAAGCTTTTGTTCATAAACCTGACCCAGCAATAGTTCAGATAGATTAGTCAGCAGGAAGCAGTGAGGGAAGCAGGATAAAAAAAAGCTGACACTTCGTTTATAGCTTTCCTTTACTTTTGATTTTATTTATCGTACTTTGTTTTTGTTTAAATTTGTGTCAGATTTCTCCAACATGTAATATCTTTTATCTTTTACTCATCTATATTTTAACATTGAGGACAGTGTTGTGATTTAGTTGGGGGGAAGGATAGTTGACCAATTTTTTTTCTTTTTTGGGAAGTATGATATGATTATCATGGACTTACTAAACTAATGAATGATGGCAGAGTAAGGAGTAATTTCACTCTTAAGACGCATTTAAATTGGAAAGTATGTTTAGTGATATGACTGTCAGAAACCTATTCATTGTAAAACCAAATAAGGATGGCAGAGTAAGGAGTAAATTTTGGAAACAATTTATTACTCTTGAGATGCATCTTAGTTAGGGTAGTAACTATTTAGTGTTTATTTGGAGAAGTAGCAAATTGATTCTTGGATCTTAGCATAAATTGTCTTCTTTCTTAAATTTCACAAGCTTGGATATGAATGTTGATATGTTGGATTGAGAATGATAGAAATATGCCTTGTGAGATTTTGAGCCTATTGATGAATGGATTGAATATATGTAACATTCACTTCTTTCTTGTGTGATTTTCACTCATGGAATTGATACTCTAGAACTTGCTTTGATTTTTTTTTAGGCTACATTTTCGCATGCATACATAAATATGATTGAGACATTTTAAAATAGCTACTTTGACTAAATAGCCATCCTTATATATTTTCCCTTGTATAACCTCTTTGAGCTTATTTGACTATTCTTTGTTTTTAGCTCATTACGTGCCTTAAAAAAAACATGTTTTACCCAACCTTAGAGAATAAGAGAGCATTGACTTTGTTCTTGAATAAGTGTGGGGGTATGTGTTCTAAAAAAAATAAAAAAAACTGACCACCGTTGCAATCAAAGGATTATCAGAGTCTATAATAAAGGTGGATGCTTGGAAACAACAAGAAGAAAATGAGAAGATTCAAGTCTAACAATGAATTCAATTCACCAATTTGGGAATAATCTTCAACAAAACATTAGTCAAATATTGGTGATTGTCCTTTATGATGAATGTTCTCAAACATTTTCTCCACTCTAACTGTACTATAATGCTCTTTTATTCTCTTTAGTATTTATCTTCTCATATCTATATTATCTCCTCTCCTTTACCATGACCCTATTACAACCTTGAATAAAGTCCTCTTGATTTTTGTATGCATGTGGTTTGAGTAGCGGAGAAGTAGAAGATAAGCAAGCTTATGGTAGTGCAATTGTTCATGGGTTGAATAGAGTGAAATACTCACCTTTTAAACACTTGAGAGATTGAGAGTGAATTATGTGAGGATCTATCATTCTTGATTCATTCTTTTCAACTGAAGTTTCCTTACTTGTTGGTTTGAGATGTGAAGAAATGTTACCTCATTAATGCTTTGATCCCTTGAATTTCTGGTTGCTCTTCTTGCTTCATCGAGTCTTTTAGAGTTTTTAGCTTTTGAGTCTATGTCGTTTTTCTTTGTTTCCTAGCTTTGGTCTTATGTGTTTTGCCCAGGAGTGCAAAAAGCTAAGTGTGGAGGAATTTGATAATCACATATTTTATACATTAATGAACCCTCATTTTTAGTCATTTACACTCTCCATGTACTTAATTGATTAAGCATGGTTATGTTTTGTAAGTTTGGACTCAAATTGGTCTTAATTGATTTTTTCAGCATTATTTGGGTCTTACACTATTTCTGTATTTTGGTCATATCTTGAGTTCTAGATATCTAGAAATTATGAATTTTACGTTGTAGGAAAGCTGAGAGAAAGCTCTACAACTTTGATGAAGAGCTCAAAGTCTCATTCAGACATCTAGTGGAGCTAATTGGGCTTAGAAGTCAGAACATAAGTTTTGTGACTGGAACCTGAATAATGTACAGTAATCAGAGCATAACTCAGGTTGTAGGAACTTATTTGGGCTGAAATTTGTATATTTGAGAGTTACGACTCATATCTACAACTTTCATGAAGAACACAAAACTCAAATCGGACATCTTGGAGGTGATATTGGGTCTGGAAGTCAAAACAGAAGTGCTGAAACTGGGCCTGAACAGTGTATAGTAATTGGGCCATATCTCAGGCTGTAGGTAGTGAAATGAGCTAAAATTTAGATATCTGAAAGTTGAGACCCAGATCTACAACTTTCATGAAGATTACTTTTCTATTTGATGACGAAATCCATGAGTTAAGCAATGAATGATTTTGGAGACAAAGAATCTCAATAATCCAACCACTCAACCACTCATCCAACCACTCCACCCACTCATCCACCTACTCTTAATCAGCCACCTTGTCATTTTGTATCCCTAATCCTCTATAAAAGGCACCATAGGCTGATCATTTGGTGCTCTTGGTGTTAGGCTTAGTTTTTACAAGTTATGATTATGCTTGTTTATTATTTTCCTTTGTTGTAATTTTCACTTGCTCTAAATTAAAGTTGTGTTCATCTTTCTCTTCTTCTCTCTTTCTTTCTTCTTATCTATGAGTAACTAAATCTTCATCTTGCTTGGGTGAAAGAGTGAAGCTCTTGGTAATGAAATAAGGTTAGATTATTCTATTTCTTGTTCTTAAATGATATATTATCAAATGGACATTATATGTGTTATATTTTGTTTCTAATCAATTTAGAAACCTTCTTTGTATAATGGAGATCTTGATTTATTGTAGACAATAGGATTGGCACAGTGAATGCTTGAACTCATTTACAAATGTTGTTAAATAATTAAGGAATCATAATATGATTGCATATATAATTGAACTTCGAATGCTATATTTTCTGATTGGAACCTCCGTTATGTGTGGATTTCAATTGAGTTATAAAGAAAAATAATTTTGCCTTTAATTTATTACCAAGAGTGGATCTTCTAACCCAAGCAAGTTCTTAAATTCATTTGTTAACATCTTTTATTACTTTTGGTGTTGTGATAAATCCTTTTCTTACCTCAATTAATTTTTCTTCATCAATTCCCTGTGGATCGACCTCGGAATCCTGAGAAATTTATTACTTGAGCAACCTGCACTTGGATTTGCATCCTTTAAATCCCGCAGTCACCCCCATAGATCCATTAGGGTTCACACTATCCAATTCTCGTTCATTCATTACAAAAAGAATAGTGATTTATCGGGTCCGTAATACGTGCAATAGAATTTCACTGCCCCTTACGCCCCCCTCAGATCCATTACAGATCACACTATTCAATTCTCATTAATTCATTATGTAAAGAATAGTGATTTGTCGGGCCTATAAAGCATGCAATCGACTTTCACAGTGCCTTACGCCCCCCTCAGATCCATCACAGATCATACTATTCAGTTCGCATTCATAGGCTCATACAGCCCTTTAGCAGTCATCGACTGAGCAAATATTCAATGCATATTGACTCAATGCATAATCATAGGCTCATCCATCCTTTTAATAGTCATCGACAGAGCAAATGTTCTATGCATGTTGACTCCATGCATAATCATGTATAATTCACAATAACACTTTTCCATCATATGCCACAATTTGGCAAATTTAAGCATCAACATAATTTTAGTCCCAAACACGGACCCACAATAGTATACTATTAATTTCTCAAGAGTGATAGCACACTTTTAGAGGTTTATTTCGGGTTTCACTTTAATGAACATCTCTTATGAACTCATTCTCTAGAGGGATTCTCTTGAAGTCCTCATTCAATCTTGGTTCCTTTAGATTAGTCAAGCCCTTCAATCTAATCAAATCATGCTTACTTGAAACTACTCTAAGGTTTTACTAGTCTCACAAACTCTCTTGTTCTTCCCTTATGTTCAAAATCATTCAAATCCATAAGATAAGGTCTTATCCCTTATTCTTTTCATTTTATGAACTCTTAACAATTCTAGAATTCTCTAATCATCTAAGTCTCCATTTTAGCACTACATTTTGTGGCATTTTGCCTTAAGAATCCGTGAGCCTCATTATAATAAAGTCTAACCCTTTTTCCTTCACTACAAGGTTGATCACTTATCATTTAATCACTTAAGACCCAAGGTTGCACAAGGATCACAACTTAAACCAATAAATCTCGTAGAGGTCGTGAGCCTCCCAATGGTATAAATCTAACCAATCTTTCCACCACATTGTTAGTTACTTTCATTAAATTACTTAAGTTCCAAAGTTGCTACAAATTTAAGTCTTGAACCCTAACAATTATCCAAGAGGTCGTGGGCCTCCCAAAGGGTAAGAACCCAAAGTTTTCCATTTCATTACATTTGCTCTTTAACTCTTCATCACCTAAGATTCAATCTTTCCAAAACCTCACCTTGAACACCCAAAAATTTGGCCTCTTGGCCGCGAATCCAAAAGGGCAAAGAACCCTAAAATTCCTCCACATAACAATCCAAGCAATCCAATATATTTTTACATAGTCATCAAGACATATAATGACAATCAATAAATCATACAAGTCAAAATAGCACAAAATCATGAAGAACATCACAACCAAGAGAGCAATGCCATGTGGATTCCTCATCAACAACATAAAAAAAATGTTTCCTCACTACCAAGATAGGTTGAAGAGGATTATCTCCCTCTTACCTATTGAAGACAACACAAGAAAGCAAGCCTATTGGTCCCTTGTGGAGATTTTTGTCCTACACCTTCAAGAAAACCCTAAGGACATCAAAACTCACCAAAATCATCATCAAAGCTTAGAAAAGGAACCCTTGATCACCTAAGAGATCAAGAATCACAAAAATGGGGAGGAAAGGTGATAAAGTTATGAACTTTACCTTAAAGTCTCCAACTTTGGGGCTTGATAGAACAAAATGAAAATGGCGGATTTTGGTGATGGTTAGAACATGGAAGTTGCTTAGAATGGTGTCTAGATTCAAGATCAAGAGTTGGTTGGAATTAAAGAAGATGGATGAGTGGTTTAGAGGAGTGAGGCCATGGAGATGGTGAGAGAATGGAGAAGAAAAGTGAGTTCCTTGTAGGTGATTTCAACAAGAAAGGAAGATCCTCAATGGAAGTGTAGATTAAAGGATCAAGATGAGTTTAGCAAGCTAATGAAGATGTTCTCCCATGGTGGTGATTTCCATGGAAGAAGAAGAGAGAAGGAGGAGAAAATGGTTGAGAGAAAAAGTGAGAGGAGAGAAATGGTAAAGAGAGAAAGTGATAGAAACTTTTGAGTGAAATGAAAATGTGATGTGTGGTTGAGAGAAAAGATGACAAATGGTCATCTTCTCCTTCCTCCAACTGTAGCCACACAAAAAGGGAGGAGAGAGGGATTGACTTCTCTAACAAGCCAAGAGGAAGGTGCTAGGAAGCTTCCTCCAAGCTTCTCCAACAAGCTAAGCTTCCACCTTTTTGAAAAGTCAAAGCGATGTGACATAAAGTGGATTTCCTTTGGATAGGATGATAGGATTTCTATTACAGGTTATTACCCAATGGACAATTGTTATAGATAGCAAAACCAGTATTAATTGTCTAACGGATAATAAAATGTACAATGAAAAACGTGAAATCTCGTAAACCATGTCTGGCCTCGGGTTTAGTAAGATCTCCCGTCGATGTTTCTACAGTTCAAGGTTCTCAGAGAAAATACTTCATTTCCATGGCTCCACTCAGTGCGCACACAAAATGAGAAATAATATTAAAATATTATATGCTCTCAGAAAAATTCATAAAAATTCATAAAAATCATAAATATTATAAAACGACTATTTGTCATTAAATTATAAATTTTCGAGGTGTTACAACTCTCCCCTTCAAATAGAAAATTCGTCCTCGAAATTTTCATTCCTTAGAATAAATATAGATGCTGTTTCTTTATCTTATCTTCTAACTTCCACGTCGCACCTCTAGTCACGTCAATTCAGATCACCCTTGCCATTGTGATCTCTTTGCGTCAGTGTTGCTTTGCTCTCCTAACCTTGACCTTTACAGGAAGTATCCCATAGATCAAATTCTCTTTTAATTATACTGTGTCCAGTTCGATGACATGGCTGGATCGGGGATATACTTTCGTGATTATGACATAAGGAAGACATTATGAAAATTAGAAAGAAAGGATGACAAAATCAGTTGATAGACTACTGACTGCGGGATTTAAAGGATGCAAACCCAAGTGCAGGTTGTCTCAAGTAATAAATTTCTCAAAGTCCGAGGTCGATCCACAGGGAATTGATGAAGAAAAAAATTAATTGAGGTAAGAAGAGGATTTGTCACAACACCAAAAGTAATAAAAGATGTTCACAAATGAATTTAAGAACTTGCTTGGGTTAGGAGATCCACTCATAGTAATAAATTAAAGGCAAGATTATTTCTCTTTATAACTCAATTGAAATCCACACACAACAGAGGTTCCAATCGGAAAATATAACATTCAAAGTTCAATATATATTCAATCATATTATGATTCTTTTAATTATCTACCAACATTTGTAAATGAGTTCAACCATTCACTGTGTCAATCTTATTGTCTACAATAAATCAAGATCTCCATTATACAAAGAAGGTTTCTAAATTGATTAGAAACAAAATATAAGACATATAATGTCCATTTGATAATACATCATTTAAGCACAAGAAATAAAATAATCTAACCTTATTTCATTACCAAGAGCTTCACTCTTTAACCCAATCAAGATGAAGATTTAGTTACTCATAGATAAGAAGAAAGAAAGAGAGAAGAAGAGAAAGATGAACACAGCATCAATTTAGAGCAAGAGAAAATTACAACACAAATATTATTTATACCACATAATATTCCACAATATTTAAACATAAAACTTACAAACTCAAAGAAACAGTAGCAAACCCAATGATGGGTCCTACTTAATGGCACGATAACTACACTAACGAGAAAACTCAACATACTTGTTATGTTCCTCCACCAAACTGCACACTATCGAAATTGGGAAGATCACTCCTCGACGCCATCACCGAACTCAGAACATTGCCTCTAGTTAAGTCTAAGAAGCTCACTTCACCTACGATATGAATTTTAATTATGCAAACACAACAAAATAGTACAGCAAAGAGGTGAGATCCCCTTTCACCAATACCAGTATGGTAACAAAGAATGATACGAATGACAAAGTCATTCCATACACACAGATATCATAATTATATTCATGTTATCAATTTACAAATAATTCCAGTAAACATATATCACAGTAAAATAAACAACAATAGTTTTACCATAACAGATATCATCAATATATGTAAAATGATTATGTCACCATGATATGTACCTTGACCATACCACAACAACATGTATACCGACTATGCATATGCACAATGCATCACCTTCCTACTCCATGGAGCTAAACAACTTTGGATATGAATGGCCCAGAGGATCTGCCCACCTCTATGATAGTCTACAATGGACGCGAAAGCAATAGTGTTTTGTAGGGACATGCACTAGTGCGTTGTAACGGTTTATCATGGTTAAAGATGTATAAAGTGACAAACAAGTCACTATGAATCACCACGCCCTGATGCCCCTAGTAGATCCCCCACTGGATCACATTACCCGTTCTCATTCACTCCTAGGCAACAAAAGCCATAACAGCCACAGACTATACAATGTTCAATGCATGATAACTTAATGCATAACTCAAGCCATTGTTGTACTGTTCACAATAATATTAAAACAACTGCCCATTCAATTGTCTAATATTATTAGTATCAATGATATTATACAACCACTCATTCAATTACATAATATCGATGATCCACCAGGGTCCAATATGTCGGCCCAACAATAATCCGTTATTTTCTCAATCGCGTAACCTTTTTATCGCGTTTTCACAATCGCGTGATGTTTTTGTCACGTTTTCAAATCACGTAAATATTTTTCAATATTTTCCCAATAGCGTAAAAATATTTAAACGTTTTCAAAATCACATAGCTCAAAAATTATTATTTTTGAAAAGTGTAAGGTTTTCTACTGTTTTTCACTATATAAAATATTTCTTGACATTCTGAATTAAATTTTGACATTCTCCAAGTTTAAAAATTTTGTTTGGACATAGTTTCCCATTTTTTTCATAAAAACTCCTCTAAGTAATAATTTTGGACGTTTCCCTCAAAATCTGTATTATTTAAATTTAATAAAATCTTCTACCGTTACCTTTAATAAAATACTTTGAGCTCTAAATCACTTTCAAAACTTATTCTCCCTTATTATAAATCAAGATCACTTTTATTTACTAAAAACTTTATTCCATTCTCTTTAAATAAATTACTTGAATTCTCAAATCACATTTACAAACTCCCTTTTTCATTTCTATCATTAAAAATCATTCTTTATCCAATAAAAGCCTTATATTTCCATATTCCTCTTAGTAATACTTTCTAATCTTTTCTTCACAAGTTTTACAATACTTCAATTTAATCAAATTTTATAGATCAAAGTCCTCTAATGCACTCCAAAACCCAAATGGGTGAGCTATACATTAGTAACTTCGAATTATAAATTTATTTCCCATCATAACCTAAATTCATTAATTTAATTAATTCCAAAAACTAGTTTACTTTCTTTTTACATTTCAAAATTCATTGAATTGAGTTCCTATTAATTAATCCTTTAAGTCTATCCTGGAGAAAATATTTTTTTGATCTAGAATATCAATTCTTGGCATGTTGGCCGAAAATCAATCTTTGCTTCATAATTGAATATTTATTCATTTTCTATCTCATTTTTCTTTGTAAAAATCTTTAATCCAATTACTTGTTACTAAATCATCTAAATTTACGCTTAGTAAAACATTTTCAATTGGTTTGCTCTAAATTAGGAGAGAAGGTCGTGAGCCTCTTTATGGCCATTGGAACCAAAATCCTTTTCTTTGTAACATATATCATAATATACACATATCATTTTAATCATATTTATACCACCACATGTTCATGCATATTATTAAAGTAATAAAACTCATATTAAGCAAATTATCGCAAGGCAATCAAAATCATACTATCACACATGCTAATCAAGCAATAAAATCATGCATAGCTATCAAAGAAATAAAATCACATATTACATAACATAGAACACGTAAGTATACACAACCAAGTGAATAAATCCATATGGATTTTTTTTTTACCAAACACAAATCCACTCCTCACCACTAACACATGGTTGATGAGGGTGATCTCCCTCTTACCTTAGATGTAGTCCACAAGTTCCTTGTATGCCTCCTTCAAGTAGACTTTCTCCACCAAGAGCTTCTTGAAAATCAAAGAAAACATGCAATATTAATATCTAAGGCTTGAATAAGAAAAACCATGGATCAAAATATGGTTTAGAAGGAAAGAATGAAATCAATAGTGAAGATTTCACAAACTTCACCTTGAAACTCTAAACCTTGAGCTTGAAGAACAAGGATGAAGATGGATGATTTAGGCTTAGGTTTCTTCTACAAAGTATCTTAGAATATTGTAAGGATTCAAGAAGTGGGGTTGGATTAAATTATTGAAGGTTAGAGGGTGGTTTTCTTGTGCTTTGGTCGTGGAACACTTTGAGAGAAAATAGAGAATTTTTTTTGCTTTAGCTTTTGTTCATGAAAGAGAATGAGAGAAATGAATTAAGAGTAGGATATTTTGTCTCCCAAAAATGCATGGCCGTGAACCACTTTGAGAGAAAGGTGAGAAAATATTGTTGCATGTAGCTTTTTGCTTTCTTTGATAAGAATGAAAAAAAGATGGCAGGAAAGATTAAGTGTAGAAATTGCCTTGTATTTTTACATTGCATGACCGTAGGTGTGTAGGAGAAAAGATGAATGAAATATAGATATTTTGTCTCCACTAAATGTTCATGGTCGTAGAGTGCATGGTGCAAAGCCACCAAAATTGACCATGTAATTTCTTGAACATTTGCTATAAGGATGGCCAAGTACATTTAAGTGTAATAATTGCCTTCCAAATTAATTCATGGCCGTAGGAAGCAAATGGAGTAGCCACCAAAATTGACCAACAATTTGTGTTGCTATCTAGCCTTTAAATTAGTGCATGGCTGTAGCTTCCTCCAAGCAAAAAAGGTGGTCAAAGTTTTCACCTCTTAGCTTGTTCATCCAATGGTGTAGCCATACAAGGTCAAGCCATTATAATTGACTAGTTTCTATTGGTTCAAAGCTTAAGAGTTTATTACATGAATTACAAAATGGTGAAGGTCCAAGAACCTCTCTTGGCCGTGGAACACCAAGCAAAAGGCCAACCATTTTTTTGTTCACAAAGTCTCTTAATTTAACTAGCTTGTTTCCTATTGGTTCAAGATAAGTCTAGCCACTAATTTTGACTAGTTTTCATTGGTTCTTAACAAGAAGACTAGCTTCTCATTGGTTCACCATTAAAGGTGTCATAGCCACTAAAATGGACCACACCCTGCTTAGATATTTTTTCGGTAGATATTAACTAATAGACAATAGCTGCTGCATTTTTATTGTCCAACAGGTAATAAAATGTACATAAATTTTATTTATCAGATAAAATCGCAAAAAATAAAATTTTGAAGACTGTTTCCGATTTCGGGTTTAGTAAGATCCCCCCGGCCCCATATCAACAATTCAAAATTTTTTGGCCATAGAAAATTTTTTATTTTTCCAAGCCCGCCCCGGGCTTGCATACTGCCTGAGAATACTATTAAAATAATCCAAAATATAAAAATACACAAGAATTCACAAAAATCATAATAATTATGAAATTCATGAAAATCAAATCAGATTAGTAAAAATAATTAAGGATTGACAGAAAGAAATAAAATACAAAGGCTTATATATAACCCAAAAATAATATTAAAATAATCAAAAATGTTAAAACACCCTAAAATTCCTAAAAATCACAAAATTAAAAAATTCATAGAAGTTAAGTCAGATTATTCAAAATAATAAAGAATCGGTCAAAATAAACAAAATATGAATTTTGGGGGTGTTACAACACTCCCCTCCTAAAAAGAATTTCGTCCTTGAAATTCGTAGTAGTTTTAGAATAAATATGGACACTACTCTTTCATCTTCTCTTCCAGTTCCCATGTTGCATCTCCGCTTATGTCATTCTAGATTACCTTGACCAACGAAAACTCCTTGCCTCATGTTCAACGTCTCCTGATCAAATGGATACTTCAGACTTTGGTGATCGCTGAAGACGTTGAATGTTACTCCATAAAGAAAGTGTCTGCATATTTTTAATGCAAACACAACAACTAGCAACTCCCATTCATGCGTAGGATAGCTCTTCTCATGTACCTTCAATTTCCTTGAAACATACGCTACAACTCTTCTATTCTGCATAAGCACACATCTTAAACTCTGATGTGACGCATTACAGTACACCTCTAAAATATTCGCTGGGGTCAGGTAGAGTTAACACCGGTGGAGTAGTCCAGCGCCTTTTCAACTCTTGAAAATTTTCCTCGTATGCATCTGTCCATGCAAACGCTTGATTCTTTCTAGTAAGCTGGGCGAGAGGTCCAGTGATCTTGGGAAATTTCTCAATAAACCTTCAATAGTAATCTGCTAACCTGATAAAACTATGGATTTCTGATACAGTCTTTGGTCTTTCTCATTCAAGAACTATTTCAACTTTTGACGCGTCTACTTCAATTCCTTCCTCTGAAATCACATGGCCCAAAAACTGAACGTCATCTAACTAGAACTAGCATTTCGACAACTTTAGCATATAACTGCTTCTCCTTTAGAACTTGGAGAACCACACTGAGATGTTCAACATATTCCTCACGATTTCGAGAATTGATCAGAATGTCCTTAATAAAGATAATGACAATTCTGTCTAGATAAGGACGAAAGATCCTATCCACATAATCTATGAATATTGCGGGAGCATTCACCACTTCGAACAACATCACTTGAAATTTCCTTACCTTTGTACCGCTTCACTATTCTGCCTTTGCATTTAACAAGAACTGTCTCCAAATCAAGTTCTCTTTTTCAACAGTACTGTATCTGATACTATGACATGAATTGGACTAGGAACATCCTTTCTTGCAATTGTAATACATGAAAAACATTATGAAGGTTAGAAAGAAAAGGTAGCGAAACAATTCGATGTGTTACCGAACATATCCAACAAAGAATTTGATGTTGCCCGATTTTAAGAATGAGTTTTTAGGGACACTAAAATTTTACTGAAACAATCTACAGGATATGGATGGAAGATAACCAATCCATTCTTAAGATTATGTCTATCTCGTGAAAGAGGTAGACAATTTAGATTAATAGAAAATATTGTTTAAGTAACTGGATAGTAACAATAGGTTTTAGTAATAGAAGTAGAAACAGATAAGTCAAAAGGTAACGAAGATACTGATAGCTCTAATCAATCTACACAGTTAACTTGTCATAAAAGAATGGGTTGGATCAAGAGTATATTTTCAAAATTACGACATATGAAAGATATCATGAAGGCGTAGAAAGAAAAGATGGTAGAGTCATCTAATACACTGTCAGACCTATCCAACAGAGAAATTAATGTGGTTCGATGAATTTAGAAGTGAGCTTTTTAAGTTGAATAATTCAACCGACAGGTCTAATAGAGCATGGATGGTTGGGAAAATGCCCAATCCATATTTTTAGATCGTCTCTGTTTTGTGAAAAAGATAAACAAATTGAATCAACAGCAAAGATTCAGAAATTTAACAGACTTAGGATAGTTTAAGTAACTCAAGTTATTAACCATATGTTTTAGTAATAGAAGTAGAAATAACTAGGTCAAAAGATAATGAAGACACAAGTAACTCTAGCTAACCCACACAATCATATGCCATAAAGAAATGGGTTACCCCCTGAATTATGCAGTACAGTCAAAGGATCACCTCTTGTGAGACAATCTTCTGTGCTTAGGTCTTCAGTCTGGGGTGCTTTTGCTCCACATGGAGAATTGACGCTCCTTTCTACTTGAGATGTCGAAGCACGTTCATTACTAACAGATGACTTCGTCTTTGGTAATACACTCTCTAGCAAGATGTCCCGGCATCCCACACTTGAAACAAATGATTCCTTTGATTGTACAATCCATTGTCAGATGATCTTTCCCACATTTCCAACATTTTGGTGCAGATGTCACGGTCTGACCAAACCTGCTACCACTAGTGCTTCCTCCACAAGATTGTTGCTACCGTTGACTTCCTGGTGATTGCGAATACGTTTTCCAATGGAATCACTTAGCCTTACGATTTCTCCTCCATCAGAACCAATATGGTCCAACGTTATGGGGTCTCATATCCCGAAACTGATTCAACTCTAACAAAATCTGAGCCTCAGCCATCAATTCCTACTGTTGAGCAAGCGTCCGAGTTTACTGTATAATTACATCAGTCGTTCTCTATATTGCTTCCATAGTTGCAGTCATATCACCATTATCACGTCTTGCTTCCACACACGTACGTCTATCATGAGCCATCATCTTTCTTTATCTATCACGAGTCATGGTCCCTTCTTCAAAGATAGACGAATCAAAATACGATGGATACCAGGTGTAACTACTTCAAACAAACATGGTTTCCTTTCAGAAATCAAAAACACAAAGAAACACAACACAAGCAAAAATAGACCTAACCACAAACCTCAAAAGACTCAAATTGTGCTCCGATACCAATTAATGTAACATCCTCCATAGGGTATTACATTTTCGACTAAAAACTTTGTATCTGAAAGTCATTCAACAAAAGGTTTGAGTTCTAAAATATGGATTTTAAAATTTCTTTTCATCGACAATATAAACTACTAAAAATATAAGTAATACAGAAAATAAACTAAACAAATTAATACACATATTATTTATACCACATAATATTCAACAATATTTAAAATATAAAACTTACAGACTCAAAGAAACAGTAGCAAACCCAATGACGGGTCCTATGTAATGGCACGGTAACAACAATAACGAGAAAACTCAACATACTTGTTCTATTCCTCCACCAAACTGCATACTGTCGAAACTGGGAAGATCACTCCTTGATGCCATCACCGAACTCAAAACATTGCTTCCAGTTAAGTCTAAGAAGCTCGCTTCGCCTACTATACGAATTTTAACAATGCAAACACAACAAAACAATATAGCAAAGAGGTGAGATCCCTTTTCACCAATACCACTATAGTAGTAGAGAATGATACGAATGACAAAGTCATTCCATACACACAGATATCATAATTATATTCATGTTATCAATTTACAAATAATTCTAGTAAACATATATCGCAGTAAAATATACAACAATGGTTTTACCATAACAGATATCATCAATATATATAAAATGATTATGTCACCAAGTTATGTACCTTGACCATACCACAACAATATGTATACCGACTATGCATATGCACAATGCATCACCTTCCTACTCCATGGAGCTAAACAACTTCGGATATGAATGGCCCAGAGGATCTACCCACCTCTATGACAGTCTACAATGGATGCGAAAGCAATAGTGTTTTGTCGGAACATATGCCAGTGCGTTGCAACGGTTTATCATGGCTAGAGATGTATAAAGTGACAAACAGGTCACTATGAATCACCGCACCCTGACGCCCCCAGTAGATCCCCCACTGGATCACACTACCCGTTCTCATTCACTCCTAGGCAACAAAAGTCATAACAGTCACCGACTATACAATGTTCAATGCATGATAACTCATTGCATAACTCAAGCCATCGTTGTACTGTTCACAATAATATTAAAACAACAACCCATTCAATTGTCTAATATTATTAATATCAATGATATTATATAATCGCTCATTCACTTACATAATATCAATGATCCACTTGAGTCTAGTACATCAGCTCAATAGTAATCCATTGTTTTCTCAATCGCGTAACCTTTTTATTGCATTTTCACAATCACGTGACACTTTTGTCACGTTTTCAAATCACGTTAATATTTTTCAATATTTTTCCAATTGTGTAAAAATATTTAAACGTTTTCAAAATCGCATAGCTTAAAAATTATAATTTTTGAAATGCGTAAGGTTTTTCTACTATTTTTCACTATATAAAATATTTCTTGACGTTCTGAATTAAATTTTGACATTCTCCAAGTTTAAAAATTTTGTTTGAACATTGTTTCCCATTTTTCTCATAAAAACTCCTCAAGGTAATAATTTTTTACGTTTCCGTTAAAATTTGTATTATTTAAATTTAATAAAATCTTCTATCGTTACCTTTAATAAAATATTTTGAGCTCTAAATCACTTTCAAAACTTATTCTCCATTATTATAAATCAAGATCACTTTTATCTACTAAAAACTTTGGTCCATTCTCTTTAAATAAATTACTTGAATTCTCAAATCACTATTAAAAACTCCCTTTTTCATTTCTATCATTAAAAATCATTCTTTATCCAATAAAAGCCTTATATTTTCATATTCCTCTTAGTAATACTTTCTAATCTTTTTTTCACAAAATTTTACATTACTTCAATTTAATCAAATTTTATAGATCAAAGTCCTCCAACGCGCTCCAAAACCCAAATGGGTGAGCTATACATTAGTAACTTCGATCTATAAATTTATTTCCCATCATAACCTAAATTCATTAGTTTAATTAATTCCAAAAACTAGTTTACTTTCTTTTTATGTTTCAAAATTCACTAAATTGAGTTCCTATTAATTAATCCTTTAAGACTACCCTTAAGAAAATATATTTTTTGATCTAGAATATCAATTTTTGGCATGTTGGCTGAAAATCAATCTTTGCTTCATAATTGAATATTTATTCATTTTCTATCTCATTTTTCTTTGTAGAAGTCTTTAATCCAATTACTTGTTACTAAATCATCTAAATTTACACTTAGTCAAACATTTTCAATTGGTTTGCTCTAAATTAGGAGAGAAGGTCGTGAGCCTCTTTATGGCCATTGGAACCAAAATCCTTTTCTTTGCAACATATATCATAATATACACATATCATTTTAATCATATTTATACTGCCACATGTCCATGCAAATTATTAAAACAATAAAACTCATATTAAGCAAATTATCGCAAGGCAATCAAAATCATACTATCACACATGCTAATCAAGCAATAAAATCATTCATAGTTATCAAAGAAATAAAATCACATATAACATAACATAGAACACTTAAGCATACACAACCAAGTGCATAATGTAACACCCCAAATTTCCTAAATAGTTGACAGTAATTTTGACAGTTAACAGAATTTTACTGTTTAGTAATTTTTGGTTATTGTAAAATTATTTTGAGTATTCCGTCAGCGTATTTGATCGTTTTGAGTGATTTACTCCGTGTCAGGAAAATAAAATTTTTGGGCCAAATTTTTTTTACGTAATTTAATTATTACTGAAAAGTCTTAATTATTTTACGTAATCTGATTTGATATTTGAGCGTTTTCTAATATTTGTGATTTTTGTGGATGATTATGAAAATTTTTACTGTTTGTGGGCTCAGGGGGTGTATGTGGGCCCAGGTGGCCATACGCGGGCCCAGGTGGGTCCCGCAAAGTGAAAATTTTTCTACGCATAGAATAATTTGTACTATTTAGACGGAGACAGAGGATTTTACTAAACCTGAATCCAGAGACAGTTTTAGAAAATTTCTTGTACTATGTTTTGTACTGTATTTAATTTATCTGACGATAACAAAATACAGTAAATATAATTTTGTGGGGTTTTAGAGCAAATAAAAATAAAAATTATACTGCATAGTTAATAAAGAGGGCTTAATTTGTTTTGTATCATTGGATAAGAATACTTAGTTTGAATATTAACCATTGATCTAATCAACGATTAAGAAACAAACTTAATAAAGAAGTATTGGATGATCACCATTGATTTAATCAATGGTGTGAGAATAAGCTTAGTTAGGAAGGCTTCGATATCAACCGTCGATTTAATCAACGGTGTAGAATTGGTCATATAAAGTGACTATGACCATTTATAACCATTGGATTTAGATTTAATCAAGGGTGGAGATTTAGTCTTAAAAGTGACAAAGACCATTTATGAACATTGGATGTGGATTTAATCAATGGTAGAGATTTGGTCTTCTAAAGTAACAAAGACCATTTATGACCCTTGGATTAAAAGTAAGAAGGAGTAATCTTAACCGTTCATTTTGGAGACACATCTAATGGCTGTAATTTAAAGGAGAAAGATCTAATGGCCTAGATTAAGTCTTCTAAATCAAAAGTCTACCTAAATCCTAACCATTGATCTAATCAATGGTCTAAAATGCTCTAAATGGTGGCTAATTATTATGGTCATTTATTGAATGCACAAGGAGAAGCATGCCCGGAGGGGGGGGACGGTTTTGTGAAGTATTTTGGAACTAAAGAAAAACTTTATGTCATTATTAAGTGGTCTTGGTCAATTATGCATCATTGTTGAATTATTTGCACTCTTTGAAGAAGCATGGAGGGGGGGACAGTTTTTGTGGTGGATTTAGAAGCTAAAGCAAATTTTGAAGACAATAATTTGTCACTTTGGTCATTATTGACCATACTTCATCATTCTTGAACTTTCCTTCAAGCAAAACTCTTAGAAAAATTTCTCTCCTTCTCCTTCTCTAAGCTCACGGCCATGTCACCATAATCTACCCTCCATCACTCAAAAATTTCATCCAATCTAGTTTCTTGAATCCTTACCTCATTCTAAGAACATCTCTAGTTATGAGTTTTCTCTAAATCATTCATCTTGAGTTTCAAATCTAAGCTTCAAGATTCTACCAAAAATGGTAAAGTTCATATTCCTTCTTCTAATCTTTTAGTTTTGATTTTCTAAGCCATGTTTGAACCATGGTTTACCTATTCTTTTACTTGTTATTGATTGTAATATTTGTTTATGATTTTTTTAGGGATTTTCCATGGAGATCCATGAAATTGGTGGAAAGAAAACTAAGTGTTTTAACTTCATGTTTTGTCTTAACTAAGTCTAAGAAACCTTTCTCTTACAAAAATAAAAAATTCCATCTTTGTTCTTCAAGAAGAACCATTCGGTCAAGACACCCAAAACTACCATCCAAGCTCTTTTAATTTCATCCAACCATAGATCTTGAATTTTCATGATATTCTAAGCAACGTTCATGTTGGAGATTTCCTCTAAATCATTCATCTTCAAGGACTTTCTTCAAGATCAAAGTTATTGGGTTTTTGAGGTGAAGTGTAAGGAAACTTCATTTCTTCTCTCTTTTTCATGATCTAAGCCATGTTTGATCCATGGTTCCTCTTAATCAAGCTTAGTATACTAATTTCTATGTATTTTGTTTTGTATTTGAGAAGCTCTTAGTGGTGAAGGACTTGGAAAGAGAAGCAAAACAAGGAGCTTTTTGAGGATCTTCAAGAGGTAAGAGGGAGATCCATCTCACCAACCAAGTATGGTGGTGAGAGATAGTCTTATATTTGATGGATGGTGAATCCATGTGAGGATTCATATCCATGGTCATGTAATTATTTATGGGTGTTTATGTGTTTGATTTATTTGTTCATGCTTTGTATGATTTGCATGATTTATTGCTTTTGATTATGGCATGCTTATGGTAGCTTATGGTATATATGATGAAATATGTATGTGTATGCCATGATGTGATGATGGAAAGGAAATTAATTTTTTGCTCCAATGGCCAAAGGAAGAGTGGTCACGGTTTTCACACTCATGATTAGAGTTTATGTTGAAATTTTTCAAGAACAAGAGAAATAATTTTTGGTCCCTAGAACATGGTGAATTTCAGCCAAGATACCTCAAGATAGGTGTTCACAAATTAATATTTTCATGGATGATGAAATGAGATGTTTAAAAAAACAAGGAAAATAAACAAAAGATTTATTTTTCAAAGAGTACATGAACACAATTTTAGAAGGATTTTTATTCATTTATTTTGTATAAAAAGTTTCTAAGTGTTTTACTAAACATGAGTTTTAAATGAAAATAGCAATGTTGATTTTAAGGATTTGCAAAGAAAATGAAAAAGGATTTGTAAAGAAAGTGAAAATGGATTTGCAAAGAAAGTGAAAAATGAAAATGAACAAATGACTTGATTTCAAAGACCAAGTGTTCACAGCTTTTATAAAGGATTTTTAATGGTTTTGTTTGTGTAAAACCATATCAATTTAGAAGGAAAAAATATTTGATGGTTTCAATAGTCATGTCCACGTTTTTGAAGGCTTGTAATGCCTTGATTTTTATGAACAAATTGATTTTCAAAGTGGAAACGTAACTTGATTTAATACAAGCAATTTGGAAAGGGAATCAGAGTGTTTTATCACTTGAGAGAATTTTGTAAACGAAAGACAAAGAGAGGTTGAACATGTTTGAACTTCAATTTATTTTGAAGAATTTATTTTAGAATTGATTTGAGAAAAATGGAGAATATAATGGTGTTTTGAAAATTTACTAACGTATAACTTATTTTCGAGTTTTGAAATACGTTAGAAAATGTTAAGTTTTGAAACGTTGATTTATATTAATGGAAAAGTGATTTTTTTGTGGATTATATTTTGGAAAAGGATTTCTTGAGTAAAGAAATGTGGAAAAAGATTTTCTTTTGAGAAAGGTTGAAAAGGAATTTTTGAAGGTTAAGAAATATTTTCTGTAATGAAATGGTGATGAAAAATGTTTTACGTATCTTAAAAACGTGATTTTTAAGCTATGCAATTTGAAAAATGTGTTGAAAATAATATTGATTTATTTAAGTCCAAAATAATGTTTGGAATATTGGGGAATATTTTACGTGATTGTAAATTATTGAAAAATATTTTACGTATCTTAAAAACGATTTGAAATACAGTAAAATATTTCTACGCGATTTGAAATACGTTAAAATATTTCTACGCGATTTGAATTACGTTTAAATATTTTACATGATTTGAACTATTGTTGAAAAATCACTACGTGATTGAAAAGTAATGGAATATTTTTACGTGATTGAATAATGAGAGAATATTTTTACGTGATTTTGAAAATGATAGAAAATGGTTTATGCGACTTAAAAGAATGATTTTTAAGTTATGCGATTTTGAAACAATGGAAAAATACTATGCGATTTGAGAAACGTATATTTTTATGCGATTGAGAAAAATGTTGAAGAATTAGTACGTGGTTTAAAAGTGCAACAGAAGAGTTGCAGCATTTTGAAAACATAATAGAAATGTTACGAAATTTTGTAAACGTAACAGTAGTGTTATAGTATTGTGAAAACGTAATAAAAACGTTTTGGAATTTTAAAAATGTAACAAAAGTGTTACGGTATTTTGAAAATGCAATAGAAGTGTTGTGAAATTGTGAAAACATAATGGGAATGTTGTGCAATTTTATGAAAACATGACGAAAGTGTTTTATAACTATGAAAATGTGATAACATGATTTTCGCTGTTGAAAGTACAGTATGAATACTGTTGAACCAGTGTATGGACACTATATGAGAAAATGACGAGTTTTGCCTGTGATTGGTATTTGGTGCATTTTATATGCATTGGAATGATATGCCTGTGATTGGCATTGGTGCATTATACATGCATTGGAAAAATATGCATTGAGGCATATGATTAAATTGAATAAATGAAATTGAAAAGATTTGGCCCTTGTGGTTGGACTTGCACTGATATATTCATGCATTGTATAAAGTATAGCTAATAAGTTATTTTGGCCCTTGTGGTTGGACTTGCACTGATATATTCGTGCATTATATAAAGTATAACTAATAAGCTATTTTGGCCCTTGTGGTTGAAGAGGGAATGAGAATTGATAGTGAGATCTATGATGGATCTTGGGGGCGTCAAGGCGCGGCGGTCGACCAGTGGATATCTATCTGTAGGCTAAGGCTGGACCATATGCCACTTGGCGATGCAGTTTATTGCAACGCATTGATGATACCCGATAAGAACACGATTCTTTTCAATGACTGGGAGATTGTCTGTGGGCTTAGGCTGGGCAATTAACCAGAGCATTCTTCTTGAAATTGTGAAAACCTCCATGGAGTTGTTTTTGAAAAACTGGGTCTATGTGCACATGCATGAATCTGAACATTTATATCTATATGATATATTAATTGAGGAATATTGGCTATGACAACTGTTTTGAATATTTGGATTGATATATGATTGGATGATGATAGTTGATTAATATTGAATATATTATTGGAAGTCTGGTATGATATCCCTATATGATATTACTGTTTGTGTTATCTCTGTGCTGCCATGTTGGTATTGGTGTAGGTGATCTCACCTCTTTGTTATGTTGTCTTGCTGTGTCTGTATTGTTAAAATAATAAAATAGAAGGAACGAGTTGTCTTAGACATAACGGGAGACAAATACCTCTACGTTTGGAAATAACATCAGAGCATGACCTTTCCAGATTAGATAGCTTACAGTGTTGACAAAGAAGAGATGTTGTCTGAGGACAAAGAACAGATGTAGAACAGATGTCTGATGCATTAAGATGGATACACAACAGAATACGTATATAGAGTTTTTTTTTATCGTTAGTATTGTACCGTGCTATTAAGTAGGACCCGTGATGGGGTTTGCTACTGTTAAAAAAAAGTCTGTTAATTTTATATTTCTCTTTAAATTATTAAATATTGATTGGTGTCAGTATTGTATATTAATCAGTTTAAATATATTTTTACTAATATTTATGGATTTCAGTAAGTTTATGTTTCAGTAAAAAAGAAAATTTTAAAACCCATCTTTTATAACTCAAACTTTGTGCGAACTTCTTTTTGATTATGAGTCGGGAGTTAGACATGTGATATCCTAGGGAGGGTGTTACGCATAAATCCTTATGGATTTTTTTTTACCATACACAAATCCACTCCTCACCACCAATACATGGTTGATGAGGGTGATCTCCCTCTTACCTTAGATGTAGTCCACAAGTTCCTTGTATACCTCCTTCAACTAGACTTTCTCCACTAAGAGCTTCTTGAAAATCAAAGAAAACATGCAATATGGTTTAGAAGGAAAGATTGAAATCAATAGTGAAGATTTCACAAACTTCACCTTGAAACTCTAAACCTTGAGCTTGAAGAACAAGGATGAAGATGGATGAATTAGGCTTAGGTTTCTTCTACAAAGTATCTTAGAATATTGTAAGGATTCAAGAAGTGGGGTTGGATTAAATTATTGAAGGTTGGAGGGTGGTTTTCTTGTGCTTTGGCCATGGAACACTTTGAGAGAAAATAGAGAATTTTTTTTTGCTTTAGCTTTTGGTTCATGATAGAGAATGAGAAAAATGAATTAAGAGTAGGATATTTTGTCTCCCAAAAATGTATGGCCGTGAGCCACTTTGAGAGAAAGGTGAGAAGATATTTTTGTGTGTAGCTTTTTGCTTTCTTTGATAAGAATGAAAGAAAGATGGTAGGAAAGATTAAGTGTAGAAATTGCCTTGTATTTTTACATTGCATGATCATAGGTGTGTAGGAGAAAAGATGAATGAAATATAGATATTTTGTCTCCAACAAATGTTCCTGGCCGTAGAGTACATGGTGCAAAGCCACAAAAATTGACCATGTAGTTTCTTGAACATTTGCTATAAGGATGGCCAAGTACATTTAAGTATAATAATTGCCTTCCAAATTAATTCATGGCCGTAGGAAGCAAATGAAGTAGCCACCAAAATTGACCAATAATTTGTGTAGCTATTTAGCCTTTAAATTAGTGCATGACCGTAGCTTCCTCCAAGCAAAAAGGGTGGTCAAAGTTTTCACCTCTTAGCTTGTTCATCCAATGGTGTAGCCATACAAGGTCAAGCCATTATAATTGACTAGTTTCTATTAGTTCAAAGCTTAAGAGTTTATTACATGAATTACAAAATGGTGAAGGTCCAAGAACCTCTCTTGGCCGTGGAACACCAAGCAAAAGGCCAACCATTTTTTTGTTCACAAAGTCTCTTAATTTAACTAGCTTGTTTCCTATTGGTTGAAGATAAGTCTAGCCACTAATTTTGACTAGTTTTCATTGGTTCTTAACAAGAAGACTAGCTTCTCATTGGTTCACCATTAAAGGTGTCATCGCTACTAAAATGGACCACACCCTGCTTAGATATTTTTTCGGTAGATATTGACCAATAGACAATAGCTACTGCATTTTTATTGTCCAACGGGTAATAAAATGTACATAAATTTTATTTATTAGATAAAATCTCAGAAAATAAAATTTTGAAGACTGTTTCCGATTTCGGGTTTAGTAAAATCCCCCCGGCCCCATATCAATAGTACAAAATTTTCTGGCCATAGAAAATTTTTATTTTTCCAAGCCTGCCCCAGGCTCGCATACTGCTCGAGAATACTATTAAAATAATCTAAAATATAAAAACACACAAGAATTCACAAAAATCATAATAATTATGAAATTCATGAAAATCAAATCAGATTAGTAAAAATAATTAAGGATTGATAGAAAGAAATAAAATACGAAGGCTTATATACAACCTAAAAATAATATTAAAATTATCAAAAATGTAAAAACACCCAAAAATTTACAAAAATCACAAAAATTATAAAATTCATAGAAGTTAAGTCGGATTATTCAAAATAATTAAGAATCGATCGAAATAAACAAAATACGAATTTTTGGGGTGTTACAACACTCCCCTCCTAAAAAGAATTTTGTCCTCGAAATTCGTAATAATTTGAGAACAAATATGGATACTGCTCTTTCTTTTTCCCTTCCAATTCCCACGTTGCATCTTCGCTTACGTCATTCCAGATTACCTCGACCAACGAAAACTCCTTGTCTCATGTTCAACGTCTCCTGATCAAACGGATACCTCAGACTTTGGTGATCACTGAAGACGTTGAATGTTGCTCCATAAAGAAAGTGTCTCCATATTTATAATGCAAACACAACAGCTAGCAACTCCCATTCATGCGTAGGATAACTCTTCTCATGTACCTTCAATTTCCTTGAAACATACGCTACAACTCTTCTATTCTGCATAAGCACACATCTTAAACTCTGATGTGATGCATTACAGTACACCTTTAAAAGATTCGCTGGGGTCAGGTTGAGTTAACACTGTTGGAGTAGTCCAGCGCCATTTCAACTCTTGAAAATTTTCCTCGTATGCATTCGTCTATGCAAACGCTTGATTTTTTCTGGTAAGCTTGACGAGAGGTCTTGCGATCTTGGGAAATTTCTCAAAAAAGCTTCAGTAGTAATTAGCTAACTCGATAAAACTTCAGATTTTCGATGCAGTCTTCGGTCTTTCTCATTCAAGAACTATTTCAACTTTTGACGCGTCCACTTTGATTCCTTCCTATAAAATCACGTGGCCTAAAAACTGAACTTCATCCAACCAGAACTAGCATTTCGATAACTTTAGCATATAGCTGCTTCTCCTTTAGAACTTGGAGAACCACACTGAGATGTTCAACATATTCCTCATGATTTCGAGAATTGATCAGAATGTTGTTAATAAAGATAATGACAATTTTGTCTAGATAAGGACGAAAGATCCTATCCACATAATCTATGAATATTGCGGGAGCATTCGCCACTCTGAACAACATCACTTGAAATTTCCTTGCCTTTGTATCGCTTCACTCTCCTGCCTTTGCTTTTAATAGGAAGTATCTCACAAATCAAGTTCTCTTTTTCAACAGCACTATATCTGATACTATGACATGAATTGGACTAGGAACATCATTTCTTGCAATTGTAATACATTAAAAACATTAAGAAGGTTAGAAAGAAAAGGTAGCAAAACTATCCGATGTGTTACTAGACATATCCAACAAAGAATTTGATGTTACTCGATTTTAAGAATGAGTTTTCTAGGGCACTAAAATTTTACTGAAACAATCTACAAGATATGGTTAGAAGATAACCAATCCATTCTTACGACCACGTCTATCTCATGAAAGAGGTAGACAGTTTAGATTAATAGAAAAAATTATTTAAGTAATTGGAATGTAACAAAATGTTTTAGTAATAGAAGCAGAAATAGATTAGTCAAAAGGTAATGAAGATACCGATAGCTCTAATCAATCCACACAGTTAACTAGTTATAAAAAAATGGGTTGGATCAAGAGTATATTTTCGTATTTACGACACATGAAAGATATCATGAAGGCGTAGAAAGAAAAGATGGTAGAGTCATCTAATATACTATTGGAGCTATCTAACAAAGAAATTGATGTGGTCCGATGAATTTAGAAGTAAGCTTTTTAAGTTGAATAATTCAACCGACAGGTCTAACAGAGCATGGATGGTTGGGAAAATGCCCAATCCATATTTTTAGATCATGTCTTTTTTGTGAAAGAGATAAACAAATTGAATCAACAGAAAAGATTCAGTCATTTAACAGACTTAGGATAGTTTAAGCAACTCAAGTTATCAACCACATGTATTAATAGTAGAAGTAGAAATAACTAGGTCAAAAGATAATGAAGACATAGATAACTCTAATTGACCCACACAATCATATGCCATAAGGAAATGTGTTACCCCTTGAATTATACAGTACAGTCAAAGGATCACCTCTTGTGACACAATCTTCTTTGCTTAGGTCTTCAGTCTGGGGTGCTTTTGCTCCACTTGGAGAATTGATGCTCCTTTCTACTTGAGATGTCGAAGCACGTTCATTACTAACAGATGACTTCGTCTTTGGTGGAATACACTCTCTAGCAAGATGTCCAGGTATCTCACACTTGAAACAGATGATTCCTTTGATTGTACAATCCTTTGTCAGATGATCTTTCCTACACTTCCAGCATTTTGGTACAGATGTCACGATCTGACCAAACCTGCTATCACTAGTACTTCCTCCACAAGATTATTGCTACCGTTGACTTCCTGGTGATTGCGAATACGTTTTCCACTAGATTCACTTGGCCTTGCAATTTCTCCTCCTTTGGAACCAATATGGTCCAACGTTATGGGGTCCCATATCCTGAAACTGATTCAACTCTAACAAAATCTGAGCCTCAGCCATCAATTCCTGTTGTTGAACAAGCTTCCGAGTTTGCTATATAATTACATCAGTCGTTCTCCATATTGCTTCCATAGTTGCAGTCATATCACCAGTATCATGTCTCGCTTCCACACGCGTACGTCTATCACGAGCCATCGTCTTTCTTTGTCTATCATGAGTCATGGTCCCCTCTTCAAAGACAGACGAATCAAAATACAATGGATACCAAGTGTAACCACTTCAAACAAACATGGTTTCCTTTCGGAAATTAAAAACACAGAGAAACACAACACAAACAAAAATAGACCTAACCACAAACCCTAAAAGACTCAAACCGTGCTCTGATACCAACTAATGTAACACCCTCTGTAGGGCATTACATTTCCGACTAAAAACTTTGTATCTGAAAGTCATTTAGCAAAAGGTTTGAGTTCTAAAATATGGATTTTAAAATTTCTTTTCGCTTACAATATAAACTACCGAAAATATAAGTAATACAGAAAATAGACTGAACTGATTAATACACATATTATTTATACCATATAATATTCAACAATATTTAAAACATAAAACTTACAGACTCAAAGAAACAGTAGCCAACCCAATGATGGGTCCTACTTAATGCCACGGTAACAACACTAACGAGAAAACTAAACATACTTGTTTTGTTCCTCCACCAAACTGCACACTGTCGAAACTGGGAAGATCACTCCTCGACGCCGTCATCGAACTCAGAACATTGCCTTTAGTTAAGTCTAAGAAGCTTGCTTTGCCTACTATACCAATTTTAACAATGCAAACACAACAAAACAGTACAGCAAAGAGGTGAGATCCCCTTTCACCAATACCAGTATAGTAAAAAAGAATGATACGAATGAAAAAGTCATTCCATACACACAGATATCATAATTATATTCATGTTATCAATTTACAAATAATTCCAGTAAACATATATCGCAATAAAATAAACAACAATAGTTTTACCATAACAGATACCATTAATATATGTAAAATGATTATGTCACCATGATATGTACCTTGACCATACCACAACAATATGTATACCGATTATGCATATGCACAATGCATCACCTTCCTACTCCATGGAGCTAAACAACTTCGGATATGAATCGCCCAGAGCATTTGCCCACCTCTATGACAATCTACAATGGACGCGAAAGCAATAGTGTTTGGTCGGGACATGCGCCAGTGCGTTGCAATGGTTTATCATGGCCAGAGATGTATAAAGTGACAAACATATCACTATGAATAACTGCGCCCTGACACCACCAGTAGATCCCCCACTGGATCACACTACCCGTTCTCATTCACTCCTAGGCCACAAAAGCTATAACAGCCACCGACTATACAATGTTCAATGCATGATAACTCAATGCATAACTCAAGCCACTGTTGTACTGTTCACAATAATATTTAAACAATTGTCCATTCAATTGTCTAATATTATTAGTATCAATGATATTATATAACTGCTCATTCAATTACATAATATCATTGATCCACTTGGGTCTAGTACGTCGGCCTAATAGTAATCTGTTGTTTTCTCAATCGCGTAACCTTTTTATCGCATTTTCACAATCGCGTGAGGCTTTTGTCACATTTTCAAATCATGTAAATATTTTCCAACGTTTTCCCAATTGTGTAAAAATATTTAAACATTTTCAAAATTGCGTAGCTCAAAAATTATTATTTTTAAAATGCGTAAGGTTTTTCTATTATTTTTGACTGTATAAAATATTTCTTGACGTTCTGAATTAAATTTTGACATTCTCCAAGTTTCAAAATTTTGTTTGGACATTGTTTTCCATTTTTCTCATAGAAACTCCTCTAAGTAATAATTTTTGACGTTTTCACCAAAATTCGTATTATTTAAATTTAATAAAATCTTCTACCGTTACCTTTAATAAAATACTTTGAGCTCTAAATCACATTCAAAACTTATTCTCCATTGTTATAAATCAAGATCACTTTTATCTACTAAAAACTTTGTTCCATTCTCTTTAAATAAATTACTTGAATTATCAAATCACTTTTAAAAACTTCCTTTTTCATTTCTATCATTAAAAATCATTCTTTATCCAATAAAAGCCTTATATTTCCATATTCCTCTTAGTAATCCTTTCGAATCTTTTCTTCGCAAAATTTTACATTACTTCAATTTAATCAAATTTTATAGATCAAAGTCCTCCAACGCGCTCTAAAACCCAAATGGGTGAGCTATACGTTAGTAACTTCGAATTATAAATTTATTTCCCATCATAACCTAAATTCATTAATTTAATTAATTCTAAAAACTAGTTTACTTTCTTTTTATATTTCAAAATTCACTAAATTGAGTTCCTATTAATTAATCCTTTGAGACTACCCTTGAGAAAATATTTTTTTGATCTAGAATATCAATTCTTGGCATGTTGGCCAAAAATCAATCTTTGCTTCATAATTGAATATTTATTCATTTTTATCTCATTTTTCTTTGTAAAAATCTTTAATCCAATTACTTGTTACTAAATCATCTAAATTTACACTTAATAAAACATTTGCAATTGGTTTGCTCTAAATCAGGGGAGAAGGCCGTGAGCCTCTTTATGGCCATTGGAACCAAAATCCTTTTCTTTGCAACATATATCATAATATACACGTATCATTTTAATCATATTTATCCTACCACATGTTCATGCATATTATTAAAGCAATAAAACTCATATTAAGTAAATTATCGCATGGCAATCAAAATCATACTATCACACATGCTAATTAAGCAATAAAATCATGCATAGCTATCAAAGAAATAAAATCACATATAACATAACATAGAACACTTAAGCATACACAACCAAGTGAATAAATCCTTATGAATTTTTTTTTTACCATACACAAATCCACTCCTCACCACTAACACATGGTTGATGAGGGTGATATGTAACACCCCAAACTTCCTAAATATTTGACAGTAATTTTGGCAGTTAACAGAATTCTACTGTTTAGTGGTTTCTATATACTGTAAAATTATTTTGAGTATTCCGTCAGTACATTTGATCGTTTTGTGTGATTTACTCCGTGTCAAGAAAATAATAATTTTCGGGTCGGGGAAAATTTTACGTAATTTAATTATTGCTAAAAAGTCTTAATTATTTTACGTAATCTGATTTGATATTTGTGAATTTTCTAATTTTTGTGATTTTGTGGGTGATTATGAAATTTTTATATTACTTTGATTATTTTAGCGTTATCCGTGGGTCGTCTGTGGGCCCAGGGAGGTTATCTGTGAGCCCAATGTGGGTCCAGAAAAGTGAAAAATTTTTTGTAATAAAAAAAATTCGTACTGTTGAGACGGAGACGAGGGATCTTACTAAACCTGAATCCAGAAACAGTTTTTAAAATTTTTTTTTACTGTGTTTTGTACGGTATTTAATTATCGGGTGATAAAAATACAATAAAAATATTATTCGAAAGGCAATAGTAGATAAAAAAAATAAATATTGTACTGTTTAGTCAACATTAATGGCTTGGATATCCACCATTGATGTAATCAACGGTGGAGACTTTATCTTAATTTAATCAACGGTTGAGATTTAGTCTTATAAAGTGGCTAGGGCCATTTATAACCCTTGGATGTAAAGTTTGAAGGAGTAATCTTGACCCTTCATTTTGGAGATACATCTAATGGCTAGGATTTCAAGGAGGAAAGATCCAATGACCTAGATTAAATCTTCTATCTAAAGCCTAAACCTAAAACCTACATTAATGCTAACCATTGATCTAATCAATGGTTAAGATTGCCTAAAATGGTGGCTAGGAGATTGGTCACTCTTTGAAGAGTACATGGAGGGGGGGATGATTTTTGGTGGTGAATTAGAAGCTAAAGCAAAGTTGATGACCATTATTAGTCACCTTGGTCATCTTTGATCAATTTTCAAGAAGCTAAGTTCATCAAAAATTTTCTCTCCATCTTCTCCAAGCTAGTTTCGGCCAAGCACTCTAAACCAACCTTCCATCACTCTTTAATTTCAAACAACCATATTTCTTGAATCTATACCTTATTCTAAGACACTTTGTAGTTTACACCAAGTTCTAAATCTTCCATCTTCAAAGAGTTTTTCCAAGAGCAAGTTCTAGGGTTTTTGAGGTGAAGTGTAAGGAAAACTTCATTTCTTCTCTTCTTTTTCATGTTCTAAACTATGTTTGATCCATGGTTCCTCTTATTCAAGCTTAATATACTAATTTCTTTGTGTTTGTTTTATGTTTAAGAAACTTTTGTTAGTGGAGATCTTGATCAAAGTGCAAAGTAATGAGCTTTTTGTGGTTCTTCAAGAGGTAAGAGGGAGATCCATCTCACCAACCAAGTATGGTGGTGAGAGATGGTTTGTGTATTTGATGGATGGTGAATCCATGTGAGGATTCATATCCATGGTTATGTAATTATTTGTGTATGTTTATGTGCTTTGATTATTTGCCTATGCTTGGTATGATTTGCATGATTTATTACTTTGATTATGGCATGCTTGTGATATATATGTTGAATATGTATATGTATGTCATGATTTGATGATGGAAAAGAAAGTGATTTTTGGTTCCAAGGACCATGGTGAATTCGGCCAAACACCTCAAAATAGGTGTTCACAAATTAATATTTTCATGAATAGTAAAATTGGATGCTTAGAAAAGCAAGAAAAATAAACAAAAGGTTTGTTTTCAAGGAACATGAGCTCACAATTTTGTGAAGGAATTTTTAATGATTTTGTTTGTGTAAAATCAAGAATGGAACTTTGTTGAGTTAGAAGGAAAAACATTTTGATGGTTTCAATGGCCATGTTCACGGTTTTGAAGGCTTGTAATGCCTTGATTTTTATGAACAAAGTGATTTTCAAAGTGGAAATACAATTGGGTTTAGTACAAGAAATTTGGAAAGGGAATCAGAGTGTTTTAACACTTGAAAAATGGAATTTTCATATGTGAATGGAAAAGAGAGGTTGAAAGTGTTTGACCCTCAATTTATTTTAAAGAGAATTGGTTTTTAGAATTGATTTGGAATTATAAAGAATACGTTGGTGACTTGGGATTTTCTAACGTATAACTCATCCTTTGAGTTTTGGAGAGCGTTAGTAAATTTTAAAGTTAGAAACATTGATTTAATTCAATGGAATGGTGAATTTATGGAATAAATTGCAAAAAGGATTTTCTTGAGTAAGAAAATGTGAAAAATAATGTGAGAAGTCATATTATTTTGAAAAAGGTTGAAATGGAATTTTTGAAGATTGAGAAATATTTTATGAAGTTGAAAAACAGTGAAAAATGATTTACGTAACTTAAAAACATGATTTTTAAGCTATATGATTTGAAAAATATTTAAATATTTTCACGCGATTTAAAAAAAATGTTAAAATATTTTTACGCAATTTGGAAAGCGTTTAAATATTTTTACACGTTTGAGATATTATTGAAAAATCGCTACATGATTTAAAAATAGTGGAATATGTTTACGTGATTGATGAAAATGTTGAAAAATCTATATGTGATTTGAAAACGTAACAGAAATGTTATGAAATTGTGAAAACGCGACAAAAGTGGTGCGCGACTATGAAAACGCGATAATCTGATTTTTGCGATTAAATATACAGTAGGATTACTGTTGAACCAGTGGATGGACACTGTATGAGAAAAAGATAAATTTTGCCTGTGATTGGCATTGGTGCATTTTATATGCATAAACTAGTGTATGGACACTGTATATGAATTTTGCCTATGATTGGCATTGGTGCATTGAACATGCATTGGAAAGGTCCGATGGAGTGTATGAGGCTATTTGCCTAGGAGAGACGTACACCTCTTGAGTGGGTGTGATATGCGTAGTGTAAGTCACTTGTTGACCTTGGGGGCATCGGGGTGCGAGTTGCTTACATGGGCGGTTGGTAGCTCTTCTTTCTATAAGTTTGACCGATGCAACGCACCGATGATCCTGACTGAAACACTATTCTTAATCAAGATCTAGTAAAGACTGTCGTGTATATGCTAGATGTGCAAACACATATGAGAAATGTGGCACGTGGTCTGAGGCATGTTGGTACAGATAGATCTTTCAGATCAATTTCTCCGAACTGAGTATTAGCTCCATGGAGTAGGAAATTGAGTCTATGTGCGCATGCATGAATCTGACCATTTATATCAGTATGATATAATAATTGAGGAATATTGGCTATGATAATTGTTTTCTTGAGGAATACTTGGATGATGATGATGATAATAATGTGATGGCATTATGGTAATTATTATGATAATAATGTTAATGGCATGATGGTAATAATTATTTATTATATATGTTATGATAAATAATGTTGATGGCATGATTGTAATTATGGTATGTTGTTTGTATTATCTCTGTGCTACCATGTTGGTATTGGCGTAGGTGATCTCACCTCTTTGTATATTATTTTGTATTGTATTTATTTTTGGTAAAGACATTGAGCAAGGCATAGAACAAGAGGGTGAAGAAGAGCAGGTTCCTGTGGAGGAAGTTGAGTTTTGATCGGATGGCATCCCGGTCAAATTTCTTCAGATACATGAGATTACAGTTCTATGGTGGAGTTGGAGCGTGGAGGACTAGTCCCAATGAGAGGGGACTAATTTATAAGGGAGACTTGATGGTCATTATGAGTAGAGAGTTTCGTAGAGATCCATTCTTTTCCATAACTATATATGTACATGTTGAATTTTCGTTGTTCATCAGGCAGCATTGGGATACTAGATATTACGTCCCAACGGAAATCAGTATTGTGTCATCTACACAGATACCTGTTCGTAGGACTTCACGTCGTGCTGGATTCTTTCCTGCTGAGGAATCTGAGGAGGGCCCATATAAGGGTTCTACTATTTAGTAGGACTTGGGCAGTATGTGAGTTTTAAATTATGTTTAAATATTTTGAGAACTTGGTCTGTATATAAATAATATCGACAATACTTCTATAATATATGATGATATAAATTATGTGTGATGATGTATAATATTTTATTTTCCGCTAAGTTTATCTTATTGTTATTAAGAAATTTTACAACTCATATTTTTATCACAACATCACATTTTATGACCTTGGAGGTAATTTAGTAATTAAGTTACATAAATGTGGCACCCTATGGTGGGTGTTACATGATCTCCCTCTTACCTTAGATGTAGTCCACAAGTTCCTTGTATGTCTCCTTCAAGTAGACTTTCTCCACCAAGAGCTTCTTGAAAATCAAAGAAAACATGCAATATTAATATCTAAGGCTTGAATAAGAAAAAGCATGGATCAAAATATGGTTTAGAAGGAAAGAATGAAATTAGTAGTGAAGATTTCACAAACTTCACCTTGAAACTCTAAACCTTGAGCTTGAAGAACAAGGATTAAGATGGATGATTTAGGCTTAGGTTTCTTCTACAAAGTATCTTAGAATATTGTATGGATTCAAGAAGTATGGTTAGATTAAATTATTGAAGGTTGGAGGGTAGTTTTCTTGTGCTTTGGCCATGGAACACTTTGAGAGAAAATAGAGAATTTTTTTTTGCTTTAGCTTTTGGTTTATGAAAGAGAATGAGAGAAATGAATTAAGAGTAGGATATTTTGTCTCCCAAAAATGCATGGTCGTGAGCCACTTTGAGAGAAAGGTGAGAAGATATTTTTGTGTGTAGTTTTTTGCTTTCTTTGATAAGAATGAAAGAAAGATGGTAGGAAAGATTAAGTGTAGAAATTGCTTTGTATTTTTACAATGCATGACTGTAGGTGTGTAGGAGAAAAGATGAATGAAATATAGATATTTTGTATCCACCAAATGTTCATGGCCGTAGAGTGCATAGTGCAAAGCCACCAAAATTGACCATGTAGTTTCTTGAACATTTGTTATAAGGATGGCCAAGTACATTTAAATGTAATAATTGCCTTCCAAAGTAATTCATGACCGTAGGAAACAAATGGAGTAGCCACCAAAATTGACGAACAATTTGTATAGCTATTTAGTCTTTAAATTAGTGCATGGCCGTAGCTTCCTCCAAGCAAAAAGGGTGGTCAAAGTTTTCACCACTTAGCTTGTTCATCCAATGGTGTAGCCATACGAGATCAAGCCATTATAATTGACTAGTTTCTATTAGTTCAAAACTTAAGAGTTTATTATATGAATACAAAATGGTGAAGGTCTAAGAACCTCTCTTGGCCGTGGAACACCAAGCAAAAGGCCAACCAATTTTTTGTTCTCAAAGTCTCTTAATTTAACTAGCTTGTTTCCTATTGGTTCAAGATAAGTCTAGCCACTAATTTTGACTAGTTTTCATTGGTTCTTAACAAGAAGACTAGCTTCTCATTGGTTCACCATTAAAGGTGTCATAGCCATTAAAATTGACCACACCCAACTTAGATATTTTTCTGGTAGAAATTAACCAATGCACAATTGCTACTGCATTTTTATTGTCCAATGGGTAATAAAATGTACATAGATTTTATTTGTCAGATAAAATATCAGAAAATAAAATTTTGGAGACTGTTTCCGATTTCTGGTTTCTAGTTTAGTAAGATCCCCCCGACCCCGTATCAACAATATAAAATTTTCTGGCCATAGAAAATTTTTTATTTTTCCAGGCCCATCCCGGGCCTGCATACAGCCTGAGAATACTATTAAAATAATCAAAAATATAAAAACACATAAGAATTCACAAAAATCATAATAATTATGAAATTCATGAAAATTAAATCAGATTAGTAAAAATAATTAAGGATTGACAGAAAGAAATAAAATAAGAAGGCTTATATACAACCCAAAAATAATATTAAAATAATCAAAAACGTAAAAACTCCCAAAAATTCCTAAAAATCACAAAAATTATAAAATTCATGGAAGTCAAGTCGGATTAATCGAAATAATTAAGAATCGACCGAAATAAATAAAATATGAATTTTTGGGGTGTTACACTTACCACTATTACTAAGCTACTATCACCCTGATTAAAACTATTAGGTTAGGGAGGATGTTATAATTCTCCTCCTCTTTTTAAGAAAATTTTGTCCTCAAATTTTCTTACCTGATATAGGATGTTCCAAATAATCCCACAATTGAAACTAATTACTACAAAATCTCAAGGAAATAAAGTAGATAAACTTATATCATCATTTTAATTCTACTTCCCATTATCCAAACAATTAAAATTCACAAGAAAATCTTACTACTTGTTAATATACATTCGTTCTCAGTTATACACTCACCTTGTTCTAAACTAGAAGGTTGAGTTGTCTCTTTACCTCTCAGGGTATAAACTCTCCTTGTGGTTTTTGGTTTAGTATTGGGTGTTGCCATTGGTCTCTGAAGGCAGTCTCTGGCATAGTGCCCTGATTTTCCACAAGTAAAGCATACAATCTGATACACAAAGCAAGGATTATTCCCATGGTATCTTCCACATTTGGAGCACCTCGGTCCATATGGTTCTGTTTGAACCTGTTTTCCTTTTTCTTGCTGGATCTTGGGTTGTTGAACATTACCCTGCTCTTGTGATTTTTCAAATATATCATCCATTCTTTTCCTTTTTAGGAAACCATGTGATTGTTGCTCTTGTTGTAACACCCTTGTGGGGATGTCACATTTATAAATAAATAAAAGAAAGATAAATATAAATCTACCCAAGTTGTAAAACATTTGTTACATCATAATACAGGTTGTAAAAATTCTTCCTGATCTACAGAATATTGTTAAATAAAATAACGCGGAACATAAAATAAACAAACTAACATTACACATAATATACATATGGTTTTAATTATAAGTTATACAAATAATTTACAACTATAATTATTTAAACTAAAATAGTAAAGAAAGCAGTAAAAGTCAATATATACAAATGCAGACGCGCCCAAGTAAACATCATGTATATCTAACCCTCTGAAGGATCACTCTCAGATGAAACTTCAGGTGATAAATATCCAGGATGCCTCGACCCTCTACGGACATGGGTCCGTGTAGTCGACACGCTGCTAATCTCACTAGGCGCATCAAACATACCACCCCAGTAATGCCTAAGAGATAGCGGCAACTCCACATGTAAGTACAATGTAGTGGAAAAGATCGGTACTCCATCAAACTCAGTACGGATAGTCACAGTCAGACGCCCCACATACGTAACTGAGTCTCTGTCCTCTCGCAGTCTCCAGGCTTCAGAGCCTCCGTGAAACTCAAGTCGCACGAATCCAAAGAATCTTGGTAGCGTCATCCTCCCACAATCAATCCAATGGATATGGATGATCGGATGGTTCTTGATCATCGTACTGATCCTCGGCTTGCTGCTCTTCCTCCTCCTCAGGATACACACACTCAAGAGGCTGTTCCTCTTCCTCAAACTCTTTACCACATAAATTTAAAATACGAAAACACTTACAATAAAGAGGTAAGACAATCTATATCATCACAAACATGGGAAATAAGAAAACGACAATACAATCAGATATACAGTTCATACAATATAGAATGCCATAACAACATAAACATAAATACAGTATAACACAGAACAATATAAACATACATATAGTATAACATAGATATAATATAAGAATTAAATATATATGATATCATAGATAAAAATATAATAATATACAACACAGATACATATGTAATATGACATGATCCTACTCCATGGAGCTAAACACATACAGACATAAGAGAGAATGACCCGCAAAATCTATTAGTACCACGATTGCCCAACCAAACTACTGCGCTATCACACGTTGCGTTTATAGCCCACAGTCACATGGCGTGGTGTAGTTCACTATCAAACGTTGTGTCACTACAGGCAATATACTATTAGACTTTACAAGATCTCGATTAAGTATAGTGCGTGTCGAGTCCATTAGTGTGTTGCCAGTTACCACGGCCTAGAGGAGCGACCAACTGTCCACAAATGGAATAATCCGCACACTAATGTCTCCAAGTCCATAATGGAATGAACCACACTATGCTTATCGCACTGACAACACAGTGTGATTCACCTCGTCAATCAATCCACCAAAAAAATTGGCATTAACTCAATGAATGTCCAAAATAAAAATTACCAAAATACCCTCAATGGTATAAATATGCATATTTACGTAAATGCCTCAATGGCACAAACTCATATATATACAGTAAGTGCACCAGACAAATACTGTTTCACAACCTGTCCGGGTCCACCACTTTGGCCCGACAGTAAAAGTTACTATTTTTGTCAATCGCATAGAAATTTTATCGCGTTTTCATAATTCCGTCATTTTTACAAACATTTTTAAATCGCGTAAATATATTTTATTGTTTTCAAAATTGCGTAGGGTTTTTAATACGTTTTCTCAATCGCGTAAGATTTTTAAATTATTTTCTTGTCCAAATTCCTTACAAATCACTGTTTAAATAAACAGAAATAATTTTTAGTACGTTTTGAACTATATAGAGTATTTTTCATACCGTATACTGTATATTGGATATCTTTTCTATCTTATTTGTCCGTTTTTAATAAAAATTGACATTATTTTGCTTAGAAAATCTATATCAATGGTTTTCTAATTTTTCTGTTAAAAATTCCTTTTTATTTATATGACAAACCATGTAATTAAACTTTTGAAAACTACTAGCATGCTTCAAAATATAAAATGAGCTATATGTTAGAAATTTACAAAAGCTACTGTATTTTTCTTCTAACAATAAAATCATTAGTTTTAACTTCTTCAACTCAATCTTAATCCTTTTATTTTCTCAAAACTCATTATAATAAAATTCCTTCTAGTATATATATTGCTTCTTTTTGATTAAAAATGGTTTGGAAATGATTTTAGAAATCATAAATACTTGGCTTTGGCATGTTGGCCGAAATACATAAAATTGACATTTAATCTTTAAATTTGTTTTTCTTGTTCTAAAACAATTTATATCTGATCGATTGCCCTAAGTTAATTAAATCACACTTTTGGAAAATTGATGAGAACATTTTGGTTCTCCTTTGATGTTGAGGCCGTGAGCCTTCATTGGTGTTCTTTGGAACACTCATATAATCCTTGACATGTTATTCACATCCTACTAATTATACATGCATTTCTAACACATACAATATTTTTAAAGCTTGTAGACATGCAATTTAATACAAATCACAAATAGGAAAGCTAATAACAAATAACACAAAGGAATCCTTATGGATTCTACAACCATAACCAATTCTATTTTCTTATCACTACCCAAGGATGATAAGATTCAAGTCTTCCTCTTACCTTAAGTGAAGACAAACACTCTTTCACTCCTTTCTAGGGTTTCGGTTTTCACCCCTCCAAGACACCTATCAAGCTTAAACAAATTTCTACAAGTTACTAACATGAAAGAAAGCTTGAACCATGGATCAATCATGGCTTAGAACTTTGAAAAAGAATTTAGAAATGAAAAACAAAGATTTTCACCTTCTAGGTAAAATCTCCCAAGTAGGTTTTCAAGCCCAAGATGTTGGATTTTGCAAAAACTCTCAACTAGAGATGTTCTTAGAATTGTGTTTAGGTTTAGAAAAGTAGGTGGAATAAAATTTTGGGTGGTTGGATGGTGAACTAGGGTTCTTGGCGAATGGTGCTTCAAGATAGCCAATGGAGTTTGGTATTTTTGGAAGAGAGAGAAGAGAGAAAATGTTAGAGAATTAAGTGATAATTACCCTCCAAAGAGCCATATGGCCGTAGACTTCAATGACAAGGAGGTGTCCCCTTGGTTGGCTCCATCCAAGCCTTAGAAATGATCAATGGTGAGGATTAAAACTTGATCACCAAGCTTAGCTCTCATTGGCTAATCCAAGCCTAGTCATTAAGCCTTGTCACTAATTAAGCCTAGTCATTAAGCCTTGTCACTAGCTCTTAAAATATCTCACCACTAATGATGTTTAATTAAGCTACTATTCCCATTAAGCTTCTAAACATATTTAACTTAATTAAAGTTCCAATAACTTAATTAAATTCTAATCCATCTTAATTAAATTCATCAAATCCTAAACTACTTAGTCTAATCACTTTTATTAACCATTTCTTATTGATTTAGAAATTATTCTAATCCAAAAACATTAACTGTTTCACTAAACGTGGGTCCCGTAAGACTTTTCCAGGTCCACTGTCATTTAATTATACTGGCTAATAAAATAATATTATAATAATATAAAATTATTTTATTTTACAGTTAAATCCTAAAAATTCAAAAATTAATAACAGTATCATTCAGAATTGGGTTTAGTAAGATCCCCCAGCTCCGAATAATTAAAACAAGATTTCCCCGGCCCGAAAAATATTATTTTCCTATCCCAGAGCAAATCACACAAAAAGTTCAAATAAAATCATAGACAGTAAAATAAAACAGCATTTCATACAGAAAACAACAAATAGTACAAAAAGGACATAACAGTCATTTATCCTAAAGTTGAAAAACATCAAACAGTACATTTGGGATATAAAAGTCATTTTTTGTAAAGTTTGGGGTGTTACACCTGTTCTAACTCTAACTTAACAGATTCGATAATTCTACACTTGTTTACCAAAGTGTGAAAATTTCGAATCTGAAAAGGCCGTACTTTCTCTCTTATATCTCTGCTCAAACCAGACTCAAATTTGACACATTTTCACTTTTCATCTGGATTGAATTTGAGATCCGAGGAAAGTTTAGATAGTTCTTCAAACTTAGTCAAGTACTGACTAACTCTCATATTCTCCTGTTTGAGCTCCAAAAATTCCATTTCTTTTTCTTCCTGCACATTCTGAGGAAATATTTAACCAATTAAGTAGTTTTAAATACCTCTTAGGTAATAAGAGCTCTAGCTACTTCTAGAAGCCTTCTTGTATCTGTCCTCCGTGGCAGGATATTCTCGCTTCTCATCAATACAACCCATTGCATCAAAAATCTTCTCCATCTCCTGTAACACCCTAATACAATTATCGTAAAATAAACAGAATATTTCAAGATAAATCGTATTAAATGTGTCACTTCTAAGAATCCATATAGATTAAACCCATAATAACCTTTATAGCTATTATAGGAAGCCTTGAATGATAAAAAGATCATATATACATATATAATTGGCTAACAAGCCATATTGTATACATACGCTTTTACATACAATTAGAAAAGTACTAATATACAAACTAGTTTAACAAAAACTAAAACTACTAAACAAAGCTTTCTGCTTCTTCTTTTTCTTGATCTTTCCCTTTTAAGGGTCTTCACCTAGATTTACATGGAACACACAAGGGTGAGAAATCACAAATTGTCATACCAAGACTAGCAGTAAATCATTTACAATAAATAATTTAACTAAACACAAAATTAAACTCTATGTAAAGGAATACCCAATTAGCCAACAATACCAAAGAATCACCCATACAATCCTATGATACTATTGAACAAGCAACCAAACAATCAACCGATCAAGCAATGACAACTGCCCATACAATCGTTAAATGTGCAATGCTTTATGTTATGAGGTATGATTATGCTCAAACAAAGTCCTAATATAATGTATATACAGTAATAATGCAAGTTTTAAGTTTTGAAAACACAAGTTACTTACTTATTCCCTAGGAACCTTTGTTCCCTTGTATATACTGGGTAGGATAGGCAATAAAGCCCTAACACTACCTGGTGATGTGTGGATATGTTTCCCCTCACAAAGTAAGAGTACTAATTCCAAACCCCAAGCATCAATAACCCTGACCATGATAGCATTTCCCGCTACGAGCTATCTCCTCAAGGTCATTTCCTACAATTCTCTGATCAAAAGGTTGTGCATACCATATAAAGTTACAACACATAGGGAAATAACAATTAACAAGTTTGAAAACTAACAATTCAAGAACTATCTCAATTCACAATTAAGACAACCAAATACTCATACATACAAATCTTAGCCTCACCTATCCAACAACGTAGCAAGAATTACGTAACTAGCATTTTCATACCTAAAACCTCTCACCATCACTTCACAAGTGATTTTCAAGTCAATTACATGTTGATCAAGATTTTAGTTAGTCTCTAAGGAATCCTATCTCTCAAAGAATACCTAAGGTTTTTCACAAATTCTCATATATGGTAGGAGGTCAATCTCTCCAAGAAATATCTTTATTAGTGTCTTAACACACTTAGAAAGGCATATATGAGTGATCCCATCACTTAAGGAATGCCAAAATCTCAAGGACACAATCCTGAAAAATCCTGGTACTCACGCCTAGGTGTGACCCTCTCAGTCTAGCTTGAATGAAAAACTTGGGCACCCTCACTTTTATTTCCTTGTTTTCCTCCTCTGCTGGTCTTCTTTTCAACTATGGAAGAGAATGAGAAACAAGTGAAATACTTGGTTAAAATATCACAAAATTGAGTCAAGAAAGAGGGCTGCAATTCGTGGATGGCTTATGGCCATTAATCATCACACTAATAATTCCTGATCTGCTAGAAACACTCAACTTTAGCTAAATCAAGTTTTCAAGTTCCAACAACTTTAAAATAAATCACAGGATTCATCAAAAATAATGTTGCACCAAAACCATCATTTTCCATATCTGTGACTAGTCATTCTGGCTTTAAATAGACAACCAGTATGCCTAAAAATACCAAACTGACTCTGAAAATTCTCAAACTTTAACCACACCACAGAATACACATTTGTGACTTAGAAATAAATTATTGACATCTATTTCCATTAGCTAAGCCATTTATGCTAATATATGGGGTCATTTTAAGCTATTTTTCACCTTTCGGCTTGCAACAAAGTGTCTAAACTAACTCAGATTGTTACAAAATTAAACAGGCATGTTAAGCAAGTATTAAGTTATCTCTGTAACTAATTACAAGTCTAACATGTTAAAGAGGATGTTACATTTCTCCCCCCTATTTAAAATTTTGCCTCAAAAATTGTTTACCTCATATAAATAACTGTGGGTAATCTTGCTGCATGTGGGACTCCAACTCCCAAGTCGCCTCCTCGAAACCAGCACCATCCCAAAGCACCTTCACCAGAGGAATCTGCTTACCTCTAAGCTCTTTGACTCCTCTGTCCACGATCCTTATCGGTCGCATAACATAAGACAAATCCTCTCTTAACTGCACAGATTCATTTCTCATGACATGTGAAGGATCTGGATCGTACTTCCTAAGCTATGACACATGGAAGACATCATGAAGGTTAGACAAGCTGGGTGGAAGGGCAATTTGGTAAGCTATGGGTATTTGGTAAGGACCAATGAAACGAAGGTTTAACTTTCGTGTTCTCAATGCTTTACTAATCCCAGTTGTAGGAATGACTTTCAAGAATACATAATCTCCCTCACTGAACTCTAGAGGTCTTCTTCTCTAATCAACATAGATTTTTTACTTACTATGAGTCCTAACCAATCTGTCTTGGATCATTTTAATTTGATTTGTGGTCTGCTGCACCAACTCAGGACCTAGAATAGTTCTCTCTACAACCACATACCAACACAAAAGGGACCTACACTTTCTACCATAAAGTGCTTCGTACGGTGCCATACCTATGCTAGCATGAAAACTGTTGTTATAGGCAAACTCCACTAAAGGTAAGAACTTATCCTAACTCTCTTTCTGCTTTAGCACACATGCTCTTAGCATATACTCTAAGGTTTGAATAGTCTTTTCTGACTGACCATCAATCTGTGGATGGTATGTTGTGCTCAAACTAAGCTTTGTCCCAAAAGCTTTCTGTAAGGCTCCCCAAAATCTAGATGTAAATCTAGGATCTCTATCAAAAACTATAGAAAGGGGAATATTGTGCAATTTAACTATCTCTTGAAGGTATAACTAAGCTAGTCTATCCAAGGAGTAGTTAACCTTATAGGGTATAAAATAGGCAGACTTGGTTAATCTATCCACTACAACCCATATAGCATCAAAACCTAGCTGAGTCCTGGGCAAACCCGTCATGAAATCCATTATGATGTTATCCCATTTCCACTTAGGGATTACTAAAGATTGAAGAGGTCCAAAGGGTTTCTAGTGCTCTATCTTGACCTTCTAACAAGTTAGGCACCTAGACACAAACTCAATTATGTCCCTATTCATTCCAGACCATCAAAACAACTTCTTCAAGTCTTGATACATCTTCGTGGCCCCTAGATGTATAGAGTACTGACTATAGTGAGCTTATTCAAGGATCCTTTCCTTGATCATGGATTCATGAGGAATGCAAAGTCTACCTTTAAACTTAATCATCCCATCATTCACCATATCAAAATCTCCAAGATTACCTAAAAAGATCTGCTCACTTAAATCACTAAGAGTTTCATCTTCCTTTTGAGTTTATAAGATCTGAGTCCTAAAGTCACTCACTGTGTCCACTCGACTCACATTGAGACTATGTGGCAACACAGTTACTGAAATACTCATATCTCAAACTCTCCAGAAGTCCACTCTCTTGGATCATCATATTCGACACATGTAGGGATTTCCTACTTAGTGCATCAACCACCACATTAGCTTTACCCGGATGATACGTTAGCTCAAAATCGTAGTCTTTCAAAAACTCCATCCATCTCCGTTGTCTTATGTTCAGCTCATTTTGATCAAATAAATACTTCAAACTTTTATGATCACCGAATACCTCAAATTGAACTCTATACAAGTAATGTCTCCAAGTTTTCAAGGCAAACACTAATACAGCTAACTCTAGATCAAGAGTAGGGTAGTTCTCCTCATGAGGTCTCAACTACCTTGATGCATATGCAACAACTCTCCTATGTTGCATCAAAATATAACCCAAACCCATCGTTGAAGCATCACAGTACACCTCAAAGTTCTCCAAAGGACCTATTCTCCTTAAGCGTTTCCAACACTATCCTCAAATGTTGTTCATGCTCCTCCATTGTCTTAGAATAGATTAAGATATCATCCATAAATACCACAACAAACTGATCTAGGTAGGGTCTAAAGATCCTGTTCATGTAATCATGAACACTACTGGTGTAACACCCTTCCTTGGGAATTACATTTCAGACCAAAAATTATAAAGCTAAAACCAAGTAATAAATGATTTAATATTGTAATATATTAGTTATAAAATTTCTTTTCACAAATAATATAAATTTAACAGAATATAGAAAACACAAGACATAGTAAACTGAATAATACACATCTCATAGTTTATAGAAAACATAAATACATAAGGCTTATGTACTCAAAAGTATATGTACAGATACCATAACCAAACCTAATCTGACCTAAGTCCAAACACCTGGAGGAAAGGGTCCTCCACTAGATCCTCCTCTGGATCCTCCTCGAAATCCACAACAGACAAATTCCATATCGGGGCATGTCTCAACGAACGGGAGTTCGAGTAGACAATACCTCATAATCCTCCCTAGGAGTGTAATGAAGATCATCCCATAACTCCCTAACAGGCATATAAAACTCCAGATGTATAGTAGCATCAAAAGAAAAAGTAGCTACCCTATGGCAGGTCCTACTAAAGACATGGTAACATCCCCATAAGACTTAATGCGCTTAGTATCCAGATGGACACGCCATGCGTCGGTGCCTCCATGGAATTGCACCCTAACAAAACCCGGAAGATCCTGCCTCGCAGCCATCACAGTCTTCATAGAACATAAACATAAAACAGAACAAACAAAAACAATACCATAAAGAGGTGAGATCCCCTACATCATATACCAGTATGGCAGCAAGGAAATAGTAATAACAATAATGCCATTTAATACATAATTAACAATTATAGTCATGATATTAATTAATAGATAATTCAATGAATGTACATCACAACAACATGTCTACTAGCTATGCATATACACAATGGACCGAACCCTACTCTATGGAGCTAAAACCAATATCGAAGAGAATTGATTGGGAGACATGTTTGTATATCGTCAGCCTCTAATCAAATGCTACAACATTCTCAGAATGCGCATCATGGCTTATACAAGCTATTCTACACTAGATCGTGAATAGGAATAGCGTCTCGTCGAGATCGTTGGTGTATTTGGATCGGAAACCACGGCACAGTAGAGCTACTAATTGGCCACTTGTGGAATTATCATGCCCCGACGCCCATAAGATCAATCATCGACCTTCACTACGCAATTCGCACTCGCACTAAGGTGTAAATTCAATCTCCTAAGCATACAATCTTAACAACAAAGTCCCCACAAGTTTCACAATGCTTGATCAAATGACTCAATGAATCAATAATTATTAACAACGTGATTGCCATGAAAAACAAGCCACCACTAGGCTAAACTGTCTATTGACATCTCTAGGTCCAATACGTCAACCCGACATCAATATGCTATTTTTCTCAATCATGAAGTATTTTTATCGCGTTTTCACAATCGTGTAACAGTTTTGTTACGTTTCCAAATCACGTAACATTTTTACATCATTTTTCAATCGCGTACAAATTTTCGAACATTTTCTTAATCCCGTAACTCAAAATCAACATTTTTAAATTGCGTAAGGTTTTATCAATATTTTTCAATCGCGTAAAATGTTTATTGACGTTCTAAGCTTAATTTTGAGACTTTCTATGTTTAATAAAAATTAAAAACATAATTTCAAATATTTTCTTAACAAATCGCCTTTGTGTAATATTTTCTAATGTTTTTCACAAAATCTATGTTATTTTGATTTAATCAGATATTTCAAAAATCCTTTTCCATTACCTTTACTAAAAACTCTCTTTAAATAAAATTCTTTAAACTTTCAAATCATATTTCAAACTTATTTTCATTATCATGGTAAAAAATCAATTCTTTTTCTAATGATACAATTTTATTCATTTCCTTTTTCAACTTGTAAATCCTTAAATCATATTCTTGTCACTGATAGACCCGTATTTTGTAACTTTAAAATGATGAATTATGATGATTTGAATGTGTTTATTGATAAACCTTGAAATTATTCTTATCAATCATCTTCATTTGTGCAGAATAGAGAGACAAAACATATTTGGAAAGAAAACTTGAGAAGAAACCGTGTTTCTGGGCAAAAAGGAGACCATTTTGGGCTTCAGACCAGGAGACACGGCCGTGCCTTAAGCACGGCCGTGTCTCATTCCAAAATTGGAATTACGCATTCTGGAGCTTAGACACGGCCGTGTCTAACACTTGGAAAGCTTCTGGAAGTTAAGCACGGCCGTGCCTAAGTCAAGCACGGCCGTGTGAGCACTGTTCATTCACGGATTCACTATTTCCACGCGTTTTTGGCATGCTGTGTAATAGGCACGGCCGTGCCTAATTCAAGCACGGCCGTGCCTCCCTGAAAATTTCCAGAAGCTTCTTGATAATGGAACAAACGCGTTTTCTGATTTCTGAAATAGGCACGGCCGTGCCTAATTCAAGCACGGCCGTGTCTCCCTTTATAAATAGAGAGAGAGCTTCAGAAGCCAAAGAACGGACGGGGGAAAGGAAATTGAAGACCATTTTGGAGGTCCTGTGAGCAAAGAAAGGTGGAAATCTTGAGAGGAAGCTAGATTGAAGGCATAGATCAAGCAAGATCAAGATCAAGATCAAGATCAACCATTGAGTTCTACTTCATCTTCTCCATTTGCTTTGGAATTATGGTTGTATCTTTCCTCTTTAATCTTGTTTGTCTTATAATGGCCATGAGTGGCATTAAACTATTTTCAGACGAGGATGAAACTCTCTATTTCCTATTATGAATTGTTGATTTAGTTTTTTCTGTTGATGAGATTATTGTTCTTGATTTATTAGTTTTAACGCCACAGATGTCTTGTATACCATATTTACATGATTTTAGAACTTTAGATGAAGGATCGAAAGATGAAAGTCTAATTGCTTGATAATCTAAGAATTAAACTTGGGATTTAACGCCTAGACATAGGGTTAAGTCCTTCGAGGAAAAAAGCGGTTGTCGTGAATCTTAATGGGTTAAAATTTGGATTAATTGCCATGAGAATGGGATTGATGAAGTTTTAAGCACGTTTTTAGTGCCAAGACATTGGGCTTTAAATATTTTAGGACAATTCGCGCTTCAAGAACGTAATTTAACATCACAGAGATATAATCACAATTTATTACGGGGATAGTGTAGTGGATTCCGAGTCCTAGAGCTTTAATCCTTGCAGATCTCATATTTTCTAGTTTTAATTGCTTACTTTGATATTTAATTCTCGCACTAAATTAAATATAACTTCCACCATTATTTTTATATGCTTAAACAATCGAAATAGCCATAAAAGTTAGTAATTAACCGATCCTCGTGGGAACGATATTTATTATACTACTTGTACGATCCGTGCACTTGCGGAATCACCAACAACAAGTTTTTTGGCCTGTTAAGGGATCGTGTTGATATTAACACGAGTGGCAAAATTTGGTTGATTTAAGCAAATTTTTTTTTTCTGATTTTTGTCTTGTTTTATTTTTATCTTAAGTTTTTCTCACTTTTCTTTCTTTGAATTTTCTGGAGATTGTTTCTTTCTTATGCGCAGGACGAGGAGTCAAGGAGATATTGTCACCCCAATTGATCCAGGAGATCGAAAGGACACTTCGTAATATCAGAAGAGAAAGAAGGACACAGAATTTTCAAGAAAACAACATGGCAGAAATACCAATCAAGATGCCAATGCAGAGCGTAGTCTGAGGGATTATGGAGCTCCCAGCGCTAACGCTCGTCGGTCTTCCATTGTCAGGCCACGGGTAGAGGCCAACAACTTTGAATTGAAGACATCATTGATCCAGATGGTCCAACAGTTGCATTTTGGCGGGTCACCAACTGAAGACCCAAATCAGCACTTGGATGAGTTCTTGGAAATGTGTGACACTATCAAGATCAATGGGGTTTCAACTGATGCTATAAGGATCAGACTTTTTCCCTTTTCTCTTAGGGGGAAAGCCAAGAAATGGATTCATTCAGAGGCCCCTAATTCACTCACCACCTGGAATTTGATGGAGCAATCCTTCTTGGATAAATACTACCCGATTGGAAAGACAATCAAGCTCTGCCAAGACATCACTACCTTCTCTCAAAAGGATGACGAATCTCTTTATGAAGCATGGGAGAGGTATAATGATCTTATTCGTCAGTGTCCACATCATGGCCTTCAAGATTTTGTTGTCATCCAGACATTCTATGCAGGGTTGTCTTTCTCTACAAAGGCAGCTCTTGATGCCGCAGCTGGCGGTGCTTTGATGGCCAAGACTCCAACAGAAGCAAGATGTTTGATCAATGAAGTGGCCTCAAACATTTATTTATGGCCAAGTGAGAGATCTTCTTCGAAGAAGCAGGCCGGAATGATAGAACTTGATGCCATTACCATGCTGAATGCCAAGTTTGATGCCTTGGCTAAGTCACTTGAGAAGATGAATGTCAATACCGTTGCCACCTCTTCTGCGACTTGTGACTCATGTGGAGGAGGACATTTGACTTCAGATTGCAACTCAGTAGAGACCTATTCTCAAGACCCATCTGTGGAGCAAATGAATTTTTTGCAGAATAGCAATTTCAAGGCTCAAGGTAACCCCTTCTCCAACACGTACAATCCAGGGATGGAGAAACCACCCAAACTTCTCCTACGGTAACCAGCAGAATAGAGGAGTTCCTTCCAACATTAGACCACCACCAGATTCCAACAACCTCAGCAATCTTCTCAAGGTGCAAAGTCTAATTTGGAAGCTCTTATGGAAACTTTCATAGTTACACAGAAGGAGCAGAATCAAGCTATTCAATCTCAAGTCCAACATTGGGGGGAATCAATCAAGCAGATTCATAATCGTCTTGATCAAATGGTCACTCACTCTAAGATGCTTGAAACTCAAATAGCCCAACAAGCAAGTTTGTTTAACATGGTTCAAGGGCGAATCCCAAGTCAACCGGAGACTAATCCAAGGGAGAATGTTCAAGCAATTTTATTGAGAAGTGGTAAGAAACTTATAGACCCCACAAGAGAAGAAAAACTTGAAGCTAAGGACACCAATGAGAAAGAAGAGAAGAGCGAGAGCAAGGGAGAAGAGGAAGGAAGTACCAAAAAGTATGTTCCTCCGGAAGCATATGTTCCCCCTTTGCCATTTCCTCAAAGATTTCAAAAGGCAAAGCTTGATCAACAGTTTGGAAGATTTTTGGAGGTGCTAAAGAAGCTCTACATCAATGTTCCTTTTACAGATGCTCTCTCCCAAATGCCCTCTTACGCTAAGTTTTTGAAGGAGATTCTCTCAAACAAGAGAAAGCTTGAAGACTATGAAACCGTTGCTCTGACGGAAGAATGTAGTGCACTCATCCAAAACAAGCTTCCTCCTAAGCTTAAAGATCCAGGAAGTTTCTCAATACCATGCTCAATTGGAAGCATGCATATCAATAGGGCTTTGTGTGATCTTGGGGCTAGTGTGAGCTTGATCCCCCTTTCTATATGCAAGGAACTTGATATTGGGGAGCTAAAACCTACCACAATTTCTCTTCAATTGGCGAGATAGGTCAATAAAGCATCCAGTTGGTATTCTAGAGAATGTGCCAATGAAGGTGGGACAGTTTTACATACCGGTCGACTTTGTTGTGCTTGAGATGGAAGTAGATACTCAAATCCCCATTATTTTAGGGAGGCCATTTTTAGCTACTGCTGGAGCTGTGTTTGATGTGAAGCACGGAAAAATAACTCTAAAGGTTGGTGAAGAAGTTGCTGAATTCAATTTGTTTCAAGCCACAAAGCAACCAGCCGATGTTGACTCTTGTTTAAGGGTTGATGTGGAAGAAAAGCTGTGTAGAGAAGTACACTATAAAAGTCACCCACAAGACCCTTTAGAAAATTGCTTGGTGCACAATGGTGACTCAACCAATGAAGACGAGGAGGTGGCAACCTATGCCCAAATTCTGGATACATGTCCAACCGTTTCCCCTTCTCAAGACAAGTAAGTTCAAAGAGCTTAAGGGCGTCTCAACTGACGATCCTTCTCTTAAGGACAAGGAAGCCCTTAAGGTAGAGCTTAAACCACTTCCACCCATGCTAAGGTATGCATTTCTTGGTCCTGATTCTACATATCCTGTCATAATAAATGCACATCTTAATGATGATGAGGTTGAAAAATTGTTGAATGAGCTTAGGATGCATAGAAGGGTAATTGGGTACACCATTGATGATATCAAAGGAATTAGTCCTTCTATTTGCATGCATCGGATCTTAATGGAAGATGATTGTAAACCATCTGTCGAGCGTCAAAGACGACTCAACCCAAATATGCAAGAAATTGTTAAAAAAGAAGTTTTCAAACTCTTAGATGCCGGGATTATTTACCCGATCTCGGATAGTCCTTGGGTGAGTCCAGTGCATGTTGTTCCTAAGAAGGGTGGTATGATTGTGATCAAAAATGAAAAGAATGAATTGATTCCTACCAGGACAGTCACGGGTTGGAGGATGTGTATTGATTACAGGAAATTGAATAGTGCAACTCGGAAAGACCATTTCCCTCTTCCCTTTATTGATCAAATGCTTGAGAGGTTGGTTAAACACTCTTTCTTTTGCTATTTGGATGGTTATTCTGGTTTCTTTCAAATTCCCATTCACCCTAATGACCAGGATAAAACCACTTTTACTTGTCCTTATGGTACTTACGCCTACAGACGTATGCCATTTGGACTCTGTAATGCACCAGCTACTTTCCAACGTTGCATGATGGCAATTTTCTCTGATTTTATTGAAAATACAATGGAAGTATTCATGGATGATTTTTCCGTTTATGGCACTACTTTTGATAATTGTTTGACTAACTTGTCTCAAGTTTTGCAAAGATGTGAAGAAGCTAATCTTGTTTTGAATTGGGAGAAATGTCATTTTATAGTGCGTGAAGGCATTGTCCTAGGACACTTGGTGTCGGAAAGAGGTATTGAGGTGGATAAAGCTAAAATCGAGGTGATTGAGAGACTACCACCACCAAACTCGGTAAAAGCTATCAGGAGCTTTTTGGGTCATGCCGGGTTCTACCGGCGGTTTATAAAGAATTTCTCTAAACTTGCAAAACCTTTAACCAATTTGCTTAATAAAGATGTACCTTTTGTGTTTAACAAATCTTGCATGGAAGCTTTTTGCAGGTTGAAAGAGGCACTGATCTCTCTGCTCCCATTATGCAATCACCGAATTGGGAATTACCATTCGAGTTGATGTGCGATGCAAGTGACTTTGCAGTTGGAGCCGTGTTAGGACAAAGAAAAGAAAACAAGCTTCATGCCATCTACTATGCTAGCAAGACACTGGACGATGCACAACTGAATTATGCTACCACCGAGAAAGAACTCTTGGCGGTTGTGTTTGCCTTTGAAAAGTTCAGGTCCTACCTTGTTGGCTCGAAAGTGATAGTATACACTGACCATGCTGCTCTCAAATATCTTTTGAACAAGAAGGATGCAAAGCCTCGATTGATTCGATGGGTGCTGTTGTTGCAAGAATTTGATCTTGAGATCCGGGACAAGAAAGGAGCCCAAAACTTTGTTGCTGACCATCTCTCTCGAATTCCAAAAAAAGGGCAACAGAGTGTACTGAGCTACCTATTGATGACAGTCTTCCAGATGAGCAACTCTTCTCCATGATGGTGGTGCCTTGGTATGCTGACTTTGTCAATTACTTAGTGTGTGGAGTGACACCATCGGATGTTTCATATCAAAAGAAGAAGAAGTTCCTCTCCGATGTAAAGTATTACTTTTGGGAAGAACCTTTGCTTTACAAAAGATGTGCAGATGGCATCATACGACGGTGTCTCCCGAAGATGAAATTGCAAGTGTCCTTTGTCACTGCCATTCCTCCCCTTATGGAGGCCATTTCAGTTCTTCAAAGACAGCGGCAAAGGTACTTCAATGTGGTTTCTATTGGCCTACTCTCTTCCATGATGCTCGGAACTTTGTGCTTGCTTGTGATCGCTGTCAAAGGACAGGGAATATCTCGAGGAGAAATGAAATGCCCTTAACCAACATTTTAGAGGTTGAACTTTTCGATGTTTGGGGCATTGACTTCATGGGACCTTTTCCAGTTTCATTTGGTTACAAATTCATCTTGGTTGGAGTGGATTATGTGTCGAAGTGGGTTGAAGCCATTGCATCTCCAACAAATGATGCAAAAGTTGTGGTGAAGTTCCTTAAACGGAATATCTTTTCGCGATTTGGTACACCACGAGCCATCATAAGTGACGGCGGTTCGCACTTTTGCAACCGTCAATTCGAAGGATTACTGAAGAAGTACGGGGTGAATCATCGCATAGCTACACCCTACCATCCTCAAACAGGTGGGCAAGTGGAGATCTCTAATCGGGAAATCAAGCAGATTCTTGAAAAGACGGTAAGCAAATCCCGTAAGGATTGGTCTCTTAAGCTTGATGATGCTTTATGGGCTTACAGAACAGCTTTCAAGACTCCAATTGGAACCACACCATTCCGATTGGTCTATGGTAAGTCCTGTCACTTGCCGGTTGAGCTCGAACATAGGGCTTTTTGGGCAATTCGGATGCTGAATTTTGATATGAAGGATGCTGGAGTTCAACGCCTTCTACAAATTAATGAACTAGATGAATTACGCCTTGATGCGTATGAGAGTGCTCAGATTTACAAGGAACGGGCCAAACGTTGGCATGACAAGCATATCTTGCACCGTGAGTTCCACGAAGGAGAGTTGGTCCTCTTATTCAACTCTCGTTTGAAGCTTTTTCCTGGGAAGTTGAAATCTCGTTGGTCAGGACCGTTTAAGGTGCTTAAGATGTTTCCTCATGGAGCTGTTGAAGTTTGGAGTGAAGGTAGTGGAACTTTTAAAGTAAACGGTCAACGATTGAAGCCTTACTTCATTGGGAATCCTATCGAGAAGGGAGTTACTCAACCCCTCTCCGATCCTTCCCCTCCGGCTTGAATGATATGAAGGGGTCAAGCTAAAGACCTTAAATTAGCGCTTCACAGGAGGCAACCTGTGTTTCTACCCCTTTTCATGCTTTTATTTTGGTTCATTTTTGCATTCCTAGCCTTTAAATTTAGTTTTTCTGGTCATTCCTTCGTTTTTCAAGCTTTCAGAAGCTTTCAAGGAGTTAGACACGGCCGTGTCTAACTTCCATAAAGCTTCTGGAAGGTTTTCGTAATTAGGAACGGCCGTGTGCCTCTGAGACACGGCCGTGTGATAAAAACAGAAGCTTCCCCATAGTTAGACACGGCCGTGTATAACTTTGAGAAAGCTTCTGGAGTGCTTTCAAAAGGAGACACGGTCGTGTCTCCATTTTAAACAAACCCAGCGCCCCCCACTCCTTCGTCTTTCCCCTGTTCTTCTTCATTTCTTCCCACCACCGCAGCCCCCTACTCCATTACACCGTCCTCGTCATTTCACCCTTTTTCCCCAAATCAAACACCACCGTAGAACCTCCCATCCCCTTCGTCATTCCTCTTTCAACCTCCCCTGTTCTTCGTTATTTACCCTTCCCAAACCGTACCTCCATTACCTCATTCCACCGTGCACCACCAACTACATTCAACCACACCCAAATCAGCACCGTAACTCCCTCATTAACCCACCACCACCGTCATTTCCACCACCATTTCTCTTCCTAAACCCCAGCTACATTAAACCACCAACCTCCATTGCCCCATCCCACCAACTCCGTAACCCAAACCCCACCGTACGTACCCCTGTAAACCCAACCCATTCCCCTCCTTCCTCATTGACCCACCATTACAGCACCGTACCCCTCTTGCATTTTCTTCATTTTTTTTTTTTTTTTTTTTTTTTCTATCCCACTGAATCTTCCGTTCCAGGTTCTTTTCTTTTCTTTACTTTGATTTCCATTTTGTTTTATGTTAATTTTATTTTTTCTTCATTTTCACTTCTATTTTCTGATTTGCATCAATCCTAGATTGTTTTATTTAATTTCTCTTCGTTGATTTCTGCACATTTGTGTTGATTTCTGGTTTGGATTTAGCTCATTTGGGTTGCATTTTTCTTCTTGGCTGCATGATTATTGTGATTGCTTAGTGTGAAGTTCTGATTTGAAATCTTGATCTGAATGCCATTTACCACTGATTGCTTGATATACTGGTTGTGTAATTGCTTGTTCAAATTGGTAATTGTCCATATGCTGCCGTTATGCTGCCAAAATTTCTGCAAAATTTCAAAGTAGCCATTTTTCTGTTTTGATTATTTAAAGCTGCTTTGATTCCTGATCAGCTTAGTGTCATCTTTGACTTGGCAATTATCATATTTTGGTCCTGATGAGTTTTCTACTACTATCCTTCCTTTTCAGGTACCATGGCATCCAAGCGAAAGAAGACTTCTGGCAGTTCCATTCCTTTACACTCATCTGCCGAAGTCGAGCGCCTCATCCATTCGACACTCGTGCACATCGCCAGAGGTTTGAGGTGTTCAGCAAACTCACCATCATCGCAAACAAATATCTACATGAAGCGACGATGGCAGAGTTTGGGGTTCAGGAACTAATTCACCAGTATCGCTCGCGCGGGATGGGAGTTGTTTGCCTCCATCCGCTGTGACGCGTATCTGGAGCCCACATTGGAGTTCCTCTCCACCCTGAATGTTTCTTGTGAGTCTCAAACCATAGATCAGCCGGGTACTATCCAGTTCAGACTAAACCGGCGTCACTTTGCCATGTCACTGAACGAGTTCAATGTTGCCATGGGATTTGAGACCGCAACCTCCATTTTGACTCCTGCCTACCAGAACGCATTCCTGGACTTCCCGGACATATTTGAGGATGCCACGTTCTGGGCAACCATCCGGCATCGACAGCCATTACAACCCCGGTGTCTCCAAATCTTCTCTCGATTCGAGACCCCGCCCCGAGATGGCTCCACCGTTTCATAGCACACAGCATCTCAGGCCGGTATAGCAAGCACTCGGAGTTGTAACCAAAACCGATCTCTTCTATTTATGGTGTTTGTACCATGGCCACCACTGCAACATCGGTTATTGGTTCCTTCAGCATGTTCGAAGCTTGATAAGGCCAAAGGCAAAGCCAAATTGTTATACATTCCTGTGGGCTCATACATTACAAACCTAGCCCGGAACATTGACGCCTTTCATCCTCAGGCTCATCTCGCCCAGCCTATGGAGCCGATTGATCGGGCGATGCTGATACGACTTAAACTGGTATACCAGGTTAGTCCCGGCCGGTGGGCCCTTCCTGATGCCCCCATTCCCGAAGCACCTTCGAGGACGAGGCTGGTCCCGATGCCCCCATGCCCGATGCTCCCGCCCCTCCTGCTGCCACTGAGGCCCCACTGATGCCTCCTGATTCATTAGCTGACTTGACTGAGCGACTAGAGCGCATGGAGACTAGCCAGGCGGCATTCCAGCAGCGAGTCCAGGATGATTTGACCACTTTGGCAGCTCAGCAGGCCAGTTTCCATGACCATGTCACATCGCAGTTGGACCAGCTTTTGCACTTATGCATGCTCGGTTTCCCAGGATCCACCACCCCCACCCCCCACCCCTGTATGATGCAACAATGATCTTTTTCAGGGAAGTATCTAACTCAAACATGGTTTAAATTTTGATTTATTTTTGACAGTGAGGACACTGTGGGATTCTAGTGTGGGGGAATGCATTTATACTTTGATGAACTTAATTCTGTTAATGCATTCTGAATTACACTTGAATTTTGCACACAAAAGGCAAAGCTGGATTTTTACTACTGCGGTCTTGATTATTTCTGAGTTGATTGAAGCATGTTTTGATAGGAATCCACAGCCATGAACTGATATTTTGAGGAAGGCAATTTTTTTCAGTTGAATGTTGAATATTTTAGCATTTTAATTGGGAAATTAACCATGTTTGCTTGCATTTATTCTCTTTACTGACTTAAGCCAGAAAGTGAGATTTGAGCCTTCATTGATTGGATTTATCATTAATTGAATCCTATTTTCATTCTGGAGTGAGTTTTCTCTTGATTTTTGTATGCTAGAACTTGTTTTGATATCTTGTTGAGACTTTAATGGTTCACATACATTCTTGGACATGATAAAGGCAATTAGGCTTCTTTCTTTCTTGACTTCCAGAGTTGCATTGTTAAAAATCCATTAGTTGCCTCATTTGAGCCTGAAATTTATTTCTCTGAATACCCAATTGATTAATCAGGTTGAATTCCTTGGAGCTTCTAATGTGGTTAGTTGAAAAGTTTGGAAATATCACTTCTGTTTACAAGGGTTGTTGAAAAAAAAAAAAAAAAAAAAAAAATAATAATAATAATAAAAAAAAAAAAAAAAATTCTGTATATATTTTCGGTGAAGAATAATGAGAATTAGTTGAATAACCTTGTGCATATTGCTATATTGATAACCTTTTCAACCTGATTCTTCTTTGTATAGCTTCACCCATAAATGTTCTTTTCGTTCATTTATCTTTCCTTTTATTAATTTTACCCTTGGCCCCATTGCAACCCAATGCAAGTCCTTTTAATCCTTGTTATGTATGTGAACTTGAAAGTGGAGATAAGATTGATAATCAAGCCTATGGTCATGCACTTGTTGAGAGAAACCTGAGTGATCTCTTTGCCCTTAAATACTTGAGAGATAGAAAGTTGAGTGATCTCAATTGTTTGGTATTGAGAAAAATGTGCAGGCTAGACTCAAGCTTTTAATTGTATTAAATGCTGAAATTTTCTTGCTTGATTGGATTTGATTGCTAAGCTTAACTGAATTTTTAAACTGTGGATTGTCTCTTAATTCGTATTTCTTGATGCTCAGTTCTATCTTGACTTCGATTTTTATTCCTTGCTTGAGGACAAGCAAAGTTCAAGTGTGGGGGAATTGATAGACCCGTATTTTGTAACATTAAAATGATGAATTATGATGATTTGATCGAGTTTATTGATAAACTTTGAAATTATTCTTATCAATCATCTTCATTTGTGCAGAATAGAGAGACAAAACATATTTGGAAAGAAAACTTGAGAAGAAACCGTGTTTCTGGGCAAAAAGGAGACCATTTTGGGCTTCAGACCAGGAGACACGGCCGTGTCCCCCTTAAGCACGGCCGTGTCTCATTCCAAAATTGGAATTACGCATTCTGGAGCTTAGACACGGCCGTGTCTAACACTTGGAAAGCTTCTGGAAGTTAAGCACGGCCGTGCCTAAGTCAAGCACGGCCGTGTGAGCACTGTTCATTCACGGATTCACTATTTCCACGCGTTTTTGGCATGCTGTGTAATAGGCACGGCCGTGCCTAATTCAAGCACGGCCGTGCCTCCCTGAAAATTTCCAGAAGCTTCTTGATAATGGAACAAACGCGTTTTCTGATTTCTGAAATAGGCACGGCCGTGCCTAATTCAAGCACGGCCGTGTCTCCCTTTATAAATAGAGAGAGAGCTTCAGAAGCCAAAGAACGGACGGGGAAAGGAAATTGGAGACCATTTTGGAGGTCCTGTGAGCAAAGAAAGGTGGAAATCTTGAGAGGAAGCTAGATTGAAGGCATAGATCAAGGCAAGATCAAGATCAAGATCAACCATTGAGTTCTCTACTTCATCTTCTCCATTTGCTTTGGAATTATGGTTGTATCTTTCCTCTTTAATCTTGTTTGTGCTATAATGGCCATGAGTGGCTAAACTATTTTCTGCGACAAGGATGAAACTCTATTTCCTATTATGAATTGTTGATTTAGTTATTGTTGATGAGATTATTGTTTTGATTTATTCTTAGTGTTTTATCGCCACAGTATGTTCTTGTACCATATTTACATGATTTTAGGCTTTAGATGAAGGATCGAAAGATGAAGTCTAATTGCTTGATAATCTAAGAATTAAACTTGGGATTTAATGCCTAGACATAGGGTTAAGTCCTTCGAGGGTAAAACGGTTGTCATGAATCTTAATGGGTTAAAATTTGGATTAATTCATGAGAATGGGATTGATGAAGTTTTAACACGTTTTTAGTGCCAAGACATTGGGCTTTAAATATTTTAGGACAATTCGCCTTCAAGAACGTAATTTAACATCAACAGAGATATAATCACAATTTATTACAGGGGATAGTGTAGTGGATTCCGAGTCCTGAGCCTTTAATCCTTGCAGATCTCATATTTTCTAGTTTTAATTGCTTACTTTGATATTTAATTCTCGCACTAAATTAAATATAACTTCCACCATTATTTTTATATGCTTAAACAATCGAAATAGCCATAAAAGTTAGTAATTAACGATCCTCGTGGGAACGATATTTATTATACTACTTGTACGATCCGTGCACTTGCGGAATCACCAACAACAGTCACCTAATCATCAAGGTTCATAATCAACAAAAATATTTTTGCCTTGGATACCCTATTTTGAGCTAGATGGCCATGAGCCATGTATGGTCATTAGGACCAAAATTTTTTTTGTCATTCCCACATGATTTCAAATCATGTACAAACATTCAAACCATCAATTCCTACCATAGCAATTTCATACATACTATCAAAGCCATATAATCACATATAACTAAACAAGCATATACCATTAAATTTACACAATCAAGTGAATAAATCCTCACATGGATTTTTCACCAACAACTACAAATTCCATTTCTCACCACCAAGTTGGTTGATGAGGTTCATCTTCCTCTTACCTTAGGTGATGATCAAGAAGTTCCTTAGTTGCCTCCTTGGAGTAAACTACTACTAAAAAGATCCTTAAAACAAATTAAGCATACAAATGTTAAGATCTAAGGCTTGAAATAAGATGACCATGGATCAAGATCATGGTGTAGAACTTGAAAATAAAATTAGAAGTGAAGATCAAGAACTTCACCTAAAAGCCTTCAGACTTAAACATGGAAAAATGATTGAAGATGGATGAATTTGAAGAAGATCATAACACGAAACTATCTCCAAATGATGTCTAGATTCAAGATATGTGGTTGGTTTGAATTGAATAAGATTGGAAAGAAATTTTGAGGTGTTGGCCGAAACAGGCTATGGAGAGAAAATGAGAGAGTTTTGGTACTTTGTTTCTTGAAAACAAAGAATGACAACATAAGCTTTGGAGAGACTAAGTAACCAATTTGTCTTCTTCAAGCTTGCCTTGGAAGCTTGCTTGCCATTGGTTCACAATTTTGAGTCATAGCCACAAAGCTTGACTTCCATCAAACTTACCTTAGAAGCTTTCTTCTTATTCGTTCAAAACCAAGTGAGTCATAAAAGGTGACGATGAGGTTTTTTACTAAGCTCATGACTAGTCATCTAACTAGATATTTACTGGTAGATATTAACCAATGGACAAGGGTTACAACTAGCAAAACTAGTGTTTATTATCCAATGGATAATAGAATGTACCTAGATTTCATCTGACAGATAAAATCTCAGAAAAAGAAAAATTTCAAAATTTGTTTCCGGTTTCTAGTTTAGTAAACTTCCCCGACCACGTGTTAACAGTCAAAATTTTTCCGTCCTCGAAAAATTTTATTTTTCTGGCATTGCATCAAATACACATAAAGTCCAAAAATAATAATAAAATAATCAAAATAAATTAATAATTCACAAAAATCATTAAAATCATTATTCATTAAAAAATCATTAAAATCATTATTAATTCACGAAATTTCGGGGTGTTATAATTGGAGCATTAGTCAACCCAAAAGACATCACGAGATACTCATAATGCCCATACCTAGTTCTAAAAGCAGTCTTAGGGATATCCTCTTCCCTAACTCTTATCTGATGATAACCAGACCTAAGTTCAATCTTTGAGAAAATCGCAACTCCTCTCAGTTGATCCATTAGATCGTCTATCATAGGCAACAAATACTTATTCTTAATGGTCACCTTATTCAACTATTTGTAATCCACACAGAGCCTCATGGTACCATCATTTTTCTTCACTAGTAACACCGGTGCTCCCTATAGAGAAACACTCAACCTAATGAAGTGCTTATCTAACAAATCCTCAATTTGTTTCTTTAGTTCCGCTAACTCTAGTGGTGCCATTCTATAGGGTGCTATAAAGATAGGTCCCATCCCAGGAACTAAGTCTATAGTAAAATCTATATCTCGCTCAGGTGGTAACTCCACTATATCATTTGGGAAAACTTCAGGATATTCATTCACCACAGATATTTCACCTATGCTTTGCTTGACCTCAACACTTAGGGAAAACAAGAGAATATATCCAAGAGATCCCTCCTACAAATAAAGATTGACCTGATTCACATTGAGATACACAGATTCAAATGAAATAACTCTGGTAGGTATATATGACAAGAAAACCAGGGATTTTTCTGAACAGTTCTACACTGCATGGTTGGCGGACAACCAATCCATGCCAAGGATAACATCAATATCTACTAAAGGCAAACAAATAAGGTTTACACAAAAAAATCGCATCTTCTACCTTTACACAACAATCAAGACACACTCTGGATGTTGTAACTGGTTTACCAGTGGCCATAGATATAGATAAGTCATAAGTTCAGACACAGGTAAATCTAACACCTTCACACAATCATTAGAAACAAAGGAGTGGGATGCTTCTGAATCATACAACACAGTTAAAAGATGATTATAAATAATGCATTTACCTTCAATAAGATCGAAAGACTGAGTCATCGCTTCACCACCTAGGGTATAAACTCTCCCTCTGGCTTGTGGTTTCTGGGTAGGTGCAGTTTCCACTCTTGATGGACACTCCCTTGTAAAATGCCTAAGTTGTCTGCAAACAAAGCATACCAAGCAAAGTCAGTCTCCATGTTGTATCCCACACTTGGAACACTTGGGTCCCACCATCTCCTTCTTAACATGTTTTCCCTTTCCCTGAGCAAAGCTAGTTTTAAAAGATCCCTTCTTGAACTTTTCATCACCCTGCTTTCTCTTTTGAAAGCCTTGTGATATCTGCTCAACTGAAGGCTTACGATCATGATCCTCTTTTATCTTGCACTTGTTCACCACGGTAGCAAAATGTTAGATCTCCAAAGGCCTGACAAACTTTTGGACCTCATCTCTTAATCCCTCCTCAAATTTTACACATTTCCAACACTCATCAGTGTTAAATTTAATATGGGATGAGAATTTGGACAGCTCACTAAACTTGGCCACGTACTAACAAACAAACATGTCGCCCTGCTCTAACCTCATAAACTCCATTTCTTTTGCATTTTGCAAATTTTGTGGAAAATGCTTCTCTAGAAATGATTCTTTGAAGACTTACCACACTATCGGAGTCCCTGATGCAACTAGCAATCTCTTGGCATCTGTCCACCAATCCTTTGCCTCCCCCTCCAACAAAAAGGATGCAAAGAGCATCTTCTGCTCATCCGAACAAACCATCACATCAAAGATCTTCTCCATCTCCTTTAGTTTTTTCCCAGCTCCGACTAAGTTGTATTCTTCTTTAAAAGCAGATGGGTTGAACTTTCTGAATTTCGCAAGGTCTATGAAGTTTTGACTCCTTCCCACTGGTGCCCCCAGAACTGGTTGTACTGGTTTAACATGTGGTGGTGTAAGTTGTGGTTGACTGGCCTCTAGCCTCTCAATCACCTTTGCAGTTGCAACTACTTATTCCTTCATTGCAGTAGCATTTGCAATCTTTGCTCATGTATCACTTTGGCTTTTGCCATTACAACTTCGGCCAAATTCAGACATTCACAAGGTGAGTTCCTTGTCTTATGGGTTTGCTATTTTGGTGCTATAGTTTCCTGCACACATAGAATAATACATATTGAGTTGATCAGTCCTCAATATCATGTAATTATGTAACAGTAGCAATTACCAATCCAATACTCAAACAGGAGATAAAGAAATGCATAACACACAAAAGAACTCCTAATATGCCAAAGCATAGTTAGTCCATACCCCGATTGAGCAAGATGTGTAACATCCCAAATTTCCTATCTATTAGACAGTAATTTTGACAGTTAATAGAATTCTACTGTTTAGTGATTTCTATGTACTGTAAAATTATTTTGAATATTCCGTCAATACATTTGATCGTTTTGTGTGATTTACTCCATGTAAGGAAAATTATAATTTTCGGGCCGGGAAAAATCTTTATGTATTTATTTCTCTTGATTGTTAATTATTTTTAATAATCTGACTTGATTTTCATACGTTTTCTAATATTTGTGATTTTTGTAGACGATTATAAATTTTTATATCTCTCTGATTGTTTTTGGCCTGTCTGTGGGCCCAAGGTGGCCTTACGTGGGCCCAGGTGGGTCTCGCAAAGTAAAATTTTTTCTACGCATAGAAAAATTTATACGGTTTAGACGGAGACGAGGGATCTTACTAAACCTGAATCCAGAAATAGTTTTTAAAATTTTTTTTACTGTGTTTTGTATTGTATTTAATTATCGAGTGATAAAAATACCGTAAAAATATTATTCGAAGGGTTATAGCAAATAGAAAAATAAATATTATACTGCTTAAGTCAACATTGTTGGCTTGGTCATCAACCATTGATTTAATCAATGGTGGAGACTTGATCTTAATTTAATCAACGGTTGAGATTTAGTCTTACAAAGTGGCTAGGACCATTTATAGCCCTTGGATGTAAAGTTTGAAGGAGTAATCGTGATCCTTCATTTTGGAGATGCATCTAATGGCTAGGATTTCAAGGAGGAAAGATCCAATGGCCTAAATTAAGTCTTCTTTCTAAGCCTAAACCTAGAAGCTACATTAAATCCTAACCATTGATCTAATCAATGGTTAAGATTGCCTAAAATGGTGGCTAGGAGATTTGTTGCATTTTGAAGAATGCATGGAAGGGGGGACGGTTTTGGTACTGTATTTAGAAGCTAAAGCAACATTTGAAGACCATAATTGATCACCTTTGGTCATTATTGATCATTCTTCATCATTCTTGAATTTTCCTAAAGCAAAGCTCTTCAAAATTTTCTCTCCACCTCTACTCCATGAATGTTTCGGCCAAGGCACCCAAGACAACCTTCCATCACTCTTTAATTTCAACCAGCCATATTTCTTCAATCCTTACCTTATTCTAAGCAACTTTCATGTTGGGGACTTTCTCTAAATCTTCCATCTTCAAGGAGTTATTCCAAGAGCAAAGTTATAGGGTATTTGAGGTGAAGTGTAAGGAAACTTTATTTCTTCTCTCTTTTTCATGATTCTAAGCCATGTTTGATCCATGGTTTATCTTGTTCAAGCTTGATTTACTAATAAATATATGTTTTGTTGTGTGTTTAAGAAATCTTTGGTGGTGAAGGACTTGGAAAAAGAAGCAAATCTAGGAGCTTTTGAGGTTCTTCAAGAGGTAAGAGGGAGATTCATCTCACCAACCAAGTATGGTGGTGAGAGATGGTTTGTGTATTTGATGGATGGTGAATCCATGTGAGGATTCATATCCATGGTCATGTAATAATTTGTGGGTGTTTATGTGCTTTGATTATTTGCCTATGCTTGGTATGATTTGCATGATTTATTGCTTTGATTATGGCATGCTTGTGATATATATTTGAATATGTATATGTATGCTATGATTTGATGATGGAAAGGAAATTAATTTTTAGCTCCAAAGACCAAGAGGAATTTTGGTCAAGACACCTCAAAATAGGTGTTCATAAATTAATATTTTCATGAATGATAAAATTTGATGATTAGAAAAATAAGAAAAATAAACAAAGGGTTGGTTTTTCAAGAAGTGATGTTCATGGTTTTGAGAAGAATTTTTATTGATTTATTTTGTGTAAAAACAAGAATGGAATTTAATGGAACTCAAGGGCATTTTTGAATAAGAATTTTTCAAGTATTTTACAAATCATGAGTTTTAAATGAAAAGAGCAATGAGTTGATGATTTTAAGGATTTGTAAAGAAAGTGAAAAATGAAAATGAGCAAATGATTTGATTTTAAAGACTATGAGTCTCACAGTTTTGTTAAGGAATTTTTAATGATTTTGTTTGTGTAAAATCATATTGACTTAGAAGGAAAAATATTTGATGGTTTAAATAACCATGTACCACGGTTTTGAATGTTTGTAAATGCTTTGGTTTTATGAAACAAAGTGGTTTTCCAAGTGGAAATGTACTTTGATTTAGTACAAGGATTTTGGAAAGGGAATCAGAGTGTTTTATCACTTGAAAAATAGAAATTTCGTTTATGAAAGACAAAAAAAAGAGGTTGAAAGTGTTTGAATCTCAATTTATTTTGAAGAGAATTGATTTTGAAATTGATTTGAAAAAAATAGAGAATATAATGGTGATTTAAAATTTACTAATGTGTAACTCATCCTTTGGGTTTTGGAGAGCGTTAGTAATTTTTAAAGTTAGAAACATTGATTTAATTCAATAGAATTGTGAATTTGTGGAATATATTGTGAAAAGGATTTTCTTGAGTAAGAAAATGTGGAAAATAATGTGAGTAGTCATATTATTGTGAGAAAGGTTGAAATGGAATTTTTGAAGGTTGAGAAATATTTTTCGTAACGGAAAAATGGTGAAAAATGATTTACGTAACTTAAAAACGTGATTTTTAAGTTACGCGATTTGAAAAACGTTTAAATATTTCCACGCGATTTGAAAAACGTTGAAATATTTCTATGCAATTTGGAAAGTGTTTAAATATTTTTACACATTTGAGATATTGTTGAAAAATCGCTACGCGATTTAAAAATGGTGGAATATTTTTATGTGATTGATGAAAATGTTGAAAAATCACTACGTGATTTTAAAATGCAACAGAAACGTTGCAAAATTGTGAAAAACGTAACAGAGATGTTGCGCGATTGTGAAAACACGACTAAAGTGTTTTATGACTATGTAAACGCGATAACATGATTTTGCGATTAAATATACAGTATGATTACTGTTGCCCAGTGTGTGGACCCTGATTATGAGATATTGCAATTAAAACTGAGAATGGGCCAATTTGTGGACCCTGAATATGAAAATGTGAATTTTGCCTATGATTGGCATTGGTGCATTGAACATGCATTAGAAATGAGGAATTTTGCCTGTGATTGGCATTGGTGCATTGAATATGCATTGAAAAGATATGCATTGAGGCATATGATGATTTTGAATTGAACAAAAATTGATAGTTGATGCTATTGGGACCCTTGTGGTTGAAGAGAGAACGTGAATTGATAGCGAGGTCTATGATGGATCTTAGGGGAGTCAAGGCGCGGCGGTCGACAAGTGGATATCTGTCTGTGGGCTATGGCTGGACCATATGCCACTTGGCTATGTAGTCCGTTACAATGCATTGACGATACCCGACAAGAACAGGATTCATTTCAAAAGCTGGACAATTGTCTGTGGGCTAAGGCTGGGCATTGTCTGTGGGCTAATCTGGAAGATTGTCTTTGGGCTAAGGCTGACAATTAATAGAGCATTCTTCTCAAAATTGTGAAAACCTCCATGGAGTAGGACATTGAGTCTATGTGCACATGCATAACATATGCATCATTATTGAGTATTGGTTATGATAATTGAACTATTGAAATACTTGGATGATGATGATGATAATAATGTGATGGCATTGTGGTAATTATTGTGTGATGATAATAATGTTAATGGCATGATGGTAATTAATAGTTATTGTATCTGTTACAATAAATAATGTTGATTGAAATTAAGATATGATATATCTGTATGGTATGCTATTTGTATTATCTCTGTGCTACCATGTTGGTATTGGCGTAGGTGATCTCACCTCTTTGTTATATTGTATGGTTGGGCTTGTGTTGTAAAAATTATATAATAGATGGAACGAGTTGCCTTAGACATGACGGGTGGTAAATACTCTGAGATTGGAGACAACATTGAGGAGTAGCCATTCAAGATTCGATAGTGTGCAGTATGAACAAGGAACAGATGTCTGATGCATCAAGATGGATACAAGAAGGAATAATTATGTTAAGTTTTACCGTTTGTGTTGTACCGTGCTATTAAGTAAGACCCGTGATGGGGTTTGCTACTGTTAAAAAGGAGAGTCTGTTAGTTTTATATTTCTCTTTAAATTGTTAAATATTAATTGGTGTCAATATTATATATTAATCAGTTTAAATATATTTTCAGTAATACTTATGGATTTCAGTAAGTTAATGTTTCTATAATAAGAAATTTTAAAACTCACATTTTATAACTCAAACCTTTTATGAACTTCTTTATAGATTATGAGTTGGGAATCAGAAATGTGATACCTTGAGGAGGGTGTTACATAGTTAGTATCAGAGCACGGTTTGAGTCTTTTGGGGTTTGTGGTTAGGTCTATTTTGCTTGTGTTGTGTTCTCTGTGTGTTTCTGTTTTCCGAAAGGAAACAAGGTTGTTTAAAATGGATATCAGATCCATTGTATTTTGGTCTGTCCATCTTTGAAGAAAGAAATACAGCTTGTGGTAGATGTACATGTGTGGAAGCGGAACGTGACACCAGAATATGGTTGCAACTACGAGAACAATGCGGAGGATAATTGATGTGATAGTACAAAAGGAACAGAGAATCACTGAACAGCAGAAGCTGGAAGTTGAGGTTCAGGATCTAATGGAAGAGAATCAGTTTTGGAATATAAGATTTCGTAATTTTGGAATTTGGTAATCTAAAGGAGGGATATTAGGAAAGTAATTGATTTCAACGGAAAACATATCTACAATTATTGGAAATCAGCAGGAGCAGTAAATGTGTGGAGGTAGTGCTTGTAACAGTAAACCCAGTTGGACCGTGACGTCTTTATTATTATGTAAGAGATATGGAAAAGAGGGCACTTAACGAAGGATTGTACGTCCAAGGAAATAATTTGTTTTAAGTGCAGGAAGTTTGGACACATTTTTAGATATTGTGTTCCATTGAAAATGAAGTTTTCTATTAGTAAAAATGTTAGATAGTAGGGAGAGTCGATACTCTGTATGGAACAGGGAGTGTTTTGAGCTGAAGACCTAAACAAGGGAGACTGTATTGTAGAAGGTAATTCTTTACCTATTCTTTATAGCATATGATTGAGTAGATCAATTATATGTTGGTGTTATTTGTGTCTTCGTGATCTTCTGATTTGATTATTTATGTTTCTATTGCTAGTCTATAGTGTTACTTTAGTTATTCAAATCATTGTTATAGATCAAAACTTTGTGTTAGTTTGATCTGTTTATTTCTTTCATAAACAGATATGATATTTGAAACGGATTGGTTATTTATCAACCCTATCCTATAAGATTGTCTCAATAAAGTATTTGTATTCTAGAAAACTCATTCTTGAAATCGGGATACATTAAATTCTTTGCTCGATATGTTCGGTAACATATCAGATAGTTTTGCTATCTTTTATAAATGTTCTTTCATATATTGAAATTGCAAGAAAGGATATTCCTATTTATATCCATGTCATAGTATCAGAGTGACGCAGCGGAAGCGTGGTGGATCCTTCAAAGGCTGAAATAGTTTTTCAGTGGGAAAAGTCAAAGACTATGGAAATTCTGGAAAATTTCCGGATCGCAAGACTTCTCACCTAGCTTATCAAAAAGAATTAAGCGTTTGTATGGACTGATGCATACAAGGAGAATTTTTAGGAGTTGAAATATGTTTGAGTACTTCTCTGGTATTAATTCTGTCTAAAAACATACGCTGCAACTAGTCAAAGTTTAAGATCTGTGCTTATTCAGAATAGAAGAGTTATAATGTATGTTTCAAGGAAATTGAAGTACATGAGATATTTGTTTGATCAGGATAAGTTGAACGTGAGGCAAAGAGATTGTATTGGTTAGAATAATATGAAATGATGTAAGTGAAGATGCAACATGAGAACTGGAAAATAAGATAAAGAGCATTATCCATATTTATTCTGAGGGTGTGAAATCAAGTTTATCAAATTTCGAGGACGAAATTTCTTTTTAGAGGAGGAGTATTGTAACACCCCAAATTTCCTATCTATTAGACAGTAATTTTGACAGTTAATAGAATTCTACTGTTTAGTGATTTCTGTGTACTGTAAAATTATTTTGAATATTCCATCAGTACATTTGATCGTTTTGTGTGATTTACTCCGTGTCAGGAAAATTATAATTTTCGGGCCGAGAAAAATCTTTATGTATTTATTTCTCTTGATTGTTAATTATTTTTAACAATCTGATTTAATTTTCATATGTTTTCTAATATTTGTGATTTTTGTAGATGATTATAAATTTTTATATTTCTCTGATTGTTTTTGGGCTGTCTATGGGCCTAGGGTGGCCTTACTTGGGCCCAGGTGGGTTCCGCAAAGTGAAAATTTTTCTACGCATAAAAAAATTTGTACTGTTTAGACGGAGACGGGGGATCTTACTAAACCGGAATCCGGAAACAGTTTTTAAAATTTTCTTTTACTGTGTTTTGTACTGTATTTAATTATCGGGCGATAAAAATACCGTAAAAATATTATTCGAAGGGTTATAGCAGATAGAAAAATAAATATTATACTGCTTAAGTCAACATTATTGGCTTGGTCATCAACCATTGATTTAATCAACGGTGGAGACTTGATCTTAATTTAATCAACGGTTGAGATTTAGTCTTACAAAGTGGCTAGGACCATTTATAGCCCTTGGATGTAAAGTTTGAAGGAGTAATCTTGAACCTTCATTTTGGAGATGCATCTAATGGCTAAGATTTCAAGGAGGAAAGATCCAATGGCCTAAATTAAGTCTTCTATCTAAGCCTAAACCTAGAAGCTACATTAAATCCTAACCATTGGTCTAATCAATGGTTAAGATTGCCTAAAATGGTGGCTAGGAGATTTGTTGCATTTTGAAAAATGCATGGAAGGGGGGATGGTTTTGGTACTGCATTTAGAAGCTAAAGCAACATTTGAAGACCATAATTGATCACCTTTGGTCATTATTGATCATTCTTCATCATTCTTGAATTTTCCTAAAGCAAAGCTCTTCAAAATTTTCTCTCCACCTCTACTCCATGAATGTTTAGGCCAAGGCACCCAAACAACTTTCCATCACTCTTTAATTTCAACCAACCATATTTCTTCAATCTTTACCTTATTCTAAGCAACTTTCATGTTGGAGACTTTCTCTAAATCTTCCATCTTCAAGGAGTTTTTCCAAGAGCAAAGTTATAGGGTATTTGAGGTGAAGTGTAAGGAAACTTCATTTTCTTCTCTTTTTCATGATTCTAAGCCATGTTTGATCCATGGTTTATCTTGTTCAAGCTTGATTTACTAAAAAATATATGTTTTGTTGTGTGTTTTAGAAATCTTTAGTGGTGAAGGACTTAGAAAAAGAAGCAAATGTAGGAGCTTTTGAGGTTCTTCAAGAGGTAAGAGGGAGATTCATCTCACCAACCAAGTATGGTGGTGAGAGATGGTTTGTGTATTTGATGGATGGTGAATCCATGTGAGGATTCATATCCATGGTCATGTAATAATTTGTGGGTGTTTATGTGCTTTGATTATTTGCCTATGCTTGGTATGATTTGCATGATTTATTGCTTTGATTATGGCATGCTTGTGATATATATTTGAATATGTATATGTATGCTATGATTTGATGATGCAAAGGAAATTGATTTTTGGTTCCAAAGACCAAGAGGAATTTCGGCCAAGACAACTCAAAATAGGTGTTCATAAATTAATATTTTCACAAATGATAAAATTGGATGACTAGAAAAACAAGGAAAATAAACAAAGGGTTTGTTTTTCAAGAAGTGGTGTTCACGGTTTTGAGAAGAATTTTTATTAATTTATTTTGTGTAAAAACAAGAATGGAATTTAATGGAACTCAAGGACATTTTTGAATAAGAATTTTTCAAGTATTTTACAAATCATGAGTTTTAAATGAAAAGAGCAATGAATTGATGATTTTAAGGATTTGCAAAGAAAGTGAAAAATGAAAATGGACAAATGATTTGATTTTAAAGACCATGAGTCTCATGGTTTTGTTAAGGAATTTTGAATGGTTTTGTTTGTATAAAACCATATTGACTTAGAAGGAAAAATATTTGATGGTTTAAATAACCATGTACCACGGTTTTGAAGGTTTGTAAATGCTTTGGTTTTATGAAACAAAGTGGTTTTCCAAGTGGAAAATTTAGTACAAGGATTTTGGAAAGGGAATCAGAGTGTTTTATCACTTGAAAAATAGAAATTTCGTTTATGAAAGAAAAAAAAAGAGGTTGAAAGTGTTTGAACCTCAATTTATTTTGAAGAGAATTGATTTTGAAATTGATTTGAGAAAAATAGAGAATATAATGGTGATTTAAAATTTACTAACGTGTAACTCATCCTTTGGGTTTTGGAGAGCATTAGTAATTTTTAAAGTTAGAAACATTGATTTAATTCAATGGAATTGTGAATTTTTGGAATATATTGTGAAAAGGATTTTCTTGAGTAAGAAAATGTGGAAAATAATGTGAGTAGTCATATTATTGTGAAAAATGTTGAAATGCAATTTTTGAAGGTTGAGAAATATTTTTCGTAACGGAAAAATGGTGAAAAATGATTTACGTAACTTAAAAACGTGATTTTTAAGTTACGCGATTTGAAAAACGTTTAAATATTTCCACGCGATTTGAAAAGCGTTGAAATATTTCTATGCAATTTGGAAAGCGTTTAAATATTTTTACACGTTTGAGATATTGTTGAAAAATCGCTACGCGATTTAAAAATGGTGGAATATTTTTACGTGATTGATGAAAATGTTGAAAAATCACTACGTGATTTTAAAATGCAACAGAAACGTTGCAAAATTGTGAAAAAAGTAACAGAGATATTGCGCGATTGTGAAAACACGACAAAAGTATTTTATGACTTTGTAAACGCGATAACATGATTTTGCGATTAAATATACAGTATGATTACTGTTAGGCCAGTGTGTGGACCCTGATTATGAGATAATGAAATTAAAAATGAGAATGGGTCAATGTGTGGATCTTGAATATGAAAATGTGAATTTTGCCTATTATTGGCATTGGTGCATTGAACATGCATTGGAAATGAGGAATTTTGCCTGTGATTGACATTGGTTCATTGAACATGCATTGGAAAGATTTGCATTAAGGCATACGATGATTTTGAATTGAACAAAAATTGATAGCTGATGCTATTGAGACCCTTGTGGTTGAAGAGAGAATGTGAATTGATAGTGAGGTCTGTGATGGATCTTAAGGGCGTCAAGGCGCGACGGTCGACCAGTGGATATCTGTCTGTGGGCTAAGGCTGGACCATATGCCACTTGGCGATGCTGTCCGTTGCAACGCATTGACGATACCCGACAAGAATACGATTCTTTTCGAAAGTTGGACAATCGTTTGTGGGCTAAGGCTGGGCATTGTCTGTGGGCTAATCTGGAAGATTGTCTTTGGGCTAAGACTGACAATTAACAGAGCATTCTTCTCGAAATTATGAAAACCTCTATGGAGTAGGACATTGAGTCTATGTGCACATGCATAACATATGTATCATTATTGAGTATTGGTTATGATAATTGAACTATTGAAATACTTGGATGATGATGATGATAATAATGTGATAGCATTGTGGTAATTATTGTGTGATGATAATAATGTTAATGGCATGATGGTAATTATTAGTTATTGTATCTGTTACAATAAATAATATTGATTGAAATTACGATATGATATATCTGTGTGGTATGTTATTTGTATTATCTCTGTGCTACCATGTTGGTATTGGCGTAGGTGATCTCACCTCTTTGTTATATTGTTTGGTTGGGCTTGTGTTGTTAAAATTATATAATAGATGGAACGAGTTGTCTTACACATGACGGATGGTAAGTACTCTGAGATTGGAGATAACATTGAGGAGTAGCCATTCAAGATTCGATAGTGTACAGTGTGAACAAGGAACAGATGTCTGATGCATCAAGATGGATACAAGAAGGAATAAGTATGTTAAGTTTTACCGTTAGTGTTGTACCGTGCTATTAAGTAAGACTCGTGATGGGGTTTGCTACTGTTAAAAAAGAGAGTCTGTTAGTTTTATATTTCTCTTTAAATTGTTAAATATTAATTGGTGTCAATATTGTATATTAATCAGTTTAATTATATTTTCAGTAATACTTATGGATTTCAGTAAGTTTATGTTTCTGTAAGAAATTTTAAAACTCACATTTTATAACTCAAACCTTTTATGAACTTCTTTATAGATTATGAGTTGGGAGTCGGAAATGTGATACCCTGAGGAGGGTGTTGCAGGATGAACTGCTCTGATACCATAATGTAACACCCTAATACAATTATTGTAAAATAAATGGAATATTTCAAGATAAATCGCATTAAACATGTCACTTCTAGGAATCCATATAAATAAAACCCATAATAACCTTTATAGCCATTATAGGAAGCCTCAAATGATAAAAAGATCTTATATACATACATCACTGGCTAACAAACCATATTGTGTACATAAGCTTTTATATACAATTAGAAGGTACTAATATACAAACTAGTTTAACAAAAACTAAAACTGCTAAACTAAGCCCTCTACTTCTTCTTTTTCTTACTCTTTCCCTTTTTAGGGTCTTCACCTGGATTTACATGGAACACACAAGGGTGAGAAATCATAATTTCTCAGTATTCGCATACAAAGACCAGTAGTAAATCATTTACAATAAATAATTTAACTGAACACAAAATTAAACTCTATGTAAAGGAATATCCGATTAGTTAACAATACCAAAGAATCACTCATACAATCCTTTGATACTATTGAACAAGCAACCAAACAATCAACCAATCAAGCAATGATAACTAGCCATACAATCGTCAAACATGCAATGCTTTATGTTATGAGGTATGATTAAGCTCAAACAAAGTCCTAATATAATGTATGTACAATAATAATGCAACTTTTAAATTTTGAAAACACAAGTTACTTACTTATTCCCTAGGAACCTTTGTTCCTTTGTATATACTGGGTAGGGTAGGTAACTAAGCCCTAACACTACCTGGTGATGTGTGGATATGTTTCCCCTCACAAAGTAAGAGTACTAATTCCAAACCCCAAACACTAATAACCTTGACAATGATAGTATTTCCCGCTACAAGAATTTCGGATCCCCTATCTCCTCAAGGTCATTTCCTACAATTTTCTAATCAAATGGTTGTGCATATCATATAAGGTTACAACACATAGGGAAATAACAATTAACAAGTTTGAAAACTAATGATTCAAGAACTATCTTAATTCACAATTAAGACAACCAAATACTAATACATACAAGTCTTAGCCTCACCTATCCAACAATGTAGCAAGAATTATGTAACTACCATTTTTATACCTAAAACCTCTTACCATCACTTCACAAGTGATCTTCAAGTCAATCATATGTTGATCATGATTTTAGTTAGTCTCTAAGGCATCCTATCTCTCAAAGAATACCTAAGGTTTTCCACAAATTATCATATATGGTAGGAGGTCAATCTCTCCAAGAAATACCTCCATTAGTGCCTTAACACACTTAGAAAGACATCTATGAGTGATCCCATCACTTAAGGAATGCCAAAACCTCAAGAACACAATCCTGAAAAATCCTGGTACTCACGCCTAGGCATGACATTCCCACATCTAGGCATGACCCCCTTTGTCTCGCTTGTAATACCCCAAAATTTGTTTATTTTATTATAAATAGTCATTTCATAATATTTGTGATTCTTGTGAATTCTTCTGATTTTTTTGAGAATGCAGAATATTTTAATATTATTTCTCGTTTTACGTACACACTGAGTGGAGCCAGGGAAATGAGTTATTTCCCCCACGGACCTTGATCTGTGGAAACGTCAATGGGAGATTTTACTAAACCCAAGGCTGGACATGATTTACGAGGTTTCATATTTTTGAGATTTTATCTGATAAATAAAATCTCAAAACGTTCTGTTAAGTAAAATCATTGTACTTTTTATTATCTGTTGGACAATTAATACTGGCATTGCTATCTGTAGCCATTATCCATTAGGTAATAGCTTGTAGTAGAAGTCTTATTTTATCCAAAGGAAATCCACTTTATATCAAATCAGATCACCTTTATTTCAAAAGAATGGTTATTTTAGTGCAAGGAAACTTCCTAGAAGTTTCCCATATAAGCATGGAAGCAAAATTTTCCCCCCTCCCTCTCTAGTGGGCTGCGGCCTTAGTGGCCATTTGGAGCCAAAATATGGCTTTTCACTTCACCACTTCCTAACCCTAATTTTCAAACACAAATCTTCCTTCATTTTCTCTCCAAGTTCTCTCTTCCTCCTTTCCTCTTCACTCCGGCAGCAACCCTTCTATGTGGCCATCTCCATTTGCTTGCTTCACTACTACCATTTCTAGATTCCTCTTCTCATCCTAAACCTTTCCTTTTTGGTGATCATCTCTCAAATCTATCATTTTCATCACTTTTCTTCAAGAACAAAGCTTGAAGCTTTAGAGGTAAATTTTTGGTCCCTTACTTCTTCTTCTTCTTTTTCGTTTCTATGGTCATTTTCATAACCATGGATCATTTCTTTTCAAGCCATTGGTGTTGATTCCTTGAGTTTGATTTCCTAGGATCTTGGTGAGTTCTTGGCCGAATCTCACAAGCACCATCAAGGAGTGATTTTTCGTGTTCTTCCCTTAGGTAAGAGGGAGATCTACTCACTTCAACCTTTATTGGTAGTGAGGGAACCTTTGTGTGTTGTTGATGGAGGAATCCTCAATGGATTGCTCTCGTTGTATGCTTATTTTTCATGATATGTGCCTATTTGATTTATATGAAAAAGTTGGTTATTTTGAATACCTTGATGATGTTAGATTGCTTGATTTTGGTGTATGGAAAAATGTAGGGTTTCCTACCCATTTAGGGGAGGTCACGGCCTTGGACAAAATTTTGGGGGTTTGAGTTTGATCTTTTTGTGCGAATTGAAACTTAGGTGATTAGGTGTTAAAGGATTTGATGCATGTAATGGAAAAATTGGGTTTTCACACTCTTGGGAGGCTTACGGCCTCTAGGGAGTTTTTGGGGTCTAAGTTGTACTTTTGTGCAACCTTGTGATTTCAGCAATTTAGTGTTATGAAATTCAGCAATTTAGTGTTATGAAATCAATAATGCGATGAAAGAAAAATGTTTGGATCTTGTTTTTGAGAGGCCACGACCTCAAAGGTCTATTTGACCTAGACTTGTATAATTAATCAAGACTTAGGTAATTAGGAATTATGGATTCATAAAATGAAATTGTGGTTTGTGTTGAACCTTATAAATATATGTTGTTATTGAGAATTGATTATATGTCATTGTGAGTCCATGTGTGGGACCAAAGAATTATTGATGTTTAATTTGACCAAATTGTGGTATGTTTCATGAGAAGTATATTATTGATGAATATACATGATATGCATTGAGTCAACATGCATTGAACAATTGCTCAGTCTATGATTGTTAAAAGGCTGTTGAGCCTAGGAGTTGAATCACACCTTAGTGCGGGTGTGAATAGACTAAGTGTAGGTCATATTGTTGACCTTAGGGCCGTCGGGGTGTGGGTATTCCACAAATGGACAGTTGGTAGCTCCACTGGGCCGTGGGATAGACCGATGCAAGCGCACCGACGATCCGGACCGAGACACTGTCCTATATTGTGATCTTGTGAGAATGCCGCTGTATAAAGCCTTGATGCGCAAATGATTATTTTTTATGAAAGCACTTAATTTTATGGCTGACGAGATACTGGCATGTCTCCTTGATCATTCTCTCTGATGTTTGTGTCTAGCTCCATGGAGTAGGGATTTTAATATCATGTGCATGTGCATTGTGAGTCAACATACCATTTGTCATTTATTTATTATGTGATGATATAACTGTTACTTTATTGATATTATAATTTCCTAGAATTGTTAAATGGTTCTCTGACTGGATCTTAATGTTGTTTATCATTTCTGTTATGCTATGTAGGGTGTCTCACCTCTTTTCTGTATTTTCTGTTATTATGTACTTTTATATGATTCTATGAAGATGCTGGTGACAAAGGGGAAGTACACGAGTTCCTTGGTTTTTGGCCTGACTATGACTAGTGCTTGTTCAAAGATGACGTCTCGTCCGCGTGGATTTTTGTGATACGCGAGGATGACTTTCCACAGAGGTCCTGATTGTTGGCATATCAACCAGTGCACAAATCGTTGTATTTATCATATGGACTTGACGGTGTCGCTGGCTTGGGGTCGCTATGACCCACCTGTTTTTAACTTCACTGCTTTTGTTCATCTAGAGTTTTACTTACCTGTCTGTGATTTGTAGGATGATCTCTATTATACCCCATAAGAGGATTCATTCCTATCTATTGCACTAGCCTCTGCTCGTAACTCAGTCGCTCTGATGATGATTTCATCTGACGAGGAAGAACTAGAGGAGGATCCTACCACGGTTCCTTCTCATCGGTCTTAGGGGGCTACTGATGGATATCCGTATATCTTTTTGGGAAGCCTGATATTTTGTTATTTTGATGGGTTGTATATTTGTAAACATCTTGGGGTGGGTAAAGCTTTTACTTTTTGTATACTTGATTACGTAATTAAACAAGCTTAATGCAAATATATATATATTAATATCTGGATGTATGGTTTTCTTTCATGTCAATTTCTACTGTAACTATATTTATTATTCTCTCATAACAAACAAAAAAAAATTATATTACCCAATTACTATACATTTACGATTGAAGAGGCTTACTTATATATTAAATGAACCGGGTCTTAATTTATGATTTATTATTTTTTCCGCATTTTATTATGGTGTGACGTTCCCTCTTCTTCTAGAAAAAGGGGCGTTACATCGCTTAACTGAAAAACCTGAACACCCACGCCTAAGTGTGGAATGTCACACCTAGGTGTGACCCGTAGACAATAGCTTCTACAAAATTCTGCAAAAGTGTGACACTGTTCCATTGGTGCCACACACGAAATTTGATCATCTCAAATCTGTTTCTTGGTGGTTTTAAGTCCCAAACAAGTTTACAAACATGATGGAAACCTAAACTCCAATTGATTTCATCAAAATTGGATCAAAACACAAAATCATCCATCAAAACCCTAAATCCTACACTTTAACCATTTTAGGTCCAAAATGGATAGTTTTGGTTTCTAATCCAAATTCTTTGCATAAACAAGTCATAAACAACCCTTATAACTCATCCAAGCAAGAAAATCACAAAAAACACCACAAGAACTCAATTTGGCATATTAAACCTCAAATAAGCCTAACATGTAAAATTGAGAAAAAAGATGAAGTTGAGCTCAAGAATCCCTACCGTTAAGCTCCACAAGCTGCAGAAATGATGGAGATGATGAAGGAAATAATCACAAGACTTCAAGCTTACCTTTCCCTTTGGATTCCCTCTTCTTCCTTTCCTCTTTTTCTCCTTGTTTTTCCTTCTCTACTGGTCCTGTTTTCAGCCGTGGAAGAGAATGAGAAACAAGTGAAATACTCGATTGAAATATCACAAAATTGAGTCAAGAAAGAGAGCTGCAATCCGTGGATGGCTTATGGCCATTAATCATCACACTGATAATTCCTAATTTGCTAGAAACACTCAACTTTTGGTAAATCAAGTTTTCCAAGTTCCAACAACTTTAAAATAAATCATAGGATTCATCGAAAATATTGTTGCACCAAAACCATCATTTTCTATATTTGTAACTAGTCATTCCAGCTTTAAATATACAACCAGTATGCCTAAAAATACCAAACTAACTCCAAAAATTCTTAAACTTTAATCACATCACAAAATACACATTTGTGACTTAGAAATAAATTATTCACATCTATTTCTATTAGCTAAGCTATTTATGCTAATATCTGGCTCATTTTAAGTTATTTTTCACCTTTAGGCTTGCAACAAAGTGCCTAAACTAACTCAGATTGTCACAAAATTAAACAGACATGTTAAGCAAGTATTAAGTTATCTTTGTAACTAATTACAAGTCTAACATGTTAAAGAGGATGTTATATTTCTCCCCCTATTTAAAATTTTACTCTAAAAATTGCTTATCTCATATAAACAACTGTGAGTAATCTTGCTGCATGTGGGATTCCAACTCTCAAATCGTCTCTTCGAAACCAGCACCATCCCAAAGCACCTTCACCGTAGGAATCTGCTTACCTCTAAGCTCTTTGACTCCTCTATCCACGATTCTTATCGGTTGCATGACATAAGACAAATCCTCTCTTAACTGCACAAATTCATTTCTCATGACATGTGAAGGATCTGGATCATACTTCTTAAGCTGTGCATGGAAGACATAATGAAGGTTAGACAAGCTTGGTGGAAGGTCAATTTGGTAAGCTACGGGTCCAATTCTCTTTAGGATTTGGTAAGGACCAATGAAACGAAGGTTCAACTTCTGTGTTCTCAATGCTCTACCAATCCTAGTAGTAGAAGTGACTCTCAAGAATACATGATCTCCCTCACTGAACTCTAGAGGTCTTCTTCTCTTATCAGCATAGATTTTCTGCCTACTATGAGCCCTAACCAATCTATCCTACATTATTTTAATCTGATTTGTGGTTTGTTACACCAATTCAGGACCTAGAATGGTTCTCTCTCGAACCTCATACCAACACAGAGGGGACCTACACTTTCTACCATAAAGTGCTTCGTATGGTGCCATACCTGTGCTAACATGAAAACTGTTGTCGTAGGCAAACTCCACTAAAGGTAAGAACTTATCCCAATTTCCTTTCTGCTCTGGCACACATGCTCTTAGTATATCCTCTATGGTTTGAATAGTCCTTTCCGACTGACCATCAGTTTCTGGATGGTTTGCTGTGCTCAAACTAAGCTTTGTCCCAAAAGTTTTTTGTAAGGCTCCCCAAAATCTACATGTAAATCTAGGATCTCTATCAAAAACTATAGAAAGGGGAATACCGTGCAATTTAACTATCTTCTGAAGGTATAACTGAGCTAGTCTATCCAAGGAGTAGTTCACCTTATATGGTATAAAATGGGTAGATTTGGTTAATCTATCCACCACAACCCATAGAGCATCAAAACCTAGCTGAGTCCTAGGCAAACCCATCACGAAATCTATTGTGATGTTGTCCCATTTCCACTCAGGGATTACCAAAGATTGAAGAGGTCCAGAGGGTTTCTAGTGTTCTATCTTAACCTTCTGACAAGTTAGGCACATAGACACAAACTCAGCTATGTCCTTCTTCATTCCAGACCACCAAATCAACTTCTTCAAGTTTTGATACATCTTCGTGGCCCCCAGATGTATAGAGTACTGACAACAATGAGCTTCTTCAAGGATCCTTTCCTTGATCACGAATTCACAACGAATGCAAAGTCTGCTTTTAAACTTAATCATCCCATCATCCGCCATATCGAAATCTCTAGGATTACCTAAAAAGATCTGCTCACTTAAATCACTAAGAGTTTCATCTTCCTTCTGAGCTTATAAGATCTGGGTCCTAAAGTCACTCACTATGTCCACTCGACTCACACTGAGACTATGTGGCAACACAGTTACTGAAGACTCATGTCTCTAAAACTCTCCAGAAGTCCACTATCTTGGATCATCATACGGGACACATGTAGGGATTTCCTACTTAGTGCATCAGCCACCACATTGGCTTTACCCGGATGATACTATAGCTCAAAATCGTAGTCTTTCAAAAACTTCATCCATTTCAATTGTCTCATGTTCAGCTCATTTTGATCAAATAAATACTTCAAACTTTTATGATCACTGAATACCTCAAATTGAACTCCATACAAGTAATGTCTCCAAGTTTTCAAAGCAAACACTACTGCAGCTAACTCTAGATCATGAGTAGGGTAGTTCTCCTCATGAGGTCTCAACTGTCTTGATGCATAGGCAACAACTCTCCAATGTTGAATCAAAACATAACCCAAACCCATCTTTGAGGCATCACAGTACACCTCAAAGTTCTCCAAATGATTCGGAATTACCCTTATCGGTGTAGTAGTGCTTCAGCTCTTGGAAACTATTATCACAGTCTTGAGTTCAATCAAAAGAACTATATTTCTTAGTTAATCTAGTCAAGGGTAGTGCTAACTGAGAAAAACCCTTTATGAATCTTCTATAGTACCCTGCTAGGCCTATGAAGCTTCTAATCTTTGTCATAGTAGTGGGTCTCTCCCACTACAACATTGCATCAATCTTGCTAGGGTCCATAGAAATCCCTCCCTGAGATATCACATGTCCCAAAAACTGAACTTGTGAAAATCAGAACTCACACTTCGATAGTTTAGCACACAACCTATTCTCCTTAAGCGTTTCCAACACTATCCTCAAATATTGCTCATGCTCCTCCATTGTCTTAGAATAGATTAAGATATCATCTATAAATACCTCAACAAACTGATCTAGGTAGGGTCTAAAGATCCTGTTCATGTAGTCCATGAACAATGCAGGTGTAACACCCTTCCTTAGGAATTACATTTTAGACCAAAAATTATAAAGCTAAAACCAAGTCATAAATGATTTAATATTGTAATATATGAGTTGTGAAATTTCTTTTCGCGGATAACATAAACTTAATGGAATATAGAGAACACAAGACATAGTAAACAGAATAATACACATCACATAGTTAATAGACAATATAAATATATAAGGCTTATGTACTCAAAAGTATATGTACAGATACCATAACCAAACCTAATCTGGCCTAAGTCCAAACACCTGGAGGGAAGGGGCCTCCACTAGATCCTACTCCGGATCCTCCTCAGAATCCACAACAGACAAATTTACCAATCAGGGCATGTCTCGACGGTCGGGAGTTTGAGCAGATGATACCTTGGAATCCTCCCTAGGAGTGTAATGAAGATCACCTCATAACTCCCTAACAGGCATATAAAACTCCAAATGTACAGTAGCATCAAAAGAAAAAGTAGTAACCCCATGATGGGTCCTACTAAAGACATGATAACATCCCCATAATACTTAATGCGCTTAGTATCTAGATGGACGCGCCATGTGTCGATGCCTCTATGGAATTGCACCCTAACGAAACCCAGAAGATCTCGCCTTGCTGCCATCACAGTCTTCGTAGAACATAAACATAAAACCAAACAGACAAAACAATACCATAAAGAGGTGAGATCCCCTACATCGCATACTAGTATGGCAGCAAAGAAACAGTAATACAATAATGTCATTCGATACATAATTAACAATTACAGTTATGATATCAATTAATAGATAATTCAATGAATGTACATCACAACAACATATCTGCTGGCTATGCATATGCACAATGGACCGACCCTTACTCCATGGAGCTAAAACAAATATCAGAGAGAATTGATCGGGAGACATGTCCGTATATCGTCAACCTTAAATCAAGTGCTACAACATTCTTAGCATGCGCATCATGGCTTATACAAGACATTCTACACCAGATCGTGAATAGGAATAGTGTCTCACCGAGATCATTGGTGCGTTTGCATCAGAAACCATAACACAGTAGAGCTACTAACTGGCCACCTGTGGAATTACTGTGCCCCAACGCCCCCAAGATCAGTCATTGACCTTTACTACGCAATTCGCACCTGCACTAAGGTGTAAATTCAATCTCCTAAGCATACAGTCTTAACAACAAAGTCTCCACGACTTTCACAATGCATAATCAAATGACTCAATGAATCAATAATTATTTACAACATGATTCCCATGAAAAACAAGCCACCACTGGGCAAAACCATCTATTGACGTCTCTAGGTCCAGTACGTTAACCCGACAATAATCTGTTGTTTTTCTCAATCGCGAAGCATTTTTATCGCGTTTTCACAATCGTATAACACTTTTGTTACATTTCCAAATCGCGTAACATTTTTACGTCATTTTTCAATCACGTAAAAATTTTCAAACATTTTCTTAATCCCGTAACTCAAAATCAACGTTTTTAAATAGCATAAGGTTTTATCAATATTTTTCAATCTCGTAAAATGTTTATTAACGTTCTAAGCTTAATTTTGAGACTTTCTATGTTTAATAAAAATTAAAACCATAATTTCAAATATTTTCTTACCAAATCTCCTCTAAGTACTATTTTTAACGTTCTTCACAAAATCTACGTTATTTTGATTTAATCAAATATTTCAAAAATCATTTTCCATTACCTTTGCTAAAAACTCTCTTTAAATAAAATACTTTAAACTTTCAAATCATCTTTCAAACTTATTTCCATTATCATGGTCAAAAATCAATTCATTTTCTAATGATAAAATTTTATTCATTTCCTTTTTCAATTGTAAATCCTTAAATCATATTCTTGTCACCTAATCATCTAGGTTCATAATCAATAAAAATATTTTTGCCTTAGATATCCTATTTTGAGCAAGATGGCCATAAGCCATGTATGGTAATTGGGACCAAAATTTTTTTTGTCATTCCAACATGATTTCAAAGCATGTACAGACATTCCAATCATTAATTCCTACCATAGAAATTTCATGCATACTATCAAAGCCATATAATCACATATAACTAAACAAGCATCAACCTTTAAATTTACACAATCAAGTGAATAAATCTTCACATGGATTTTTTACCAACAACCACAAATTCCATTTCTCACCATCAAGTTGGTTGATGAGTTTAATCTCTCTCTTACCTTAAGTGATGATCAAGAAGCTCCTTAATTGCCTCCTTGGAGTAAACTTCTGCCACCAAAAAGATCCTTAAAACAAATTAAGCATACAAATATTAAGATCTAAGGCTTGAAATAAGATGACCATGGATCAAGATCATGGTGTAGAACTTGAAAATAAAATTAGAAGTGAAGATCAAGAACTTCACCTAAAAGCCTTCAAACTTAAACTTGGAAAAAGTGATTGAAAATGGATGAATTTGAAGAAGATCTCAACATGAAACTGTCTCCAAATGATGTCTAGATTCAAGATAAGTGGTTTGTTTGAATTGAACAAGATTGGAAAGAAATTTTGAGGTGTTGGCCGAAACTAGCTATGGAGAGAAAATGAGAAAGTTTTGGTACTTTGTTTCTTGAAAACAAAGAATGACAAGATAAGCTTTGGAGAGACTAAGTAACCAATTTGTTTTCTTCTAGCTTGCCTTGGAAGCTTGCTTGCCATTGGTTCACAATTTTGAGTCATAGCCATAAAGCTTGACTTCTATCAAGCTTACCTTAGAAGCTTTCTTCTTATTGGTTCAAAACCGAGTGAGTCATAAGAGGTGATGATGAGGTTTATGACTAAGCTCATTACTAGTCATCTAACTAGATATTTACCGGTAGATATTAACTAATGGACAAAGGTTACTGCTAGCAAAACCAATGTTTATTATCAAATGGATAATAGAATGTACCTAGATTTCATCTGACAGATAAAATCTCAGAAAACAAAATTTCAAAATTTGTTTACAGTTTCGGGTTTTGTAAGCTTCCCCAACCCCGCGTTAACAGTCAAAAATTTTTCGGCCCCAAAATATTTTATTTTTCTGGCACTGCCTCAAACACACATAAAGTCCAAAAATAATAATAAAATAATCAAAATAAATTAATAATTCACAAAAATCATAAAAATCATTATTAACAAATAAAAATTGGGGTGTTACAACTAGAGCATTTGTCAACCCAAAAGACATCACGAGGTACTCATAATGCTATACCTAATTCTAAAAGCAGTCTTAGGGATATCCTCTTCCCTAACTCTTATCTGATGATAACCTGACCTAAGTTCAATCTTTGAGAAAATCGCAGCTCCTCTCAGTTGATCCATTAGATCATCTATCATAGGTAACAAATACTTATTCTTAATGGTCACCTTATTCAGCTATCTGTAATCCACGTAGAGCCTTATGGTACCATCCTTTTTCTTCACTAGTAACATTGGTGCTCCCTTTGGAGAAACACTCAGACTAATGAACTGCTTATCCAATAAATCCTTAATTTGTTTCATGAGTTCCGCTAACTCTAGTGGTGCCATTCTATAGGGTGCTATAGAGATAGGTCCCGTCCCAGGAACTAAGTCTATAGTAAACTCTATATCTCGTTTAGGTGGTAACTCCACTATATCACTTGGAAAAACTTCAGGATATTCATTCACCATAGATATTTCACCTATGCTTTGCTCAACCTCAACACTTAGTGAAAACAAGAGAATATATCCTAGAGATCCCTCATTCAAATAAAGATTGACCTGATTCGTATTGAGATACACAGATTCAAATGAAACAACTCTGGAAGGTATATCTGTCAAGAAAACTAGGGATTTTTCTAAATAGTTCTACATAACATGGTTGGCGGACAACCAATCCATGCCAAGGATAAATCAATATATACTAAAGGCAAACATATAAGGTTTACATGAAAAATCCTATTTTCTACCTTTACACAACAATCAGGACACACTCTAGATTTTGTAATTGGTTTAACAGTGGCCGTAGATACAGATAAGTCATAAGAAAGTTCAGACACAGGCAAATCCAACACCTTCACACAATCATTAGAAACAAAGGAGTGGATTGCTCCCGTATCATACAACACAGTTAAAAGATGCTTGTGAATAATGCATTTACCTTCAATAAGATTGGAAGACTGAGTCACCGCTTCACTACCTAGGGTATAAACTATCCCTCTGGCTCTTGGTTTCTGGGTAGGTGCAATTTCCTTTCTTGATAGACACTCCCGTGTAGAATGCCCAAGTTGTCTGCAAACAAAGCATACCAAGTAAGGTCGGTCTCCATGTTGTCTCCCACACTTGGAACACTTGGGTCCCACCATCTCTTGCTTAACCTGCTTTCCCTTTCCCAGAGCAGAGCTAGTTTTAAAAGATCCTTTCTTGAACTTTTCATCACCCTGTTTTCTCTTTTGAAAGCCTTGTAATTTTTGCTCAACTGAAGGCTTACGATTATGACCCTCTATTATCCTACACTTGTTCACCAAGGTAGCAAAATATTGGATCACCAAAGGCCTGACAAACTTTTGGACCTCATCTCTCAATCCCTCCTCAAATTTTACACATTTTCAATGCTCATCAGTGTTAAATTTGATGTGGGATGAGAATTTAGATAGCTTACTAAACTTGGCCGTATACTGACCAACAGACATGTTGCCCTACTCTATCCTCATAAACTCCATCTCTTTTGCATTTTGAAAATTTTGTAGAAAATGCTTCTTTAGAAATGATTCTTTGAAAACTTCTCATGTTATCGAAGTCCCTGATGCAACCAACAATCTCTTGGCGTCTGTCCACCAATCCTCTGCCTCCCCCTCCAAGAAAAAGGAAGCAACCACCTTCTACTCATCCAAACAAACCATCACATCAAACATCTTCTCCATCTCCTTTAGCTATTCCCCAGCTCTGACTGGGTTATACTCTCCTTTAAAAGCAAATGGGTTGAAACTTTTGAATTCCACAAGGTCTAGGAAGTTTTGACTCCTTCCCTTTGGTGCCCCTGGAACTAGTTATACTGGTTGAATAGGTGGTGGTGTAGGTTATGGTTGACTGGCCTCTAGCCTCTCAATCACCTTTGCAGTTGTAGCTGCTTGCTCCCTTATTGCAGTAGCATTTGCAGTCTTTGCTCACGCATCGCTTTGGCTATTGCCATTACACCTTCGGCCATATTCGAACCTTCACTAGGTAAGTTCCTTGTCTTACAGGTTTGTTGTTTTGGTGCCATAGTTTCATGCACACACAGAACAATACATATTGAGTTGATCAGTCCTCAATATCATGTAACTGTGTAACAGTAGCTATTAACAATCCAATACTCAAACAGGAGACAAAGAAATGCATAACACACAAAGGAACTCCTAACATGCCAAAGCATAGTCAGTCCATACCCCGGCTCAACAGGATGAACTACTCTGATACCATAATGTAACACTCTAATACAATTATTGTAAAATAAACAAAATGTTTCAAGATAAATCACATTAAACGTGTAACTTCTAAGAATCCATCTAAATAAAACCCATAATAACCTTTATAGCCAATATAGGAAGGCTCAAATGATAAAAAGATCATATATACATACATCACTAGCTAACAAGCCATACTGCATACATAAGCTTTTACAAACAATTAGCAAAGTACTAATATACAAACTAGTTTAACAAAAACTAAAACTTCTAAACTAAGTTTTCTACTTCTTCTTTTTCTTGCTCTTTCCCTTTTTAGGGTCTTCACCTGGATTTACATGAAACACACAAGGGTGAGAAATCATAATTTCTCAATATTCGCATACCAAGGCCAGTAGTAAATCATTTATAATAAATAATTTAACTGAACACAAAATTAAACTCTATGTAAAGGAATATCTGATTAGTCAACAATACCAAAGAATCACCCATACAATCCTATGATACTATTGAACAAGCAACCAAACAACCAACCGATCAACCAATGGCAACTGCCCATACAATTATCAAATGTGTAATGCTTTATGATATGAGGTATGATTATGCTTAAACAAAATCCTAATATAATGTATGTACAATAATAATGCAGGTTTTATGTTTTGAAAACACATGTAACTTATTTATTCCCTAGGAACCTCTATTCCCTTGTATATACTGGGTAGGATAGGCAATTAAGCCCTAACACTACCTAGTGATGTGTGGATATGTTTCCCCTCACAAAGTAAGAGTACTAATTCCAAACCCCAAACACCGATAACCCTGACCATGATAGCATTTCCTGTTACGAGAATTTTAGATTCCCTATCTCTTCAAGGTCATTTCCTACAATTCTCTAATCAAATGGTTGTGCACACCATATAAGGTTACACCACATAGGGAAATAACAATTAATAAGTTTGAAAACTAATGATTCAAGAACTATCTCAATTCACAATTAAGATAACCAAATACTAATACATACAAGTCTTAGCCTCACATATCCAACAAGGTAGCAAGAATTATGAAACTAGCATTTCTATACCTAAAACCTCTCACTATTACTTCACAAGTTATTTTCAAGTCAACCACATGTTGATCAAGATTTTAGTTAGTCTCTAAGGCATCCTATCTCTCAAAGAATACCTAAGGTTTTTCACAAATTCTCATATATGGTAGGAGGTCAATCTCTCCGAGAAATACCTGTATTAGTGTCTTAACACACTTAGAACTGCATATATGAGTGATCCCATCACTTAAGGAATGCCAAAACCTCAAGAACACAATCCTGAAAAATATTGGTACTCATGCCTAGGCGTGACATTCCCACGTCTAGGCGTGACCCCCCTCTCTCTCTCGCTTGACTAGAAAACCTGAACACCTATGCCTAGGCGTGGATTTGTTATGACTTGGCGTGACCTCGAGACAATAGCTTTAGCAGAATTCTGCAGAAGTGTGGCACAGTTCCATTGGTGCCATACACGAAATTTGATCATCTCAAATCTATTTCTTGGTGGTTTTAAGTCCCAAACAAGTTTACAAACATGATGGAAAAATAAAACACTAATTGATTTCATCAAAATTGGATCAAAACACAAAATCATCCATCAAAACCCCAAATCCTACACTTTAACCATTTTAGGTCCAAAATGGATAGTTTTGGTTTCTAATCCAAATTCTTTGTATAAACAAGTCATAAACAACACTTATAACTCATCCAACCAAGAAAATCACATAAAACACCACAAAAACTCAATTTGGCATATTAAACCTCAAATAAGCCTAACATGAAAAATTGAGGAAACAGATGAAGTTCAAGAACCCCTACTTTTAAGCTCCACAAGTTGCAGAAATGATGGAGATGATGAAGGGAATAATCATAAGACTTCAAGCTTTCCTTTACCCTTCGATTTCCTCTACTTCCTTTCCTCTTTTTCTCCTTGTTTTTCCTTCTCTGTTGGTCTTGTTTTCAGCCGTGGAAGAGAATGAGAAACAAGTGAAATACTTGGTTGAAATATCACAAAATTGAGTCAAGAAAGAGGGCTGTAATCTGTGGCTGGCTTATGGCCATTAATCATTGTCGCAACCGAAATCGCGACGGGACGACCGAAAAAGAATTAAGATTTGAAAATCAATGGAGTCGCCACCAATGTTTATTTAATTTGGGAAAACATTAGAAAAACCCTTAAAATAGGCAAAACTAGTCTTTTTTAAAAAAGTTTGGGTTCGGGAGTAAATTACAGGTAGGGAAGGTGTTAGCACCCTACACTGCCCGTTCCAAGAACGGTACCTTAAGTTAATTGTGCAAATTTTAATAATATCAAATTTATTTATTTTACCCCTTTTTGAAAAGACTTTGTAACTATTTTATTTTATTTTATTTTATTATTTTTTTTCATGGAAAGAAAAAAGAAAAAGAGAAAAAAAAATTAAATTATGAAAATTTATTTTTTCGGCTTGACAGAATAGAGATTCTGCTCCTACGTATCCTCGGGTGCAATGAGGAACTCAAAGTCACGTAGTTCTTTAAAAAAATAAGTGTGAATTGATTGATTTTAATTAAGAAAAGATTCTTGAAAATGATTTTTTTTTAAAATAAAATCAATTCTTGCACAGAGTTCAAGTTAGCACTAGGCTACTCAATAAACCCTTATGATCCAAACGACATTGAAGATAGCATCCGCTATTCAATCATCATCATTGGTCATTGCATTATTTTAAAATTTTTTATGTTTTTTTTTTGTATTTATTCTATATTACTTTTTACCTTTTTTATTTATTTTTTTATGCATTTTTTGGTATTTTTGTTATTGTCTAATCCTATGCAAAAAAGAAAAAAAAAAGGAAAGCCCAATCCATCCAAAAAACACTAGTCCACTGCCAACCTTTTTCGTTTTCAGTCTTTTATTTTTGAATGACCCATACTAAGAGAAAAAAAGGGAAACGCAGCAAATTAAAACCAAAAGAAAAGAAACTTTAGTCTCTGCAAAATGGAAAATGAGACAGCAAAAGGAAAAAAGTTGGAGGATGCCCACCGACCAAACCAATGGCATGCGCAGATCCGGTCTGGCTCGGGCTCAACGGCGTGGCGGTTCCTGCAGGTGGAGGCGAGTCTGGGTCGCGGCGGCTAGCTGGCCGAATCTGGTCTCGTGCGGCTGGGTCGTGGAGCAACGGCGGAGCTGGTTCGGGGCGCGTCGCGGCTGGTGCAGGGCCTAGTCCGTGAGGGTGGTCTCTGGTGCGGTGGACTCCAGTGCAGGTCGCGGTCGTGCTGCGGGGCGCGCGGATCTGGACTCCGGTGCAGGTCGCGGTCGTGCTGCGGGGCGCGCGGATCTGGACCCGCGACGGTGGAATGCAACGGACTGGAGTGGGGAAGCCGGCGGTGTGGACCGAGCAGCGTGCGGGGTCGTGCTTACGGCGCTGCTATGGTGGCTGGGCTGCGGTTCAGCTGACGGCGGAGGTCCGGCGGCTGGGTGAGGTGTGCTGCGATGGTTAACTCCGGTTCGGTCTGAGCAGTGGAGGAAGATGGGTTGGTGGTGAATGGGTGGCTGATGGTTGTGGTTTATGGTGGTTGGTGGAAACTTGATGGTAGTCAATGGAGTTTCTGGGCGAAGGTGAGGGGAAGAAGACGATAAATAGTGACTGCTCACTGAGTTGACTCAGTCGTGGGTGGTTAGTTGGTGGAAGTGGAGATGAAGGTGGTGTGGTTGCTGGAAAAATGATTCTCTGCTCCAAATGCTCTCCAGAACACTCCTTCGAAAAAATCAGCCCCGCCCCTTTTTCTCTGCTCTCTGTAATGCGCCTTCCTCCCTAAAAAAATGCCCCTGCCCCTTTTTCTCTCTTGTAAGCATAAAACCCAATCTGCAAACCCCATCAGATCAGTGTGGCAGATAGGGTGGCTCCTTGCAGGTAGCTCAGTTTCTATTCTCATGTATCCTCTGTGATTGTTACTTTCTCCAACTTTACACTCTTACCATTTTTGTGCTTTGCTTCCTCATTGAGTCTTAGTTGCAAATGCTTTGGCAGATCGTTGCACTCTAACTAAATGATTAGAGCTTGCAATTGCGTTTCCTTTTCTGCTAACCAAACGAAACCAGTTTTCCTTCATTTTTGGTTTCTTTGCTGTAACCAAATGCAGAGAGTTGCATTCTTTTATTTTTTAATTTTTGGTTATTTTTATTTTCACAAGAAAGAAAAGAAAGAGAAAAGATGAAAAAAAATAAAAATAAAAAATAAAAACTAAAGCAGGTAATCAAGAAAATAAAGCGCTCACAACATTGCAATTAAGCGTTAATCCTTGATTAAGTGATAAAAATTTTTATGGACAAAATTGGGTATCAACAATCATCACACTGATAATTCTTGATCTGCTAGAAACACTCAATTTTAGCTAAATCAAGTTTTTCAAGTTCCAACAACTTTAAAATAAATCATAAGATTCATCAAAAATATTGTTGCACCAAAACCGTCATTTTCCATATCTATGACTAGTCATTCCAGCTTTAAATAGACAATTAGTACGCCTAAAAATACCAAATTGACTCCGAAAATTCTCAAACTTTAACCACATCACAGAATACACATTTGTGACTTAGAAATAAATTATTCACATCTATTTCCATTAGCTAAGCCATTTATGCTAATATCTGCGTCATTTTAAGCTATTTTTCACCTTTCGGCTTGCAACAAAGTGCCTAAACTAACTCAGGTTGTCACAAAATTAAACAGGCATGTTAAGCAAGTATTAAGCTACCTCTGTAACTAATTACAAGTCTATCAAGTTAAAGAGGATGTTACATTTCTCCCCCCTATTTAAAATTTTGCCCCCAAAATTGTTTTCCTCATATAAACAACTGTGGGTAATCTTGCTGCATGTGGGACTCCTATTCCCAAGTCGCCTCCTCGAAACCAACACCATCCCAAAGCATCTTCACCACAGGAATCTGCTTACCTCTAAGCTTTTTGACTTTTATGTCCACGGTCCTTATCAGTCATATAGAATAAGACAAATACTCTTTTAACTGCACAGATTCATTTCTTATGACATATGAAGGATCTGAATTGTACTTCCTAAGTTGTGACACATGGAAGACATCATGAAAGTTAGACAAGCTGGGTGGAAAGGCAATTTGGTAAGCTACGAGTCCAAATCTCTTTAGGATTTGGTAAAGACTAATGAAACGAAGGTTCAACTTCTGTGTTCTCAATGCTCTACCAATCCCAATTGTAGGAGTGACTCTCAAGAATACATGATCTCCCTCACTGAACTCTAGAGGTCTTCTTCTCTTATCAACATAGATTTTCTACCTACTACAAGCCCTAACTAATCTATCCTGGATTATTTTAATCTGATTTGTGGTCTGCTGCACTAACTCAGGACCTAGAATGGTTCTCTCTCTAACCTCATACCAACTCAAAAGGGACCTACACTTTCTACCATAAAGTGCTTCGTATGGTGCCATACCTCTGCTAGCATGAAAACTGTTGTCGTAGGCAAACTCCACTAAAGGTAAGAACTTATCCCAATTCCCTTTTTGCTCTGGCACACATGCTCTTAGCATATCCTCTATGGTTTGAATAGTCCTTTCCGACTGACCGTCAGTTTCTGGATGGTTTGCTGTGCTCAAACTAAGCTTTGTCCCAAAAGCTTTCTGTAAGGCTCCCCAAAATCTAGATGTAAATCTAGGATCTCTATCAGAAACTATAGAAAGGGGAATACTGTGCAATTTAACTATCTCCTAAAGGTCTAACTTAGCTAGTCCATCCAAGGAGTAGTTAACCTTATAGGGTATAAAATAGGCAGACTTAGTTAATCTATCCACTACAACCCATATAGCATCAAAACCTTGCTGAGTCCTGGGCAAACCCATCACGAAATCCATTGTGATGTTATCCCATTTTCACTTAGGGATTACCAAAGATTGAGGAGGTCTAGAGGCTTTCTGGTGTTCTATCTTGACCTTTTGACAAGTTAGGCACCTAGACACATACTCAGTTATGTCCCTCTTCATTCCAGACCACCAAATTAACTTTTTTAAGTCTTGTTACATCTTCGTGGCCCCCGGATGTATAGAGTACTGACTACAGTGAGCTTCTTCGAGGATCCTTTCCTTGATCACGGATTCACGAGGAATGCAAAGTCTACCTTTAAACTTAATCATCCTATCATCCGCCATATCAAAATCTTCAGGATTACCTAAAAAGATCTACTCACTTAAATTATAACACCCCGAATTTCATATTTTTTAATAAATATGAGTTTTACAATTTTTATGATTTTTAAGAATTTTTGTGGATTTTCCTAAAGTTTTGATTATTTTAATATTATTTTGAGCTGTATATAGGCCTGGGTGGGCCCAAAAAAATAAAAAAAATTGGGGCCTAAAAATTTTGGACTGTTGATTTGGGGCTGGGGGAGGTTACTAAACCCGAAACCGGAAATAGTTTTTGAAATTTTCTTTTACAGTAATTTTGTTCTGTTTTATTATCCATTAGACAATACTATTATCCATTGGGTAAAACTATTATCCATTGAGCAATAGATATTGGTTTTATAAGTAGTAACTATTATCCATTGGTTAAAGTATACCAAAAAATATCTTATTTGCACCAATAGGACGAAAACTTCAAGACTAAGTTAGGTTGTAGTCAAGTTTGATGGTTATGACAACTTTAGGAAGAACCAGTGAGAACTAGTCTCACATAGTGGCTTTGACTCCTCCTTAACAACCAATAGAAATTTATTCTTCTTTTGATGAACCAATAGAAAACCAAGTATTTCTTTGATAGACCAATGAGAGTTAGTCAATGTTTATGGCTATGACTTTTTAAGAGCAACCAATAGGAAAATAGTCAACAAAAGTGGCAACCAATGGGAAATAAGCTTGTAGCCACCCAAGCAATAGAAAATTAGTCAAGGAAAATGGCTTGACTTGTCATGGACCAATAGGAGACAAGCTTGCTAAACAAGCCTTGGACTCCTTGATTGATTTAGTTCCACGGCCAAGTAATTTTTGGAGAAGCTTTGTAGCTTTTGCCTTGTAGTTCCACAGCTAGGAGAGCAAGAATTTGCTCTAGGACATTCCATTTTGTGATATATGTTAAGACACCTTTAATTGCACCAATAGGATTTAGTCAAGTTTGGTGGCTTTTTCCGATGCATTCTACGGCCATGCATGCTTGTTGGAAGGCAAATATTACACTTAATTCATTTCTATCATCTTTCTATCAATCAACAAAGAAACAACACAAAAATATCTCATCCTTTCCCCTAGAGTAGCTCTCAGCCAAGTATTTTTGGAGGGCTCTAGATATTAACTTTTCACTTGATAATTTTTCTATCTCATCATTTCTATCCAAGAAAAACCAAAAGCTATCACAAAAATTTTCTCTCACTTTCTCTCCCAAACTCCACAGCCAAGACTAGTTAGTGGGGTCTTGGACTTAGTCATTTCACTTGGTTCCTTCCTATCATCTTCTACCAAGAAACAAAGCCAAAAACTCTCACTTTTCTCTCCACCTAAAGCTCACGACCATGTAACGCACCTAGATCTAACAACCGCGGCACAATCGTCATTACGCCACAGTTACTAAACCCAAGTGTGTCACAGTCATGATAACAGTTATTCAAATTCCCAAGAGTCTAGATCTGTTTTTTTTTTTTTTGACAATATGCATAAGTAGAAAATACGAGCCTCGAATGAAATATAAATATATTTAAACCATAATACAACCACAAAATAAAATCATATTCCTTATATATTTCATAGTCAATTTACATAAATCATTGATGACATAGGATATAATAATTATAGAGTCCAATAAAATACAGCGGGAATAAAAACACTAAGGGGGAAAAAGTAGTAACCCAGAGATTGGTACTACCAGCAGACCGAGCCGCAACCCCATATGTATATGACGCACAGTGTCCCAGTTGACACGACAAGCATCAATGCCGCCACGCAGCTGCACGCTTACGTAGTCGAAGAAATCTTGTCCAGACGCTCAAGCCAATCGACCAAGGTGTGGCCCCTCTTTATCTTCTTCACGATCTTTTATCAAATATAAATGTAAAACAGAAATGCACAAATATAGGAAAGAGGTGAGATTCCCAACTTTCAGCACCAACATGGCAGCAAGAAAATAAACGTCGTCGAACGCCCATAGAAGACACAGTTAATACATACAAGTGCAGTAATACCCGAAAGCAATTAACGAGAGTAAAGCAGCAAAGAACAATAGTTAACATTATCCATAGCCAGCTAGCAACATTAGCATTACCAAGAGTCAAATAAATATCGCGGTCATAATAGTAAACACATTATCCAATTATAAATGCTCAATGGACCATGTGACTGACAACTCATAATGCAACAAGGGTACCAAAGTTCCTACTCCATGGAGCTAGACATAAACATTTTCAGAGTGAATGATCAAGGAGTAATACCAGTATATCAGTAGCCTTAAAATACAATGTGCTTTCTTTCATAAAATTGTTTGCGCAATGGCTCATACATGGTACCTCAACAGTTGATCGCGATATAAGACAGCCTCTCAGGCAGGATCGTTGGTGTGTCGCATTGGTCTATCCCACGGCCCCAGCAGAGCTACCACTGTCTATTGTGAGACACCCACACCCCAACGTCCCCAGGGTCAACAACATATGACACCTACGCTTAGTCTACTCACACCCGCACAAAGGTGTTATTCAAACTCCTACGCAATATAGCCTTCTCAACAATGTCCAACGGACAACACGCATGCATGATGACACAATGTCCAATCATGTATGTTCATCAATGATGCATTCAACATAAGCATTGCCTCAATGGCACATAAGCATTATTCAATGTCCAACATGACATATCAACAATACATTTATTAAAAACATTGCCTCAATGACATATCATCATTCTTATCTCATTGAGTACTAAATCAATAAGTACATAACCCACAAAGGGAATCACACTTGCATCAATAATTCTCAGTAACAATATATGTTCCTTATTACACACATACCACAATTTCCATGTCATGGATCCAAGAATTCCATTTTCAAAATCATTTCTTCTCTATCGGTATGAATACATATTCCTATCGCATTTAAGTAAAGTAAAATCCTTGAATCCAGGGTTTTTAGGTTATGTTTGAGTTACAAAGGACAAAGAACCTTAATTTCAATCATTTCCAGCTCAAAAATCTCATTTTTGGGTCTTGGTAATTGATTACATCACCCTGGTAATCGATTACCAGCATAACAGAATCTCTGTAATAGATTACAATCTCATTGTAATCGATTACACGATTCCCAGAACCACGATTCGTGACTTCAAGGACCTGGTAATCGATTACACAACCCTGGTAATCGATTACCAATTAGACAAAACCTCCATAATCGATTACCCACTAGTTGTAATCGATTACGTGATTCCCAGAAGCACCACTTCGTGACATCAGAGGCTTGGTACTCTTGTAATCAATTACACCACTCTTGTAATCGATTACAAGTTAGACAGAATCTCTGTAATCGATTACACACAAGACATAATCGATTACCAGATTTCCAGAATCACGATTTTGTACCCTTAAGAGTTTAGTAATCGATTACAAGCCTCGTGTAATCGATTACCACGCGTGATCTTGCAGAAAACAAAGTTCTCCAGGTCCTTTAACTCAAACCAAACTAATCATTATCATATTTAATCAACAAGTTACTCAAATATATCTTCAAATCATGCAAGAGCCATCAGTAAATCATACAAACCCAACAAAATGCACTATCATGAAGAACAACATAAAAATGAGAGAACTTTATACATGGATTCAGAAATCAATAACAACACACATACAAGACATTCCCTTACTACCAAGATTGGTTGAAGAGGATCATCTCCCTCTTACCTATTTGGAAGACAACACAAGGAGTTACCTCTTCTTGCCCTAGATTTTTGTTTTCCCCTTCAAGAAGAACACCAATGTGAGTGATTTCCATAATGTCCACTCAAACCATGGAAAAATGAGTTCTTGATCACATAGGTGACCAAGAAAAATGAAAATGAGAAGAAAGTGAAAGAAAGGTGAAGACTTTACCTCCAAGCTCAAAGCTTTAGCTTCAAAGGTGGATATGGGAAGAAGAAGAAGAAGAAGAACCAAAGGATGGTCACAAAAGAGAACTTGGAATGGTGGAAGATTAGTAGAAATGGGTTTGATTTAACAAATCATGGAGATGGTCTTCCAATGGGTAGGTGCACGGTGGAGGAGGAAAAAGAAGAGTAGAAGAAATGGTGTTTGAAGAGAATGAGAAGAGAGAAAATATTAGGAAGATGAAAGTGAATATTGGGTTCCAATATTGCCTCTGCCATGGACACGGAGTGAGGAGGAAAGACAAAGAAATTGTGTCAATTAGGAAACTTCTTGGAAGCTTCCTACATGAGCTTTTAATTAGCTAAATTTTTATTTTGAAAATAAGGCTAAAGGGGCTTGACACAAGGTAATTTTTTTGGATAACGTTTTTAATACATGTTATTATTTATTGGATAATAATTACAGTTAGCAGAAGTCAGCATTAACAAATCTGACAGATAAATTCTTTGCAGTGTTTTATTATTTCTTCTGTTAACATTTCTTGAAAAACGTGAAACCTTATAAACTGTGTCCGGTCTCGGATTTAGTAAGATCCCCCGTCGACGTTTCCATAGTTCAAGGCTTTCGGAGAAAATATCTCATTTCTCCAGTTCCGCTCAGTACATACGTAAAACGAAAAATATATTAAAATATTCCGCGTTCTCAGAAAATTCCAGAAAAATTCTAGAAAATCACAAATATTTTAGAATGAATTCTGATAGTAGAAAAGTAAATTTTGGGGTGTTACAACTCTCCCCAACAAATAAGAATTTCGTTCCTAAAATTTTCCACACATTAAAATAATTCGGGATATTGCTCCTTCATCTTGTTCTCCAACTCCCATGTCACATCTCCAGTTGCTTCGTTCCAGATTTCCTTCCCTAGTGCAATGTCCTTTCCTCTGAGTTGCTTTGTCCTCCTATCCTCAATCCTTATAGGAGTTGTCTCATAAGTCAAGTTTTCTTTTAATTGTACAGAATCAGGTGCTATGACATGATTAGGACTTGGGATATATTTTCTGAGTTGTGACACATGAAAGATGTTATGAAGGTTTGAAAGAAAAAGGGGGTAAAGCTATTTGGTAAGTAACAGGACCTATCCGATGAAGAATTTGGTAAGGTCTAAGGAATTTTGGAGTGAGTTTTCTAGACTTGAGGACACGACCGACCCCAGTCGTAGGTGTGACTTTCAAGAAGACATGCTTTCCTTCTTCGAACTCAAGAGGTTTCCTTCTTTTGTCCGCATAACTCTTCTGCCGACTCTGAGCCGTTTTCATTTTCTCCTGAATCATTTTAACCTTCTCAGTTATCTGCTGAATGAGTTCAGGTCCAACGGTAAGCCGTTCTCCATCTTGATACCAGCACAGAGGCATCTGACACCTCCGCCCATTAGAGCCTCATAGGGCGCCATCCCTATACTTGAATGGTAACTGTTGTCGTAGGTGAATTCCACCAACGGTAAGATTTCATCCCAACCTCTAGTTTGCTCTATCGCACAAGCTCTCAGCAGATCCTCTAATGACTGAATTGTCCTCTCTGATTGGCCATCAGTCTGTGGATGGTATGCCGAACTCAATCGCAACTTCGTTCCCATAACTTCTTGAAGACTCTTCCAAAACTTAGACGTAAACCTTGGATCTCTGTTGGAAATGATACTTGTGGGCACACCATGAAGTCTGACAATTTCACCAATGTATATCCGACTCAACTTTTCCAATGGATATCTTATGTTGATTGGCAAAAAGTGAGCTGATTTTGTAAACCGATCCACAATTACCCATATTGAGTCATTTCCTTTCTTAGTCCTTGGCAACCCGACAACAAAGTCCATGGCAATACTATCCCATTTCCATTCGGGGATAGTTAAGGGTTGTAACAGTCCAGCTGGTCTTTGATGTTCAATCTTCGTTTTCTGGCAGACCAAACAAGATGACATGCTTTTAGTAACGTCTTTCTTCATCCATTGTTACCATCACTTTTGTTTTAGATTTTGATATACCTTGATCACTCTGGTGTGTAAACTCGGTTTACTCTCATGAGTTTCATTGGGAATAAACTCCTTAAGTTCTGAATCATCTGGTATTGCAACCCTCACTTGTGAACATTAAGATTCCATCGAGTTCTTTCCTCACATTCTGACACCATGCTTTGTCTTAATAGCTTCTTCTTGTCTTGTAGAAATTGATCACTATTCTACTTCTCTTGAATCCTTCCCAACAGATCATTCGAGATAGTGACTATATCTAGACATACCTTATCCAATGTCATTTCTAATGACAGCCACCTGTCCTCGAATTACTCTACTAATTCCTTCTTCTCGACCATCATAATGAAGGTATTAGGTTGTTTCCGGTTCAAAGTGTCCGCCATGGCATTTTCTTTTCCAAGATGACTCTAAAGTTAGAGATCGGTTCCTTCAAAATCTTTAATCACTTTCTCTGCCTCATATTTGGTTCCTTCTCATCGAATAAATACTTCAGGTTCTTGTGACAGCGAAGGGCATGGAATATTGCTCCATATAGAAAGTGTCTCTATATTCTCAGAGTAGATACAACAACGGTCAATTACAAGTCACGGATCGGGCATTCTCCTCACGCACCCTCAACTACCGTAAGGCGCAAGCCACAACTCCCCAACTTTTCATGAGCGCGCATCCCAAACCTTGATGTAAAGCATCACAAAACACTTCGAAGGTTTCATTGAGATCGGGCAGTATCAAATCGGAATATTTCCTCAATCTTTGAAAACTTTCTCCGCCTGTGCTGGTCCGTAAAAGTTTTGATTCTCTTTTTGTAAGCTGAGCAAGTTGTCCAACTATCTTCGAGAATCTGTCGATACTCCCTCGATAAAAACCAACTAATCCCACTAGCTATGAATCCCCCTCACGGTTTCCGATCTTTCCTTTTGAGGAACTACTTCAACGTTTTTGTGAATCCACACGATTCCTCCATTTGGAATTTCATGATCCAAAACGGAACCTCCTTAAACGAGAATCCGCACTCTGATACTTTGGCACTTACTCCCCCTTCTTTAAAGTCAGGAAAACTATATCGAGATGTCCAACGTATCTCCCCATATCTTCGAGAATAGGTCAGAATGTCATCATTAATGACAACGACAATTCTGTCCAAGGTAAGGATATAAAATACAGTTCATGTTGTCCACGAATACAATAGGAGCGTTTGTCACCCCGATCGACATCACGGGATACCCATAATGTCGAAAGCGCGCTCGAAGAAAAAAAATATCATTTTGGGAACATTCTCGATTTCTACGAATTCATCAATGACCAAGACATACCTCTATCTTGGAAAGAACAACTATTTTTTTCTCACTAGCCCATTGAATCACTCATCTTTCTCTAAGGACACTCATCCTTGATCGAAGCCTTGTTTATTTTGTGACAGTCCTTGTCTCACCGAGAAATTTCATTCTTCTCCTTAACTAACAGCATCGTAGCTTGACATGTGAAACCCTTCGATTGCAAAAGCGGCATCTATATTCCATTTACTCTTGGTCCTCTACGGAAAACATTAACATGTACCCTTAGGCTCCTTTCCCTTATGAGGCTTAGACCTTGTTGGCCATTACGAATTCAAAAGCCTTAATTTCAAAAATTACCGAGGTGTTGATCGGAACGCTCTAGCAGATACTAACCAGAAAATGACTGATCAATTTCTAAAATCATAAACTCTAACTGGTACGATTTTAGGTAAGCACGATAGATCAACAAACGATTCAATCTTTGGTAGAAAGAGGATAGATTAAACAAACTTAGGCATCAACGACAGGTCTTAACAATAGAAATGGAAACAACTAAGCCGAAGATAATAAAGATAAGGATGAATCCAAGTGATCCATACAGTCACAAATTGTAAAAGGAGGGGTTACCCCCAGAATTATACAGCACGATTATGGGATCATCATTTGAGGTATAACTTCCATGGTTTAGATCTCCGAATTTTGAAGTCTCAGCACCTCCCAGGGTATAAGTTCTGGCTTCTGCTTGTGGTTCTACAACCCTTACAGCATTGACTGAAGAATTTGCCTTTGCTTGGTCGCAGTTGTGGGAGACGTGTCCAGGCTTTCCACATTTAAAACAGATTATCCCTTTGATCTTACACTCCCTCGTAAAATGTTCCTTTTCGCATTTCATACATCTTGGCGAGGATGTCGGGGTCTGACTGGATACACCACCACTAGTACTTTGTCCAAGAGTTGGTTGTTGTTGTTTCCCTGATACCCGTGCGTATGGTTTCCGCTTAAACTAGTTAACTTTTCTATTATTCCTCTTTTGCAAACTAGGCAGTCCAAGGTTGCCCCAAAGCCGACTATCCTCCAACAGATTCTGAACCTCAACTTCCAATTCTCGTTGGTGCGTGGCCGTCTGATCCTGGTAAGTTGTCACCGCAGCTATCATTTGCCTTTCTTCTGCAGTCGCAGCCATACTCCTATTGTCTTGTCCCTCGCTCACATGTATACGTCTGTCACGAGCCATCGCCCTTGCATGTCTATTGCGAGCCATTGAATCTCTCTGAAGATGGACATAGGTACAATAAACACAAAATTACTTCAAACAGTGTTATCTCCCTATGAAAACCAAATACAAAGAGTCATACAATTCATACAATTCAAGCAAGACAAGTTCAATTCCATACATCCTAACAATCCCCAGCTTGAACTTCTTCATTCTGCTTCCACAGCGTAATCCCTCGTAAGCCGTCAACTTCCAAACTGCTTCTCGAATCTAGTTTACACCAACTATTTCTTTCTCCAGAAGATCAGTTTTCCAAAACCTTTTGATCTCCTCACAAAAGAAATCCTATTTTCCTAACACAGTATGCCTAGGTGAAGTCATAGTTTCCTGTACACATAGAACATTACATATTGAGTAGGCCAGTCCTCAATATCATGCAACTGTATAACAGTAGCCATCAACATTCAACCTACAGTAAGTCATGCATTCCTTTCCCATCATCTCAATCAAGAGACAAGGAAGTGCACAACAGACCAAATTCTAACATGCCTAAACATAGCAAGTCCATACCCCGACTAAACAGGATGAACTGCTCTGATACCACCTAATGTAACGCACCTAGATCTAACAACCGTGATACAATCGTCATTACACCACAGTTACTAAACCTAAGTGTGTCACAGTCATGATAACAGTCATTCAAATTCCCAAGAGTCTAGATCTGTTTTTTTTTTGACAATATGCATAAGTAGAAAATACGAGTCTCGAATGAAATATAAATATATTCAACCCATAATACAACCACAAAATAAAATCATATTCCTTATATATTTCATAGTCAATTTACACAAATCATTGATGACATAGGATATAATAATTATAGAGTCCAATAAAATACAGTGAGAATAAAAACACTAAGGGGGAAAAAGTAGTAACCCAGGGATGGGTACTACCAGCAGACCGAGCCGCAACCCCATATGTATATGACGCACAGCGTCCCAGTTGACACGACAGGCATCAATGCCACCACGCGGCTGCACGCTTACGTAGTCGAAGAAATTTTGTCCAGACGCTTAAGCTAATCGACCAAGGTGTGGCCCCTCTTTATCTTCCTCATGATCTTTTATCAAATATAAATGTAAAATAGAAATGCACAAATATAGGAAAGAGGTGAGATTCTCAGCTTTCAGCACCAACATGGCAGTAAGAAAATAAACGGTGTCGAACGCCCACAGAAGACACAGTTAATACATACAAGTGCAATAATACCCGAAAGCAATAAATGAGAGTAAAGTAGCAAAGAACAATAGTTAACATTATCCATAGTCAGCTAGCAACATTAGCATTACCAAGAGTCAAATAAATATCGCAGTCATAATAGTAAACACATTATCCAATTATAAATGCTCAATGGACCATGTGACTGACAACTCACAATGCAACAAGGGTACCAAAGTTCCTACTCCATGGAGCTAGACATAAACATTTTCGGAGTGAATGATCAAGGAGTAATACCAGTATATCAGTAGCCTTAAAATACAATGTGTTTTCTTTCATAAAATTGTTTGCACAATGGCTTATACATGGTACCTCAACAGTTAATCGCGATATAGGACAGCGTCTCAGGCAGGATCGTTGGTGTGTTGCATTGGTCTATCCCACGGCTCCAGCAGAGCTACCACTATCTATTGTGAGACACCCACACCCCAACGCCCCCAGGGTCAACAACATATGACACCTACGCTTAGTCTACTCACACCCGCACAAAGGTGTTATTCAAACTCCTAGGCAACATAGCCTTCTCAACAATGTCCAATGGACAACATGCATGCATGATGACACAATGTCCAATCATGTATATTCATCAATAATGCATTCAACATAAGCATTGCCTCAATGGCACATAAGCATTATTCAATGTCCAACATGACATATCAACAATACATTCATTAAAAACATTGCCTCAATGACATATCATCATTCTTATCTCATTGAGTACTAAATCAATAAGTACATAACCCACATAGGGAATCACACTTGCATCAATAATTCTCAGTATCAATATATGTTCCTTATTAGACACATACCACAATTTCCATGTCATGGATCCAAGAATTCCATTTACAAAATCATTTCTTCTCTATCGGTATGAATACATATTCCTATCGCATTTAAGTAAAGTAAAATCCTTGAATCCAGGGTTTTTAGGTTATGTTTGAGTTACAAAAGACAAAGAACCATAATTTCAATCATTTCCAGCTCAAAAATCTCTTTTTTGGGTCTTGGTAATCGATTACATCACCCTGGTAATCGATTACCAGCGTAATAGAATCTCTGTAATCGATTACAATCTCATTGTAATTGATTACATGATTCCCAAAACCACGATTCGTGACTTCAAGGACCTGGTAATCGATTACACAACCCTGGTAATCGATTACCAATTGGACAAAACCTCCGTAATCGATTATCCACTAGTTGTAATCGATTACGTGATTCCCAAAAGCACCACTTCGTGACATCAGAGGCTTGGTAATCGATTACACCACTCTTGTAATCGATTACAAGCTAGACAGAATCTCTGTAATCGATTACACACAAGACGTAATCAATTACCAGATTTCAAAAAATTACGATTTCGTACCCTTAAGAGTTTGGTAATTGATTACAAGCCTCGTGTAATCGATTACCACGTGTGATCTTGCAGAAAACAGAGTTCTCCAGGTCCTTTAACACAAACTAAACCAATCATTATGATATTTAATCAACAAGTTACTCAAATATATCTTCAAATCATGTAAGAGGCATCAGTAAATCATACAAACCCAACAAAATGCACTATCATGAAGAACAACATAAAAATGAGAGTACTTTATACATGGATTCAGAAATCAATAACAACCCACATACAAGACATTCCCTTACTACCAAGATTGGTTGAAGAGGATCATCTCCCTCTTACTTATTTGGAAGACAACACAAGGAGTTACCTTTTCTTGCCCTAGATTTTTGTTTTTCCCTTCAAGAAGAACACCAATGTGAGTGATTTCCATAATGTCCACTCAAACGATGGAAAAATGAGTTCTTGATCACATAGGTGACCAAGAAAAACGAAAATGAGAAGAAAGTGAAAGAAAGGTGAAGACTTTACCTCCAAGCTCAAAGCTTTAGCTTCAAGGATAGTGGAAGAAGAAGAAGAAGAAGAATCAAAGGATGGTCACAAAAGAGAACTTGGAATGGTGGAAGATGAGTAGAAATGGGTTTGATTTAACAAATCATGGAGATGGTCTTCCAATGGGTAGGTGCACAGTGGAGGAGGAAAAAGAAGAGGAGAAGAAATGGTGTTTGAAGAGAATGAGAAGAGAGAAAATATTAGGAAGATGAAAGTGAATATTGGGTTCCAATATTGCCTCTGCCATGGACAAGGAGTGAGAAGGAAAGAGAGAGAAATTGTGTCAATTAGGAAACTTCTTGGAAGCTTCCTACATGAGCTTTTAATTAGCTAAATTTTTATTTTGAAAATAAGGCTAAAGGGGCTTGACACAAGGTAATTTTTTTGGATAACGTTTTTAATACATGTTATTATTTATTGGACAATAATTACAGTTAGCAGAAGTCAGCATTAACAAATCTGACAGATAAATTCTTTGCAGTGTTTTATTATTTCATCTGTTAACATTTCTCGAAAAATGTGAAACCTTGTAAACTGTGTCCGGTCTCGGGTTTAGTAAAATCCCCCGTCGATGTTTCCATAGTTCAAGGCTTTCGGAGAAAATATCTCATTTCTCCGGTTCCGCTCAGTACATACGAAAAACGAGAAATATATTAAAATATTCTGCTTTCTCAAAAAATTCCAAAAAAATTCTAGAAAATCACAAATATTTTAGAATGAATTCTAATAGTAGAAAATTAAATTTTGGGGTGTTACAACCATACCCCCCAAAACCTATTTCTAAGCTTCCATAATTCAAAGTAATTTTATATCTTGATTCTATACACAATTCTAAGACACTTTTGTGTTGAGGCCAACCTCTAAATCATCCATCTTTTATCTCTTTCATCAAGCTTTAATCTAGAGTTTTTAAGGTGAAATTTATTAATCTTTGCTTCACTTTTTATTTTAATGTTCTAGACTATGTTTTGATCCATAGTCATCTTAGTTAAGCCTTGGATGTTAATTTTTGTATGTTGTCTTTAATTTTAAGAACATCTTAGAGGTGACGTTTTGCTTGAAGAAGGACAACAAGGAGCTTTGATCATCATCCAAGGTAAGAGGAAGATTAACCTCATCAACCATTCATGGTGGTGAGGGACGAAAATTGTGATTTGTTGGTGGGAAATCCATGTGAGGATTTGTTTACCTTGTGGTGTAAATTAATTGTTTGTGTTTGCTTTGGTTATGAGCCTTTATGATTTATGCCTTTTTTATGGTATGTGATTTTATAGCTTTGATATATGCATGAAATTGTTAAAATAGATTATTGATGATTGATGTATGTGATAGGAAGTGAATCATGTTGGAAAGGAAACAATTTTTGGTCTCCAATTGACCATGAGGCTCACGGCCTCCAGACTCTAAAATGGGTATTCCAAGTCAAAATTATTTTATTAATTGTGGACTTAGTTGATTAGGTAATAATAATATGAATTAAAGATTTAGGTAATAAGAATATGAATTAAAGATTTTTAAGTTTGGAAAGGAGATGGATATGATTTTATTATTTGGAAAGCATGGATTTTTAGCAAAGATTATAAAGAATAAGCTCGGAAGATGATGTTAAGTTTAAAGTATTTTATATAGAAAGGATTTTTAAGAGCAATATGGAAACATATGGATTTTATTGGATAAATTATGATTTTTAGTAATGGAAATAGAAAAGGAGTTTTTAAAGGTGATTTGAGATTTAAGGTAATTTATTTTAGAAGAATGGAGCAATGTTTTTATTATTGGGTAAGAAGGGATTTTTGGTCATGGATAATGAGTTAGAATGATAGTTTGAGATTTAAAGTATTTTTGTTTAAAGGATTTTAGTGAAGAAAATGGAAAGAGAATGAATAAAGTTTTTATTATTAATTATTGAGAAATTACAGCAATCATGTTGTGAAATAAGGTTGAGAAGTAAACTATAGATTTAAAGTATTTTAATCAAGAAGATACTTAGTAAAATAAATAGAAAAGTCCAATTTTAAATACAGATTTATAAGGTTGAGAAGTAAACTATAGATTTAAATACAGATTTTTGGGAAACATCAGAAATTATTACTTAGAGGAGTTTTAATGAGAAAAATGGGATTTAGAAGTCCAATTTATATTTTAAACTTAGAAAGTTTCAAAATGAAATTTAAAACATCAAGAAATATTTTATACAATGAAAAACAATGGAAAAACTTTACTCATTTCAAAAATAATGATTTTTGAGCTACACGATTTAGAAAATGTTGAAAAATATTTACGCGATTTAAAAACGTAACTAAATTGTTACGCGATTATTAAAACACAATGAAAATATTACGCGATTAAAAATTCAGTAAGTTTACTGTAGGGCTGACGTATTGGACCTGGGTGTATTAGTGGTATTATGTAATTATATAGGCGGTTATATAATATCATTGATCTAATGGTATTATACAATTGTATAAGCGGTTGTTTTAATATCATTGAGAACAGTGCAATAGTGATTTGTGTTATGCATTGAGTTATTATGCATTGAATATTATACAGTCAATGGCTATTATGGTTTTTATTACCTAGGAGTGAATGAGAATTGAGTAATGAGATCTATGATGGATCTTGGGGGACTGTGAGGCGCGGTGATTCATCTAGTGATCTTGTTATCACATTATACACCTCTGGCCATGAAAAACAGTTGCAACGCATCACGAGTCCGACAAACACTATTCTTTTTGCGTTCGACATAGGCTGTCATTGAAGCTGGCCGATCTTCTGGGCCATTCATCTCTGAAATTATGTTTAGCTCCATAGAGTAGGAACTAGTTCATTATACATATACATGGTTAGTATACATATTGTTATGGCATGGTCAATATACATATTGTGGTGGCATAGACATTATATATATTGTTGATAAATATTGTTATAGTACTGTTAATATTTATATTATTGCGAGATATGTTTACTGAAGATAATTATAAATTGATAACATGAGGATACTTGTAATATCTGTATGTATGGAATGACTTTGTTGTTCGTACAGTTTCTTTGCTGCCATATTGGATTTGATATAGAGGATCTCACCTCTTTGTGTTTTGTTATGTTGTTCTATTTTATATTTACGTTCAGTGAAGTCTGTGGTGGCAGTGAGGCAAAATCTTCTTTAGGGATGCAGCTTGTGAGGGCACCGACGCATGAAGTTTGCATCTGATTTTTGTGCGTGTTGAGTTTTTCTTGTTAGTGTTATTATTGCGCTTTTAAGTAGGACCCATCATGGGGTATGCTACTGTTTCTCTTTAAGTCTGTAAGTTTTATGTTCTGAATATTATTGAATACTATGTGGTGTATGTAATGTGGGTATTAATCAGTTCAATATGTTTTAATATTTCCTATAACTTTGGTAAGTTTAAGTTCATAGCAAAAAGAAATTTTATAACCCATATTTTATAATATTAAATATTTTACAATTTAATTATAGTTTGTAGTCTAAAATGTAATGCCCTACAGAGGGTGTTACATAAATCACTAAGAGTTTCATCTTCCTTCTGAGCTCCTAAGATCTGAGTCCTAAAGTCACTCACTATGTCCACTCGACTCACACTGAAACTATGTGGCAACACAGTTACTGAAAGACTCAAGTCTTTAAAACTCTCCAGAAATCTACTTTCTTGGATCATCATGCGAGACACATGTAGGGATTTCTTACTCAGTGCATCAACCACCACATTGGCTTTACCCGGATGATACATTAGCTGAAAATCATAGTCTTTCAAAAACTCCATCCATCTCCATTGTCTCATGTTCAACTCCTTTTGATCAAATAAATACTTCAAACTTTTATGATCACTGAACACCTCAAATTGAACTCTATCCAAGTAATGTCTCCAAGTTTTCAAGGCAAACACTACTGCAGCTAACTCCAGATCATGAGTAGGGTAGTTCTCCTTATGAGGTCTCAACTGCCTTGATGCATAGGCAACAACTCTCCTGTGATGCATCAAAACATAACCCAAACCCATCTTTGAAGCATCACAGTACACTTAAAAGTTCTCCAAGGGATCCAGAGTTACCAGTACCGATGTAGTAGTTAACCTCACCTTTAGCTCTTGGAAACTATCCTCATAGCCTTGAGTCCAATCAAAAGAACTACCTTTCCTAGTTAATCTAGTCAATGATAGTGCTAACTGAGAAAAACCATTTATAAATCTTCTGTAGTACCCCGCTAGGCCTATGAAGCTTCTAATCTCTATCACAAGGGTGGGTCTCTCCAACTGCAACACTGCATCAATCTTGCTTGGGTCCACAAAAATCGCTCCCTAAGATATCACATGTCCCAAAAACTGAACTTGTGAAAGCCAGAACTCACACTTCAATAGTTTGGCAAACAACCTATTCTCCTTAAGTGTTTCTAACACTTTCCTCAAATGTTGCTCATGCTCCTCCATTATCTTAGAATATATTAAGATATCATCTATAAATACCATAACAAACTAATCTAGGTAGGGTCTAAAGATCTTATTCATGTAATCCATGAACACTGCCAGTGTAACACCCTTCCTTGGGAATTACATTTCAGACCAAAAATTATAAAGCTAAAACTAAGTCATAAATGATTTAATATTGTAATATACGAGTTGTAAAATTTCTTTTCACAGATAACATAAACTTAACATAATATAGAGAACACAAGACATAGTAAACTGAATAATACACATCTCATAGTTTACAAACAACATAAATACATAAGGCTTATGAACTCAAAAGTATAGGTACAAATACCATAACCAAACCTAATTTGGCCCAAGTCCAAACACCTGGAGGAAAGGGTCCTCCACTGGATCCTCCTTGGAATCCACAATAGACAAATTCCATTATCGAGGCATATCTCAACGAACTGGAGTTCGTGTAGATGATACCTCAGAATCCTCCCTAGGAGTGTAATGAAGATCATCCCATAACTCCCTAATAGGCATATAAAACTCTAAATGCATAGTAGCATCAAAAGAAAAAAGTAGCGACCCTATGGAGGGTCCTACTAAATACATGGTAACATCCTCATAATACTAAATGCGTTGAGTCTCCAGATGGAGACACTATGTGTCGGTGCCTGTTGCCCAAGTGGCTTCAGTACTCAAGAGGGGGGTGAATTGAGTAATTAAAGATTTTTCGCAAAAGCCTTAAACAAATAAATTATACTGAATTTAATTATTAAAAGACGTGAATGAGAAGAACGTAAGAAGAACAGATAATAATTGAATTGCAAGAATAAATAAAGTGCATAAAGATAAAGAGAATAAGGGGTAGAAAAGCAGGCACGATATTTATCCTGGTTCGACCACCAACCACTTGTGGCCTACGTCCAGTCCCCGAAACACAGTTCGAGATTTTTCACTATTCAATACAAGCTTAACAACAGGTGCTTGCAACCTTTACACAATAGGGATACCTCACCCTATTTACTAGAGGGATACCTCACCCCCTTTGAAGGATACCTCACCTTCTTTACACCAAGGGATACCTCACCCTTTTACTAGAGGGATACCTCACCCTCACAAATTCACTAAGGAATACCTCACCCTTTTACAGAAGCAGAGAATAGATGAAAAATAAACTCTCACTTAGAGCAGATATTACAAGTTGAAGTGCTAATAAGCTCTCTAGAGGATATCTCAAGGTTTTGGCAAAGAGAGCACAGAAAAGAGAGAAAATAATGTAAAACTCGTTTTCAGCCAAGCAAAAAATAATTCAAGTGGTTGGGGGTTTTCAGAAGAGACCCAAGGTCTGTATTTATAGAGCAAAGAAAGCAACTAGCCGTTGGGTGCCAATTAAGAAACCATTAAAAGCAAATATGGCCGTTGCTGCCATTTTTGAACGTTTCGTGAAAATCAATTCTGCAGAATGGTATTCGAATACCTTATGAGGTATTCGAATGCCTCTTGCCAAAACTCTCTTAAAAAACTGATTAAGGCTGGGTTATTCGAATACCAGTTAAGGATATTCGAATGCCTCATTTAAAAAGGTTCATTCTGAATCTAGGGTATTCGAATACCATATGGGGTATTCGAATGCCTCTGTTTTGGCATAACAGGAAATATCAGTTTCGAAACAGGTTATTCGAATACCATAGATGGGTATTCGAATACCACTTTGAAAAACAGAAAACGTGTAAGCTTGAAAAACACTCTATTCGAATACCTATCAGGGTATTCGAATACCTCTGTTATAAAACCGCAGTTTTAAATGCTTTCAAATGACCAGAAAATGGTTGTTTAATTTTGGAAAAATAATTTTGAAAACATTTCTTTGCAATGCCAATTAATGAGATATCCAATGAGGCTTTTACAAGGATCCTAAGTCCTAAAGCTTATTCTTGAAGATCTTGGACTTGGTCTTCTCATCATCTTCATGTTTGTCTTCACGTTTGTTATCATCAAAACTATTGCTCATGATAGCTAGCCAATTACATTCTCCCCTTTTTGATGATGACAAACTAACATTTGAGAAAAGCATTAGTTCATATAAATTGGAATTCACAAAGTTAGTTTAGAGATACTTACTCCCCTCTTTTTCATAAGAGGTGATTTTCATCGAGATATGCTTGAGACTCCCCTTACTTTTGGAATTCAATTTCTATTTTTGTTTTGAATTTTTCTCCCTGACTTTTCTCAAACAAAGACATTTAAACTTATTCTCCCCCTTTTGTACATTTGATACCATTCTCCCCCTTTTGTCATGATAAAAAAGATGGGGCAAGTATTTTTCTCTCCCATTTTATCATATTAAACAATATATGCATGTCCTCAAGTTGAATGAATTTTGTCCATTTAAATTTATGCTTGAGGTAGTGTTCTCCCTACAACAAAATTCAGAGTGCTTTCATTGGTATCCATTAATGTTGGATCCATAGGGGTTAGTCAAACTCATAAGCCAATAAGCATTTAAAACAATGAGGCAAAAGCAGCAAATGATTCTCAAGGGCAAAAATATATTTATCGATTAATTTGGCCAAGAAATCACTTGTTTGATATCATTTGTTATCATTTGTTATTACTTGTTATTATGTTCATACCACTTTGATATCACTTGTTGTCAAAATGTAAAGCATTTACCACTTGTTTGATATCACTTGTCAAGATGTTCTAAGCATTTACTACTTGTTAACAAATTCTTATAAATCTGACATATGTCAATAAAAACATAGATGTTAAATATTTCATATACCACTTATTGCACTTGTTCGTATATCAAAACAATAGCCAATTACATTGAGCATATTTTAGAAAAAAAAGAGCAAGAACAAGCCAAGAAATATGCATTTAAGAACATCATGTAATTTTCATATAGGGCAAAAATGAAGGCTTGATGAAATAAGATTAAAGCATGTTATTCATAGTTGGAATATATTTTCATTGCATATGTATAAGAAAAGGAAACAGAAACGAAACAAAGAACACGTCGTAAAACTTGCTTTCAGTCATGTGGTATTCGAATACCTCTTGCCGTATTCGAATACCCATCACATTTTATAAGCTCCGAAGAGCAAGTATTCGAATGCCTTGGAAGGTATTCGAATACTCAGATAGCATGTGACAAGTCCGATAAAGACGTTTCAGGTTATTCGAATACACATTTGGGTATTCGAATGCCCTGACTAATAAAACCACAAGAACTCAGATCGATGTATGGTATTCGAATACCATGGGAGGGTATTCGAATAGACCTATCAGAAAAACATGGATTTTCACGTACAGATGCAATGGTATTCGAATACCACAGGGAGGTATTTGAATAACTCAAACATAAAAGCATATATTTTGCATCCAGAAGGCATATTTGAGATATGAAAACTTACCTTTTGATGGAAATACTCATATGAATGCAAGTCCAAGCCTGATAGAGACAAGAAGGAGAGCTTGGAATTCATTATAGTCTTGTGCTTGCAGCAACCATTTTCAAAAATGCCGAAGTTAGCTCTTGGCTATCAAGCACACCTGCAACACAATTCAATTTTTGGTTTTTGGTACCCAAATTTTCTTGGGTCCTTGATTGTCAGTTTTGGGTATAGTGCCCTTAGGAACCCATACCATTTTGGTTCCAATTTTTGTATTGATATTTTTCCTTACATTGCATGTTGAAGCACTATGACCCTTCTTCCCACAATAGAAACATTTAACAAATAGGCTACATGAGATGCTAGAATTAACAAAATAATTTTTATAGGATTTATGTTGATTATTCGGGTTATATCCTATTCCAGCCTTTTGAAAAACAACCCTTTGTTTTCTTAATAAAATATTTAAATTATCTCTTCCACATGTGAATTTGGCAAGGGTGTTCTTTAAATCTTCAATTTCATTTTCAAGCACATGACATGAAGAACAAGAATACGAAGTAGAAGCGTGTGAAGAATGATATGAGCATGCATTAATTAATCCTAATGTCTCATTTTCAATTTTTAATTCCTCAATTTCTTTATTCAAAATTAGAATTTGATTTTCTAAAGAAGAGATAGTTTTCTTAGATGAAGAAATTAATTTTGTAAGCCTAATTGTTTCGTCATGCAATTCTTCAAAGGCATCTTGTAACTCATCATAAGAAGGAGATACGTCAGAATTTACCTCGTTGTCGTTTTCTTCTTCTTCTTCTTCTCCTTTCGCCATAAAACATAGATGGGCTTCTTCACTATCTGAGCTATCAGTGGAGTCCATATCGTTGTCATCCCATGCTATGTAGACTCTTCTTTCTTTAGAGGGTTTCTTTTCAACTCTCTTTGGAAATGGCGATCTTCTTTGAGTTCTCTTTTTCTTTAGGAACTTACCAAATTTTCTTACCAGAAGATTGAGATTTTGTTCATTTAGCTCAATGTTGTCCACGTCATCTCCATCGTCTTCTTCTTCATTATTGATAGTGGAGGTGGTGGCTTTAAGCGCTATCCCCTTTTTCTTTTTATCGTTTTCTTCACTTTGGTCAAGCCTGTTGAGTTCTAATTCATGCTCGTGAAGCTTTCCAAAGAGGGTAGCCAGAGACATTGTTGACAAGTCCCTCGATTCGAAATTGCTTTGTTACTTTGGGTTGCCAAATCCTGCTAAGACATCTCAACACTTTGTTAATCAAATCTTCGTTAGTAAAATTCTTTCCTAATGATGCAAGATGATTAACAATGTGGGTGAACCTCTTTTGTATTTCTTGAATGCTTTCTCCTTGGTTCATTGTAAATAGTTCATATTCGCGAGTTAGAGAATTGATTCTCGACCTTTTTACCTCACTAGTACCCTCATGGGTAACTTGTAAAGTGTCCCACATTTCTTTAGCAGTTTTGCAATTTGAAATTCTAAAAAATTCATCATGTCCCAAAGCTGAGGTAATGATATTTTTGGCTACTAAGTTATTTTGAACTCTTCTTTTATCATCTTAAGACCAATCACTTCTAGGTGTCTCGGTTTTTACACCATTGACAACGCGTGTAGGTATAAATGCGCCATTTTCGACAGCATCCCACACATCTAGATCAATAGCCTCGATAAAGATTTTCATTCTTTCCTTCCAATATGCATAACCATCCCCATTGAAAAAGGGTGGTCGATTTATGGAAGTTGCTTCTGATAAAACATTTGATGAAGCCATGTACTCTTGAAGCGGCTAAACTCTTTATACAAGAGTCTAGCTCGATACCACTTGTTGCCCAAGTGGCTTCAAGACTCAAGAGGGGGTGAATTGAGTAATTAAAGATTTTTTCGCAAAAGCCTTAAACAAATAAATTATACTTGAATTTAATTATTAAAAGACGTGAATGAGAAGAACGTAAGAAGAACAGATAATAATTGAATTGCAAGAATAAATAAAGTGCATAAAGATAAAGAGAATAAGGGGTAGAAAAGCAGGCACGATATTTATCCTGGTTCGACCACCAACCACTTGTGGCCTACGTCCAGTCCCCGAAACACGGTTCGAGATTTTTCACTATTCAATACAAGCTTAACAACGGTGCTTGCAACCTTTACACAATAGGGATACCTCACCCTATTTACTAGAGGGATACCTCACCCCCTTTGAAGGATACCTCACCTTCTTTACACCAAGGGATACCTCACCCTTTTACTAGAGGGATACCTCACCCTCACAAATTCACTAAGGAATACCTCACCCTTTTACAGAAGCAGAGAATAGATGAAAAATAAACTCTCACTTAGAGCAGATATTACAAGTTGAAGTGCTAATAAGCTCTCTAGAGGATATCTCAAGGTTTTGGCAAAGAGAGCACAGAAAAGAGAGAAAATAATGTAAAACTCGTTTTCAGCCAAGCAAAAAATAATTCAAGTGGTTGGGGGTTTTCAGAAGAGACCCAAGGTCTGTATTTATAGAGCAAAGAAAGCAACTAGCCGTTGGGTGCCAATTAAGAAACCATTAAAAGCAAATATGGCCGTTGCTGCCATTTTTGAACGTTTCGTGAAAATCAATTCTGCAGAACGGTATTCGAATACCTTATGAGGTATTCGAATGCCTCTTGCCAAAACTCTCTTAAAAAACTGATTAAGGCTGGGTTATTCGAATACCAGTTAAGGGTATTCGAATGCCTCATTTAAAAAGGTTCATTCTGAATCTAGGGTATTCGAATACCATATGGGGTATTCGAATGCCTCTGTTTTGGCATAGTAGGAAATATCAGTTTCGAAACAGGTTATTCGAATACCATAGATGGGTATTCGAATACCACTTTGAAAAACAGAAAACGTGTAAGCTTGAAAAACACTCTATTCGAATACCTATCAGGGTATTCGAATACATCTGTTATAAAACCAGTTTTAAATGCTTTCAAATGACCAGAAAATGGTTGTTTAATTTTGGAAAAACAATTTTGAAAACATTTCTTTGCAATGCCAATTAATGAGATATCCAATGAGGCTTTTACAAGGATCCTAAGTCCTAAAGCTTATTCTTGAAGATCTTGGACTTGGTCTTCTCATCATCTTCATGTTTGTCTTCACGTTTGTTATCATCAAAACTATTGCTCATGATAGCTAGCCAATTACAGTGCCTCCATGGAATTGCACCCTAACGAAACCTAAAAGATCCTGCCTCGTTGCCATCACTGTCTTCATAGAACATAAACATAAAACAGAACAGACAGAACAATACCATAAAAAGGTGAGATCCCCTACATCATATACCAGTATGTCAGCAAATAAATAGTAATAATAATAATGTCACTCAATACATAATAACAATTACAGTCATGATATCAATTAATAGATAATTCAATAAATGTACATCACAACAACATGTCTATTGGCTATGGATATGCATAATGGACCGAACCCTACTCTATGGAGCTAAAACCAATATCGAAGAGAATTAATCGGGAGACATGTTTGTATATCGTCAGTCTCTAATCAAGTGCTACAACATTCCCAGCATTCGCATCATTGTTACCTAAGTGGCTTCAGTACTCAAGAGGGGGGTGAATTGAGTAATTAAAAACCTTTCGTAAACTCAGATAAAAGCAAATTTCTTCGAAGCTATATATAAAACAAATGCGAGAATAAGGAAGATAATAGAAAACTTTAAACATAGCAAATAAATAGGTAAGCAATATTAAATAAATTGCTGAAAATAAATAGATAAAGGAGAGAAGAGCAGGCACGATATTTATCCTGGTTTGACCACCAATCACTTATGGCCTACGTCCAGTCCTCGAAACACAGTTCGAGATTTTTTACTATTCAATACAAGCTTAAAACAGGTGCTTGCAACCTTTACAAACTCGAGCACTCCTCACACCTTGGGATACCTCACCCTTGTGCTTGAGCATCAAAACAGGGATACCTCACCCTATTCACTATAGGGATACCTCACCCCCTTTGAAGGATACCTCACCTTCTTTACAACAAGGGATACCTTACCTTTTTGCTGAGGGATACCTCACCTTCACAAATAACCAGAATAAAGACAAAGAAAAACTCTCATAAAGAGTAAATATTATAATTTGAAGTACTAGGAAGCTCTCTTAGGATATCTCAAAGTTTTGGCGAAAAGAGCACAGAAAATAGTAAAAAATATGAAATACGAATCAAAGCATGAAAAAATTATTTTAGATAGTTGAGTGTATATAAAAGATGACCCAAAAGCATGTATTTATAGTGTTCTTGAGAAAATAGCCGTTGGGTATCATTTAATATCACATTAAAGGCATAGAAAACTAGTCGTTGTGTGTTTTTGGCCGTGTTTATTCGAATAACACATTTGGTGTTCGAATAGATACTCAAAAACATATTCTGGAACGTTTTATGGGTTGTGTTATTCGAATAACCCTTTGGTTATTCGAATAGATCTTTAAAAATATGTTCTGGAACGTTTTCTGAGGTGTGTTATTCGAATAACTATGTGGTTATTCGAATACGCCACTCTGATTTTGAAATCTAAATTTAAATGATCATAACTTCTTCATTTCTGATTCGTTTAAAGTAAATGACTAGTCATTAGAAAGATATTTGAGTCTATTTTCAAATGAAAGAAGTTTCAAACAAAACTCAAATTATTTTGAAAGTTATGATCAAAAGAGTAACCAAAGGTCAGTTTTTCAAAACTTAAACTTTGTTATTTTTCATAAATTTGAACTACCCCCATAACTAGCCTTTCAAAACATGTTCATTGGGAATTTTAGCATGTGAAAACCATTTTTAAATATTTGAAAACATATTTGAGATATCCAGAAGGCTTCTTACAAAAAGACCCTAAGTCCTATAAGCTATACCATTTAATCTTCCTTTGGACTTGGTCTTTGACATGATTTTGTTGTTATCAAAACCTTCTTCTCCTTGAGTTAAGCATAATTGAGATCTTTGCTTTCTTGTTGTAATGCTCACTCTTGGTACTTGGACTATCCATCATCTTTATCATGTTTGTTATCATCAAAACTATTTTCCATATTAGCTAGCCAATTATAATCATGGCTTATATAAGCCATTCTACACCAGATCGTGAATAGGAATAGCGTCTCGTCGAGATCGTCAGTTCGTTCGGATCGGAAACCATAACACAGTAGAGCTACTAATTGGCCACCTATGGAATTACCGTGCCCCGACGCCCCCAAGATTAGTCATTGACCTTTACGACATAATTCGCACCCGCACTAAGGTGTAAATTCAATCTCCTAAGCATACAATCTTAACAACAAAGTCCCCACGACTTTCACAATGCTTGATCAAATGACTCAATGAATCAATAATTATTAACAACGTGATTCCCACGAAAAACAAGCTACCACTGGGCTAAACCATCTATTAACATCTCTAGGTCCAGTAGGTTAGCACGACAACAATCTACTGTTTTTCTCAATCACGAAGCATTTTTATCGCGTTTTCATAATCGTGTAACACTTTTGTTACGTTTCCAAATCACGTAACATTTTTACGTCATTTTTCAATCGCGTAAAAATTTTCAAACAATTTCTTAATCTCGTAACTCAAAATCAACGTTTTTAAATTGCATAAGGTTTTATCAATATTTTTCAATCACGTAAAACATTTATTGACGTTCTAAGCTTAATTTTGAGACTTTCTATGTTTAATAAAAATTAAAATCGTAATTTCAAATATTTTCTTACCAAATCTCCTCTAAGTAATATTTTATAACAATTTTCACAAAATCTACGTTATTTTGATTTAATCAAATATTTCAAAATTTCTTTTCCATTACCTTTACTAAAACTTTCTTTAAATAAAATACTTTAAACTTTCAAATCATCTTTCAAACTTATTTCCATTATCATGGTCAAAAATCAATTCTTTTTCTAATGATAAAATTTTATTCATTTCTTTTTTCAACTTATAAATCCTTAAATCATATTCTTGTCACCTAATCATCTAGGTTCATAATCAATAAAAATATTTTTGCCTTGGATACCCTATTTTGAGCTAGATGGCCATGAGCCATGTATGGTCGTTGGGACTAAATTTTTTTTTGTCATTCCCACATGCTTTCAAAGCATGTACAAACATTCCAATCATTAATTTCTACCATAGTAATTTCATGCATACTATCAAAGTCATACAATCACATGTAACCAAACAAAAATAAACCATTAAATTTACACAATCAAGTGAATAAATCCTCACATGAATTTTTCACCAACAACCACAAATTCCATTTCTCACCACCAAGTTGATTGATGAGGTTAATCTCCCTCTTACCTTAGGCGATGATCAAGAAGCTCCTTAGTTGCCTCCTTGGAGTAAACTTCTACCACCAAAAAGATCCCTAAAATAAATTTAGCATACAAATATTAAGATCTATGGCTTGAAATAAGATGACCATGGATCAAGATCATGGTGTAGAACTTGAAAATAAAATTAGAAGTGAAGATCAAGAACTTCACCTAAAAGCCTTCAAACTTAAACTTGGAAAAAGTGATTGAAGATGGATGAATTTGAAGAAGATCACAACATGAAACTGTCTCCAAATGATGTCTAGATTCAAGATATGTGGTTAGTTTGAATTGAACAAGATTGGAAAGAAATTTTGAGGTCTTGGCCTAAACTAGCTATGGACAGAAAATGAGAGAGTTTTGGTGCTTTGTTTCTTGAAAACAAAGAATGACAAGATAAGCTTTGGAGAGACTAAGTAACCAATTTGTCTTCTTCAAACTTGCCTTGGAAGCTTGCTTGCCATTGGTTCACAATTTTGAGTCATAGCCACAAAGCTTGACTTCCATCAAACTTACCTTAGAAGCTTTCTTCTCATTGGTTCAAAACCAAGTGAGTCATAAGATGTGATAATGAGGTTTATGACTAAGCTCATGATTAGTCATCTAACTACATATTTATCGGTATATATTAACCAATGGACAAATGTTAATGCTAGCAAAATTAGTGTTTATTGTCCAATGCATAATAGAATGTACCTAGATTTCATCTGACAGATAAAATCTTAGAAAAAATTTTTTAAAATTTGTTTCTGGTTTCGAGTTTAGTAAGCTTCCCCCACCCCACGTTAATAATCAAAATTTTTTCGGCCCCGAAAAATTTTATTTTTCCTGCACCGCCTCAAACACACATTGTAACATCCCGAAAATTTATAATTTTAGGATAAATGGTTCTTTTATAATATTGGTGATTTTTGGAAAATTTTCTGTATTTTTCTGAGAACGTGGAATATTTTAATATTATTCTTCATTTTGCGTGCACATAGAGCAGAGCTGGGGTAACATCCCGAAAACTAATAATTTCATGATAAATGATCATTTTATGATATTTGGAATTTTTGTGAATTTTTTTGGATTTTTCTGATAACGCAGAATATTTTAATATTATTTCTCATTTTACGTGCAAACTGAACGGACTTGGAAAAATGAGATATTTTTTTCGAGAACCTTGAACTGTGAAAACTTCAACGGGGGATCTTACTAAACCCGAGGCTGGACACGGTTTACGAAATTTGACAGAGCGATAAATTACTGTGTAATTTTTATCCGCTGGACAATTAATACTGACTTCTGTCAACTGTAACAATTGTCCATTGGGTAATGGCATGCATTAGAAATCCTATCACCTTATCCTAATACAATCCACTTTAATTCAAATTTGTGTACTTTCTTCAAAGCTTCTTTGAGAAGCTTTGACTACCAAATGACCAAGACACTATTGGCTTGTTAGAGAAGCCTCTCCCCCTCCCTCACTCTCTCATTGCCGTGGACCCATGGGCTTAATGGGGAAGCAATTTTGCTTCCTACACTTAACCTAACACACACACAAAAATATCTTCACTTTCCCACACATTTTCTTTCTCTAATCTTCATCTTCTTCATTTTCTCCTCCTTCTCTCTACACCTCCACCATAGCTACGAAATTGCAGCCCCATCCTCCACCATTTTTCTTCATCTTTTCTCTTCACTAAGCTCATTTCTACTCTCACCTTTACTTCCTCTACCTTCTTTGTTTAGAAAGTTTCTTCATTTCTATCTTCACCTCCATTTTCTCTCTTCCTTCTCTCTTCTTCCTCCTCTCAACCACGAAATTTCCAGCCACCATTGTGATCATTCCTCTTCACTTTTCTCTTCATAAACACCATTTCTACACTTCCCTTAACCTCCTCTACAACTTCTATTTGGAGGGTTTTTTTTCAAAAAACTAACTTTTCCTTCATTGTCTTCCAAGACAAAAGCTTCTAACTTTGAGGTAAAGCTTCCATTTTTATTCTTCTTTCTCTTCACTTTCATACTCTAGGGTCTCATTGGAGACCAAAGGTTCATTCTTTACCATGTTTAATGTTGATTCTTTGTCTTGAGATTTCTAGGGTTTTTGGACCCCAAAATCGAATTCACCAAGAAGAAAAGAGGAGCCCATTTTCATGTTCTTCCTTTAGGTAAGAGGGAGATTACTCACTTCAACCATCTATTGGTGGTGAGGAGACTTTGTGTGCTTGTTGATGGAAAATCCATCTTTGTATGCTCACTTTATTTGGTGATTTTGCATGTTTATATGTTCTTGAATGTGATTAATGCTTGAATGGTGACTTTGTATATATTGGTTGTGTTGAAAATGCTTGATCATGTTAGGATTGTTAAATGGAAAATTTGGAGTTTCCTACCCTAACATGGTGCCACAGTTTTGATGGGGATTTTGGGTGGTAAATTAATTTTTGTACACAAACAAGATGAAGCTATATAATCAAATGTTGAATGATAATGATGGAATCAATGAATGGAAATTTTTAAGAGTTTCCTACACCAAGATTGGGTCATAGTTTTGAGGACTGTTTTTGAGGGATTGAATTGACTTTTGGTGAACTAAAACTTAAGTGAATTGATATCAAGAAACTAATACATAAAAGGGAAAGAAATTGGAACTTGGGGGATTTGATGGCGCCATGGTTTTGATCAAGAATAATAAGGGTTTGGATTAAATTTATGAGTAATAAAACTTATGTAATTAGACACTAAAGGATTGATGATCATAATGGGATTGATGAATGAAAAATCTAGGTTTTCCTAGCACCTATGGAGGTTATGGTTTTGATAAGAGCTTAAGGATGTAAAATTTAATTTGGTATAAGAGTTAAGGGAAACTTAAGTGGTTAAGTATTGAAAAATAATGTTAGATCTAATGAAAGGTAAATTTGGGAGTTTACCACACTAAGGAGGAGCTACGGTTTTGGCTTGAAGTTCCTAAGGTTGGAATTGAATTGTATGAAACAAAACCTATGTGATTGATTATAAAATGAGTAAGACATAAAATAGAAGCTCTGAGCGTTTCTTACCCTAATGTGAGGCCACGGTTTGGCTTGGACTTTGAGAAATTGAATTGACCCCATGTAAAATGAAAGCTATGTAATTAGGTATCAAGAGACTAGTGCATAAAATGGAAGAAAATTTAGAATCTGAGGGCTTGTGAGGCCACAGTTTTAAGGGTTGTTTAACCTAAGAAATTTCATAATTTATTAAGACGTAAGTTATTGGAAACGTTGTACCCTTAACGGGGAATGTTAATAATGGATGGACCATAAACATATATTGAGGTTGAGGAGTGGTTCCATACTATTATAAGACCCTATGTGGCGTTAAGTAATTGTTGATGAGATTATGATCTATCATTGATATGATGTATTGATATTGATAATGAATTATATACCGTCGTGGTATTAAATACGATAAATATATCTTTGATGAACATACATGATTGGACATTGCGTCGTCATGCATATGTGTTATCCGTTGGACATATTTAAATTGATAAACATACATGATTGGACATTGTGTCATCATGCATATATGTGCCTAAGAGTTGAATAACACCTATGTGCGGGTGCAAATAGACTAAGCGGAGGGTCATATGTTGTTGACTCGGGGGATGTCGGGGTGCGAGTGCTCCACATGGACAGTTAAGAGATCCTGACTGGATGCTGTCCTATCTCGCGATCAACTGTTGAGGTGCCACGTATAAGCCATGGATGCGCAAATATTTTTATGAGATGAAGCACACTACTTTAATGCTAATGATATACTGGCATTACTGTAACGCCCCTTTTTGGGAGGGAACGTCACATTGTTAAATAAAAGAAAATGCATAAAATAAAATTTTAACAATTCAAGACTCGGTTCATTAATTTAGGTTTAACTTGTTCAATGCTTAAATACGTGAGTAAAATAGCAATATATATATTTTTTTAATTGGTTAATCATTTTAACAATGCGAAATATAAATGACAGTAAAGAATAAGATAGAAGGCAACATTCATATCTGAATAACATGCATATTAATATATGTATATATAATGTGCTGACATCAATTGCACTTAGATACAAGAATGAACTATCAACAAGCAAAACTATACCTGCCCTAAAGGATTATACAAATATACCCCAGAGATACCAAAATATACAGCCCACCAAAAATAATACATTAGGCCCCAAAATAAAACACTGGTAGCCATCAGTAGCTACCAGTAAAATCAGTCTCTCAGATGAGGAGGGACCGTATCCGGGTCCTCAGCAGGATCCTCCTCTTTAGAGGAAACCTCCATGGGAACTACAGAGCCACGGGCAGGTGCCTGAGCAGTAGAATCAAAAGAGTCCTCCCAAGGGGTGTAGTAACGATCACCCCACATCTCTCGGATGGGTAGGTAGAACTCCAGCCGCAGGCTGACATGGCAGGTGAGGACAGGCGCCTCATGACGTCTCTAGGCTAGGGCAATCGACACATCTCCCAAGTAGATGCAGTGATCGGAATTCAAGTTGATGTGCCAGCACTCTGGCCCTCCAAGGAAGGTCAGACGCACATCACCTAAAAATCCGCGCATACGTGCCGCCATCTTCTCCCGTGGATGCTAATCTCGATCGGGCCAGAAGCCAGGAAAATCGGGATCTTCCGCCTCCTTACCGTCGTCTTCGATTAATACAATGCACACACAGGCAGCAAATAATGGAAACACAGAAAGAGGTAAGACATCCTACCATCATTACCAATTATAGCAGCCAGAAATAGAACGGTGCAACGCGCCCAATTAACAGTTTAAAACAGTATCTCCAAATAAAAAGCAGCAAGTGCAACGGTAAGCAAGTAAATAGTTCCAAGCAGATACTCAATACAGTAATAATTACACAAGTCATCTTTACAGAAATCAATAGTTCACAATGACAGAGCATATCATGATACAAATGCATGCCTTCCCAATTCCTACTCCATGGAGCTAGACTCAAATAGTCGGAGAGAAAGATCAGGAGACGTGTCCACAACTCGGCTGCCGCGGCCAAAGTGCTATTCATCAACAATTTTAACGTGCACATCAGGCATTGTACGGACAATCCACGCTCGATCACGATATAGGACAGTGTCAAGTCTGGATCGTCGGTGCGTTTGCATCGGTTTTCCCCACAGGTAGAGGAGCTACCAACTACCCATTGTGGAGGACCCGCACCCCGACGCCCCTAAGGTCATAACAAGACCCACACTAGTCTACTCGCACCTGCACAAAGGTGTGTTCAATCTCCTAGGCAACTTGGCCTTACAACAGTCTACAAGGACATTCACAATGCATATGACACTATGCATGGACATGTATGATTCACAATCTCATAAAGTTACATAATATGCCACAATAGGCCAATATAAGCATCAATATACAAATGGTCACTCACATGGACCCATAACGTCACAATATGAGGATCAAGTTAATTTGTACATTTTTAGGTCCATTATGAATCCTAACTTAGAAGTTTGTTTCCCTTTTTTTTTTAAGGTTCACATCCAATCCAATTCTCGCAATTAATTAATCTTCCATGGCAATTTAATTTCTCATAGCTTGTAATTGATTTGAGCTCTTAGGCCTCACACTCTCTTGTTCTTCACTCACTTAGAATTACCTTAAGTCTTATGATAATTTCATTCTTGGTCCTTTAAAACTTATGAAATCTTGATTATATTAAATTCTTCTAATTCATCAATTGTCTATCCCATTACATAGGTTTTTAGTCACATAATTACTTATGCTCCCAACTTGCCAAAATCACCTACTTACACCTAAAAATGCCTTAGAGGCCGTGGCCTCACAATGGTTTCAATTCCAAATCCTTTCAAGTCATCATACTACATACCATTCCCTTATTTCATTTAAGTGCTCACTTGTTAAATTAGTTTACCAAGAACCCTAATTTCCATGACTCACAACCGTGGCCTCCTTAGAAGTTCCCATTCCATGCCTTTCCTTCCATTGACTTCATCTTGTCACTCAATTAATTCAAGTCATACACTCACTAAAACTTGTTCACAAATTAACCATTTTCTAGCCCAAAAACCGTGGCCACCCTATGAGTTTTGATCTCAAATTTTTCTTCCATTAAATTCCATTTTTATCCATTGCTTAATTTAAATCTTATGCTTATTACAACTTAATCACAAATTTACTTAAATTCTAGCCTAAAACCGTGGCCCTCCAAGAACCATTCCAAATTCATTTTCTTTCATTTTAAGTCATTCAATCCAATCCAACATATCAATATACATAATCAATCAAATTAAGGGCATGAATTCCATAAAATCACCATACAATCTTACTAATCACAAAATCAAAGGATAACCCTCTTTAGGATTTTTCCACAACCAACACAATCAAGGTTCCTAGATGCTAAGAGAGGTTGAGGAGGAGAGTCTTCCTCTTACCCAAGTGAAGAGAGCAAAAGAAACACCAAGGAATCTTCTTGCGATTTTCGGATTTGCACCTCCAAGAACCCTAGAAATTTCAACTTTGTTAAATCAACACCAAAGCTTGAAAAATAAGCCATGGATGGTCACCAAGAACACCATGACCACGAAAATGGAGAGAAAGGAAGAGAGGTCTTGAAACTTACCCAAAAAGCTCAAGACTTGAAGCTTGGAGAAAGTGTTGAAGATGGAGGATTTTCAAGAAACTCCAAGAAGAAAAAGTGTTTAGGATGATGAGAGGATTTAGAAAATGTATGTAGATGAAATTTTTGTGAAGATTGAGTGGGGAGAGGGAGGCTGGCCGTAGCAATGGTAGAGAGAAGGAGGAGAGAAAGAAAAATGGAGAAGAAGAAGAAAGGGTAGAGAGAGAAAGTGTTTTGGTTAATTATGGAAATTGCGAGATAAATTGAATTAAAGAAAGCAAAGCATTTTCCTTCCCCAAGGGGCTGCTGCCGTGCTTGAGAGAGAGAAGAGGGAGAGTGAGTGTTGGCTTCTCTTGGAAGCTAAGGGTATTTGAGTCATTGTTTGGTCAAAGCTTCTCAAAGAAGCTTTGATTATTTAACATTAAATTTGAATTAAAGTGGATTGATTAGTCATAAAGTGGATTTCATTTGGATAATGTGATAGGATTTTTACTACACACTATTATCGAATGGATAATAGTTACAGTTGACAGAAGTCAATATTTAATTAATCTGACAGATAAATTTTTCGCAGTATTAATTTATTTTATCTATTAAGATTTTTTCGAAAAACGTGAAACTTCGTAAATTATGTCAAGTCTCGGGTTTAGTAAGATCTCCCATCGACATGTCCATAGTCCAAGGTTCGTGGAGGAAACATCGCGTTTCTCCGGTTCTACTCAATGCGCATGCAAAACGAGAAATATATTAAAATATTCGACGTTTCTGAAAAAATCCCAGAAAATTCTCAAAAATTACAAATATTATAAAACGACTATTCGTCATATAATTTTCCAATTTTTGAAGCGTTACAGTCGTTTTCCGGACTCTGCTCACATTTTGCGCAAAACGAGAAATATATTAAAATATTCATCATTTCCGAAAAATTCCAGAAAAATTAACATAAATCACAAATATTAGAAAATGACTATTGGTGGTGAAATAATTAATTTCCGGAGCGTTACACTGACCTCAGCAATTCTCATCTCAGTGTGCACGTAAAACGAGAAATATATTAAAATATTCATCATTTCCAAAAAATTCTAGAAAAATTCCTAAAAATCAAGAATAATATAAAATGATCATTTATACTTAAACAGATATTTTTTGGGATGTTACAATTACTCCTTGATCATTCACTCCGAAAGGTTAATTTCTAGCTCCATAGAGTAGGAATTGTGGTATCATAATACATTGTGCATCGTTCATTGTCAATCTCATAAATTGTTGAGCATGAACACCTATGACTGAGAAAGTAACTGTTTTACTTCTGTAAATGATTATCTGAGCGTCGTGCTGATTACTGGAAATATTGTTATGATTTGCCTATTATTGTTGATTCTTGTTATTGCTTACTGTTGTTCTGCTTTTACTATAAATATTACTGTTGCTGCTAATAAATTTATGAACTGTATTGCTATATGGGTGCTTTGCGCCGTGTTATTTTCTTACTACCATAATGGTAATGCAAGATGGGTGTCTCACCTATTTCTTGTATTTCTGTTTTATATTTATATTTGATAAAAGATTGTGAGGATAATGAAGAAGGACCACACTTTTACCGATTGGATTGGGCGCCTGGATAAGATTTCTTCAGTTACGTACGAGTACAGCTGCATGGGGGCATTGATGCCTGAATTGTCGACTGGGACGCCGAGTGTCATATGTATATGGGGTTGCGGCTTTGTCTGCTAGTAGAGCCTATCCTAAGGATTACTACTTTTTCCCTTTAGTGTTTTGTTCCCAGTGTATTTTTATTTGAATATGTAAGTACTATGCTTAGTGTTATCTTATCAGTACCTTGTGTTAAAGGCGGATGTACTATATATAAAATATGTTTTTTTTTTCCTTTAGTGGTTGTATTAAATGGTTAGATAATAAATATGTTTCATTCGAGGCTTCTATTTTCTACTTATGCACAATGGAAACAATTTTTACTTTTGAAATTACGGTTGTTGAGACTGTGACACACCTGGATTTAGTAATTGTGGTACAATGACGATTGTGCAGTGGTTATTATATCAAGGGGTGTTACACACATTAAGTCTAGAAATATTAATAAAATAATTAAAATAAATTAATAATTCACAAAAATCATTATTAATTGAAAAATAAAATTTTGGAGTGTTACCGCCGGAGCATTCGCGAACCCAAAAGACATCACGAGGTACTCATAATGCCCATACCTAGTTCTAAAAGTAGTCTTAGGGATATCCTCTTCCCTAACTCTTATTTGATGATAACCAGACCTCAGATCAATCCTATTCAGATACTTATTCTTAATGGTCACCTTATTCAGCTGTCTGTAATCCACACAGAGCCTCATGGACCATCCTTTTTCTTCACTAATAACACAGGTGCTCCTCACGGAGAAACACTTGTAAAAATAAGTTTGCCCCAATAGTTTAATATGTTAAGCTTTGATGATGACAAATACAAGCCAAAAAGAATGATGCTTATGCTACATAGATGTACTTAATACATTATATTGTTCATGCATGATTATGTACTTTATCTAGTTATATTTCACTTAATGATCATGCAATGAAATATGTGTAGCATTCTTTATATAATATATCCTATAATGCTTTATATGAGTTATAATGAATTAATATTGGATTTAGCTCTATTTAAATGAAAATGTACAAAGTGTTCTTTGTTACATCCTACATAGAGCATATCTATTAATAATTAATAAATATATTATTTGGATATGTCTATGAAAGTCTTATATGTATGTCAGACTAATTAGAGTTGTACATTTATGAATCATGCAGATGAAGATATTGAATTATGAATTTGGACTAACTATGTTTGTTTAAGTGAGCAATACTTTGTAGAATAGTCCAAGTGTAACGCACCTAAATATACTAACTGCAGCGCAGTCGTCACTACACCACAGTTACTAAATCCAGGCGTGTCACAGTCATGATAACAGTAGTTTCAAAATTAACGAGTTTATTTTTGTTTTTCGCATTTATGCATAAGTAGAAAATATGAGCCATGAATGAAATATAAATATATTCAACCCTTAATACAACCATTGAAATAAAATCACATTCCTTATATATATATCTCATAGCCAATTTACACGAATCACTAACAACATAAAATATAATGATTACAGAATCAAATAAGATACAGCGGGAAATAAAACAAAAAAAAAGGGAGAAGTAGTAACCCAAGGATGGGTACTACCAGCAGACAAGTCCTCAACCCCATATGCATATGACACTCGGCGTCCCAGTTGACACAGCGGCATCAATGCCTCCACGCAGCTGCACTCCTATGAAAATCGAAGAAATATTGTCCAGGTTCCCAACCCCATTGGCAAAGTGTGGTTCCTCGTCATCATCTTCACGATCTTTTATCAAATATGAATATAAAACAGAGAATGCAGAAATATAGGAAAGAGGTGAGACACCCGTCTTTCATTACCACTATGGCAGTAAGAAAATAACACGGCGCAAAGCGCCCATGAAGAAGTGCAGTTCATAGATTTATCAACAACAGCCATGGAATTTACAATACAAGCAGTCAAGTTACAAACAATAATAAGGATCAATAATAACAATACTCTAGGCAGTCAACAAGGTCTCAGATACTGAACAGTTAAAACACTTCAGGTAATCATAGCATCAGGATCCCAATAGTTTATTCAGCATATAAAAGAGTGACACATGACATGTGGACTCACAATGTTGACTCTCAATGCCAACTCACAATGCTGACTCTCAATGCCAACTCACAATGCTTGTGCACTTGGTACCAAGATTTTTCATTTTAAAACATGAACATTCCGGTAGTCTCTGCCCCCTTAAACAGTCTATGCCGGACCACGAAAAGAATAGTGCTTATCGATTCCTCGTCAGTGCGTTGCAATCGGCTTTCCGGCCAGAGGTATTTCACGATGTGATATCTTCATCACCAAAAGGATCACCGCACCCTGACGCACCCAGAGATCCATCATAGACCACACTATCCAATCCTCGTTCATTTACCATAAAAAGAATAGTGATTTGTCAGGCTCGTAATACGTGCAATCGGCATACACCACACCTTACGCCCCTCTAAGATCCATCACAGACCTCACCATTCAATTCATTAATTCACTGCGTAAAGAATGATGATTTGTCAGGCCCGTAATGCGTGCAATCGGCATACACCACGCCTTACGCCCCCCATAGGTCCATCGTCGACCACATCGTTCGGTTCGCATTCATAGGCCCATACAGCCCTTTAACGAGCCACCGACTGAGCAATTTGTTCAATGCATCTTTGGTTAAATGCATAATCATAGGCTCATCTAGCCTTTTAACAGCCATAGACTGAGCAAATTGTTCAATACATTAACTTAGTTCAAAATCAGAGGCTCATCCAGCCTTTTAACAGTCCTTGACTGATCAGTTTATAAAATACATGCTGACTCAATGCATGATCCTAGGCTCATTCAGCCCTTTAATAGTCATTGGTGAGCAAACGTCTAATGCATGTTGACTCCGTGCATAAACATGTTCACAAATATTTCACAATACACAGTCTTCCATAATATGCCACAATTAGGTCAATTCATCCATTAATAAGTCTTATGGGATTATCATAAAGTCTTACTCAAGTTATCATCCCTTATAAATTCATTTTCTAGAGAAACTTCTCTTGAAGTCCTTATCCAAGCTTCATTCCTTAGGGTTGATCAAGTCCCTTAACCTAGTCAACTATGCTCACTTAAAAATTCACTCGCAGGGTTTTATAAGTCTCACAACTCTCTTGTTCTTCCTCTATGTTCAAAATTTCTTAACTTCTATTTTACCCTAGATCGGCCAAACTTCCTAAAATCCGTGATCAAAACCATGGCTTTCTAAAGTCTACTACTAAGACCAATTTCTCCCATTTTATGTATCGATTTCTTAATATTCTTTTACTTAAACTTTAGTTCACCAAGTTCATTCTAATTCCTTGTAGTCCCAATCTAAAACCGTGGCTTCAAGTTGAGTTAATAAACCCTTAAAGCTTTCCATCTCAAATCCCAACCTTAACCTTCAAATCTCCAATTACATAGCTACATCTCACAGTTACCTAGATGGTTCTGCTATGGGCGCCTAAGCGCCACATCTGGAGCGCCTGAGCGCTGGTAGAGCGCCTGGACGCTGACCACGAAGCGCCTGAGCGCTAACCAGGCTGCGTCACAGGGAAAACTTTCTGGGCACAGAGTGCCTAGACGCTCTATGCACAGCGCCTGGGCGCTAGTGCATTAACAGGGGTTCTGCAGAATTCGTTTCTGCAGAGCCCTGGCCCATTCACTATCCAAAATCCCTCATTCATTTTCCACCATTCCAAAATGTGATACATGACATATAATTACGAAATAGCAACATATGAGTTCATAATCATCAACTCACACAATGTACATCCATACATCCATACAAATCAAACAACTACAACATCATGGAAATAACCCAATATAACAAAGAGGGAAATCCAACATGGATTCTCTCATCAACAACAACACACAAGACATTTCCTTACTACCAAGATTGGTTGAAGAGGATTATCTCCCTCTTACCTAAATGAAGACAATCACAAGAATGCTTTCCCCCTTTTGCTCTTGATTTTCGTTTTCCCCTTCAAGAAAAACCCTAGGGTGAGAAATTCCCAATGTGTTCACTCCAATCATAGAGAAATGACTCCTTGGCCACATAGGTGACCAATAAAACGAAAATGAGAAGAAGATAGAAGAAAGCTGAAGACATTACCTCAAAAGCTCCAAGCTTTAGCTTCAATGGTGAAAAATGGAGGAAGAAGAAGAAGAAGAATCAAGGGAGGCCACAAGGAAAATGGTCTTGGAATGATGGAAGAAGCTAGATATGGGTTTGATTTAGCAAATCATGAAGATGGTGAATGGTGAGGGTGGACGGTGGAGAAGGAAGAAGAAGAAACGTAGAAAAGAAGAAGAGAACGTGAATATGGGCTCCAAAATAAGGGCCTCTGCCGTAGAAGAATGGAGAGGGGAGAGAGAGAAAATGTGAAATGGGAGGAAGCTTCCTAGAAGTTTCCCAAATAAACTTTTGAATTAATTTAACTTTTATTTTGAAAATAAAGCTAAAGGGGCTTGACACCAGGTAAATTTTGAACAATGTGATAAGATTTTTATTACATGTTATTATTTATTGGACAACAGTTACGGTCGACCTAAGTCAGTATTAATTTATTTGACAGATAAAATTTATACAGCGTTTTATTATTTCGTCTGTTGAATCTTCTCGAAAAATGTGAAACCTTGTAAACTGTGTCCGGCCTCGGGTTTAGTAAGATCCCCCGTCGACGTTTCCATAGTTCAAGGTTTTCGGGAAAAATATTTCATTTTTCCGGTTCGACTCAGTGTGCACGCAAAATGAGAAATATATTAAAATATTCGTCGTTTCCGAAAAATTCTAAAAAAATTCACATAAATCACAAATATTAGAAAATGACTATTCGTAATAAAATTTTCCAACTTTGGGAGCGTTACAGTCATTTTTCCAATTCCGCTCAATGTGTGCACAAAATGAGGAATAATATTAAAATATTCCGCGTTCTCAGAAAAATCCAGAAAAATTCCATAAAAATCTCAAATATTGTAAAATGATCATTTATTCTGAAATTATAAATTTTCAGGATGTTACACCAAGTACCAAGAGTGAGCATTGCAATAAGAAAGCAAAAGATCTCAATTATGCTCAACTCAAGGAGAATGTGAATGTCTATTTCATGAAGGTTTTGATAAAGCTATGTCAAAGACCAAGTCCAAAAGAAGATTAAATGGTATAGCTTATAGGACTTAAGGCCTTTATGTAAGAAACCTTCTGGATATCTCAAATATGTTTTTCAAAGCTTTACAAATGATTTTCACATGCTAAAATGCCCAACAAACAAGTTTTGAAAAGCTAGTTATGGTAATAGTTCAAAACTATGAAAAATAGCCAAGTTTGAGTTTTTCAAAATTGACCTTTGGTTACTATTTTGATCATAACTTTCAAAATACCTTGAGTTTTGTTGTGAAACTTATTTCATTTGAAAATAAACTCAAAGATCTTTCCAATGAGTGGTCATTTGCTTTAAACGGATGAGAAATGAAGAAGTTATGACCATTTAAAGTCAGTTTTCGAAACCAAAGTGGTTTATTCGAATAACACACCCAAGAAAACATTCCAGAACGTGTTTTTAAAGATTTATTCGAATAACAATGTTGTTATTCGAATAACACGACCCAGAAAATCTTCCAAAACATATTTTTGAAGATTTATTCGAATAACAATGTTGTTATTCGAATAACACGACCCAGAAAACTCACAACAGCTAGTTTCTTGGCATTTAATGCTATCAATTATTACACCCAACAACTCTTTTGATCAAATACTCTATAAATACATGCCTTGGGTCATCTTTAATGGCTAACTAACAACTTGAAGCATGTTTCTATTGCTCTAATCCAAGAATCAATCTTTCAATCCATTTGTGTTCTGTTTCTGTTAATATTTGATATATCCTTGAAGAGCATTATAGAGCTTCAACTTGTGTAATCTACTCTTGTGAGAGTTTATCATTCTATCTCTATTTGATTTTCTGTAAAGAGGGTGAGGTATCCCTCAAAGGTTGTAAAGGGTGAGGTATCCCTGTTTTGAGGCTCAAACACAAAGGGTGAGGTATCCCAAGGTGTGTTGAGTGCTCTAGTTTGTAAAGGTTTCAAGCATCTGTTCAAGCTTGATGTGATAATAAAAAATCTCGGGTGGTTTACTTGAAGACTAGATATAGGCCACAAGTGATTGGTGGCTGAACCAAGATAAATACTGTGTTTGCTTCTCTCAACTCTATCTCCTTTACATTTTTGCTTTAATTATATATGCTTGAGTTGAATTTGATATCTAGCTTATTTGTTTGATTTATCCTATAGCCCAAGTGATATTTGAGAAATCTCTAATAGTTGTACCTTTTTCGCTGTATGTGTTGATTGAAAATATCAAAATGCATAGTTTCTCAAAGTTGTTTTAAAAATTTATTATCACTTAATTCATCCCCCTCTTGGGTGATGGTTGCCATGACTAACAACACTCGGCCTATTGAAGTGCTTATCCAATAAAACCTCAATTTGTTTCTTGAGTTCTGCTAACTCTAGTGGTGCCATTCTATAGGGTGCAATAGAGATAGGTCCCGTCCCAGGCACTAAGTCTATAGTAAACTCTATATCTCGCTCAGGTGGCAACTCCACTATATCACTTGGGAAAACTTCAGGATATTCACTCACCACAGATATTTCACCTATGCTTTGCTCAACCTCAGCACTTAGTGAAAACAAGAGAATATATCCTAGAGATCCCTCCTTCAAACAAAGATTGACCTGATTCGCATTGAGATATAAAGATTCAAATGAAATAACTCTAGTAAGTATATCTGATAAGAAAACCAGGGATTTTTTTGAATAGTTCAACACTACATGGTTGGCGGATAATCAATCCATGCCAAGGATAACTTCAATATCTACTATAGGCAAACAGATAAGGTTTATATGAAAAATCCTATCTTCTACATTTACACAACAATCAAGACACACTCTGAATTTTGTAACTGGTTTACCTGTGGCCGTAGATACAGATAAGTCATAAGAAAGTTCAGACACAGGCAAATCCAACACCTTCACACAATCATTAGAAACAAAGAAGTGGGATGCTCCCAAATCATACAACACAGTTAAAAGATGATTGTGAATAATGCATTTACCTTCAATAAGATCAGAAGACTGAGTCACCACTTCACCACCTAGGGTATAAACTCTCCTTCTGGCTTGCGGTTTCTGGGTAGGCCCAGTTTCCTTTCTTGATGGACACTCCCTTGCAAAATGCCCAAGTTATCTACAAACAAAGCATACCAAGCAAGGTCAGTCTCCATGTTGTCTCCCACACTTAGAACACTTGGGTCCCACCATTTCCTGCTTAACCTGTTTCCCTTTCCCTGAGCAGAGCTAGTTTTAAAAGATCCCTTCTTGTACTTTTCATCACCTTGCTTTCTCTTCTGAAAGCCTTGTGATTTCTGCTCAACTGAAGGCTTATGATCATGACCCTTTATTATCCTACACTTGTTCACCAAGGTAACAAAATCTTGGATCTCTAAAGGACTGACAAACTTTTGGACCTTATCTCTCAATCCCTCTGCAAATTTTACACATTTCCAACGCTCATCAGTGTTAAATTTGATGTGGGATAAGAATTTGGACAGCTCACTAAACTTGGCCGCATTTTGACCAATAGATGTAACGGCCCCAATTTCGATAAACTATAGTATAATCGTCATCATACCACAGTCACCAAAATTTAGGCATGCTACAGACAACAATGCATTTCAAAAAGTTGACAAGGTACATATATAGAAAATATGAGCCTCGACATGAAATATATTTATATTTACTCGAATCCAAAACATAACATCAACTTAAATGAAGATACACTTCCACAATTCATGCATAAAGTAACATACAACAATGTTAAACTTAAGTTTATATAGGGTAACTACCATATGAAAGTTCGACATCTCCCAAAGTCAAACACCTAAAGAGAAGGGTCCTGCACTTGATCCTCTCCCGGGTCTCCAATAGATGAGCCTCCCCCTTGAGACCCGTCATGATGGATAGAAGCCTGAATAGGTGATACAACCGAAATCTCTCTAGGAAAGAGGTGGAGAACATCCCACAACTCCCCAATAGGTATAGGGAACTCCACATGCATAAAAGCACGAAGGGTGCTCGTGGTAGCCCCAGGATAAGTACCGCTCTAAATTAGGGTCACATCCCCTATATACATAAAAAGCTCCGCATCTCGGTCAGTATGCCAGGCATCAATGCCCCCTGTGGAACTGTATCCACATGCGACTGAAGAAAGCTTGTCCAGATGTCATCGCAAAGAGACAAAAGTCGACCTCAAACCAAACTAAGTGAATCCAACTCGCTCTCTTCACAGTCTTTATCCAAACATAAGCATAAGATAAAGTAATACAACAAAGAGGTGGGACATCTTACTTTCAATACCAATTATGGCAGTCAAGAAACAGAACTGCGCAAGACACCCACATAGTATAGCAGGAATAATAATCAACATCAAGATCCACATAGTAAACAACTTAACAATTACAGGCAGTTATAACATCAAATAAACAACAGTTTATCATCATATAAATAAAGGCTAAATAATATGTTGACTTTCTATGCACGTGAACATGGTACCACAAATCCTACTCCATGGAGCTATACTAAATTTCAGAGATGAACATTCCAGAAGATTTGTCAGCCTCACAGACAATCTACACCGGACCACGAAAGGAATAGTTTTTTTTGGGCCATCCTCAGTGCGCTGCAACGGTTCTTCATGGCCAGAATCACAGAGGTATACATATAAAGATGAATCACCTCGCCCTGATGCCCCTAGATCCTTCCATTGGATCACACTATTCGATTCTCGTTCAACTCCTAGGCTCAAACAACCTTTTAACAGTCATCGACTAAGCAATTGTTTAATGCATGTTGACTCAATGCATACCATTTCATGTAATCATTGATAACTTGATTTCTTCATAATTCAATGCCACAAAGGGCTCAATCCATATTAATCAAATTCTTGGTCCCACATATGGACCCACCAAAACACATCATCAAGTTTTCAAGAATAATACATAGTTGTTAAAATTCAATCCAAAGTTATGTTTTCATTTCAAGACTTTTATCACTAAGCCTCTCAAGAGGAATTCTCTTGTAATTCTCATTCAATCTTTATTTCTCTTAATTAGTTAAGTTCTTTACTTTAATTAATTATGCTTACTTAGGAAATTATTCCAAGGTTCACTAAATCTCACATACTCTTGTTCTTTCCTTAAGTCCGAACTCACCTAAGGTCATCAAGTGACTTTCTTTCTTTCATTCTTTCCATATTATGAATCCGTATTATTTTTAAGTTACCTAATCACCTAAGCCTTAGCTTAATACACAAATTTCTAGCCAATAAGGCCTTTGAGGCCGTGACCTCCCAATAGCATGAATCCAACCAATTGACCTCCCAATGGTATGAGTCCAACCAATTTTTCCACCACATTGTTAGTTACTTCCATTTAATTACTTAAGTTCCAAGGTTGCTCACAAACTTAAGTCTTGAACCCCAAAAATACCCTAGAGGCTATGAGCCTCCCAAAAGGGGTAAGAACCCAAAGTTTTCCATTGCATTAATTTACTCTTTAACTCTTATCACCTAAGTTCCAAATTTTACAAAAACTACACCTTGAACACCAAAAAATTTGGCCTCTTGGCAGTGAATCCAAAGGGTAAAGAACCCTAAAATTTTTTCATATAATAATCCAAGCAATCCAATATATTTTCCATAGTCATCAAGACACACAATGACAATCAATAAATCATACAAGTCAAAATAGCAGCAAAAACATAAAGAACATCACCACCAAGAAAGCAATCCCATATGGATTCCTCATCAACAACATCAAAATGTTTCCTCACTACCAAGATAGGTTGAAGATGATTATCTCCCTCTTACCTATGGAAGACAACTTAAGAAAGTAAACCTCTTGGTCATCTCCTTGAAATTTCGTCCAAAATCTCCAAGAAACCCTAGAGTGAGCAAACTTTCACAATCACAATCTAAAGCTTGAAAAGAGGAGTCCTTGGTCACAAAGGTGGCCAAGGAGCACGAAAAAGAGAAGAGAAAATAGAAAAAGTCATGAATTTTACCTTGAAGCTTCAAAGCTTAGAGCTTTAATGGTAGATGATGGAAATGAAAGATTTAGGAAGTGACCACCAAAGAGGAAAGTCTTAGGATGATGAGAGGAAACAAGAAAGGAGATTGAATGGAGGAAACAAAACTTGGAGGGTGAGAATGGTGGAGTGGCCGTGAGGTTGGAGGGGAAGAGAGGAAGAGAGAAAATGAGAGAAAATGAAAAGTGAAGGAAAAGTGGTCATGAACTTTTATGACCAAAGTGTAGTTTGTGTAAATATATGAAACAAAAATGAGTGGCCACAAAAAGCCCTTAAAACCGTGTGGTGGGAAGGAGGAGAGAGAAAATGTGGCTTCTTGAAGAAGCCAATAGGAATGTGCAAGGAAGCTTCCTCCAAGCTTCTCTAACAAGCCAAATTTTAGCTTTTTAAAAAGTCAAAGATGATGTAACATAAAGTAAATTTTCTAGATAAAGTGATAAGGATTTTTGCTACAAGCTATTATCCAATGGACAAATGTTATAGGTAATAGAAATTAGTATTTATTGTCTAATAGATAATAAATTATACAATGATTTTTATTTATTAAATAAAAATCTCGAAAAACATAAACCTCGTAAACTGTGCCCGACCTCGGGTTTAGTAAGATCTCCCGTCGACGTTTCCATAGTTCAAGATTTGTCAGCTTCGGCAAAAATATTTTATTTTCCCAGCTCCGCTCAGTGCGTACGTAAAACGAAGAATATATTAAAATATTCAATATTTTTAGAAAAATTCATAAAAATTCACAAAAATCACAAATATTATAAAATGACTATTTATCATGAAACTATCAATTTTCGGGGTGTTACAACAGACATGTTGCTCTGCTCTAACCTTAGAAACTTCATCTCTTTTGCATTTTGCAAATTTTGCGGAAAGTGCTTCTCTAGAAATGATTCTTTGAAGACTTCCCACATTATCAGAGTCCCTGATGCAACCAACAATCTCTTGGCGTCTGTCCACCAATCCTCTGCCTCCCCCTCCAACAAAAAGGAAGCAAAGAGCACCTTCTGATCATCCAAACAAACCATCATATCAAAAATCTTCTCCATCACCTTTAGCCATTCCCCAACTTTGACTGGGTTGTACTCTCCTTTAAAAGTATACGGGTTGAACCTTCTAAATTTCGCAAGGTCTAGGAAGTTTTGACTCCTTCACACTGGTGCCCCCAAAACTGGTTATACTGGTTGAACAGGTTGTGGTGTAGGGTGTGGTTGATTGGCCTCCAGCCTCTCAATCACCCTTGTAGTTATAGCTGCTTGCTCCCTCATTGCAGTAGCATTTGCAGTCTTTGCTCACTCATCGCTTCGGCTATTGCCATTACGACTTCGGCCATATAAAGACCTTCACTAGGTGAGTTCCTTGTCTTACGGGTTTGCTGTTTTGGTGCCATAGTTTCCTACACATATAGAACAATACATATTAAGTTAATCAGTTCTCAATATCATGTAACTGTGTAACAATAGTTATTAACAATCCCATACTCAAACATGAGACAAAGAAATGCTTAATACACAAAGGAACTCCTAACATGCCAAAGCATAGTCAGTTTATACCCCGGCTCAACAGGATGAACTACTATGATACCATTATGTAACACCCTAATACAATTATTGTAAAATAAACCGAATATTTCAAGATAAATCGCATTAAATGTGTCACTTCTAAGAATCCATATAAATAAAACCCATAATAACCTTTATAGCCATTATAGGAGGCTTCGAATGACAAAAAGATCATATAAACATGCATCATTGGCTAACAAGCCATACTGTATACATAAGCTTTTACATACAATTAGAAAAGTACTAATATACAAACTAGTTGAACAAAAACTAAAACTGCTAAACTAAGCCTTCTGCTTCTTCTTTTTCTTTCTCTTTTCCTTTTTAGGGTCTTCACCTAGATTTACATGGAACATACAAGGGTGAGAAATCATAATTTCTCAATATTCGCATACCAAGACCAGTAGGAAATAATTTACAATAAATAATTTAATAAAACACAAAATTAAACTATATGTAAAGGAATATCTGATTAGTCAACAATACCAAAGAATCACATATATAATCCTATGATACTATTGAACAAGCAACCAAATAATCAATCGATCAAGCAATGACAACTGCCCGTACAATCGTCAAACGTGCAATGCTTTATGTTATGAGGTATGATTATGCTAAAAAAAATCCTAATATAATGTATGTACAATAATAATACAAGTTTTAAGTTTTGAAAACATATGTAACTTACTTATTCCCTAGGAACCTCTGTTCCCTTGTATATAATGGGTAGGATTGGTAATTAAGCCCTAACATTACCTGGTGATGTGTGGATATGTTTCCCCTCACAAAGTAAGAGTACAAATTCCAAACCCCAAACATCGATAACCCTGATCATGATAGCATTTCCCACTATGAGAATTTTGGATCCCCTATCTCCTCAAGGTTATTTTCTACAATTCTCTGATCAAATGGTTGTGCACACCATATAAGATTACAGCACATAGAGAAATAACAATTAACAAGTTTGAAAACTAAAGATTCAAGAACTATCTCAATTCACAATTAAGACAACCCAATACTAATACATACAAGTCTTAGCCTCACCTATCCAACAACGTAGCAAGAATTATGTAACTAGAATTTCCATACATAAAACCTCTCACCATCACTTCACAAGTGATTTTCAAGTCAACCACATGTTGATCAAGATTTTAGTTAGTCTCTAAGGTATCCTATCTCTCAAAGAATACCTAAGGTTTTTCACAAATTCTCATATATGGTAGGAGGTTAATCTCTCCAAGAAATACCTCCATTGGTGTCTTAACACACTTAGAAAGGCATATATGAGTGATCCCATCATTTAAGGAATGCCAAAACCTCAAGAACACAATCCTAAAAAATCCTGGTACTTACGCCTAGGCATGACATTCCCACGTCTAGGCATGACCCTCTCTGTCTCGCTTGACTGAAAAACCTGAACACCCATGCCCAGGCGTGACCCCGAGACAGTAGCTTCTGCAGAATTCTGTAGAAGTGTAGCACTGTTTCATTAGTGCCACACACAAAATTTGATCATCTCGAATCTATTTCTTGGTGGTTTTAAGTCCCAAACAAGTTTACAAACATGAAGGAAACATAAAACACAAACTGATTTCATCAAAATTGGATCAAAACACAAAATTATCCATCAAAACCCCAAATCCTACACTTTAAGCATTTTAGGTCCAAAATGGATAGTTTTGGTTTCTAATCCAAACACTTTGCATAAACACATCATAAACAACACTTATAACTCATCCAAGTAAGAAAATCACATAAAACACCACAAGAACTCAATTTGGCATATTAAACCTCAAATAAGCCTAACATGAAAAATTGAGGGAAAAGATGAAGTTGAGCTTAAGAACCCCTAACTTTAAGCTCCACAAACTGCAGAAATGATGGAGATAATGAAGGAAATAAGCACAAGATTTCAAGCTTTCCTTTTCCATTCGATTCCCTCTTCTTCCTTTCCTCCTTTTCTCCTTATTTTTCCTTCTTTGCTGGTCTTGTTTTCAGCCGTGGAAGAGAATGAGAAACAAGTGAAATACTTGGCTAAGATATCACAAAATTGAGTCAAGAAAGAGAGCTGCAACCCGTGGATGGCTTATGGCCATTAATCATCACACTGATAATTCTCGATATGCTAGAAACACTCAACTTTAGCTAAATCAAGTCTTTCAAGTTCTAATAACTTTAAAATAAATCACAGGATTCATAAAAAATATTGTTGCACTAAAACCATCATTTTCCATATTAGTGACTAGTCATTCCGACTTTAAATAGATAACCAGTATGGCTAAAAATATCAAACTGATTTAGAAAATTCTCAAACTTTAACCATATCACAGAATACACATTTGTGACTTAGAAATATATTATCCACTTCTATTTCCATTAGCTAAGCCATTTATGGTAATATTTGGGTCATTTAAAGCTATTTTTCACCTTTCGGCTTGTAACAAAGTGCCTAAACTAACTCAGATTATCACAAAATTAAACAGGCATGTTAAGCAAGTATTAAGCTACCTCTGTAACTAATTACAAGTCTAACATGTTGAAGAGGATGTTACATCTCTCCCACCCATTCATTGACTTTGACTGGATCATACTGTCAATTAAAACATAATGGATTGTTCTTCCAGAACTCAGACAAATCATGAAAATTTGGATTCCTTACCATAGCTGCTTCGTTGTCCTGTTATTCTGGTGGTTGTAGATTATTACCCATCCTTTCTAATATCCTATTTGTAACTATTGTTTGCTCTAGCATAGGAACTGTCATCTCTCTTTGGGTAGTTGTCATTTCTCTTTGTTCTCTTAGGGTTGCTACCATCTCTCTAAGTATTTCCATCACATCAATCGTATTTTCATTGGCAGTTGTCCTACCTCCACGTGTTCGCTTAGAAGATGCCATAATCTCCTGTACACACAGAACAATGAATATTGAGTTTATCAAGCTCAATATCATGTAATAGTGCAACAGTAAACTATAAACATACAATTTCAAGGCTGTTATGCAATTCTACATATGCATCTCATCATCAAGACAAGAAAAATGCATAACAAAGCAAAGTTAATCCATACCCTGGCTCAACATGATGAACATCTTTGATATCATAATGTAACATCTCAATACTAGTACTAATATTATATCCAGAATTATGCATTAGTAACTAGAATTAAGTATGTCACGTACAACAAATAAAATAATTTGAAATTAAATTTATACAATTTATATAAAATATGAGCCTATAGTAGAATAAGATAACGATCATATATTAAAAAGGATAATATACAACGTAATTTATAGTACTCATAAATTACATAATTCATTACAACGTATTAATTATACATCATCAAAATACAAATCTCGTCAACACTGTTCTACGTCTTCGTCTTCTGTCGCCTTGACAAAGTACACGTCTCTTGAAATAATACGAAAATACAAATAAAGGCGTGAGAATTCTGAAAATTCTCTATAGTATAATTAAAATCTGCGCCATCGTAATACTTCCAGCTGTTTTGGGGAAAAACATTTTTAAAACTCATTTTATATATATAAAAAGCTAGAAAGGTGACAAACTGTCAAATATGGTCCTCTCTTTTCCCAAAATAGAAATGCAATTATTAATAATTTATGAAAACATTTATTATCACATATCACAATTCACATCCACATTTCTTTTCTAAAACATATTTTCAAGCAAGCATCATAATTTATCTAATAAATTCCAATTTCATCATAATGCTCATTTAAATTATTTGGCAGTAGTCTACTTTCAGGTTGGTGTACTACAACCTATTTTTGACCATTTGCCAATCATATAGAACTACTCCAGATAATAAATAACCCAGGCCACCTCTAGTGAGGGAATATCCATCCTCAACTTAGAGTTATGAGTAGTGAGGGAATGCCCATCCTCAACTACTAAGATAGGGAGGGAATGTTCATCCTTACACTAATACAAATTAGGATCACCTCTAACAACTAGAAAGAATTTGAGCAAAGAGTGAAGGCATGTCCATCCTCAATCTCAACTACTCCGGAAATCCTTTCCTAAAACAATCCCTGGTCATATAAAAGGGGTACTCATACAAATCCAATTACATTTCAAGAATTCTCATCAAATCCACAATATCATTTATTTCCAATAAATTTCTAAATAATCAATAATTCAAGCACATAAGTATTAATACCTGACCAATTAATCAAGCAACATAGGAATTTTTCAAAATAATCAACCATTCGGCTTACATGTTCAATTTATGATATTTATGGTCAATTCAAGAATTTAAAGATTAGGATTTCTTCATAAACTCTTAACACATCAATTAAATCAATATCATACACAAGTAATCATGAATATGTTACAAAGTCAAGCACAATTAATTAAGGTAGTGTCATAACCCCTTTTTACATTAACTTGGCCGTGATCTCTAAATAACTCAAGACCATGCATTTTCTCTTCCTACATATTAAATCCATTCACATGGTTTTCAAAATCAAAGAAATAAAATGGAAACATAGCTAAACATAAATCTTTCATTTATGCCTTGTTATAGCCGTGAACCACATAATACAAGATATGGCTATAAACTTCACAAAAACTAATCATAAACTCAGTTCAATATTCAATAGACAAAGAAGCTCAACTAAAAATAAAGAACCCTATTTTCTTTTTTATACTTGGCCGTGGCTAGCTTGATGCCAAAAAAACAACTTCAAATTCATTCAAAAACAACCCAAAATTTTATCTTTCTTGTTATAACCAACAACATAATTTCAATACAAGAATCAATTGGAAGAAAAAGAACAAATTCAAATAAAATTTATCCATTAACCTAGCCTTAGCCATAGACTATAAAAACTCCAAGATCACCAAATTAAATTCAAAATCCATAACACAAGAATAAGATGAAGGTAGGAGCTATAACACAAATTAACAAAGAATTTCTCTTATTTTTCTCTTGACTAGTCGTAGCTCACATGAAAGAGAACCAGAATTTTTGTTTCAAAATCAATGGAAAAACAAGAGAAGTTTAAAGGCAAAAACCCCTACCTTTACTCCAAGCATTGGTCTCTTGAACTTTAACCATTTTTCTCTTGTTTTCCCTTCTTTTTCCTCTTCTATTTTCCTCCTCCTTGAGCTTGTAATGGCTGCCCTATTTTCTGCTCTGTATTTGGGGCTCAAAATCGTGTAGACAATGAGAGAAAATGATAAGGAAAAGTCTAGATAAAACTAGACAAGTTAGCCATGGAAATTAGTCAAAAAGTAGTCAAAATTTTAATGTAGAAACTTTTGTAATGCTAAGCACACTTTAATATCTCAATGCTAAGTTTTCAAGTGTCCATAAGTGTTCTAGAAAATTTTTAGAACTTAACTTAGATCTTGGTTTTATTTTTCCACAATCTTCTATATACCGCTATTTATCAGTTAAGCTTCATTACTCAGTCCCAAGTTATATTAAATCGAGGGATTAAGTAAATATGCTTACTGATACTTATTTTAGTTGATATTTCAAACCAAATTATTTTCCTAACCATACTTATCATCTCTATGAAATTTCATAATTTTCTAAGATACTTAGCTGTTCCATAATTGTTCCCTTAATTCCTCTTCCATATATTTAAAAATACAAAACTAGCTCTGTTACTTCTCGAAAATTTACTACAACTTTTATCAATTATTGTTAGCTTGGAAATAAATTTTTCATATTTATTCTCATTATATTAGTTGTTTATGCATAAACTTTGGTTATTTCATTGTATTTAGTGTTATAGAATTACGCTCAAACTGGTTCAGAAAATTAAGATAACTCTTACTAGTATTACCGAGCTACTATAATCCTGATTAAAACTATTAAGTTAGGGAGGATATTATAATTCTCCCCTGTTTTTTAAAAAAAATTGTTCTCAAAATTTGCTTACCTGATACGAGATGTTCCAGATATTCCCACAATTGAAACTAATTACTACAAAATCTCAAGGAAACAAAGTATATAAACTTATATGATCATTTTGATTCTATTTCCCATTCTCCAAACAATTAAAATTCACAAGAAAATCTTACTACTTGTCAATATGCATTCGTTCTCAGTTATATACTCACCTTGTACTGAACTAGAAGGCTGAGTTGTCTCTTTACCTCTGAGGGTGTAAATTCTCCTTATTCTTTTTGGTTTAGTATTGGGTGTTGCCATTGGTCTCTAAAGGCAGTCTCTGGCATAGTACCCTAATTTTCCACAAGTAATGCATACAATCTGATCCACAAAGCAAGGATTATTCCCATGGTATCTTCCACATTTGGAGCACCTCGGTCCATATGGTTCTGTTTGAAACTATTTTCCTTTTTCTTGCTGTTAGTCATGGTAACCATCACCCAAAAGGGGGGTGAATTGGGTGATTACAAATTTTAATGCACCTTTGAGAAATTAAGCATTTTGAATCACTCAAGTAATAAAAGCAGCGGAACATGTACAACAAAGGTACAACTATTATAGATTACTCAAATACAACTTGGGATATATGAAGAATTAAGCAAATAAGCTAGATGTCAAGTTCATAGAATCAAATCACCAAGATGACAAGATATGCAATAGATAAATATACTACACTAAATATTGAAATTAAAGAGTGTAGGGAAGAGGGAATCAAACTCAAGAATTTATCCTGGTTCAGCCACCAACCACTTGTGGCCTACATCCAGTCCCCAAGCTTAACTTGAGATTTTGTTCACTATCTCCTAGACTTCACGGGTGCTAGGAAAACCTTTGTACAAATAAGAGCACTCCTCACACTTTGGGATACCTCACCCTTGTGCTAGAGCCTCCAATTCTTCAAGCTTCACAAGTGCTTGATGACCTTTACAAACTTGAGCACTCAACTCCTTGGGATGCCTCACCCTTGAGCTTGAGTCTCTTCAAACAAAGGGATGCCTCACCATTTACAATTTGGAGGGATACCTCACCCTCTCTTACAAAGCAATCAAGGTTGATAGAATGAAACTCTCACAAGAGTAGATGTACAACTTGAAGAACAAAGTATAGATGATAGAAAACTCTCTCAAGAGTAGATAATACAAATTGAAGAACAAAGGAATAGAAGAATTTTGCAAGAAAGAGCTCAAAATATGATTTTGGTGATTCAAGGATCAAATCAAGTGTTCAAGAAGTGTATAAGCTTCATACAACACTTATATATAGAGCCCAAGTGATAAAATAGTCGTTGGTAGTGTTTAGAAATGATTTTTTATGAAAACTAGCCGTTTATAGCCGTTAGAAACGTTTCTGGGCACTTGGTAATCGATTACACACTTATTGTCGATTACAACAATGTTATAATCGACATGGGACTTGTGTAATCGATTACAACATGACTTTAAAAGGTCATAACTTCTTCATTTCTTATCCGATTAAAGCAAATGACCAGTCATTGGAAAGATCTTTGAGTCTATTTTCAAATGAAATATTTCACAACAAAACTCAAAGTATTTTGAAAGTTATGATCAAAAGAGGGACTAAAGGTCAGCTTTTCAAAACTTAAACTTGAATGTTTTTGAAAACTGACTTTAAATGGTCATAACTTCTTCATTTATTATCCGTTTAAAGCAAATGACCACTCATTTGAAAGATATTTGAGTCTATTTTCATATGCAATAAGTTTCACAATAAATCTCAAGGTAGTTTGAAAGTTATGATCAAAATAATAACCAAATGTCAGTTTTGCAAAACACAAACTTGACTATTTTTCAAATGTGTGAACTACCACCAAGATTAACTTTCCAAAAATAGTTTGTTGGGTATTTAAATATGTAAGAACCATTTTTAAAGATTTAAAAATATATTTGAGCTCTTTTCTTGTAAAACCTCTATCTTTACATAGGAGAAAACCTAAAAGGAAAATATACCAATTCTAGTCCTTAGGCTTCTTGATGTAATCCAAGCTTCCACAAATTTCTTCTCTTCAAATCTTGTAAATTGCTTGGAACATCTTTATCATTCTCATTCTTCTTGAGTTGAGCATAGTTGTGATCTTTTGCTTTCTAGTTGCAATGCTCACTCTTGGTACTTGGACTATTCTACAAAGTATTACTCACTTAAAACAAGCATAGTTAGTCCAAATTCATAACTTAATGTCTTAATATGCATGATTCATAAATGTATAACTCTAATTAGTGTAACATGCATATAAGAATGTTGCATATATCTCATTGCATGATTATTAAGTGAAGTATAACTAAATAAAGTACATAATCATGCATGATCCAATGTATCTCTTTTAAGCACATATATGTAACATGATCAATATTCTTTTGTGATGCATTTGTCATCTATAAAGCACATCTATCAAGCATAAGCATCATTCTTTTTGTCTTATATTTGTCATCATCAAAACTTAACATATTAAACCATTGGGGCAAACCTATTTCCACACTTGCTGCATCTGGGGTTGTTGAACATTACTCTGCTCTTGTGATTTTTCAAATCTATCATCTATTCTTTTCCTTTTCAAGAAACCATGTGATTGTTGCTCCTGTTCCAACTCCAACTTAACAGATTCGATAATTCTACACTTGTTTACCAAAGTGTGAAAATTCTGAATCTCAAAAGGTTGTACTTTCTCTTTCATATCTCTTCTCAAATTTGACACATTTCCACTTTTCATCTGGATTGAATTTGAGATACGAGTAAAATTTAGATAGTTCTTCATTCTTAGTCAAGTACTGACTAACTCTCATATTCTCCTGTTTGAGCTCTAAAAGTTTTATTTCTTTTTCTTCCTGCACATTTTGAAGGAAAATATTTATCCAACAAAGTAGTTTTAAATACCTCCTAGGTAATTAGAGTTCCAACTACTTCTTGAAGCCTGCTTGACTGGATCATTAACTTTGACTGGATCATACTCTCCAATAAAATATGGTGGATTGTTCTTCCAAAACTTAGACAAATCATGAAAATTTGGATTCCACACCACAGCTGTTTCGTTCTACTACTGTTGTGGTGGTTGTAGATTATTACCCATCCTTTCTAATATCCTGTTTGTAACTGTTGTTTGCTTTCGCATAACAACTGTCATCTCTTTTTGGGTAGCTGTCATTTCTCTTTGTTCTCTTAGGGTTGCTTCCATCTCTCTAAGTATTTCCATCACATTAATCATATTTTCATTAGCAGTTGTCCTACCTCCACACGTTCTCCTAGAAGATGCCATAGTCTCCTGTACACACAAAACAATAAATATTGAGTTTATTAGGCTCAATATCATGTAACAACGCAATAGTTAACTATAAACATACAATCTCAAGATTGTTATACAATTCTACATATGCATCTCATAATCAAGACAAGGCAAATGCAAAACAAAGCATAATTAGTTCATACCCCGACTCAACAGGATGAACTGCTCTGATACCATAATGTAACATCCCAATACTAGTACTGATAACATATCAGGAATTACGCATTAGTAACTAGAATTAAGTATGTTACATACAACTAATAAAATAATTTGAAATTAAATTTATACAATTTATATAAAATATGAGCCTGTAGCGAAATAAGATAACAATCATATATTAAAAAGGATAATATACAACGTAATTTACAGTGTTCATAAATTACATAATTCATTACAATGTATTAATTATACATCATCGAAATACAACTCTCGTCAACACTATTTGTAACATCCTCTTTTTACATATGTTAGACTTGTATAAGGTTACAAAGGTAACTTAATACTTGTTTAATATGTTCGTTAAATTTTGTGACATTTTGAGTTAATTGAGGCACTTTGCCGCAACACAGAATATATAAAATGACTAATTTAACTCAGAAAAATAGCATAAATGTTAAATTAAAGGAAATAAATATGCAAAATTCATTTATAGGTCACAAATGTGTAAAAGATGATGTAATTAAATTTTGAAGACAAACGAAGTCAGTTTAGTATTTTTAAGGATACTGCAAAGATGTTTTAATACTGTATTGAGAATTAGCATATATGAAAAATTATAAAAATGGTGAAACAAAAATTTAGATTAATCTTAGAATTTATTTTAATGCTTTAGAAGTTAGAAAATTTGATTTAATAAAATCAAGGTATTATTAACAGATATGAATTTTTGTGAAAGGACCAACTTGCCCTTAAGTTCATTTTAAAAGTGAGATATCATCTCACTTTCTCCGCTCTCTCTCTCGTACGTTTTCTGCTGCAGAAATAGGGGAGGAACAAAGAGGAAAAATGGAAGAGAAAATGAAGAAGAAATAAAAGGAAATGAAGAGGAAAAATTGAAGACTCGAGGTAGGGGATTTTTTTCTACACTTCCTTCTTTGTTTCTTTATTTAATCATTCACGTTTGAGTTTGGGAAAGAAATGGTTATGTACTGTTCACGCACTGTTAATGGCTGATTCTTGAAGTTAAAAACGAAAATTGATTGGGTTTTAATTTGTTTGAGTTGTGGTTGTGTTAGTGAACAAGGTTTTAGCCTTGATGTTTCATGATTTTTGATGGGTGCAAAAATGATTTTTATGGGTGAAGGGTTTGAATTTTAATCCGAAATTGTAGAGTTAAGGATATGTTTTAATAATATAATGTGATGGAGGAGCTGGAAATTGGTTGAAGGTATGATTAAATGGAAGAAAATGGGGTGGAGATGAGGTAGAGCACCATAATGTACTGCTGTTTTAATTCTGCTGTACTGAAATTCTGCTGTTGCTGTTTTAATTCTTCTGTATTGAAATTCTGATGCTGCTGTATTATAATTCTGCTGTTGCTGTTTTAATTCTGCTGTACTGAAATTCTGCTGTTGCTATTTTAATTCTGCTGTATTGAAATTCTGACGCTGCTGTATTATAATTCTGCTGCTGTTATTTTAATTCTGCTGTATTAAAATTCTGCTGCTGCTATTGCTGTTTGTAATTCTGCTGTTGCTGTTTTGCTGTCTTAATGAGCTGCTGTTGCATTTTTATTTTACTGCTGCAATGTGTTTTTTTTACTTAAACCAAAGTTAATTTTTATGTTAGAATGAAGTTTCCCATCCCTTGGAAACCTTCATTTGTGCTTCCTAAAGTGTGTGTGGACACTAATGGAAGTACTTCAATGAAAGAATAATTATCTAAGATATAGGTAAAAGTGAAGGTTTTTAAGTTGCATCTAATGGTGAAATTGACTTAAAAATATGTTAGTTTCATGGGCAACATAGAGTTGCACAAGATTTTGCATGGGATTACTAGAAGAAAAGGAATGAACACTTAATGTATTTATGATGATGAAGATTTTGTTCCTTTCAATGAAAAGTAAAGCTAAATTATATGTGAAATGGAAGATAAGGTATTTGGTTACTTGTATGTATTTTGTATAAATAAAATGGATGCCTAGTATTGGAAATGCATTTTTAGTTCATGCAATGTGTATACTTTGTATGGAATGAATGATTAATTTGAAGGAGGTTGTAAAGTACGGTTTAGTGTGATTATGCACGAGACTTATTATGAATGTTAATAACTTTGAGATGGAATGGATAATATGTAAATGTTAAGTAATGGAGTATGATCACACTAAATGGAATTGACAGGCATAATGTTGGGAAGCATTACAATGATTAGATAAAGGTAGTTGAGGTAGAATAAATTACTCCCTCTCTACATTATATTGAATGAATGAAAAGTTTTATAGTTAAGGTTTGCCTCCCTATTATGCAAAGAGAACATGATTATGTGAAAAGTATATGAAATAATGGTTTTATGAACAATTATGTATATTTTGTTTTCAAACTTGTTGCTTGTTGTTCCGTGTATGGATGACCCCACGCATTGAGCCAAAGGTGTTTCTAATGCCAGGGTTCATGGTATTCAAAAGGGCAATACCAGGTAGTGTAAGGTGGACAAGGAACAAAAAGGGCTTCCTACCCCTTCCTACCCGATGATATGCAAGAAATAAAAGGATTCCTAGGAACACGCAAGTAACATGAGTTTTATAAAATAAAATCTTTTAAAAAGTATTGCATGAGCATACCTTAGGGTAGTCATTAAGCATAATCATACATCATAAAACATTGCATAAAAAGGCAATTGTATGAGCAATTGCCTTGTTTTCAATAAATGTATGGAGTAAGGTTAAAAGTTAGTCAAAAGGACTAGGGATAATATTTAGTATTATTCCTAGTAAATAATTGTTTAAAGTATACGTTATTCGAAGTGATTGTTATGTTATTACCCAACTAACTATTTTCATAATTAAATGAATTGTCTACCTCGGGAAGAGAAAGAACTGAGTTTTGACTTTTGCCCCTTTACATATATTATATCAAAATTGGTTTTTCCCGAAGCAATTGGATTTACCATGATGTCACAATTTCAAACTTATTACTGAGAATTTCATATTCTCACCCCAATTCTTTCTATGTTTTCCATGATAAATCCAAAGGAGGAGTAAATTAGGAGCAAAATGGAGCGCTGAAGACTAAGCATAAATTTATGTAATTATATATATATTTTTAGTTTGTGTTAAGCTCTGTATTTAAAGTAATAGCTATGTAATTAAGCTGATAAAATTAGTTTGTAAGAATTTGTAGTCTTAGACATATCATATAGTTTGATGGTGAAGAGCAAGTTGACAGATGCGTAAAAGGTCTTGCTCTCTTACATTTTGTCAAGGCTCTATATATTTATACGTGATAGTTGTTTTATAGGTCATGATTATATTTTTAGTTATGTTTCATGTTTAGAAGTGACATACTTAATTCTATTTACTCAACATATTTAGATTATGCTACAGTGTTTAGAATTAGGTTGTTACACTATTCTACGTCTTCGTCTTTTGTCGCCTTGATGAAGTACGCGTCTCTGGAAATATTACGAAAATACAAAATAAAGGGGTAAGAATTCTGAAAATTCTCAGTAGTATAATTAAAATTCGTGCCATCGTAATACTTCCAGCTATTTCGGGAAAAACATTTTTAAAACTCGTTTTATATATAGAAAAGCTAGAAAGATGGCAAACTGACAAATCTGATCCTTTGTCTTCCCGAAACAGAAATGCAATTATTAATAATTTATGAAAACATTTATTATCACATATCACAATTCACATCCACATTTATTTTCAGAAACATATTTCTAAGCAAGCATCATAATTTATCTAATAAATTCTAATTTCATCATAATGCTCATTTAAATTACTTGGCAGTAGTCTGCTTTCAGGTTGGTATACTTCAACCTATTTATGACCATTCGCCAGTCATACAGAACTAGTCCAGATAATGAATAACCCAGGCCACTTCTAGTGAAGGAATGTCCATCTTCAACTTAGAGTTATGATAGTGAGGGAATGTCCATTGTAACACCCTGAAAATTATTTTTTTCATGACAAATAGTCATTTTATAATATTTGTGATTTTTGTAAATTTTTGTAGATTTTTTCAGAAATGTTGTTTATTTTAATATATTTTTCGATTTGCGTATGCGCTGAACAGAGTTGGGAAAATAAAATATTTTTTCTGAGGCTGAAAAACCTTGAACTATGGAAACGTCGATGGAGAATCTTACTAAACCTGAGGTCGAGCACAGTTTATGAGGTTTATGTTTTTCAAGATTTTTATCTGATAAATAAAAATTATAGTACATTTTATTATCTATTGGACAATAAATATTGATTTTTGTTATCTGTAATATTTGTACATTGGATAATAGCTTGTAGTAAAATGCTTATCATCTTTTATAGAGTATTTACTTTATATCACATCACTTTGATTTTGCAAAAAGTGAAGAGTTGGCTTCTTGAAGAAGCTTTCCACCAAGCTTCTAGGAGAAGCTTCCCTTTCTCCTATTGTATGGCTATAGTTGGAGGAAGGAAAAAGATGACCAGTTGTCATCTTTTCTCTCAACCACACATTACATTTCACTTTTCATTCAAAAGTTTTCTACCCTCTATGGTTGCTTGACTTCAAGTTCACACCTTGCTTGAATCTACATTCCCTTTGAAGACTTTCATTTCTTGTTGGAATCATCTTCAAGGAGCTCACTTTTTCTCTCATCTCCACTTTCTCTCTTCACCTCCACGGCCTCACACCATTTTTGCACCTCCATGCTTGCAAAAAAATTCAAGCAACCACATTTCCATATACTACATCACATTCTAAGACCTTTTCTAGTTGGAACCTACCCAAAAAGCTTACATCTTCATCATTCTTCTTCAAGCCCTAACTTGAAGTTCTAAGGTAAAGTTCTTGGCTTTTCTCTTCTTTTCTTCTCTTTTTCATTTTTCTTGGTCACCTATGTGACCAAAGACTCATCTTTTCATGGTTTGAGTGAGGATTGTAAAAGTTTGCTCACCTTAGGGTTCTCTTGAAGGTGGAGGACCAAAATTGTAACAAAGGGATCAAGAGTCTTGTTTTCTTGTGTTGTCTTCTATAGGAAAGAGGGAGAATATCCTCATCAACCACTCATGGTGGTGAGGGACGAAAATCTTGAGTTGAAAGTAGAGGATCCATGTGTGGATCTCATCACTTTATTGTTTGATTTTAATGATTTGAAACTGTGTGTTGGTTTAATGTTATTGTTTATTATGATGCTATTATGTGATATTAATAATTTGTGATATTTGTATGCTTCAAAACATGTGACAAAAGACAAGGACTTTGTGTCCCTTTGAGGTGTAGCTCATGACCTTATGGCCTAGGATGATGATTCAAGATCAAACCTTGTATTAAAAATGAAACTCAAGTAATCACTTGATGAGTTAATGGAAATTTCGGGGTCTTGAGACTTTTGGTGAGGGTCTCAGCCAAGAGGAGGTAAAATGGGGAAAATTATGATTAAATTGGTGGTGAATTGGAATTTAGAAGGTTAAGTTGAAAATGGATTGATTGAGGATTAAAATAATGGAATAAGAAGATGAATATTCAGTCCAATGTCCGAAAGGTTCACATCTATTGAGGTTATCCAAGATAAAACTTTGTATCAAAATGGAATTTTTGGAGACTTAAGTGATTAGATATTTAATTAGGAACTCATAAGATGAAAAGAGAAAAGAAAATACAATTTTACCCTAAACAACAAGAGTGAATCTCGGCCAATTAAGGAAAATGAGTGAAAGTGAGGTTTTGAGAATCATAAGACTTTTAATTAAATAAATTGTATTGAGAACAAAGGGAAGGACAAATTGAATTAGAGAAACAAGAATTAGGAGTGTAAGGGAGGTTTTGAGAAACATAAAATGTTCATTTTAAGTGAATTTTATTAAAGACAAAGAAAAGAACTTTTTGAAGTAAAGTGATAAGGATTAGGTGAAGGATAGAAGGATATATTCCCTAGTGAAGCTCAATAGGAGAAGTGTTGAAGTTGGGGTGTAACTCTTACACGAACTTTGAAGGTTCAACGTTTATTTTAAAATGGCAATAGAAGTGTTCCTCGATTGAAAAACAATAATAAAACCTTATGAGACAATTGTATGTCTAAAATTGAAAATGAATGATAATTTTGTTATCGAGCCCATGAGTAGGACCCAGAATTGTTGATGATAGTTGTGGCCAATGATGGCTTATGATCATGAATTGTATGACATTGATAATTATGTGTGTATGTGTGCATTGAGTCATTCATCATACTTTATGAAAGTCCGATGGACTATTGATTAAGGTTGTATGAGCCTAGGAGATGAATTACACCACCGTGCAGGTGCGATGGGTGTAACGCCCCTTTTTGAGGCGGGAACGTCACACCAAAAAGCATAATATGAAAATTAAATCATAAATTAAGACCCAGTTCATTTAAATATAGATAAGCCTGTTTAGTCGTGATTGTGTACATAATTTGGTGAATTCTTTTTTTTTTGTTGTAAGAAAATGATAAAACATAATTACAGTAGAATCAACATTAAAAAAATCAACCATACATTTTATATATATATATATATATATACTTGTTTAGTTACATCAACAGAAATACAAAATAAGCACAAGCTTTACCCGCCCCAAAATGGTTACGCATATACAACCCACCAAAAAAGACAAAACATTAGGCCACCTAAAAAGATTTATAGATAGCCATCAGTAACTACCGACAGTATCAGCCCCTAAAACTAACAAGAAGGAACTGTGGCTGGATCCTCCTCAGGGTCTTCCTCGTCAGAGGAAATCCTCATCGGAGCAACCGAGTTTCGAGCGGGGGCTCGTGTAGAGGATAAAAACGAATCCTCTCGTGGAGTGTAGTCAGGATCACCCCACATATCACGAATGGGTAAGTAAAACTATAAATAAACATGTGCATTGAAATTAAAGACATATGGATCACAATGACCCCATGCTAGAGACATCGTCACGTCTCCGTGGTAGACACAGCGGTCCGTGCGCAAGTTGATGTGCCAGCAGTCCGAACCTCCATGAAATGTCAGCCTAACATACCCCAAAAAGCCATGTGGACGGGACGTCATGCTCCACACAGATACTAATCAAGGTCAGGCCAAAAGTTGGGGAATTCGTGCATTTCCCCTTCTTCACCAATGTCTTCAGAGAAACGCATAAATAAACAGAATAATATAGATACAAAAAAGAGGTGAGACATCCTATATTCAGTACCAATTACGGCAGTAAGGAAATAGAATGACGCAAGACGCCCACATAATATAGCAGAAATAATAATCAGCACCCAGATTCAAATAATAGACAACTTAAACAAATTCAGGCAGTTATAACATCAATAAAACAACAATTCCATCATCATGTGAATAAATACCAAATAATATGTTGACTCACTATGCACGTGCACATGGTACCAAAATCCAACATTCGGTACTACAAATCCTACTCTATAGAGCTAGACACAAAACATCGGAGAGAATGATTAAGGAGACATGCCAGTATCTCGTCAGCCATAAAAATCAAGTGCTTTCCAGAAAAATCAATCATTTGCGCAACAAGGCTTTATATAGCAGCATTCTCATAAGATCGTGATATAGGACAGTGTCTCAGTCCAGATTGTCAGTGCGTTTGCATCGGTCTATCTCATGGCCCAGAGGAGCTACCAACTGTCCATTCGTGAGACACCCGCATCCCGACGCCCCTAAGGTCAATGATATGACCTACAATAGTCTATTCACACCCGCACTAAGGTAGGCATACAGCCTTACAACAGAGTCCATTGGACTTTCGCAATGCATGATGACTCAATATATATCCATGTATATTCAACAATAATATACTTTTCCATAGTCACACCACAATTTGGCAATTCAATCATTAATAGGTTCTTGATCTCACTTATGGATCATAGCAATACAATATTTGTTTATCAATCATAAAACATACTTTTAAAACTCATTAGGAAGTTAAGCTTCAGCTTCTACATTTTTCTCATCAAATCTCTCTCTAGAGGAATTCTCTTGTAACTCTGATTCAATCTTTATTTATCATAATTAGTCAAGTTCTTTACTTTAGTTTAATTGTAACCTCCTAATATTGAAATCCTATTATATCTTACATATATCTAGCTAATTTTGCTCTAGGCACCTAGGCGCCCTCTCTTTCAGCACCTAAGCACTGGTTGAGTGCCTGGCCGCTCTCTACAAAGCACCTGAGAGCTCACCGAGCAGCGTTACGGGAAATTTTCTGGGCGTTCGGCGCTTAGGCGTCCAAACTCAAGCGCCTGAGCAGTCGTGCATCAGCAAGGATTCTGCAGAACTCGTTTTTGCAGAATCTTGATCCCAATTTAAGGTTTATCATCAATCTCAACTTTTCTCTTGATTTTTTTTATTATCTCTAAGGATCTTTAGTCCTATTACAAACTTTAAATCACCTATTACCCTAAATCACCTAAGTTCCAATGCTACAAAATTAAATCTCAAGCACCTAAAATTTGGCCTCTTGGCCGTGAACTAGAAAAGGGTAAAGAACTCTAAATTTTTCATATAACAATCTAAGCAATCCAATACATGGTCCATAGTCATTAAGATGCACAATAACAATCAATAGATTCATATAAATTAAAATAGCAACAAAATCATGAAAAATAACACAACAAAGAGAGTAATCCCACGTGGATTCCTCATCAATAACACCAAAAATGTTTCTTCACCACTAAGATAGGTTGAAGATGATTATCTCCCTCTTACCTATAGAAGACAACACAAGAAAGCAAGCTCCTTGATCCCTTGTTGCAATTTTCGTCCTACACGTTCAAGAAAATCCTAAGGTGAGCAAACCTTCAAAATCTTCACTCAAACCATGAAAAGAGGAGTCCTTGGTCCCATAGGTGACCAAGAAAAATGAAAAAAAGAAGAAAGTCAAGAACTTTACCTTAGAGCTTCAAGTTTGGGCTTCAATGGTGGAAGGTGAAAAAGGAAAAACTAGAGGATGGTCACCAAGTGAAAAGCTAACATTTTTGGCTCCAAAAATTGGCCATTGTCGTGGAGTATGGGGAGGGAGAGAAGGGAAAAAGTTTCTAGAACTTGGTAGAATTGGCTTCATTGAGAAGCCTTATGGAAAGTTTCCATAAGAAGCTTTGGTAGCTTTTTCTCAAAAAGTCAAACGATGTGACATAAAGTAGATTTTTAGATAAGGTGATAAGGATTTTTACTACAAGTTATTATCCAATGAGCAATTGTTATAGTTAGCAACACCTATATTTATTATCCAACGGATAATAAATTGTACAACGACTTTTTATTTATCTGATAAAAATCTCAAAAAACATAAACCTTGTAAACTATGTCCGGTCTCGGGTTTAGTAAGATCCCCCATAAACGTTTCCACAGTTCAAGGTTTACCAGCCTCAGAAAAAATATTTCATTTTCCCGACTCTACTTAGTGTGCATGCAAAATAAAGAATATATTAAAATATTCAACATTTCCAAAAAAATTCACAAAAATTCACAAAAATCCCAAATATTATAAAATGACTATTTATCATGAAATTATCAATTTTCAGGGTGTTACAACTCTCCCCTTCTAAAAAGAAATTTCGTCCTCGAAATTTTCATACCTTAGAATAGTTGTGGATGTTACTTCTTCATCTTGTCTTCTAACTCCCAAGTTGCATCCCCGGTCGTGTCATTCCAGATTACTTTTACCAACGAGATCTCCTTCCCTCTGAGTTGCTTTACCTTTCTATCCTCAATCCTCACAGGAGGTGTCTCATAGGTTAAGTTCTCTTTTAATTGTACTGTGTCTGGTGCTATGACATGGCTCGGGTTAGGAATATATTTTCGTATTTGTGACACATGGAAAACATTGTGAATGTTAGAAAGAAAAGGTGGTAAGGCTATTTGGTAAGCTACTGGACCTATCCAACGAAGAATTTGGTAAGGTCCAAGGAATTTGGGAGTAAGTTTTCTAGATTTCAGAACTCGACCAACTCCAGTCGTAGGCGTGACTTTCAAAAACACGTGCTCGCATTCCTCAAACACAAGAGGCTTTCTTCTTTTATTGGCATAACTCTTCTGTCGACTTTGAGCTGTCCTTATTTTTTTCCTAAATTATTTTGACTTTCTCGGTCGTTTGCTATATAAGATCAGGTCCAATAGTAAGGCGATCGCCATCTTGGTACCAACACAAAGGTGTTCTGCACCGTTGTCCATATAGAGCTTTATGGGGTGCCATCCCTATGCTCGAATGAAAACTGTTGTTGTAGGTGAACTCTACCAAGGGTAAAACTTCATCCCAACTTTCAATTTGTTCCAAAGCACAAGCTCTAAGCAAATCTTCCAATGATTGAATCGTCGTTTCTGATTGACCATCGGTTTGAGGATGATAAGCAGAACTCAATCGTAGCTTCGTTCCCATTGCTTCTTGCAAACTTTTCCAAAACTTTGATGTGAACCTTGGATCTTTATCAGAAATAATACTGGTAGGCACACTATGCAGCCTAACAATTTCACCAATATACAGTCGAGTCAACTTCTCCATGTTGTACCTTATGTTGATTGGTAAGAAATGTGCTGACGTTGTGAGTCGATCAACAATTACCCATATTGAATCGTAACCCTTTCTGGTCTTTGGCAATCCAACCACAAAATGCATCGCAATACTATCCCACTTCCATTTGAGAATAGCTAGGGGTTATAACATTCCTAACGGTCTCTGACGAGCGCCGAACTCAGTCAAAATTATAACCGAAGTTATTACCTAAACTTGTAGTATAGTGAACAACACCGGATCGTCTCCTCAAGGATCGTAGATGCAATTTGATCAAATCAAGTGAAAGTTAGAAAAAGGGGGGTTTTGATGGTTTAAGGATCGCAGTGACAAGATTTAAAGAGAAATAACAATTAGAAAAAAAACAGTCAATTCAGAAATCTATCCAAGATTGAGTGGATTCAATCATAGACCTTTCAACAAACATTTGAAGCACATTTGAATGGTTAACTTGGATCTAACCGAGATCTCAGCATCAGATCCAGAATTCATACTAGACAATCGTCCAAAATTCAATTGACAAGTAATAAACATAAATCATAATCGCACCATTCATGTATATATATATCAATTTAAGCACCGAATTCAATTAACCTAGGCATCAATCAAGAACCTAACCTCTTCAATTACGTGATTAGTTCAGATCAATCAGCTTCTAAATTTCATCACAATACTTAATCTTAAACAAGATCAAATCAGATCAAACATAAACAGAATCACCATTCATGCATTCAAGATCAAGAGAACAAAAGAAGAAGAGAAGAGGAATTCAAATATAAATCAAATACATTACATAACAAAGGTCTCAAGAATCCAAGCCACAATCTCTTCAAGAGTCCCGAATTGACTAGAAGTGACTTAGCTCTCCATTACAATGAAGGAAAAATATACAAGAACTATGAAAAACTATCTTTAACACCAAGTGTGTGTTGTGTTTAGAGCTCTTCACATGCTTCCTTTTATAGAGGATTCAGAGTAGTAGTAGATGGGTAGATGAGATTAGTAGGTGGAATTAGTAGGTGAGCTTGGTAGGTGAGCTTCCTTGTCTCCGAAAGTATTCATTGCTGAACTCATTGATTTCGTCATTTCTGAGCCAAGTGGTCTTCATGAAAGTTCTAGGAAATTGTCTAAGCTTTCCAATGGCTCTGGAAGCACCCAAAAATTCGTCCTACAGCCCAAGATATGACCCAATTACTACAGACTGTTCAGGACCAGTTTCAACATCTCTGTTTTGACTTTCAGACCCAATATCTCCATCAAGGAGCCCGAATCAAGTTTTGTGTTTGTCATGAAAGTTGTACATATGGGTCTTAACTTTCAAATTACAAATTTTCAGCCCATTCTATAAACTCAAACTCGAATTGTGTTCTGGTTACTACACACTGTTCGGGTTCCAATCACATATCTCGTATTCTGATTTCCATGCCCAATTAGCTCGACTAGATGTCTGATTTTGACTCTGAGCTCTTCATCAAAGTTGTAGAGCTCTCTTTTATCTTTCCTACAAGGTAAAATTCATAATTATCGACATTTAGAACTCAAGATATGACTAAAATACGTAAACAGTGTAAGACCCGAATAATGCTGAAAAAAAATCAATTAAGTCGATTCGAGTTCAAACTTACAAAACATAATCAAATTCAGTCAATTAAGTACATGAAGAGTGTAAATAACTAAACATAAGGGTTTCTTAATGAATAAAATATGTGATTATCAAATTCCCCCACACTTAGCTTTTTGCACTCCTGGGCAAAACATATAAAACTAAAGTTAGAAGACAAAGACAAACGACACAGACTTAAAAGCTAAAAACTCTAAAGGACTCAATAAAGCAAGAAGAGCAACAAGAAATTCAAGGGATCAAAGCATAAATGAGGTAAGATTTCTTCACATCTCAAACCAACAAGCAAGGAAACTTCCGTTGAAAAGAATGAATTAAGAATGATGGATCTTCACAAGATTCCTCTCAATCTCTCAAGTGTTTAAAAGGTAGGTATTTCACTCAATTCAACCCATGAAAATTGCACTACCATAAGCTTGCTTATCTTCTACTTCTCCACTACTCAAAACACATGCACACACAAATCATGAGGACTTTATTCAAGGTTGTAGTGAGGTCAATGTAATGAGAAGAGGATAAAATGGATATGAGAAGATAAATACCAAAGAGAATAAAAGCAAATGAGAAATTTGAGTTCAAATAACAAGCATAAAAGTTCATCTCAACTCTAATGTATATCCCTTTACATATTCATTTCCCAATCCTTTTCTCTCTCTTTTTTTTATATATATGAACATAACTATATACATACATTTTTCTTCTTCTTTTTTTTTTCAACAACCATTTTGTACACACATCCCCACACTTGTTCAAAAACTCATCCATTAACCAGGCTAATGTTCTTTTATTCCCTAAGGTAAAGTAAGAACACGATTTTTCATTTAAGGCACATAATGAGCTAGAAACAAGGAATGGTCAAATAAGCTCAAAGGGGTTAAGCAAAGGAAAATATACAAGGTTGGCAAGAATCAGAGAATTTTCGAGAGGTCAAAAGAGTGCTTGATATCATATTAAAAACAAAGTTGGCTATTTGGTTAAACTAGCTAAGAAAGAGGGCCTCAATCATGTTCATGCATGCAAGTGAAATGTAGCCTAAAAAAGAATCAAAGCAAGTTCTAGAGTGGTCATTAACATGAGTGAAAATCACACAAGAAAGAAGAGAATGACATAAATGTTGAATCCATCCATTAGGCTTAAAATCTCACAAGGTATGCATCCATCAAACTCAATTCATCAATTCAATCATCCATCACCAAGCATATCAGTTCAAGAAAGGAGAAAAATTATTCAATCATGCAATGAACCTCTTTTTTTTTTGAATTTTTTTTTAACAAACGAAAAGAAACAGAAACATGCTAAAATCTCTCCCCCACACTTAATATAACATTGTCCTCAATGTGAAAGAAAGAGATAGAAAAGAGCAACACAACCTGATAAGAAGTGAATCAACGCTAAGTTAGCAGTAAAAGAAACACTTTGTCGGTCTTGCGTGATCGACTCGAAAAGAAATCAAACAAGAAAACGTTAGTACTTCCACAAGTCAATACTAATTAATTACTACCTAAAAACTCCTTACTCTGCCACCAATTAAGATGCGTCTCAAGAGTAAAATTACTCCTTACTCTGTCATCACTAATTGGTTTAATAAGTCCATGACAATCATATCATACTAAACAAAACAACAAATTTTTTTTTTTAAAATCAAACCCATTAAAGAGAAAGTTTCAGATCGGGCTCTTGTTTCTTGTTACTTCCTTCGCTTCTGTTGACCAATCTATCCGAGCTAATACGATCAGTACATACTCAAAAACTTCTAATTTATCAATGAGTTCATCAATAGTGGAGGAGAGATAAGAAGTTGTCTTCTTAGAAGGAGTGATAAATTTACGTTCCACATCTTTGTCAAGAAAAAATAACAAAAGATCAAAGAAATTATTAACATTCAACAAACCAATGGGTTTATGGTGGATGTTCGGTTCTACCAAGAGACAATTTGAAAAATTTCTTCCAAAGTACCAAAACCACCTGGTAAGGCAATGAATGCATCAGAGTTTTCAAGCATTATCTTCATGCATTCATGCATTGATGATACTTTAAGTTCCTCCCCAATTGTCTTTCCATTGATGTTCTGTTGAGCTAAAGTTTCAGGAATGACACCTAAAACCTGACTGTCTCCCCCATTAACCCACGACAACCTCCCCCATATACAAGATGAATATTTCTCGCAGCAAGTGATCGACCAAGAGTGCTAGCTACGTTTACAAACTCTAATCCCTTCCCATAACTCGACCCACAAAAAACACAGACATTTTTGAGGTTACGAATAGAAGGCCCCATTCTATACTCTTCCTCCCTTTGAGTGTTTCGAGTGTGAAGGAAAATGGAGAAAATGGAGTGTTTAAATAAGAAAAAGAATGGAAAGGAAATAATTGCACCTATAAGGGTAGGTTGGTCATTGTCGAGAAAAGGTTGAAATTAAGAGACACAAAATCTTTTTTTTTTTTTTTTTGACTTCAAGAAAACCATCAAGGTAAAGAAGTCTAGAAACCCCCGAAGGACCCCCTCAAAGGATCGTCGTACAAAAATCAAAATACAACAAAATGATACAAAGATAAAAGAAATAGAAAATGATGACATACCTGTATGTACAGTCTCCATGGCGTATCTTTATACTGCGCGTCATGAGTGCAGTAGACATCACGTCTTTTTTTTTTTTTTTTTGAAATTGTTAGAAAAACTTGATGAAAGATGAGTGTATACTTACTTAAGATTGGGATGGAGGTAGTCGCTCTTTCGGCTTTATGCCAAAGCATTGTTGACCAAGATTCGACCCATTCAAGACCCTGGGTAAGCAACATAGGGCTCCCAAAAGGGACAAGTGGCCATAATACGACCTGGTTGCCTCACATGTGGGATACAATCTACCTTCTTTGTTTTTCAATTAAGAAGGCTGGATCAGATGCATGCATTTCCCCATTCACGATTTGTGTTACCAAAGCCAACCCTAAGAAGTAGACATTTTTTTTTCATTTTTTTTTTTTTTTTGTTTGTTTGTTTGTTTGTTTGTTTGTTTGTTTTTTTTTTTTTTGAAAAATGACATGAAGAAGAAGAGGATGATATGTACAAATTGTTTGTGGATATGACTCACATCTCGCCTGCGGGTTAACGTCCAAAACGGCTTAAACGTCTTCTATGAGTCGAGGATAAGCTTCCCATCCAATTTTCTTATAAATTGGCAAACGTGGTCTTTTAGAGTCGATTCCCAAGATCGTAGCGTTGTTCTTCGTCCTTGAAGAGATTCCACAATTTCGAGAATTTCACGATGCACCAATCCACAAGAATGCGTCTCAAGAGTCAATAAGATATCATCTAATGACTCCTTACTCAGTCCATTCTTAATGAAGAAAATTTTATCTTCTCTATTTGCAGAAACCATCCCCTTAGTACGACATCGCTTGTTACAGTTCCATCGTCCACATTTGTAATAGACTTGTAACCTTTTTGCTCTTCTCCTTTTAGAATATGAACTTCTTCCAAGACCGGGCATATATGAGTCAAATGAAATTGAGGACTCACCTGCTAATCGGACCTTTGTTTCAATTATCCAGCATACATCTTCTGGCATACTCTTGTGCATTAACATTCTCAATCTCTCACATCGAACTTTGTAGATTTTTCTCAGAGCATTTTGAGGAAGAGAAGGAAAATATTTTCTCAGGTTTGAAAGAATGACATCCATTTTGAAGGAGAAGAAGGGTTCAATTATTTTGGGAAACTGAAGAATAAACCGACTCAAGAGTCACGGAGTACCGTATCCACCACTTAACCGGCAACACAAAGAACTCAAGAACTTGGTTTTCCAGGAATGATTGAGTCTTTGTCCATTAACTTAAGCGCAGTACCATTCCTAGGATCCTCAATATCTACGTCCCCAGAGTAGGTGCAGACGATAATCTCAAAGCAGAACTTTTTGACCAATTTCCACAGCTTTTGCAAAAGGTGTAACAGACCTTAAATAAAGTAGGCCAATAAAATCCATACTGCAAGATTTTCGCAGTTGTCGCTGAAGAAAAAATGACCTCCACATGCTTCTGAGCGACATTACCTACTTCATTGTCGGGCACACATTTTTTTTTCTTTTTCTTCTCTTTTTTTTTTATTCATAATGCGGATGGAGAAGGTTCATCACCTCCACTTCTGCATTCTCTAGAAGTTCATGATACTGTTTGAGGCGGTGTCCATTTACGATGAAAGCTTTAGCAGTGACCTCACTTTTAATCTGAATAACACCGAGGAAGGAAAAATATTAGTAACAATAAATGGTCCATCCCATCTAGACCTTAATTTTCCAGGCATGAGTCGGAGGCGGGAGTTATAGAGGAGAACTTTTTGACCAATCTCAAATGTTTTCCTCAGAATCAACTTATCATGGAAGGCTTTGGTCTTCTCCTTATAAAGTTTGGAACTTTCATAAGCCTCCAAGCGGATCTCCTCCAATTGCTGCAGCTGCAGCTTCCTCTCCATACCTGCTTGATCTAGGTCCAAGTTGCACCTTTTCACCGCCCAGAATGCTCGATGCTCAATTTTCACTGGCAGGTGGCATGCTTTTCCAAAAACAATTCAATATGGAGACATCCCGATTGGTGTCTTATAAGCAGTTCGGTAAGCCCATAAAGCATCCTCAAGCCTCTTGCTCCAGTCCTTTCTGTTAGGTTGAACTGTCTTCTGGAGTATCTGCTTAATTTCTCTGTTGGAGACCTCGGCTTGCCATTTGGTTTGGGGGTGGTAGGGTGTAGAAACCTTGTGGTGGACTCCATACTTCTTCATCAAAGCCTCCATGCTTCGATTGCAAAAATGTGAACCTTGATCACTAATGATGGCTTTCGGGACTCCAAACCTACAGAAAATCTGTGATCTAATAAAATCCACAACAACTTTAGAATCATCAGTCCGAGTGGCCTTAGCCTCCACCCATTTAGATACATAATCCACAAAGAAGCGGAATGTAAACAAAACCAAATGATACAGGAAAAGGACCCATAAAGTCAATACCCCAAACATCAAAAATCTCACAGAATAATAAGGGTTTCTGGGGCATTTCATTCCTACGAGAAGTATTCCCTGTTCTCTAGCATTGATCACAAGATTTGCAAAACATACATGCATCATGAAATAGAATGGGCCAATATAATCCAGAGTCTAAAACTTTCCTAGCAGTCCGTTGAGGACCGAAGTGGCTGTCACATGCAAGTTTATGACAAAAGCTAAGAATGGAATGGAATTCATCATCAGGCACACACCTCCTAATTACTTGGTCACTACAAAATCTCCATAAGTAAGGATCATCCCACACATAATACTTTGACTCACTTTTCAATTTATCAATCTTAGCCTTAGTGAAATGTGCAGGTATTACGTTAGCAACCAAGAAATTAATCAAATCAGCAAACCAAGGGATGTTGCCTTGCAGCTTGAAAAGCTGCTCATCGGGGAAAACATCATGGATGGGAAAAACATCGCCTCCCTTTCAATTCGACTCAAGTGATCACCACCAAATTCTCCCGTTCCACTCTTGTCACGGATCTCAATATCAAACTCCTGGAGGAGCAACATCCACCTAATCAACCGAGGCTTGGCATTGGGCTTCTTCAGGAGAAACTTCAATGCTGCATGATCTGAAAACACAACCACTGGAACCAAGCAAATATGATCGAAATTTATCTAAAGCAAAAATAATTGCTAAAAGTTCCTTTTCGGTTGTGGTGTAGTTGATTTGTGCAGGATCTAAAGTTCTCGAAGCATAGGAAATGACATGAGATACTTTACCGACCCTTTGTGCAAGAACGACTCCCAATGCATAATTAGAGGCATCACACATCAGTTCAAATGGAAGTGTCCAATCCGGCGGTTGGATGATAGGTGTCTTGGTCAATGCCTCGCTTCAATTGATTGAAGGCATCCCGGCACTTCTTGTCAAAGTGAAACTCCACATCTTTTTGCGTAAGTTGGATAGCGGAAGTGCAATTTTCTTTGAAATCCTTTATGAACCGCCGATAGAAACCTGCATGACCAAGGAAAGAACGAATCTCCCACACGCATGTGGGGTAAGATAGGCATGAAATAACATCTATTTTTGCAGGATCTACCTCAATACCCTCACGAGATATCACATGCCCTAAGACTATACCTTGTTCTACCATGAAATGACATTTCTCAAAATTTAGAACGAGGTTAGTCTTAATGCATTTATGCAAGACCTGAGCCAGACTATCTAAACATGCATCAAAGGAAGATCCATAGATAGTAAAATCATCCATGAATACGTCCATGCAATTTTCTAAAAAATCAGAAAAGATACTTACCATACACCTATGAAAGGTGCTTGGAGCATTGCACTGAGACCAAAGGGCATCCTCTCGTATGCAAATGTGCCAAATGGACAAGTGAAAGTAGTCTTCTCTTGGTCTTACGGGGCTATATGAATATGAAAATAGCCCGAATATCCATCCAGGAAACAATAATGTGACTTGCCATTACTAACCGCTCCAACATCTGATCAATGAAGGGCGGCGGGAAATGATCCTTTCTGGTAGCCTGGTTGAGCCGCCTATAATCAATGCAAACTCGCCAACTGTTTTGAACTCGTGTGGGCACAAGCTCATTGTTCTGATTCGCAACCACTGTGATCCCAGATTTCTTGGGAACCACTTGCATGGGGCTCACCCATTGACTGTTAGATATGGGATAAATAATGCCAGCTTGAAGCAGCTTTGTAACTTCTTTCTTTATCACATCTAGAATGAGGGGATTTAGTCTCCTTTGAGGCTGTCTAACTGGTTTAATCCCTTCTTCCAATAAAATCTTATGCATGCATGTGAAGGGGCTAATACCAGGAATATCTGCAAGAGTCCATCCGATGGCTTGCCTATTCTGCCTCAAAATCTGCAGTAATTTTTCTTCTTGATCAGGTTATAGGTTTTTAGCAATGATCACCGGAAGTGTCTCACCATCTCCCAAATATGCATATTTAAGATGGTCTGGTAAAGTCTTCAACTCCAATGATGGAGGTTGTACAATGGAAGGTAACAAGTGATCTGAAATGACTAACTCAAAGAACATTAATTTCAAAGATGGTATCGACTCTCATTCTCAATTGTTGCATCATCAAGCAATTGTATCATTACTCATAACATGAATAAATCTCAAGATATGCAAAGACATGGTTCAACATCACAAGTGGCACATGTATCACAAGAAACAGAACCAAGATAGTCAACAATATCGGGAATTCAAAGATATAAATCGGTATAGACATCATCAACCAAAGATCTCAATCATATCAACATGGAAAATGAATGCTCCTCTGGGGGTGTCTCATGGCATCAAAAATGTTAAATTGTACCAAATTGTCGCCAAACTCCATAGAAAGGGTGCCAAAGCACGCACGTCTATCTTGGTCTTGGCGGTCTTGAGGAATGGTCCGCCTAGAATCAATGGAGCATGGTTTGTTGGAGACTCATCTTCCATGTCCATAATGTAGAAATCTTTGGAAAAATCAACTCATTCACCCGAACTAACACATCTTCCAGCACACCTGCAGGATGAGCAGTGGCTCTATTTGCCAACTGAATCACGATACCAGTGGGTTGCAAAGTACCAATGTTTAAACACTTATACACTGACATGGGCATGACATTGATCGAAGCACCCAAATCTAGCATTGCATGCTCAAATCTAGAGTTGCCAATTGTGCAAGAAATTGTGAAAGTTCCAAGATCTTTGCATTTCTGTGGCATGCTTGGAAGAATCATTGCAGAAACATTTCTTCCCATGCTGATCTTCTCATCCCTTTTCAACCTTCTCTTATGAGTGCACAACTCCTTGAGAAATTTAACATATTTTGGAATTTGCTTGATTGCATCTAGAAGGGGAATATTGATTTCCACTTTCCTGAATGTCTCCATGACTTCTTTTTCCATTTCTGCTTGCATTGTTCTCTTGGATTGTGTGATCCTATTTGGAAAAGGTAATGAAATGGTAACATCTGAATTCTCTGCAATTTCTTCTTGATGTACAGATTTACGCAATTTGAATTATCCATTTCTGCCGTTTTTGGTCAATTTCGATTCTTTGTAAGGTTGGAACATCAACTTCTTTGCCACTCTCAAGGTAATTGCACTTACGTTGCCTCTTGGATTGTTGATTTGTTTGTGAAGGCAATTGGCTAGAACCTTGACTCTTTAGCTCGCTCACAATGGTTGCGGTACCGCTCAATTTGAGTTTGTAAATTGAATGTTGGCACCGACGTTCTGCTGAACCGAATGTTATTTGTGGCCATTTGTTTCATCAGTCTTCCAATGATGGCTTTGGAGTGGATTGGACAGATCGCACGAAGTGTTGTTGTTGTCGAATGTAGGGGTATTTGTTGGTATTTGTTGCTTGGACCTGCACTTGGTATCTAAATTGTTGTTCTTCTTGGTGGGGGAAATTTGTTGTTCTTCTTTGGTGGGAAATTTGTTGTTCTTGGCTAGAATTCCCATATCTCAAATTGGGATGGTCTCGCCAACCAGGGTTATAAGTACTAGAAAATGGATCATATCTAGATTGTTGCTATTGTTGCTGATATTGGGGTCTACCAGGAAAAACACTAGCTGCAGCAACACATTGATATGGAAAAGCGGAGCCATCTTCTTGAAGTGTAGGGCATGAATCAGTAGGATGAGATGAATTAGAGCAAATTCCACACACTGATGCAGTTATCTGCATGGGTGGTTGTTAACCCACTGCTATCTGTCTTACCAAAGAAGTCAATTCATCTAGTCTATGTTCCATTCTTTGTTGGTCCATATGAGATGCTTGAATTTCATTAACTCCTCTGGTTGCGGTGATGATCCGCGAGCCAAACTGTTGGGTATTGGCTGCCATGTTTGCTATCAGATCTCTTGCGGCGGTAGGAGTTTTGTCTACTAAGGCTCTTCCAGAGGCAGCATCGATCATGCTTCTATCATTTGGCAGCAAGCCCTCATAAAAGTATTGAATCAAGAGCTGGTCACTAATTTGGTGATGAGGGCAGCTCGAACACAACTTCTTGAATCTCTCCCAGTATTCATGCAAAGTTTCACAAGACATCTGTTTGATGCCACATATATCCTTCCTAATTGCAGCAGCTCTCGAGGCAAGGAAGAATCTCTCCAGGAACAACCTCTTCATGTCATTCTAACTTCTGACTGAACCTGTTGAAAGATAAAACAACCAATCTTTGGCTGCATCGACAAGTGAGAAGGGAAATGCCCTTAACTTGATGTGTTCCTCGGAGATGCCTTGTGGCTTCATGGTTGAACACACAACATGGAACTCTTTCAGGTGCTTATGAGGATCTTCACCCGTAAGACCATGAAACTTTGGTAACAAGTGTATCAAACCAGATTTCAACTCAAAATCTGCATCAAGATCAGGATATTGAATGCACAAAGATTAGTAAGATACATCAGAGCAAGTTCCTTAAGGGTTCTATTATGCATGTTATCACCATGATTTCAAGATTACTTAAGTTATCGGGTTCACTCCCAAAATTAGGTTCGAATTAACTGGAATTTATCACACGAGATCTAATTAATCTATGCAAGGTCCTATCAATCTCGGGATCAAGATCAAGCAAGATATCGGATTGGACCTAGTCATGCATCAACTAAAGCACAAAAACACAAAAGCGCAACTAAGCAAAATACACTAAACAACACTCAAAATATGCAAAAATAAATCTAGTTAATATGTCTAAATATTTTTAAAAATTATAGAATCAACACGAGAACAAAATCTACATAAAAATGAAACTAGAAAATGCAATAAAAAATAATAAAAAAATTGAAAAAGTGGTCTCAATGATAGAATTTCGAAAAACTGGGGGTGACCTCACGGTTCTTGTGAGTCTTGTTTATCAGTGTTTTCCTTCAACCGACCAAGTTTCACTCATTTCGGGCATGTTTCGGTTCAAAAATTGCAATAGTTACCGTAATCACCTGTTTTCCGTCTTTCCTAAATCGAGAAAAATTCAAAAGCTAAGATAAAAACGTTAGTATGGTATGAACAATGTTAGTAAATGAAAAATAAGCTGTTAGAATAGGTAAGAAAGAACAAAAATTAGTAAGGTTACTCAAAATGAAAAGATTACACCTACGAGTTCCCGAACGGCGCCAAAATTTTTTGACGTAGAACGAACTCAATCAAAATTATAACCGAAGTTATTACCTAAACTTGTAGTATAGTGAACAACACCGGATCGTCTCCTCAAGGATCGTAGATGCAATTTGATCAAATCAAGTGAAAGTTAGAAAAATTGGGGTTTTGATAGTTCAAGGATCGCAGTGACAAGATTTAAAGAGAAATAACAATTAGAAAAAAAAGTCAATTCAGAAATCTATCCGAGATTGGGTGGATTCAATCATAGACCTTTCAACAAACATTTGAAGCACATTTGAATGGTTAACTTGGATCTAACCGAGATCTCAAAGATCGATCCGAATTCATACTAGACAATCGTCCAAAATTCAATTGACAAGTAATAAACATAAATCTGCAATCGCACCATTCATGTATATATATATCAATTTAAGCACCGAATTCAATTAACCTAGGCATCAATCAGTAACCTAACCTCTTCAATTACGTGATTAGTTCAGATCAATCAGTTCTAAATTTCATCACAATACTTAATCTTAAACGAAGATCAAATCAGATCAAACATAAACAGAATCACCATTCATGCATTTAAGATCAAGAGAACAAAAGAAGAAGAGAAAAGGAATTCAAATATAAATCAAATACATTACATAACCAAGGTCTCAAGAATCCAAGCCACAATCTCTTCAAGAGTCCCGAATTGACTAGAAGTGACTTAGCTCTCCATTACAATGAAGGAAAAATATACAAGAATTATGAAAAACTATCTTTAACACCAAGTGTGTGTTGTGTTTAGAGCTCTTCACATGCTTCCTTTTATAGAGGATTCAGAGTAGTAGTAGATGGGTAGATGAGATTAGTAGGTGGAATTAGTAGGTGAGCTTGGTAGGTGAGCTTCCTTGTCTCCGAAAGTATTCATTGCTGAACTCATTGATTTCGTCATTTCTGAGCCAAGTGGTCTTCATGAAAGTTCTAGGAAATTGTCTAAGCTTTCCAATGGCTCTGGAAGCACCCAAAAATTCGTCCTACAACCCAAGATATGACCCAATTACTACAGATTGTTCAGGACCAGTTTCAACATCTCTGTTTTGACTTTCAGACCCAATATCTCCATCAAGGAGCCCGAATCAAGTTTTGTGTTTGTCATGAAAGTTGTACATATGGGTCTTAACTTTCAAATTACAAATTTTCAGCCCATTCTATAAACTCAAACTCGAATTGTGTTCTGGTTACTACACACTGTTCGGGTTCCAATCACATATCCCGTATTCTGATTTCCATGCCCAATTAGCTCGACTAGATGTCTGATTTTGACTCTGAGCTCTTCATCAAAGTTGTAGAGCTCTCTTTTATCTTTCCTACAAGGTAAAATTCATAATTATCAGACATTTAGAACTCAAGATATGGCTAAAATATAGAAACAGTGTAAGACCCGAATAATGCTGAAAAAAAATCAATTAAGTCTGATTCGAGTTCAAACTTACAAAACATAATCAAATTCAGTCAATTAAGTACATGAAGAGTATAAATAACTAAACATAAGGGTTTCTTAATGAATAAAATATGTGATTATCAGTCTCTTGTGTTCAACCTTTGCTTTCTGACAAACCAGACAAGACGACACATATCTGGCAATATTAATCTTCATTTCGTGCCACCAAAATAACCGTTTTAGATCTTGGTAAATCTTGGTTATTCCCGGATACATACTCAACTAGCTCGTGTGAGCGTGTTCGAGAATATACTTCCTAAGTTCTTGATCCTTGGGTACGCAAACTCTACCTCTGAACCTTAGAATTCCATCAATTCCTTCCTCTAATGTTGTCACACCGCCTTGCTTTATTAGCTCCCTTTCTTCTTGTAAAAACTTGTCAACTTTCTGCTTCTCTCGAATGTCTTCCATTAAGTCATTTGAGATAGTGACCATGTTCATACAAATCTTCCTCGGTGCCAATTCCACAAAGGACCATACATCCCTGAATTGCTCTATCAAATCCTTTTCCTTGACCATCATAGCAAAGATACTGAGCATCTTTCTACTTAAAGCGTCTGCCACGACGTTTGCCTTTCTGGCATGATACTGAAGTTGGAAATCATAATCTTTTAGAAATTCCAACCACCTTCGCTATCTCATATTCAACTCCTTTTGGTCATACATGTACTTCAAGCTCTTGTGGTCGCTAAAGACGTTGAACGTCGCCCCATAAAGAAAATGCCTCCATATCTTCAAAGCGAATACCAGAACTGCTAACTCCAAGTCACGTGTTGGGTAGTTCTTCTCGTGCACTCGTAACTATCTCGAAGCGTAAGCCACCACTTTTCTATTTTTCATAAGCACACATCCTAATCCTTGGTATGAAGCATCACAATACACTTCGAAGGGTTCACTTGGATTGGGAAGAACTAACACTGGTGAAGTAGTTAGTTGTTTCTTCAATTCTTGGAAACTTTCTTCGCAAGCATTAGTCCTTTCAAAGGCTTAATTCTTTCTCATGAGCTGAGTGAGAGACCCTGCTATATTAGAGAATCCCTCAATGAATCTTCAATAATATTCAGTTAATCCCACAAAGCTCCAAATTTCTGTCACTGTCTTCAGCCTTTCCCATTGCAGAATCACTTCCATTTTTTATTGGTCTATAACAATCCCTTTCTTCAAGATCACATGGCCCAAAAACTTGATCTCTTCTAGCCAGAATTCACACTTTGACAGCTTGACATATAACTTCTTCTCCTTCAGAATCTGGAGAACTATACTGAAGTGTTCAACATGATCCTCCTGATTTCGAGAGTAGATTAGAATGTCGTCAATGAAGACAACAATGAATTTGTCCAAGTAAGGACAAAAGATTCTATTCATGTAATCCATGAATATGGCAGGTGCATTTGTCACACCAAACGACATCACAAAATATTCGTAATGACTATAACGGCTACAAAAAGCCGTCTTGGGGATATCTTTCACCTTAACTCGAATCTAATGGTAACCTGATCACAAATCGATCTTTGAGAACATTGTTGCTCCTTTCAGTTGATCCATCAAGTCATCTATCCTCGGAAGTGGATACTTATTCTTGATCGTGACATTATTTAGCTGGCGATAGTCCACACATAATCGCGAAGTCCCATCCTTCTTTTTTACTAGCAACACTGGTGCTCCCCATGGCGATACACTAGGTCTAACAAACTACTTTTTCAAGAGTTCTTTTAACTGCTTCTTGAACTCAACTAACTCTGATGGTGACATCCTATAGGGTGCTATAGAAATAAGACCAGATCCAGGCACAAGATCAATGGTGAACTCTATCTCCCGCTCTAGGGGTAGACCAGGTATATAATCAGGAAAGACTCCGGGAAACTCGTTAACCACTGGAATAGCATTCACATCTGCCTCGCCCTCAACTTTTAAGGAAGACAATAACACGTATCCCTAAGCTCTTTCTTTCAAGAAAGCTTGAACTTGGTTAGCTGTCAGAAATCTAGGAACTTCATCCACAGGGAAAACTATGGTCTTACTAGAATAGTCTAACGGGATATGGTTAGAAGACAACCAATCCATCCCTAAAATTACGTCTAATTGAGAAAGGGGTAAACAGATCAATCAACAGAAAAAATTTGACCTTCAACAATTAAAGGACAATCTAAACAAACTTTGGTGGTAACAATAGATTTAGCTGTAGGGGTAGAAACAATCAAGTCAAAAGGTAAAGAAGACACAGGTAAACCAAGTCGTCGCACACAATCATAAGAAATAAAAGAGTGAGTTGCCCCAGAGTCATACAGTACAGTCAAAAGATTAACTCTTATGGTACCCTCTCCTTGTATCAGATCTTTAGATTCGGAGACTTCCGCTCCACTCATGGTGTAGACTCGGCCTCTTACTTGTGGTTTTGCAGCTCTTGTAGTGTTGACCAAAGGCTATGCCTTGGCTTGGTTGCAGTCACGAGAGATATGCCCAGGCTTCCCACATCGAAAACAGATGATTCCTTTGATGGTACAATCCCTTGTTAGAAGATCCTTCCCACACTTCATACACTTTGGCGTAGACGCCACATTCTGACCAGTTTGATTTCCACCATAACCTCCGCTGGGACCTCCACCAAGTGACTATTACTGACTTCCCGGTGGTCAGGAATATGGTTTCTTATGAAAGCGGTTCGCATTGTTGCCACCTCCTCTTTGGAATCTAGTAGGTTCAAAGTTAAGATTCCTCGTGTCCCGCGCCTGATCCAGATCTTTCACTCGGCGACACGTGTCCAACAATTCTGAAAACTGGTTAATCCTCAAGGTTATGACCGCCCTTTTCATGTCATGCCTCAACCCTTTCTCAAATTTTCGAAACTTCCACACCTCGTCCGGCTGATGTTGGAAATACGTTGAAAATTTGGACAAGCTCTCGAACCTCACAGCATACTCGCTGACAATCATGTTCCCTTGTGGCTCAAACTGAGGAACTCCATTTCTTTGGCATGTCTTGCACTCGCTGGGAAATACTTCTCTAAGAATCTATCCTTGAATACCTCCCAGGTGATTACTCGACCTTCAACTTGTAGTAGTCTCTGTGCTCCGTTCCACCAATCTTTTGCGTCTCTAATCAGCATGAAAGCTGTATAGGTTACCTTCTTGTCATCAGCATAGTTCATGCCTCTGAAAATTTTCTCCAGCTCCTTGATCCAAAGACTAGCCTTCTCTGGATCAAATTCCCCCTTAAACTGAGGAGGGTTGTTACGACAGAACTCCGACACATTTTGAGCATCAACAGATGCTTCCAACTGTTGTGCAACCCTTTCTTGCTGTTAAGCAACTCTTTCAGTTTGTTGTTCGATAAGTCTGCCATTCATTGCATGGCTTCAACAGCTGCACCATTACCTCCACCGCATGCCATTATGCTTCCTCAGAGTTAACTGAACAAAACACAAGGAAGAATTAGATGTATCCTTTTGAAATACCAAACACAAAGAATTATACAGCACAAACAAGACAAACTTAACCACAAAGACCCAAAAGAAAACTCAAATCGGCACTCTGATACCAAACTAGTGTAACGTCCCTTTTTGAGGAGGGAATGTCACACCAAAAAGCACAATGCAGAAATTAAATCATAAATTAAGACCTGATTCATTTAAATATAGATAAGCCTGTTTAGTCGTAATCGTGTACATAATTTGGTGAATTCTTTTTTTTTTATAAGAAAATGATAAAACATAATTATAGTAGAATCAACATAAAAAAATAAACCATACATCATACATATATATATATATATATATACTTATATCATACTTGTTTAGTTACATTAACAGATATACAAAATAAGCAAAAGTTTTATCCGCCCCAAAATGGTTACACTTATACAGCCCACCAAAAAAGACAAAACATCAGGCCTCCTAAAAAGATTTATAGATAGTCATCAGTAGCTACCGACAGTATTAGCCCTTGAAACTAACGAGAAGGAACCGTGGTTGGATCCTTCTCGGGGTCTTCCTCGTCTGAGGAAATCCTCATCGGAGCAACCGAGTTACGAGTAGGGGCTCGTGCAGAAGATAAAAACGAATCCTCTCATGGAGTGTAGTCAGGATCACCCCATATATCACGAATGGGCAAGTAAAACTCTAAATAAACATGTGCATTGAAATTAAAGACAAGTGGATCATAACGACCCCAAGCCAGAGATACTGTCACGTCTCCATGGTAGACACAGTAGTCCGTGCGCAAGTTGATGTGCCTGCAGTTCGGACCTCCATGAAATATCAGCCTAACATACCCCAAAAAGCCACGTGGACGGGACGTTATGCTCCAAACTGGTACAAATCAAGGTCAGGCCAAAAGTCGGGGAATTCGTGCACTTTCCCTTCTTCACCAACGTCTTCAGAGAAACGCATAAATAAACAGAATAACAGAGATACAGAAAATATGTGAGACATCCTACATTCAGAACCAACTATGGCAGTAAAGAAACAAAATGGCGTAAGACGACTTAACAATCAAGCAGTTATAATCAGAACATAGACAATCAAGCAGTTATAATCAGAACATAGTAGAAATAATAATCAGCACCCAGATTCAAATGATAGATAACTTAACAAATTCAGGCAGTTATAACATCAATAAAATAGCAGTTCCATCATCATGTGAATAAATACCAAATAATATGTTGACTTACTATGCACGTGCACATGGTACCAAAATCTAACATTTGGTACTACAAATCCTACTTTATAGAGCTAGACATAAAACATGGGGGAGAATGATCAAGGAGACATGACAGTATCTCGTCAGTCATAAAAATCAAGTGTTTTCCAGAAAAATCAATAATTTGCGCCACAAGGCTTTATACAATGACATTCTCACAAGATCGTGATATAGGACAAAGTCTCGGTTCGGATCATCGGTGCATTTCCATCGGTCTATTCCACGGTCCAGAGGAGCTACCAACTGTCCATTTGTGAGACACCCGCACCCCGACGCTCCCAAGGTCAACGATATGACCTACACTAGTCTATTTGCACCCGCACTAAGGTGTGATTCAATCTCCTAGGCATACAGCCTTACAACAGAGTCCACCGGACTTTCACAATGCATGATGACTGATTGCGGGATTTAAGGATACAAACCCAAGTGCAGGTTGTCTCAAATAATAAATTCTCGGGAGTCCGAGATCAATCCACAGGGAATTGATGAAGAAAAATTAATTGAGGTAAGAAAAGGATTTGTCACAACACCAAAAGTAATAAAAGTTATTCACAAATGAAAAAAGTTTGCTTGGGTTAGGAGATCCACTCTTGGTAATAAATTAGAGGCAAAATTATTTCTCTTTATAACTCAATTGAAATCCACGCACAACGGAGGTTCCAATCGGAAAATATAACATTCAAAGTTCAATTCTATATGTAATCATATTACGATTCCTTCCATTATCTACTAACAATTGTAAGTGAGCTCAAGCATTCACTGTGTCAATCCTCTTGTCTACAATAAATCAAGATCTCCACTATACAAGGAAGGTTTCTAAATTGATTGGAAACAAAATACAACACATATAATGTCCACTTTATAATATATCATTTAAGCACAAGAAATAGAATAATCTAACCTTATTTCATTACCAAAAGCTTCACTCTTTTACCTAAGCAAAATGAAGATTTAGTTACTCACAGACAAGAAGAAAGAAAGAGAGAAGAAGAGAAAGATGAACATATCTTCAATTTAGAGCAAGAGAAAATTACAATAAAGGAAAATAATAAACAAGCATGACTATAACTTCTCAAAACTAAGCCTAACACCTAAGTTACCTAAATGATTAGCCAATAAAGCCGTTTATAGAGGATTAGAGATACAAAATGACAAGGAGGCTGATTAAGAGTAGGTGAGGAGTAGGTGGATGAGTGGAAAATGCCAAATGGTGAGTTGGTGAGTGGAAAATTATTGAGATTCTTTGTCTCTGAAATCATTCAGTGCTGATCTCATGGGTGCCATCAGAATGAAGTAATGTGGTCTTCATGAAAGTTGTAGCATTTTGTCTCACCTTTCCAATGCCACCAAGATCATCTAAAAATTCGTCCTATAACCCAAGATATGACCCAATTACTGTAGACTGTTCAGGCCCAGTTTCAACACCTCTATTTTGACTTCCAAACCCAAAATCACCTCCAAGCTGTCCGAATGAGCTCTTATGTTCTTCATGAAAGTTGTAGATATAGATCTTAACTTTCAAGTCTCCAAATTTCAGCCCAAGAAAGTTCCTACAGCCCGAGTTATGTTCTGATTACTACACACTGTTCAGGTTCCAGTCACAAAACCCGTGTTCTGACTTCCAAGCCCATTTAACTCCTCTAGATGTCCATATTTTACCTGGAACTCTATGAAAGTTGTAGAACTCTCTCTTATCTTTCCTACAAGATAAGATACATAATTTTTACATATCTAGAACTCAAGATATAACGGAAATACAGAAATAGTGTAAGACTTAAATAATGCTAGAAAAATCAATTAAGTCCAATTTGAGTCCAAACTTACAAAACATAACCAGGCTTAATCAATTAAGTACATGGACAGTGTAAATGATTAAAAATGAGGGTTTATTAATGTATAAAATATGTGATTATCAAATTCCCTCACACTTAGCTTTTTGCACTCCTAGGCAAAACACATAAGACCAATGCTAGGAAACAAAGAAAAATGACATAGATTCAAAAGCTAAAAACTCTAAAAGACTCGATGAAGCAAGAAGAGCAACTAGAAATTCAAGGGATCAAATCATTAATGAGGTAACATTTCTTCACATCTCAAACCAACAAGCAAAGAAACTTCAGTTGAAAAGAATGAATCAAGAATGATAGATCCTCACAGAATTCACTCTCAATCTCTCAAGTGTTTAAAAGGTAAGTATTTCACTTTATTCAACCCATGAATAATTGCACTACCATAAGCTTGCTTATCTTCTACTTATCCGCTACTCAAACTACATGCATACAAAAATCAAGAGGAGTTATTCAAAGTTGTAATGGGGTCATGGTAAAGGAGAGGGGATAATATGGATATGAGAAGATAAATACAAAAGAGAATAGAAAAAGCATTATGATACAGTTAGAGTGGAGAAAATATTTGAGAATATTCATCATAAAGGACAATCACCAATATTTGACTAATGTTTTGTTGAAGATCAATCCCAAATTAGTGAATTGAATTCATTGTTAGACCTGAACTTTCTCATTTTCTTCCTGTTGTTTCCAAGCATCCACCTTTATTCTAGACTCTGATAATCCTTTGATTGCAACGGTGTTCAGTTTTTTTTTGATCATTTTACACACACACTCGCACACTTATTCAAGAACAAAGTCAATGCTCTCTTATTCCCTAAGGTTGGGTAAAACATTTTTTTCTTTTTTTTTTTTGAAGGCACGTAATGAGTTAAAAACAATGAATGATCAAATAAGCTCAAAGGGGTTACACAAGGGAAAATATATAAGGATGGCTATTTGGTCAAAGTAGCTATTTCAAAATGCCTCAATTATATTTATGTATGCATGCGAAAAATGTAGCATAAAAAAGAATCAAAGCAAGTTCTAGAGTAACAATTTCATGAGTGAAAATCACACAAGAAAGAAGAGAATGGTACAGATATTCAATCCATTCATCAATAGGCTCAAAATCTCACAAGGCACATTTCTATCATTCTCAATCCATCATATCAACATTCATATCCAAGCTTGTAATTTTTAAGAAAGAAGACAATTTATGCTAAGATCCAAGAATCCATTTGCTACTTCTACACAAAATAATTATTTCCTCAACTAAGATACGTCTCAAGAGTAAACTTACCTCTAAGGAAAAATTTACTCCTTACTCTGCCATCTTTAATTGGTTTTACTACGAATAGGTTTCTGACAGTCATATCACTAAACATACTTTTCAATTTAGATGCGTCTCAGGATTAAAATTACTCCTTACTCTGTCATTGTTTATTGGTTTAATAAGTCCATGACAATCATATCATACTTCCCAAAAAAGAAATTTTTTTTGGGTCAACTATCCTTCCTACTCCCCAACTAGATCACAACATTGTCCTCAATGTTTAAAATATAGATGAGTAAAGGATAGAAGATATTACCTGTTGCGGCAATTACTAAAAAGAAAAACCTGATACAAATTTAAACAAAAAACAAAGTACGATGAATAAAACCAAAAATAAATGAACACATATTTTTGTGTGTTATAGTTTTTTTTTTGTTTTTTTGTTGTTTTTTTTCTTCTTCTTTTTTCTTTTTTTTTAAAAGAAAACATGAAGAAGATGAAGATAATATGTACAGATTGTTGTGGATATGGCTCACATCTGCCTCTAGTTTCACATCTAGTAACGGCTTAAACGCCTTTTATGAGTCGAGGATAAGCTTCCCATCAAATTTTCTTATAAATTGGCAAACAGGGTCTTTTAGAGTCAGATTCCCAAGACTGCAGCGTTTTTCTTCATCCTTGAAGAGATTCCACAAATTAAGAAGTTCACGATGCACAAATTCACAAGAATGCGTCTCAAGAGTCAATAAGATATCATCTAATGACTCTTTACTCAGTCTATTCTTAATGAAAAAAAATTATCTTCTCTGTTTGCGGAAACCATCCCCAAAGAACGACATCGCTTGTTACAATTCCATCTTGCACATTTATGACAGACTTATAACCTTTTTGCTCTTCTCCTTTTAGAATATAAACTTCTTCTAAGACCTGGCATGTATGAGTTAAATGAAATTGAAGACTCACCTGCTAGTTAGACCTTTGCTTCAATTATCCAGCGTACATCTTCTGGTATACCCTTGTGCATTAATAGTCTCAATCTTTTGTAACACCCTTTTTAGGGCATCACATTTCCGACTACCAACTTATAACCTGAAAATCAGTTCATAAAAGGTTTGAGTTATAAAAGGTGGGTTTTAAAAATTTCTTTTCACAGAAACATAAACTTACTGATATTTATAAGTAATACTGAAAAGCAGATTTTAACTGATTAATATATATTATAGATACCACATAATATTTAACAATTATTTAAGAAATATAAAACTTACAGACTCAATTTTAAACAGTAACAAACCCCATGACAGGTCCTACTTAATAACACGGTAAAACACTAACGATAAAAACTCAACATACTTATTTCATCTTATATCCATCTTGATGCACCATATATCTGTTCCTCCTCAAAACTGTACACCGATGAATCTGAAATGGCCACTCCTTGATGTTGTCACCGAACTCGGAATATTTGCCTCCAGTCAAGCTTAAGAAACTCGTTCCATCTACTATATAATTTTTAATAATACAAGCACAACAAAATAATATAACAAAGAGGTGAGATCACCTATGTTAATACCAACATGGTAGCATAGAGATAGTACAAACAACATACCATACAGATATGTCATACCATAATTACAATTATGCCATCATCATAATGTATTAAATAACAATAATTACAATAATGCCATTAACATTATTTATCATCATCATCATCCAACATTCCTCAATTATTATATCACACATATATAAATATTCAATATTTACGATAATGCCCTCAATTATTATCCAAGTATTCAACAGTTCAATTATCATAACCAATACTCAATAATGATGCATATGTTATACATGTGCACATAGACTCAATGTCCTACTCCATGAAGGTTTTCACAATTTCGAGAAGAGTGCTGTTAATTGTCAGCATTAACCCAAAGACAATCTCCAGTTTTCGAAAAGAATCGTGTTATTGTCAGGTATCGTCAATGCGTTGCAACGGACTGCATCGCCAAGTGGCACATAGTCATTTACCAATCAACGTTCATTGATCGACTGTCGCGCCTTGACGCCCCTAAGATCTATCATAGACCTCACTTTTAAATTCTCATTCCCTCTTCAACCACAAGGGTCACAATAGCATCAGCTATTAATTTTCGTTCAATGCACAAATATCTCAATGTAATTTTGTTCAATTTCATCATATGCCTCACTGCATATTTTTCAATTTCATCATATTCCTCAATGCATATTTTTTCAATGCATGTACAATGCACCAAATGCCAATCACAAGCTAATTTCATAATTTTCTCATACAGTGTCCATACACTGGTTCAATAGTAATCATACTGTATATTCAATAGCGAAATCATATTATCGCGTTTTCATAGTCACAAAACACTTTTGTCGTGTTTTCACAATCGCGCAACATTTCTGTTACGTTTTCAGAATTTTGCAACATTCCTGTTATGTTTTCAAATCGCGTAGTGATTTTCTATCGTTTCTCAATTACGTAAAAATATTCCATCATTTTTAAATCGCATAGCGATTTTTCAACAATATCTCAAACGCGTAAAAATATTTAAACGCTTTTTGCATGGAAATATTTCAACGTTTTTCAAATCGCGTGGAAATATTTAAACATTTTTTTAAATCGCGTAACTTTAAAATCACGTTTTTAAGTTACGTAAATCATTTTTCACCATTTTACAATTACGTAAAATATTTCTCAATATTTCAAATATTATTTTAGACTTTCAAACTAATTAATATCATTTCCAACATCATTTTTCACATTTCTCCTTTAAGAAATCCTTTCCTCAAAATAATATGACTCCTCAAAATCCTTTCAGAAGAACTCCTTATTTGAAGATGATCATCTATAACGACTTCAATTCCTTCAATTTCCTCCTTTTCATCAAGGACTTCCTGTGGTTGCTTGCACATGTTAAAATCATTGAGCTCTAGTGTCATGTTTCCAAATGTTAGCTTCACCACTCCATTTCTGCAATTTATCAAAGCATTAGATGTTGCTAAAAATGGACAACCTAAAATAATAGAAATTGACTTGCAACTATCAACCATAGGTTCAGTATCTAGACAATAAAATCCACAGGATATATGAATTTATCAACTTGAACTAACACATCTTCCACTATTCCTCTTGGAATTTTAATTAATCTATCAGCAAGTAGAAAAGTTACAGAAGTTGGTTTTAACTCACCTAAGTTGAGTTGCTGATAAATTGAATATGGAAGCAAATTGACACTAGCACCAAGATCAAGTAAAGCTTTTTCAATTTTATGTTCTCTAATAATGCATGAAACTGTAGGACAACTAGGGTCTTTATATTTCAACGCATTATTATTCTGAAGAATGGAGCTTACCTGTTCAGCCAAAAATGCTTTCTTTTTCACATTTAGTTTCCTTTTAGCAATACACAAGTCCTTCAAATATTTGACATAACAAGGAATCTGTTTGATAACATCTAACAGAGAAATATTGATCTTTAGTTGTTTCAAAATTTCAAAAATTTCAGTGTGGTGGTCCAATTTCTTTGGATTATTTAATGCTTGAGAAAATGGGGGTGAAGGCGAGAGTTTAGTCTCCTTTTGGTCAACTTCTTCATTTTCTTGGGGAATTGGTTCGTCTTCTTTCTCACAAGGTTTAGGAATTTGTTTTTCAACAACCTTTCCACTCCTAAGAGTTATCACTGACTTGACTTAATCTATTTGTTAGTTTTCTGAACTCCCCTCATTTAGACTGTACTGACCCTTAGGATTTGGTTGAGGTTGAGAAGGAAATTTTCCTTTCTCGTGAATGGTGAGTGCAGAAGAAAGTTTAGCAAGAGTTTCTTTTATGTCATTCATGGTTTGATTGTTTTCTTTATTAATGGCCTCTTGCTTTTCTATGAATGCATGCAGTGTTTCTTCAAGATTTTTCCTATATGGTGGGACATAAGGTACATATCCTTGAGAATTTTAAGAGTCATGTTGTGCCTGAGGAGGTGGTGGTTGAACGAATTGTGACTGATTATTATTCCTCCAGCTGAAGTTTGGGTAATTTCTCCATCCCAGATTATATGTATCTGAAAAAGAAAAAGTAAATAACTTTTTAAAATTATTCATTACATTTACTTGCTCATGTACAACTTCTTTAAAATCAGGAATCCTAGGACATTCATGTGTTGAGTGTCTTAAGTCATCACAAATGCCACAAATTTCTTCATTTTGCACATATTTGATTCCTTTTGCTTTTCCTAATTCCATTGCTTCAATTTTTCTAGCCAAACTGGCAAATCTTGCATTTAGATCTTCCTCTTGACTAAGGTCATATTTTCCTTTATTAGCACTTGCAAGGCTAGATCTAATTGAATTTTTAGAAGAGTTAGTACTATGCCAAGATTGAGAATTTTCAGCCAACTAGTTTAAATAGTCTAAAGCTTCATCAGGTTCTTTATCAAGAAACTCACCATTGCACATTGTTTCTACAAATTGTTTAGTTTCAGGTGTTAAACCTTCATAAAAGAAGCTTATAGTGCGCCATTTTTCAAAACCATGATGTGGGGAAGAATTTAACAAATCTTTAAACCGTTCCCAACATTGAAAATATACTTCATTTGAATTTTGGAAAAAATTTTGGATTTGTCTTTTCATAGCATTGGTTTTATGTGTTGGAAAAAATTTCTTCAAGAAGTCACCTTGCATTTATTGCCATGTGCTAATTGATCTTGGTTTCAAAGTGTTAAACCAAGATTTTGCTTTATCTTTTAAAGAAAAAGGAAATAATTTAAGCTTAACAATCTCTTCAGTGCAATTTTGGTCATTGAAAGCAATACATACTTCCTCAAATTCTTTCAGAAGTAAATATGGGCTTTCAGACTCTAAACCATGAAAATTAGGAAGTAAAGAAATCAAACATGACTTGAATCTAAAATTATTGGCATCGAGTAGAAAAATAAAGCATGATGGACTAGAATTTCAAGGTGGTTGCAAATATTCACGCATGGTTCGCAACAGTTGATTTTCATGTTCATCATGTACACTTTCATTTTCAGTCATTGTGTCAATTGTGTGTGATTGTGATTCAAACAAATCAATATATAAAGTACCAGGATTAATTTTAACTAAACGACCAGAATTAAAATTACGATACCAATTAAGCATAAATAAATGACTTAAAATAGAAAAAATAATATACAAGTGGACAGTTTATACAAGCCATTAAATATTAACAAGGATGTGGTATAGACCAACCACCCAATAAATATTAATAAGTAAAAAGTTAGATAACTGATAAAGTAAAAAATTAAATAATTAGAGAGTTAATAATTAGTAAGTTAGAAAAGAAAATAAAGTGCAGAAAGTAAATAACAAAAAAATAAATTGCAGAAAGTAAATTTAAAATATGAAAATCGGAGAAGGCGAGAGCCCCAGTGGGCGAAAGAGAAGAGAAGAAGAAAGATTATTTTATTATGTTAGAAAGCAATAATAAATAACAGAAATTAAAAAGTTAGAGAGCAGAAATTAGATGACGTAAATTAAAAGTTAGAGTGCAGAAAATAAATGTTAGTGAGCATAAATTAAAAGTTAGTATCCATAAATAAATGACATAAATATAAAAGTTAGTATGTTAGTATGTTAGTATGTTAGTAAGTTAGATAGTTAGAAAGTTAGAGAGTTAGTAAAGAAACCGAAAGATCGGCAAGCCGATCTTTTGTTCCGGTGAGGGAGAACAGAAAATATATTTTATTAAAGAATAAGAACCTCAATAAATTAAAACTTCAAATCAAGTCCCCAGCAACGACGCCAAAAACTTGATTGCGGGATTTAAGGATGCAAACCCAAGTGCAGGTTATCTCAAGTAATAAATTCTCGGGAGTCCGAGGTCGATCCACAGGGAATTGATGAAGAAAAATTAATTGAGGTAAGAAAAGGGTTTGTCACAACACCAAAAGTAATAAAGTTGTTCACAAATGAAAAAGGTTTCCTTGGGTTAGGAGATCCATCTTGGTAATAAATTAGAGGCAAGATTATTTCTCTTTATAACTCAATTGAAATCCATGCACAACGGAGGTTCCAATCGGAAAATATAACATTCAAAGTTTAATTATATATGCAATCATATTATGATTCCTTCCATTATCTACTAACAATTGTAAGTGAGCTCAAGCATTCACTGTGCTAATCCTCTTGTCTACAATAAATCAAAATTTTCACTATACAAGGAAGGTTTTTAAATTGATTGGAAACAAAATACAACACATATAATGTCCACTTTATAATATATCATTTAAGCACAAGAAATAGAATAATCTAACCTTATTTCATTACCAAAAGCTTTACTCTTTCACCTAAGCAAAATGAAGATTTAGTTACTTATAGACAAGAAGAAAGAAAGAGAGAAGAAGAGAAAGATGAACATAACTTCAATTTAGAGCAAGAGAAAATTACAACAAAGGAAAACAATAAACAAGCATAACCATAGCTTCTCAAAACTAAGCCTAACACCTAAGTCACTAAATGATCAGCCAATAGAGCCTTTTATAGAGGATTAGAGATACAAAATGACAATAAGACTGATTAAGAGTAGGTGATGAGTAGGTGGATGAGTGGAAAATGCCAAATGGTGAGTTGGTGAGTGGAAAATTATTGAGATTCTTTGTCTGCGAAATCATTCAGTGTTGATCTCATGGATGCTATCAGAATGAAGCAACGTGGTCTTCATGAAAGTTGTAGCATTTTGTATCAGTTTCCAATGCCACCAAGATCATTCAAAAATTCATCCTACAGCCCAAAATATGACCCAATTACGGCAGACTGTTCAGGTCCAATTTTAGCACCTCTATTTTGACTTCCAGACCCAATATCACCTCCAAGCTGTCCGAATGAGCTCTTATGTTCTTCATGAAAGTTGTAGATATGGGTCTTAACTTTCAAGTCTCCAAATTTCAGCCCAAGAAAGTTCCTACAGCCCGAGTTATGCTCTGATTACTGCACACTGTTCAGGTTCTAGTCACAAAACCCGTGTTCTGAATTCCAAGCCCATTTAGCTCCTCTAGATGTCCATATTTTACCTAGAGCCCGAGTTGTAGAGCTCTCTCTTATCTTTCCTACAAGGTAAGATACATAATTTTTACACATCTAGAACTCAAGATATGGCGGAAATACAGAAATAGTGTAAGACCCAAATAATGCTGGAAAAATCAATTAAGTCCAATTTGAGTCCAAACTTACAAAACATAATCAGGCTTTCAATTAAGTACATGGAGAGTGTAAATGACTAAAAGTGAAGGTTTATTAATATATAAAATATGTGATTATCAATGACTCAATGCATATCCATGTATATTCAACAATAATATACTTTTCCATAGTCACACCAAAATTTGGCAATTCAATCATTAATAGGTTCTTGATCTCACTTATGGATCATAACAATACAATATTCGTTTATCAATCATAAAACATAACTTTAAAACTCATTAACTTCAGCTTCTACATTTTTCTCATCAAATCTCTCTCTAGAGGAATTCTCTTGTAACTTTTATTCAGTCTTTATTTCTCTTAATTAGTCAAGTTCTTTACTTTAGTTTAATTGTAACCTCCTAATACTGAAATCCTAGTATATCTTACATATACTTCGCTAATTTTGCTCTGGCACCCTCTCTTTCAGCACTTGAGTGTTGTTTGAGCGCCTTGGCACTCTCTACACAGCGCCTGAGCGCTAACCGGGCAACGTTACAGGAAATTTTCTGGGCATTGGGTGCTTAGGCGCCCAAACTCTAATGCCTGAGCGCTCGTGCATCAGCAAGGATTCTGCAGAACTCGTTTTTGCATAATCTTGATCCCAATTTAAGGTTTCTCATCAATCTCAACTTTTCTCTGTATTTTTTTTATCCTCTCTAAGGATCTTTAATCCTATTACAAACTTCAAATCACCTTTTACCCTAAATCACCTAAGTTCCAATTCTACAAAATTAAATCTCGAGCACCCAAAATTTAGCCTCTTGGCTATGAACTAGAAAGGGGTAAAGAACTCTAAATTTTCCATATAACAATCCAAGCAATCCAATACATGGTCCATAGTCATTAAGGTACGCAATGACAATCAATAGATTCATACAAATCAAAATAGCAACAAAATCATGAAAAACAACACAACAAAGAGAGCAATCCCACCTGGATTCCTCATCAATAACACCAAAAATGTTTCCTCACCACCAAGATAGGTTGAAGAGGATTATCTCCCTCTTACCTATGGAAGACAACACAAGAAAGCAAGCTCCTAGATCCCTTATTGCAATTTTCATCCTACACCTTCAAGAAAACCCTAAGGTGAGCAAACCTTCAAAATCTTCACTCAAACCATGAAAAAAAGAGTCCTTGGTCACATAGGTGACCAAGAAAAACAAAAAAGAGAAGAAAGTCAAGAACTTCAAGTTTGGGCTTCAATGGTTGAAGGTGAAAAAGGAAAAACTAGAGGATAGTCACCAAGGAAAAATGTCTTAGGATGATGAGAGGAAGCAAGAAATGGAAGTAGTTTGCAAACTAGTGGAGATGGTCTCCAATGGTGTTGGTGCCATGGAGAGGATAAGAGAAGAGGAAGAGAAGAGGTTGAGAGAAAAATGAGAGGAAAGAAAGTGGAAAGAGAAAGTGATAGCTTTTGATGTTTTCAAAATTAGAATGAAATGATAAAGTGAAAAGCTAACATTTTTAACTCCAAAAATTGGCCATTGCCATGGAGTGTGGGGAGGGAGAGAAGGGAAAAAGTTTCTAGAACTTGGTAGAATTGGCTTCCTTGAGAAGCCTTATGGAAAGCTTCCATAAGAAGCTTTTGTAGCTTTTTCTCAAAAAGTCAAACGATGTGACATAGAGTAGATTTTTAGATAAGGTGATAAGGATTTTTATTACAAGTTATTATCCAATGGGCAATTATTACAGTTAGCAACACCAGTATTTATTGTCCAACGGAGAATAAATTGTACAACGATTTTTATTTATTTGATAAAAATCTCAAAAAACATAAACCTCGTAAACTATGTCTGGCCTCGAGTTTAGTAAGATCCCCCATCGACGTTTACACAGTTCAAGGTTTACTAGCCTCAGGGAAAATATTTCATTTTCCAGGCTCCGCTTAGTGCGCATGCAAAACGAGGATGATATTAAAATATTCAACGTTTCCAAAAAAATTCACAAAAATTACAAATATTATAAAATGACTATTTATCATGAAATTATCAAATTTTGGGGTGTTACCATTGGCCTAGTGTAGGTCATTTATTGACCTTGGGGGCGTCAGGGTGCGGGTTTTCCACCATGGTTAGTTGGTAGCTCCACTGCGCCGTGGATCAGATCGACGCCACACATTGACTATCCAGACCGAGACACTCACTCCAATTACAATCCGGCGTAGACTGTCTCGTATTAAGCCTAATGTATACATTGAGAAAATTATGATTTTTAGCACTTGGGCCAAGGCTGCCGCGATACAAACATATTCTTCTGGATCATTTTCTCCGAAATATTTATCTAGCTCCATGGAGTAGGAAATTGGTACATTGCATACGTTTGCATAGTCGGTCTGCATATCATTATGACATTTCATACTTGTTTAATTATCTGATATTTGATAAAATGATTATCTATTGAATTATATCTTGAATGATGTATTAAGTTGATGATTGACTGATAGTATTAATTTGCCTGTTGATAATCGTGCTTGTTGCTTGCTGTATTTAGACGGTATTTCTGTCCGTATTGTCTCCATGTTGCCATGATGGTATTGATTGTAGGAGTTCTCACCTCTTTAATGTGTCATTCTGTTTTATACATATATACTTGATAAAAGATCGTGAGGAAGAAAAGAAGGGACCACACCCTCATTGTTTGGGCTGATTTACTGTATTTGTTATGGCGTCCGGACAAGAATTCTTTGGTTACGTACGGGGGCAGCTTCATGAGGGCATTGATGTCTGGCGCGTCGACTGGGACACCGAGCGCCTGCCATATCGAGGGGAGGTGACTTTGATAAGGAGTAGTACCCATCTTGGGGTTACTACTCTCACCCTCAATGCTTTTGTGTATGTGGAATTCTCTATGCCCATTAGAGAACTGTGGGGTAATCAGCATCATACCCCTATGGTAGTGCATATGTTCTCTTTTATCGGGTATGTAAACTTTATGTCAGGGGTTGTACTTATTGGGAGTTGTGTACTAACTATATTTCATTCGAGACTCATATTTTATATCTATGCATTAATGAAATATTTTTGGAAATCTGTTGTTGTCATGTAGCACGCTAGCATTTAGTAATTATGGCGTAATGACAATTATGCTACGGTTGTTTAAATTTTAAGGGTGTTACATCCATCCTCAACTACTAAGATAGGAAGGGAATGTCCATCCTCACATTATCACAAATTAGGATCACCTCTAACAACTAGGAAGAATTTGAGCAAAGAGTGAGGGCATGTCCATCCTCAATCTCAACTACTCTGGAAAGGAAGGAATCAACCTTCCTCACTATTCCATTCTAACCTAGGAAGAGGATGTTTTCCTAAAACAATCCTTGGCCATATAAAAGGGGTACTCATACAAATCCAATTACATTTCAAGAATTCTCATCAAATCCACAATATCATTTATTTCTAATAAATTTCCAAATAATCAATAATTCAAGCACATAAGTATTAGTACCTGACCAATTAATCAAGCACATAGGAATTTTTCAAAATAATCAACTATTTGGCTTACATGTTCAATTTATGATATTTATGGTCAATTCAAGAATTTAAAGATTAGGATTTCTTCATAAACTCTTAACACATCAATTAAATCAATATCATACACAAGTAATCAGGAATATGTTACAAAGTCAAGTACAATTAATTAAGGTAGTGTCATGGCTAAGGTCCACATTTAAGATCATATTTACAACTCATTAACTATTCATCATTTCTTAATCAAATTACTTAGAAACTGAATATTGAAACATAATTAATCACCAAAACTAACAGCAACCCCTTTTTACATGAACTTGGTTGTGATCTCTGAATAACTCAAGACCATGCATTTTCTCTTCCTACATATTAAATCCATTCACAAGATTTTCACAATCAAAGTAATAAAATGGAAACATAGCTAAACATAAGTCTTTCATTTATGCCTCATTATAGCTGTGTTGTAACACCCCAAAATTTCCTATCTATTAGACAGTAATTTTGACAGTTAACAGAATTCTACTGTTTAGTGATTTTTGTGTACTGTAAAATTATTTTTAGTATTCCGTCAACGTATTTGATCATTTTGAGTGATTTACTCCGTGTCAAGAGAATAATAATTTTCGGGCCGGAGAAAATCTTTAAGTATTTATTTCTCTTGACTGTTAATTATTTTAACAATCTGACTTGATTTTCATACGTTTTCTAATATTCGTGATTTTTGTGGACGAATATAAATTTTTATGGTTATCTGGTTGTTTTTGGGCTGTTTGTGGGCCCCAGTGGTGCTACGTGGGCTCGGGGTGAGTCCAAAACATGAAAATTTTTCTACATATAGAAAAATTTGTATTGTTTAGATGGAGACGGGAGATCTTACTAAACCTGAATCTGGAAACAGTTTCTAAAATTTTATTGTATTGTGTTTTGTACTGTATTTAATTATCGGGCGATAAAAATATAGTAAATATATTCTTTCGTGGGGTTTTAGCAGATAAAAATAGAAATTATACTGCTTAAGTCAACAATAGTGGTCATGACAACTTTTGACAGACCAATAGGAAAACAAGTTTAATTCTTTTGACGGACCAATAGGAAGCAAGTCTAATACTGAAGACTTTGATATTAGCCGTCGATTTAATCAACGGTGTAGGATTGGTCTAAGAAAATGGCTATGACCATTTATAACCATTGGATTTAGAATTAGATCAAGGGTGGAGATTTGGTCTTACAAAGTGGCTAGGACCATTTGTGACCGTTGGATTCGGATTAAATCAACGGTAGGGATGGATCATTTATGACCATTGGATGTGGATTTAATCAATGGTGGAGATTTGGTCTTCTAAAAAGGTTGTGACTAATTATGACCCTTGGATTGAAAGTAAGAAGGAGTAATCTTGACCCTTCATTTTTGGAAATGCATCTAATGGTTAAAATTTTAAGGAGAAAGATCTAATGGCCTAGATTAAGTCTTCTAATCAAAAGTCTACCTAAATCCTAACCATTGATCTAATCAATGGATTAAATGGCTCTAAATGGTGGCTAGAAAAGATGACAACTTATTGAATGCATAATGCATGGAGGGGGGACAGTTTTGTGCTTCATTTTGGAGCTAAAGAAAAGCTTTATGACCATTATTAGATGCCTTGGTCAATTATGCATCATTATTGATCATTTAGCACTTTTAGGAGAATGCTTGGAAGGGGGACGGTTTTGTGCATGCTTAAGGGCATAGAATGGTTTCAAGACCATTATTACTCCATCTTGATCATTATTGATCATTTTCAAGAAGCTAACTCTTCAAAAAATTTCTCTCCATCTCTTCTCCAAGCTAATTTCGGCCAAGCACCCTAGAACCACCTTCCATCACTTAAAAATTTTATCCAACCTTATTTCTTGAATCTTTACCTTATTCTAAGAACATCTCTAGTTATGAGTTTTCACTAAATCATTCATCTTGAGTTTCAAATCCAAGCTTCAAGTTTCTAGCAAAAAGGGTAAAGTTCATATTTCTTCACCCAATCTTTTAGTTTTGATTTTTTAAGCCATGCTTGAATCATGGTTTACTTATTCTTTTACTTGTTATTGATTTTAAGATTTGTTTATGATTTTTAGGGATTTTCCAAGGAGCTCCACGAAATTGATAGGAAGGGAAACCAAGTGTTTTCACTTCATTCTTTACCTTAACCAAGTCTAAGAAGCCTTTCTTTCACAAAAATCAAAAACTCCAACCTTGTTCTTCAAGAGGAACCATTCAACCATTCACCCAAAATCACCATCCAATCTCTTTTAATTTCATCCAACCATAGATCTTGAATCTACATGATATTCTAAGCAACTTTCTCTAAATCATTCATCTTCAACCTAAAGATTGGAGCTTTATTGGTGAAGTTTGTTAATCTTCACTTTTCTTTTGATTTTTAAGGTTTTAAGCCATGTTTGATCCATGGTTTATCTTGTTCAAGCTTGATTTACTAATAAATATATGTTTTGTTTTGTATTTGAGAAGCCCTTGGTGGTGAAGGACTTGGAAAGAGAAGCAAAATAAGGAGCTTTTGAGGATCTTCAAGAGGTAAGAGGGAATTCATCTCACCAACCAAATATGGTGGTGAGAGATGGTTTGTGTATTTGATGGATGGTGAATCCATGTGAGGATTCATATCCATGGTCATGTAATAATTTGTGTATGTTTATGTGCTTTGACTATTTGCCTATGCTTAGTATGATTTGCATGAGTTATTGCTTGATTATGGCATGCTTGTGATATATATTTGAATATGTATGTGTATGCCATGATTTGATGATGGAAACAAAATTGATTTTTGGTTCCAAAGACCAAGTGGATTTTGGCCAAGACACCTCAAAATAGGTGTTCATAAATTAATATTTTCATGAATGATAAAATTGGATGATTAGAAAAGCAAGGAAAATAAACAAAGGGTTTGTTTTTCAAGAAGTGGTCACGGTTTTGAGAGGGATTTTTATTAATTTATTTTGTGTAAAAAGTTTCTAAGCATTTTACTAAACAAGATTTTTTAATGAATAGAGCAATGAGTTGTTAATTTTAAGGATTTGCAAAGAAAGTGAAAAATGAAAATGAACAAATGATTTGATTTCAAAGACCAAGTGCTCACGGTTTTTGTTAAGGAATTTTTAATGGTTTTGTTTGTGTAAAACCATATTGACTTAGAAGGAAAAATATTTGATGGTTTAAATAATCAAGTACCACGGTTTTGAAGGCTTATGAATGCCTTGATTTTATGAAACAAAATGATTTTCAAATGGAAATATAATTGATTTGGCATAAGAAATTTGGAAAGGGAATCAGAGTGTTTTATCACTTGAGAAATGAAATTTTCATATGGGAATGGAAAAGAGAGGTTGAAAGTGTTTGAACCTCAATTTATTTTAAAGAGAATTGATTTTAGAATTGATTTAAGAAAAATAGAGAATATAATAGTGATTTGATATTTTCTAACGTGTAACTCATCCTTTGGGTTTTGGAGAGCGTTAGTAACTTTTAAAGTTTGAAAACATTGATTTAATTCAATAGAATTGTGAATTTGTGGAATAAATTGCGAAAAGGATTTTCTTGAGTAAGAAAATGTGGAAATTAATGTGAGTAGTCATATTATTTTGAGAAAGGTTGAAATGGAATTTTTGAAGGTTGAGAAATATTTTTCGTAATGGAATTATGGTGAAAAATGATTTACGTAACTTAAAAACGTGATTTTTAAGCTACGCGATTTGAAAAATGTTTAAATATTTCCACGCAATTTGAAAAACATTGAAATATTTCTACGCAATTTGGAAAGCATTTAAATATTTTTACACGTTTGAGATATTGTTGAAAAATCACTACATGATTTGAAAATGCAAGGAAAATATTGTAAAATTTTGAAAACGTAACAGAAATGTTGCGCGATTGTGAAAACACGACGAAAGTGTTTTGTGACTATGAAAACGCGATAATATGATTTCGCTGTTGAAAATACAATATGATTACTGTTGGGCCAGTGTGTGGACCCTGATTATGAGATAATGAAATTAAAGTTGAGAATGGGCCAATGTGTGGACCTTGAATATAAAAGTGTGAATTTTGCCTATGATTGGCATTGGTGCATTGAACATGCATTGGAAATGAGAAATTTTGCCTGTGATTGGCATTAGTGCATTGAACATGCATTGAAAAGATATGCATTGAGGCATATGATGATTTTGAATTAAACAAAAATTGATAGCTGATGCTATTGGGACCCTTGTGGTTGAAGAGAGAATGTGAATTGATAGTGAGGTCTATGATGGATCTTGGGGTGCGTCGAGGCGCGGCGGTCGACCAGTGGATATCTGTCTGTGGGCTACGGCTGGATCATATGCCACTTGGCGATGCAGTCCATTGCAACGCATTGATGATACCCAACAAGAACACGATTCTTTTCAAAAGCTGGACATTTGTCTGTGGGCTAAGACTGGGCATTGTCTGTGGGCTAATCTGGAAGATTGTCTTTGGGCTAAGGCTGACAATTAACAGAGCATTCTTCTCGAAATTGTAAAAACCTCCATGGAGTAGGACATTGAGTCTACATGCATAACATATGCATAAATCTGAGTATCTATATTTGCATGATATAATAATTGAGGAATATTGGATGATGATGATGATAATCATGTTGATGGCATTATTGTGATTATTGTGTGATGATAATAATGTTAATGGCATGATGATGATAGTTGATTAATGTTGAGTGCATTATTGGAATTCTGGTATGATATACCTATATGATATGTTGTTTGTGTTATCTCTGTGCTACCATGTTGGTATTGGCGTAGGTAATCTCACCTCTTTGTTATATTGTGTTGTTGTGCTTGTATTGGTAAAAACTATATAATAGATGGAACGAATTGTCTTAGACATACGAGCGATAAATACTCTGAGATCAGAGACAACATCAGAGAATGACCATTCCAGATTTGATAGCGTGCAGTGTTGACAAGGAACAGATGTCTGATGCATTAAGATGGATACAAGAAGAAATAAGTATGTTAAGTTTTACCGTTAGTGTCTTACCGTGCCATTAAGTAGGACCTGTCATGGGGTTTGCTACTGTTAAAAAGAGAGTATGTTAGTTTTATATTTCTCTTTAAATTGTTAAATATTAATTGGTGTCAATATTGTATATTAGTAATACTTATGGATTTCAGTAAGTTTATATTTCTGTAATAAGAAATTTTAAAACTCACCCTTTTATAACTCAAACCTTTTATGAAATCATTTTTAGATTGGGAGTTGGTAGTCAGAAATGTGATGTGTAATGCCCCGATGTAGGGCGTCACATTTACGACAAATTAAAATAAAAACCTTCCCAAGTTATAAATCATTTGATAATAAGTACAACACGAGTTGTAAAATTTTAGTTATGTATTCTAAGAAGATCAATAATCATCCTATACAAATCCAATCATCTTCCATTATTATTTCAACCTTCGTCCTATGGCTATTTCTTCTTGCGGAAAACATTACTAAATAAAATAAAAAAAACATGAAATAAAATACATTATTACATACATACCATAATATCCATATGGTTTTGTTAAAAAAAATATTAAAAATTAACTCAAACCGTTTGACACAAAAGAGTAGATAACAGACTTGCCCAAGTCCAACAGACTAAGAAAATCCAAAAATACAATACAGACATAACCACCACAGAACAATTAAGCGAACCAGTAAGGATAATCTAACGGCTCGCCTCCTTCGTGCTGGTCCTCGGGTTGCTGCTTCTCTCACAAAAAATTAAGAGGTTGATCCTCTTCACCGTCTTTACCATACATAATAATAACACAAAAATACATACAAAGAGGTGAGACAATCTGTCATCATTACCATCAGGCAGTATAGAAAACGATAAATACAACCAGATATGTCATCAAAACATGTTATTACGACATATATAACATTTCATAGAATATATCAGAATAATATAATATGCAGACTCATAATGCACATGTACACGACACAAACCTACTCCATGGAGCTAAACACAACCAATCAGAGGGAATGATCCCGGAAGAACCTATCTGTCAACTCGGCTGCCGCGGGCCACGTGCTACATAGTCAAATTCGTCGTGGCTTGCACAGTACACAGTCAAATTCATCGTGTACTACAGGCATTCTACAAGACCGTCCCCAACAAGATCGTGATTAAGAATAGTGCTTTGTCAAGATCACTAGTGTGTCATGCTCGGTACCATGGCCCAGAGGAGCTACCAACTATCCACATGTGGAATTTCCACACACCAATGCCTTCAAGTTCAATAAATGAACAACACTACGCCTATCGCACCCAAACAGGGGTGTAATTCATCATCTTAGGTATAACTCGTCAATGACACCAAAAACAACATATTCCTCAATACATGGTGCAAGACTCAAAAATTCACATATATCATAATATCATCAAATCACATGGTCAAGTGCCATAACTCGGCAGTACCATCCTTCAATATAACCGGGTCCAACCCGACAGCATACCGCTGTTATTTTCAATCGCGTAAATATTTTACCGCATTTTCACAATCTCATGATTATTTTCCAACGTTTTTAAATTGCGCTGGTATTTTTCGACATTTTTTTTATATAATCAAATATATAATCATTTCCTATCTCTTTTTCCTTTGTAAAATATTTAATCCAATTATTTGTTACTTAATCCTCTAAAATCTATACTTGAAAAATAATTTTAGATTAAAAGTATATTGAATGGCATGTGATCGAAATTTACTATGTCTTCAACAAATCAAGCATTTGAAAATACATACATCAAAACCAATCATACAATAAAGTAAAACCATAAACATTCAAGTAAATGAATCCTCATGGATTCTTCACCACACACAATCCATTTTCATACTACCAAAATAGTTGATGAGATTAAATGTCCCTCTTACCTCTTGAAGACTATCCTTCTTGAAAGCTTCCTTAGAGAATTTTGTGTGGCTTCTAGAAAATGCCTATCAAGCTTAAACAATTTACAAAATACAAAACTAAGCTTGAGAAAGAATAACCATGGATCAAACATGGCTTAGAAATTTAAAAACAAATTTAGAAATAGGAAACAAGAATTTTACCTAATAGGGTAGAAATTTCAACCTTGATTTCCAAGCTCAAGATGGTTGATTTCGAAGAAACTCACAACATGAAAGATGTTTGGAATGGTGTTTAGCTTTAGGAAATGAGGTTGGATAAAATTATTGAAGAGTGGAAGTGTGATTTGGGAGTGGTGGCCGAATGGCTCAAGAAATGGAGAAAATATGAAGTTCTTCTTTGAGTTCTTGAGTTCTTGAAGAAAGAGAATGGAGAGAATAGATAGGAGTGATGGAAAATTAAGTGGAGAGGTCTCCTACACTATATATAGCCATGTGGTGCATTGGAGGAGTGGGTGGAATGATTTGTGATAATTGCTTGGTGGAGCACTCAAGGAGACAAGGTGGTGCATGCTAGCTCACTAAAGTGTATGATTAAGTGTGATGGAAATCAAAATGATAGCCTAAAAATCATGTGCATTGTCTTGGAGTTACATGGAGTGAATGGATGGAAATTCATTGAATATTTGAGTGGGAGACAAGGTAGTTGAAGGATGACTAAACTCCAAGTGATCATAAATGATAGAATGCATTATTATGCATTATTTGAAGAATCATTCACCTTCTTGATGGACATGGCCATGTGGCCTTGGTGGAATTCACCAACAAAAGAATCTCATTCCATGTTATAATGAAATGCATGAGTTGTACGTGGGTCAAAGTGTTTTACCTCTTTGGTTTCTACATTAAACATACTAGGTCCACTAACATGATTATAGAATCTAGGTAAATAGAAAACTTAATTACTAGGGCTAGGTAATTAGGTTTATGATTTCACTTACAGTAAGTAGATTTATAACCTTAACCTAAGGTAAATAGATTTATGACTTTAACCTAGGGTAAATAAATTTTTATAACTTTAACCGACGGTAAATAAATTTACAACTTTAACCTAATGTAAATAGGTTTATAACATTTAACCTAAGGTGGATAGATTTATGATTTTGCCTAAGGTAAATAGATTTATAATTTTACCTATGTCTATTTCTCTACGTAGATTTTAACTTGTAGTTAATTTCAAATTGACAAAAATTACTGTGGTAAAACTAATTTTTACTGTCTAAAATTTACTGCGGTAAAAATTAATTTTTTTTTACTGTGGTTCAATAATAACGCGTATTTAGATAATTTGTCAAACAACGAAGATTTTCGAATACTGTTTCTGGTTTCTGGTTTAGTAAGATCCCCTGGCCCCACTGAACAGTTCAAAAATTCATCCAGCCTGGGAAAATTATTATTTTCCTGACTCGGAGTAATTCATACACAAAGATCCAAAACATTCACATAACAGTTAAAATAAATTTACAACACATAAAAAATACAAAACAGTACAGTTTAGTTGTTACTGTAATTTATCAAAAATTGGGGTGTTACAACTCTCCCCCACTAATAGAAATTTCGTCCCCGAAATTTACCGTACCTTAGAAAAGATGTGGGTATTGCTCCTTCATTTTATCTTCAACTTCCCAAGTCGCATCACTTGTTGCTGCATTCCAGATAACCTTCACCAATATAATCTATTTTCCCCGAAGTTGCTTCACACTCCTGTCCTCAATCTTAACAGGAAGTGTCTCATAAGTCAAATTTTCTTTTAGCTGTACTTCATCGGGTTGTATGACATGAGTTGGATCGGGAATATATTTTCTCAACTGAGACACATGGAATACACTATGAAGGTTGGAAAGAAAAGGTGGTAAAGCTATTTGGTAGGCTACTGGACCTATCCGACGAATAATTTGGTAAGGTCCAACGAATTTAGGAGTGAGTTTTCTAGATTTGATAACTCTTCCAACACCAGTCATGGGTGTCACTCGCAAGAATATGTGTTCACCTTCCTCAAATTTAAGAGGTCTTCTTCTCTTATCTGCATAGCTTTTCTGACGGCTCTGAGTCATCCTCATCTTTTCCTAAATCATCTTCACTTTTTTCGTTGTTTGTTGCACAAGATCAGGTCCAATGGTCATGCTTTCTCCATCTTGATACCAACACAAAGGTGTTCGGCATCGTCGCCCATACAGTGCCTCGTAGGGTGCCATCCCTATGCTTGAGTGGAAACTGTTGTTGTAGGTGAATTCTATTAGAGACAAGAATTCATCCCAACTCCCTTTCTGTTCTAACACACAGGCTCTTAGAAGATCCTCCAATGACTGGATAGTCATTTCAGTCTGACCATCTGTCTGTGGATGGTAAGCAGAACTCAGACGTAATTTTGTTCCCATAGCTCCTTGCAAGCTTTGCCAAAACCTCGAGGTAAACGTTGGGTCTCTATCAAAAACTATACAAGAGGGTACACCGTGAAGTCTAACAATTTCACTAATGTACACTTGGGTTAATCGTTCCATTGAATACTTGATATTGATTGGCAAGAAGTGTGCAGACTTCGTAAGCCTATCAACTATAACCCATATAGCATCATGACCCTTCTTTGTTCATGGAAAACCAGTAACAAAATCCATTGATATACTATCCCATTTTCATTCTGGAATAGTCAAAGGTTGTAACATACTGGCAGGTCTTTGATGTTCAACCTTTGCCTTTTGACAGACTAGACAAGACGTAACTCGATCCGCAACATCTCTCTTCATCCTTGGCCACCAAAACATTCGTTTTAAATCTTGATACATCTTAGTCATTCCTGGATGCATACTCAATCTACTAGTATATGCTTCATCAAGAATCACTTGCTTCAGGTCGGGATCATTAGGTATACAAATCCTGCCCTTGAACCTTAAGATTCCGTCAGATCCTTCTTCAACAGTTGCTGGATGACCTTGCTTTAAGAATTCCTTCTTGTTCTGTAAAAATGGATCATCATCTTATTTCTTTCGGATTTCCTCGAACAAGTCATTCAAAACAGTAACCTTACTCAGATGAATCCTTTCTGGTGCCAATTCTACAGATAGTCTCATATCCCTAAAATGTGTTATCAACTCTTCTTCCTTTATCATCATAGCTGAGACACTGATCACCTTCCTACTTAAGGCATCTGCCACAACATTTGCTTTTCCTAGATGGTATCGAAGTTGAAAATCATAATCTTTTAAGAACTCTAACCATCATCTCTTGACGAGCGCCGAACTCAGTCAAAATTATAACCGAAGTTATTACCTAAGCTTGTAGCACAGTGACAACACCGGATAATCTCCATGAGGATTGTAGATGCAATTTAATCAAATCAAGTGAAAGTTAGCAAATGGGGGTTTGACAGTTTAAGATCGCACTTAAAATTAAAGGAAGAAATAACAATTAAAGAGCAGTCAATTTAGAAACCTATCCAAGATTGGGTGGATTCAATCATAGACCCTTCATAGAACACTTGAAGCGCAATTGAATTGTTAATTTGGATCTAATCGAGATCTCTGCATCAAATCCAGAATTCATACTAGACGATCGTCTAGAATTTAATTAACAAGTGATAAACACAAATCCGCAATCACACCATTCATGAAGATCTATGTTAATTTCAAGTACCGAATTCAATTAACTTAGGCACAAATCAGTAACCTAACCTTTTCAATTCTGTGATTAATTTAGATCAATCAGTTCTAAGTTTAATCACAAATCTCAATCTTCATTTATGTGATTAGTTTAGATCAATCAGTTCTAAGTTTCATCACAAATCTCAATCTTAAACCAAGATCAAATCAGATCAACATAAATAGAATCACCATTCATGCATTCAAGATCAAGAAGAAGAAAAGAAAAGAAGAAAAGAGGAATTAAATTACAAATCAAATACAATACATAACCAAGGTCTCAAGAATCCAAACCACAATCTCTTCAAGAGTTCTAAATTGACCGAAAGTAGCTTAGCCCTCCATTACCATGAAGGGGAGCATCAAAATATACAAAAGCTATGAGAAACTATGAAGAAACAAGAAGAAACTATGAGAGAAATGAAGGAGAATACAACTTGTTATTCATGATAACCAATGGTGCCTTTTATAGAAGTCTAGGGTAACAAAATGACAAAGGGGAGTGGGTGGATGAGTGGGGTGGTTGAGTGAAGTGGTTGAGTGGATGGATTAGTGGATGAGTGGGTGGATTAGTGGATGAGTGGGTGGATTAGTGGATGAGTGGGTGGATTAGTGGATGAGTGGGTGGATTAGTGGATGAATGAGTGGGTGGTTGAGGACGAAAATTTCTTGTCTGACTTGGAAGCCAAAAACGACTAACTATACTTCAGATCCATGAAAAGTACTCTTCATGAAAGTTGTAGATCTTTGTCTTGGCTATAACATGCATATCTGGATCGTCCAATTTGGCTTCCTACAGCCCAAGATATGACCCAAATACCGCAGGTTGCTCAAACCCAACTTCAGCACCTCTGTTCCGACTTGCAAGCTCAAACTGACCCATTAGACTTCATTTTTTCAAAAAGTGTTCTTCATGAAAGTTGTTTATTTGGATCTTAACTATCAACTATCCAAATTTCAGCCCATCTCCATTATTACACTTGAGATATGATTTTATGAGTTCACACCATTTAGATTCTAGTGACAGAACCCGTATTCTGACTTCCATGTAAACTTAGGTCCCTTAAACATCTGTGTAGGACTTCGAGCTCTTCATCAAAGTTGTAGAGATTCCTCCTAGCTTTCCTACAAGGTAAAATTCATGATTATCAGATATCAGGAACTCAAGTTATGGCCAAAATACAGAAACAGTGTCAAATCTCAATAATGCTAAAAATATTCAATTAGGACCATTTTGAGCTTAAACTCACAAAATCATACCAAACTCAATCAATTAAGAATATGGAGAGTGTAAATGACTAAACATAAGGGTTTCTTAATGAATAAAATATGTGATTATCAAATTCCCTCACACTTAGCTTTTTGCACTCCTGGGCAAAACTCAAGACCAAAACAAGGACATAAGAGATTAACAAAAATTTAAATTCCAACGACATTCAAGAGCCCAAAATTTTACAATGAAGAAGAAGAACCAAAGGTTCAAGGGATCAAAACATTCATGAGTTAACAATTCTCCACATCTCAAACCAACAAGCAAGGTATCTTCAACATGAATCGAGAATGATAGATCTTCACAAGATTCCCTCTCAATCTCTCAAGTGTTTAAAAGGTAGGTATTTCACTCAATTCAACCCATGAAAATTGCACTACCATAAGCTTGCTTATCTTCTACTTCTCCACTACTCAAAACACATGCACACACAAATCATGAGGACTTTATTCAAGGTTGTAGTGAGGTCAAGGTAACAGAAGAGGATAAAATGGATATGAGAAGATAAATACCAAAGAGAATAAAAGCAAATGAGAGGTGAGTTTAAATAACAAGCATAAAAGTTCATCCCAACTCTAATGTATATTCCTTTACATATTCATTTCCTAATCTTTTTTATATATATATATATATATATGAACATAACTATATACATACATTTTTCCTTTTTTTAGGCACTCTTTCCTTTTTCAACAACCATTTTGTAAACACACCCCCACACTTGTTCAAAAACTCATCCATTAACCAAGCTAATGTTCTTTTATTCCCTAAGGTAAAGTAAGAACACGATTTTTCATTTAAAGCATATAATGAGCTAGAAACAAGGAATGGTCAAATAAGCTCAAAGGGGTTAAGTAAAGGAAAATATACAAGGTTGGCAGGAATCAGAGAATTTTCAAGAAGTCAAAAGAGTGATTGATATCATATTGAAAACAAGGTTGGCTATTCGGTTAAACTGGCTAATTAAGAAAGAGGGCCCCAATCATGTTCATGCATACAAGTGAAATGTAGCTTCAAAAAGAATCAAAGCAAGTTCTAGAGTGATCATTAACATGAGTGAAAATCACACAAGAAAGAAGAGAATGGCATAAATGTTGAATCCATCAATTAGGCTCAAAATCTCACAAGGTATGCATCCATCAAACTTAATTCATCAATTCAATCATCCATCACCAAGCATATCAGTTCAAGAAGGGAGAAAAGTTATTCAATCATGCAATGAACCCTCCTTTTTTTTGATTTTTTTTTAAAAAAATGCTAAAATCTCTCCCCCACACTTAATATAACATTGCCTTCAATGTGAAAGAGAGATATCGAAAAAAGAGCAACACAACCTGATAAGAAGTGAATCAACGCCAAGCAGAAAAGAAGCACACTATCAGTGACGCATCAGACCCTGAAAAGAAATCAAATAATAAAACTTTAGTACTTCCACAATTTAATGCTAATTAATTATTACCTAAAAAACTCTTTACTCTGCCACCAATTAAGATGCGTCTCAAGAGTAAAATTACTCCTTACTCTACCATCACTAATTGGTTTAATAAGTCTATGACAATCATATCATACTTTCCAAACAACAAATTTTTTTTATTTTTTTTATTTTTTTTATTTTGTTTTTGGGTCAACTATCCTTCCCCCCCAACTAGATCACAACATTGTCCTCATTGTTAAAATATAGATGAGTAAAGGATAGAAGATATTACCTGTTAGAGAAATCTAACAAAAATTTAAACAGAGACAAAGTACAATAAAATCAAACCCATTAAAGATAAAGTTTCAGATTTGGCTTTTTTTTTCTTGTTACTTCCTTCGCTGCTTCCTGTTGACCAATTTATCTGAGCTAATACCTTATCAGGTACATACTCAAAAGTTTCTAATTTATCAATGAGCTCATCAATAGTGGAGGCAGAGATAAGAAGTTGTCTTGCTAGAAGGAGTGATAAATTTATGTTCCACATGACTTTGTCAAGAAAAGATAACAAAAGATCAAAGAAATTATTAACATTCAACAAACCAATAGGTCTATGGTGGATGTTCAGTTCGGCCTAAGAGACAATTTGAAAAATTTCTTCCAAAGTACCAAAACCACCTGGTAAGACAAGAAATGCATCAGAATTGTCAACCATTGTTTTCATTCGTCCATGCATAGATGTTTCCTGAATTTCTTCTCCAACTGTCCTTCCAGTGATGTTATTTTTAGCTAAAGGTTTAGGAATAACACCTAAAACCTGACTGCCTCCTATAAAGGCAGCAAGTGATACAACCCCCATTAACCCACGACAACCTCTCCTATATACAAGATGAATATTCCTCGCAGCAAGTGATTGACCAAGAGTGCTAGCTGCGTTTACAAACTCTAATCCCTTCCCATAACTCGACCCACAAAAAACACAGACATTTTTTAGGTTACGAATAGAAGGCCCCATTCTATATTCTTCCTCCCTTTGAGTGTTTCTGAGTTGAAGGAAAATGGAGAAAATGAAGTGTTTAAAAAAGAAAAAGAATGGAAAGGGAAATAATTGCACCTATAAGGGTAGGTTGGCTGTTGTCAGAAAAGGTTGAAATTAAGAGACAGAATTTTTTTTTTTTACTTCAAGAAAACCATCAAGGTAAAGAAGTCTAGAAACCCCTAAAAGACCCTGCTCAAAGGATAGTTTGTACAAAAATCAAAAAACAACAAAATGATACAAAGATAAAAGAAATAGAAAATGATGACATACCTGTATGTACAGTTTCCATGGCGTATCTTTATACTGCGCGTCATGAGTGCAGTAGACATCACGTCCGTTTTTTTTTTTTGAAATTGTTAGAAAAACTTGATGAAAGATGAGTGTATACTTACTTAAGATTGGGATGGAGGTAATCTGCTCTTTCGGCTTTGTGGCAAAGCATTATTGACCAGTATTTGACCCATTCAAGACCAGCGCAACATAGGGGTCCCAAAAGGGACAAGTGGCCATAATACGACTGGCTGCCTCACATGTGGGATACAATCTACCTTCTTTGTTTTTTAATTAAGAAGGCTGGATCAGGATGCATGCATTTCCCCATTCACGGTGTGTGTTACCAAAGCCAACCCTAGGACGTAAAATTTTTTTTTTTTTGTGCTTTGTTTTGTTTTGTTTTTTTTGTTTTTGTTTTTTGTTTTTTGTTTTAATTTTTTTTTGTTTGAAAGATGACATGAAGAAGAAGAAGAGGATGATATGTACAGATTGTTTGTGGATATGGCTCACATCTGCCTCTGGTTTAATGTCCAGTAACGGCTTAAACGTCTTCTATGAGTCGAGGATAAACGTCCCATCCAATTTTCTTATAAATTGGCAAACAGGGTCTTTTAGAGTCAGATTCCCAAGACTGTAGCGTTTTTCTTCATCCTTGAAAAGATTCCACAATTTAAGAATTTCACGATGCACCAATCCACAAGAATGCATCTCAAGAGTCAATAAGATATCATCTAATGACTCCTTACTCAGTCCATTCTTAATGAAAAAATTTTTATCTTCTCTATTTGCGGAAACCATCCCCAAAGTACGACATCGCTTGTTACAGTTCCATCATCCACATTTGTGACAGACTTGTAACCTTTTTGCTCTTCTCCTTTTAGAATATGAACTTCTTCCAAGACCCGGCATATATGGGTCAAATGAAATTGAGGACTCACCTGCTAATCGGACCTTTGCTTCAATTATCCAGCGTACATCTTCTGGCATACCTTTGTGCATTAACAGTCTCAATCTTTCACATCGAACTTTGTAGATTTTTCTCAGAGCATTTTGAGGAAGAGAAGGAAAATGTTTTCTCAGGTTTGAAAGAATGACATCCATTTTGAAGGAGAAGAAGGGTTCAGTTATTTTGGGAAACTGAAAAATAAACCGACTTGAGAGTCACGGAGTACCGTATCCGCCACTTAACCAGCAACACAAAGAACTCAAGAACTTGGTTTTCCAGGAATGGTTGAGTCTTTGTCCATTAACTTTAAGCGCATTACCATTCCTAGGATCCTCAATATCTACGACCTAAGAGGATACATGTGTTTGACAACAAAAGAACCGCGCCACCTAGATCTAAATTTTCCAAGGAGTAGGTGCAGATGATAATCTCAAAGCAGAACTTTTTTGACCAATTTCCGCAGCTTTTGCAAAAGGTGTAACAGACCTTCACATGCTTCCGAGTGACAAAATTTAATGGCACTACCTACCTCATTGTCGGGCACACAACTATTTTTTTTCTTTTTTCCTTTTTTTTTCTTTTTTTTGTATTCATAATGCGGATGGAGAAGGTTCATCACCTCCATTTCTGCATTCTCTGGAAGTTCATGATACTGTTTGAGGCGGTGTCCATTTACGATGAAAGCTTTGGCAGTGACCTCACTTTTAATCTGAACAGCACCAGAAAGAAAAATCTTAGTAATAATAAATAGTCCATCCCATCTAGACCTTAATTTGCCAGGCATGAGTCGGAGGCAGGAGTTATAGAAGAGAACTTTTTGACCAATCTCAAATGTTTTCGTCAGAATCAACTTATCATGGAAGGTTTTGGTCTTCTCCTTCTAAAGTTTGGAACTTTCATAAGCCTCCAAACGGATCTCCTCCAATTGCTGCAGTTGTAGCTTCCTCTCCATACCTGCTTGATCTAGGTCCAAGTTGCACCTTTTCATCGCCCAGAATGCATGATGCTCAATTTCCACCGGCAGGTGGCAGGCTTTTCCAAAAACAATCCGATACGGAGACATCCCGATTGGTGTCTTATAAGCGATTCGGTAAGCCCATAAAGCATCCTCAAGCCTCTTGCTCGAGTCCTTTCGTTAGGTTGAAGCGTTTCTCGGAGTATCTGCTTGATCTCCCTGTTGGAAATCTCGGCTTGCCCATTAGTTTGGGGATGGTAAGGTGTAGAAACTCTGTGCAAGACCCCATACTTTTTCATCAAAGCTTCCATGCTTCGATTACAAAAATGTGAACCCTGATCACTAATGATGGCCTTCGGAACTCCAAACCTGCAGAAAATCTGTGATCTAACAAAATCCACAACAACTTTGGAATCATCAGTCCAAGTAGCTTTCGCCTCCACCCACTTGGATACATAATCAACAACTAGCAAAATGTAAACAAAACCAAAAGAAACAGGAAAGGGTCCCATAAAATCAATACCCCATACATCAAAAATCTCACAGAACAATAAGGATTTCTGGGGCATCTCATTCCTTCGAGAAGTGTTTCCTGTTCTTTGGCATTGATCACAAGATTTACAAAACACATATGCATCATGAAATAGAGTGGGCCAATATAATCCATATTCCAAAACTTTCCTAGCAGTCCTTTAGGGACCAAAATGACCGCCACATGCAAGTGTATGACAAAAGCTAAGAATAGAATGGAATTCATTATCAGGCACGCATCTCCTAATGACTTGGTCACTACAACATTTCCACAGATAAGGGTCGTCCCACACATAATATTTTGACTCACTCTTCAATTTATCAATCTGAGCCCTAATAAAATGTGCAGGGAAAACACCAACAACTAAGAAATTTATCAAATCAGCAAACCAAGGAGTGTTACCTTGCAGCTTGAAAAGCTGCTCATCAGGGAAGACATCATGGATAGGAAAAGTATTTGCCTCCCTTTCAATTCGGCTTAGGTGATCAGCCACTAAATTCTCCGCTCCACTTTTATCACGGATTTCAATATCGAACTCTTGGAGGAGCAAAATCCACCTAATCAACCTAGGCTTTGCATCAAGCTTCTTCAGGAGAAATTTCAGAGCTGTATGATCTGAAAACACAACCACTCTAGAACCAAGCAAATATGATCGAAATTTGTCTAAAGCAAAAACAATTGCTAAAAGTTCCTTTTCAGTGGTGGTGTAGTTGACTTGTGCAGGATCTAAAGTTCTTGAAGCATAGGAGATGACATGAGATATTTTGCCGACCCTTTGTGCAAGAACAACTCCCAAAGCATAATTAGAGGCATCATACATGAGCTCAAATGGGAGTGTCCAATCTGGTGGCTGGATGATAGGTGTACTAGTCAATGCTTGCTTCAAGTGATTGAAGGCATCCTTGCATTTCTGGTCAAAATGGAACTCCACTTCTTTTTGTAGCAAGTTGGATAGTGGAAAAGCAATTTTGCTGAAATCTTTTATGAATCGCCTATAGAAACCTGCATGACCAAGGAAAGAACGAACCTCCAGCACGCATGTGGGGTAAGATAGGTATGAAATAACATCTATTTTCGCAGGATCTACCTCAATACCCTTGCTAGATATTATATGCCCTAAAATTATGCCTTGCTCCACCATGAAATGACATTTCTCAAAATTCAGAACAAGGTTAGCCTTCATGCATTTATGCAAAACCTGAGTCAAACTATCCAAACATGCATCAAAGGAAGAGCCATAGACAGTAAAGTCATCCATGAATACATCCATGCAATTTTCTAAAAGGTCGAGAAAATATACTTACCATACACCTTTGAAAGGTGCCTGGAGCGTTGCTGAGACCAAAGGCATCCTTACGTATGCAAATGTGCCAAATGGGCAAGTGAAAGTAGTTTTATCTTGGTCTTACGGGGCTATATGATCGAAAATAACCCGAATATCCATCCAAGAAACAAGAATGCGACTTGCCGCCTAGTCTCTCTAACATCCGATCAATGAAAGGTAATGGGAAATGATCTTTCCTGGTGGCTTGGTTAAGTCGTCGTAATCAATGCAAACCCGCCACCGCTTTGAATTCTTGTGGGTAATAGCTCATTGTTCTGATTTTCAACTACTTTGTGCCCCAGATTTCTTTGGAACAACCTGCACGGGGCTCACCCATTTACTATCAGATATGGGATAAATAATGCCAGCTTGCAGTAGCTTGGTAACTTCCTTCTTTACCATATCCAGAGTCAGGGGGTTCAGTCTCCTTTGGGGCTGCCGTACTAGTTTAGTATCTTCCTCCAACAAAATCCTATGCATACATGTGGAGGGACTGATACCAGGAAGATCTGCAAGTGTCCATCTGATGGCTTGTTTATTCTGCCTCAAAACCTGCAGTAATTTTTCTTCTTGATCAGGTTGCAAATTTTTAGCAACAATCACAGGCAGCTTCTCACCATCTTCCAAATATACATATTTAAGATGGTCCGACAAAATCTTTAATTCTAAGGATGGAGGCTGTACAATGGAGGGTAGCAAGCTGTTTGAAACAACTAACTCAGCAACATTAAATTCAACATACTTCTGACTCCCATTTTCACATGTTGCATCATTCAAGTCAAGCAACTACATCACCACTCATAATTGCATAAATCTCAAGACATGCAAAGCACATGGTACAATATCACAACAAGACATGTTTCACGGTAATGTAACGAGAATCCGAGAAAATCAAGCAATATCGGAAATTCAACATAAATATCAGCATAAGCATCGTCAACTAGCATATCAATCACATCAACATGGAAAACAGAATGCTCCTCTAGGGGATGTCTCATGACCTCAAAAATGTTAAATTGTACCACATCGTCGCCAAATTCCATGGAAAGGGTGCCAGCATGCACATCTATCTTGGTCTTGGCTGTCTTGAGGAAAGGTCTGCCTAGGATCAATGGAGCATGGTTTGTTGAAGACTCATCTTCCATGTTCAGAATATAGAAGTCCGTTGGGAAAATTAGCTCATTCACCCGAACTAACACATCTTCTAGCACTCCTGCAGGATGAGCAGTAGTTCTATTTGCCAACTGAATCACTATACCAGTAGGTTGCAAAGTGCCAATGTTCAAGGACTGATATATTGACATAGGCATGACATTAATCGAAGCACCCAAGTCTAGCATTGCATGTTCAAATTTGGAGTTACCTATCGTGCAAGGAATTGTGAAAGTTCCAAGATCTTTGCATTTTTGTGGCATGCTTGGTAGAATCATTGCAGAAACATTTCTGCCCATGCTTATTTTCTCAGTACCCTTAAGTCTTCTCTTGTGAGTACACAACTCTTTGAGGAATTTGGCATACTTGGGAATCTCGCTTGATTGCATCAAGGAGGGAATATTGATTTCCACCTTCCGAATATGTCCATGACTTCTCTTTCTATTTCTGTTTGCGCAGTATGCTTGGACTGTGTGACTTTGTTTGGAAAAGGTAGTGGAATGGCCAGATTTGAATTCTTTGCACATTTCTTCTGTGTCACAGATTTTTAGACTGATCTATCCACTTTCTTCCGTTTCTGGTCACCTTCTGGTTGCTGCACTTGTAGTTCAGGTTGTGGTGGAGTAGGACCGTCAACTTCTCTGCCACTTCTCAAGCTAATGGCACTTACATTGCCTCTTGGGTTGTTGACTGTTTGTGAAGGCAATTGGTTCGACCCTTGACTTTTCAGCTCACTCAGAGTGGTTGCCATTTACCCAATTTGAGTTTATAAATTCTGGATGCTGGCATTGACATTCTGTTGAAATTGTTTCATCAAGTCTTCGAAAGGTGGCTCAGCTGGAGTGGCTGTTGGAACAGGTAGCTGCAGGGGCTGCTATATGGGTGGCGGCGCAGGTTGTGCTTGCCTAAATGCAGGTGGTTGGTACTTGTTGCTAGGGCCTGTAGCTTGGTATCTAAACTGCGGTTGCTGCTGTTGGTAGGGCAATTGTTGTTGTTGACTAGAATTTCCATATCTCAGGTTGGGATGGTCCCTCCAGCCAAGGTTATAGGTATTAGAAAATGGATCATATCTGGGCTGCTGCTGTGATTGCTGATATTGAGGTCTACCAGGAAAAATACCAGCTGCTGCAATAGATTGCTCTGGAAAAATAGAACCACCATCCTGAAGTATGGGGCATGCATCAGTAGGATGAGATGAACAAGAGCAAATGCCACACACAGTTGCAGCCATCTGCATTGGTGCTTGTTGTCCCACTGCTAACTGCCTCACCAAAGAAGTCAATTCATCAAGTCTGTGTTCCATTCTCTATTGGTCTACATGAGATGATTGAATCTCATTGACTCCTCTGGTTGAGGTAATAATTTGTGTGCCAAATTGTTGGGTATTGGCTGCCATGTTTGCTATCAAATGTCTTACTACTGCAGGGGTCTTGTCTACTAAGGCTCCTCCAGAGGCAGCATCCACCATGCTTCTGTCATTTGGCAGCAAGCCTTCATAGAAATATTGAATTAAGAATTGATCGGTGATTTGGTGGTGGGGACAGCTCGAGCACAGCTTCTTGAATCTTTCCCAATATTCATGCAAGGTCTCTCCTGTCATTTGTCTTATGCCACATATATCTTTTCTAATGGCAGCAGCTCTAGAGGCAGGGAAAAATTTCTCTAAGAACAACCGCTTCATGTCAGTCCAACTTGTTACTGAACCTGGTGAAAGATAAAATAACCAATCCTTGGTCAGATCAAGCAAGTGAGAAAGGAAATGCCCTCGGCTTGATGTGCTCTCTTCGAGATCCCATGTGGCTTCATGGTTGAACAAACCACATGGAACTCCTTTAGATGCTTATGGGGATCCTCACCTGCAAAACCGTGAAACTTGGGCAACAAATGTATCAATCTAGATTTTAACTCAAAATCAGCATCAAGATCTGGGTATTGAATACACAAAGACTTGTTAGTTATATCAGGAGCAGCAAGTTCCTTAAGAGTTCTATTCTGCATGTTATCAGCCATGGTTTCAGAATTATTCAAGATCTCAAGTTCACTCCCAATATTAAGATCAAATTCAGAAGCAATTCTTGTACTTAGCCTACGAGCTCTAATCAACCTATGCAAGGTTCTATCAATCTCAGGATCAAAGTCCACCAAGTTATCAGGCTCGGACCTAGTCATGCATCACACAAAAACAAATAAATAAACAAAATACACTAGACAATGGATAAAAATGTTAGAAAAGTTAATAAAAAGCAAAAGGTAGTAAAAACACTTAAAATGAAAAGATTACACTTACTAATCCCCGGTAACGGCGCCAAAATTTTGACGAGCGCCGAACTAAGTTAAAATTATAACCGAAGTTATTACCTAAGCTTGTAGCACAGTGACAACACCGGATCATCTCCACGAGGATTGTAGATGCAATTTAATCAAATCAAGTGAAAGTTAGCAAATGGGGGTTTGACAGTTTAAGATCGCACTTAAAATTAAAGGAAGAAATAACAATTAAAGAGCAGTCAATTTAGAAACCTATCCAAGATTGGGTGGATTCAATCATAGACCCTTCATAGAACACTTGAAGCGCAATTGAATTGTTAATTTGGATCTAACCGAGATCTCTGCATCAAATCCAGAATTCATACTAGACGATCGTCTAGAATTTAATTAACAAGTGATAAACACAAATCCGCAATCACACCATTCATGAAGATCTATGTTAATTTCAAGTACCGAATTCAATTAACTTAGGCACAAATCAGTAACCTAACCTTTTCAATTCTGTGATTAATTTAGATCAATCAGTTCTAAGTTTAATCACAAATCTCAATCTTCATTTATGTGATTAGTTTAGATCAATCAGTTCTAAGTTTCATCACAAATCTCAATCTTAAACCAAGATCAAATCAGATCAACATAAATAGAATCACCATTCATGCATTCAAGATCAAGAAGAAGAAAAGAAAAGAAGAAAAGAGGAATTCAATTACAAATCAAATACAATACATAACCAAGGTCTCAAGAATCCAAACCACAATCTCTTCAAGAGTTCTAAATTGACTGAAAGTAGCTTAGCCCTCCATTACCATGAAGGGGAGCATCAAAATATATAAAAGCTATGAGAAACTATGAAGAAACAAGAAGAAACTATGAGAGAAATGAAGGAGAATACAACTTGTTATTCATGATAACCAATGGTGCCTTTTATAGAAGTCTAGGGTAACAAAATGACAAAGGAGAGTGGGTGGATGAGTGGGGTGGTTGAGGGAAGTGGATGAGTGAGTGGATTAGTGGATGAGTGGGTGGATTAGTGGATGAACGAGTGGATTAGTGGATGAGTGGGTGGATTAGTGGATGAATGAGTGGGTGGTTAAGGACGAAAATTTCTTATCTGACTTGGAAGCCAAAAACTACTAACTATACTTCAGATCCATGAAAAGTACTCTTCATGAAAGTTGTAGATCTTTGTCTTGGCTATAACATGCATATCTGGATCGTCCAATTTGGCTTCCTACAGCCCAAGATATGACCCAAATACCACAGGTTGCTCAAACCCAACTTCAGCACCTCTGTTCCGACTTGCAAGCTCAAACTGACCCATTAGACTTCATTTTTTCAAAAAGTGTTCTTCATAAAAGTTGTTTATTTGGATCTTAACTATCAACTATCCAAATTTCAGACCATATCCATTATTACAGCTTGAGATATGATTTTATGAGTGCACACCGTTCAGATTCTAGTGACAGAACCCGTATTCTGACTTCCATGTAAACTTAGGTCCCTTAGACATCTGTGTAGGACTTCGAGCTCTTCATCAAAGTTGTAGAGCTTCCTCCTAACTTTCCTACAAGGTAAAATTCATGATTATCAGATATCAGGAACTCAAGTTATGGCCAAAATACAGAAACAGTGTCAAATCTCAATAATGCTAAAAATATTCAATTAGGACCATTTTGAGCTTAAACTCACAAAATCATACCAAACTCAATCAATTAAGAATATGGAGAGTGTAAATGACTAAACATAAGGGTTTCTTAATGAATAAAATATGTGGTTATCATCTCTGCCTCATGTTCAATTCCTTTTGATTGAACAGGTATTTTAAACTCTTGTGGTCACTGAAGACATCGAATGTAGCCCCATAAAGAAAATGCCTCCATATCTTTAATGCAAAAACCACTGCGGCTAACTCCAAATCATGCGTTGGGTAGTTCCTTTCATGTACCTTCAGTTGTCTTGAAGCATAAGCTGCCACATTTCTATTCTGCATCAGCACACATCCTAATCCCTGGTAAGATGCGTCGCAATACACCTCAAAAGACTTGCTTGGATCTGGTAAAGTCAACACTGGTGCAGTCGTCAATCTTTTCTTCAACTCTTGGAAACTCTCTTCGCATTTGTCTGTCCAAATAAAAGCTTGATTCTTCCTCGTGAGTTGTGTAAGAGGTCCTGCAATCTTGGAGAAATCTACAATAAACCTTCGATAATAACCAGCTAATCCAACAAAGCTCCGAATCTCAGTCACTATCTTGAGCCTTTCCCATTGCAGAATTGTTTCCACCTTTGATGGATCCACCGCAATTCCATCCTTAGAAATCACGTGACCCAAAAATTGCACTTCCTCTAATCAAAATTCGCACTTTGACAACTTTGCAAACAGCTTCTTTTCTTTCAGGATCTGAAGAACTATGCTGAGATGTTCAGTGTGCTTTTCAGGACTTTGAGGGTAGATCAGAATGTCATCGATAAAGACAATGACAAATCTGTCTAGGTATAGACGAAAGATCCTATTCATGTAATCCATGAATATTGCAGGAGCATTCGTCACACCGAACGGCATCACTTGATATTCATAATGCCCATAGCGAGTTCGGAAAGCTGTTTTAGGTATATCCTCTACCTTGACACGAATTTGATGGTAACCTGATCGCAAATCTATTTTGGAGAAAACTGCTGCTCCCTTCAGTTGATCTATTAAATCATCAATTCTTGGAAGCAGATACTTGTTCTTTATCGTAACCTTGTTCAGTTGGCGATAATCCACACAAAGACGAGAAGTCCCATCTTTCTTTTTCACTAACAGCATCGGAGCTCCCCATGGCGACACACTCGGTCGTATAAACTGTTTTTCCAACAGTTCCTCCAATTGCTTCTTCAACTCTACTAATTCTGAAGGCGACATCCGATACGACGCAATCGAAATAGGATCTGCTCCAGGTACAAGATCGATAGAAAATTCTATCTCTCTTTCTGGTGGTAAACCAGGTACATCATCCGGAAAAACTTCAGGAAACTCGTTGACGACAGAAATAGCATTCACATCCTTTTCGCTCTTGACTTCTAAAGAAGACAGCAACATGTATCCTTGAGCTCCATCCCTCAATAATGATTCGACTTTAGCGGCAGTTAAAAATCCAGAATTCTCATTCCTAGGAAAAATTAAGGTCTTATTGGAATAGTCTAATAGGATATGGTTAGAAGATAACCAATCCATTCCTAAGATTATATCTATGTCAACAAAGGGTAAACAAATTAAATTAATAGAAAATACTCGACCATGAATGCCAACAGGACAATTCAAACATACTTTAGAAGTAACAACGGGCTTGGCAGTTGGTGTGGAAACAATTAATTGAAAACTTAGAGAAGACACAGATAAACCCAACCGATCCACACAGTTATATGCAATAAATGAGTGAGTTGCACCCGAATCATATAGTACAGTTAAATGATTACCTGCTATGACACCTTCTCCCTTGATAAGATCTTCAGACTGGGAGGCTTCAGCTCCGCTCATCGTATATACTCGCCCTCCAGCTTATGGTTGAGTAGCACGAACGTTACTCAGTGATGGCTCCTTCTTTGGCTGGTCGCATTCCCTATAAGAATGCCCAGGCTTTCCACATCGGAAGCAAATAAGTCCCTTGATTGAACAATCTCTGGACATATGACCACTCTTGTTACACTTGAAACATTTTGGGGTAAACGCCACTGCTTGCCCTGCTTTGTTGCCACTAGAACTTCCCTCAAAAGATTAATTTTTGGGTTAGTTCCCTGGCGGTCTCGCATACGGCTTCTGCTGAAATCGGTTGTTGTTGTTGTTTCCTCCCTTTTGGAATCTAGTCGGTCCAAAGTTCCGGTTCCTCGTATCCCTTGACGGCTCTAGCTCCTCGAGTCGTCGACAAGTATCCATCAATGCTGGGAATTGATTTATTCGCATCGGCAGCACACCTCGTTTCAATTCCACTCGTAATCCTTCCTCGAACTTGCGACATTTCCAAACCTCATCAGGTTGGATCTGGAAGTACCTCGAGAACTTAGACAAGCTCTTAAATTTTGCAGCATATTCATTCACTGACATGCTACCTTGACGTAAGCCAAGAAATTCCATTTCTTTGGCATGTCGCGCACTTTCCGAAAAATATTTTTCCAGAAATACTTCACAGAATACTTCCCACTTGATTGCCCTTCCCTCGGCTTGCAGTAGCTTCCTAGTTCCTTTCCACCAATTCTCGCCATCACCCATCAGCATGAATGTGGCGTAAGTCACCTTTCGATCATCAGGACATCCTATCCCTTCAAATATCTTCTCTAGCTCTTGAATCCATAGACTAGCCTTCTCTGGATCAAACTCGCCCGAAACTGCAGCGGGTTATTGCATCGAAACTCAGACAAGTTATGAGCATCAATATTTATTTCTTGGCGATTGGCTGCTTATCGGTTCTATTGTGCTATCACCTCGGCTATTCTTTGGATAGCTTCAACAGCTGCAGTCATCGCGTCGATGTCACGTCCCGTATTCACATGTGTTCCTCTTCCATGAGACATGTCGTTCTTCAACAAGTCAAATCAGAAAAAAGTTAAATGTGTCCATTCGGAACAAATCACAGAGAATCATACAACACAAGCAAAACAGACCTAACCACAAACCCCAAAAGACTCTTAACTTGGGCTTTGATACTAACTAATTGTAACGCCCCGATGTAGGGCGTCACATTTACGACAAATTAAAATAAAAACCTTCCCAAGTTATAAATCATTTGATAATAAGTACAACACGAGTTGTAAAATTTTAGTTATGTATTCTAAGAAGATCAATAATCATCCTATACAAATCCAATCATCTTCCATTATTGTTTCAACCTTCGTCCTATGGCTATTTCTTCTTGCGAAAAATATTACTAAATAAAATTAAAAAAACATGAAATAAAATACATTATTACATACATACCATAATATCCATATGGTTTTGTTAAAAAAAATATTAAAAATTAACTCATAAACCGTTTGACACAAAAGAGTAGATAACAGACTTGCCCAAGTCCAACAGACTAAGAAAACCCAAAAATACAGTACAGACATAACCACCACAAAACAATTAAGCCAACCAGTAAGGATAATCCAATGGCTCGCCTCCTTCGTGCTGGTCCTCGGGTTGCTGCTTCTCTCACAGAAAATTAAGAGGTTGATCCTCTTCACCGTCTTTACCATACATAATAATAACACAAAAATACATACAAAGAGGTGAGACAATCTGTCATCATTACCATCAGGCAGTATAGAAAATGATAAATACAACCAGATATGTCATCAAAACATGTTATTACGACATATATAACATTTCATAGAATATATCAGAATAATATAATATGCAGACTCATAATGCACATGTACACGACACAAACCTACTCCATGGAGCTAAACACAACCAATCAGAGGGAATGATCTCGGAAGAACCTGTCTGTCAACTCGGCTGCCGCGGGCCACGTGCTACACAGTCAAATTCATCGTGGCTCGCACAGTACACAGTCAAATTCATCGTATACTACAAGCATTCTACAAGACCGTCCCCAACAAGATCGTGATTAAGAATAGTGCTTTGTCAAGATCACTAGTGTGTCATGCTCGGTACCACGGCCCAGAGGAGCTACCAACTGTCCATATGTGGAATTTCCGCACACCAATGCCTCCAAGTTCAATAAATGAACAACACTACGCCTATCGCACCCAAACAGGGGTGTAATTCATCCTCTTAGGTATAACTCGTCAATGACACCAAAAACAACATATTCCTCAATACATGGTGCAAGACTCAAAAATTCACATATATCATAATATCATCAAATCACATGGTCAAGTGCCATAACTCGGCAGTACCATCCTTCAATATAACTTAGGGTCCAACCCGACAAGACATCTGTTGTTATTTTCAATCGCGTAAATATTTTACCGCATTTTCATAATCTCATGATTATTTTCCAATGTTTTTAAATTCCGTAGGTATTTTCCCACATTTTTTTATCACGTAAATATTTTTCAACGTTTCCAAATCTCATAGTTATTTTCCTGCGTTTTTAAAATCATTTTCTCATTCGTGTAATATTTTTAAATCATTTTCTCAAGCACGTAACATTTTTAAATCATTTTTCACCGTATAAGATATTTCTTGACGTTCTAAATTAATTTTTTGAAAACTTTCCGAAATTAAAATCCTTTTTAATAAAGTACTTAAAGCGCTAAATAAATTTTTAAAATGTATTCTCAATTATCATAATAAAAATTACTAAATTTAGTTCCCATTAAATAAATCTTTTAAAACTACCTTTACGATATATATATATATATATATATATATATATATATATATATATATATATATATATTTTAATCTAAACACCAATTTTTTTTGACTTGTTAGCCCAAAATTAATTTATTTTCCATAACCAAATATATAATCATTTCCTATCTCTTTTTCCTTTGTAAAATATTTAATCCAATTATTTGTTACTTAATCCTCTAAAATCTATACTTGAAAAATAATTTTAGATTAAAAGTATATTGAATGGCATGTGACCGAAATTTACTATGTCTTCAACAAATCAAGCATTTGAAAATACATACATCAAAACCAATCATACAATAAAGTAAAATCATAAACATTCAAGTAAATGAATCCTCATGGATTCTTCACCACACACAATCCATTTTCATACTACTAAAATAGTTGATGAGATTAAATCTCCCTCTTACCTCTTGAAAACTATCCTTCTTGAAAGCTTCCTTAGAGAATTTTGTGTGGCTTCTAGAAAATGCCTATCAAGCTTAAACAATTCACAAAATACAAAACTAAGCTTGAGAAAGAATAACCATGGATCAAACATGGCTTAGAAATTTAAAAACAAATTTAGAAATAGGAAACAAGAATTTTACCTAATAGGGTAGAAATTTCAACCTTGATTTCCAAGCTCAAGATGGTTGATTTTGTAACGCCCCTGAATATACCAACTGCAGCGCAATCGTCATTACACCACAGTTACTAAATTCAGGCGTGTCACAGTCATGATAACAGTAGTTTCAAAAATTAACGAGTTTATTTCTTCGCATTTATGCATAAGTAGAAAATATGAGCCATGAATGAATTATAAATGTGTTCAACCCTTAATACAACCATTGAAATGAAATCACATTCTTTATGTATATATTTTATAGCCAACTTACACGAATCACTGATAGCATAGAATATAATAATTACAGAGTCAAGTAAAATATAGCGGGAATAAAAACATAAAAGGGGAGAAGTAATGAGTCAGGGATGGGTACTACCAGCAGTCAAGTCTGCAACCCCATATGCGCATGACATTCAGCGTCCCGGTTGATACAACAGGCATCAATGCCTCCATGCTGATGCACTCCTAGGAAAATCGAAGAAATATTGTCCAGGTTCCCAACCCCGTCGGTAAGGTGTGATTCCTCATCATCTTCTTCACGATCTTTTATCAAATATGAATATAAAACAGAGAACGCAGAAATATAGGAAAGAGGTGAGATACCTGTCATTCATTATCACTATTGGCAGTAAGAAAATAGCACGGCGCAAAGCGCCCACCGAGCAATACAGTTCATATATGCATCAATAGCAACAACGGAATTTATAATAAAAGCAATTCAATTTTAAGCAATAATCAAAGTCAATAATAACAGTGATGTTTATGGTAAAGGTGGAACGACAGTAAGCAATAGCAGGCAGATCACAATAGTATTTTCAGAAATCAGCACAACAGTCAGATAACCATTTACAGAAGTACAACAGTTATCTTCACATTCACAGGTGTCCATGCTCAACAGTTTATAAGACCAATAATGAACAATGCACAATGCATGCTTTCCCAATTCCTACTCCATGGAGCTAGACTCAAACAAGCAGAGAGAAAGATCAGGAGACATGTCTGTAACTTGGCTGCCAAGGCCAGTGCTATCAATAAATTTTCTCGTGCGTAATCATGGCATTGTACAGACATTCTACACTAGATCACGATATAGGACAGTGTCTCGGTCCGGATCGTCGGTGCGTTTGCATCGGTCTACCCCACTGGCAGGAGAGCTACCAACCTCCCATTGCGAGGAACCCGCACCCCGACGCCCCCAAGGTTAACCAATGACCTACACTTGTCTATTCGCACCCGCACTAAGGTGTGTTCAATCTCCTAGGCAACTTGGCCTTACAACAGTCCACAAGGACAATCACAATGCATAAGACACTATGCATGAACATGTATGATTCACAATCTCATACAATTCTATAATATGCCACATTAGGCCAATATAAGCATCAATATACAAATGGTAATTCGCATGTACTGACAATATCATATTATTGAAATAAATCGAGGTAACACATTTTCATGGTCCATTATGCATTCTTAATTAAGATTTGTCATCCTTGTCAAAGTTCACGTCCAATTCTATTCTTACAACTTGCAAAATCTTCCAAGGCAATTAAATTTCTTCCACTTTTGCAAATTGTTCCAGCTCTTAGGCCTTGCACTCTCTTGTTCTTCACTCACTTGGAATCACCCTAGGTTTTATGATAATCTCGTTCTTAGTCCTTTAAGATTTATGAAATCTTGATTATATTAAATTCTTCTGATTCATAAGTTATCCATTTTAAGACGTAGGTATCTTAACATAATCTACTCTCATAGAGTCTCTCTCTTTCTAGAGGAATTTCCTTAACAAATACAGTTCCTTGCTTCATTTTATGTTGTAATACCTTCACATGGAAGTCTTAGCATCATTTCACCATCATCTGGGTGATTCTGCTATAGGCGCCTAGGCGCCATGTCTGGAGCGCCTGAGCGTTGGTTCAGCGCCTGGACGCTGACCACGAAGCGCCTGAGCGCTCACCGGGCCGCGTCACAGGGAAAACTTCCTGGGCACAGAGCGCCTAGGCGCTCTATGCACAACGCTTGGGCGCTAGTGCATTAACAGGGGTTCTGCAGAATTCTTTTCTGCAGAGCCCTGGCCCATTCATTATCCAAAATCCCTCATCAGTTTTCAACCATTCCAAAATGAGATACATGACATATAATTACAAAATAGCAACATATGAGTTCATGATCATCAAGTCACACAATGCACATCCATACATCCATACAAATCAAACAACTACAACATCATGGAAATGACTCAATATAACAAAGAGGGAAATCCAACATGGATCCTCTCATCAACAACAACACACAAGACATTTCCTTACTACCAAGATTGGTTGAAGAGGATTATCTCCCTCTTACCTAAATGAAGACAATCACAAGAATGCTTTCCCCTTTTTGCTCTTGATTTTCGTTTTCCCCTTCAAGAAAAAACCTAGGGTGAGAAATTCCCAATGTGTTCACTCCAATCATAGAAAAATGGCTCCTTGGCCACATAGGTGACCAATAAAATGAAAAAGAAGAAGAAGAAGATAGAAGAAAGATGAAGACTTTACCTCAAAAGCTCCAAGCTTTAGCTCCAATGGTGAAAAATGGAAGAAGAAGAAGAAGAAGAAGAAGAAGAAGAACCAAGGATGGCCACAAGGAAATGCTCTTGGAATGATGGAAGAAACTAGATATGAAAGTGGTGAAGCAAGAAATGAAGAGGGGAAATGGTGAGGGTGTACGGTGGAGGAGAAGGAAAAAGAAAAGAAGAAGAAGATGAAGAAGAAACGTAGAAGAGAAGAAGAAAGAAAGGAGACGGAAGAAGAAGAAAGAAAGAAGGGAGGAGGTGGTTTGGTAAATAATGAATAAGATGGAGTGAAATTAACTAAAGGAAATGCTAATATTTCCTAGCATTGGCTGCACTCCAGCCGTGAAGAGAGAGAAGAGGGAGGGTGAGAATTGGCTTCCAAGAGAAGCCAAGGGTATATGAGTAAATGTTTGGTCAAAGCTTCTCAAAGAAGCTTTGATTAATTTATCATTAAATTTGAATTAAAGTAGATTGATTAGACATAAAGTGGATTTCATTTGGATAATGTGATAGGATTTTTATTACACACTATTATCCAATGGATAATAGTTACAGTTAACAGAAGTCAGTATTTAATTAATTTGACAGATGAATTTTATTTCGCTGTATTGATCTATTTTATCTGTTAAGATTTCTCGAAAGACGTAAAACCTTGTAAACTGTGTCCGGCCTCGGGTTTAGTAAGATCCCCCGTCGACGTTTCCATAGTTCAAGGTTCTCGGGAAAAATATTTCATTTTCCCGGCTCGACTCAGTGCACACGCAAAACGAAGAATAATATTAAAATATTCTGCATTCTCAGAAAAATCCAGAAAAATTCCTAAAATTTCCAAATATTGTAAAATGATTATTTATCCTAAAATTATAAATTTTCAGGATGTTACAACTCTCCCCTTCAATTAGAAATTTCGTCCTCAAAATTTTCATTCCTTAGGGTAAATATGGACGCAATTCTGTCACCTTGTTCTCCCACTTTCACCTCGTGCTTCTAGTCGCGTCAATTCTAATCACCCTTGCTAACGGGATCTCCCTGCCCCCGTGTTGCTTTGGTCTCCTGTTCTCGATTTTCGCAAGAAGTTTTTCATAGATCAACCCTTCTCTCAATTATACTGTGTCCCGTTCGATGACATGGCTGGGTCCAAGGATATACTTTCGTGATCATGACATACGGAAGATATCATGAAGATTTAAAAGGAAAGGATAGTAAGGATTAGTTATGGATACTGGACCAATCCGAAAAAGAATTTGATATAGCCCGTAGAATTCAAGAGTGAGTTTGCTGGCAACTTAGACAAGATGACACACCTTTAGCAACGCCCCTTTTTTTTTTCATCCCTTGTTACCATTACTTCTGTTTTAGACTTTGATATACCTTGATCGCTCTGATGGGTGAACTCGGTTTACTCTCGTGAGTTTTTATTAGGAATAAACTCCTTAAGTTCTGAATCATCTGGTATGCAACCTTCACTCATGAACACTAAGATTCTGTCGAGTTCCTTCCTCACATTCTGACACCAAGCCTTGTCTCAATAGCTCTTTCTTGTCTTGTAGAAATTGGTCACTGTTTCTACCTCTCTCGAATTCTTCCTAACAGATCATTCGAAATAACGATTATATCTAGACATACCTCATCCGGCGTCATTTCCAATGACAGCTACCTGTCCTCGAATTACTCTACTAATTCCTTCTTCTCGACCATCATAATGAAGGCATTAGGCGGTTTCCAATTCCAAAACGTCCGCCATGGCGTTTTCTTTTCCAAGATGACTCTAAAGTTAGAGATCATGTTCCTTCAAAATCTTTAGTCACCTTCTCTGCCTCGTGTTTGGTTCCTTCTCATCGAATAAATACCTCAGGTTCTTGCGACAGCTAAGGGTGTTGAACATTGCTCCATGTAGAAAGTGTCTCTATATTCTCAGAGCAGATATAACAGCAGTTAATTACAAGTTACGGGTCAGGTAGTTCTTCTCAGGCACCCTCAACTACCTTAAGGCGTAAGCCACAACTTCCCAGCCTTGCATGAGTACACATCCTAAACCTTAATGCGAAGTATCATAAGGTATTTCAAACGGTTTCTCAAGATTAGGTAGGAGCAAAACTAGTGAGCATCTGAATATCTCCTCAATCCTTGGAAAAACCTTCTTTACCTGTGTCAGCTTGTAGAAATTTGATCCTCTTCTTATAAGCCACGTAAGTGATTCTACTCTCTTGGAGAACTCATCAGTGCTCCTTCGATAAAAACCAACTAATTCCGTCAGCTATGAGTCTCCTTTACGGTTTCCGGTCTTTCCCTTCGAAGAACTGCTCCAACCTTTGGTGAATTCACAACAATTCCTCCATTTGGAATTCCATGATCCAAAACGGAACCTCCTTAAATGAGAATTCACAATCTGATACTTTAGCATTTACTTCCTCTTCTTTAAAGTCAGGAAAACTATACCGAGATGTCTGACGTATCTCCCCATATCTTCGAGAATAGATCAGAATGTCATCATTAATGACAACGACGATTCTGTTCTAGGTAAGGATAGAAAATACAATTTATGTTGTTCATGAATACAATAGGAGCGTTTGCAGTCTCCACGAATTCATCGATGACCAGGGCATACATCTACCTTGGATAGAACAACGACTCTTTCCTCACCAGCCCATTGAATCGCGCATCTTTTCCCGAGGACACTCATCCTTGATTGAAACCTTGTTTATTTTGTGATGGTCCTCGTCTCACCGAGAAATTTCATTCTTCTCCTTAACTAACAGCATCGTAGCTTGACATGCGACTCCCTTTGACTACAAGAGCGGCATCTATATTCCCTTTACTCTTGGTCCTCTATGGAGAACATTAACGTATACCCTCAAGCTCCTTTCCCTTATGAAGCTTAAACTTTGTTGGTTGTCACGAATTCAAAAGTCTTAGTTTCAAAAATCACTAAGGTTTTTATCGGAACGACCTAGCAGATAATAATCAGAAAACGACCGATCATTTTCTAAAATTATGAACTCGAACAGATATGATTTAAGGTAAGCAAGATAGGTTAACAAAAGACTCGATGTTTAGTAGAAGTAGGATAGATTACACAACTTAGGTGTCAACGACAAGTCTTAGTAACAGAAATAGAAGTAACTTAAGTTGAAGATAAGAAAGATATAGATGAATCCAAATGATCCATACGGTTACAAATGATAAAAGGAGGGGTTAGCCCCAGAATTATATAGCACGATTACAGGGTCGTCACTTGAGGCGTAATTTCCCTTGTTTAGATCTCCAAATGTCGAGGTCTCAACACCACCCAAGGTATAAATTCTGGCTTCTGCTTGTGGTTTCACAGCCCTTACAGCATTGATTGAAGAATTTGCCTTTACTTGGTCGCAGTTGCGGGAGACGTGTCCAGGCTTTCCGCATTTAAAACAGATTATCCCTTCGATTTTACACTCCCTCGTGAAGTGGTTCTTTCCGCATTTCCTACATCTTGGTGAAGATGTCGAGGTCTGACTGGATACACCACTACTAGTACTTTGTCTAGGAGTTGGTTGTTGTTGTTGTTTCTCTGATACCCGTGCGTATGGTTTCCGCTTAAACTGGTTATCTTTTCTATTATTCCTCTTTTGGAATCTAGGCAATCCGAGGTTGCCCCAAAGTCAACTTTCCTCCAACAGATTCTGAACCTCAAGTTCCAATTCTCGTTGTTGCGTGGCCCTCTGATCCTGGTGAATTGTCGTCTCAGCTATCATTTGCCTTTCTTCTATAGTCGCAGCCATACCCCTATTGTTGTGTCCTGCGCTCACATGCGTACGTCTGCCACGAGCCATTGACTCTCTTCGAGGACAAACAAATATAACACAACAAAACAAACATAATTATTTCAAACAGCGTTATCTCCCTATGAAAACCAAATATAGAGAGTCACACAGTTCACACAATTCAAGCAAGACAGTTCAATCCCATACATCCTAACAATCTCCAGCTCGAACTTCTTCATTCTGCTTCCACAGCGTAATCCCTCGTAAGCCGTCAACTTCCAAACTGCTTCTCGAATCTAGTTTGCCCCAACTATTTCTTTCTCCTGAAGATCGGTTTTCCAAAACCTTTTGATCTCCTCACAAAAGAAATCCTATTTTCCTAACACATTACGCCTAGGTGAAGTCATAGTTTCCTGTACACACAGAACATTACATATTGAGTAGGCCAGTCCTCAATATCATGCAATTGTATAATAGTAGCCATCAACATTCAACCTACGGCACGCCATGCATTCCTTTCCCATCATCTCAATCAAGAGACAAGAAAGTGCACAACAGACCAAATTCTAATATGCCTAAACATAGCAAGTCCATACCCCGGCTCAATAGGATGAACTGCTCTGATACCACCTAATGTAACGCCCCTGAATATACCAACTGCAGCGCAATCGTCATTACACCACAGTTACTAAATCCAGGCGTGTCACAGTCATGATAACAGTAGTTTCAAAAATTAACAAGTTTATTTCTTCGCATTTATGCATAAGTAGAAAATACGAGCCATGAATGAATTATAAATGTGTTCAACCCTAAATACAACCATTGAAATGAAATCACATTCTTTATGTATATATATTTTATAGCCAACTTACACAAATCATTGATAGCATAGAATATAATAATTACAGAGTCAAGTAAAATACAGCGGGAATAAAAACATAAAAGGGGAGAAGTAGTGACCTAGGGATGGGTACTACCAGCAGTCAAGTCTGCAACCCCATATGCGCATGACATTCAGCGTCCCGGTTGATACAATAGGCATCAATGCCTCCATGCTGATGCACTCCTAGGAAAATCGAAGAAATATTGTCCAGGTTCCCAACCCCGTCGGTAAGGTGTGATTCCTCATCATCTTCTTCACGATCTTTTATCAAATATGAATATAAAACAGAGAACGCAGAAATATAGGAAAGAGGTGAGACACCCGTCATTCATTACCACTATTGGCAGTAAGAAAATAGCACGGCGCAAAGCGCCCACCGAGCAATACAGTTCATATATGCATCAATAGCAACAACGAAATTTATAATAAAAGCAATTCAATTCTAAGCAATAATCAAAGTCAATAATAACAATGATGTTTATGGTAAAGGTGGAACGACAGTAAGCAATAGCAGGCAGATCACAATAGTATTTCCAGAAATCAGCACAACAATCAGATAACCATTTACAGAAGTACAACAGTTATCTTCACATTCACAGGTGTCCATGCTCAACAGTTTATAAGACCAATAATGAACAATGCACAATGCATGCTTTCCCAATTCCTACTCCATGGAGCTAGACTCAAACAAGCGGAGAGAAAGATCAGGAGACATGTCTGTAACTCGGCTGCCGAGGCCAGTGCTATCAATAAATTTTCTCATGCGCAATCATGACATTGTACAGACATTCTACACTAGATCACGATATAGGAGAGTGTCTCGGTCCGGATCGTCGATGCGTTTGCATCGGTCTACCCCACGGGCAGGAGAGCTACCAACCTCCTATTGCGAGGAACTCGCACCCCGACGCCCCCAAGGTCAACCAATGACCTACACTTGTCTATTCGCACCCGCACTAAGGTGTGTTCAATCTCCTAGGCAACTTGGCCTTACAACAGTCCACAAGGACAATCACAATGCATAAGATACTATGCATGAACATGTATGATTCACAATCTCATACAATTCTATAATATGCCACATTAGGCCAATATAAGCATCAATATACAAATGGTAATTCGCATGTACTGACAATATCATATTGTTGAAATAAATCGAGGTAACACATTTTCATGGTCCATTATGCATTCTTAATTAAGATTTGTCATCCTTGTCAAAGTTCACGTCCAATTCTATTCTTACAACTTGCAAAATCTTCCAAGGCAATTAAATTTCTTCCACCTTTGTAAATCGTTCAAGCTCTTAGGCCTTGCACTCTCTTGTTCTTCACTCACTTGGAATCACCCTAGGTTTTATGATAATCTCATTCTTAGTCCTTTAAGATTTATGAAATCTTGATTATATTAAATTCTTCCGATTCATAAGTTATCCATTTTATGACATAGGTATCTTAACATAATCTACTCTCATAGAGTCTCTCTCTTTCTAGAGGAATTTCCTTAACAAATTCAGTTCCTTACTTCATTTTATGTTGTAATACCTTCACATGGAAGTCTTAGCATCATTTCACCATCATCTGGGTGATTCTGCTATGGGCGCCTAGGCGCCATGTCTGGAGCGCATGAGCGCTGGTTCAGCGCCTGGACGCTGACCACGAAGCGCCTGAGCGCTCACCGGGCCGCGTCACAGGGAAAACTTCCTGGGCACAGAGCGCCTAGGCGCTTTATGCACAGCGCTTGGGCGCTAGTGCATTAACAGGGGTTCTGCAGAGCCCTGGCCTATTCATTATCCAAATTCCCTCATCAGTTTTCAACCATTCCAAAATGAGATACATGACATATAATTACAAAATAGCAACATATGAGTTCATGATCATCAAGTCACACAATGCACATCCATACATCCATACAAATCAAACAACTACAACATCATGGAAATGACTCAATATAACAAAGAGGGAAATCCAACATGGATCCTCTCATCAACAACAACACACAAGACATTTCCTTACTACCAAGATTGGTTGAAGAGGATTATCTCCCTCTTACCTAAATGAAGATAATCACAAGAATGCTTTCCCCTTTTTGCTCTTGATTTTCGTTTTCCCCTTCAAGAAAAACCCTAGGGTGAGAAATTCCTAATGTGTTCACTCCAATCATAGAAAAATGGCTCCTTGGCCACATAGGTGACCAATAAAATGAAAAATAAGAAGAAGATAGAAGAAAGCTGAAGACTTTACCTCAAAAGCTCCAAGCTTTAGCTCCAATGGTGAAAAATGGAAGAAGAAGAAGAAGAAGAACCAAGGATGGCCACAAGGAAATGCTCTAGGAATGATGGAAGAAACTAGATATGAAAGTGGTGAAGCAAGAAATGAAGAGGGAAATGGTGAGGGTGTACGGTGGAGGAGAAGGAAAAAGAAAAGAAGAAGAAGATGAAAGAAGAAACGTAGAAGAGAAGAAGAAAAGCGTAGACGGAAGAAGAAGAAAGAAAGAAGGGAGGAGGTGGTTTGGTAAATAATGAATAAGATGGAGTGAAATTAACTAAAGGAAATGCTAATATTTCCTAGCATTGGCTGCACTCAGCCGTGAAGAGAGAGAAGAGGGAGGGTGAGAATTGGCTTCAAGAGAAGCCAAGGGTATATGAGTAAATGTTTGGTCAAAGCTTCTCAAAGAAGCTTTGATTAATTTATCATTAAATTTGAATTAAAGTAGATTGATTAGACATAAAGTGGATTTCATTTGGATAATGTGATAGGATTTTTATTACACACTATTATCCAATGGATAATAGTTACTGATTAATGAAGAAGTCAGTATTTAATTAATTTGACAGATGAATTTTATTTCGCTGTATTGATCTATTTTATCTGTTAAGATTTCTCGAAAGACGTAAAACCTTGTAAACTGTGTCCGGCCTCGGGTTTAGTAAGATCCCCCATCGACGTTTCCATAGTTCAAGGTTCTCGGGAAAAATATTTTATTTTCTCGGCTCGACTCAGTGCACACGCAAAACGAGGAATAATATTAAAATATTCTGCATTCTCAGAAAAATCCAGAAAAATTCCTAAAATTTCCAAATATTGTAAAATGATTATTTATCCTAAAATTATAAATTTTCCAAATTCCCTCATCAGTTTTCAACCATTCCAAAATGAGATACATGACATATAATTACAAAATAGCAACATATGAGTTCATGATCATCAAGTCACACAATGCACATCCATACATCCATACAAATCAAACAACTACAACATCATGGAAATGACTCAATATAACAAAGAGGGAAATCCAACATGGATCCTCTCATCAACAACAACACACAAGACATTTCCTTACTACCAAGATTGGTTGAAGAGGATTATCTCCCTCTTACCTAAATGAAGACAATCACAAGAATGCTTTCCCCTTTTTGCTCTTGATTTTCGTTTTCCCTTCAAAAGAAAAAACCTAGGGTGAGAAATTCCCAATGTGTTCACTCCAATCATAGAAAAATGGCTCCTTGGCCACATAGGTGACCAATAAAATGGAAAAGAAGAAGAAGATAGAAGAAAGATGAAGACTTTACCTCAAAAGCTCCAAGCTTTAGCTCCAATGGTGAAAAATGGAAGAAGAAGAAGAAGAAGAAGAACCAAGGATGGCCACAAGGAAATGCTCTTGGAATGATGGAAGAAACTAGATATGAAAGTGGTGAAGCAAGAAATGAAGAGGGAAATGGTGAGGGTGTACGGTGGAGGAGAAGGAAAAAGAAAAGAAAAAGAAAGAAGAAGAAGAAGAAGAAACATAGAAGAGAAGAAGAAAGAGGCAGACGGAAGAAGAAGAAAGAAAGAAGAGAGGAGGTGGTTTGGTAAATAATGAATAAGATGGAGTGAAATTAACTAAAGGAAATGCTAATATTTCCTAGCATTGGCTGCACTCCAGCCGTGAAGAGAGAGAAGAGGGAGGGTGAGAATTAGCTTCCAAGAGAAGCCAAGGGTATATGAGTAAATGTTTGGTCAAAACTTCTCAAAGAAGCTTTGATTAATTTATCATTAAATTTGAATTAAAGTAGATTGATTAGACATAAAGTGGATTTCATTTGGATAATGTGATAGGATTTTTATTACACACTATTATCCAATGGATAATAGTTACAGTTAACAGAAGTCAGTATTTAATTAATTTGACAGATGAATTTTATTTCGCTGTATTGATCTATTTTATCTGTTAAGATTTCTCGAAAGACGTAAAACCTTGTAAACTGTGTCCAGCCTCGGGTTTAGTAAGATCCCCCGTCGACGTTTCCATAGTTTAAGGTTCTCGGGAAAAATATTTTATTTTCTCGGCTCGACTCAGTGCACACGCAAAACGAGGAATAATATTAAAATATTACACGTTCTCAAAAAAATCCAAAAAAATTCCTAAAATTTCCAAATATTGTAAAATGATTATTTATCCTGAAATTATAAATTTTCAGGATGTTACAGATTTCGAAGAAACTCACAACATGAAAAATGTTTAGAATGGTGTTTAGCTTTAGGAAATGAGGTTGGATAAAATTATTGAAGAGTGGAAGTGTGATTTGGGAGTGGTGGCCGAATGGCTCAAGAAATGGAGAAAAGATGAAGTTCTTCTTTGAGTTCTTGTGTTCTTGAAGAAAGAGAATGGAGAGAATAGATAGGAGTGATGGAAAATTAAGTGGAGAGGTCTCCTACACTATATATAGCCATGTGGTGCATTGGAGGAGTGGGTGGAATGATTTGTGATAATTGCTTGGTGGAGCACTCAAGGAGACAAGGTGGTGCACTCAAGGAGACAAGGTGGTGCATGCTAGCTCACTAAAGTGTATGATTAAGTGTGATGGAATCAAAATGATAGCCTAAAAATCATGTGCATTGTCTTGGAGTTACATGGAGTGAATGGATGGAAATTCATTGAATATCTGAGTGGGAGACAAGGTAGTTGAAGGATGACTAAACTCCAAGTGATCATAAATGATAGAATGCATTATTATGCATTATTTGAAGAATCATTCACCTTCTTGATGGACATGGCCATGTGGCCTTGGTGGAATTCACCAACAAAAGAATCTCATTCCATGTTATAATGAAATGCATGAGTTGTACGTGGGTCAAAGTGTTTTACCTCTTTGGTTTCTACATTAAACATACTAGGTCCACTAACATGATTATAGAATCTAGGTAAATAGAAAACTTAATTACTAGGGCTAGGTAATTAGGTTTATGATTTCACTTATAGTAAGTAGATTTATAACCTTAACCTAAAGGTAAGTAGATTTATACTAGGTTTATGATTTCACTTACAGTAAGTAGATTTATAACCTTAAGGTAAATAGATTTATGACTTTAACCTAGGGTAAATAAATTTTTATAACTTTAACCGACGGTAAATAAATTTATAACTTTAACCTAATGTAAATAGGTTTATAACTTTAACCTAAGGTTGATAGATTTATGATTTTGCCTAAGGTAAATAGATTTATAATTTTACCTATGTCTATTTCTCTACGTAGATTTTAACTTGTAGTTAATTTCAAATTGACAAAAATTACTGCGGTAAAACTAATTTTTACTGTCTAAAATTTACTGAGGTAAAAATTAAATTTTTTTTACTGTGGTTCAATAATAATGCGTATTTAGATAAATTGTCAAACAACGAAGATTTTCGAATACTGTTTCTGGTTTCGGGTTTAGTAAGATCCCCCGGCCCCATTGAACAATTCAAAAATTCATCCGGCCTGGGAAAATTATTATTTTCCTGACTCGGAGTAATTCATACACAAAGATCCAAAACATTCACATAACAGTTAAAATAAATATACAACACACAAAAAATACAAAACAGTACAGTTTAGTCGTTACTGTAATTTATCAAAAATTGGGGTGTTACATGATGCCCTAAGGAGGGTGTTACATGTGCACCACATAATACAAGATATGGCTATAAACTTCACAAAAACTAATCACAAACTCAATTCAATATTCAATAGACAAATAAGCTCAATTAAAAACAAAGAACCCTATTTTTTATACTTGGCCGTGGCTAGCTTGATGCCAAAAAAAACTTCAAATTCATTCAAAAACAACCCAAAATTTTATCTTTCTTGCTATAACCAACAACACCATCTCAATACAAGAATCAATTAGAAGAAAAAGAACAAATTCAAATAAAATTTATCCATTAACCTAGCCTTAGCCATGAACTATACAAACTCCAAGGTCACCAAATTAAATTCAAAATCCAGAAAACAAGAATAAGATAAAGGTAGGAGCTACAACACAAAGTAACAAAGAATTTCTCGTATTTTTCTCTTCACTAGTCGCAACTCACATGAAAGAGAACCAGAATTTTTGTTTCAAAATCAAGGGAAAAACAAAAGAAGTTTAAAGGCAAAAACCCTTACCTTTACTTCAACCTTTGGTCTCTTGAACTTTAGCCATTTTTCTCTTGTTTTTCCTTCTTTTTCCTCTTCTCTTTTTCTCCTCCTTGAGCTTATTTTGTATCTACTAAGCACACTTTAATCTCTCAATGCTAAGTTTTCAAGTGTCCATAAGTGTTATAGAAAATTTTTAGAACTTAACTTAGTTCTTGGTTTTATTTTTCCATAATCTTCCATATATTGCTATTTATCAGTTAAGCTTCATTACTCAGTCCTAAGTTACATTAAACTGATGGATTAAGAAAATATGCTTACTAATACTTATTTTAGTTGGTATTTTATACCAAATTATTCTCCTAATCTTACTTATCATCTCCATGAAATTTCATAATTTTCTAAGATACTTAGTTGTTCCATAACTGTTCCCTTAATTCCTCTTCTGTATCATTAAAAATACCAAACTAGCTCTATTGCTTCTCAAAATTTTACTTCAACTTTTATCTATTGTTTTAGCTAGGAAATAAATTTTTCATATTTATTCCCATTATATTAGTTGTTTATGCAGAAACTTTGGTTATTTCATTATATTCAGTGTTATAGAATTCTGCTCAAACTGGTTCAGAAAATTACTTGGATTAACAGATAACTCTTACCAGTATTACCAAGCTATTATAATCCTGATTAAAACTATTAGGTTAGGGAGGATGTTATAATTCTCTCCTATTTTAAAAAAAAAGTTGTCCTCAAAATTTGCTTACCTGATACGGGATGTTCTAAATATTCCCACAATTGAAACTAATTACTACAAAATCTCAAGGAAATAAAGTATATAAACTTATATCATCATTTTGATTCTATTTCCCATTCACCAACAATTAAAATTCACAAGAAAATTTTACTACTTGTCAATATCCATTCGTTCTCAGTTATATACTCACCTTGATTTGAACTAGAAGGCTGAGTTGTCTATTTACCTCTTAGGATATAAACTCTCCCTGTGGTTTTTGGTTTAGTATTGGGTGTTGCCATTGGTCTCTAAGGGAAGTCTTTGGCATAGTGCCCTAATTTGCCACAAGTAAAGCATACAATCTGATCCACAAAGCAAGGATTATTCCCACGGTATCTTCCACATTTGGAGCACCTCAGTCCATATGGTTTTGTTTGAACCTTTTTTCCTTTTTCTTGCTGGGTCTTGGGTTGTTAAACATTACTCTACTCTTGTAATTTTTCAAATCTATCATCCATTCATTTCCTATTCAGGAAACCATGTGATTGTTGCTCTTGTTCCAACTCCAATTTAACAGATTCGATAATTCTACACTTGTTTACCAAAGTATGAAAATTCTGAATCTCAAAAGGTCATACTTTCTCTTTCATATCTTTTCTCAAACCAGTCTCAAATTTGACTCATTTCCACTTTTCATCTGGATTGAATTTGAGATACGAGGAAAACTTAGATAGTTCTTCAAACTTAGTCAAGTACTGACAAACTCTCATATTCTCCTGTTTGAGCTCTAAAAATTCTATTTCTTTTTCTTCCTGCATATTCTGAGGAAAATATTTATCCAACAAAGTAGTTTTAAATACCTCCTAGGTAATTAGAGTTCCAGCTACTTCTTGAAGCCTGCTTGTATCTGTCCACCAATAATCAGCTTCCCCTTTTAACATAAAGGAAGCAAAAGTCACTCGCTGCTCATCAGTACAACTCATTGCATCAAAAATCTTCTCCATCTCTCTCACCCATTAATTGACTTTGACTGGATCATACTTTCCATTAAAATATGGTGGATTGTTGTTCCAGAACTCAGACAAATCATGAAAATTTGGATTCCTCACCATAGCTGTTTCATTCTCCTACTGTTGTGGTGGTTGTAGACTATTGCCCATCCTTTCTAATATCCTGTTTGTAATTGTTGTTTGCTCTTGCATAACAACTGTCATCTCTCTTTGGGTACCTGTCATTTCTCTTTGTTCTCTTAGGGTTGTTGCCATCTCTCTAACTATTTCCATCACATCAATCGTATTTTCATTGGCAATTGTCCTACCTCCATGAGTTCGCCTAGAAAATGCCATAGTCTCCTGTACACATAGAAAAATGAATATTGAGTTTATTAGGCTCAATATCATGTAATAGTGCAACAGTTAACTATAAACAAATAATCTCAAGGCTGTTATGCAATTCTACATATGCATCTCATCATCAAGACAAGAAAAATGCATAATAAAGCATAAATAGTCCATACCCCGACTCAACAGGATGAACTGCTCTGATACCATAATGTAACATCCCAATACTAGTACTAATAACGCATTCAGAATTATGCATTAGAAACTAGAATTAAGTATGTTACGTACAACTAATAAAATAATTTGAAATTAAATTTAAACAATTTATATAAAATATGAGCCTGTAACGGAATAAGATAACGATCATATATTAAAAAGGATAATATACAACGTAATTTACAATACTCATAAATTACATAATTCATTACAATGTATTAATTATACATCATCAAAATACAAATCTCATCAACACTATTCTATGTCTTCGTCTTCTGTCACCTTGACAAAGTATGCGTCTCTGGAAATAATACGAAAATACAAATAAAGGGGTGAGAATTCTAAAAATTCTCAGTAGTATAATTAAAATCCGTGCCATCGTAATACTTCCGGCTATTTCGGGAAAATATTTTTAAAACTCATTTTATATATATAAAAGCTAGAAAGGTGGAAAACTATCAAATCTGGTCCTTTATCTTCCCGAAATAAAAATGTAATTATTAAGAATTTATGAAAAGATTTATTATCACATTTCACAATTCACATCCATATTTATTTTCAGAATCATATTACCAAGCAAGCATCATAATTTATCTAATAAATTCCAATTTCATCATAATGTTGATTTAAATTACTTGGCAGTAGTCTGTTTTCATGTTGGTATACTCCAACCTATTTATGACCATTCGCCAGTCATACATAACTACTCCAGATAATGAATAACCCAGGCCACCTCTAGTGAGGGAATGTCCATCCTCAACTTAGAGTTATGAGTAGTGAATGAATGCCTATCCTCAACAACTAAGATAGGAAGGGAATGTCCATCCTTACACTATCACAAATTAGGATCACCTCTAACAACTAGGCAAAATTTGAGCAAAGAGTGAAGGCATGTCCATCCTCAATCTCAACTACTCCGGAAAGGAGGGAATCAACCTTCCTCACTATTCCATTCTAAACTATGATGAGGATCCTATCCTAAAACAATCCCTGGTCATATAAAAGGGGTACTCATACAAATCCAATTTCATTTCAAGAATTCTCATCAAATCCACAATACCATTTATTTCCAATAAATTTCCAAATAATCAATAATTCAAGCACATAAGTATTAGTACTTGACCAATTAATTAAGCACATAGGAATTTTTCAAAATAATCAACCATTCGGCTTACATGTTCAATTTATGATATTTATGGTCAATTCAAGAATTTAAAGATTAGGATTTCTTCATAAACTCTTACCACATCAATTAAATCAATATCATACACAAGTAATCAGGAATATGTTACAAAATCAAGTACAATTAATTAAGGTAGTGTCACGGCTAAAGTCCACATTTAAGATCATATTTACCACTCATCAACTATTCATCAGTTCTTAATCAAATTACTTAGTAATTGGATATTGAGACATAATTAATCACCAAAACTAACAACAACCCCTTTTTACATGAACTTGGTCGTGATCTCTAAATAACTCAAGACCATGCATTTTCTCTTCCTACTTATTAAATCCATTCACAAGGTTTTCAAAATCAAAGAAATAAAATGGAAACATAGCTAAACATAAATCTTTCATTTATGCCTTGTTATGGCCGTGTACCACATAATACAAGATATGGCTATAAACTTCACAAAAACTAATCACAAACTCAATTCAATATTCAATAGACAAAGAAGCTCAATTAAAAACAAAGAACCCTATTTTCTTTTTTATACTTGGCCGTGGCAAGCTTGATGCCAAAAACAACTTCAAATTCATTCAAAAACAACCCAAAATTTTATCTTTCTTGCTATAACCAACAACTCAATTTCAATACAAGAATCAATTGGAAGAAAAAGAACAAATTCAAATAAAATTTATCCATTAACCTAGCCTTAGCCATGAACTATACAAACTCCAAGGTCACCAAATTAAATTCAAAATCCATAAAACATGAATAAGATAAAGGTAGGAGCTATAACACAAATTAACAAAGAATTTCTCGTGTTTTTCTCTTTACTAGTCATAGCTCACATGAAAGAGAACCACAATTTTTGTTTCAAAATCAATGGAAAAACAAGAGAAGTTTAAAGGCAAAACCCCTACCTTTACTCCAAGCTTTGGTCTCTTGAACTTTAACCCCTTTTTTCTCTTGTTTTCCCTTCTTTTTCCTCTTCTTTTTTTCTCCTCCTTGAGCTTGTAATGGCTACCCTATTTTCTGCATTGTATTTGGGGCTCAAATCATGTAGACAATGAAAGAAAATGATAAGGAAAAAAGTCTAGATAAAACTAGACAAGTTAGCCATCGAAATTAGTCAAAAAGTTGTCAAATTTTTCTTGCAAAAACTTTTGTATCTGCTAAGCACACTTTAATTTCTCAATGCTAAGTTTTCAAGTGTCATAAGTGTTCTAGAAATTTTTTAGAACTTAACTCAGTTCTTGGTTTTAGTTTTTCATAATCTTCCATATACCACTATTTATCAATTAAGCTTCATTACTTAGCCCCAAGTTAAATTATACCGAGGGATTAAGTAAATATGTTTACTGATACTTATTTAGTTGGTATTTTATACCAATTTATTCTCCTAATCTTACTTATCATTTCCATGAAATTTCATAATTTTCTGAGATACTTAGCTATTCTATAACCGTTCCCTTAATTCCTCTTCGTTATCATTAAAAATACCAAACTAGCTCTATTGCTTTTCAAAAATTTACTACAACTTTTGTCAATTGTTTTTAGCTAGGAAATAAATTTTTGATATTTATTCCCATTATATTAGTTGTTTAAGCAGAAACTTTGGTTATTTCATTGTATTCAGTGTTATAAAATTACACTCAAACTGGTTTAGAAAATTACTCAGATTAACAAATAACTCTTACTAGTATTACTGAGCTACTATAACCCTAATTACAACTGTTAGGTGAGGGAGGATGTTACATTTTTCAAGTGTTGCCAAAAAATCATTGCCAAAACCTCTCAGAAAGGCTACCCTTATAAAAGTATTCCCTATTAGGACTTAAGTGTACACTTTTTAAGTGTAGCTTACAAAAATGTGGCCATAGGCCAATTTTGTTGTAGTGTGTGAGTTTAAGATTATGGATTGGCTTAGTGAATGTTTATGTAACATCCCAATATTGTTATTCCATTATATCTATTATATATAAATGAACAACCGATACTAGCCATGCTACTTTAAACAAAACCCATAACATTCATAATAATAAATCATTATAAGAAGCCACGTTATATAACAGTTATATATATAAATATACATCACAGCCTCAGAGGGCGTACTGTTATACATAACCTTGCACAAACTAAACAAACATAAAATATATACAAAGTTAGCCTAACAGAGCATTTATACTATGCGTCCCTAGACATCTTCCTCTTTCCTTTTGAAATGCTTCCTCTTGGATTTACATAGAAACACAATCAGGATGAGAAATCACAATTTCTCAATATAAGCATTCCAATACCAGTATTTATTCATAACATAGAATAAATAAATATATAAACATCCAGTTGCACCTACACATACAAAGGAGCCATTGCTCATCGTCACAAGAATATTAACATATAACCTATGTAACACTCACAAGGCAATTTATATCTATAACCCCAAATGAAACTATCAACAATATTACACAACCGCCCATATAATCATAAATATTGTTGATTAAGGTAATTGCCCATACAATTACCATGCAATGTAATGCTTGATATATTGCATGTTTATGTCTAAACATGTCCTAAAACAATGAGAATGCAATGAAGTAGAAATAGTATTGGTGCAATGTCATGAAACTCAACTATTTCCAGGAATTACAATTCCTTTTTACTTCTCTGAGTAGTATGGCTCCAGCCATTTAACACTACCTGGCAATGAATGGACTATCCAATCTTACAACAATGAGTGTACTGTTACCATCCCATATACCATTCACAGATACGTGAAAATAACAAGTGCATGGAAAAACATGCAAAGTGATATTTTAACACATTCAACGCCATATCGAATATTCTTATACGCGAGTTCATAACCAATCCTTAAACGTGCACATCCTCCTCCACGAGGTTTTCCAACTATCAACTTAGGAATACTCACATACTCACCCTATGTGCCATTCCCATCACCTAACATCATCACCAATGATAGCCAAATCAATATCATGTTGACTAACAATTCCAAACACTAATCTAAGCATTCCACCTCTCAAATAATGCTTAGGTTTCACAACTTGTAGATATATGCCATAAGGTTATTCTCCCCAAGAATTACCCCTATTTGTCACACCCTAATAGGGATGTCAGATTTTTGAACAATAATAATAACCTTTACCCAAGTTATAAACAATTACGTAATATATAATAATATAAGTTGTAAAAATGGTTTTTTTTTAACATTATATTATAAAATAAAGGAACATAAAATAAAACAAACTATTAACACAACATAATTATACATATGATTTTGTGTTTAATAGGTACAAATAATTTACATATTATAAACTAGTTAATTAAAACAAACCGAAAACATATTTCTGGTTTAAAGCAAACCATAAACTAGCCCAAGCATAACACTAGAAGTTCGATCCTCCGAAGAATCCTCCTCGGGAAGTTTATCGGAAGAGGTTGAGTTTAGACACAAGCCCTAGTCTACTCATTCTAGAAGTAACATCATGACCACCTTGTTAATGGACCGCAATCAATCCATATGATATGGATGATCTCGAGGTTTGTGACTCCATCGTCCTCGACTCACCATGTCATCTTAAGAAGGCTCCTCGACTCATGTAAGACAATCCAAGGAAGCTTGCTCCCCTTCCACTTCCTCAACGACTTTACGGAACATAAATAATAATAAGAAAATATATGCAAAGAGGTGAGACAATCAATAACATCATTACCCAAGTTATAAATTAGCGTAATATATAATAATAAGGTTGTAAAACTATTTTTTTAAACATTATATTATAAAATAAAATAAACAAAACATACGGAAATAAAAGTTAAACATTACATACACACCATAATTATACATATGATTTTGTTTTTAATAGGAAATAATTTACATATTACAAACTATTTAATTAAAAAAGTAAATATCATGGTTTCAAACCATAAACAAGCCCAAACATATAAATGTCACAGAAGAATCCTCCTCGGGAAGATCATCGGGAAGACAAAATATCGATAAATTATTGCAATCAATTATGATATGGATGATCTTGAGGTTAAATATCCTCATGTCACTCGATTTTCTGACTCCCGTTGTATTGACAATCTTCATGGTTGCTAAACACAACGACATCGAACATAAATAATAATACAGAAAATGATCAAAGAGGTGAGACAATACATCATTCCGCGACAATACAAACAAATATAATGAGTTAATATAACAATTCATATTATTACATATGCAAAATATCATAAATCAAATTATAACTATTCACACACGGTGATGCGATTAAATATGCCATGTACTCGGACTCGTTCCTACTCCATGGAGCTAAACACAAACATCGAAAGAATGATCAGGTAGACATGTCCGCACATCAGGTGCCTCAACTAACTATTACACGGTCAAATACGTCGTGTAAAGACATATCAAATACGTCGTGTGAATGGTACACGATCAAACACGTCGTGTACGTCCGGGCATAGTACCAGGCAGGTCCCCAATAGATCACGATTAAGAATAGTATTTGTCGAGATCGCTAGTGTGTGTTTTTCGTTACCACGGCCGGAGGAGCTACCAAGCGTCACATGTGGAATCTACGCACACTAACGCCTCCAAGTTCTCCATATGAACACACTACGCCTATCACACCCGCAATACGGTGTAATTCATCTCGTCGATCAATCGTCAATTTCAACCAAATTGACATACCACTCTATGTATGTAATGATCCATAATTACAAAAATACCCTCAAGTATCACCATGAATCATAATTACATAAATATCCTCATTGTCATCATAATTACAAAAATACCTTTAGTATAAAAAAAAAATAGTATGTCTCCACTTGACAATACTATTTCCTAAATATGTCGGGTCCACCACTTTGACCCGACAAGTAAAAATTACTGTTTCCATAAGTCGCGTAAATATTTTATCGCATTTTCACAATTACGTCACATTTTACAAACGTTTTTCAACGCGTAAATATTTTTCAACGTTTTCTCAATCGCGTAGTTTAAAAATCATTATTTTAAATACGCGTAAACTATTTCTACTATTTTTCATTTGTATAAAATATTTCTTGACGCTCCAAATTAAATTTCCAAACTAAAAATATTATTTAGACATTATTTTCTATTTTTCTTACAAAAATTACTCTAAGTAATAATTTTTGACGTTTTTCCCAAAAAAAAAAAAATCAAATTTAATAAATTCTTCTACCGATAATTTTATTCTTTAATTACGTAAAATATTTTCTTGCTTTCTAAATGCCATTTTGAAACGTTCTTCAACACTTACTCATTTTTAATCAATTTTGACAACATTTAGTTTAGAAAATCCACTAAGTGATATTTTCTACGTTTTCCTTTTAAAAATTCCTTTATTTAATCATAACCATAAAATATACTTTAAAAATTGCTAACATACTTTAAAACTCAAAGATAAGTATTTTCAAGTGTAAAAAATTTATTTCTTTTATATACTAGACTTCTAATAAAAATTTGTTTACTTATTTAGTTCTTGAAAATTCATTGTAAATAAATTCTTTTTAGGTTAATAAACAAGTTTATACTTATAAAATAAATTTTTGGATCAATTAAACATTAAAATATATTTTGGCGAAAATCACCATTTTTATACAAACATGTTTAAAATTATTTTTCATCCATTAAATCATTGAAAAATCCTTTAACTTAATTAGATCAATTAAGATATCCTTTTAGAAAATGGTTGAGAACATATTAGTTCTCTTTTCATAGTAAAAACCATAAACTCTTCATCTTGTGTTCTTTGGAACACTTTTCAAATCTAAACATATTTGCACATCCAACAATAATTATCATAGATCCATAAACATATACATATATTTATGAACACATACCATATATTAAAGCAATAATAAAACACATACTAAATATCAAAGCTATAAACATGCTTGCATGCAATATAAATCACAAATAGAAAAGACAATAAACATGCACACAAAATTAATCACAACTAGAAAAGACAATAAACATGCACACAAAATTAATCACACAACAAACAACCAAGTGAATGAATCCTTATGGATTCTTCACCACAATTACATCCATTTTCACACCACCACACATGGTTGATGAGATTAAATCTCCCTCTTACCTATAAGGAAGACAAGATCTCCTTGGACTCCTCCTTAGAAATTTTTGTGTAGCTTCAAGAAAAATCCTAACAAGCTTAAACAAATTATAAAGTCATAAACTATGGATGAAAAAGATAAACCATGGATCAATCATGGCGTAGAACATCAAAAATCAAATTAGAAACAAGAAACAAGAATTATCACCTTATAGGAAAGAAACTTCAAAGTGATTTTCCAAGCTCCAAATGGATGATTTAGCAAAAACTCACAACTAGAGATGTTCTTAGAATATGGTTTAGATTTAGGAAATGAAGTTGGATGAAATTTTTGATGGATGAAAGTAGAAGAAATGGTGTTGGCCGAATGGTAGGAGAAAAGGGACTTAGGAGTTTTCTTTGGTTTCTTTGGGTAGGAGAGAAATGAAAGGATGAGGTAGAATGATTGAAATGAAATAACAAAGTGAATATTAGTCCCCCCCCCATCATGCATGGTCGTAGACACTCAATAAGAGAGCTAGCCATCCTTTTTGACAAAATTGGCTTAATAATGGCCATAGGACACTCATAATGGAGCTTTGTCTCCTTTGTTGACCAACTAAATGCATAATGCATGCATAGATCCAAAAATAGCTATAGGAAATTCTAATCAAAATTTGATTGATTTTTAATAACTTATTTATGCTTAAGTCCTCCTAATTAAGTTTAATTAAAAGTTAGTTAGATTCTTTTGTATTTTAGTTAATCATTAATTTACTTAGAATCCTTAATCTTCTACTTAATTATACTAATACAATTGTCTAATTAAAATTTGATAAAAACTAATTAGGTTTTAATCTATTTAATTATCACTTAACCCCTTTAGATTAACTTAATTAGATTTTAAATTAACTAATCTATTAAATCTAACCATTTTTATGGATTTTTTAACCTTTTGGTCTAGAATTTTACAAGCCTTTTACGTTGGTAAATTTTTCCTAAAAGTGGGGCCCACAAACCCAAACGTGGGTCCCACAAACCCAAACGTGGGTCCCACAAAGCAAATGTGGGTCCCACAAGCAAAATGTGGGTCCCACAGATTTTTCTGCACGATAAATATTTTTATTATACAGAAAAATTCTAAAAATTAAAAGATTGATATATGTATTATTCGGATTGGGTTTAGTAAGATCGCCCAGCTCCAAATAATCAAACAAGATTTTTCCCGGCCCGAAAATTATTATTTTCTTGACTCGGAGCAAATCACACGAAACAATCAAATACAGTTACGAAACAGTCAAATTAATTTTATAACACACAGAAATCAAAAAACAGTACAATAAGGGCAAAAACGTAATTAACCAAAAATTGGGGTGTTACAACTCTCCCCCACTAACAGAAATTTCGTCCTCGAAATTTATCGTACCTTAGAAAAGATGTGGGTACTGCTCCCTCATTTTGTCTTCTAGCTCCCAAGTAGCATCTCCCGTTATCTCATTCCATATAACCTTTACCAAAACAATCATCTTCCCTCGAAGCTGCTTCACTCTCCTGTCCTCAATCTTAACAGGAAGTGTCTCATACGTCAAATTATCTTTCAGTTGTACTTCATCAGGTTGAATGACATGTATTGGATCAGAATATATTTTCTCAATTGAGACACATGGAATACATTATGAAGATTGGATAGAAAAGGTGGTAAAAGCTATTGGTAGGCTACGGACCTATCCGACGAATGATTTGATAAGGTCCAATAAATTTAGGAGTGAGTTTTTGAATTTGATAACCCTTCCGACACGGTCGTAGGTGTTACACGCAAAAACACATGCTCACCTTCTTCAAATTCAAGAGGTCTTCTCAGTTTATCGACATAACTTTTCTCGTGCCGCTCCGAGTCGTCCGCATTTTCTCCCGAATCATCTTCACCTTCTCCGTAGTTTGTTGCACAAGATCAGGTCCAATGGTCATACTTTTCCCATCTTGATACCAACACAAAGGTGTTTGGCATCGTCGCCCATAAAGTGCTTCGTAGGGTGCCATCCCTATACTTGAGTGAAAATTATTATTGTAGGTGAATTCTATCAAAGACAGAAACTCATCCCAACTTCCTTGTTGTTCTAACACACAAGCACGAAATAGATCTTCCAGCGATTGAATAGTCCTCTCCGTTTGACCATCAGTCTGCGGATGATAAGTAGAACTCAGACGTAACTTTGTCCCCATGGCTTCTTGTAGGCTTCGCCAAAACCTTGACGTAAACCTCGGGTCTCTATCGGAAACTATACTTGAAGGTACACCGTGAAGTCTAACAATTTCACTAATGTACACTGGGTTAATCGTTCCAACGAATACTTAATATTGATCGGCAAGAAGTGCGCTGACTTCGTAAGCCTATCAATTATAACCCATATAGAATCATGACCCTTCTTCGTTCTTGGCAATCCGGTAACAAAATCCATCGAGATACTATCCCATTTCCACTCAGGAATAGTTAAAGGTTGCAACATACCGGCTGGTCTTTGATGTTCCACTTTTGCTTTTGACAAACCGGACAAGACGCCACACGTTCCGCAACATCTCTCTTCATCCTTGGCCACCAAAACATCCGCTTTAAATCTTGATACATCTTTGTCATCCCCGGATGCATACTCAATCTACTAGCATGAGCTTCGTCCAAAATCGCTTGCTTAAGACTCGGGATCATTAGGTATACAAATCCTTCCTTTAAATCTTAAGATTCCATCGATCCTTCCTCGTTGTTGCCTTATGACCTTGCTTCAAAAATTCTTTCTCATTCAGTAAATATGGATCCTTATCCTGTTTTTCCTTGATTTCTTCCAGCAAGTCATTCAAAATAATAACTTTACTTAGACGAATCCTTCCTGGTGCCAATTCCACTAACAACCGTAAATCTCTAAACTGATTGATCAATTCTTCCTCCTTTATCATCATGGTAGAAACACTGATCACCTTCCTACTTAAAGCATCCGCCACCACATTCGCCTTTTGGGATGGTATTGAAGTTGGAAATCATAGTCCTTCAAGAACTCTAACCATCGCCTCGCCTCATGTTCAATTCCTTTTGATTGAACAGGTATTTTAAACTCTTGTGATCACTTGAAGACATTGAACACGGCTCCATACGAGAAAATGTCTCCACACTTTCAACGCAAAAACCCTTGCAGCGAGTTCCAAATCGTGCGTTGGATAGTTTCTCTCATGAACCTTCAGCTGTCTGGAAGCATAAGCTACCACATTTCTGTTCTGCATCAACACGCATCCTAACCCTTGGTAAGAAGCGTCACAATACACCTCAAAAGCCTCGTTAGGATCTGGCAAAATCAGTATTGGTGCAGTCGTCAATCTCTTCTTTAACTCTTGAAAACTTGCCTCACATTCTTTCGTCCAATCAAAAATTTGACTCTTCCTTGTGAGTTGCGTAAGAGGTCCAACTATCTTAGAAAAACCTTCAATGAACCTCCGATAATATCCGGCCAATCCAACAAAACTCCGAATCTCGGTTACCGTCTTCGGCCTCTCCCATTGCAAAATAGTTTCTATTTTCGATGGGTCCACTGCAATACCTTCCTTGGAAATTACGTGACCCAAAAATTGAACTTCTTCTAACCAAAATTCACACTTTGCCAATTTTGCATACAGCTTCTTGTCCTTCAAAATTTGGAGAACTATACTAAGATGTTCAAGCATGCTCTTCCTTATTTTGGGAATAGATCGAATGTCATCGATAAAAACAACGACAAAACTGTCTAGGTATGGACGAAAAATCCTATTCATATAGTCCATGAATATTGCAGGAGCATTCGTCACTCCGAACGGCATCACCGATACTCATAATGCCCGTAACGAGTTCGAAAAGCGGTCTTAGGTATATCCTCTACCTTGACACGAATCGATGATAACTCGATCGCAGATCTATTTTAGAGAAAATAGCTGCTCCTTTCGGTGGTCCATCAAATCATCGATCCTTGGAAGTGGGTATTTGTTCTTTATCGTGACCTTGTTCAAGCGACGATAGTCTACGCAAAGACGAGAAGTTCCATCCTTCTTCTTGACTAGTAGTCTTGGCGCTCCCCACGGTGAAACACTCGGTCGCACAAACTGCTTTTCCAACAATTCCTCCAATTGCTTCTTCAACTCCACCAATTCCGATGGCGACATCCTATATGGTGCAATTGAAATAGGACCTGCTCTCCTGGTACCAAATCAATAGCAAACTCGATTTCTCTTTGCGGTGGTAAGCGTGTACATCATCGGGAAAAACTTAGGAAACTCATTCACGATTGGAATAGCATTCACATCTTTTTCACTCTTGACCTCCAAAGAAGACAAGAAAGCATGTATCCTTGAGCTCGTCCCTCAACAAAGATTTGACTTTGACGGCAGTTAAAAATCCAGAATCCTCATCCTTAGGAAAAACTAGGGTTTTATTGGCACAATCTAATAGGATATGGTTAGAAGAAAACCAATCCATTCCTAATATTATATCTATTTCAACAAGAGGTAAGCAAATTAAATTGACCGAAAAGACTCGATCATTTATGGTAATAGGACGAGTTCAAACATACTTTAGATGTAACAACAGGCTTGGCGAGTTGGTGTAGAAACAATCAATTGAAAACTCAAAGAAGACACAGCAATTTCAACCGATCCACACGGTCATACGCAATAAATGAATGCGTCGCACCTGAATCATATAGTACGGTCAAAAGATTACGCTACGACACCTTCCCCCCGAATAAGATCTTCGGGACTGAGAAGCCTCGGCCCGCTCATCGTGTACACTCGCCTCCAGATCGCGGCTGAGTAGCACGAACATTGCTCACCACTGGCTTCCTTTCTGTCTGGTTACATTCCCTAGAAACATGTCCGGGCTTTCCACACTTGAAACAGATTGGCCCTTTGATTGAACAGTTTCTAGATATGTGGCCACTCTTTCCACATTTAAAACATCTTGGCGTAAACGCCACGTTTGTACCAACTTTGTTGCCACTAGAACTTCCGCTGATAGATGGACGTTGAGGTTGATTCCCCGGTGGTCTCGAATACGGCTTGCGCTGAAACCGGTTGTTATTGTTGTTGTTGTTGCCTCCTCTTTGGAACCTCGTTGGTCCAAAGTTACGATTCCTTGGATCACGTGACGGCTCCAACTCCTCGAGTCGTACACATGTGTCCACCAAAGCATGAAACTGGTTCATCCTTAAAGGTAGCACTCCTCTCTTCAACTCTACCCTCAGTCCTTCCTCAAACTTATGACATTTCCACGTATCATTCTGTCGAGTTTGAGCGTAGTCTGAGAACTGAGACAAACTCTCAAATTTAGAAGCATACTCATTGACAGTCATGTTGCCCTGACGTAAACCAAGAAATTCCATCTCCTTGGCATGTTGAGCACTGGCAGAAAGTACTTTTCCAGAAATACCTCACGAGAATACCTCCCGGGTAATTTCGGTTCCCTCGGCTTGTAGTAAGCGTCGGGTTCCTCTCCACAGTTCTCAAGCATCCCTCTCAAAGATAAATGTAGCATTCGTCACCTTTCGATCATTAGCGCACCCCATTCCTTCAAATATCTTTTCGAGATCTTGGATCCAAAGACTCGCTTTCTACTGGATTAAATTCACCTCGAATCGGCGGGTTATTGCGTCTAAACTCGGACAAGTTTAGAGCATCGCACGATCGCATCTTCTTGTTGAGTCGCTCGTTCATTTTGTTGCGTAATCACACTACGCCATACGACTGCATAGCCTCAGCAGCTGCAATCATTGGGTCAACATTACGGTTCATGTTTGCACGTGTTCCTCTTCCGCCAGACATCTTTTTCTTCAATCAAACAAGACAAAACAAAGTCAGATGTATCCTTTCGGACACCAATCACAGAGAATCACACAACACAAGCAAAAACAGACCCAACCACAACCCCAAAAGACTCTAACTTGGGCTCTGATACCAACTTAAATGTCACACCCTAATAGGGATGTCACATTTTCGAACAATAATAATAACCTTTACCCAAGTTATAAATTATTACGTAATATATAATAATATAAGTTGTAAAAATATTTTTTTTTTAACATTATATTATAAAATAAACAGAACATAAAATAAAACAAACTATTACATACACACCATAATTATACATATGATTTTGTGTTTAATAGGTACAAATAATTTACATATTATAAACTAGTTAATTAAAACAGCAAACTGTCTGGTTTAAAGCAAACCATAAACTAGCCCAAGCATAACACTAGAAGTTCTGATCCTCCGAAGAATCCTCCTCGGGAAGTTTATCGGAAGACAGAAATACTCTGGTAACATCATACCACGCTGCAATCAATCCATATGATATGGATGATCTCGAGGTTCACCGTCCTCGGAACTGGTCACTCGGTTCTTTGCTCCTCGTTGTATTGACAATCCAACGGTTGCTCCCTTCCACTTCCTCAACGACTTTACGGAACATAAATAATAATACGAGAAAATATATGCAAAGAGGTGAGACAATCTACATCATTACCAGCATAGCAGTAAGAAAACGACAAAACATACAGATATAGCAGTTAAAGCAACAAAATCATGTTAGCACAACATATATCATATCTCAATCAAGTATAAATGTCACAGATGCAAAATATCATAAATCAAATTATAATTATTCACACAGTGATGCAGATTAAATATGCCATGTACTCAGACTCATTCCTACTTCATGGAGCTAAACACAAACATCAGAGAGAATGATCCGGTAGACATGTCCGCACATCAGGCTGCCTCAACCAGCTATTACACAGTCAAATACGTCGTGTAAATAGCACACGATCAAATACGTCGTGTGAATGACACACGGTCAAATACGTCGTGTGAATAGTACACGATCAAACACGTCGTGTACATCCAGGCATAGTACCAGACGGGTCCCCAATAGATCCCGATTAAGAATAGTATTTGTCGAGATCGCTAGTGTGTGTTTTTCGTTACCACGGCCCAGAGGAGCTACCAACTGTCCACATGTGGAATCTCGCACACTAACGCCTCCAAGTTCTCCACATGAACACACTACGCCTATCACACCCGCAATACGGTGTAATTCATCTCGTCAGTCAATCGTCAATTTCAACCAAATTGACATACCACTCTATGTATGTAATGATCCATAATTACAAAAATACCCTCAGTATCACCATGAATCATAATTACATAAATATCCTCATTGTCATCATAATTACAGAAATACCCTTCGTATAAAAAAAAACAGTATGTCTCCACTTGACAATACTATTTCCTAACGTGTCCGGGTCCACCACTTTGACCCGACAGTAAAAATTTACTGTTTCCATAAGTCGCGTAAATATTTTATCGCATTTTCACAATTACGTCACATTTTACAAACGTTTTTCAAACGCGTAAATATTTTTCAACGTTTTCTCTATCGCGTAGTTTAAAAATCATTATTTTAAATACGCGTAAACTATTTCTACTATTTTTCACTGTATAAAATATTTCTTGACGCTCCAAATTAAATTTCCAAACTAAAAATATTATTTAGACATTATTTTCTATTTTTCTTACAAAAATTACTCTAAGTAATAATTTTTGACGTTTTTCCCAAAAAAAAAAAAAAAAATCAAATTTAATAAATTCTTCTACCGATAATTTTATTCTTTAATTACGTAAAATATTTTCTTGCTTTCTAAATGCCATTTTGAAACGTTCTTCAACACTTACTCATTTTTAATCAATTTTGACAACATTTAGTTTAGAAAATCCACTAAGTGATATTTTCTACGTTTTCCTTTTAAAAATTCCTTTATTTAATCATAACCATAAAATATACTTTAAAAATTGCTAACATACTTTAAAACTCAAAGATAAGTATTTTCAAGTGTAAAAAATTTATTTCTTTTATATACTAGACTTCTAATAAAAATTGTTTACTTATTTAGTTCTTGAAAATTCATTGTAAATAAATTCTTTTTAGGTTAATAAACAAGTTTATACTTATAAAATAAATTTTTGGATCAATTAAACATTAAAATATATTTTGGCGAAAATCACCATTTTTATACAAACATGTTTAAAATTATTTTTCATCCATTAAATCATTGAAAAATCCTTTAACTTAATTAGATCAATTAAGATATCCTTTTAGAAAATGGTTGAGAACATATTAGTTCTCTTTTCATAGTAAAAACCATAAACTCTCTTCATCTTGTGTTCTTTGGAACACTTTTGCAAATCTAAACATATTTGCACATCCAACAATAATTATCATAGATCCATAAACATATACATATATTTATGAACACATACCATATATTAAAGCAATAATAAAACACATACCAAATATCAAAGCTATAAACATGCTTGCATGCAATATAAATCACAAATAGAAAAGACAATAAACATGCACACAAAATTAATCACAACTAGAAAAGACAATAAACATGCACACAAAATTAATCACACAACAAACAACCAAGTGAATGAATCCTTATGGATTCTTCACCACAATTACATCCATTTTCACACCACCACACATGGTTGATGAGATTAAATCTCCTCTTACCTATAAGGAAGACAAGATCTCCTTGGACTCCTCCTTAGAAATTTTTGTGTAGCTTCAAGAAAAATCCTAACAAGCTTAAACAAATTATAAAGTCATAAACTATGGATGAAAAAGATAAACCATGGATCAATCATGGCTTAGAACATCAAAAATCAAATTAGAAACAAGAAACAAGAATTATCACCTTATAGGAAAGAAACTTCAAAGTGATTTTCCAAGCTCCAAATGGATGATTTAGCAAAAACTCACAACTAGAGATGTTCTTAGAATATGGTTTAGATTTAGGAAATGAAGTTGGATGAAATTTTTGATGGATGAAAGTAGAAGAAATGGTGTTGGCGAATGGTAGGAGAAAAGGGACTTAGGAGTTTTCTTTGGTTTCTTTGGGTAGGAGAGAAATGAAAGGATGAGGTAGAATGATTGAAATGAAATAACAAAGTGAATATTAGTCCCCCCCCCATCATGCATGGTCGTAGAGCTCAATAAGAGAGCTAGCCATCCTTTTTGACAAAATTGGCTTAATAATGGCCATAGGACACTCATAATGGAGCTTTGTCTCCTTTGTTGACCAACTAAATGCATAATGCATGCATAGATCCAAAAATAGCTATAGGAAATTCTAATCAAAATTTGATTGATTTTTAATAACTTATTTATGCTTAAGTCCTCCTAATTAAGTTTAATTAAAAGTTAGTTAGATTCTTTTGTATTTTAGTTAATCATTAATTTACTTAGAATCCTTAATCTTCTACTTAATTATACTAATACAATTGTCTAATTAAAATTTGATAAAAACTAATTAGGTTTTAATCTATTTAATTATCACTTAACCCCTTTAGATTAACTTAATTAGATTTTAAATTAACTAATCTATTAAATCTAACCATTTTTATGGATTTTTAACCTTTTGGTCTAGAATTTTACAAGCCTTTTACGTTGGTAAATTTTTCCTAAAAGTGGGGCCCACAAACCCAAACGTGGGTCCCACAAAGCAAATGTGGGTCCCACAGATTTTTCTGCACGATAAATATTTTTATTATACAGAAAAATTCTAAAAATTAAAAGATTGATATATGTATTATTCGGATTGGGTTTAGTAAGATCGCCCAGCTCCAAATAATCAAACAAGATTTTCCCCGGCCCGAAAATTATTATTTTCTTGACTCGGAGCAAATCACACGAAACAATCAAATACAGTTACGAAATAGTCAAATTAATTTTATAACACACAGAAATCAGAAAACAGTACAATAAGGGCAAAATCGTAATTAACCAAAAATTGGGGTGTTACAACTCTCCCCCACTAACAGAAATTTCGTCCTCGAAATTTATCGTACCTTAGAAAAGATGTGGGTACTGCTCCCTCATTTTGTCTTCTAGCTCCCAAGTAGCATCTCCCGTTATCTCATTCCATATAACCTTTACCAAAACAATCATCTTCCCTCGAAGCTGCTTCACTCTCCGTCCTCAATCTTAACAGGAAGTGTCTCATACGTCAAATTATCTTTCGGTTGTACTTCATCGGGTTGAATGACATGTATTGGATCGGGAATATATTTTCTCAATGAGACACATGGAATACATTATGAAGATTGGATAGAAAAGGTGGTAAAGCTATATCTCGGTAGGCTACGGGACCTATCCGACGAATGATTTGATAAGGTCCAATAAATTTAGGAGTGAGTTTTCGAATTTGATAACCCTTCCGACACCAGTCGTAGGTGTTACACGCAAAAACACATGCTCACCTTCTTCAAATTCAAGAGGTCTTCTCCGTTTATCAGCATAACTTTTCTGTCTGCTCTGAGTCGTCCGCATTTTCTCCTGAATCATCTTCACCTTCTCCGTAGTTTGTTGCACAAGATCAGGTCCAATGGTCATACTTTCCCCATCTTGATACCAACACAAAGGTGTTCGGCATCGTCGCCCATAAAGTGCTTCATAGGGTGCCATCCCTATACTTGAGTGAAAACTATTATTGTAGGTGAATTCTATCAAAGACAGAAATTCATCCCAACTTCCTTGTTGTTCCAACACACAAGCACGCAATAGATCTTCCAGTGATTGAATAGTCCTCTCCGTTTGACCATCGTGCGGATGATAAGCAGAACTCAGACGTAACTTTAGTCCCCATGGCTTCTTGTAAGCTTCGCCAAAACCTTGACGTAAACCTCGGGTCTCTATCAGAAACTATACTTGAGGGTACACCGTGAAGTCTAACAATTTCACTAATGTACACCTGGGTTAATCGTTCCAACGAATACTTAATATTGATCGGCAAGAAGTGCGCTGACTTCGTAAGCCTATCAATTATAACCCATATAGAATCATGACCCTTCTTCGTTCTTGGCAATCCGGTAACAAAATCCATCGAGATACTATCCCATTTCCACTCAGGAATAGTTAAAGGTTGTAACATACCGGCTGGTCTTTGATGTTCCACTTTTGCTTTTTGACAAACCAGACAAGACGCCACACGTTCCGCAACATCTCTCTTCATCCTTGGCCACCAAAACATCCGCTTTAAATCTTGATACATCTTTGTCATCCCCGGATGCATACTCAATCTACTAGCATGAGCTTCGTCCAAAATCGCTTGCTTCAGCTCGGGATCATTAGGTATACAAATCCTTCCTTTAAATCTTAAGATTCCATCAGATCCTTCCTCAACTGTTGCCTTATGACCTTGCTTCAAAAATTCTTTCTCATTTAGTAAATATGGATCCTTATCCTGTTTTTCCTTGATTTCTTCCAGCAAGTCATTCAAAATAATAACTTTACTTAGACGAATCCTTCCTGGTGCCAATTCCACGACAATAGTAAATCTCTAAACTGATTGATCAATTCTTCCTCCTTTATCATCATGGTAGAAACACGATCACCTTCCTACTTAAAGCATCCGCCACCACATTCGCCTTTCCGGATGGTATTGAAGTTGGAAATCATAGTCCTTCAAGAACTCTAACCATCGCCTGTGCCTCATGTTCAATTCCTTTTGATTGAACAGGTATTTTAAACTCTTGTGATCACTGAAGACATTGAACACAGCTCCATACAGAAAATGTCTCCACACTTTCAACGCAAAAACCACTGCAGCGAGTTCCAAATCGTGCGTTGGATAGTTTCTCTCATGAACCTTCAGGTACATGCGGAAGCATAAGCTACCACATTTATGTTCGCATCAACACGCATCCTAACCCTTGGTAAGAAGCGTCACAATACACCTCAAAAGCCTCGTTAGGATCTGGCAAAATCAGTACTGGTGCAGTCGTCAATCTCTTCTTTAACTCTTGAAAACTTGCCTCACATTCTTTCGTCCAATCAAAAACTTGACTCTTCCTTGTGAGTTGCGTAAGAGGTCCAACTATCTTAGAAAAACCTTCAATGAACCTCCGATAATATCCAGCCAATCCAACAAAACTCCGAATCTCGGTTACCGTCTTCGGCCTCTCCCATTGCAAAATAGTTTCTATTTTCGATGGGTCCACTGCAATACCTTCCTTGGAAATTACGTGACCCAAAAATTGAACTTCTTCTAACCAAAATTCACACTTTGCCAATTTTGCATACAGCTTCTTGTCCTTCAAAATTTGGAGAACTATACTAAGATGTTCAGCATGCTCTTCCTTATTTTGGGAATAGATCAGAATGTCATCGATAAAAACAACGACAAATCTGTCTAGGTATGGACGAAAAATCCTATTCATATAGTCCATGAATATTGCAGGAGCATTCGTCACTCCGAACGGCATCACCTGATACTCATAATGCCCGTAACGAGTTCGAAAAGCGGTCTTAGGTATATCCTCTACCTTGACACGAATCTGATGATAACCTGATCGCAGATCTATTTTAGAGAAAATAGCTGCTCCTTTCAGCTGGTCCATCAAATCATCGATCCTTGGAAGTGGGTATTTGTTCTTTATCGTGACCTTGTTCAGCTGACGATAGTCTACGCAAAGACGAGAAGTTCCATCCTTCTTCTTGACTAGTAGTACTGGCGCTCCCCACGGTGAAACACTCGGTCGCACAAACTGCTTTTCCAACAATTCCTCCAATTGCTTCTTCAACTCCACCAATTCCGATGGCGACATCCTATATGGTGCAATTGAAATAGGACCTGCTCCTGGTACCAAATCAATAGCAAACTCGATTTCTCTTTGCGGTGGTAAGCCAGGTACATCATCAGGAAAAACTTCTGAAAACTCATTCACGATTGGAATAGCATTCACATCTTTTTCACTCTTGACCTCCAAAGAAGACAAAGCAAAGCATGTATCCTTGAGCTCGTCCCTCAACAAAGATTTGACTTTGGCGGTTAAAAATCCGAGAATCCTCATCCTTAGGAAAAACTAGGGTTTTATTGGCACAATCTAATAGGATATGGTTAGAAGAAAACCAATCCATTCCTAATATTATATCTATTTCAACAAGAGGTAAGCAAATTAAATTGACCGAAAAGACTCGATCATTTATGGTAATAGGACAGTTCAAACATACTTTAGATGTAACAACGAGGCTTGGCGAGTTGGTGTAGAAACAATCAATTGAAAACTCAAAGAAGACACAGGCAATTTCAACCGATCCACACAAATCATACGCAATAAATGAATGCGTCGCACCTGAATCATATAGTACGGTCAAAAGATTACCGCTACGACACCTTCCCCCTGAATAAGATCTTCGAGGGACCGAGAAGCCTCGGCCCGCTCATCGTGTACACTCGCCTCCGGATCGCGGGCGAGTAGCACGAACATTGCTCTACTTGGCGGCTTCCTTTTCGTCCGGTTACATTCCCTAGAAACATGTCCAGGGCTTTCCACACTTGAAAGCAGATTGGCCCTTTGATTGAACAGTTTCTAGATATGTGGCCACTCTTTCCACATTTAAAACATCTTGGCGTAAACGCCACGTTTGTACCAACTTTGTTGCCACTAGAACTTCCGCCGATAGATGGACGTTGAGGTTGATTCCCGGTGGTCTCGAATACGGCTTGCGCATGAAACCGGTTGTTATTGTTGTTGTTGTTGCCTCCTCTTTGGAACCTCGTTGGTCCAAAGTTACGATTCCTTGGATCACGTGACGGCTCCAACTCCTCGAGTCGTACACATGTGTCCACCAAAGCATGAAACTGGTTCATCCTTAAAGGTAGCACTCCTCTCTTCAACTCTACCCTCAGCCCTTCCTCAAACTTACGACATTTCCACGTATCATTCTGTCGAGTTTGAGCATAGTCTGAGAACTGAGACAAACTCTCAAATTTAGAAGCATACTCATTGACAGTCATGTTGCCCTGACGTAAACCAAGAAATTCCATCTCCTTGGCATGTTGAGCACTGGCAGGAAAGTACTTTTCCAGAAATACCTCACAGAATACCTCCCAGGTAATTTCAGTTCCCTCAGCTTGTAGTAAGCGTCGGGTTCCTCTCCACCAGTTCTCAGCATCCCCTCTCAGCATAAATGTAGCATTCGTCACCTTTCGATCATTAGCGCACCCCATTCCTTCAAATATCTTTTCGAGATCTTGGATCCAAAGACTCGCTTTCTGTGGATTAAATTCACCTCGAAACTGCGGCGGGTTATTGCGTCTAAACTCGGACAAGTTTAGAGCATCGGCCGATCGCATCTTTTCTTTGTTGAGAGCTGCTCGTTCATTTTGTTGCGTAATCACCTCGCCATACGTTGCATAGCCTCAAGTATTTGCAATCATTGGGTCAACATTACGGTTCATGTTTGCACGTGTTCCTCTTCCGCATGAGACATCTTTTTCTTCAATCAAACAAGACAAAACAAAGTCGGATGTATCCTTTCGGACACCAATCACGAGAGAATCACACAACACAAGCAAAAACAGACCCAACCACAACCCCAAAAGACTCTAACTTGGGCTCGATACCAACTTAAATGTCACACCCTAATAGGGATGTCACATTTTCGAACAATAATAATAACCTTTACCCAAGTTATAAATTATTACGTAATATATAATAATATAAGTTGTAAAAATATTTTTTTTTTTAACATTATATTATAAAATAAACAGAACATAAAATAAAACAAACTATTACATACACACCATAATTATACATATGATTTTGTGTTTAATAGGTACAAATAATTTACATATTATAAACTAGCAAGTTAATTAAAACAAGAAACATCGGTTTAAAGCAAACCATAAACTAGCCCAAGCATAACACTAGAAGTTCGATCCTCAGAAGAATCCTCCTCGGGAAGTTTATCGGAAGACAGAAATACTGCGGTAACATCATACCACGCCGCAATCAATCCATATGATATGGATGATCTCGAGGTTCACCGTCCTCGAAGCTGGTCACTCGGTTCTTTGCTCCTCGTTGTATTGACAATCCAACGGTTGCTCCCCTTCCACTTCCTCAACGACTTTACGGAACATAAATAATAATGAGAAAATATATGCAAAGAGGTGAGACAATCTACATCATTACCAAAGATAGCAAGAAGAAAACGACAAAACATACGAGATATAGCAGTTAAAGCAACAAAATCATGTTAGCACAACATATATCATATCTCAATCAAGTATAAATGTCACGGATGCAAAATATCATAAATCAAATTATAATTATTCACACGGTGATGCGAGATTAAATATGCCATGTACTCGAGACTCATTCCTACTTCATGGAGCTAAACACAAACATCGAGAGAATGATCCGGTAGACATGTCCGCACATCAGTTGCCTCAACCAGCTATTACACAGTCAAATACGTCGTGTAAATAGCACACAATCAAATACGTCGTGTGAATGACACACAGTCAAATACGTCGTGTGAATAGTACACAGTCAAACACGTCGTGTACATCCAGGCATAGTACCAGACAGTCCCCAATAGATCCTGATTAAGAATAGTATTTGTCGAGATCGCTAGTGTGTGTTTTTCAGTTACCACGGCCCAGAGGAGCTACTAAAGCGTCCACATGTGGAATCTAACGCACACTAACGCCTCCAAGTTCTCCACATGAACACACTACGCCTATCACACCCGCAATACGGTGTAATTCATCTCGTCAGTCAATCGTCAATTTCAACCAAATTGACATACCACTCTATGTATGTAATGATCCATAATTACAAAAATACCCTCAGTATCACCATGAATCATAATTACATAAATATCCTCATTGTCATCATAATTACAGAAATACCCTTCGTAAAAAAAAACAGTATGTCTCCACTTGACAATACTATTTCCTAACGTGTCGGGTCCACCACTTTGACCGACAACGGTAAAAATTTACTGTTTCCATAAGTCGCGTAAATATTTTATCGCATTTTCACAATTACGTCACATTTTACAAACGTTTTTCAAACGCGTAAATATTTTTCAACGTTTTCTCTATCGCGTAGTTTAAAAATCATTATTTTAAATACGCGTAAACTATTTCTACTATTTTTCACTTTGTATAAAATATTTCTTGACGCTCCAAATTAAATTTCCAAACTAAAAATATTATTTAGACATTATTTTCTATTTTTCTTACAAAAATTACTCTAAGTAATAATTTTTGACGTTTTTCCCAAAAAAAAAAAAAAAACAAATTTAATAAATTCTTCTACCGATAATTTTATTCTTTAATTACGTAAAATATTTTCTTGCTTTCTAAATGCCATTTTGAAACGTTCTTCAACACTTACTCATTTTTAATCAATTTTGACAACATTTAGTTTAGAAAATCCACTAAGTGATATTTTCTACGTTTTCCTTTTAAAAATTCCTTTATTTAATCATAACCATAAAATATACTTTAAAAATTGCTAACATACTTTAAAACTCAAAGATAAGTATTTTCAAGTGTAAAAAATTTATTTCTTTTATATACTAGACTTCTAATAAAAAAATCTGTTTACTTATTTAGTTCTTGAAAATTCATTGTAAATAAATTCTTTTTAGGTTAATAAACAAGTTTATACTTATAAAATAAATTTTTGGATCAATTAAACATTAAAATATATTTTGGCGAAAATCACCATTTTTATACAAACATGTTTAAAATTATTTTTCATCCATTAAATCATTGAAAAATCCTTTAACTTAATTAGATCAATTAAGATATCCTTTTAGAAAATGGTTGAGAACATATTAGTTCTCTTTTCATAGTAAAAACCATAAACTCTTCATCTTGTGTTCTTTGGAACACTTTTGCAAATCTAAACATATTTGCACATCCAACAATAATTATCATAGATCCATAAACATATACATATATTTATGAACACATACCATATATTAAAGCAATAATAAAACACATACCAAATATCAAAGCTATAAACATGCTTGCATGCAATATAAATCACAAATAGAAAAGACAATAAACATGCACACAAAATTAATCACAACTAGAAAAGACAATAAACATGCACACAAAATTAATCACACAACAAACAACCAAGTGAATGAATCCTTATGGATTCTTCACCACAATTACATCCATTTTCTCACCACCACACATGGTTGATGAGATTAAATCTCCCTCTTACCTATAAGGAAGACAAGATCTCCTTGGACTCCTCCTTAGAAATTTTTGTGTAGCTTCAAGAAAAATCCTAACAAGCTTAAACAAATTATAAAGTCATAAACTATGGATGAAAAAGATAAACCATGGATCAATCATGGCTTAGAACATCAAAAATCAAATTAGAAACAAGAAACAAGAATTATCACCTTATAGGAAAGAAACTTCAAAGTGATTTTCCAAGCTCCAAATGGATGATTTAGCAAAAACTCACAACTAGAGATGTTCTTAGAATATGGTTTAGATTTAGGAAATGAAGTTGGATGAAATTTTTGATGGATGAAAGTAGAAGAAATGGTGTTGGCGAATGGTAGGAGAAAAGGGACTTAGGAGTTTTCTTTGGTTTCTTTGGGTAGGAGAGAAATGAAAGGATGAGGTAGAATGATTGAAATGAAATAACAAAGTGAATATTAGTCCCCCCCCCCATCATGCATGGTCGTAGAGCTCAATAAGAGAGCTAGCCATCCTTTTTGACAAAATTGGCTTAATAATGGCCATAGGACACTCATAATGGAGCTTTGTCTCCTTTGTTGACCAACTAAATGCATAATGCATGCATAGATCCAAAAATAGCTATAGGAAATTCTAATCAAAATTTGATTGATTTTTAATAACTTATTTATGCTTAAGTCCTCCTAATTAAGTTTAATTAAAAGTTAGTTAGATTCCTTTGTATTTTAGTTAATCATTAATTTACTTAGAATCCTTAATCTTCTACTTAATTATACTAATACAATTGTCTAATTAAAATTTGATAAAAACTAATTAGGTTTTAATCTATTTAATTATCACTTAACCCCTTTAGATTAACTTAATTAGATTTTAAATTAACTAATCTATTAAATCTAACCATTTTTATGGATTTTTTAACCTTTTGGTCTAGAATTTTACAAGCCTTTTACGTTGGTAAATTTTTTCCTAAAAGTGGGGCCCACAAACCCAAACGTGGGTCCCACAAAGCAAATGTGGGTCCCACAAGCAAAATGTGGGTCCCATGATTTTTCTGCACGATAAATATTTTTATTATACAGAAAAATTCTAAAAATTAAAAGATTGATATATGTATTATTCGGATTGGGTTTATAAGATCGCCCTAACTCCAAATAATCAAACAAGATTTTCCCGGTCCGAAAATTATTATTTTCTTGACTCGGAGCAAATCACACGAAACAATCAAATACGATTCTGAAATACCAAATTAATTTTATAACACACAGAAATCAAAAAAACAGTACAATAAGGGCAAAATCGTAATTAACCAAAAATTGGGGTGTTACACTATTTGTGTCTCAATTCACTTAGGAATGCATATATTAATGATTCCAACACTTAGGGAACTCTAAAACATCAAGATTCAATACTTGACATAGTCTGGAAGTCACGCCTAGGCGCCACCCATCCACACCTAGGCATGAATATGGCAGGACAACAATCTTGTAACTTCCAGGAACCCACGCCTAGGCATGGTTCAGTCACGCCTAGGCGTGACCCTGCGACAAAGAATTCTGCTAAATTTTATAGAATGGTGTTACTGCTTCATTAGAACAATTTATGAATTTTGGCCACTCCAATTCAATTTCTAGGTGATTTAAGGTCCCTAACAAGTTTACTAACACATAGGAGTCATTAATCACCAACAAAAACCTCCAATTTGTAACACACCGAAATTTTTTATTTTTTAGTTATATATGGTTTTTATGATTTTTGTAAATTGTTTAATTTATTTTGATTATTTTATTATTATTATTGGACTTTTTATGTGTTTGAGGCAGTGTTGGAAAAATAAATTTTTTGGGGTTGGAAAAATTATGGCTGTTTATTCGGGGCCGGGAGAGCTTACTAAACCCGAAACCGAAAACATATTTCAAAATTTACTTTTTCTAAGATTTTATTTAACAAATAAAATTTAGGTGCATTTTATTATCCATTGGACAATAACCACTGATTTTTCTAGCAGTAACCTTTGTCCATTGAATAATAGTTTCCAGTAAAGATCTAGTGGGATGGTTCTAGACACAAGCCTAGTCACTCATTCTAGAAGTTTCTATATCATGACTCACCTTGTTAATGGACCAATGAGAAGCAAGTCAAAGAAAGTGGCCATGACTTACCTTATGACTCACACTTTGTGACTCATCATGTTGTGACTCACTTCTATGACTCATCTTTGTGAACCAATAAGAAGGAAAGCCAAGTTTTGTGACCATGACTCATCTTGAAGAACCAATGGGAAGGAAGCTTGTTGGACCACCTTGCACCCTCTAGAAGCTTATGGAATCAAGTGTAGAAGACTAATTTGGTTACTCATTCCCTTAAGCTCATCTTATCTGCAACACCCTACTGGGGATGTCACATTTACAAACAATAATAATAAAACCTTTACCCAAGTTATAAATTATTTCGTAATATATAATAATATAGGTTGTAAAACTATTTTTTTTAAACATTATATTATAAAATAAAATAAACAGAACATAAAATAAAACAAACTATTACATACACACCATAATTATACATATGATTTTGTTTTTAATAGGTACAAATAATTTACATATTACAAACTATTTAATTAAAACAGCAAATTGTATGGTTTAAAGCAAACCATAAACAAGCCCAAACATAACACTAAAAGTTCTGACCCTCCGAAGAATCCTCCTCGGGAAGATCATCGGAAGACAGAATACTCTGATAACACCATATCACGCTGCAATCAATCCATATGATATGGATGATCTTGAGGTTCGCCTTCCTCGAAGCGGTCACTCGATTCTTTGCTCCCGTTGTATTGACAATCCAAGCTGATTGCTCCCTTCTACTTCCTCAACGACTTTATGGAACATAAATAATAATACAGAAAATATATACAAAGAGGTGAGACAATCTACAACATTACCAGTATAGCAGTAAAGAAAACGACAATACAAACAAATATAACAGTTAATATAACAATTCATATTATTACATATGCAAAATATCATAAATCAAATTATAACTATTCACACAGTGATGCAGATTAAATATGCCATGTACTCAGACTCGTTCCTACTCCATGGAGCTAAACACAAACATCAGAAAGAATGATCCGGTAGACATGTCCGCACATCAGGCTGCCTCAACTAACTATTACACGGTCAAATACGTCGTGTAAACAAAGACACACGATCAAATATGTCGTGTGAATGGTACACGATCAAATACGTCGTGTACGTCCGAGGCATAGTACTGCAGGTCAATAGATCCCGATCAAGAATAGTATTTGTCGAGATCGCTAGTGTGTGTTTTCGATTACCACGGCTAGGAGCTACCAAGCATTTGTCACACATGTGGAATCTACTACACACTAACGCCTCCAAGTTCTCCATATGAACACACTACGCCTATCACACCTGCAACACGGTGTAATTCATCTCGTCAGTCAATCGTCAATTTCAACCAAATTGACATACCACTTTATGTATGTAATGATTCATAATTACCAAAAATACCCTCAGTATCACGATGAATCATAATTATATAAATATCCTCATTGTCACTATAATTACAAAAATACCCTTAGTATTAATAGATCCAAAAATAATATGTCTCCACTTGACAGTACTATTTCCCAAAATATCTGGGTCCACCACTTTGGCCCGACAGTAAAAATTACTATTCCCATTAGTCGCGTAAATATTTTATCGTATTTTCACAATTACGTCACATTTGACAAACGTTTTTCAATCGCGTAAATATTTTTCAACGTTTTCTCAATTGCGTAGTTAAAAAAAAATCATTATTTTAAAAACGCGTAAGCTATTTCTACTATTTTTCACTGTATAAAATATTTCTTGATGCTCCAAATTAAATTTTGAAACTTTCCAAAACTAAAAATATTATTTATACATTATTTTCCATTTTTCTTACAAAAATTACTCTAAGTAATAATTTCTGATGTTTTTCTCAAAAATTTAATTTTTAATAAATTCTTCTACAGTTAATTTTATTCTTTAACTACGTAAAATATTTCCCTGCTTTCTAAATGCCATTTTGAAACGTTTTTCAATACTTGCTCATTATTAATCAATTTTGACAGCATTTCATTTAGAAAATCCACTAAGTGATATTTTTTACGTATTCCATTTAAAAATTCCTTTATTTAATTATACCATAAAATACACTTTAAAAAAATTGATAACATACTTTAAAAACTCAAAGGGTAAGTATTTTTCAAGTGTCTAAAATTTATTTCTTTTCTATACTAGACTTCTAATAAAAATTTGTTTACTTATTTGGTTCTTGAAAATCCATTGTAAATAAATGTTTTTTAGGTAAACTAACTAGTCTACATATAGAAAATAAATTTTTGATTAATTATATATTAAAAAGCATTTTTGACCGAATTCCAGCATTCTTTGTACAAATCATTTTTAAATTATTTTCCATCCTCTAAATTATTGTAAAATCCATTAACTTAATCAAATCAATTAAGTCATCCATTCAAAAATGGTTGAAAACATTTTGGTTCTCTTTTTCATAGTAAAAACTGTGAGCTCTTCATCATGTGTTCTTTGGAACACTTATTCAAGTCTCAACAAATTATTCACATCTAACAATAATGATCATATATCTATAAACACATACATATATCTATGAACACATACCATATATTAAAGCAATATTAAAACACCTACTAAATATCAAAGCTATAGACATGCTTGCATGCATAATAAATCACAAATAGAAAAGCAAATAACATGCACACATAAACAATCACAAATAGAGAAGATAACAAACAACCAAGTGAATGAATCCTTATGGATTCTTCACCACAAATACATCTATTTTCTCACCACCACACATGGTTGATGAGATTAAATCTCCCTCTTACCTATAAGGAAGATAAGATCTCCTTGTACTCCTCCTTTGAAAATTTTGTGTAGCTTCAACAAAAATCCTAACAAGCTTAAACAAATTATAAAGTCATAAACTATGGATGAAAAAGATAAACCATGGATCAATCATAGGTTAGAACATCAAAAATCAAATTAGAAACAAGACACAAGAATTTTTACCTTATAGGAAAGAAACTTCAAAGTGATTTTCCAAGCTCCAAATGGATGATTTCGCAAAAACTCACAACTAGAGATGTTCTTAGAATATGGTTTAGGTTTAGGAAATGATGTTAGATGAAATTTTTGATGGATGGAAGTGTATTGAAGAGGTGATGGCCGTATGGAAGGAAAATGAGGACTTAGGAGTTTTCTTTGGGTTCTTTGGGTAGGAGAGAAATGAATGAAAGTTTAGAATGATAGAATAATTGATTTAGGAGTGAATGATTGTCTTAAGACATTATGCATGGCTGTACGACACTCAATTATGGAGCTTGTCTCCTTTGTTGACCAATTTGGCTTAATAATGGCCTTTGATGATTTGGATGGTGGATGGCTTGCTTTAGAATTCATGATTGCTTCATGATTGCATTTTGAGAGCATAATGCATGCATAAGGCCAAAAATGCTATAGGAATTCTAATCAAAATTTGATTGATTTTAATAACTTAATTATGCTTAAGTCCTCCTAGTTATGTTTAATTAAAAATTAGCTAGATTCCTTTGTATTTTAGTTAATCATTTATTTACTTAGAGTCCCTAATCTTCTACTTAATTATACTAGTACATTGCCTAACTAAAATTTGATGGAAAATTAATTAGGTTTAATCCATTTAATTATCACTTAAACCCTTTAGATTAACTTAATTAGGCTTTAGACTAATTATTCCATTAAGTTAGATTTTAAACTAACTAATCTACTAAATCTAACCATTTTTATGGATTTTCAACCTTTTGATTTAGAATTTTACAAGCCATTTATGTTGGTAAACTTTTCCTAAAAGTGGGTCCCACAAACCTAAATGTGGGTCCCACAAAAACAAATATGGGTCCCACAAGCCAAACGTGAGTCCCACAGACTTTTCTGCATGATAAATATTTTTATTACACAGAAAAATCCTAAAAATTAAAAGATTGATATATGTATTATTCGGAATTGGGTTTAGTAAGATCCCCTAGCTCCAAATAATCAAACAAGATTTTTTCCTGGCCCGAAAATTATTATTTTCTTGACTCAGAGTAAATCACACAAAACAATCAAATACAGTTACGAAACAGTCAAATTAATTTTATAACACATAAAAAATAGAAAACAGTACAATTAGGGCAAAAACATAATTAACCAAAAGTTGGGGTGTTACAACTCTCCCCCACTAACAAAAATTTCGTCCTCGAAATTTATCGTACCTTAGAAAAGATGTGGGTACTGCTCCCTCATTTTATCTTCCAGCTCCCAAGTAGCATCTCCCGTTATCTCATTCCATATTACTTTTACCAATACAATCATCTTCCCTCGAAGTTGCTTCACTCTCCTGTCCTCAATATTAACAGGAAGCATCTCATACGTCAAATTATCTTTCAGTTGTACTTCATCAGGCTGAATGACATGCATTGGATCAGGAATATATTTTCTCAATTGAGATACATGGAATACATTATGGAGATTGGATGTGGTAAGGCTATTTGGTAGGCTACGAGACCTATCCGACGAATGATTTCATAAGGTCCAATGAATTTAGGAGTGAGTTTTCTGAATTTGATAACCCTTCCGACACCAGTCGTAGGTGTTATACGCAAAAACAAATGCTCACCTTCTTCAAATTCAAGAGGTCTCCTGCGCTTGTCAGCATAGCTTTTCTGTCGACTCTGAGATATCCTCATTTTCTCCTGAATCATCTTCACTTTCTCCGTAGTTTGTTGCACAAGATCAGGTCCAATGGTCATACTTTCCCCATCTTGACACCAACACAAAGGTGTTTGGCATCGTCACCCGTAAAGTGCTTCATAGGGTGCCATCCCTATACTTGAGTGAAAACTATTGTTGTAGGTGAATTCTATCAAAGACAAAAATTCATCCCAACTCCCTTGTTATTCCAACACACAAGCACGCAATAGATCTTCCAGCGATTGAATAGTCCTCTCCGTTTGACCATCAGTTTGCGGATGATAAGTAGAACTCAGACGTAACTTAGTCCCCATGGCTTCTTGTAAGCTTTGCCAAAACCTTGACGTAAACCTCGGGTCTCTATTAGAAACTATACTTGAGGGTACATCGTGAAGTCTAACAATTTCACTAATGTACACCTAGGTTAATCGTTCCAACGAATACTTGATATTGATCGGCAAGAAGTGCGCTGACTTCGTAAGCCTATCAACTATAACCCATATAGAATCATGACTCTTCTTCGTTCTTGGCAATCCGGTAACAAATCCATTGAGATACTATCCTATTTCCACTCGGGAATAGTTAAAGGTTGTAACATACCGGCTGGTCTTTGATGTTCAACTTTTGCTTTCTGACATACAAGGCAAGACGCCACACGTTCCGCAACATCTCTTTTCATCCTTGGCCACCAAAACATCCGCTTTAAATCTTGATACATCTTTGTCATCCCCGGATGCATACTCAACCTACTAGTATGAGCTTCGTCCAGAATTGCTTGTTTAAGATTGGGATCATCATGTATACAAATCCTTCCTTAAAACTCCATCAGATCCTTCCTCAACTGTTGCCTTATGAACTTACTTCAAAAATTCTTTCTCATTCAGTAAATATGGATCCTTATCCTGTTTTTCCTTGATTTCTTCTAGCAAGTCATTCAAAATAATCACTTTACTTAGACGAATCCTTCCTGGTGCCAATTCCACTAATAACCTCAAATCTCTAAACTGATTGATTAATTCTTCCTCCTTTATCATCATAGTAGAAACATTGATCACTTTTCTACTTAAGGCATCTGCTACCACATAGTATTGGAGTTGGAAATCGTAGTCCTTCAAGAACTCTAACCATCGCCTCTACCTCATGTTCAATTCCTTTTAATTGAACAGGTATTTTAAACTCTTGTGATCACTGAAGACATTAAACACAACTCTATACAGAAAATGTCTCCACACTTTCAATGCAAAAACCACTGCAGCGAGTTCCAAATCATGCGTTGGGTAGTTCCTCTCATGAACCTTCAACTGTCTTGAAGCATAGGCTACCACATTTCTGTTCTGCATCAACACGCATCCTAACCCTTGGTAAGAAGCGTCACAATACACCTCAAAAGCCTCGTTAGGATCCGGCAAAAAAGACTTTGGTGCAAGTAGTCAATCTCTTCTTCAACTCTTGAAAACTTGCCTCACATTCTTTCGTCCAATCAAAAGCTTGACTATTCCTTGTGAGTTGCGTAAGAGGTCTAGCTATCTTAGAAAAACCTTCAATGAACCTCCGATAATATCTGGCCAATCCAACAAAACTTCGGATTTCGGTTACCATCTTCAGCCTCTCACATTGCAAAATAGTTTCTATTTTCGATGGGTCCACCGCAATACATTCCTTGGAAATTATGTGACCCAGAAATTGAACTTCTTCTAACCAAAACTCATACTTTGCCAATTTTGCATACAGCTTCTTGTCCTTCAAAATTTGGAGAACTATACTGAGATGTTCAGCATGCTCTTCCTTATTTTGGGAGTAGATCAAAATGTCATCAATAAAGACAATGACAAACCTGTCTAGATACGGACGAAAAATCCTATTCATATAGTCCATAAATATTGTAGGAGCATTCGTCACTCCGAACGGCATCACCTGATACTCATAATGCTCGTAATGAGTTCGGAAAGCTGTTTTAGGCACATCATCAACCTTGACACGAATCTGATGATAACCTGATCGCAGATCTATTTTAGAGAAAATAGCTGCTCCTTTCAGCTGGTTCATCAAATCATCGATCCTTGGAAGTGGATATTTTTTTTTTATTGTGACCTTGTTCAGCTGACGATAGTCTATGCAAAGATGAGAAGTTCCATCCTTCTTCTTGACTAGTAGTACTGGCGCTCCCCACGGTGAAACACTTAGTTGCACAAACTGTTTTTCCAACAATTCCTCTAATTGCTTCTTCAACTCCACCAATTCCGATGGCGACATCCTATATGGTGCAATCGAAATAGGACCTGCTCCTGGTACCAAATCAATAGCAAACTCGATTTCTCTTTTCGGTGGTAAGCCAGGTACATCATCAGGAAAAACTTTCGGAAACTCATTCACGATTGGAATGGCATTCACATCTTTTTCACTCTTGACTTCCAAAGAAGACAGCAGCATGTATCCTTGAGCTCCGTCCCTCAACAAAGATTTGACTTTGACGGCAGTTAAAAATCCAGAATCCTCATCCTTAGGAAAAACTAAGGTTTTATTGGCACAGTCTAATAGGATATGATTAGAAGATAACCAATCCATTCCTAATATTATATCTATTTCAACAAGAGGTAAGCAAATTAAATTGAACGAAAAGACTCGATCATTTATGGTAATAGGACAGTTCAAACATACTTTAGATGTAACAACAGGCTTGGCAGTTGGTGTAGAAACAATCAATTGAAAACTCAAAGAAGACATAGGTAATTTCAATCGATCCACACAGTCATATGCAATAAATGAATGCATCGCATCTGAATCATATAGTACAGTCAAAAGATTACCTGCTACGACACCTTCCCCCTGAATAAGATCTTTAGACTGAGAAGCCTCAGCCCCGCTCATCGTGTACACTCGCCCTGCAGATCGTGGCTGAGTAGCACGAACATTGCTCACAACTGGCTTTCTTTCTGACTAGTTACATTCTCTAGAAACATGCCCAGGCCTTCCACACTTGAAACAGATTGGCCCTTTAATTGAACAGTCTCTAGATATGTGGCCACTCTTTCCACATTTAAAACATCTTGGCGTAAACGCCACATTCGTACCAGCTTTGTTGCCACTAGAACTTCCCCCGACCGATGGACGTTGAGGTTGATTCCCCGGTGGTCTCGAATACGGCTTGCGCTAAAATCGGCTATTGTTACTACTACCTCCTCTCTGAAACCTCGTTGGTCCAAAGTTACGATTCCTTGGATCATGTGACAGCTCCAACTCCTTGAGTCGTACACATATGTCCACCAAAGCATGAAACTGGTTCATCCTTAAGGGTAGCACTCCTCTCTTCAACTCTACCCTTAGCCCTTCATCAAACTTATGGCATTTCCACGCATCATTCTATCGAGTTTGAGCATAGTCTGAGAACTGAGACAAGCTCTCAAATTTAGAAGCATATTCATTGACAGTCATGTTGCCCTGACGTAAACCAAGAAATTCTATCTCCTTGGCATGTTCAGCACTGGCAGGAAAGTACCTTTCCAGAAATACTTCACAGAATACCTCCCAAGTAATTTCAGTTCCCTCAGCTTGTAGTAAGCGTCGGGTTCCTCTCCACCAGTTCTCACCATCCCCTCTCAGCATAAATGTAGCATACGTCACCTTTCGATCATTGGTGCACCCCATTCCTTCAAATATCTTTTCGAGATCTTGGATCCAAAGACTTGCCTTCTCTGGATTAAATTCACCTCTGAATTGCGGCGGGTTATTGCACCTAAACTCAGACAAGTTTAGAGCATCAGCAGTCGCATCTTGCTGTTGAGCTGCTCGTTCATTTTGTTTCGTAATCACCTCTGCCATACGTTGCATAGCCTCAGCAGCTGCAGTCATTGGGTCAACATTACGGTTCATGTTTGCACGCGTTCCTCTTCCGCCAGACATCTTCTTCTTCGATCAAACTGGACAAAACAAAGTCAGATGTACCCTTTCGGACACCAATCACAGAGAATCACACAACACAAGCAAAAACAGACCCAACCATAACCCCAAAAGACTCTAACTTGGGCTATGATACCAACTAAATGCAATACCCTACTGGGGATGTCACATTTCCGAACAATAATAATAAAACCTTTACCCAAGTTATAAATTATTTAGTAATATATAATAATATAGGTTGTAAAAATATTTTTTTTTGAAACATTATATTATAAAATAAAATAAACAGAACATAAAATAAAACAAACTATTACATACACACCATAATTATACATATGATTTTGTTTTTAATAGGTACAAATAATTTACATATTACAAACTATTTAATTAAAACAGCAAACTATCTGTTTTAAAGCAAACCATAAACTAGCCCAAGCATAACACTAAAAGTTCTGATCCTCCGAAGAATCCTCCTCAGGAAGATCATCATAAGACAGAATACTCTGATAACACCATACCACGCTGCAATCAATCCATATGATATGGATGATCTCGAGGTTCGCCTTCCTCGAACTGGTCACTCGGTTGCTGCTCCTCGTTGTATTGACAATCCAGCAGTTGCTCCTCTTCTACTTCCTCAACTACTTTACGGAACATAAATAATAATACAGAAAATATATACAAAGAGGTGAGACAATCTACATCATTACCAGCATAGCAGTAAAGAAAATGACAATACAAATGAATATAACAATTAATATAACAATTCATATTATCACATATGCAAAATATCATAAATCAAATTATAACTATTCACACAGTGATGCAGATTAAATATGCCATGTACTCAGACTCGTTCCTACTCCATGGAGCTAAACACAAACATCAGAGAGAATGATCTGGTAGACATGTCCGCACATCAGGCTGCCTCAACTAACTATTACATAGTCAAATACGCCATGTAAACAGCACACAGTCAAATACGTCGTGTGAATGGTACACAGTCAAATACGTCGTGTATGTCCAGGCATAGTACCAGACAGTCCCCAATAGATCCTAATTAAGAATAGTATTTGTCGAGATCGCTAGTGTGTGTTTTCAGTTACCACGGCCCAGAGGAGCTAACAACTGTCCACATGTGGAATCTACTGCACACTAACGCCTCCAAGTTCTCCACATGAACACACTACGCCTATCACACCCGCAACACAGTGTAATTCATCTCGTCAGTCAATCGTCAATTTCAACCAAATTGACATACCACTCTATGTATGTAATGATCCATAATTACCAAAAATACCCTCAGTATCACGATGAATCATAATTATATAAATATCCTCATTGTCACCATAATTACAAAAATACCCTTAGTATTAATAATTCCAAAAACAGTATGTCTCCACTTGACAGTACTATTTCCTAACATATCTAGGTCCACCACTTTGGCCTGACAGTAAAAATTACTATTCCCATTAGTCGCGTAAATATTTTATCGTATTTTCACAATTACGTCACATTTGACAAATGTTTTTCAAACGCGTAAATATTTTTCAACGTTTTCTCAATTGCGTAGTTAAAAAAATCATTATTTTAAAAACGCGTAAGCTTTTTCTACTGTTTTTCACTGTATAAAATATTTCTTGATGCTCCAAATTAAATTTTGAAACTTTCCAAAACTAAAAATATTATTTATACATTATTTTCTATTTTTCTTACAAAAATTACTCTAAGTAATAATTTCTGACGTTTTTCTCAAAAATTTGATTTTTAATAAATTCTTCTACAGTTAATTTTATTCTTTAACTACGTAAAATATTTCTTTGCTTTCTAAATGCCATTTTGAAACGTTTTTCAATACTTGCTCATTATTAATCAATTTTGACAACATTTAGTTTAGAAAATCCACTAAGTGATATTTTCTACGTATTCCATTTAAAAATTCCTTTATTTAATTATACCATAAAATACACTTTAAAAAAATTGATAACATACTTTAAAAACTCAAAGGGTAAGTATTTTTCAAGTGTCTAAAATTTATTTCTTTTCTATAGTAGACTTCTAATAAAAATTTGTTTACTTATTTGGTTCTTGAAAATCCATTGTAAATAAATGCTTTTTAGGTAAACTAACTAGTCCACACATAGAAAATAAATTTTTGATTAATTATATATTAAAAAACATTTTTGACCAAATTCCACCATTCTTTGTACAAATCATTTTTAAATTATTTTCCATCCTCTAAATTATTGTAAAATCCATTAACTTAATCAAATCAATTAAGTCATCCATTCAAAATGGTTAAGAACATTTTAGTTCTCTTTTTCATAGTAAAAACCATGAGCTCTTCATCATGTATTCTTTGGAACACTTATTCAAGTCTTAACAAATTATTCACATCTAACAATAATTATCATATATCTATAAACACATACATATATCTATGAACACATACCATATATTAAAGCAATATTAAAACACCTACTAAATATCAAAGCTATAGACATGCTTGCATGCATAATAAATCACAAATAGAAAAGCAAATAACATGCACACATAAACAATCACAAATAGACAAGATAACAAACAACCAAGCGAATGAATCCTTATGGATTCTTCACCACAAATACATCTATTTTCTCACCACCACACATGGTTGATGAGATTAAATCTCCCTCTTACCTATAAGGAAGACAAGATCTCCTTAGACTCCTCCTTAGAAAATTTTGTGTAGCTTCAACAAAAATCCTAATAAGCTTAAACAAATTATAAAGTCATAAACTATGGATGAAAAAGATAAACCATGGATCAATCATGGCTTAGAACATCAAAAATCAAATTAGAAACAAGAAACAAGAATTTTCACCTTATAGGAAAGAAACTTCAAAGTGATTTTCCAAGCTCCAAATGGATGATTTAGCAAAAACTCACAACTAGAGATGTTCTTAGAATATGGTTTAGGTTTAGGAAATGATGTTAGATGAAATTTTTGATGGATGGAAGTGTATTGAAGAGGTGATGGCCGTATGGTAGGAAAATGAGGACTTAGGAGTTTTCTTTGGGTTCTTTGGGTAGGAGAGAAATGAATGAAAGTTTAGAATGATAGAATAATTGATTTAGGAGTGAATGATTGTCTTAAGACATTATGCATGGCCGTACGACACTCAACTTTGGAGCTTGTCTCCTTTGTTGACCAATTTGGCTTAATAATGGCCTTTGATGATTTGGATGGTGGATGGCTTGCTTTAGAATTCATGATTGCTTCATGATTGCATTTTGAGAGCATAATGCATGCATAAGGCCAAAAATGCTATAGGAATTCTAATCAAAATTTGATTGATTTTAATAACTTAATTATGCTTAAGTCCTCCTAGTTATGTTTAATTAAAAATTAGCTAGATTCCTTTGTATTTTAGTTAATCATTTATTTACTTAGAGTCCCTAATCTTCTACTTAATTATACTAGTACATTGCCTAACTAAAATTTGATGGAAAATTAATTAGGTTTAATCCATTTAATTATCATTTAAACCCTTTAGATTAACTTAATTAGGTTTTAGACTAATTATTCCATTAAGTTAGATTTTAAACTAACTAATCTACTAAATCTAACCATTTTTATGGATTTTCAACCTTTTGATTTAGAATTTTACAAGCCATTTATGTTGGTAAACTTTTCCTAAAAGTGAGTCCCACAAACCCAAACGTGGGTCCCACAAAACAAATGTGGGTCCCACAAGCCAAACGTGGGTCCCACAAACTTTTTTGCATGATAAATATTTTTATTACACAGAAAAATCCTAAAAATTAAAAGATTGATATACGTATTATTCGGAATTGGGTTTAGTAAGATCCCCCAGCTCCAAATAATCAAACAAGATTTTTCCCCTACCCGAAAATTATTATTTTCTTGACTCAGAGTAAATCTCACAAAATAATTAAATACAGTTATGAAACAGTCAAATTAATTTTATAACACACAGAAAACAGAAAATAGTACAATTATGGTAAAAACGTAATTAACCAAAAGTTAGGGTGTTACATTATATCTCTTTCATGCAACAAAAGTGACAAAAACTCTCCTTTCTTTCTCTTTGAAGCTCACGGCCAAGAGTGATTCTTGAACGTTCTCTCATCTTTTCTTTCATGCATCTTTATGACCACTCTTATCTCTCTTTTATTAACCAAAAACTCTCTTTTTTCTCTCCTTTGAGACTCACGGCCAACACCCACCAAGACAGCATCCAACCTTGTTTAATTCAAATCAACCCTTGATCTTGAATCTAAACACCATTCCAAGACACTTTCATGTTGAAGTCTTTTCCAAATTCATCCATCTTCAACCTTGTTCTTCAAGCCAAAGTTTAAGGGTTTATAGGTGAAGTTCTTGATCTTCACTTCTAATCTTATTTTCAAAGTCCTAGACCATAATCTTGATCAATGATCATCTTGTTTCAAGCTTTAGATTTAATGTTTGTTTGCTTAATTGTTTTAAGGGTTTGTTTGGTGGTGGACGTTTACTACAAGGAGGCAACAAAAGGAGCTTTTTGATCATCATCTAAGGTAAGAGGGAGATTAACCTCATCGACCAAACTTGGTGGTGAGAAATGGAATTTGTGGTTGTAGGTGAAAAATCCATGTGGGGATTTATTCACTTGATTGTGTGAATTAAATGGTTTTTGCTTGTTTGCTATATGTGATTATATGATGTTGATAGTATGCATGAAATTACTATGGATGCTTATTGGCTATATGTGATGATATGATTTTGATTGTATGCATGAATTATTATGGTAGGAATTAATGATTGAAATGTTTTGCATGTGTTGAACTATGTGAGAAATTACAAAGTTTTGGATTCAAGGAGCATATAAGGCTCATGACCTTTTTGCCCAAAATAGGTTATCTAAGGTGAAACTATTTTTATTAATTGAGAACTTAGATGATTAGGTAACAATAATATAAGTTAAAGATTTTCAAGATTAAAAAGGAAATGAACAAATTTTATTATTTGGAAAGGAATGGAAGTTTGGCCATTAGGTGACAATAAGATAAATTAAGGTTTTATAAGATGAAAAAGCAGAAATGAGCAAAGCTCTATCAATTGAAAAGAAATGATTTTCGGTCATGATTAAAGAAAGTAAGTTTGAAAAAAAGTTTGAAAGTTAAGATATTTTATTTAAAAGAGTTTGTTAGTAAAAGAAATGGAAATAAGTTTGAAAGATTAGTTCAAAATTCAATATTTTTGAAATACGTAAGTCTTTATCACTATTTTTCAATCGCGTAACAAAAGTGTTACGTGATTGTGAAAATGCAATAAAAGTGTTTTGCGATTGAGAAAAATAGCAGTTTGCTGTCGGGCTGACGTGCTAGACCCAGAGACATCAGTGGATGATTTAGCCCAGTGTTGGCTTGTTTCTGTGAAAATTATATTATTGATAATTATCTATGCATTGAGTCATTGATCATGCATTAAAAGTCGTGTAGACTGTGTTTGTTGAGGCTGTATGCCTAGGAGATGAACTTACATCTCAATGCTAGTGCAAATTGCGTAGTGAAGATCTATGAATGATCTTGGGGACGTCGGGGCGTAAAATTCCACAAGTGACCAGTTGAATAGCACTATTGTGTCGTGGCAACTGATGCAAATGCACCAACGATCTCGACAAGATACTATCCCTATTCACGATCTGGTGTAGAATGTCTTGTATAAGCCATGATGCGCACGTTGAGAAAATTATAGCACTTGATTTGAGGCTGACAAAATACAAACATGTCTTCTAGATCATTCTCTCTGAGGTTAGTTTTAGCTCCATGGAGTAGGGGTTTGGTCCATTGTGCATATGCATAGTTAGTATACATATTATTGTGGCATGGTTAGTATACATATTGTTCATATGCACTATCAATATACATATTATTGTGATATATGTTCGTTGAATTATCTATTAATTGATATCATGATTATACTTGTTGTTTCTATGTTCTTTATGTATTGAATGGCATTGTTGTATTTATTGTTTCTTTACTGTCATACTGGTATGTGATGTTGGGGATCTCACCTCTTTATTATATTGTTCTGTTGGTTTTGTTTTATATTTATGTTCTATGAAGATTGTGATGGCGGCAAGACAAAAATCTTCTTTGTTCGATGTTGTTGCATAGCTGGAGCTTTTATCTGATAGTGAATCCGAGGAGGATCTAGAGGAAGATCCTATGGAGGATCTATCCTTCTAGACATTTTGGCTTGGGGCAGTTTAGGCTTGGTTATGGTAGCTGTATATATGTTTTTGAGTAAGTAAGTTTTATGCTTTCTATGTGGTTGGTAAATTATATTATGTATATATATAGAATGTATTTTCCTTTGGAGGATGTTTTGGAGTTGTGTATTAAATATATTCATTCGTGGCTCATATTTTCTCTATATGCATAATGGTTATGTTTGGAAATGCGTCGTTGTTTAGTAGCAGGCCTGAACTTAGTGATTGTGGTATAATGACGATTATAATATGGTTATTAAATTTGGGATGATACACAATTTGGATCCAAAAACCAAAACCCTTACCCATGACCTAACTTTCTCATTTTTAGCATCAAAGGTCCAAATGACAAGTTCTAAGCTTCTAACTCAAACTTATTCCATGAACAAGTCATAAACAACCAAAGAGACTCATCCAAGCAAGAAAAACTCTTCAAGCAACTCTAAAACCCAAAGTGACCTATTAAGCACCAAGTGTGCTTCAATGGTGAAAATGGAAGAAAAGAGTAAGAAGAACACAAAAGCGCCTACCTCTTGGATCAAAGATGGTGAGGATGATGAAGCCTTAGCTTTTCCCTTCCTATTCCTTTCCTCTTCTTTCTTCTTCCTTGCTTGGCCTTCCTTTGCCTCTCCTTTAGCAGCTGCAACCATGAGAGAAAGATGAGAAAAGAGTGAAGAAAAAATGAGAAAAAAATATCTCAACTCATGCCTTCATATAAGGCAGCCGTGAGTGACCTTGGTCACTTAAATGACCATGTGTCAAATTCCTAATCTACTAAGAACATTTAGATTTCACCAAATACAACTTTCTTAAAGCCAACAAGTTTAAAATAAATCACAAGATTCATCAAAAATCTTGTCGCACCAAAACCACCATTTTCCATATCAACTGCCAGTTAATCTAGTATTAAAACGCACAACCAGTATGCATAAAAATACCAAACAAACTCCGATAATTCTCAAATTTTAACTGTAGTACAGTTCACACATTTGTGACCTAGAAACAAGTTCTCCACACTAATTTCCATTAACTAAGCAGTTTAAGCCACTTTCGAGGCTAAAAATAGTTATTTTCCACACATAGCGTTGCAACAAAGTGCCTAAACGTGCTCAGACAGTCATAAAACTTAATAGGCATGATAAACATGTATTGAGTTACCTCTGTAACCATATACAAGTCTATCATGCTTTCCAGGGTGTTATAGTTTACATAGAGTAAGAAAATATAAATATTCTAGTGGTATCGAGTAAAGACTCAATTACTAATTGCGAATCCTAAATCTTAAGTTAGTAAGTTTATTCATAGTAGAAGGTTATATGTGCAATGCTTATAATAAGTTTCTGAATGAACTAACTATGATATATTATGATTGTGTAGATAATTGTAATTATCATATGAATGATGAACTTATGTTTATAGATTATGTTTTACCTTAGGGAACCTTTACATAAGAAGAAATGTGAATGTTCTAGTGATGTTGAGTAGAGACTCAATGTCTTTATGAATTCATAATCTATTGTTACTGAGTTCTAGTATTAATGTATATATGATAGGTTTGTTTATTCAGTATAAATATTACCTATGTTGGTTTTGGAAATGCTTTTACTAAGAATATATGATTTCTCACCCCGTTGTGTTTCCATGTAAATCTAGGTCAAGACCCTTCAAAGGGAAAGAAGTAGAACCATGAAGATGAGTTCAGTTTTAATACTTTTGGTAGTCAAAGCTTGTATAAATATTTTATATTTGCTTTGAGGATGTTTAAAGTTGTGTATGTAACAAATTGCTTTCCTGAGGCTTTGATGTTCGTATGTATGACTTTTAGTTATGGCTCTCCATAATTGTTTTATAAATGTTATGGATTGATTGATGATTAAGTTAACATAGCTAATACTATTAATCCAAGTATATGTAAGATATACTAAGGTTCCTGAATTAAGATGTTACATTATGGTATTAAAGCAGTTCATCTTGTTAAGTCAGGGTATGGACTGACTAGGCTTAGACAAGTTTAGAGTTTTCCGCTAAGTGTTATGTATTTCTTGTCTCATATAAGAGATGTGTGGATAGAATTGTATGACAAGCCTTAGGTATGAATGTTAATGGTTACTATCACACATAGTGTGTATAGGAAGGAGAAATAGGAATTCTTCTTGTGAAAGTTCAGCTATTATGGCTAAAATGTTGTTAAAGATGGCAACTGCTATAAGGGAGCAGACTGCTATCGCAAGCAAAGTTTTAGAAGGGATGAAAGTAATTTCATCTTAGCAGCTAGTACCACTAGTATAATTAATGTATGGAGTTATGGTAGTAGAGGACCAAAACTTCCCAAATCTCTCAAAGTTTAGAAAGGCCAACCCTGTATCCTTCAAAGGAAAGTAAGACCCATTTGGAATATGGAGATGGCTTAAGAAAATGGAGAAAAATCTTTATAGTTGAGGTTTGTTCAGATGACCTGAGAGTTTTGGTTGTCTCCTATATGTTAGAAAGGGAGGTAGAGTTTTAGTGAGTAGGTGCAAAGGAGTTGTTAAGACTTTTGACACTTAGATTATGTGGGGAGTGTTTATGAATTCTTTTCTAGATAACTATTACCCTAAGAACCTACAAAATGCTAAGGATATAGAGTTCCTAAGACCTGAGCAAGGTGGCATGTTAGTAGGCCAGTAAGTGGATAAGTTTGAAGAACTAAGAGTTAAATACAGAGTAAGTTACAGAATTGAACTTTAATCCATAGAACTTTGAGTTAAGGGGTAGTGGTGTTCATTTTTTTGAGTTTATCATTCTTTGTTTGTGAAAGCTGACAAGGGATGAATAGTATCGAGTACTTCATGATACTTGAAGTGAAATCATTATTAAGTAAAGCTGAGTTATGTTTTCTGAGTTTATATTTGAGTATATATAAGTGGGAAACATTTATCAGAGTTGTTGATATAATTTTGATAAGAAAAATATACTTATCGTAGAGGCATGATTTACTCTCTTGTAGTTAAAGTTGAGTGAAATATGCAAGTTTTAGAGGAATGCTCTATTATCTCATTAGGTTGGGTTGAAATGGAGTATTAGTAAAGAGATGGTTCCTTTACTTGTTAAAGTTGAATCTTAGCATAATTATCCTAACCAAGGGTATGAGATAAACCCCTTGACTTTGCAAAGGAGTGAGAAAAGCCCTTTGCTAAGGATGGAGTTGTGAGACAAGGGAGTGAGAAAAGCACTTTGTGAAGGTAAAGATGTGAGTAAAATACTTTACTAAAGTTATATGTGTAGAGGGAGGAGCTCTCTACATACGGCAAGTAAGTGAGGCCAAATCTTGTCAAGTGTGGTAGAGGAGTGTGACAAGCACTCTACCTAGGACAAAGTAGAGAGTGAAGTTCTTTATCGAGAAATATGAGGAGTGAGAAAAGCACTCATGTAAGAGGTAGTAAATGTAACGCCCCAATTTTTAGAAAATATTCTGAATGTACTGTTTTCTGTTTTTCATGCTTTTGTATGAATGACCGCTGTGTCCCTATTTTTCTGTTCTCGATTTCTGTATGAAAACAACTACGATAATACAGGTTCAAATTTTATTTGATCGTTTTACGTAGTTTGCTTCGAGACGGTAAAATAAAAATTTTTCTGAACTATTGTATTAATTTTTCTCGAAAGATATACTGACTAAATATCTTGCTGGATATTTTATTTGAACGTTTTGGGCGATTACCTACGTTGTGGGAAAAACGGGAAAATGACCGTTACGTCCCGAACGCATCTTTTTTCTCTGTTTTTTTGTCTGTTTTTAATTGTTTTCTTCTTGATTTAATGCCAGAAAATACTGTCTGTGATTTTATATGAACTTTTTGTGTGATTTGCTCCGAGGCAGGAAAATGATATTTTCCGGGCCGGGGAAAATCTTATTTGATTATTTAGAATTGGGGGATCTTACTTAACCCGATTCTAAATGAGACTAAAAATAATCTTTTAATTTTTAGGATTTAACTGTCAAATAAAATAATTTTATATTATTATAATATTATTTTATTAGTCAGTATGTTTTAGTGACAGTGGACCCGGAAATATTTTGCGGGACCCACAATTAGCAGAACGGTTAGATCGGTAGCTTAATTAATCACCGTAGGTGTAGAACTTTCCAGAACAGGCTGACTCAGCTAGCTGACTCAGCAGAAAATTAAATACACTGTGTGACTCAGCATGTGAGTCACCATAAGCTAACCAATGAGAAGCAAGCTTGCTCACCAAGGCTTAATCTTAGCCTTTGATTCATCCAATGGCTTGGATGAAGCCAAGCAAGGTGCCCACCTTGCACCCCACTTGAAGTCCACGGCCAAGAGGCCTTTGGTGACCAAAATATCACTTTGTCTTCATCACTTTCTCTCTTCTCTCTCATCAAGAACCCTAGCCACCATTCTTGCCTATTTTCTCCACCATATTCGGCCAAGACACAAACTACACCATCCAACCATCCAAAAATTTTTCTAACCAAGTTTTCTTAACCTAAACACCATTCTAAGAACCTTTGTAGTTGGGAGTTTCTTCAAATTCTTCCATCTAAAGCTTGGAAACCAACCTTGGAAGTTTTACCTAGAAGGTGAAATTTCATACTTTTCTTTTCTTTCTTCTTTTTCAAAGTTCTAAGCCATGATTTTTCCATGGTTTAGCTTCTTTTTCATGGTTAGTAACATGTAGGTTTTGTTTGAAATTTTTAGGTATTTGGTGGAGTGAAAACCGTGACCTAAGGAGGTGAGAAAGCAAGTTTTTGTCTTCATTTAAGGTAAGAGGAAGACAATTCTTATCATCCCTTGATGGTGGTAAGAAGATGGAGTTATTTGTGATGTTGTAGAATCCATAAGGATTCGGTGGTCATGTGTTATTTATGTGTGTATTTGTTAATTTTGTGGTTGCTAGTAGTTTATGTGGTAATTGTTATTAGCTTTCTTATTTGGTAATTGTAATAATTTTGCATGTCTATTAGTTTTTGAATGCATGTCTACAAGCTTTAATTTAGGTTGCATGTGTTAGAAAATATTTTGCATGTGTTAGAAATATTTTGCATATGTTAGAAATATAATGCATGTGTTAGAAATTGTATGATAAGGTTTAGGATGTGAATAACATGTGTAAGTTTGCATGAGTGTTCCAAAGAACACAATCCAATAGCTCACGGCAATGACAAGTTTGGAGGACCAAAATGTTCTCTTGATTTTTCCTAAAGTGTAGCTTAATTAACCTAGGAGAATCAAGAAAGTTTCTAATTGATTTGATCAAAGAAAATGCATTTAGAAATCAAATGGTGAAAACTTAGTATTTTGGGCCAACATGCCTAAAGGATTAAATTGACTATTGTTAACTATTTTCTAAAATGATTTAATGAACTTAGACAATATAATACATTTGATATGATTTAAACAGTGAAAGACATTTTGGAAATCAAATGCAAAAGTTTTATGAAATTTGGCCAACATGCCACTATAGGTAATAATGATTTTAAAAACTTGATTCCAAACCTTTTTCAATTAAAAAGAAACAATACAAGTTAAGAAGAAATTTTCTATAATGATTTATGAAGGAACCAATTGATTAGAAGTAAGTCTAAAGGGTTAAAATTCATAATTTTATCATTAGGAAGGAAATACAAGATAATATTAAGAAATTTTCTAACATATAGCTCACTTTTGGTTTTGAAGCATGTTAGAGATTTCAAAAAGAATTTAATGAAATGGTTAAAAATTAGGTAAACAGAAATTTTATGGAAAATTTAGAAAACCATTATTATAAGTTTCTAAACAAAATACTGTCAATTTTTAGTAAAAATAAACCTATAAGATAGTCAAAATATCCTAATGACAGTATATGGTATGAAAAATTATTCAACGTAGTTTAAATGTACTAAATATTATTTCTATCTGTTTAAATGGTAATTTTAAAGGCATTCGAATAAGAAAATGATTTAAAAATTCTACGCGATTGAGAAAACGTATTAAAAATGCTACGCGATTTTAAAAACAGAAAAATATTTTTACCCGATTTTTAAACGTTTGTAAAACGACGAGATTTCAAAAACGCGATAAAATTTCTACGCGATTGACCGTTACCATATTTATTTTTCACATCGGGAAAATGTGAACCCGCATGAGTTTTTGAGGTTATTTATTTGTCGGGAAAAAAGTGAACCCGTCATGGGCTTTACGCCATTGAGGGCATATATTTTTATTTTAAGGGCATTTTTGTAATTTCATATATTTGGAATTATGTTTTGTCTTTATACCGATTTTTGGTGTTTTGGGTTGATGAGACGAATCACATCGTGTTGTCGATGCGATAAGTGTAGTGTAGTTTATTGTTCTAATAAACTTGGAGACTTTAGTGTACGGGATCCCACATGTGACAGCTGGTTGGTAGCTCCGGGCCGTGGTAAACCGATAGCACACTAATGTACTCGACATTCACTATATTTAATCGAGGTTTGTAAAGTCTAGTAGTACATTGCCTATAGTGCCACAACGGGAGATCCGTGAACTATACTACGCTGGATGGTGGATTCCAAAGTGTCGTAGGCTATTGACGCAACGATGTGATCGCGTAATAGTTGGTTGGGCAGCCGTGGTACTAATAGATTTTGCAAGTCATTCTCTCTGATATCTGTTTGGGTTTAGCTCCATGGAGTAGGGTTGTGTTTTGGTGTATTTGAGTATATCTTGGATATTATTCCATTTTTCTCTATTTATCTGTATCTGGTAATATCTTGGATGTTCTTACATTTTCTCTATTTATATTTATCTGATAATTTTTATGTTAGTTGTCTATCTCTTATCTTATCTTATCTGTGAGATTGATTTATCTATGTGATTTTCTCTATTTGTGATCTGTCTATGATGTTCTGAAACACTAGGATATTTAATATGTATTACTGTTATAGCTTATTCGTATTGTATGAACAGTGTAGTGGTTATTTGTCGTCTTCTTATTTGCCATGTTGCGATGATTTTATGTTGTCTTACCTCTTTATTGTATGTGTCTATTCTCTATTTATTTTTATGCGGTAAAGAGTTTGAAGAGGAAGAGGAGGAACAACCTCTTGAGATCGTGTACCCTGAGGAAGAGGGAGATCAGCAGACCGACGATCAGTTTTACGAGCAAGAACCATCCGATCATCCATACCCTCTGGATTGATTGTGTGGGGGATGGCGACGCCTGCATTTTTGGGATTCGTAGAGCTGATATTCCATGGAGGTGATCGGCTTGGCATTTACGAGGAGATCGTGCTTCGTTACCTATCTTTGGACGTATGACCGTGATTCTACGTCATCGTTTGATGGAGATCCGATTTCGACGACGACGCTTTTTACGCATTTAGAGTTACCCTTATCCATTAGGCGTTATTGGGGTCTTGAAAACCCGAGCCTAGTGAGATAAGCATCGTGTCGACCGCGCGATCCCGTTATCGCCGTGTGTCGAGACATCGGGATATTTATCTCCGATGATCATTTTCACACCGAGAGTGATCCATCGAGGAGTAGATAATCATGATGTTTTTTTTTTTTTTTTTTTGGGCGCGTCACAACAGTATGTACGTATATATATTAACTCTTTTATTGCTTTCTTTACTGTTGTTGTTTAAATAGTTGTAGTCCTAGTTGTAAATTATATGTACAGTTTATAACTTAACGATATGTATATTATCAGTAATGATGTTTTTTTTATTTCGTATATTTCGTATTATCTTTTTATTACATATTTCTGTTTATCAGGAATTATTTTTACAACCCGTAATAATTTTAACAAATATTCCGCAACTTGGGTAGATTTTATTTCTATATATTTTATTTTCTTTTATGTGTGACATCCTCCAAAGGGGTGTTACATTAGTTGGTATCAGAGCCCAAGTTAGAGTCTTTTGGGGTTATGGTTGGGTCTGTTTTTGTTTGTCTTTGTGTGATTCTCTGTGATCTTTGTGATTTATATCCTTTTGGAAATATCTTAAAGGATGTATCGACTTTGTTTTGTTATGTTTGAAGAAAGGAGATGGCTGGTAGGGAGAGGACGTGCTAACGTAAATCGAGATGAGGATCCGATGTTGGTTCTTCTTGAGGCTATGCGGCAGATGGTGAAGTGATTACTCGACAAAATTTGAGAGCACCCAACAAACAAGATGCTACGGTGATGCCCTAAATTTATCGAATTTAGGCGTCATAATCCGCCACAATTTAGAGGCGAGGTGGATCAGGAGAAAGCGAGTCGGTGGATGCAAGATTTAGAGAGAATATTTGAGGGGATGAGATGTACAGATGAAAGAAGGTAACTTATCTTTGTTTTCATCTTTGAGAGGAGATGAGAACATTGGTGGAGAGGAATCCGCCGAGTGTTGCAAGTGAAGGGACCGAGATCACTTGGGAAGTATTTTCTAATACTTTTCTCGGATAAATATTTTTCTGCGAGTGCTAGGCATGCCAAGGAAATGGAATTTCTTGGTTTGCGACGAGGGGAATATGACGGTGAATGAGTATGCCACAAAATTTGAGAGTTTATCTCAATTCTCGATTATGCTCGAGACACGACAAGATGATGTGTGGAGATGCGGGAAGTTTGAATCAGTTTAAGGGTGGAACTGAAACGAGGAGTGGTATCTTTGAGGATGACTCGGTTTCATGCGTTGGTGGATGCGTGTGCTCGACTTGAAGAGTTAGAGCCATCTAGAGATCGAGGAATCGGAATTTTGGACCGACAAGGTTCCGAGAGGTGGAGGCAAAGTGATGCCAATCGGTTTCGGCGAAGCCGTATACCGATACTGTGCCAACAGAAGTCAATCTCAACGACCATCCGTTAGTGGAAGTGCAAGTGGTAGTGGAGCTGGACGAGAGGGTGGCGTTTACGCCAACGTGTTTTAAGTGCGGGAAGAAAGGTCATATTTCTCCCGAGTGTACGGTTAAAGGTGCATTTGTTTCAATTGTAAACAACACGGGCACATAGCAAAGGATTGTCCACGGTAGGAGAGAAAACCTGGCATTCGGTATGTTAAAGCTAATCAAGCAAAAATGCGGAAGTACTCAACCGAGATCTGGAGGAAGAGTATATACAATGGTGGGATCTCGAGATTTCTAAGTCGATGATCTTATTCAGGGAGAAGGAGACATTGGAGGTAACCTTCTGACTGTCTTGTATGACTCGGGTGCTACACACTCGTTTATTGCATATGATTGTGTAGAAAGGTTGAAGTTGCCCATATCTTCTCTGAATGTTATGTTGAATGTATCTACACCAACTGCTAAACCTGTAGTTACTTCTAAGGTCTGTTTGGATTGTCCTATTGTTGTGAAGGGCCGTTTGTTTTTGGTTGATTTGATTTGTTTGCCTCTCATTGAGATAGATGTAATCTTAGGGATGGACTGGTTATGTTCTAACCATATCCTCATAGATTGTGCGAAGAAAACCATAGTTTTTCCTAAGGAAGAAGAGTCTGGATTCTTTAAGCTTTGTTAAGGTCAAGTCTTTGTTGAGAAATGGAGCGCAGGGATATCTGGTATTGTCTTCTCTAGAAGTTAAGAATGAGAAGGATGTGAATACTATTACTGTTGTCAACGAATTTCCAGATGTTTTTCCTGAAGATGTACCTGGTTTACCGCCTGAGCGGGAGATTGAATTCTCAATTGATTTAGTACCGGGAACAGGTCCTATCTCAATTGCACCATATCGTATGTCGCCAGTAGAGTTGGAGGAGCTGAAAAAGCAATTGGTAGAACTGTTGGAGAAAGAATTTGTACGACCTAGTGTTTCCCCATGGGGTGCACCTGTACTTTTGGTCAAGAAGAAGGATGGAACATCACGACTTTGTGTGGATTATCGGCAGTTGAACAAGGTGACTATCAAGAATAAATATCCACTTCCAAGAATCGACGATTTGATGGATCAATTAAGAGGAGCTGTGATATTTTCCAAGATAGATCTACGATCAGGTTATCACCAGATTCGTGTAAAAGGGGAAGATGTACCGAAAACTGCTTTTCGAACTCGTTATGGACATTATGAGTATCAGGTAATGCCATTCGGGGTGACGAATGCTCCTGCTATATTTATGGATTATATGAACAGAATATTTCGTCCGTATCTAGACAGATTTGTCGTTGTCTTTATCGATGACATTCTGATCTATTCTCAATCGAAGGAAGAACATGCTGAACATCTGAGTGTTATTCTTCAGATTTTGAGGGAGAAACAGTTGTATGCGAAGTTGTCTAAGTGTGAGTTCTGGTTGGAAGAAGTTCAATTTCTTGGTCACGTAATTTCTAAAGAAGGTATAGCGGTGGACCCATCGAAAGTGGAGACTGTTTTTGGTGGGAGAGACCTAAGACAGTAACAGAAGTTCGAAGTTTTGTTGGACTTGCTGGTTATTATCGGAGATTTATCGAAGGTTTTTCCAAGATTGCTGGACCGCTTACACAACTTACGAGGAAAAGTCAAGCTTTCGAATGGACAGAGGAACGTGAAGCTAGCTTTCAAGAGTTGAAGAAGAGGTTAACAACTGCGCCGGTGTTAATCCTACCAGATTCGACGAAATCTTTCGATGTGTATTGTGACGCTTCTTATCAAGGACTAGGATGCGTGTTGATGCAAGACCGGAATGTGGTGGCGTATGCTTCTCGACAATTGAAGATTCATGAAAAGAATTATCCTACGCATGATTTAGAATTGGCTGCGGTAGTTTTTGCTTTGAAGATATGGAGACACTTTCTCTATGGAGCAACGTTCAACATCTTCAGTGATCACAAGAGTTTGAAGTACTTGTACGACCAGAAGGAGCTGAATATGAGGCAGCGAAGGTGGTTGGAATTTCTGAACGATTACGATTTTCAACTTTTATACCATCCTGGTAAGGCGAATGTCGTGGCCGATGCTTTGAGCAGGAAGATTATTAGTGTTTCTGCGCTAATGATTAAAGAAAAGGAGCTCATTGAACAGTTTAGAGATGAGTGGTCATTTGTTGAGTTAAAACCGGGGAAGATCTGTATTAGCATGGTTACTATCTCGAGCGAGTTGATGGAAGACATAAAGGAAAAGCAAAATGCCGATAAATTTTTGCAAGGAATAAGGGAGCAGATGAAACAAGGCGAGACACTAGAGTTCAAGGAAGGAACTGATGGAATTCTGAGATTTCGGGGTAGAGTCTGTGTTCCTCGTAACCGAGAACTGAGAAGATATATTGTGAAACATGCCCATACTAGTCTATTGAGTATGCATCCAGGCATAACAAAAATGTATCAAGACTTGAAGAAGTTATTCTGGTGGCATGGAATGAAGGGTGATGTAGTTAGATGCGTGTCAACTTGTCTAGTTTGTCAAAAATCGAAAGTTGAACACCAAAGACCAGCTGGGATGTTACAACCATTATCGATTCCAGAATGGAAATGGGACAGCATTTCTATGGATTTCGTTACTGGTTTGCCAAAGACAAGGAGAGGTCATGACGCAATATGGGTTATAGTTGATAGACTTACGAAATCAGCTCATTTCTTACCGATCAATATCAAATATTCATTGGAAAGATTAACCCAGTTGTACATCAGTGAAATTGTCAGACTACATGGTGTACCGACAAGTATAATTTCTGATCGTGATCCGAGGTTTACGTCAAGATTTTGGCGAAGTCTACAAGAAGCTATGGGAACTAAGTTACGACTGAGTTCAGCATATCATCCGCAGACTGACGGTCAGACAGAGAGAACTATACAGTCTTTGGAGGATTTATTGCGTGCTTGTGTTTTGGAACAACGGGGAAGTTGGGATGAATTTTTATCTTTGATAGAATTCACCTACAACAATAGTTTTCACGCAAGCATCGGAATGGCACCTTATGAAGCATTGTATGGAAGACGATGTCGAACGCCGTTATGCTGGTATCAAGATGGAGAAAGTACGACTGTTGGACCGGAGCTAGTACAACAAACTACGGATAAAGTCAAGATGATACAAGAGAAGATGAGGACGACGCAAAGCAGACAAAAGAGTTACGCGGATAAGCGAAGGCGACCTCTTGAGTTTGAGGAGGGTGAGCATGTGTTTCTGAGAGTTACTCCTACGACTGGTGTCGGAAGAGTAATTAAGTCTAAGAAGCTTACTCCTAAATTCATTGGACCATATCAGATTATCCGACGTATTGGTCCTATAGCGTATCAGATTGCTTTGCCGCCGTTTCTATCTAATTTGCATGATGTGTTTCATGTGTCTCAGTTACGGAAGTATATACCAGATCCGACACATGTTATACAACCGGATGACGTGCAATTAAAGGAGAATTTGACTTACGAAACTTTACCTGTCAGGATAGAGGACAGAAAGGTAAAGCAGCTTCGAGGGAAGATGATCGAGTTGGTGAAAGTCATATGGAATGATGTGACGGGTGAGGCTACTTGGGAACTGGAAGATAAAATGAAGGATCAGTATCCTCATTTGTACGGATAAACATCAAATTTCGAGGACGAAATTTTTATTTGTTGGGGAGTGTTGTAACGCCCCAATTTTTAGAAAATATTCTGAATGTCTTGTTTTTGTTTTTCATGCTTTTGTATGAATGACCGCCGTGTCCCTATTTTTCTCGTTCTCGATTTCGTATGAAAACAACTACGATAATACAGTTCAAATTTTATTTGATCGTTTTACGTAGTTTGCTTGAGACAGTAAAATAAAAATTTTTCGAGCCATCTTGTATTAATTTTTTCGAAAGATATACAGCTAAATAATACTTGTTGGATATTTTATTTGAACGTTTTGGGCGATTACCTACGTTGTGGGAAAAACGAGAAAATGACCGTTACGTCCCGAACGCATCGCTTTTCTCTGTTTTTGTCTGTTTTTAATTGTTTTCTTCTTGATTTAATGCCGAAAATACTGTCGTGATTTTATATGAACTTTTTGTGTGATTTGCTCGAGCGGGAAAATGATATTTTCCGGGCCGGGAAAATCTTATTTGATTATTTAGAATTGGGGGATCTTACTTAACCCGATTCTAAATGAGACTAAAAATAATCTTTTAATTTTAGGATTTAATCACAAATAAAATAATTTTATATTATTATAATATTATTTTATTAGTCGGTATGTTTTAGTGACAAGTGGACCCGGAAATATTTTGCGGGACCCACAATTAGCGAAGCAGTTAGATCGGTAGCTTAATTAATCACCGTAGGTCTGTAGAACTTTTCGAACAGTGACTCGACTAGTGACTCGTGAGAAAATTAAATACACTTTGTGTGACTCAAAGCATGTGAGTCACCATAAGCTAACCAATGAGAAGCAAGCTTGCTCACCAAGGCTTAATCTTAGCCTTTGATTCATCCAATGGCTTGGATGAAGCCAAGCAAGGTGCCCACCTTGCACCCCACTTGAAGTCCACGGCCAAGAGGCCTTTGGTGACCAAAATATCACTTTGTCTTCATCACTTTCTCTCTTCTCTCTCATCAAGAACCCTAGCCACCATTCTTGCCTATTTTCTCCACCATATTCGGCCAAGACACAAACTACACCATCCAACCATCCAAAAATTTTTCTAACCAAGTTTTCTTAACCTAAACACCATTCTAAGAACCTTTGTAGTTGGGAGTTTCTTCAAATTCTTCCATCTAAAGCTTGGAAACCAACCTTGGAAGTTTTACCTAGAAGGTGAAATTTCATACTTTTCTTTTCTTTCTTCTTTTTCAAAGTTCTAAGCCATGATTTTTCCATGGTTTAGCTTCTTTTTCATGGATAGTAACATGTAGGTTTTGTTTGAAATTTTTAGGTATTTGGTGGAGTGAAAACCGTGACCTAAGGAGGTGAGAAAGCAAGTTTTTGTCTTCATTTAAGGTAAGAGGAAGACAATTCTTATCATCCCTTGATGGTGGTAAGAAGATGGAGTTATTTGTGATGTTGTAGAATCCATAAGGATTCGGTGGTCATGTGTTATTTATGTGTGTATTTGTTAATTTTGTGGTTGCTAGTAGTTTATGTGGTAATTGTTATTAGCTTTCTTATTTGGTAATTGTAATAATTTTGCATGTCTATTAGTTTTTGAATGCATGTCTACAAGCTTTAATTTAGGTTGCATGTGTTAGAAAATATTTTGCATGTGTTAGAAATATTTTGCATATGTTAGAAATATAATGCATGTGTTAGAAATTGTATGATAAGGTTTAGGATGTGAATAACATGTGTAAGTTTGCATGAGTGTTCCAAAGAACACAATCCAATAGCTCACGGCAATGACAAGTTTGGAGGACCAAAATGTTCTCTTGATTTTTCCTAAAGTGTAGCTTAATTAACCTAGGAGAATCAAGAAAGTTTCTAATTGATTTGATCAAAGAAAATGCATTTAGAAATCAAATGGTGAAAACTTAGTATTTTGGGCCAACATGCCTAAAGGATTAAATTGACTATTGTTAACTATTTTCTAAAATGATTTAATGAACTTAGACAATATAATACATTTGATATGATTTAAAAAGTGAAAGACATTTTGGAAATCAAATGCAAAAGTTTTATGAAATTTGGCCAACATGCCACTATAGGTAATAATGATTTTAAAAACTTGATTCCAAACCTTTTTCAATTAAAAAGAAACAATACAAGTTAAGAAGAAATTTTCTATAATGATTTATGAAGGAACCAATTGATTAGAAGTAAGTCTAAAGGGTTAAAATTCATAATTTTATCATTAGGAAGGAAATACAGTAATATTAAGAAATTTTCTAACATATAGCTCACTTTTGGTTTTGAAGCATGTTAGAGATTTCAAAAAGAATTTAATGAAATGGTTAAAAATTAGGTAAACAAATTTTATGGAAAATTTAGAAAACCATTATTATAAGTTTCTAAACAAAATATGTCAATTTTTAGTAAAAATAAACCTATAAGATAGTCAAAATATCCTAATGACAGTATATGGTATGAAAAATTATTCAACGTAGTTTAAATGTACTAAATATTATTTCTATCTGTTTAAATGGTAATTTTAAAGGCATTCGAATAAGAAAATGATTTAAAAATTCTACGCGATTGAGAAAACGTATTAAAAATGCTACGCGATTTTAAAAACAGAAAAATATTTTTACCCGATTTTTAAACGTTTGTAAAAACGACGAGATTTCAAAAACGCGATAAAATTTCTACGCGATTGACCGTTACCATATTTATTTTTCACTGTCGGGAAAATGTGAACCCGTACAGGTTTTTGAGGTTATTTCGCTGTCGGGAAAAAGTGAACCCGTACAGGCTTTCTGCCATTGAGGGCATATATTTTTATTTTAAGGGCATTTTTGTAATTTCATATATTTGGAATTATGTTTTGTCTTTATACCGATTTTTGGTGTTTTGGGTTGATGAGACGAATCACATCGTGTTGTCGATGCGATAAGTGTAGTGTAGTTTATTGTTCTAATAAACTTGGAGACTTTAGTGTACGGGATCCCACACGTGTGATAGTTGGTAGCTCACCGGGCCGTGGTAAACCGATAGCACACTAATGTACTCGACATTCACTATATTTAATCGAGGTTTGTAAAGTCTAGTAGTACATTGCCTATAGTGCCACAACGGGAGACCGTGAACTATACTATGCCTGGATGGTGGATTCCCAGTGTCGTAGGCTATTGACGCAACGTGTGATCGCGTAATAGTTGGTTGGGCAGCCGTGGTACTAATAGATTTTGCAAGTCATTCTCTCGATATCCTGTTTGGGTTTAGCTCCATGGAGTAGGGTTGTGTTTTGGTGTATTTGAGTATATCTTGGATATTATTCCATTTTCTCTATTTATCTCAGTATCGGTAATATCTTGGATGTTCTTACATTTTCTCTATTTATATTTATCGATAATTTTTATGTTAGTTGTCTATCTCTTATCTTATCTTATCCGTGAGATTGATTTATCTATGTGATTTTCTCTATTTGTGATCCGTCTATGATGTTCTGAAACACTAGGATATTTAATATGTATTACTGTTATAGCTTATTCGTATTGTATGAACAGTGTAGTGGTTATTTGTCGTCTTCTTATTTGCCATGTTGCGATGATTTTATGTTGTCTTACCTCTTTATTGTATGTGTCTATTCTCTATTTATTTTTATGCGGTAAAGAGTTTGAAGAGAAGAGGAGGAACAACCTCTTGAGATCGTGTACCCCGAGGAAGAGGGAGATCGACAGACCGACGATCGCTTTACGAGCAAGAACCATCCGATCATCCATACCCTCCGGATTGATTGTGTGGGGATGGTGACGCCCGCATTTTGGGATTCGTAGAGCGATATTCCATGGAGGTGATCCGGCTTGGCATTTACGAGGAGATCGTGCTTCGTTACCTATGCCGGACGTATGACCGTGATTCTACGTCATCGTTTGATGGAGATCCGATTTCGACGACGACGCTTTTTCTCGCATTTAGAGTTACCCTTATCCATTAGGCGTTATTGGGGTCCGAAAACCCCGAGCCTAGTGAGATAAGCATCGTGTCGACCGCGCGATCCCGTTATCGCCGTGTGTCGAGACATCGAGGATATTTATCTCCGATGATCATTTTCACACCGAGAGTGATCCATCGAGGAGTAGATAATCATGATGTTTTTTTTTTGGGCGCGCACAACGTATGCCTCGTATATATATTAACTCTTTTATTGCTTTCTTTTCTGTTTTTGTTTAAATAGTTGTAATCTTAGTTGTAAATTATATGTACAGTTTATAACTTAACGATATGTATATTATCAAGTAATGATGTTTTTTTATTTCGTATATTTCGTATTATCTTTTTATTACATATTTCTGTTTATCAGGAATTATTTTTACAACCCGTAATAATTTTAACAAATATTCCGCAACTTGGGTAGATTTTATTTCTATATATTTTATTTTCTTTTATGTGTGACATCCTCCAAAGGGGTGTTACAGTAAAAGTGAGTTAAGCTGTAACATCCTCCCTAGCATGATGGTCCTAATCAGGGTTATAGAAGCTCAGTATTATTGGTAAGAGTTATCTGTTAATTCAGATAACTTTCTAAATCAGTTTGAGCATAATTCTGTAACATTGAATACAAAAGAATAATTAAAGTATCTATAGAATCAGTTGATATGATGGAAATAAATATAAAAAATTTATTTCCTAGCTAAGAACCATTGATAAGAGTTGTAAAAATTTTTGGAGAATCAAATGAGTTCGTTTGTTATTTTTAACGATACTGAAGAGAAATTAAGGAAACAATTGAGTAGCAGTTAAGTAGCTTAGAAAATTATGAAAGTTTATGGAGATTACAAGTAAAATATAGAGAATATTTTGGTATGAAAAATAAGTTAAGGCATGTATATTTACTTACTTCACAGGTTCGATGTAATTTAAGAAAAGTGTTGCAACTTACCTGATAAATAGAAATATATGGAAAATTATAGAAAAATGGATCCGAGGACTAAGTTGAGTCCTAAAATTTTCTAAAATACTTATGGATATTTAAAAAATTAGTTTTGGAATATTAGAATGTATATAACAGAAACAAAAGTTCTAGCATAAAATTTTTATCCATCCATTAAGTCATCCACCGCCTAACTTTTCTTCCTTTTAATCTAAACTTTGACTTTCAAATTCTTTCTCATTTTCTCTCATATATACATGGTTCTAGAAGCTAAAAACCGAGGAGGAGATTATCGCCATACAGTTCTTATTCTACGCCTCCCATTCTTTTTCATTTTTTATTAGAAACTTATTATTCCACCACATTCATTTTCTCTAGACTTTTCTTTTCTTCCTTTCATCCTTGACCATTCTCTTTGACGTATAGCAGCATCCAAGAAAAAAAAAAGAAACCAAAGAGGAAGACGTGAGGCAGGCAAGAAAAGGAAAATAAAGAAGAAAAGGGAAGGAGAAAAGGAAGAAAAATCTAGGAACCAAGGCTAGTAAGTGAGGTAGGGGCTGCTATCCTCTATTTGTTCTTCTTCCTCTATGCTTTCTCTAAGTTAAAATTCAGTTTCTAAAGCCATAGTATTAACAGCCAAGAATAAATTATTGGTGAAGGTTTCTTTGTTTTTTAATGGTTCTATTATTCTATTGATGTTTGGAATGATTTTGTAATATTAGTTAATCAGTTAAGACATTTATTATGTGACACAGATTCTTGAATGAACCACACAATCAAGCCAAGAATTTAACTATTCAGTTTGTGCTTATATTCTATTGAATGTTGTATTGATTTTGTAATTATATTGATGAAGTTTGTGGTCAATTTATGTTTGGAAGATATCCATAGGTAAATGTCCTATTTTGAGGCAGAATTTGAGATGATTTTTATGTTGATTTTATGGTTGAAATTGTGATTTAAATGGTGAGCAATGGTTGTGTGAAATGGTTGAAATTTGGTACTTTTGGAGCATGACATTGTAACTTAAAATGTGGTTGAAACCCAAGGCAGAATATTGTCCAAATTTAACCAACATTTTGTTATCTTTGATGTGTGAAATGGTGGCTTGAAATGGATGGAAATGCTATGGCAGTATGATGCCTCATTAAGACTAGAATTGTGTTGTTATTGTGCATGATATTTTGGCTAGAAACATGGTTGAAAACCCATGGTAGTAATCTGCCTTGTTTTAGCCATAACTTTGACATATTAGTGTCATGCATTGATATCAAGCTTTAATTGAAAATATAAAGAATGAATAGTATATAGTTTTCCATATTTGTTTGTTGAATAAATTAAGATGATCTTAATAGAATCCTTGGTCGTGCCTTACTTTGATTAATTGTGTTTGATAATGATCAATTGAGGTGCCATGAGATTAAAAAGAAATGCTAGCACTAATACTCTTGAAATGACCATATATGTCTCACATTGGCCCTAGAGGCCGAATTATATCTCGAAGAAATAATTGTAAGTTTTTAGTATTATTCATTTGTTGAATATGATTAATGATATATTAATGGATACTTGTTGTGTAAGTGAGATTTCATTACTTCTTGATAACTCAAGTTGAGTTAGAAAGTGAGTTGTATTGCTCCCTTAATTCATTAAAGTGGAATTGGACTGGAAATAGTATGATAATTTCTTGATCAGTGCTCATAACTAATGAATTTGAATTATATATGTGAATTGTGGGTATTAATTCTTGAATGGAAAGAGAATGATTCTAGTATGCTATTCCCAATGTATGGGTATCCTCTTGTATTAGAATTTGTTTTGGGCATTAGTAAATTCTAGAGTTGATCCCCTATGAGGGAAGGGTATCTAGAATTCCATTAGAATTATGGAAATGAACTTCTGTGAGGAAGGAGATCCTATATTCTTAAAATTCTTCACCAGTTTGCTCACTTGCCCCAGTTTGCTTCATGTATGTAATGACACTTGGAATAGTTCTATGTGACATACATAACTGTGTCATAGATAGATTGGAATGTACTAACCTGAAAGCAGACTATTACCAAGAGTGTGATATAGATAACAGTGACACAAATAGGATACTCAGAATAGTTCTGTGTGACATACATAGTAGTGTCATAGATAGGTTAGAATGTACCAACCTGAAAGTAGACTATTACCAAGCTAGAATTCAGGTTATGTGAGGTGACTTGGTTCTGTGGGAATTAACACTGGATAATGAGCACTAAGAAGAATTTTTAATTGAATTTAACATTACTTGGAGTAGTTTTGTGTAACTGGTGAATTGTTATGAATAGGTTGAAGTGCACTAACCTGAAAGCAGACTACTGCCAAGTGATTTAAATGAACATTATGAAGAAATTGCATTTACTTATTAAATATGATGCTTGTTTGAAAATGTGTTTATGAAAATATGTGTGGATATCATATTATGACTTTGATATGTTATAAGAACCAATGCATGAGTTTGATATCATGGTTCTGGTATAAAAATTGTTTCAGAAAATTATTTATGAATATGAATTGTGTTGTTTGATAATAAATATTTTTGGAAAACAGATAATAATTGAAAATCTATTTCAGGAAGAGGAAGGACTAGATTTGGCTTTTGCCACCTTCCTACTTTGTAAAATGGGTTTTAAGAATGTGTTTTTAAATAGTACTACTGAGAATTCCTAGAATTCTCATCCCTATTTTATTATTTTCCATAATATTTTCAGGGAGTACATTAGGTGCCAGAAGATGATGCTTGAAGATAAATGATTGAACAAGTTGTTTGGTTTTAAGAGTTTTATAATTTTGGATGTATTTATAGTGACTTAGAGACATGTTATGTAATTTTGTACATTGATGTATATTATTTATATAATGTCTTGTATGTTATATGTATAATCTCAACCAAAACAGGCTCATATTTTGTATATCTCTTATAATTATTTTCAAATATATTATGATAATTATAAGTGACATGCTTAATTCTAATTACTAATATGTAATTTTGGATAGTAATTAGTAATTGTATTAAGGATGTTACATAAGCTCTCTACCAAGGGTCTTATGAAAATGGTAGTAAGAGTGAGTTAAGCTCTCTACCTATAACACCCTGAAATTTTCTATTTATTAGTAAATGTTTGATTTTCATGTTTTGTGAATTCTGTGTGCTGTAAATTTATTTTGACTGTTCTGTGATTGTTTTTTATCTTTGTATGTGATTTACTCTAAGCTGTGAAAATAAAAATTTTTGAGCCGGGAAAAATCTTTGATGATTTATTCGGAGTCGGGGGAGCTTACTAAACCCGAATCCGAGAGGCACAATTCTTAATTTTATAATTTTTAGAATTTATCTATCAAATAAAAAATTTTCATATTTTATTATCCAATGGATAATACTTACTAACTTGCAAGCAGTATCTTCTGTCCATTGGGTAATAGTTTCTGTAACTATTATCCATTGGACAATAACCTTTAGAGAAAGTCTTGATGACTTGTTTTGTGAACCAATTAGAAGACTTGAAGTTTAATGAAAACCAATGGAATCAAGTCAGCAAAATGGCTTGACTAGTTAGCCATAAAACTAGATGAACTAACTAAGTTAACTTAAGCTTAAGTAGTAACTAAATGGAACAAACTTGGTTGCCCTACACCATTGAGTCTCACGGCCAAGGAGCTTCTTACACCTTCTAGGATGTGTGATTCATGCCATGATTAATTAAGCTTAAACCAATAGAAAGTCAAGTGATCAAAGCATGATAATTTTGTGACATAAGCCATGTGCTAATCATAAATGTGTTAACAAAGTTTTGACTCTCCTTTTCCATGCACTTCCACGGCAAGCACAAGCAAAGGGTGATTTTTCATTTCATCTTCACCACACTTTGTAACTTAAGCCATTCTCTCCATTCTCTCATTTCTAAACACAACCAACAACTCCATTTCCTCTCTTGGTGAAGCTCTCAGCCAACCACCCAAGAAGCACCATCCAAGCTTTCAAAATTTTATCTAATCTCATTTCCTAAACCTAAATACATTTCTAAGAACTTTTCATGTTATGAACAAAGCCTAGTTCTTCTATCTACTACCTTGAAAATCAAGCTAGAGTTTTCTATTCTACAAGGTAAAATTCTTGTTCTTGTTTCTAAGTTTGATTGTTGAATTTCTAAACCATGATTGATCCATGGTTTTTTATTTTCCAGCTTTGTTTGTGACTTTGGTTTGGTTTAAGTTTGTTAGGGTTTTCTTGGAGTGATTCACGAAACCTATAGGAGACCAACCAAGAAGGGTTCTTATCTTCCTTGAGGTAAGAGGGAGATTGATCTCATCAACCATGTGTTGGTTGTGAGGAAATGGAATTATTTGTGGTGAAAAATCCTTAAGAATTTATTCACTTAATTGTTTAAAGTTTTCATTATTTGTGATGGTTTTAATTGGTATACTTTATAGCTTTGATTATATGCTTGAATATGTAATTATGAAAGCATGTTGATTATTGTATAAAGTAGGATGTGATTGACATGATGAGGAATTGTATGAAGGTTTCGAAGAACCCTAGGGGTTCACGGCCTCAACATCAATTTTGAAACAAAATGTTCTAAAATTTTATTACTAATATGGATTAAGTGATTTAATAAACAAGAAATTGGATTAAAGGCTTTTACAAAGAATAATGAGATAACAAAATATCATTTATGAAGCATAAATAGATTTTTGGCCAACATGCCAAGGTTTGGTGTTTTAGATCCAAAATTATTTTCCTAAGTATAGACTTAGGTAATTAACTAACAAGAACTCAATTTAATGGGTTTTTAGAAGTAAACTAAATTTTTAGAACTAAATTAGCGTAATTAAGTTATGATGAGAAATAAAATTAAAACTTAAAATTTACTAACGTATAGCTCACCCTATGAGTTTTGAAGCACGTTAGAGAATTTTGAGCTGTAATACCTAATTAAACCAAGGAAGTGTAATTTTTGTAAGGAAATAGTAGAAAAATACTACTTAAAAGATTTTTAGCGAGAAAATATAATAAATAAGGCCAAAATGCCTACAGTATGTAGAAAGTTTTAGAAATGAGTTTAGAAAGCTAGGAAATAGTTTACGCAAGTGAATAATATTAGAAAAATCTTACGCGATTTCAAAATAGTAATTTTTAAGCTAAGCGATTGAGAAAATGATTTAAAATTGCTACGGGATTGAGAAAATGTTTAAAAAACTCTACGCGATTTAGAAAGCGTTTGAAAATATCTTTGCAAAAACGTTGGAAAATACTTATGCAATTTGAAAACATAAGAAAAATGTTATGCGATTGTGAAAATGCAATAAAATGTTTACGCGATTGAAAATAACAACAATTTGTTGTCGGGCTATTGTAGTTGGTCCAGATACGTTAAAAAGTGATACAACCAAATGTTGGCAAGTGTTTATGAAAAATAGTTATAAGAATATTTGTATGTGTATTTTGGGTCACATATCATGCATTGAAAAACTTGTAAGCTTTGTTAGTAAAGGCAAGTTGCCTAGGAGTTGAAATTACACCTTTGTACGGGTGAGAATTACATAGTTACGATCAATTATTGATCTTGGAGGTGTCAGGGCACGGAATGTCATTTGTGGCCAGATGGTAGCACCTCTGCGTCGTGGTATCCGATGCAAACGCACTGACGATCTTGACGTAGTTACTACTCTTTTCGTGGTTGGTTGAGAGTATTTTGTATAAGTCGTTTTGCGCAATTTAATATAATATCTTGGCACATGATTTGGGACTAACAATATATAGACATGTACTCCTGATCTTTCTCTCCAAAATTGTGATTAGCTCCATGGAGTAGAATTGGTCTGTGTACATATGCATAGTTGGTCTGTATATTGATGTGGCACTAAGGTTATCTGATATATTATCTATGATATGATAACATGACTTGATATGTTAAATATTGTATCTATATATTTATTGTCTTTTTCTATACTGTCATACTGGTATTGATGTAGGGGATCTCACCTCTTTGTTATATTGTTATGTTTTATGGTGTATGTTTAATGAAGATCGTGGATACATCGAGGCAGGAAATTCTATTTTCCATACTCGATAGTTTTTCTTTGTATTTGCTTTTATGGAGGTGAGGCATCAAGTGTTTGGTTTTGTTACAGTACAGTTCCATGGGGGAACTGATGCTTGGAGGTTTGATATGGGTAATGAACGTTTTGTGTATACCGAGGACTTGAATATGAACCTTAGTGGGACACGTCGTAGAGTTCCAGTCATGTCAATGAATGTTTTAGTTCGTTTGGAGTTCTCGATGCCTATTCGAACTTTGGGGTGGCAGTATCTATACCCCACAGGAGGATTCAATGGTGTCATCTGCTAGGTGTGTGTTTGGATTGCAGTTGGTAAACTTAAGTTTAGTTGAAAGTGTGTTTACAAACTTAAGTTTGGTTGAAAGTGAGTTTACAGTAACTAATTTATGTTTGGGAACTTTTGTTTCAAAAGTGAGTTTGAAAGAATGTTTTTAGGCTCAACTGAACACAAAAACAAAAAAATGTTGCTTTGGTCCCAACTTACTTTTGGAAGGAAAAGTATGTTGAGCCAACTGAAAAAAAAACAACTCAAACACCATTGTACTACGTTCGAGGCATCCTAACTCACTTTTGAAAACTCCAACTACAATCCAAACACACACTAGGATGCTAGCCTGGCGTATACTGTAACACCCTCCTCAGGGTATCACATTTCCGACTCCCAACTCATAATCTGTAAAGAAGTTCATAAAAGGTTTGAGTTATAAAATGTGAGTTTTAAAATTTCTTATTATAGAAACATAAACTTACTGAAATCCATAAGTATTACTGAAAATATAATTAAACTGATTAATATACAATATTGACACCAATTAATATTTAACAATTTAAAGAGAAATATAAAACTAACAAACTCAATTAAAACAGTAGCAAACCCCATAACGGGTCATACTTAATACCACGGTAAAACACTAATGGTAAAAACTCAACATACTTATTTCTTCTTGCATCCATCTTGATGTACCATATATTTGTTCCTCGTTCACACTGCACACTGTCGAATCCTGAATAACCACTCCTCAATGTTGTCACCAATCTCAGAATATCTGCCACCCGTTATGTCTAAGACAACTCGTTCCTTCTACTATATAATTCTTTTAATAACACAAACACAGCAAAACAATATAGCAAAGAGGTGAGATTACCTACGCCAATACCAATATGGCAGCACAGAGATAACACAACAACATATCATACAGATATATCATACCATCAACATTAATCAATTATCATCATCAAATCATTTATCAGTTCAAATTATCATTCAATATTTATGGTGATGCCCTCATCATTATCCAATTATCATCATCATCATTCAAGTATTCAAAACAATTATCATAGCCAATATTCCTCAATTAATATATCATACAGATATAAATGCTCAGATTCATGCATGCGCACATAGACTCAATATCCTACGCCATGGAGCTAATACTTAGTTCGGAGAAGTTGATCAGAAAGATCTGTCTGTACCAAAATGCCTCAGACCACGTGGTATAATCCTTATTTTGATTTTTGCACATCTAGCATATACATGACAGTCTTTACTAGATCTTGATTAAGAATACTGTCTCGGTCAGGATCATCGATGTGTCGCGTCATTCTAACCCACGGTTACAGTAGAGCTACTCATTGCCCACTGTAGGCAACCTGCACCCCGATGCCCCCAAGGTCAACAAGTGACTTAGACTACGCATATCGCACCCACTCAAGAGGTGTACGTCTCTCCTAGGCAAATAGCCTCATATAGTCCATTGGACCTTTCCAATGCATGTTCAATGCACCAATGCCAATCATAGGCAAAATTCATCATTTTCTCATATAGTGTTCATATACTAATTCATGTATATAAAATGCACCAATGCCAATCACAGGCAAAATTCACAATTTCATATTCAGGGTCCATACACTGGCCCATTCTCAATTCAATTTCATAATCTCATAATCAAGGTCCACACACTGGCCTAACAGTAATCTTACTGTATATTCAATTCTGAAATCATATTATCGTGTTTTGATAGTCACAAAACACTTTCGATGTGTTTTCATAATCGCGCAACATTTCTGTTACGTTTTCACAATTCCACAACACTTCTGTTACATTTTCAAATTACGTATTAATTTTTCAACATTTTCTCAATCACGTAAAAATATTTACACGTTACTCAAATCGTGTAGCGATTTTCTACCATTTTCACAATTGCGTAACTTAAAAGTCATTCTTTTAAGTCGCGTAAACCATTTTCCATCATTTTCAAAATATTTAAACGATTTCCAAATCGCATAGAAATATTTCAACATTTTTCAAATCGTGTAGCTTAAAAATCATGTTTTTAAGATACGTAAAACATTTTTCACCATTTTACAATCACGTAAAATATTTCTCAATTTTCCAAACATTATTTTGGACTTTCAAACAAATCAAATCATTTCCAACAACATTTTTCGCATTTCTCCTTTAAGAAATTCTTTGCTCAAAATAATATGACTTTTCACATTATTTTCCACATTTTCTTACTCAAGAAAATTGTTTTCACAATATATTCCACAAATTCACAATTCCATTGAATTAAATCAATGTTTCTAACTTTAAAAAAATACTAACGCTCTCCAAAACCCAAAGGATGAGTTACACGTTAGAAAATATCAAATCACCATTATATTCTTCATTTTTCTCAAATCAATTCTAATATCATTCCTCTTCAAAATAAATTGAGGTTCAAACACTTTCAACCTCTCTTTTCCATTTACATACGAAAATCCCATTTTCTCAAGTGTTAAAACACTCTGATTTCCTTTCTAAATTCCTTGTACTAAATCAAACTATATTTCCACTTTGTTTCCATAAAATCAAGGCATTACAAGCCTTCAAAAACGTGGACATGACTATTGAAATCATCAAAACATTTTTCCTTCTAAGTCAATATGGTTTTACACAAACAAAACCATTAAAAATCCTTTACAAAAACCGTGAGCACTTGGTCTTTGAAATCAAATCATTTGTTCATTTTTCATTTTCACTTTCTTTGTAAATCCATTTTCACTTTCTTTGCAAATCCTTAAAATCAACATTGCCCATGTTTACTAAAATGCTTAGAAGCTTTTTACACAAAATAAATCAATAAAAATCCTTCTCAAAACCGTGAACAATACTTCTTGAAGAACAAACCCTTTGTTTATTTTCCTTGCTTTTCTAATCATCCAATTTTATCATTCATAAAAATATTAATTTGTGAACATCTATTTTGAGGTGTCTTGGCCGAAATCCTCTTGGTCTTTGGAACAAAAAATCAATTTTCTTTCCATCATCAAATCATGACATACAAAAACATATTCAACATATATATCACATGTATGCCATAATCAAAGTAAATAAATCATGCAAATCATACCAAGCATAGGCAAATAATCAAAGCACATAAACACCCACAAATTATTACATGACCATGGATATGAATCCTCACATGGATTTCACCATCCATCAACTATAAAACCATCTCTCACCACCATACTTGGTTGGTGAGATGAATCTCCCTCTTACCTCTTGAAGATCCTCAAAAGCTCCTTGTTTTGCTTCTTTTTCCAAGTCCTTCACCACCAAGGGCTTCTCAAATACAAAACAAAACACAAGTTAATTAACATATCAAGCTTGAACAAGATAAACCATGGATCAAACATGGCTTAGAACATGAAGAAGAGAGAAGAAATGAAGTTTCCTTACACTTCACCACAAATACCCTATAACTTTGATCTTGAAGAAAGTCCATGAAGATGAATGATTTAGAGAAAGTCTCCAACATGAAAGTTGCTTAGAATAAGGTAATGATTCAAGAAATAAGGTTAGTTAAAATTGTTGAGTGATGGAAGACATATTTAGGGTGCTTGGCTGAACCATGCTAGAAGGAGAAGAAGAGAAAATTTTCTAAGAGCTTTAGGTTTTTGGAATGATCAAGAATGATCAATAATGAGTGATAATAGTCATAGACTTTTTGCTATGGCCTTAAGACACCAAAATCGTAGCCCCCCTTCATGCATTCTCCTAAGAGTGCAAAATGATCAATAATGATCCATATTGACTAAAATAATCTAATAATGTCTTCAAATTTTTTCCTTTAGCTCCTAAACAACACAAAATCGTCCCCCCTTCATCCATGCAATCCATAAAGTTGTCATCTTTTCTAGCCACCTTTTAGAGCCATTTAAGCCATTGATTAGATAAATGGTTAGGATTTAGGTAGACTTTTGATTAGAAGACTTAATCTAGGCCATTAGATTTTTCCTTCTTGAATTCCTAGCCATTAGATGCATCTCCAAAATGAAGGGTCAAGATTACTCCTTCTTACTTTTAATCCAAGGGTCATAATTAGTCATAGCCATTTTAGAAGACCAAATCTCCACCATTGATTAAATCCAAATCCAGTGGTCATAATTGATCCATCTCTACCGTTGATTAAATCCAAATCCAACGGTCACAAATGGTCCTAGCCACTTTATAAGATTAAATCTCCACCCTTGATTAATTCTTCATCCAATGGTTGTAAATGGTCATAGCCATTTTATTAGACCGATTCTACACCGTTGATTAAATCGACGGTTGATATTAAAGTCTTTAATATTAGACTTGCTTCCTATTGGTCCGTCAAAAGTTGTCATAACCACTAATATTGACTTAACAGTATAATTTCTATTTTTATCTGCTAAAACCCCGCGAAAGAATATATTTACTGTATTTTTATCACTTGATAATTAAATACAGTACAAAACACAGTAAAAGAAAATTTCTAAAACTATTTTTGGATTCAGGTTTAGTAGGATCCCCCGTCTCCATCTAAACAGTACAAATTTTTCTATTCGTAGAAAAATTTTCACTTTTCTGGACCTACGTGGGGCCCACATACAACCTCCTTGGGCCCACAGATAACACTAAAATAATCAGAGTAATATAAAAATTTCATAATCATACACAAAATCACAAAAATTAGAAAATGCACAAATATTAAATCAAATTACGTAAAATAATTAAAACTTAACAGTAATAATTAAATTTACATAAAATTTTTCTCGGCCCGAAAATTATTATTTTCCTGACACGGAGTAAATCACTCAAAACGATCAAATGTACTGACGGAATACTCAAAATAATTTTACAGTACACAGAAATTACTAAACAGTAGAATTCTGTTAACTGTCAAAATTACTGTTAACTATTTAGGAAATTTGGGGTGTTACATGTACTGTATCTGTCAGGTTTTTTTTATGATGATATTGAGGAAGAGGAGGATCCTACTGAGGGCCCAAATCCTTAGTCTTTAGAAGTTCTAGTTAAGTAGTTTATGTTTTGATATATAGGATGTAGATATTTATCTTTTGGTAATACAATGTATTTATGTAAATTATTTGTGAATAAGGTTTCAGTATCTATGTATATTATGGTGTGTTTTATTCTGCTACAATATCATACTCATGTTTTATTTATTTTCTATTATCCGCAAATGAAATTTTGAAATCAATGTTTTTACAAGATTAATTCTTTTATAACTTGGGTTAGTTATATTAGTATTAGTATTAAATGTGACACCCTACGATGGGTGTTACACTACTAAGGGTAGTAAAGCAAGAAAAGCTTATTACCAAGGGCAATGGGATGAGTTAAGTCCTACGTTAGGCAAAGAAGTGAGATAAGCACTTTACCAAGTAATAAGAGTAGTTTTAAACAACAGTTTAGAATGACTTAAGTTTAATGTTGATCGAGTAGACTTAGAGAGCTATTCGAATAGGCCATTATAGAATGGTAGGTTAGGCTAACCGATTAGACAAAAGGGAGCTATTCGATTGGCAAGAGTTTCAGTTGATCAAATATACTATAAGAGTTATTCGATTAGCAAGTTTTAGTTTATATTTTGAAGAAAGCCTAGTGAATAGGTAACTATTCTATAGGCGTATATCTGAGAAGAATCAAACTATCTAGAGAGTAGTTCGACTAGCATAGTTTCGATTAGTCGAAATAGGTAAAGAGAAACTTATTTTCGATTGATCGAAAAAGACAGAATGGTGCTTTTGGTACTATTCAAAGAAAATAGTTGAGGGTCCCGACAACTAGCCTCAAGTGGAACAAAAGTTAAAAGGCTTTCATAAGAAGAAGAGAGGGGATGATAGTTATAAGAAGTGTGCTTCTAAACCTAGTTAACCTCAAGTTAAGGTCAAGTAAGTTTAGGTAGAAATGAAGGGACCAAAGTGTGTTAGATGTAGGAGTCAACATGGTAGCAGACCTTGCCTTGTAGGCCAAATAGTATGTTATACTTATGACTAACCAGAATAGTTTTCATTAAGTGTACACAGAAGCAGGGAGGAGTGCCTAACCTCAAGTTAGAGTAAGAGTTTATACTCTGAATAGTAAGGAGCGACTCATGTAACACCATCAATAACATGTTAGGCTTGTAAATGGTCTCAGAGGTAGCCTAGTACTTGCTTAACATGCCAGTTCAATTTTGTGACAAACTGAGTCAGTTTAGGCACTTTGCTGCAACACATAAGTTGAAAAGTAGCTTAAAATGACTCAAATAGTAGTATAAATTGTTAAGTTGAGGGAAACTGGTATGAATAACTTATTTCTAAGTCACAAATGAGATAAATAAAGTACAATTAAAATTTGAGAATAATCGGAGTTAGTTTGGTATTTTTAAGCATACTGGTTGTGCTTTTAATGTCGAATTGACTCCCAGCAGATATAGAAAAATAGAAAAGTGGTGAAACATGATTTTTAATGAATCTCAGGATTTCTTTCAAATCTGTTGGAAGTTAAAAGACTTGATTTGGTGAGATCTAAGTGTTCTTAACAGATCAAGAAGTTACAGCAAAATGTTAAAATGACAAGTTTACCCTTATTTCTTATTTCTCTCTTTTCTCTCATTCTCTTGGTTGAGAAATAGAATCGAGGAACAAAGAAAGAAAAGAAAGAAAGGAGAGAAGAGACAAGGTGGAATAAAGAAAGAAGAGGAAGAAAATCCAAGGCAAGATCAAGAGCAAGACTTCATGGATCAAGTGTCTACAAGAGGTAGGGGATTTCTATTCATTTTTCCTTTTTGATTCTCTTGAGCAGTTAGGGATTATGAATGGATAGATGGATTTGGAGAGTCAAATCCAAGTTCTTAGCTTGATTCATGGTTCCAAGGATTGAGTTGAGATAGTTTTAGCTTAGTAAGTGTTAGATGGCTATTATTAGCTCAATCCAACCATTTTGGTTCATGATGGAGGAACTTGGAAATGGTTTGGGAAAAATGAGAATTTGATTGTGATTAATTGATTTTGATCATAATCTAAGTTTACTGAGTTGAGTTTAGTGTTTGATGATATTCATATGATTAGAGATCATGGTTGGTGATGGAAATCACCTAGAAGTTATTTTAGAGGAGTTGTGACGTGAAAATGGTGAGTTTTAGCAGAAAACCACCAAATAACCGATTACCATTAGTGAATAATCAATTATTGAGCTTGTGAGAATAACATTTTTGGTTTTAAGTTTCAGAATAACTTATTATAAAGAGCTTATAAGCGGTTATGTTGTTTCAAACAATCAAAAATAGAATAGGGTATCTTGATAACTTGTGATGTTTGTTACATAACTTGAGCTACAGACATTAGAATGATTTGATTCTACTGGCATTGGAAAGCTAAGGCATAGGGCTTCATGTGATAAAATAATTCAGAATTTTAGAGCAAGCCAATTAGTACCAGTTTTTGTTTGAATCCAAGGCAAATTCTAGAGAAAATGCATTCTGGCAGCAAGTAAACCAGATTTGCATAATTTCTTGCTCCGATGTCATATTGACATGATACTAATGGAATTTTGAAGCTAACATGTAAGGCTTCTTGCTTATAAAATTTCAGAATTTTACCACTTGTAGTTTGTTCCCATTTTCAGTTTAAAGTTAGGTCATATTTTAGAAAAATAGTGAAAGCACTGTTTTGGCTTCTGTAAAATGTCGCATAACTTTGGCTATACTTAGCCAAATGAAATGAGGTTTAAGGCATTTGAAAGATATGAGATAAATCTAGTTGCTCATAAATTTTTAGAATTTTAGAACTTATGATGTACATTTGGTGCAATCTTGAAAATCAACATTTTTAGGCAAGATTTAAGGTGTTTTGGGGATGGTTTGAGCCCTATGAACTCTAGTAGCTCCTCTAATAGTTAAAGTTGAGTTAAATAAGCAAGTTTTCCAGTAAATACTCTATTCTCTCATTAAGTTAGGATTGAGAGGAGTATTTAGCTAGAGATTGGTTCCCTTAGGGTTGAACCTAGTAATTGGTTCTCCTATAGGTTGAACCTAGTAAGATGGAACTCTTATGCAATGAGGTTGATCCATAAGATATGGAACTCTTATGCAATGAGGTTGAACTATAATGTAACATCACAAATTACTAACACTAATGACGTATCTGGTTTACACATCAATAATTAGAATTTAGTACGTTACTTCTAAATATCCATAATTTTTTTTCAAATAAATAATTTAATAATATACAAAATATGAGCCTTTAGCGGAAGCATATTACACGTATAATATGAAATGAATTATTATACAAAGAATACATCACTAAACATAATATACCTATATCAATATATTATACAAAATCTAATCAAACTAACTACAATATTTCTTCATCCATAAGCTCCGTCTTGCTTCATCTTGCTTGTCATTGTTGGTCCCTCCTGGAATTATCATGGAAATCAAAGGTGTAGGGGGTGAGAATTTTAAAATTCTCAGTAGTTTATAAAAATCATGTCATCACAATAATTCTAGCTGTTTCGAGAAAAAAATCATTTTAAATCATTATTGTGTAATCCGTAAGAAGGTGGCTAAAGCCAAATCAGGTCCTTCCTCTTCCAGAAATAGAGGTTCATTTAATTATGAAAATCATTTATAATCATCATAATCACATTATAAATTATGTCTTTAAAATCTTATATCATTCAATCACAACTAATGTTATCTGAACTAGTATTATCAAATCATCAAAATATCATTAAAAATTCTTGTCTTGAGAATCATTAAGCACATTATAAAAATCTAATGTTTCAAATCCATCATATCCAAAGTCATTAAGACTCAAATTAGTAAATCATCTATCAAATCTCAATGAAATCTCATCTTTCAATATTCATATCTCAAATCAGCAAAACACATATATCATCTCAAATCAAATGGTATGGAGGGAATTATCCATCATCACAATACCCATTACTTGGTAATAGCCTGCTTTCGGGGTTAGTGTGTAACACCCCAGAAATTGCTTGTTTTCTATTATATATGCTTTTTATAATATTTGTGATTTTTGTGAATTATTTGGGTGATTTTGATTATTTTATTATATTTCTCAAATTACATGCGCATTAAGTGGGGCCGAAAAAATAAAATATTTTTTCTGAGGCCGAAAAGCTTTGGGCTATGAAAGCGGTACCAGGGGATCTTACTAAACTTGAAGCTAGACACAATTTATGAAGTTTTCATTTTTTAAGATTTTATCTGATCAATAAAATCATAGTACGTTTTATTATTCATTGGGTGATGGATACTTGTTTTGTTAACTGTAACTTTTGTCCATTGGATAATAGCTTTTAGTAATGTACTAGTCATTTTTTCTAGAGTGTTCTATTTATGTGACATTACCTATGTGACATCACACAAGTGACATCATGTTTGACTTTCCCAAAAGGTGAAACTAAGCTTCCTCAACAAGCTTTACATGAGACTTGTTGGAGAAGCCTCTTTTCTCTCTCTTTGGGAAGGCCCCACAGTTTTGGGGGAAAGGAAAAGATGACAAGGTTGTCGTCTTTTCACTTAAGCCTATATTTTCACCTTTTCAATTCAAAAGTTTCACTTTTCTCTCTCACTTTTTCTCTTCTCTTTTTCTCTCCAAGCTCCACGGTCAAGCACCCCATTGCCCCCCTCCATGTTTATTTATTCAAATCAATCCTTGTTCTTGAATCTACTCAGAATTTGAGAGCTTTTCTTTGTTGTGATTACCATATAGTTCTCTCATCTTCATCATTTTCTTTCAAGCCCTAACTTGAAAGCTCTTAAGGTAAGATTCTTGATCTTTATTTTTTTCTTTCCTTTTTTTCGTGTTCATGGCCATCATCTTGATCATTGGTATTCTCTTTTCAAGCTTTAGGTGTTGATCTTATGAGTTTGAAACTTCTAGGGTTTGGTTGGAGGTGTTGGACGAAAATTCCAAGAGGCATCAAAGAGCTTTCTTTTCTTGCCATCTCTTTAGGTAAGAGGGAGATTAACCTTATCAACCTATCATGGTGGTGAGGAACAATTTTGTATGTTGTGAATGGGAAGTCCATATGAGGATCTACCCACTTGATTGTATGATTTTTGGTGATTTGTGTTTATTTGCCTTGTATAATTTTATTGCTTGATATTGTGCATGAGTTTGCTATTATGTGAAATTGATTAATGAAGATGCTTTGGATGGTTGGAATCATGTATGAAAGGCAAGAGCTTTTGCTCCTTTTAATTGTGGCTCACGGCCAAGTGACCCAATTTAAGGTGTCCAAGACAAAATCTTTGTATTAATTTGGGGCTTAAGCAATTAAGTGATAAATGATTGACAAAGTGATGAAAATTATGGGTTTTCTATACCCTTAGGGTTCACGGCCATATAGGGCACCCAAGGAAAGATTTTTGTATCAAGTTGGAACTTAGATAATTAGGTGATTAGATATTTAATTAGGGACTCATAAAATTGGAAAGAGAAAAGAAACAAAGTTTCTATCCTAAAATCAAGAATGATTTTCAGCCATTGAAAGAAAATAAGTGTGAGTGAGATTTTGAGAAACCTAAAATATTTATTTTAAGTGAGTTTTTATTAAGGACAAAGAGAAGGACTTTTTGAATTAGAGTAACAAGGATTAGGTAAAAAATATTAGAAAATATTCTCTAGAGAAGCTCAATAGGAAAAGTGTTGAAAATGAGGTGTAATTTTTATATTAAACTTTGAAAGTTTCAAAATATAGTTTAAAATGGAAATAGAAGTTTTACCCGATTAAAAAACAGTAATAAAACCTTATGAGATAATGGTATGTCCGCAATTGAAAATAAACGACAATTTTACTATCGAGCCTACAAGTGGAACCCAAAGTTGTTGATGACTGTTTTGTCTTACTTTAAAATAAATGTGGATATTGTTCCTTCATCTTGTCCTCCAGCTCCCACGTCGCATCTCCAGTTACACCATTCTAGATTACCTTAACTCTTTCTATTGTTTGTTGTACAAGCTCGGGTCCTAATGCAAAACTTTCCCACCTGGTGCCAACACATAGGTGACCTACTTCATCGTCCGTATAAGGCCTCATATTCCACTCCTTCAGATCGAATAGTTTCTTCAAACTCTTGTGATCGCTTAAAACATTGAATGTTGCTCCTGACCGTGGGATTTAAAGGATGTAAACCCAAGTGCAGGTTGTCTCAAGTAATAAATTTCTCGGGAGTCCGAGGTCGATCCATAGGGAATTGATGAAGGAAAATTAATTGAGGTAAGAAAAGGATTTGTCACAACACCAAAAGTAATAAAAGATGTTTACAAATGAATTTAAGAACTTGCTTGGGTTAGGAGATCCACTCTTGGTAATAAATTAAAGGCAAGATTATTTCTCTTTATAACTCAATTGAAATCCACATACAACGGAGGTTCTAATCGGAAAATATAACATTCAAACTTCAATTATATTTGCAATCATATTATGATTCCTTTAATTATCTACCAACATTTGTAAATGAGTTCAAGTATTCACTGTGTCAATCCTATTGTCTACAATAAATCAAGATCTCCATTATACAAAGAAGGTTTCTAAATTGATTGGAAACAAAATACAACACATATAATGTCCATTTGATAATATATCATTTAAGCATAAGAAATATAATAATCTAAAATTATTTCATTACCAAGGGCTTCACTCTTTCACCTAAGCAAGATGAAGATTTAGTTGCTCATAGATAAGAAGAAAGAAAGAGAGAAGAAGAGAAAGATGAACATAGCTTCAATTTAGAGCAAGAGAAAATTATAACAAAGGAAAACAATAAACAAGCATGAATATTGTGATTTAAATGGTGAGCAATGGTTGTGTGAAATGGTTGAATTTTGGTACTTTTGGAGCATGACATTGTAACTTAAAATGTGGTTGAAACCCAAGGCATAATATTGTCCAAATTTAACCAACATTTTGTTATCTTTGATGTGTGAAATGGTGGCTTGAAATGGATGGAAATGCTATGGCAGTATGATGCCTCATTAAGACTAGAATTGTGTTGTTATTGTGCATGATATTTTGGCTAGAAACATGGTTGAAAACCCATGGTAGTAATCTGCCTTGTTTTAGCCATAACTTTGACATATTAGTGTCATGCATTGATATCAAGCTTTAATTGAAAATATAAAGAATGAATAGTATATAGTTTTCCATATTTGTTTGTTGAATAAATTAAGATGATCTTAATAGAATCCTTGGTCGTGCCTTACTTTGATTAATTGTGTTTGATAATGATCAATTGAGGTGCCATGAGATTAAAAAGAAATGCTAGCACTAATACTCTTGAAATGACCATATATGTCTCACATTGGCCCTAGAGGCCGAATTATATCTCGAAGAAATAATTGTAAGTTTTTAGTATTATTCATTTGTTGAATATGATTAATGATATATTAATGGATACTTGTTGTGTAAGTGAGATTTCATTGCTTCTTGATAACTCAAGTTGAGTTAGAAAGTGAGTTGTATTGCTCCCTTAATTCATTAAAGTGGAATTGGAATGGAAATAGTATGATAATTTCTTGATCAGTGCTCATAAATAATGAATTTGAATTGTATATGTGAATTGTGGGTATTAATTCTTGAATGGAAAGAGAATGATTCTAGTATGCTATTCCCAATGTATGGGTATCCTCTTGTATTAGAATTTGTTTTAGACATTAGTAAATTCTAGAGTTGATCCCCTATGAGGGAAGGGTATCTAGAATTCCATTAGAATTATGGAAATGAACTTCTGTGAGGAAGGAGATCCTATATTCTTAAAATTCTTCACCAGTTTCCTCACTTGTCGCAGTTTCCTTCATGTATGTAATGATACTTGGAATAGTTCTATGTGACATACATAGTTGTGTCATAGATAGATTGGAATGTACCAACCTGAAAGCAGACTATTACCAAGAGTGTGATATAGATAACAGTGACACAAATAGGATACTCAGAATAGTTCTGTGTGACATACATAGTAGTGTCATAGATAGGTTAGAATGTACCAACCTGAAAGTAGACTATTACCAAGCTAGAATTCAGGTTATGTGAGGTGACTTGGTACTATGGGAATTAACACTGGATAATGAGCACTGAGAAGAATTTTTAATTGAATTTAACATTACTTGGAGTAGTTTTGTGTGACTGGTGAATCGTTATGAATAGGTTGAAGTGCACTAACCTGAAAGCAGACTACTGCTAAGTGATTTAAATGAACATTATGAAGAAATTGCATTTACTTATTAAATATGATGCTTGTTTGAAAATGTGTTTATGAAAATATTTATGGATATCATATTATGACTTTGATATGTTATAAGAACCAATGCATGAGTTTGATATCATGGTTCTGGTATAAAAATTATTTTCGAAAATTATTTATGAATATAAATTGTGTTGTTTAATAATAAATATTTTTGGAAAATAGATAATAATTGAAAATCTACTTTGTAACACCCCAAAATTTACTTTTCTACTATCAGAATTCATTCTAAAATATTTGTGATTTTCTGGAAATTTTTCCTGGAATTTTCTAAGAACGTGAAATATTTTAATATATTTCTCGTTTTGCGTGTGTACTGAGCGGAACCGGAGAAATGAGACATTTTCTCCGAAAACCTTGAACTATGGAAATGTCGATGGGGGATCTTACTAAACCCGAGGCCGGACACAGTTTACAAGGTTTTACATTTTTCGAGAAATCTTAACAGATGAGATAATAAAACACTGTGAAGAATTTATTTGTCAGATTTGTTAATGCTGACTTCTGCCAACTATAACTATTGTCCAATAAATAATAACATGTATTAAAAATATTATCACATTATTCAAAATCTGATTTTTTGTATCACATCTATTAGTTTTAATTTCAAAAGAAAGATTAAATTTAATCCAAGCTTGTTATGGGAAGTTTCCTAACAATTTCCCTTGTAACACATTTTCTCTCTCTTTCCTCTCCTCTCACTCCACGGCAGACACTCCTTTTTGGGGGAGTCAAAGTTGTTTTCTTCCTTTTATTAACTCATCTTCATTTTTCTAAACACCAAACATTTAACATATTTCTCTTCTCTTCCTCTCTTCTCCTTCCTTTCCACTGTACACACACACCCACACATTGGAGACCAACTCCATTATTTGCCAAACAAATCACATTTACTTGTTTCCTTCCACCATTCCAAGACTATTCTCCTTGGTGGTTATCCTTTGGTTCCTCTTCTTCTTCTTCTTCCATTTCTCTTCCACCATTGAAGCTAAAGCTTGGAGCTTTAAGGTAAAGCCTTCAACTTTCTTCCATTTTCTTGCTATTTACATTTCTCTTGGCTACCTTGGTGACCAAGAACCTATTCTTCATGGTTTGAGTAGACATTGTGGTGATCACTCACATTGGAGTTTTCTTGAAGGGGGAAAACGAAAATCTAGGGCAAGAAGGAGTAGCACATTGTGTTGTTTTCCAAATAGGTAAGAGGGAGATGATCCTCTTCAACCAACCTTGGTAGTAAGGGAATGTCTTGTATGTGTGTTGTTATTGATTTCTGAATCCATGTATAAAGTTCTCTCATTTTTATGTTGTTCTTGATGATAGTGTATTTTGTTGGGTTTGTATGATTTATTGATGCCTCTTGCATGATTTGATGGTATATTTGAGTATCTTGTTGATTAAATATGATAAGGATTGGTTTGGTTTCAGTTAGAGGACCTGGAGAACCCTATTTTCTGTAAGTTTACGCGTGGTAATCGATTACACGGGGCTTGTAATCGATTACCAAGCTCTTAAGGATATGAAATCGTGATTCTGGAAATCTGGTAATCGATTACGTCTTGTGTGTAATCGATTATAGAGATTTTGTTTAGCTTGTAATCGATTACAAGAATGGTGTAATCGATTACCAAGCCTCTGATGTCACGAAAGGGTGCTTTTGGGAATCACGTAATCAATTACAACTTGTGAGTAATCGATTACGGAGGTTCTGTCCAATTGGTAATCGATTACCATGGTTGTGTAATCGATTACCAGGGCCTTAAAGTTACGAAACGTGATTCTGGGAATCACGTAATCGATTACAATGAGATTGTAATCGATTACAGAGGTTCTGTTTCTCGGGTAATCGATTACAAGGGTGATGTAATCGATTACCAAGACCAGAAATGAGATTTTTGAGTTGGAAATGATTGAGATTATGGTTCTTTGTCCTTTATAACTCAAACATAACCTGAAAACCCTGGATTCAAGGATTTTACCTTACTTAATTGTGATAGGAATGTGCATTCATACCAATAGAGAAGAAATGATTTTGAATGTGGAATTCTTAGATCCATGACATGGAAATTATGGTATGTGTGTAATAAGAATTATTGATGTAGTACTCAATGAGATAAGAATGATGATGTGCCATTGAGGCAATGTTTTAATAAATGCATGGTTGATATGTCATGTTGGACATTGAATAATGCTTATGTGCCATTGAGGAAAGGCTTATGCTGAATGCATCATTGATGAACATACATGATTGGACATTGTGTCGTCGTGCATGTGCTGTCCGTTGGACATGGTTAGTAAGGCGATGTATGCCTAGGAGTTTGAATAACACCTATGTGCGGGTGCGAATAGACTAAGCGTAGGTGTCATATGTTATTGACCCTGGGGGCGTCGGGGTGTGGGTGTCTCACAATAGACAGTGGTAGCTCCACTGGGGCCGTGGGATAGACCAATGCAACACACCGACGATCCTGCCTGAGATGCTGTCCCATGTCGCGATCAACTGTTGAGGTGCCATGTGTGAGCCATTTTGCGCAAATGTTTTTATGTGATGAGCACACTATATTTTTAAGGCTAACGATACACTGGCATTACTCCTCGATCATTCACTCCGAAGATGTTTATGTCTAGCTCCATGGAGTAGGAACTTTGGTACCCTTGTTGCATTGTGAGTTGTCAGTCGCATGGTCCATTGAGCATTCATGATCGGATAATGTGTTTACTATTATGACTGTGATATTTATTTGATTCTTGGTAATGCTAATGTTGCTAGCTGTCTATGGATAAAGTTGACTACTGTTCTTTGTTGCTTTACTCTCATTAATTGCTTTCATGTGTTACTGTACTTGTATGTATTAACTATGTCTTATGTGGGCGTTCGACGCCATTTATTTTCTTGCTGCCTTGTTGGTACTGAAAGCTGGGAATCTCACCTCTTTCGGTAATTTTCTTTATTTTGCATTTTGGATTGGATTGTATGCTCTCGAGAAGACGTTCGTGAAGAGGATAAGGAAACCACTGAGTTTCAAGGTTTCTGGCCTTATCTCGACTGAGAAGGAAGTTGTTGAGGATGTCATTTCGACTCCGTGGACTTTTTGGCTACGTGCAGATCAACTTTCTTGGAGGTCCGGACTGCTGGCATATCAACGTGCAGACTGATCGATGTGTATACCACGGCGATGTGATGGTGTCCTTAGCGTGGAGACGTTATGACGCTCCTGTTATAGATTTTCATGCTTTTGTATGGCTGGAGTTCTATATGCCCGTGAGGGACATGTGGGGTGAAATGTATTATACCCCTCGTGAGGATTCCTTTTTGTCTCTTCCCGGGCTCCTGCCCGGGCTCCCGCCGCTGTTCTGTCGTCCCAATGGATGTCTCGTTGGACGACGAGGACCCTGAGGAGGATCCATCTAAGGTTCCTTCTCATTCCAGGCAGTCTTAGGTTTGGTTTTAAATTGATGGCTACTGATGGCTATCCGTTTATTTTGAGGGAGCCTGACATACTACTGGATTAGTGGGTAGATATTTGTATCTCTTGGGATAGGTGCATATTTTGCTTTTTGTATATCTTTTTGGAAATGTAATTTAAACAGGCTTGTAATTTTGGTACAAAGTATGTAACTATCCATATTGTGCATGGTTGTATGTTTCATTCCATGTTGATTTCTCTTTGACGTTTTTTAGAAGTTTTATATGAAAGAGGAACTTTTAATTTTAACTCAATCACGCGATATATTTACAAACAGGTGTATATGTACATTAATGGAAGTTTTAACCGGATTTATGTTAAACAAAAAAAAATGTTCAAACTTTACGTAATCATTTGTGCGTCATTTCACTATGGTGCGACGTTCCTTCTTCTTACCCATTATGACTAAGGAAGAAAAAGGGGCGTTACATATTTCAGGAAGAGGAAGGACTAGATTTGGCTTTTGCCACCTTCCTACATTGTAAAATGGGTTTTAAGAATGTGTTTTTCCTCGAAGCAACTGAAAGTAATATGATGATATGTATTTTTAAATAGTACTACTGAGAATTCCTAGAATTCTCATCCCTGTTTTATTATTTTCCATAATATTTTCAGGGAGTACATCAAGTGCCAGAAGATGATGCTTGAAGATAAATGATTGAACAAGTTGTTTGGTTTTAAGAGTTTTATAATTTTGGATGTATTTATAGTGACTTAGAGACATGTTATGTAATTTTGTACATTGATGTATATTATTTATATAATGTCTTGTATGTTATATGTATAATCTCAACCAAAACAGGCTCATATTTTGTATATCTCTTATAATTATTTTCAAATATATTATGATAATTATAAGTGACATGCTTAATTCTAATTACTAATATGTAATTTTGGATAGTAATTAGTAATTGTATTAAGGATGTTACATAAGCTCTTTACCAAGGGTCTTATGAAATTGGTAGTAAGAGTGAGTTAAGCTCTCTACCTAAAACACCTTGAAATTTTCTATTTATTAGTAAATGTTTGATTTTCATGTTTTGTGAATTCTGTGTGCTGTAAATTTATTTTGACTGTTCTGTGATTGTTTTTTATCTTTGTATGTGATTTACTCTAAGCTGTGAAAATAAAAATTTTTGAGCCGGGAAAAATCTTTGATGATTTATTCGGAGTCGGGGGAGCTTACTAAACCCGAATCCGAGAGGCACAATTCTTAATTTTATAATTTTTAGAATTTATCTATCAAATAAAAAATTTTCATATTTTATTATCCAATGGATAATACTTACTGACTTGCAAGCAGTATCTTCTGTCCATTGGGTAATAGTTTTTGTAACTATTGTCCATTGGACAATAACCTTTAGAGAAAGTCTTGATGACTTGTTTTGTGAACCAATTAGAAGACTTGAAGTTTAATGAAAACCAATGGAATCAAGTCAGCAAAATGGCTTGACTAGTTAGCCATAAAACTAGATGAACTAACTAAGTTAACTTAAGCTTAAGTAGTAACTAAATGGAACAAACTTGGTTGCCCTACACCATTGAGCCCCACGGCCAATGAGCTTCTTACACCTTCTAGGATGTGTGATTCATGCCATGATTCATTAAGCTTAAACCAATAGAAAGTCAAGTGATCAAAGCATGATAATTTTGTGACATAAGCCATGTGCTAATCATAAATGTGTTAACAAAGTTTTGACTCTCCTTTTCCATGCACTTCCACGGCAAGCACATGCAAAGGGTGATTTTTCATTTCATCTTCACCACACTTTGTAACTTAAGCCATTCTCTCCATTCTCTCATTTCTAAACACAACCAACAACTCCATTTCCTCTCTTAGTGAAGCTCTCAACCAACCACCCAAGAAGCACCATCCAAGCTTTCAAAATTTTATTTAATCTCATTTCCTAAACCTAAATGCATTTCTAAGAACTTTTCATGTTATGAACAAAGCCTAGTTTTTCTATCTACTACCTTGAAAATCAAGCTAGAGTTTTCTATTCTACAAGGTAAAATTCTTGTTCTTGTTTCTAAGTTTGATTGTTGAATTTCTAAACCATGATTGATCCATGGTTTTTTATTTTCCAGCTTTGTTTGTGACTTTGGTTTGGTTTAAGTTTGTTAGGGTTTTCTTGGAGTGATTCACGAAACCTATAGGAGACCAACCAAGAAGGGTTCTTATCTTCCTTGAGGTAAGAGGGAGATTAATCTCATCAACCATGTGTTGGTTGTGAGGAAATGGAATTGTTTGTGGTGAAAAATCCTTAAGAATTTATTCACTTAATTGTTTAAAGTTTTCATTATTTGTGATGGTTTTAATTGGTATACTTTATAGCTTTGATTATATGCTTGAATATGTAATTATGAAAGCATGTTGATTATTGTATAAAGTAGGATGTGATTCACATGATGAGGAATTGTATGAAGATTTCAAAGAACCCTAGGGGTTCACGGCCTCAACATCAATTTTGAAACAAAATGTTCTAAAATTTTATTATTAATATGGATTAAGTGATTTAATAAACAAGAAATTGGATTAAAGGCTTTTACAAAGAATAATGAGATAACAAAATATCATTTATGAAGCATAAATAGATTTTTGGCCAACATGCCAAGGTTTGGTGTTTTAGATCCAAAATTATTTTCCTAAGTATAGACTTAGGTAATTAACTAACAAGAACTCAATTTAATGGGTTTTTAGAAGTAAACTAAATTTTTAGAACTAAATTAGCGTAATTAAGTTATGATGAGAAATAAAATTAAAACTTAAAATTTACTAACGTATAGCTCACCCTATGAGTTTTGAAGCACGTTAGAGAATTTTGAGCTATAATATCTAATTAAACCAAGAAAGTGTAATTTTTGTAAGGAAATAGTAGAAAAATACTACTTAAAAGATTTTTAGCGAGAAAATATAATAAATAAGGCCAAAATGCCTACAGTATGTTGAAAGTTTTAGAAATGAGTTTAGAAAGCTAAGAAATAGTTTACGCAAGTGAATAATATTAGAAAAATCTTACGCGATTTCAAAATAGTAATTTTTAAGCTACGTGATTGAGAAAATGATTTAAAATTGCTACACAATTGAGAAAATGTTTAAAAATCTCTACGCGATTTAGAAAGCGTTTGAAAATATTTTTGCAAAAACGTTGGAAAATACTTGTGCAATTTGAAAATATAAGAAAAATGTTATGCAATTGTGAAAATGCAATAAAATGTTTACGCAATTGAAAATAACAATAATTTGCTGTCGGGCTATTGTAGTTGGTCCGGATACGTTGAAAAGTGATACGACCAAATGTTAGCAAGTGTTTATGAAAAATAGTTGTAAGAATATTTGTATGTGTATTTTGGGTCACATATCATGCATTGAAAAACTTGTAAGCTTTGTTAGTAAAGGCAAGTTGCCTAGGAGTTGAAATTACACCTTTGTACGGGTGAGAATTACATAGTTACGATCAATTATTGATCTTGGAGGTGTCAGGGCACGGAATGTCATTTGTGGCCAGATGGTAGCACCTCTGCGTCGTGGTATCCGATGTAAACGCACTGACGATCTTGACGTAGTTACTACTCTTTTCGTGGTTGGTTGAGAGTGTTTTGTATAAGTCGTTTTGCGCAATTTAATATAATATCTTGGCACATGATTTGGGACTGACAATATATAGACATGTACTCCCGATCTTTCTCTCCAAAATTGTGATTAGCTCCATGGAGTATAATTGGTCTGTGTACATATGCATAGTTGGTCTGTATATTGATGTGGCACTAAGGTTATCTGATATATTATCTATGATATGATAACATGACTTGATATGTTAAATATTGTATCTATATATTTATTGTCTTTTTCTATACTGTCATACTGGTATTGATATAGGGGATCTCACCTCTTTGTTATATTGTTATGTTTTATTGTGTATGTTTAATGAAGATCGTGGATACATCGAGGCAGGAAATTCTATTTTCCATACTTGATAGTTTTTCCTTGTATTTGTTTTTATGGAGGCGAGGCGTCAAGTGTTTGGTTTTGTTACAGTATAGTTCCATGGGGGAACTGATGCTTGGAGGTTTGATATGGGTAATGAACGTTTTGTGTATACCGAGGACTTGAATATGAACCTTAGTGGGACACGTGATAGAGTTCCAGTCATGTCAATGAATGTTTTAGTTCATTTGGAGTTCTCGATACCTATTCGAGAGCTTTAGGGTGGTAGTATCTATACCCCACAGGAGGATTCAATGGTGTCATCTGCTAGGTGTGTGTTTGGATTGCAGTTGGTAAACTTAAGTTTAGTTGAAAGTGTGTTTGCAAACTTAAGTTTGGTTGAAAGTGAGTTTACAGTAACTAATTTATGTTTGGGAACTTTTGTTTCAAAAGTGAGTTTGAAAGATTGTTTTTAGGCTCAACTGAACACAAAAGCAAAAAAATGTTGCTTTGGTCCCAACCTACTTTTGGAAGGAAAAGTATGTTGAGCCAACTGAAAAAAAAAACAACTCAAACAACATTGCATTACGTTCGAGGCATCCTAACTCACTTTTGAAAACTCCAACTACAATCCAAACACACACTAGAACGCTAGCCTGGCGTGTACTGTAACACTCTCCTCAGGGTATCACATTTCCGACTCCCAACTCATAATCTGTAAAGAAGTTCATAAAAGGTTTGAGTTATAAAATGTGAGTTTTAAAATTTCTTATTACAGAAACATAAACTTACTGAAATCTATAAGTATTACTGAAAATATAATTAAACTGATTAATATACAATATTGACACTAATTAATATTTAACAATTTAAAGAGAAATATAAAACTAACAGACTTAATTAAAACAGTAGCAAACCCCATAACAGATCCTACTTAATAGCACGGTAAAACACTAATGGTAAAAACTCAACATACTTATTTCTTCTTGCATCCATCTTGATGTACCATATATCTGTTCCTCGTTCACACTGCACACTGTCGAATCCTGAATAACCACTCCTCAATGTTGTCACCAATCTCAGAATATCTGCCACCCGTTATGTCTAAGATAACTCGTTCCTTCTGCTATATAATTTTTTTAATAACACAAACACAACAAAACAATATAGCAAAGAGGTAAGATCATCTACGCCAATACCAACATGGCAGCACAGAGATAACACAACAACATATCATACAGATATATCATACCATCAACATTAATCAATTATCATTATCAAATCATTTATCAGTTCAAATTATCATTCAATATTTATGGTGATGCCCTCATCATTATCCAATTATCATCATCATCATCCAAGTATTCAAAACATTTATCATAGCCAATATTCCTTAATTAATATATCATACAGATATAAATGCTCAGATTCATGCATGCGCACATAGACTCAATGTCCTACGCCATGGAGCTAATACTCAGTTCGGAGAAGTTGATCAGAAAGATCTGTCTGTACCAAAATGCCTCAGACCACGTGGTATAATCCTCATTTTGATTTTTACACATCTAGCATATACACGACAGTCTTTACTAGATCTTGATTAAGAATAGTATCTCGGTCAGGATCATCGATGTGTCGCGTCAGTCTAACCCACGGTTACAGTAGAGCTACTCACTGCCCACTGTAGGCAACCCGCACCCCGATGCCCCCAAGGTTAACAAGAGACTTACACTATGCATATCGCACCCACTCAAGAGGTGTACGTCTCTCCTAGGCAAATAGCCTCATATAGTCCATTGGACCTTTCCAATGCATGTTCAATGCACCAATGCCAATCATAGGAAAAATTTAACATTTTCTCATATAGTGTTCATACACTAATTCATGCATATAAAATGCACCAATGCCAATCACAGGCAAAATTCACAATTTCATATTCAGGGTCCATACATTGGCCCATTCTCAATTCAATTTCATAATCTCATAATCAAGGTCCACACACTGGCCTAACAGTAATCTTACTGTATATTTAATTCTGAAATCATATTATCGCGTTTTCATAGTCACAAAACACTTTCGATGTGTTTTCATAATCGCGCAACATTTCTGTTACGTTTTTGCAATTCCATAACACTTCTGTTGCATTTTCAAATTACGTATTAATTTTTCAACATTTTCTTAATCACGTAAAAATATTTACACGTTACTCAAACCACGTAGCGATTTTCTACCATTTTCACAATTGCGTAACTTAAAAGTCATTCTTTTAAGTCGCGTAAATCATTTTCCATCATTTTCAAAATATTTAAACGATTTCCAAATCGTCTAGAAATATTTCAACGTTTTTCAAATCGCGTAGCTTAAAAATCATGTTTTTAAGATACGTAAAACATTTTTCACCATTTTACAATCACGTAAAATATTTCTCAATTTTCCAAACATCATTTTTCGTATTTCTCCTTTAAGAAATTCTTTGCTCAAAATAATATGACTTTTCACATTATTTTCCACATTTTCTTACTCAATAAAATTGTTTTCACAATATATTCCACAAATTCACAATTCCATTGAATTAAATCAATGTTTCTAACTTTAAAAAATTACTAACGCTCTCCAAAACCCAAAGGATGAGTTACACGTTAGAAAATATCAAATCACCATTATATTCTCCATTTTTCTCAAATCAATTCTAATATCATTCCTCTTCAAAATAAATTGAGGTTCAAACACTTTCAACCTCTCTTTTCCATTTACATACGAAAATCCCATTTTCTCCAATGTTAAAACACTCTGATTTCCTTTCCAAATTCCTTGTACTAAATCAAACTATATTTCCACTTTGTTTCCATAAAATCAAGGCATTACAAGCCTTCAAAAACGTGGACATGACTATTGAAATCATCAAAACATTTTTCCTTCTAAGTCAATATGGTTTTAAACAAACAAAGCCTTTAAAAATCCTTTACAAAAACCGTGAGCACTTGGTCTTTGAAATCAAATCTTTTGTTCATTTTTCATTTTCACTTTCTTTGTAAATCCATTTTCACTTTCTTTGCAAATCCTTAAAATCAACATTGCCCATGTTTAGTAAAATGCTTAGAAGCTTTTTACACAAAATAAATCAATAAAAATCCTTCTCAAAACCGTGAACAATACTTCTTGAAAAACAAACCCTTTGTTTATTTTCCTTACTTTTCTAATCATCCAATTTTATCATTCATGAAAATATTAATTTGTGAACACCTATTTTGAGGTGTCTTGGCCAAAATCTTCTTGGTCTTTGGAACAAAAAATCAATTTTCTTTCCATCATCAAATCATGACATACAAAAACATATTCAACATATATATCACATGTATGCCATAATCAAAGTAAATAAATCATGCAAATCATACCAAGCATAGGCAAATAATCAAAGCACATAAACACCCACAAATTATTACATGACCATGGATATGAATCCTCACATGGATTTCACCATCCATCAACTATAAGACCATCTCTCACCACCATACTTGGTTGGTGAGATGAATCTCCCTCTTACCTCTTGAAGATCCTCAAAACCTCCTTGTTTTGCTTCTTTTTCCAAGTCCTTCACCACCAAGGGCTTCTCAAATACAAAACAAAACACAAGTTAATTAACATATCAAGCTTGAACAAGATAAACCATGGATCAAACATGGCTTAGAACATAAAGAAGAGAGAAGAAATGAAGTTTCCTTACACTTCACCACAAATACCCTATAACTTTGATCTTGAAGAAAGTCCATGAAGATGAATGATTTAGAGAAAGTCTCCAACATGAAAGTTGCTTAGAATAAGGTAATGATTCAAGAAATAAGGTTGGTTAAAATTGTTGAGTGATGGAAGACATATTTAGGGTGCTTGGCCGAACCATGCTAGAAGGAGAAGAAGAGAACATTTTCTAAGAGCTTTAGGTTTTTGGAATGAAAAAGAATGATCAATAATGAGTGATAATAGTCATAGACTTTTTGCTATGGCCTTAAGACACCAAAACCGTAGCCCCCCTTCATGCATTCTCCTAAGAGTGCAAAATGATCAATAATGATCCATATTGACTAAAACAATCTAATAATGTCTTCAAACTTTTTCCTTTAGCTCCTAAACAACACAAAACCGTCCCCCCTTCATCCATGCATTCCATAAAGTTGTCATCTTTTTTAGCCACCTTTTAGAGCCATTTAAGCCATTGATTAGATAAATGGTTAGGATTTAGGTAGACTTTTGATTAGAAGACTTAATCTAGGCCATTAGATTTTTCCTTCTTGAATTCCTAACCATTAGATGCATCTCCAAAATGAAGGGTCAAGATTACTCCTTCTTACTTTTAATCCAAGGGTCATAATTAGTCATAGCCATTTTAGAAGACCAAATCTCCACCATTGATTAAATCCAAATCCAGTGGTCATAATTGATCCATTTCTACCCTTGATTAAATCCAAATCCAACGGTCACAAATGGTCCTAGCCACTTTATAAGATTAAATCTCCACCCTTGATTAATTCTTCATCCAATGGTTGTAAATGGTCATAGCCATTTTATTAGACCGATTCTACACCGTTGATTAAATCGACGGTTGATATTAAAGTCTTTAATATTAGACTTGCTTCCTATTGGTCCATCAAAAGTTGTCATAACCACTAATATTTACTTAACAGTATAATTTCTATTTTTATCTGCTAAAACCCCGCGAAAGAATATATTTACTGTATTTTTATCACTTGATAATTAAATACAGTACAAAACACAGTAAAAGAAAATTTCTAAAACTATTTTCGAATTCAGGTTTAGTAAGATCCCCCGTCTCCATCTAAACAGTACAAATTTTCCTATTCGTAGAAAAATTTTCACTTTTCTGGACCTACGTGGGGCCCATATACAACCTCCTTGGGCCCACAGATAACACTAAAATAATCAGAGTAATATAAACATTTCATAATCATACACAAAATCACAAAAATTAGAAAATGCACAAATATTAAATCAAATTACGTAAAATAATTAAAACTTAACAGTAATAATTAAATTTACATAAAATTTTCTCTGGCCCGAAAATTATTATTTTCCTGACACGGAGTAAATCACACAAAACGATCAAATGTACTGACGGAATACTCAAAATAATTTTACAGTACACAGAAATTACTAAACAGTAGAATTCTGTTAACTGTCAAAATTACTGTTAACTATTTAGGAAATTTGGGGTGTTACATGTACTGTATCTGTCAGGTTTTTTTTATGATGATATTGAGGAAGAGGAGGATCCTACTGAGGGCCCAAATCCTTAGTCTTTAGAAGTTCTAGTTAAGTAGTTTATGTTTTGATATATAGGATGTAGATATTTATCTTTTGGTAATACAATGTATTTATGTAAATTATTTGTGAATAAGGTTTCAGTATCTATGTATATTATGGTGTGTTTTATTCTGCTACAATATCATACTCATGTTTTATTTATTTTCTATTATCCGCAAATGAAATTTTGAAATCAATGTTTTTACAAGATTAATTCTTTTATAACTTGGGTTAGTTATATTAGTATTAGTATTAAATGTGACACCCTACGATGGGTGTTACACTACTAAGGGTAGTAAAGCAAGAAAAGCTTATTACCAAGGGCAATGGGATGAGTTAAGTCCTACGTTAGGCAAAGAAGTGAGATAAGCACTTTACCAAGTAATAAGAGTAGTTTTAAACAGCAGTTTAGAATGACTTAAGTTTAATGTTGATCGAGTAGACTTAGAGAGCTATTCGTATAGGCCATTATAGAATGGTAAGTTAGGCTAACTGATTAGACAAAGGGAGCTATTCAATTGGCAAGAGTTTTAGGTTAATCAAATATACTAAAAGAGTTATTCGATTAGCAAGTTTTAGTTTATGTTTCAAAGAAAACCTAGTGAATAGATAGCTATTCTATAGGCATATATTCGAGAAGAATCAAACTGTCTAGAGAGTAGTTCAACTAGCCTAGTTTTGATTAGTCAAAATAGGTAAAGAGAAACTTATTTTCGATTGATCGAAAAAGACAGAATGGTGCTTTTGGTACTATTCAAAGAAAATAGTTGAGGGTCCCGACAACTAGCCTCAAGTGGAACAAAAGTTAAAAGGCTTTCATAAGAAGAAGAGAGGGGATGATAGTTATAAGAAGTGTGCTTCTAAACCTAGTTAACCTCAAGTTAAGGTCAAGTAAGTTTAGGTAGAAATGAAGGGACCAAAGTGTGTTAGATGTAGGAGTCAACATGGTAGCAGACCTTGCCTTGTAGGCCAAATAGTATGTTATACTTATGACTAACCAGAATAGTTTTCATTAAGTGTACACAGAAGCAGGGAGGAGTGCCTAACCTCAAGTTAGAGTAAGAGTTTATACTCTGAATAGTAAGGAGTGACTCATGTAACACCATCAATAACATGTTAGGCTTGTAAATGGTCACAAAGGTAGCCTAGTACTTGCTTAACATGCCAGTTCAATTTTGTGACAAACTGAGTCAGTTTAGGCACTTTGCTGCAACACATAAGTTGAAAAGTAGCTTAAAATGACTCAAATAGTAGTATAAATTGTTAAGTTGAGGGAAACTGGTATGAATAACTTATTTCTAAGTCACAAATGAGATAAATAAAGTACAATTAAAATTTGAGAATAATCGGAGTTAGTTTGATATTTTTAAGCATACTGGTTGTGCTTTTAATGTCGAATTGACTCCCAGCAGATATAGAAAAATAGAAAAGTGGTGAAACATGATTTTTAATGAATGTCAGGATTTATTTCAAATCTGTTGGAAGTTAGAAGACTTGATTTGGTGAGATCTAAGTGTTCTTAACAGATCAAGAAGTTACAGTAAAATGTTAAAATGACAAGTTTACCCTTATTTCTTATTTCTCTCTTTTCTCTCATTCTCTTGGTTGAGAAATAGAACCAAGGAACAAAGAAAGAAAAGAAAGAAAGGAGAGAAGAGACAAAGGGGAATAAAGAAAGAAGAGGAAGAAAATCCAAGGCAAGATCAAGAGCAAGACTTCATGGATCAAGTGTCTACAAGAGGTAGGGGATTTCTATTCATTTTTCCTTTTTGATTCTCTTGAGCAGTTAGGGATTATGAATGGATAGATGGATTTGGAGAGTCAAATCCAAGTTCTTAGCTTGATTCATGGTTCCAAGGATTGAGTTGACATAGTTTTAGCTTAGTAAGTGTTAGATGGCTATTATTAGCTCAATCCAACCATTTTGGTTCATGATGGAGGAACTTGGAAATGGTTTGGGAAAAATGAGAATTTGATTGTGATTAATTGATTTTGATCATAATCTAAGTTTATTGAGTTGAGTTTAGTGTTTGATGATATTCATATGATTAGAGATCATGGTTGGTGATGGAAATCACCTAGAAGTTATTTTAGAGGAGTTGTGACGTGAAAATGGTGAGTTTCTGCAGAAAACCACCAAATAACCGATTACCATTAGTGAATAATCAATTATTGAGCTTGTGAGAATAGCATTTTTGGTTTTAAGTTTCAGAATAACTTATTATAAAGAGCTTATAAGCGGTTTTGTTGTTTCATGTAACACCCTTGTGGGGATGTCACATATATAAAGAGAAATAAATAAAATCTACCCAAGTTGTAAAACATTTATTACTTATTAATATGGGTTGTAAAATAATTCCTGTTAAACAGAATATTATTAAATAAAATAATGCGGAAACATAAAGTAAACAGAATAACATCACTTATAATATACATATGGTCCAAGTTATAAGTTATACAAATAATTTACAACTACAACTCCAAATATTTAAACAGAAACAGTAAAGAAAAACAAGAAAGAGTCAATATATACATACGAGACGCGCCCAAAAATACATCATAAATATTTAATCCTCGATGGATCACTCTCAGGAAACTCATCGAAGATAAATATCCAGGATGCCTCGACACTCGGCAGACATGAGACTGCGCAGTCGATACGAGTGTCATCTCACTAGGCTCAGTGGATACACCACCCCAGTGACGCCTAATGGATAAAGGTAACTCTAAGTGCAGAAACACAGTAGTCGTCATCACTGGCTCTTCATCAAACCTATGACGTAGGGACACAGCCAGCCGTCCCACATACGTCACGGAGTCTTTGTCTCCTCGCATATGCCAAGCTAACGATCCACCGTGAAACTCGAGTGTCACAAACCCCAAAAAATCCAGGCACCGCCATACCCAAACCAATCAATCCAATGGATATGGATGATCAGATGGTTCTTGATCGTCGTACTGATCTTCGGCTTGCTGATCTTCCTCCTCCTCGGGATACAGAATCTCAAGAGGTTGTTCCTCTTCCTCAAACTCTTTACCGCGTAAAATAAATATACAGAAAACACATACAATAAAGAAAGAGGTAAGACAATCTAAAATCATCACAAACATGGCAAATAAGAAAACGACAAACAACAGATATACAGTTCATGCAATATGAAAAGCTATAACAGTAATTTAATAACAGTATAGTGTAAAGATCTAATTATCATAACAACACATGATTTCACAGATAAAATAATAACACATACAATATAACATCACAGATAAAATAAATTTAGAAACAGACAATTTCTCAGAACAATAACCAAATAAATAAATAAATAAATAAAATAAATAATGTTCAAGATATAATTAAATGCAACATGACACGATCCTACTCCATGGAGCTAAACACAAACAGATATCAGAGAGAGAATGATTCGCAAAAATCTATTAGTACCACGGCTGCCCAACCAAACTATTGCGCGGTCACACTTTGCGTCTATAGCCCCAAGTCATGGAATTCATCATCCAAAGCATGGTGTAGTTCACGGTCTCACATTGTTGCACTACAGGCAATGTACTATTAGATTTTACGAAATCTCGATTAAAAATAGTGTGTGTCGAGTCCATTAGTGTGCTATCGGTTACCACGGCCCAGCGGAGCGATCGACTGTCCATATATGGAATCCCGTACACTAACGTCTCCAAGTTCATAAGAACAATGAACCACACTACGTTTATCGCATCGACAACACGATGTGATTCACCTCGTCAACCAATCCACCAAAATCTGGCATAACCAAGATATCCTTAAAGATAAAAAGATACAGTAAGTCCCACCGGACAAATACTGTTCCAAAGCCTGTACGGGTTCACCTCATAGCCCGACAGCAGAAAAAAATACGGAAATTCCAGAAAGAATATAGAAAATATCGTTTCGGTCAATCGCGTAGAAATTTTATCGCGTTTTCACAATCTCGTCGTTTTTACAAACATTTTTAAATCGCGTAAATTTATTTTTCTGTTTTCAAAATCGCGTAGAGTTTTTAATACATTTTCTCAATCGCGTAAGATTTTTAAATCATTTTCTTGTCCAAACTCCTTAAAAAATTACTGTTTAAATAAACGAAATAATAAATAATACGTTTAAACTACGTAAAATATTTTTCATACGGTATACTGTCTTTTGGACATCTTTTCTATCTTAATTGCCCATTTTTATTAAAAATTAACAGTATTTTGCTTAGAAAATTATATTAATGGTTTCCTAATTTTTCCGTAAAAATTCTATTTATTTAATTTTTAAACCATATAATTAATTCTTTTGAAAACTACTAACATGCTTCAAAATTACAACATGAGCCATATGTTAGAAATTCTCAAAAGTTACTGTATTTCCTTTCTAACAATAAAATCAATAGTTTTAATTCAAGATACTTAATTCTAATCAATTAATTTCTTTAAAACTCCTCTTAAAAAAATTCCTTTTTAATAAATATTGCATTATTTTGATTGAAAAAGGTTTGGAATTGATCTTAGAAATCATATATAAGTGGTTTGGCATGTTGGCCTAAACATAAAATTATGTCATTTGATTTCTAAATTCATTTTCCTTAATCTAAACAATGTGATACCTTGTTAATGTTCCTAGGTTAATTAAATCTCATTTTAGGAAAATTTAGAGAACATTTTGGTTCTCCATTTTGGTCATGGCCGTAAGCCTCAAGGTTTGTGTTCTTTGGAACACTCATGCAATCCTTGACATATTATTCACATCCTATAAATTATCATACATTTCTAACACATGTAATATATTTCTAACACATATAACCTAAATCAAAGCTTGTAGACATGCAATCAAAGCTTGTAGACATGCAAATTATTACAAACATCAAATAGGAAAGCTATTAACAAATACACAAACACATAAACAAGCTACTAACAATCACACAAATGAATCCTTATGGATTCTACAATCACAAAAATCACACTCCATCTTCTTACCACCATCCATAGATGATAAGATTAGTCTTCCTCTTACCTTAAATGAAGACTAAAACTCTTTCACACCTTTCCTTATGTTTCGGTTTTCTCCTTCAAGTCACCTAACAAACTTAAACAAAAATCTACAAGTTACTAACCATAGAAAGAGAGCTTAAACCATGGAGAAATCATGGCTTAGAACTTTGAAAAAGAGTTTAGAAAAGAAAAACTAGGAATTTCACCTTCTTGGTTAAATCTTCCAAGTAGGTTTTCAAGCTTCAAAAGAAGGATTTTGCAAGAACTCTCAACTAGAGATGTTCTTAGGATTGTGTTTACGTTTAGAAAACTTGGTTGGATAGAATTTTGGCTGGTTGGATAGTATGGAAATGTGTTTGGCCGAATGGAGCTTCAAGAAAACATCAATGGTGTTTAGGGTTTTTGGAAGTGAGAGAAGAGAGAAAATGCTTGAAGACAAAGTGATTTTTGGTCTTCCAAGGGTGGCTTGGCCGTAGCCTTCAATGCCATGCAAGGTGTCATGGATTTGGCTTCATCCAAGCCTTAGAATGCATCAAAGGTCAAGATCAAAACTTGGTTAGCAAGCTTGGCTCCCATTGGTTCATCCTTGCCTTGTCATTAGCCTTAGTCACCATGCTTAGTCACTAATTAACCTAGTCATCAAGCTTCGTCACTTGTTCTAGAGAATTCCTTCACTAATGATGCTTAATTAAGCTACTAAGTTAACTGTATTAGCTAAACGTGGGTCCCGCAAAATATTTATGGGTCCACTGTCATCTAATTATACTGACTAATAAAATAACATACAAAATTATTTTATTGGACAGTTAAATCCTAAAAATTAAAAGATTAATTATCGTCTCATTCAGAATTGGGTTTAGTAAGATCCCCCAGTCTGAATAATTAAAACAAGATTTTCCCGGCCCGAAAAAATATTATTTTCCTGTCCCGGAGCAAATCGTACAAAAAGTCCAAATAAAATCACAGACAGTAATATTAAGCACTGTAACATATAGAAAAATTAAAAACAGTACAATCGGGACATAACGGTCATTTTTCTATTTTTTCCCACGACGAAGCAAATCATCCAAAACGTTCAAATAAAATTACAGACAGTATTAATTGTCTGTATATCACCCAAAAAAATTAAAACAGTAGCTCGAGAAAATTTTTATTTTACCATCTCGAAGCAAAATACGTAAAATGATTAAATAAAATTTTAGCCTGTAAAACATATTTGTATTTCATACAGAAAAATAAGAAACAGTAAAATAGGGACATAACAGTCATTTACACAAAAGCTTGAAAAACAGCAAACAGAACATTCGGGACATTTTCTAAAAATTGGGGTGTTACAACTCTCCCCAACAAATAAAAATTTCGTCCTCGAAATTCGTTGCACATCAAAACAAATGAGGATACTGATCCCTCATTTTATCTTCCAGCTCCCAGGTAGCATCACCCGTCACGTCATTCCATATAACCTTCACTAACTCGATCATCTTTCCTCGAAGCTGCTTTACCTTTCTGTCCTCGATTCTAACAGGTAAAGTCTCATAAGTTAAATTCTCCTTCAACTGTACTTCATCTGGTTGTATAACATGCGTTGGATCCGGTATATATTTCCTGAGCTGAGATACATAAAATACATCATGCAGATTAGATAGAAAAGGCGGCAAAGCAATCTGATACGCCACAGGACCTATACGTCGGATAATCTGATACGGTCCAATGAACTTAGGAGTAAGCTTCTTAGACTTAATAACCCTTCCGACACCGGTCGTAGGAGTAACTCTTAGAAACACATGCTCACCCTCCTCAAACTCAAGAGGTCGTCTTCGTTTATCCGCATAACTCTTCTGTCTGCTTTGTGTCGTTTTCATCTTCTCTTGTATCATCTTTACCTTCTCCGTAGTCTGTTGTACAAGATCTGGTCCAACAGTCATACTTTCCCCATCCTGATACCAACATAACGGGGTTCGACATCGTCTTCCATACAATGCCTCATAGGGTGCCATCCCTATGCTTGAGTGAAAACTATTGTTGTAGGTGAATTCTATCAAAGATAAAAATTCATCCCAACTTCCTCGTTGCTCTAAAACACAAGCACGCAACAGATCCTCCAAAGACTGTATAGTTCTCTCTGTCTGACCATCAGTCTGCGGATGATACACCGAACTCAGTCGCAACTTAGTTCCCATAGCTTCTTGCAGACTTCGCCAAAACCTTGACGTAAACCTCGGATCTCGATCAGAAACTATACATGTAGGTACACCATGTAATCTAACAATCTCACTGATGTACAACTGGGTTAATCTTTCCAACGAATACTTGATATTAATTGGTAAGAAATGAGCCGATTTAGTAAGCCTATCGACTATAACCCATATTGAATCATGACTTTTCCTCATCTTCGGCAAACCAGTAACAAAATCCATAGAGATACTATCCCATTTCCATTCTGGAATAGATAACAGTTGCAACATTCCAGCTGGTCTCTGATGTTCCACTTTCGCTTTCTGACAAACCAGACAAGACTCCACATACTCTGCTACGTCTCTTTTCATCCTTGGCCACCAAAACAACCTTTTCAAATCTTGATACATCTTGGTCATCCCCGGATGTAAACTAAGATCACTAGTATGAGCTTCATCTAGAATCGACTTCTTCAATTCAGAATCATCAGGCATACAAATTCTTCCCTTAAACCTTAAGATTCCATCTGCTCCTTCTTCTACCGTCGCTTTATGACCTTGCTTTAGCAATTCTCTCTCATTTTGCAAAAACACGTCTTCCTTTTGTTTATCTCGGACGACATCAAGAAATTCGTTTATGATCACAACCTTAAACAAACGAACTTTTTCAGGTAGAAACTCCACAGATAACCATAGATCTCGAAACTTATTGATCAACTCTTCCTCCTTGATCATCATTGCCGAAACACTAAGCACCTTTCTGCTCAAGGCATCAGCTACCACATTAGCTTTTCCCGGGTGGTATTGAAGTTGCAAATCATAATCCTTTAAGAATTCCAACCATCGCCTTTGCCTCATATTCAATTCTTTCTGATCAAACAAGTACTTCAGACTCTTGTGATCACTAAAGACATTGAACAGCGCTCCATACAGAAAATGCCTCCACACTTTCAGAGCAAAAATCACTGTAGCCAATTCCAAATCGTGCGTTGGATAGTTCCTCTCATGAACCTTTAACTGACGAGAAGCATACGCTACAACATTCCGGTTCTGCATCAAAACGCAACCTAACCCTTGATAAGAAGCATCACAATACACGTCAAAAGTTCCCTTAGAATCTGGCAAGATCAACACAGGTGCAGTTGTTAACCTCTTCTTCAACTCTTGAAAACTGGCTTCACGTTCTTCCGTCCACTCAAAAGCTTGACTTTTCCTCGTAAGTTGTGTAAGCGGTCCAGCAATCTTCGAAAAACCTTCGATAAACCTCCGGTAATAACCAGCAAGTCCAACGAAACTTTGAACTTCTGCTACCGTCTTAGGCCTTTCCCACTGTAAAACAGTCTCCACTTTTGATGGGTCTACTGCAATTCCTTCTTTCGAAATCACATGACCTAAAAACTGAACTTTTTCCAACCAGAACTCACATTTAGCCAACTTCGCATACAGCTGCTTTTCTCTCAAAATCTGAAGAACAATACCAAGATGTTCAGCATGCTCTTCCTTAGATTGAGAATAGATCAGAATGTCATCGATGAAGACAACGACAAATCTGTCCAGATACGGATGAAAAATCCTGTTCATATAATCCATAAATATGGCAGGAGCATTCGTCACCCCGAATGGCATTACCTGATACTCATAATGTCCATAACGAGTTCGAAAAGCAATTTTCGGTACATCTTCCCCTTTAACACGAATCTGATGATACCCCGATCTCAGATCTATCTTGAAAAACACCACAGCTCCTCTTAACTGATTCATCAAATCGTCAATTCTTGGAAACAGATATTTATTCTTGATAGTCACCTTGTTCAGTTGACGATAATCCACACAAAGCCGAGAAGTTCCGTCCTTCTTCTTGACCAAAAGCACTGGCGCACCCCATGGCGAAACACTTGGTCGCACAAACTGTTTCTCCAACAACTCCACCAATTGCATCTTCAGCTCCTCCAACTCTGCTGGTGACATACGGTATGGTGCAATTGAGATAGGACCTGCTCCTGGTACTAAATCAATTGAAAACTCGATCTCCCTCTCAGGTGGTAAACCAGGTACATCATCGGGAAAAACCTCAGGAAACTCGTTGACAACAGGAATAGTATTCACATCCTTCTCATTCTTAACCTTTAGAGAAGATAATACCACATATCCCTGTGCTCCCTCTCTTAACAAAGACTTGACCTTAACAGCAGTTAAGAATCCAGACTTTTCTTCCTTAGGAAAAACTATGGTTTTACTTGCACAATCTATAAGGATATGGTTAGTAGATAACCAGTCCATCCATAAGATTACATCTATCTCAACAAGAGGTAAACAAATCAAGTTGACCAAAAACTTACGATCCTTCACAACAACAGGACAATCCAAACATATCTTTGATGCAATCACAGGTTTAGCAGTTGGCGTAGAAACACTCAATTTAATATTCAAAGAAGACACAGGCAACTTCAATCTTTCCACACAATTATATGCAATAAACGAGTGTGTAGCACCAGAGTCATATAACACAGTCAGATGGTTACCTCCAATGTCACCTTCTCCTTGTATAAGATCATCAGATTGAGAAATTTCTGTTCCCGTCATAGTATATACTCGCCCTCCATATCTCGGTTGAGTATTCCCTGACTTCTGTTGATTAGCACGAACATAACAAACAGCAGGTTTCCTTTTCGGCTGAGTACAATCCTTCGCTATATGCCCAAGTTGCTTATAGTTAAAACAAACTGTCCCATTAACCGTGCACTCCGGAGAGATATGACCTTTCTTTCCGCACTTAAAACATGTTGGCGTAAACGTCACTTTCTGTCCAGCTCCACTACCACTTGCACTTCCCCCAACTGGTGGTCGTTGAGATTGACTCCCTGATGGTCTGGAATACGGCTTGCGCTGAAACCGATTCATATTACTTCCTCCACCTCTCTGAAACCTTGTCGGCCCAAAGTTACGATTCCTCTGATCTCTTGACGGCTCTAATTCCTCGAGTCGCGCACATGCATCAACCAAAGCATGAAACTGATTTATCCTCAAAGATATCACCTCTCGCTTCAGTTCCACTCTCAAGCCCGATTCAAACTTCCGACATCTCCATGAATCATCCGGTCGAGTTTGAGCATAATCCGAGAATTTAGACAAATTCTCAAATTTTGTTGCATACTCATTCACCGTCATATTTCCCTGTCACAAACCAAGAAATTCCATTTCCTTGGCATGCCTAGCACTTGCAGGAAAATACTTTCCCAGAAAAGCATCAGAAAACACTTCCCACGTAATTTCAGTTCCTTCAGCTTGTAAAACTTGGCGAGTTCCTCTCCACCAATGTTCTCCATCTCCTCTTAACATAAAAACAGCATAAGTTACCTTTATATCATCTGTGCATCTCATTCCTTCAAAAATCCTTTCCAAGTCTTGTATCCATTGACTTGCCTTCTCCGGATCAACCTCGCCTCTAAACTGTGGTGGATTGCGGCGCCTAAATTCAGATAAATTTAGGGCATCGCAGTAGCATCTTGCTGTTGAGCTGCTCTCAAGTCTCTTTGCATCATTACTTGACCATCCATTTGCATAGCTTCAGCAGCCGCAATCATAGGATCCACATCATGATTCACGTTCGCACGTCCTCTACCTCGTCCAGACATCTTCTTTCTTCAAACAGAACAAAACAAAATTAGATACATCCTTTTGGAAGTAAATCACAGAGAATCACAGAGAATCACACAGCACAAACAAAAACAGACTCAACCATAACCCCAAAAGACTCTAACTTGGGCTCTGATACTAACTAATGTAACACCCTTGTGGGGATGTCACATATATAAAGAGAAATAAATAAAATCTACCCAAGTTGTAAAACATTTATTACTTATTAATATGGGTTGTAAAATAATTCCTGTTAAACAGAATATTATTAAATAAAATAATGCGGAAACATAAAGTAAACAGAATAACATCACTCATAATATACATATGGTCCACGTTATAAGTTATACAAATAATTTACAACTACAACTCCAAATATTTAAACAGAAACAGTAAAGAAAAACAGTAAAGAGTCAATATATACATACGCAGACGCGCCCAAAAATACATCATAAATATTTAATCCTCTGATGGATCACTCTCAGGAAACTCATCAGAAGATAAATATCCAGGATGCCTCGACACTTGGCGGACATGAGACTGCGCAGTCGATACGAGTGTCATCTCACTAGGCTCAGTGGATACACCACCCTAGTGACGCCTAATGGATAAAGGTAAGTCTAAGTGCAGAAACACAGTAGTCGTCATCACTGGCTCTTCATCAAACCTATGACGTAGGGACACAGTCAGCCGTCCCACATACGTCACGGAGTCTCTGTCTCCTCGCATATGCCAAGCTAACGATCCACCGTGAAACTCGAGTGTCACAAACCCCAAAACATCCAGGCATCGCCATACCCAAACCAATCAATCCAATGGATATGGATGATCAGATGGTTCTTGATCGTCGTACTGATCTTCGGCTTGCTGATCTTCCTCCTCCTCGGGATACAGAATCTCAAGAGGTTGTTCCTCTTCCTCAAACTCTTTACCGCGTAAAATAAATATACAGAAAATACATACAATAAAGAAAGAGGTAAGACAATCTAAATTCATCACAAACATGGCAAATAAGAAAACGACAAACAACAGATATACAGTTCATGCAATATGAAAAGCTATAACAGTAATTTAATAACAGTATAGTGTAAAGATCTAATTATCATAACAACACATGATTTCACAGATAAAACAATAACACATACAATATAACATCACAGATAAAATAAATTTAGAAACAGACAATTTCTCAGAACAATAACCAAATAAATAAATAAATAAATAAAATAAATAATGTTCAAGATATAATTAAATGCAACATGACACGATCCTACTCCATGGAGCTAAACACAAACAGATATCAGAGAGAGAATGATTCGCAAAAATCTATTAGTACCACGGCTGCCCAACCAAACTATTGCGCGGTCACACTTTGCGTCTATAGCCCCAAGTCATATGGAATCCATCATCCAAAGCATGGTGTAGTTCACGGTCTCACATTGTGGCACTACAGGCAATGTACTATTAGATTTTACGAAATCTCGATTAAAAATAGTGCGTGTCGAGTCCATTAGTGTGCTATCGGTTACCACGGCCTAGCAGAGCGACCGACTGTCCATATATGGAATCCCGTACACTAATGTCTCCAAGTTCATAAGAACAATGAACCACACTACGTTTATCGCATCGACAACACGATGTGATTCACCTCATCAACCAATCCACCAAAATCTGGCATAACCAAGATATCCTTAAAGATAAAAAGATACAGTAAGTCCCACCGGACAAATACTGTTCCAAAGCCTGTACGGGTTCACCTCATAGCCCGACAGCAGAAAAAAATACGGAAATTCCAGAAAGAATATAGAAAATATCGTTTCGGTCAATCGCATAGAAATTTTATCGCGTTTTCACAATCTCGTCGTTTTTATAAACGTTTTTAAATCGTGTAAATTTATTTTTCTATTTTCAAAATCGCGTAGAGTTTTTAATACATTTTCTCAATCGCGTAAGATTTTTAAATCATTTTCTTGTCCAAACTCCTTAAAAAATTACTGTTTAAATAAACAGAAATAATAAATAATACGTTTAAACTATGTAAAATATTTTTCATACTGTATATTGTCTTTTGGACATCTTTTCTATCTTAATTGCCCGTTTTTATTAAAAATTGACAATATTTTGCTTAGAAAATTATATTAATGGTTTCCTAATTTTTTCGTAAAAATTCTGTTTATTTAATTTTTAAACCATATAATTAATTCTTTTGAAAACTACTAACATGCTTCAAAATTACAGCATGAGCCATATGTTAGAAATTCTCAAAAGTTACTGTATTTCCTTTCTAACAATAAAATCAATAGTTTTAATTCAAGATACTTAATTCTAATCAATTAATTTCTTTAAAACTCCTCTTAAAAAAATTCCTTTTTAATAAATATTGCATTATTTTGATTGAAAAAGGTTTGGAATTGATCTTAGAAATCATATATAAGTGGTTTGGCATGTTGGCCTAAACATAAAATTATGTCATTTGATTTCTAAATTCATTTTCCTTAATCTAAACAATGTGATACCTTGTTAATGTTCCTAGGTTAATTAAATCTCATTTTAGGGAAATTTAGAGAACATTTTGGTTCTCCATTTTGGTCATGGCCGTAAGCCTCAAGGTTTGTGTTCTTTGGAACACTCATGCAATCCTTGACATATTATTCACATCCTATAAATTATCATACATTTCTAACACATGCAATATATTTCTAACACATATAACCTAAATCAAAGCTTGTAGACATGCAATCAAAGCTTGTAGACATGCAAATTATTACAAACATCAAATAGGAAAGCTATTAACAAATACACAAACACATAAACAAGCTACTAACAATCACACAAATGAATCCTTATGGATTCTACAATCACAAAAATCACACTCCATCTTCTTACCACCATCCATAGATGATAAGATTAGTCTTCCTCTTACCTTAAATGAAGACTAAAACTCTTTCACACCTTTCCTTATGTTTCGGTTTTCTCCTTCAAGTCACCTAACAAACTTAAACAAAAATCTACAAGTTACTAACCATAGAAAGAGAGCTTAAACCATGGATAAATCATGGATTAGAACTTTGAAAAAGAGTTTAGAAAAGAAAAACTAGGAATTTCACCTTCTTGGTTAAATCTTCCAAGTAGGTTTTCAAGTTTCAAAAGAAGGATTTTGCAAGAACTCTCAACTAGAGATGTTCTTAGGATTGTGTTTAGGTTTAGAAAACTTAGTTGGATAGAATTTTGGGTGGTTGGATAGTATGGAAATGTGTTTGGCCGAATGGAGCTTCAAGAAAACATCAATGGTGTTTAGGGTTTTTGGAAGAGAGAGAAGAGAGAAAATGCTTGAAGACAAAGTGATTTTTGGTCTTCCAAGGGTGGCTTGGTCGTAGCCTTCAATGGCATGCAAGGTGTCATGGATTTGGCTTCATCCAAGCCTTAGAATGCATCAAAGGTCAAGATCAAAACTTGGTTAGCAAGCTTGGCTCCCATTGGTTCATCCTTGCCTTGTCATTAGCCTTAGTCACCATGCTTAGTCACTAATTAACCTAGTCATCAAGCTTAGTCACTTGTTCTAGAGAATTCCTTCACTAATGATGCTTAATTAAGCTACTAAGTTAACTGTATTAGCTAAACGTGGGTCTCGCAAAACATTTCCAGGTCCACTGTCATCTAATTATACTGACTAATAAAATAACATACAAAATTATTTTATTGGACAGTTAAATCCTAAAAATTAAAAGATTAATTATCATCTCATTCAGAATTGGGTTTAGTAAGATCCCCCAGTCTGAATAATTAAAACAAGATTTCCCCGACCCGAAAAAATATTATTTTCCTGTCCCGGAGCAAATCGTACAAAAAGTCCAAATAAAATCACAGACAGTAATATTAAGCACTGTAACATATAGAAAAATTAAAAACAGTACAATTGGGACATAACGGTCATTTTTCCATTTTTCCCCACGATGAAGCAAATCATCCAAAACGTTCAAATAAAATTACAGACAGTATTAATTGTCTGTATATCACCCAGAAAAATTAAAACAGTAGCTCGAGAAAATTTTTATTTTACCGTCTCGAAGCAAAATACGTAAAACGATTAAATAAAATTTTAGCCTGTAAAACATATTTGTATTTCATACAAAAAAACAAGAAACAGTAAAATAGGGACATAACAGTCATTTACACAAAAGCTTGAAAAACAACAAACAGAACATTCGGGACATTTTCTAAAAATTGGGGTGTTACATTTCAAACAATAAAAAACAGAATAGGGTATCTTGATAACTTGTGATGTTTGTTGCATAACTTGAGCTACAAACATTAGAATGATTTGATTCTACTGGCATTGGAAAGCTAAGGCATAGGGCTTCATGTGATAAAAAATTCAGAATTTTAGAGCAAGCCAATTAGTACCAATTTTTGTTTGAATCCAAGGCAAATTCTGCAAAAAATGCATTCTGGTAGCAAGTAAACCAGATTTGCATAATTTCTTGCTCCGATGTCATATTGACATGATACTAATGGAATTTTGAAGCTAACATGTAAGGCTTCTTGATTATAAAATTTCAGAATTTTACCACTTGTAGTTTGTTCCCATTTTCAGTTTAAAGTTAGGTCATATTTTAGAAAAATAGTGAAAGCACTGTTTTGGCTTTTGTAAAATGTCGCATAACTTTGGCTACACTTAGCCAAATGAAATGAGGTTTATGGCATTTGAAAGATATGAGATAAATCTAGTTGCTAATAAATTTTTAGAATTTTAGAACTTATGATGCACATTTGGTGCAATCTTGAAAATCAGCCTTTTTAGGCAAGATTTAAGGTGTTTTGGGGATGGTTTGAGCCCTATGAACTCTAGTAGCTCCTTTAATAGTTAAAGTTGAGTTAAATAAGCAAGTTTTCCAATAAATACTCTATTCTCTCATTAAGTTAGGAATGAAAGGAGTATTTAGATAGAGATTGGTTCCCTTAGGGTTGAACCTAGTAATTGGTTCTCCTATGGGTTGAACCTAGTAAGATGGAACTCTTATCCAATGAGGTTGATCCATAAGAGATGGAACTCTTATGCAAGGAGGTTGAACTATAATGTAACATCACAAATTACTAACACTAATGACGTATCTGGTTTACACATCAATAATTAGAATTTGGTACATTACTTTTGAATATCCATAATTTTTTTTCAAATAAATAATTTAATAATATACTAAATATGAGCCTTTAGCAGAAGCATATTACACGTATAATATGAAATGAATTATTATACAAAGAATACATCACTAAACATAATATACCTATATCAATATATTATACAAAATCTAATCAAACTAACTACAATATTTCTTCATCCATAAGCTCTGTCTTGCTTCATCTTGCTTGTCATTGTTGGTCCCTCCTGGAATTATCATGGAAATCAAAGGTGTAGGGGGTGAGAATTTTAAAATTCTTAGTAGTTTATAAAAATCATGTCATCATAATAATTCTAGCTGTTTCGAGAAAAAAATCATTTTAAATCATTATTGTGTAATATGTAAGAAGGTGGCTAAAGCCAAATCTACTCCTTCCTCTTCTAGAAATAGAGGTTCATTTAATTATGAAAATCATTTATAATCATCATAATGACATCGTAATTTATGTCTTTAAAATCTTATATCATTCAATCATAACTAATGTTATCTGAACTAGTATTATCAAATCATCAAAATATCATTAAAAATTCTTGTCTTGAGAATCATTAAGCACATTATAAAAATCTAATGTTTCAAATCCATCATATTCAAAGTCATTAAGACTCAAATCAGTAAATCATCTATCAAATCTCAATGAAATCTCATTTTCAATATTCATATCTCAAATCAGCAAAACAAATATATCATCTCAAATTAAATGGTATGGAGGGAATTATCCGTCATCACAATACCGATTACTTGGTAATAGCCTGCTTTCGGGTTAGTGTGTAACACCCCAGAAATTGCTTGTTTTCTATTATATATGCTTTTTATAATATTTGTGATTTTTGTGAATTTTTGTGAATTATTTGGGTGATTTTGATTATTTTATTATATTTCTCAAATTACATGCGCATTAAGTGGGGCCGAAAAAATAAAATATTTTTTCTGAGGCCGAAAAGCTTTGGGCTATGAAAGCGGTACCAGGGGATCTTACTAAACCCGAAGCCGGACACAATTTATGAAGTTTTCATTTTTCAAGATTTTATCTGATTAATAAAATCACAATACGTTTTATTATTCATTGGGTGATGGATACTTGTTTTGTTAACTGTAACTTTTGTCCATTGGATAATAGCTTTTAGTAATGTACTAGTCATTTTTTCTAGAGTGTTCTATTTATGTGACATCACCTATGTGACATCACACAAGTGACATCATGTTTGACTTTCCCAAAAGGTGAAACTAAGCTTCCTCAACAAGCTTTACATGAGACTTGTTGGAGAAGCCTCTTTTCTCTTTCTTTGGGAAGGGCCCACGGTTTTGGGGGAAAGGAAAAGATGACAAGGTTGTCATCTTTTCACTTAAGCCTTTATTTTCACCTTTTCAATTCAAAAGTTTCACTTTTCTCTCTCACTTTTTCTCTTCTCTTTTTCTCTCCAAGCTCCACAGTCAAGCACCCCATTGCCCCTCTCCATGTTTATTTATTCAAATCAATCCTTGTTCTTGAATCTACTCATAATTTGGGAGCTTTTCTTTGTTGTGATTACCATATAGTTCTCTCATCTTCATCATTTTCTTTCAAGCCCTAACTTGAAAGCTCTTAAGGTAAGATTCTTGATCTTTATTTTTTTTCTTTCCTCTTTTTCATGTTCAAGGCCATCATCTTGATCATTGGTATTCTCTTTTCAAGCTTTAGGTGTTGATCTTATGAGTTTGAAACTTCTAGGGTTTGGTTGGAGGTGTTGGACGAAAATTCTAAGAGGCATCAAAGAGCTTTCTTTTCTTGCCATCTCTTTAGGTAAGAGGGAGATTAACCTTATCAACCTATCATGGTGGTGAGGAACAATTTTGTATGTTGTGAATGGGAAGTCCATATGAGGATCTACCCACTTGATTGTATGAGTTTTGGTGATTTGTGTTTATTTGCCTTGTATAATTTTATTGCTTGATATTGTGCATGAGTTTGCTATTATGTGAAATTGATTAATGAAGATGCTTTGGATGGTTGGAATCATGTATGAAAGGCAAGAGCTTTTGCTCCTTTTAATTGTGGCTCACGGCCAAGTGACCCAATTTAAGGTGTCCAAGACAAAATCTTTGTATTAATTTGGGGCTTAAGCAATTAAGTGATAAATGATTGACAAAGTGACGAAAATTATGGGTTTTCTAGACCCTTAGGGTTCACGGCCATATAGGGCACCCAAGGAAAGATTTTTGTATCAAGTTGGAACTTAGATAATTAGGTGATTAGATATTTAATTAGGGACTCATAAAATTGGAAAGAGAAAAGAAACAAAGTTTCTATCCTAAAATCAAGAATGATTTTCAGCTATTGAAAGAAAATAAGTGTGAGTGAGGTTTTGAGAAACCTAAAATATTTATTTTAAGTGAGTTTTTATTAAGGACAAAGAGAAGGACTTTTTGAATTAGAGTAACAAGGATTAGGTAAAAAATATTAGAAAATATTCTCTAGAGAAGCTCAATAGGAAAAGTGTTGAAGTTGAGGTGTAATTTTTATATTAAACTTTGAAAGTTTCAAAATATAGTTTAAAATGGAAATAGAAGTTTTACCCAATTAAAAAACAGTAATAAAACCTTATGAGATAATGGTATGTCCGCAATTGAAAATAAACGACAATTTTACTATCGAGCCTACAAGTGGAACCCAAAGTTGTTGATGACTGTTTTGTCTTACTTTAAAATAAATGTGGATATTGTTCCTTCATCTTGTCCTCCAGCTCCCACGTCGCATCTCCAGTTATACCATTCTAGATTACCTTAACTTTTTCTATTGTTTGTTGTACAAGCTCGGGTCCTAATGCAAAACTTTCCCACCTGGTGCCAACACATAGGTGACCTACTTCATCGTCCGTATAAGGACTCATATTCCACTCCTTCAGATCGAAGAGTTACTTCAAACTCTTGTGATCGCCTAAAACATTGAATTTTGCTCCTGACCGTGGGATTTAAAGGATGTAAACCCAAGTGCAGGTTGTCTCAAGTAATAAATTTCTCGGGAGTCCGAGGTCGATCCACAGGGAATTGATGAAGGAAAATTAATTGAGGTAAGAAAAGGATTTGTCACAACACCAAAAGTAATAAAAGATGTTTACAAATGAATTTAAGAACTTGCTTGGGTTAGGAGATCCACTCTTGGTAATAAATTAAAGGCAAGATTATTTCTCTTTATAACTCAATTGAAATCCACATACAACGGAGGTTCCAATCGGAAAATATAACATTCAAAGTTCAATTATATATACAATCATATTATGATTCCTTTAATTATCTACCAACATTTGTAAATGAGTTCAAGCATTCACTGTGCCAATCCTATTGCCTACAATAAATCAAGATCTCCATTATACAAAGAAGGTTTCTAAATTGATTGGAAACAAAATACAACACATATAATGTCCATTTGATAATATATCATTTAAGCACAAGAAATATAATAATCTAACATTATTTCATTACCAAGGGCTTCACTCTTTCACCCAAGCAAGATGAAGATTTAGTTACTCATAGATAAGAAGAAAGAAAGAGAGAAGAAGAGAAAGATGAACATAGCTTCAATTTAGAGCAAGAGAAAATTATAACAAAGGAAAACAATAAACAAGCATAACCATAACTTCTAAAAACTAAGCCTAACACCAAGAGCATCAAATGATCAGCCCATGGTGCCTTTTATAGAGGATTAGGGATACAAAATGACAAGGGGGCTGATTAAGAGTAGGTGGATGAGTGGGTGGAGTGGTTGGATGAGTGGTTGAGTGGTTGGATTATTGAGATTAATTGTCTCCAAAATCATTCATTGCTTAACTCATGGATTTCATCATCAAATGGAAAAGTCATCTTCATGAAAGTTATAGATCTGGGTCTTATCTTTTAGATGTCTAAATTTTAACTGATTTCACCATCTACAGCCTGATATATGACCCAATTACTACAAACTATTCAGGCCTAGTTTCAGCACCTCTATTTTGACTTCCAGACCCAATATCACCTCCAAGGTGTCCGATTTGAGTTTTGTGTTCTTCATGAAAATTGTATATATGGGTCTTAAATTTCAAGTATCCAAATTTCAGCCCACATAAGTTCCTACAGCTCGAGTTATGCTCTGATTACTGTACACTATTCAGGTTCCAGTCACAAAACTCGTGTTCTAACTTCCAAGCCCAATTAGCTCTACTAGATGTCTGAATGAGACTTTGAGCTCTTAATCAAAGTTGTAGAGATTTCTCTCAATTTTCTTACAAGGTAAAATTCATAATTTCTAGGCATCTAGAACTCAAGATATGACCAAAATACAAAAACAGTGTAAGACCCAAAGAATGCTGAAAAAATCAATTAAGTCCAATTTGAGTCCAAATTTACAAAACATAACCAAGCTTAATCAATTAAGTACATGGAAAGTGTAAATGACTAAAAATAAGGGTTCATTAATGTATAAAATATGTGATTATCAAATTCCCCCACACTTAGCTTTTTGCACTCCTGGGCAAAGCACATAAGACCAAAGCTAGGAAACAAAGAAAAACGACATAGACTCAAAAGCTAAAAACTCTAAAAGATTCGATGAAGCAAGAAGAGCAACCATAAATTCAATGGATCAAAGCATTAAAGAGGTAACATTTCTTCACATCTCAAACCAACAAGCAAGGAAATTTCAGTTGAAAAGAATGAATCAAGAATGATAGATCCTCACAGAATTCACTCTCAATCTCTTAAGTGTTTAAAAGGTAAGTATTTCACTCTATTCAACCCATGAACAATTGCACTACCATAAGCTTGCTTATCTTCTACTTCTCCGCTACTCAAACCACATGCATACAAAAATGAAGAGGACGTTATTCAAGGTTGTAATGGGGTCATGGTAAAGGAGAGGGGATAATATAGATATGAGAAGATAAATAACAAAGAGAATAAAAGAGCATTATGGTACAGTTAGAGTGGAGAAAATGTTTGAGAACATTCATCATAAAGGACAATCACCAATATTTCACTAATGTTTTGTTGAAGATTAATCCCAAATTGGTGAATTGAATTCATTGTTAAACTTGAATCTTCTCATTTTCTTCCTGTTGTTTCCAAGCATCCACCTTTATTCTAGACTCTGATAATCCTTTGATTGCAACGGTGGTCAGTTTTTTTTTTTTTTAGAACACACACCCCCACACTTATTCAAGAACAAAGCCAATGCTCTCTTATTCCCTAAGGTTGGGTAAAATATGTGTTTTTTTTTGAAGGCACGTAATGAGCTAAAAACAAGGAATGGTCAAATAAGCTCAAAGGGGTTACACAAGGGAAAATATACAAGGATGGCTATTTGGTCAAAGTAGTTATTTCAAAATGCCTCAATCATATTTATGTATGCATGTGAAAATGTAGCCTAAAAAAGAATCAAAGCAAGTTCTAGAGTATCAATTCCACAAGTGAAAATCACACAAGAAAGAAGAGAATGTTACAGATATTCAATCCATTCATCAATATGCTCAAAATCTCACAAGGCATATTTCTATCATTCTCAATCCACCATATCAACATTCATATCCAAGCTTGTGAAATTTAAGAAAGAAGACAATTTATGCTAAGATCCAAGAATCCATTTGCTACTTGTACAAATAAACACTAAATAGTTACTATCCCAACTAAGATGTGTCTCAAGAGTAATAAATTGTTTCCAAAATTTACTCCTTACTCTGCCATCCTTACTCTGCCATCCTTAATTGGTTTTACTACGAATAGGTTTCTGACAATCATATCACTAAACATACTTCCCAATTCAAATGCGTCTCAGGAGTGAAATTACTCCTTACTCTGTCATCATTCATTGGTTTAGTAAGTCCATGACAATCATATCATATTTCCCAAAAAAAAAGAAAGAAAAAAAAATTTGGTCAACTATCCTTCCCCCCAACTAGATCACAACATTGTCCTCAATGTTAAAATATAGATGAGTAAAGGATAGAAGATATTACTTGTTGGAGAAATCTGACAAAAACAAAGTACAACAAATAAAATCAAAAGTAAAGGAAAGCTATAAACGAAGTGTCAAATATGGCTTTCTTTTCATCCTGCTTCCCTCACTGCTTCTTACTGACCAATCTATTTGAGCTATTGCTGGATCAGGATCACAGATCAAAGGTAAAGGAATTTTTTTTTTGTTTTTTTTACTTCAAGAAAACCATCAGGGTAAAGAAGTCTAGAAATCCCTAAAGGACCTTGCTCAAAGGATCGTCTGTCCAAAACTAAAATACAGCAAAATCATATAAAGATAAAATAAATATAATATCAAATGATGACATACCTTTATGTACAGTTTTCATGGCGTGTCTTTATACTGCGCGTCATGAGTGCAGTAGAGGCATATCTTTATACTGCGTGTCACCAGTGCAGTAGACACTCACGTCCGTTTATTCGAAGAAAAGAAAAAGGAGAAACCATCGTGGGTTTCCATCCTGGGTCTGGAACCTGGAGAGCTCACACTTGGGCTCGTAACATCAACAAAGGTGCTAAAATCTGAAACCCGTAATGTCCAAGATCCAGAACGTCCCATCCCAGGGCGCTGAGAGCCCCTTCTAATAAAAGAGAGGATCAAGCTCATATGCCTCATACACTTTGGCAGCCGCGGGTTACTTCTCACTAATAACCAGAGTGGGATGCTTCTGCCTGTCCATCAACTCCACAGTGCCTAGATGATAAACATTGGGTTATGGAGTGCGGCTCTCTACAGAGCATGGTACACGAACTTTTTTAAGGACCAGAGTGCAAAGGTCCATCCGAGTCAATGATGGCTCAGCCAAAGACTGGGGCTCCATAACTAATTAAAGCCATGGTACTCCTTCTAGATCACCCTTGTTCAAACATTTTTTTTCTTTTCTTTTTCTTTTTTTTTAGAAAAGATGAAGAAGAAGAAGAAAATAATATGTACAGATTGTTGTGGATATGGCTCACATCTACCTCTGGTTTCACGTCCAGTAACAGCTTAAACGCCTTCTATGAGTCAATGATAAGCTTTCTATCCAATTTTCTTATAAATTGGTAGACAGGGTCTTTTAGAATCAGATTCCTAAGACTGTAGCTTTTTTCTTCATCTTTGAAGAGATTCCACAAATTAAGAAGTTTACGATGCACCAATCCACAAGAATGCGTCTCAAGAGTCAATAAGATATCATCTAATGACTCCTTACTCAGTCCATTCTTAATGAAGAAAATTTTATCTTCTCTGTTTGCGAAAACCATCCCCAAAGAATGACATCGCTTGTTACAATTCCATCGTGTACATTTGTGACAGACTTGTAACCTTTTTGCTTTTCTCCTTTTAGAATATGAACTTCTTCCAAGACCTGGCATGTATGAGTCAAATGAAATTGAAGACTCACCTGCTAGTTGGACCTTTGCTTCAATTATCCAGCATACATCTTCTGACATACCCTTGTGCATTAATAGTCTCAATCTTTCACATCTAACTTTGTAGATTTTTGTCAGAGCATTTTGAGGGAGAGAAGGAAAATGTTTTCTCAGGTTTGAAAGAATGACATCCATTTTAAAGGAGAAGAACGATTTAGTTATTTTGAGAAATTAAAAAACAAACCGACTTGAGAGTCATGGAGTACTGTTATCCGCCACTTAACCGGCAACACAAAGAACTGCAAAAACAATGCAACAAAATTTATAAATTCTATTCATAACAAGGATCAGAAAAAGAGATGAATTCTACCTCATCAACTTCGTTTTCCAGAAATGGTTTGAGCCTTGTCCATTGAATTTAAACACATTGTCATTCCTAGGATTCTCAATATCTACGGCCCCATGAGGATACACATGTTTGACAATAAAAGGACCACTCCACCTAGATCTCAATTTTCCAGGGAATAGGTGCAGGTAAGAATTATAAAGAAGAACTTTTTGACCAATTTCAAAAGATTTTCTTAAAATTGTCTTGTCATGAAAAGCTTTTGTTTTAGCTTTAAAAATCTTTGAATTTTTATATGCATCATTTCTCAATTCCTCCAATTCATTTAATTACAATTTACGTATCTTGCAAGCATCATCAAGATTTAGATTGAAAGCTTTAATGGCCCAAAATGCTTTATGTTCCAATTCTACAGGCAAGTGACAAGGTTTTCCATAGACTAACCGATAGGGTGACATGCCCAAGGATTGTTTTGAAAGCAGTACGGTAAGCCCAAAGTGCATCGTTTAGTCTTAAAGACCAATCTTTATGATTTGGGTTAATCGTTTTTTCTAAAATTTGTTTAATCTCCCTATTTGCCAATTCAACTTGTCCACTTGTCTGAGGGTGATAAGGGATAGCAATTTTGTGTGTAATACCATATTTCTTCATTAAAGATTCTAATGATTTATTACAAAAATGTGTTCCCCCATCACTAATGATAGCTCGAGGGATTCCAAATCGACACAAGATATTTTTTTTTAAAAATTTGAGAACAGTTTTATGATCATTGTGTCGGCATGGAATCGCCTCAATCCATTTTTAGACATAATCAACTGCAACCAATATATGTACAAATCCAAATGAGGATGGAAATGGACCCATGAAATCAATTCCCCAACAATCAAAATTTCAATGACAAGGATGGGGTTTAGAGGCATCATGTTTCTTTTTAAAATTCAGCCCATCTTTTGACAATTTTCACAACTTTTACAAAAAGTATAGCGGTCCTTAAATAAAGTGGGCCAATAAAATCCGCACTGCAAGATTTTTGTAGCTATTTTCTTTGAAGAAAAGTGCCTCCCCATGCTTCTGAGTGACAAAATTTAATGACACTACCTACCTCACTGTCAGGCACACATCTCCGAAAGATTTGGTCAGGACAATATTTGAACAAGTATGGGTCACCCTAATAAAAGTTTTTCACCTCTGTCAAAAATTTCTTCCTATCTTGGTGCGTCCATTGAGGGGGCATCTTTCCTTCTTGTTCTCCAGTAAGAGTTGAGGAAATTACTACTGGAAAGTTTTGCTCTTCTCCCAAAAATGTGTACTTTAACCCAACAGGTAATGGCTTTAGTTCTGGTGTGGGTACTTCTTCATGAGCATTATCATTCATGGGTTTTAACTCTTCAAATCTTGGCTTCCATTCCTTGTATTCTATTTCCTGTGTACAATCAAGCAAATCAAATGAATTAATTAAACAAACTTCTAATGGGTCAGAAGAACTCCCTTTTTGAAGATGATCATCTGCAATGACTTCAATTCCTTCAACTTCCTCCTTTTCATCAAGGACTTCCTGTAATTGTTTGTACATGTTAAAAACATTGAGCTCCAATGTCATGTTTCCAAATGTTAGTTTCACCACTCCATTTCTGCAATTTATCAAAGTATTAGATGTTGCTAAAAATGGACGGCGTAAAATAACAAGAATTGACTTGCAACTATCAACCATAGGTTCAGTATCCAACACAATAAAATCCAAAGGATATATGAATTTATCAACTTGAACCAACACATCTTCCATTATTCCTCTTGGAATTTTAATTGATCTATCGGCAAGTAGAAGAGTTACAGGAGTTGGTTTTAACTCACCCAAGTTGAGTTGCTGATAAACTGAATATGGAAATAAATTAACACTAGCACTAAGATCAAGTAAAGCTTTTTCAATTTTATGTTCTCTAATAATGCATGAAATTGTAGGACAACCAGGGTCTTTAAATTTCAAAGCATTATTATTCTGAAGAATGGAGCTTACGTGTTCAGCCAAAAATGTTTTCTTTTTCATATTTAGTTTCCTTTTAACAGTGCACAAGTCCTTCAAATATTTGGTATAAGAAGGAATCTATTTGATAACATTTAACAGAGGAATATTGACCTTCACTTGTTTCAAAATTTCAAAAATTTTAGTGTTATGGTCCAATTTCTTTGGATTATTCAATGCTTGAGGAAATGGGGGTGAATGCGAGAGTTTGGTCTCCTTCTATTCAACTTCTTCATTTTCTTGGGGAATTCATTCATCTTCTTTCTCACAAGGTTTGAGAATTTGTTTTTCAACAACTTTTCCACTCCTAAGAGTTATCACTGACTTGACTTGATCTATTTGTTGGTTTTCTGAACTCCCCTCATTTAGACTGTACTGACCCTTGGGATTTGGTTGAGGTTGAGAAGGAAATTTTCCTTTCTCGTGAATGGTGAGTGCAGAAGAAAGTTTAGCAAGAGTTTCTTTTATGTCAATCATGGTTTGATTGTTTTGTTTATTAATGGCCTCTTGCTTTTCTATGAATGCATGCAATGTTTCTTCAAGGTTTTTCCTATATGGTGGGACATAAGGTACATATCCTTGAGAATTTTGAGAGTCCTCTTGTGCCTGAGGAGGTGATGGTTGCATGAATTGTGACTGATTATTATCCCTCCAGCTAAAATTCGGGTGATTTCTCCATCCCGGATTGTATGTATCTGAAAAAGAAGAAGTAAATGACTTTTTAAAATTATTCATAGCATTTACTTGCTCATGTACAACTTCTTTAAAAATAGGAATCTTAGGATATTCATCTATTGAGTGTCCTAAGTCATCATAAATGCCATAAATTTCTTCATTTTACACATATTTGATTTCTTTTGTTTTTCTTAATTCCATGGCTTCAACCTTTCTAGCCAAACTGGCAAACCTTGCATTTAGATCTTCCTCTTGACTAAGGTGATATTTTCCATTGTTAGCACTTGTAAGGTTAGATCTAATTGAATTTTCAGAAGAGTTAGTACTATGCCAAGATTGAGAATTTTTAGCTAACTAGTTTAAATAGTCTAAAGTTCATCAAGTTCTTTATCAAGAAACTCACCATTGCACATTGTTTTCACAAATTATTTAGTTTCAGGTGTTAAACCTTCATAAAAGAAGCTTATAGTGCACCATTTTTCAAAACCATGATGTGGGCAAGAATTTAACAAATCTTTAAATCATTCCCAACATTGAAAATATGCTTCATTTGAATTTTGGGAAAAATTTTGGATTTGTCTTTTCATAGCATTGGTTTTATGTGTTAGAAAAAATTTCTTCAAGAACTCACCTTGCATTTCTTGCCATGTGCCAATTGATCTTGGTTTCAAAGTGTTAAGCTAAGTTTTTGCTTTATCTTTTAAAGAAAAAGGAAACAATTTAAGCTTAACAATCTCTTCAGTGCAATTTTGGTCATTGAAAGCAATACATACTTCCTTAAATTCTTTCATATGTAAATATGGGCTTTCAAACTCTAAATAATGAAAATTAAGAAGTAAAGAAATCATACTTGACTTGAATCTAAAATTATTGACATTAAGTGGAAAGATAAAGCATGATGGACTAGAATTTCGAGATGGTTGCAAATATTCACACATGGTTCGCAATGGTTGATTTTCATGTTCATCATGTACACTTTTATTTTCAGCCATTATGTCAATTGTGTGTGATTGTGATTCAAACAAATCAATATATAAAGCACCAGGATTGATTTTAACTAAACGACTAGAATTTAAATCACGATACCAATTAAGCATAAATAAATGACTTAAAATAGAAAAAATAACGTATAAGTTGGTAGTTTACACCAGCCATTAAATATTAACAAGGATGTGGTATAAACCAACCACCCAATAAATATTAACAAGTAAAAAGTTAGATAATTAGAGAGTTAATAATTAGTAAGTTAGAAAGTGCAGAAAGTAAATTGCAGAAAATAAAATACGAGAAAGTAAATTATAAAAAATAAATTACGAGAAAATAAATTGCAAAAAGTAAATTGCAGAAAATAAAATGCGGAAAGTAAATTACAGAAAATAAAATACAAAAATTAAGATACAAAAGATAAAAGTACGGAAACTAAATTTAAAATATGAAAATCGGAGAGAAAGAGCCCTACCAGAGCTGGCGAAAGAGAAGAGAAGAAGAAAGATTATTTCATTATGTTAGAAAGCAATAATAAATAACATAAAATTAAAATTTAGTAAGTAGAAAATAAATGACATAAATTAAAAGTTAGTAAACATAAGTGAATGACATAAATATAAATGTTAGAAAGTTAGTGTGTTAGTAAGTTAGATAGTTAGAAAATTAGAGAGTTAGTAAAGAAACCGAAGGATCGGCAAGCCATCTTTTGCTTCGGTGAGGGAGAAGAGAGAATAGATTTTATTAAAGAAAAAAAAATTAATAAATTAAAACTTCAAATCAAGTCCTCGGCAATGGCACCAAAAACTTGGCTGCGGGATTTAAAGGATGCAAACCCAAGTGCAGGTTGTCTCAAGTAATAAATTTCTCGGGTCGATCCACACGGAATTGATGAAGAAAAATTAATTGAGGTAAGAAAAGGATTTGTCACAACACCAAAAGTAATAAAAGATGCTCACAAATGAATTTAAGAACTTCCTTGGGTTAGGAGATCCACTCTCGGTAATAAATTAAAGGCAAGATTATTTCTCTTTATAACTCAATTGAAATCCACACACAACGGAGGTTTCAATCGAAAAATATAACATTCAAAGTTCAATTATATATACAATCATATTATGATTCCTTTAATTATCTATCAATATTTGTCAATGAGTTCAAGCATTCACTGTGTCAATCCTATTGTCTACAATAAATCAAGATCTCCATTATACAAAGAAGGTTTCTAAATTGATTGGAAACAAAATACAACACATATAATGTCCATTAGATAATATATCATTTAAGCACAAGAAATAGAATAATCTAACCTTATTTCATTACCAAGAGCTTCACTCTTTCACCCAAGTAAGATGAAGATTTAGTTACTCATAAATAAGAAGAAAGAAAGAGAGGAGAAGAGAAAGATGAACATAGCTTTAATTTAGAGCAAGAGAAAATTACAACAAAGGAAAACAATAAACAAGCATAACCATAATTTCTAAAAACTAAGCCTAATACCAAGAGCACCAAATGATCAGCCCATGGTGCATTTTATAGAGGATTAGGGATACAAAATGACAAGGGGGCTGATTAAGAGTAGGTGGATGAGTGGGTGGAGTGGTTGGATAAGTGGTTGAGTGGTTGGATTATTGAGATTATTTGTTTCTGAAATCATTCATTGCTTAACTCATGGATTTCGTCATCAAATGGAAAAGTCATCCTTATGAAAGTTGTAGATCTGGGTCTTAACTTTCAGATGCCCAAATTTCAGCTAATTTCACCACCTACAACCCGATATATGACCCAATTACTATAGACTATTTAGGCCTAGTTTCAGCACCTCTGTTTTGACTTCCAGATCCAATATCACCTCCAAGTTGTCCGATCTGAGTTTTGTGTTCTTCATAAAAGTTGTAGATATGGGTCTTAACTTTCAAGTATCCAAATTTCACCCCAAATAAGTTCCTACAGCCCGAGTTATACTCTGATTACTGTACACTATTCAGGTTCTAGTCACAAAACCTGTGTTCTAACTTCCAAGCCCAATTAGCTCCACTAGATGTCTGAATGAGACTTTGAGCTCTCATCAAAGTTGTAGAGATTTCTCTCAGTTTTATTACAAGGTAAAATTCATAATTTCTAGACATCTAGAACTCAAGATATGACATAAATATAGAAACAATGTAAGACCCAAATAATGCTGAAAAAATCAATTAAGTCCAATTTTAGTCCAAACTTACAAAACATAACCAAGCTTAATCGATTAAGTACATGGAGAGTGTAAATGTCTAAAAATGAGGGTTCATTAATGTATAAAATATGTGATTATCAGCTCCATATAGAGAACATCTCTAGATCTTCAACGCAAACATAACGACAGCTGATCCCACAACATGCGTAGGGTAGTTCTTCTTATGCACTTTTAATTGCCTTGAAACGTATGCTACTACTTTCCCATCTTGCCTAAGCACACCTCTTAAACCCTAATGTGAAGCATCACAATATACCTTAAAAGGTTCATTGGGATTAGGTAGAACTAAACACTAGCGAAGTAGTTAATCTTCTCTTTAACTCTTGAAAACTTTCCTCACGTGCATCAATCCATGCAAAAGTTTGATTCCTACTTGTATTTCACCCAGCTATCTCAGAAAATCCTTCAATAAACCTTCGATAATAACTGTCTAATCTAACCAAACTACGGATCTGTGTTACGGTATTTCCCATCGTAGAACTGTTTCAACTTTTGGATGGACCCACAATAATTCCTTCCTTCTCCTTGACTAACAACATTGCAGCTTATCGTGATGATACACTAGGTCTCACAAACTACTTTCCCAGTAGCTCCACCAACTGCTTCTTAAGCTCAACTAATTTTGACAATGACATTTGGTATGGTGCCGTTGAGATTTCAGAATTTTCTGCCTTAAGGAACACTAAAGTTTTTCAGGAACAATCTAATATGATATGATTAAAAGATAACCAACCCATTCCTAAAATCACATTTAGTTAAGAAAGAAGCCAACAAGTCAAATTAATAGAAAAAAATTTGATCTTCAATAGAAATAGGATAGTTTAAGCAAGTTGAGTAACTATGAAAAGGTTTAACAACAGGAGTAGATATACTCAGATAAAAAAATAACAAGGACGTAGATAACCCAGATCGGTTTACACATGTAACACCCCAAAAATTAATAATTTCATGATAGATAGTCGTTTTATAATATTTGTGAATTTTGTGAATTTTTCTGAATTTTTCTGGAGATGTGGAATATTTTAATATTATTTCGTGTTTTGCATACGCACTGAGCCGAGCCGAGAAAATGAGATATTTTTCCCGAGAACCTTGAACTGTAGAAACGTCGACGGGGGATCTTACTAAACCCGAGGCCAAACATGATTTACGAGGTTTTAAATTTTTCAAGATTTTTATCAGATAAAAATAAAAATCATTGTACATTTTATTATCCGTTGGATAATTAATACTAGTTTTGCTATCTATAATAATTGTTCATTGGGTAATAGATTGTAGTAGAAATTCCATCACCTTATCTAAAGGAAATCCACTTTATGTCACATCCAATCTCCTTTATTTCAAAAGAATGATTAATTTAATCAAAAAGCATCTTAAGGAAACTTTCTAGAAATTTCCTAAGCATGCAAGGAGCTCACTTTTACCTCCTCTCTCTCCTCTTCCATGGCAATGCACATTTTGGGGAGCAAAAATTGCTTCTCACTTTACTACACTTTCACTCATCATTTCCAAAATTCACCAAAACCCTTTACTATCACTTTCTCTCTCTACTTTCCATCTTCATCTTTTTCTCTCAACCATTTTCTCCTCCTTCTCTCTTCTTCATCCACGAGTTCAGCCACCATGGGAGGCCATCTCCATTAGCTTGCTAAAATAAATCACATTTCTTACTTCCTCTCATCATCCTACAGCACTTTCTCTTAGTGGTCATTCACTAATTCTTCCTCTTCCATTTTCTACCATTGAAGCCAAAGCTTGAAGCTTTAAAGGTAAAGCCTTTGACTTCTCTTTTTCTCTTCATATTTTCGTGATTCAAGGCCATGATTTTGATCATTGATCATCTCTTTTTCAAGCTTGGATATTGATCTTGAAAGTTTGGAAATCCTACGGCTTTGGTGGAGGTGTTAGACGAAATCCTCAAAGAAAGGCATCATCTTGAAGGGTTCAAGGTTTATTTTACTTGTTCATCTCCATCTTCATCCCTATTTCTATCAAGAACCAATAAAACCAAAGCATCAAAACTGTCTCATTTTCCTCTCCTAAGCTAGTTTCGGCGAAGCACCCAAAATACACTATCCAACCTTGTTTAATTCCAACTAACCCTTGATCTTGAATCTAGACACCATTCTAAGAAACTTTCATGTTGAGACCATCTTCAAATTCATCCATTTTCAAGTACTTCTCTAAGTTCAAGATTTGAAGACCTAGAGGTGAGGTTTTGGATCTTCATTCCTAATCTTATTTTCAAAGTGTTAAACTATGATTTTGGTCCATGGTTGTCTTCTATCAAGCTTAGATTTAATGTTTGTTTGTTTGATGACTTAGGGTTTTATGACGGTGTTGGAAGAAATCTTCAAGAAAAACATCAAGGAACTCTCTTTCGATCTTCTCCATAGGTAAGAGGGAGATTTACTCACTTCAACCATTATTGGTGGTGAGAAGACTTTTGTGTGGTTGTTGATGGAGGAATCTATAATGGATTGCTCATTTTTTTTGTTGTTTCTCATGTTTGTGTGTTCTTGATTGAGACTAAAATGTTGGTTATTTTGAATGTATTAATGATGTTGGAATGCTTAGATTTAATGAATGGAAAATTTGAGGGTTTACTACCCTATTGAAGAGGCCACGGTTTTGGCCAAAAATTTTAAGGGTTTGAATTGATTTTGTGTGAAATGAAACCTATGTAATTAGGCATTAAAGGATTGATGCTTGTAATGGAAGAAATTGACTTAGCAATGGTCCTTGAGAGGCCACGGTTTTGAAGGGTTTCCTTGACATAAAATTTGTGAAATAAATCAAGACTTAGGAAATTATGAATGTTGGATTCATAGTGTTGAATTATGGTATATGTTGAACCATGTATATGAAATGTTGATATTGAAAATGGATTGTATGAAATTGTGAGTCCATGTGTGGGACTAAGTACTTGTTGATGTGTACTTGACTAAATTGTGGCATGAAGTTATTGAGGACTAATTATATGCCATTGTGGTATGTTCCATGAGAAATATATATTGTTAATGAATATGCATGGCATTGTATTATGAGGAACATACAATTAATGAACATACATGATATACGTTGAGTCGTTATGCACATATGAATGTCCATTGGACTTTGTTGGAAAGGCGATGTGTGCCTAGGAGATTGAATTACACCTTAGTGCGGGTGCAAGTAGACTAAGCGTGGGTCATAGTGGTTGACCTTGGGGGTGTCGGGGTATGGGTGTCTCACAATAGATAGTGGTAGCTCCACTGGGGCTGTAGGATAGACCGATGCAAACACATCGACGATCCGGACCGAGACGTTGTCCTATATCGCGATCAATTATTGAGGTGCCATGTATAAGCCATGTTGCGCAAAATATTATTTTTATGAGAAAGCACTTTATTTTAAGGTTAACGAGATACTGACATGACTCCTTGATCATTCACTCCCAATGTTTATGTCTAGCTCCATGGAGTAGGATTTTGGTACCTTATGCATTGAGCATTGTCGGTCTCATATTTCATCCGGCATGAGTGTTTATAACTGTTAAGTTATCTCTTTTAATGTTGTAATAATTATCTGATGGTTGAACCGTTTACTGCCTGAGATATTATTGTTGTTTCTCTTTTATCGCTTAATTTTTATTATTACTTATTGTTGTTTCTCCCTTATTGCTTATTTTTATTATTTCTGTTGATAAATATATGTGTTGTGATGTTATGTGGGCGTCATGCGCTGTTCTATTTCTTACTGTCATATTGGTATTAAATGCTGGGTGTCTCACCTCTTTCCTGTATCCCTGTATTTCTGTTTTATATTTAAATTTGATAAAAGATCGTGAGGAAGAAGAAGAGGGACCACACCCTAACTGATTGGATTGGGCTGATTCATTATTTTCGCTATGACGTTTGGACGACTGGGACACCGAGCGTCATATATTTAGGGGTTGCGGCTTTATCTGTAAGTAGTACTTATCCTAGGGTCACTGTTTTTCCCCTTTAGTGCTTTTGTACTCGTCATTTTTCATTTGAATATGTAAGTATTATGTTTCGTATTACCAGTGCTTTGTATCAAGGATGCATATATTTATATATGGAATATGTTATTCCCTCAGTGGTTGTATTTTAAATGGTTGGGTACTAATATACTTCATTTGGGGCTCATATTTTCTATTTATGTATAATGAAAATTATTGAAAAGATTGTTGTTGAGACTGTGACACGCCTAGATTTAGTGACTGTGGTGTAATGATGATTACATTACGGTTATTAGATTTAGGGGTGTTACAACACAATCATAGGCCATAAAAGAAAGGGTTGTCCTCCCTTCAAACTATGCAGTACAGTTAAAGGATCGCTTCCTACGGCACAATTTCCTTGATCAGACCTTCGGGTTGAAAGGCTTTTGCTCCATTCCTTGCATCGACTCTTCCTCCCACTTAGGTCATTGAAGCACGCACATTGCCAATGAAAGGCTCCATCTTTAGTTGAGTACAATCTCAGAAAACGTGTCCAGGTTTCCTACACTTGAAACAGACGACTTCCTTGAATATACATTGCTTTGTTACATGACTTCCTCCTCATTTCGTACATATTGGTAAAGATGCCATGGTCTGACTGGACCTACTGCTACTAGAACCTCCTCCATATGTTTGCTATTACTGTTGATTTCCCAGCAGTCGAAAATACGATTTTCGTCGAGAACGATTAACATTACTATCATTTCCCTTTGGGAACCGGGATGGTTCAAGGTTACGGTTTCTCGTGTTTCACAATTGGTCCAACTTCTTAATCCGTCAACACTTATCCAATAGAGATAGGAACTGCTCTATTCCCAAAGGTAGCATCGCCCGTTTAAGGTTATACCTCAATCATTCTTCAAAATTCTGATATTTCCACTCCTCATCAGGTTGCAGTTGAAAGTACCCTAAGAACTTTGACAAGCTCTCAAACCTTGCCGCACAGACACTGACAGTCATCCCCCTTGTTTCAAGCCAAGAAACTCTATTTCCTTCGCATGTGTCGCACTAGCTGGAAAATGCTTCTCCAGAAACTTGCCCTAAAAGACTTCTAATGTAATAACTCTTCCTTCAGCTTCCAACAATCTTTGAGTTCCTGCCCACCAGTCCTCTCGATTTTTAACAAGCATAAAGGTAGCATAGGTTACCTTTCTATCATCCATGCATCCCATTCCTCTAAATATCTTCTCCAACCCCTTGATCCAAAGATCCACTTTCTCTGGATCAAATTCTTCTTTAAATTGTGGTGATTGTTGCAATGAAACTTCGACAAGTTCTGAGTTTCTGTTGCCACTTTCTGTTGCTGGGTAGCCCTCTGGTTCTGTTGTACGATGATGTCTACTATCCTTCGCATTACTTCAGCAACTACAACCATACTTTCATTGTCTTGTTCTATGTTCGCATGCGCACCTTTACTACAAGTCATTACTTTTCTTCAAAGTTAAACTAATCAAAATACAATAAAAACCAAAAGCAATCAACTCAAACAATAATGTCTCCTTTTGGAAACCAAACATAGAGAGTCGCATAACACAACCAGACAAGCCTAACCACAAACCCAATAGACTCAAACTTGAGCTCCTCCATTCTGCCTTCTATGGCGCGATCTCCTGCAAGCCTTCAACTCCCAAGCAGCTCCTTAAGCCAAACTTATGCCAGATATTCTTTACCTAAGAAAATCGAGTCTCTAAAACCTCTTGGATTTCACAATCCATAGTCCTTGCTAGTCCTATCTAACATCCCTTTATCTAACTCATTGGCTCAAACAACTCTAGAGGTATCACAACAAAGGGTGTAAATGCAAACAAATCCTAAACGAGTTTAGTCATACCAGCCAGACTCCTTACTATAAGAACTCCTATTCCTCTAGTACGCCTAGGTGAAGTCATAGTTTCCTGTCCACACAGAATATTACATATTGAGTAGGTCAGTTCTCAATATCATGTAACTATGTAACAGTAACTACTAACTTTCAACCTATAGCAAGTTATGCATTCCTTTCCTAACATCTCAACCAAGAGACAAGGAAGTGCATGACACACAAAAAACTTCTAACATGTCTAATCATAGTCAATCCATACCCCGGCTCAATAGGATGAACTGCTTTGATACCAACTATTGTAACATCTCAAACTTAATAACCACAGTATAATTGTCATTACACCATAGTTACAAAATTCAGGCTTGCTACTAAATTCAACGATGCATTTTCGAATATAACCTTTATGTGAATACAGAAAATATAAGTCAAGAATGAATATATATTTAATACACAACTCCACAATGTCCTCCAAAGAGAGTTACATTCCACATACATATATATATACATAATAAAACTTTTCAAGTACATACAGTATATAAAACTTACTCAATCAAAACTTAAATGCAACTACCATATAAAGACTTGATCTGGCCTAAGCGCAAACACCTAGAGAGAGATGTCCCGCACCTGATCCTCCTCGGGATTCTCGCCAGAATCCCTAACGTACAAAGGCTCCATATGGGACATAGTTCTACCAATAAGAGTCTGAGTACTACAGACTCCTCTCTAGGGTTGTGATGTAGATCACCCCACAGCTCCCGAATATGCATGACGAACTCCAAGTGTAGTGTAACATCCAGAGAAAAGGAAGGTTCCCCATCACGGGTCCTTCGAACAAATATAGCCATGTCCCCTATATATCTGACGCTCTCGGCAGCCTAGTCAATACGCCACGCATTCATTCGTGCCATCAAGGAATTGTACTCTAACATAACCCAAGAAATCTCTCCTAGCAGCCATCGCCAACAGAAATAAATGACAGAAAGGTAGGATCCACTTCACCTTCTTCTCGGTCTTCATCAAGCATAATATATATATATATATATATATATATATATATATATATATATATATATATATATATATATGTACATAATAGAATAATATAATAAAGAGGTAAAATATCTACCAACAATACCAATATGACAGTAAAGAAACAATAACACCATCCAGATACAATAAGCAACAATTATAGACATCAGATGACAAAATAATACTATCAGTTACTCATCAATTAAATAAATTAATTTAAGGGCCAACGCAATAAATAATTGTTTTATCAAGTATCAGATAATTGAATAGGAGTAAAATTGTCACAATGGCATGCAGACTAACTATGCATATGCACAATGTACTCATTCCCTACTCCATGGAGCTAAACACAATTTCTTGGAGAGAATGATCAAGGAGACATGTCTGTATCTCGTTAGCCTCAAATCAAGTGCTTTAGTATCAACAAATTGCACAACATGGCTTATACAAGACATTCTTCACAAGATCGCGATATAGGACAATGTCTCGGTTCAGATCGTCGGTGCGTTTGCATCGGTCTGTCCTATGGTACAGAGGAGCTACCAACTGCCTATTGTGAGATACCCATACCCCGATGCCCCCAAGGTCAACAAGTTACCTACACTAGTCTATTTGCACCCGCACTAAGGTGTAATTCATCTCCTAGGCATACAACCTTAACCAATAGTCCACCGGACTTTCAATGTATGACCAATGATTCAATGCATGAACAATAAATAATCACATGATACAAAATAAACACCACTGGGCTCAACATGATATTATATCCATCACAGGATACCAAATAGCCACCACTAGGCTTAACGGGATATTAAATCCATCACATGATACAAATTATCCACCACTAGGCTTAACCTTCCAATGTCTTTCACAAAGTCCATACTACTTTAATTTATGAAACTCTTTTTCTATTACCTTTAGAAAACTCTCTTGATTTAAATCCTCTACTTTATAAATCATTAAGCCACTAAATTCATTAAGCTCTTAAACATTATTTCAAAACCCATTTTTAACCTCTTGGCCAAAAATCACTCTTGAATTAAGGTTAAAATATTATTTTTCCTTTTATCCATTTTATGAGTCCGTAACCATATTTCTAATCATCTAATTACTTAAGTTCAATCTTGATACCAAAAATATTGCCTTGGTTGCCCCACATAGCTGTGAACCCTAAGGGTCATTGGACCCAAAAACTTTCATCTTGTTTCATCATTGTTTACCCTCAATCAATTCCTTTTTAACCTAGTTTTCTAAATTCCAAATTACCACAAAACTTGTCTTGGATATCCTATTTTCTTTTCTTCTTGGTCGAGACCTCTCCCAAGGCTTTCTAGTCTCAAAATTGTCATCATTTCATCAATTACTTATCACCTAATCTCTTAAGTTCCAAATTAATACAATGACTTTATCTTGGACCCTTAATTTAGGCCACTTGGCCGTGAGCTACACCTCGAAAGGAACAAAGATTCTTTTGCCTTTCATACATGTTTTAAAGCATCCAAAACATTTCCATCAATAAATTTCACATTTCTATTCCAGTAAGTTGTACATATTATTCAAAGCAATGGAAATCAAATAAAACAAAATAATCACAAAGTATATAAATTATACAAATAAATGAGTAAATCCACACATGCACACAAGGTTCGTTCCCTCACCACCATGTGTGGTTGAAAAGGATAATCTCCCTCTTACCTCAAGAGAAAACAAGAAAAGAAAACTCCTTGGTGCTTTCTTGAAGATTTCGTCCAACACCACCACCAAACCCTAGAAGATTCAAACCCACAAAATCAACATCCAAAGCTTGAAAAAAAGAGAAGACCATGATCAAAGAAATGGCCTTGAATCACGAAAAATAGAAGAGAAAATGAAGATAAAAGATCTTACCTCAAAAGCTTCAAGTTAAAGCTTGAAAGAAAATGATGAAGATGGAAGAACAAAGTGGTGATCCCAACAATGAAAAGCTTCCAAGTGATAAGTAGAATCAAGAACTAGAAGTGATTTGAAAAAAACAAATATGGATGGTGGGGAAGGGGGTTTGGCAGTGAGAATGGAGAGAAAAGAGAGAAGAGAAAATGTGATAGAAAAATGAGAGAAGAAAGGTAGAAACTTTTGAGATCAAAAGTGATGTGAATGGTTAAGTGAAAGATGAAAATATGGTCATCTTTTCTTGTCTCAAAACCATGGGCCACTTCCAAGAGAGAGAAAGGAAAAGCTTTTCCATTAAGCCTTGATAGTAAACTTTTCCACTAAGTTTAGATGAAGCTTCTTAAGGAAGCTTGGTGTTACTTTTTGAAAAAGTCAAATAATGATGTCATCCATGTGATGTCATAAAGTGAACCTTCTATGAAGATGACTTATACTTTACTAAAAGTTATTATCCAATGGATAAAAGTTACAATTAACAAAACTAGTATTTATTATCCGTTGGATAATAGGACGTACCCGAATTTTATCTGTCAGATAAAATCTCAAAAAACGAAAACTTCATAAACTGTGTCCGGCTTCAGGTTTCGTAAAATCCCCCGACCTCATTTCACAGTCAAAAATTTTCTGACATCAGAAAAATATTATTTTTCTGGCCCTGCTTAACGTGCATGTAAAACGAGAAATATAATAAAATAATCAAAGTCACCTAAATAATTCACAAAAATCACAAATATTATAAAAACCATATATAATGGAAAACAAACAATTTTCGGGGTGTTACACCTTCTCTTTTGATGTCGCTGTGTGGCTAGAGTTTTATATGCCGATCCGAGAGCTGTAGGGTGACTGCTCTTATACCCCACAAGAGGACTCGATTATATCAAGTCCTTCCTTAGGATTCCATCAAGTCCTTCCTTAAATGCTGACACAATGCCTTGCTTTACAAGCTCTTTCTCGTTTCGCAAATATTGGTCACTTCTCTGTTTCTCTCGAATTTCTTCCATCAAATCATTGAAAATAGTAATCATGCTCAAGCAAATTCTTTCCGGTGTCAATTCCACAAACAACCATATATCCCTGAATTGTTCTATCAATTCACTTTCCTTGATCATCATTGCAGAGATACTAAGCATCTATCTACTCAAAGCATCTGCTACGACATTCGCTTTTCTGGGATGATACTGAAGTTGAAAATCATAATCTTTCAAAAACTCTAACCACCTTCTTTGCCTCATATTCAATTCCTTCTGATAAAACATGTACTTCAGACTCTTGTGAACGTTGTAGATGTTGAATGTTGCTCTATATAGAAAACGTCTCTAGATCTTCAACGCAAACACAACAACAGTTAACTTCAGATCATACGTAGGATAATTCTTCTCATGCACTTTAAGTTGCCTTGAAGCATATGCTACTACCTTTCTATTCTGCAAGAGCACACATCCTAAACCCTAATGTGAAGCATCACAATACACCTCAAACGGTTTGTTGGGATCAGGTAGAATCAATACTGGTGAAGTAGTTAGTCTTCTCTTCAACTCTTGGAAACTTTACTCGCATGCATTAGTCCTTGTAAAAACTTGATTCTTTCGCGTAAGCTGGGTGAGAGATCGCAGATCTTGGAAAATCCTTCGATAAACCTTCGATAATAACAAGCTAATTCGACAAAACAACGGATCTCCGGTATAGTCTTTGGTCTTTACCATTGAAGAATTGTTTCAACTTTTGATGGATCCATCACAATTCCTTCTTTAGAAATTACGTGACCCAAAAATTGAAGTTCCTCCAACCAGAACTCGCACTTAAACAGCTTAGCAAACAACTGCTCCTTCAAAATCTAAAGAACCACACTGAGATGTTCAGTATGTTCCTCTTGACTTCAAGAATATATCAGAATGTCGTCAATAAAAACAATGACAAATTTGTCTAAATAAGGATGAAAGATCCTATTCATGTGATCCATGAATACAACAGGAGCATTCGTTACTCCGAACGGCATCACAAGATATTCATAATGCCCATAACGCATTTGAAAAGTTATCTTGGGAACATTCTCTACTTTCACATGAATCTGATGATAACCAGAACGTAGATCAATCTTGGAGATTACAGCAGCTCCCTTCAATTGATCCATCAAGTCATCTATCCTTGGAAGTGGATACTTATTCTTGATCGTGACTTTATTCAACTGGCGATAATCTACACACAAACGAGAAGTTCCATCTTTTTTCTTAACCGAGCTCCCCACGATGATACACTTGGTCTCACAAACTGCTTTCCCAATAGTTCCACTAACTACTTTTTGAGTTCAGCTAACTCTGACGGTGACATCAAATATGGTGCCATTGATATAGGACTAGATCCTGGTACAAGATCAATAGAAAATTCTATTTCTCTTTCCGGCGGTAGTCCAGGTATATTATCAGGAAAAACTTTAGGAAACTCATTGACTACAGGAATAGCATTCACTTCCTCCTCACTCTTGACCTCTAAAAAAGATAATAACATGTATCCTTGAGCTCCTTCTCTTAAGAAAACTTTGACTTGGTTGGCCGTTAAAAATCCAGAAATCTCAGTCTCAGGAAAAACTAAAGTTTTATTGGAACAATCTAACAGGATATGGTTAGAAGACAATCAATCCATTCCTAAAATTACGTCTATTTGTGAAAAAGCTAAACAAATCAAATTAACAAAAAAGGTTCGATTGTTAACAGAAATAGGAGAATTTAAACAAACTTGAGTAGTAACAATAAGCTTAGCAGTAGGAGTAGAAACAATCAAGTCAAAAGGCAATGAAGACACAGATAACCCTAATCAATCCACATAGTTATAGGCAATGAAAGAATGGGTTGCCCTCGAGTCATACAGTACAGTTAAAGGATTACATCCTATGGCACATTCTCTCGTGATCAGATCTTCAAATTGGGAGGCTTCTGCTCCACTCATAGTGTCAACTCTTCCTCCTGCTTGAGGTCTTGCCACACATACATTGCTAACAGAAGGCTCCATCTTTGGTTGATTACAATCTTTAGAAATGTGTCCAGGCTTTCTGCATATGAAATAAATGATCCACTTGATCGTGCAATCCTTCATTAAGTGGTCCTTTCCACACTTCAAGCATTTTGACAAAGATGCCATAGTCTGACCAAATCTATTAGTACCAGAACTTCCTCCATATGATCTCTGTTGAGGTTGATTCCCCGATAGTCGCGTATACGACTTTTGCTGAAAACGATTGGCATTGTTATTCCCTCCCCTTTGGAACCGAGATGGTCCAAAGTTACTGTTTCTCGTGTCTCGAGATTGGTCCAACTCCTCAATCCGACGACATTTATCTAACAAAGCTGGAAACTGGTCTATCCCCAAAGGTAACACCGCTTGCTTCAAGTCATACCTCAACCCTTCTTCAAACTTTTGACATTTTCATTCCTCATCAGGCTATAGTTGAAAATACCTTGAGAATTTTGATAGGCTTTCAAACTTATCAGCATACTCACTGACTGACATTCCTCCTTGTTTTAGACCTAGGAACTCCATTTCCTTCGCATGCCTCGTACTAGCTGGAAAATACTTCTCTAGGAATTTATTCCAAAAGATTTCCCATGTGATAACACTTTCTTCAGCTTCTAATAATCGTTGCGTTCCTGCCTACCAATCCTCGCCATCTCCAACAAGCATAAACGTAGCATAAGTTACTTTCCTCTCATTGGTATATTCGATTCCTCTAAATATTTTCTCCAACTCCTTGATCCACAGATTTGCTATCTCTGGATCAAATTCTCCTTTAAATTGTGGCGGATTGTTACGATATACCTTTGACAAATTCTGAGCTTTAGTTGTAGCACCCACGGTAGGGTATCACATTTAAGACTAATCCTTATATAACTTAACCAAATTGTAAAAGAATTAATCTTGTAAAACAATGAATTTAAAATTTCGTTTGCGGAATAATTGAAAATAAAATAAAAACCTTCAATAAATAAAACTTAACTGAAAATAAACTTGCCATAATTTACATATATAGTGAAACATTGTTTACAAATAATTTACATAAATACTCACTTACTTCCAAAAGATAAGATATACAATACACACGACAAAATATAAAATACTAAATCATAACCTCTAAAAATCAGACTAAGGATTTGGGCCCTCAGCAGGATCCTCCTCTTTCTCTGTATCATCACAAAAGAACCCTGGCAGATACAATACACGCTTGGCTGGCATCCTAGCAGACGACACCATAGAATCCACATGCAGGGTATAGAAACTACCACCCCAGACTTTACATATCGGCATAGTGAACTCAAGACGCACAGAAGCATGTTGCGTCAGAACAGGAGTCCGGTCCCTAGTACCACTAAGGTTTAAAGTTAAGTCCCCGGTGTAAACAAAACGATCATTTCCAAAATCAAATCTCCAAGCGTCAGTTCCCTATGGAATTGTACTATGACAAAACCCAAAATTTGACGTCTCGCCGCCATACAAACAAACACAACAAAATATATCACTGGTAGTAATTAGAATTACCAGCTTCCTCGTCTCCTCGATATTCATCAAACATATACAATAAAACAAATATAATACAACAAAGAAGTGAGATCCCCTGCATCAATACCAATGAGGCAGTATAGAAAATGACAGTAAATGTAGGGATGTCAAAACGGGTCGGGTCGGCCCATTCGGGGTTGGGCCATTTCTGAGTCGGGCCATTCGGGCCATGTAAGTTTCGGGCTGACATTTTGCTAGCCTAGCCCAGCCCATTTAGCCTTATGTAGTGTTAAAAGAACGGGCTGACTCAACCCATTCAGGCTTAGCCCATTCGGGCCATGTAAGTTTCGGGCTGGCATTTTGCTAGCCCAGCCTGTCCATTTTGCCGGGCAATTCGGGCCGGCCTATTGGGCTTGAACCATTTTGACACCCCTAAGTAAATGGTACAGATACCATATTATCACATCACAGATAATCTATCAGATAAACATAATTATCATATCAATATGCTGACCCACTATGCATATGCACCAAGACTAAATTCTACTCCATGGATCTAATCACAATTTCGAGGAGAAAGATAGAGAGTACATGTCTGTATATCATTAGCCTCAAATCATGTGCCAATATATCATATCAATGTGTGCAACATGGATCATACAATACACTGTCAACCAATCATGAAAAGAGTAGCAACTCCGTTGAGACCATCAGTGTGTTTGCATAGGTTACCACGGCGCAGAGGTGCTACCCACTGGCCACATATGACATTCCACACCCCAACGTCTCCAAGATCACTGAAGATCATAACTACGCAATTCTCACCCGCATGAAGGTTTAATTTCAATCTCCTAGGCACACTTGCCTTAACCAAATAAGCTGACATGTTTTTCTATGCATGATGTATGATCCAAAAACACATACAAACATCATTTTCCTAGTATTTCACATATACACACCATCTCTTAGCGGTATCACTTTCCAACATAACTGGGCCTACCACTACAGCCCGACATCAAACTGTTGTTACTTCCAATCGCATAAACATTTAATCACATTTTTGAAATCGCGTAACGTTTTTCTTATGTTTTCGAATCGCGTAAGTATTTTCCAATATTTTTGTAATCGCAAAAATATTTTCAAACGTTTTCTAAATCGCGTAGAGCTTTTCCAACATTTTCTTAATCGCATAATTATTTTAAATTATTTTCTCAATCGCATAGTTTAAAAATCACTATTTTTAAATCACGTAAGATTTTTTTAGCATTTTTCACTTGCATAAAATATTTCTTAGCTTTCTCAACTTATTTATAAAATTCTCTACATAATGTAGGCATTTTGGCCTCATTTAGAATATTTTCCTGCTAAAAATTCTTAACGTAATATTTTCTACTATTTTTTTTTATAGAAATTTGACTTCTTTGATTTAACTAGGCATTACAGCTCAATTTTCTAACGCACTTCAAAACCCAAAGGGTGAGCTATACGTTAGCAAATTTCAAGTTTTAATTTCATTTATGATCATAACTTAATTATGCTAATTTAATTCTAAATACTTAGTCCACTTTCTTTTTACTTCTAAAGATCCATTAAATTGAGTTCCTGTTAATTAATTACCTAAGTCTACACTTAGGAAAATAATTTTGCATCTAAAACACTAAACCTTGACATATTGGCCAAAAATTCATTTATGCTTCATAAATCATATTTAATCATTTTCTATCACATAATTCTTTATAAAAACCCTTAATCCAATTTCTTATCTTAAAATCACTTAATCCATGATTAGGAAAATAATTTAGAATATTTTGCCCTCTTTGTGGTGTTGAGGCCATGAGCCTCTAGGTTCTTTAAAACCTTCATACAACTCCTCTTCATGTGAATCACATCCTACTTTATACAATAACTCAAAATGCTTCATAATCACATAAACAAGCATATAATCAAAGCTATAGAGCATACCAACCAAAAATCATCACAAACAAAGCAAGCTTTAAATCACACAAGTAAATAAATCCTTATGGATTTCTCACCACAAATAATTCCATTTCCTCACCACCAACATATGGTTGATGAGGATAATCTCCCTCTTACCTCAAGGAAGACAAAATCCTCTTAGTTGCTTCCTCCAAAGATTTCATGTAGCCTCCAAAGAAAACCTTAACAAACTTAAACAAACACAAAGTCATAAACTAAGCTTAACAAAGAGAAACCATAGATCAAACATAGCTTCGAAACTCAAGAACTAAACATTGAATCAAGAAACAAGACTTTTACCTTTAAGAGTAGGCTTGATTTCTAAGCACTAGATGGATGAACTAGGAGAAACTTACAACATGAAAAGTTCTTAGAATGGTGTTCAGGTTAGGAAATGAAGTTAGATGAAATTTTGGAGGCTTGGATGTTGGTGTTGGGTGTGGAGGCCGAGAGCTTCAAGGAAGAGAAGAATAGAGTTTTTGCATGAGTTTTTTGAAAGAGAATGGAGATAATGTTTTGTTTGTCACAAAATGAGATGAAATGAAATGGATACCCTCTCCCCCTAGTGATTGCTATGGAAGTGTAAAGGAAAAGGAGAGTGAAATATTTTGCTAACAATTATGATTAGCACATGGCTAATGTCACCAAGTGGTCATGCTTTGATCTTGTAGTTTTCTATTTGTTTAGACCTAATAGTCATGCAAATGAATCACCTAATTCTAGATGGTGCTTGAAGCTACTTGGTCGTGGAACTCCAAGGGAAAAGCTAACCAAGTTTTGATTCAATTGATTCCTAACTAACTTAAGCTAACTTAGTTAGATCACTTAGTTCCATTGCTAACCATTTAGTTACCTAGGTGTGAATCATGAATTTCTATAAGGTGCTACAACCTCCCTAAAACCGTGGAGACCTAACGAGTAGCAAACTAAGTTTGTTCCATTTAATTACTACATAGGCTTTATGCTTGTAACACCCTGAATTTCCTATCTCTTAAACAGTAATTTTGACAGTTAACAGAATTTTACTGTTTAGTAATTTCTGGATACTGTAAAATTATTTTGAATAGTCCGTCAGCGTATTTGATCATTTTGAGTGATTTACTCCGTGTCAGGAAAATAAAAATTTTCGGGCCGGGGAGAACTTTACGTAATTTAATTTTTACCGTTAGGTAATTATTTTACGTAATCTGATTTGATATTTGTGCTTTTTATAATTTTTGTAACTTTTGTGGATGATTATGAAATTTTTTTATTGATTGTGAGCCCAAGGGGTGTATGTGGGCCCAGGTGGGTCCCGCAATGTGAAAAAAATTTTTACGCATAAAAAAAATTGTACTGTTTAGACGGAGACAGGGGATCTTACTAAACCTGAATCCGGAAACAGTTTTAGAAAATTTCTTGTACTGTGTTTTGTACTGTATTTACTTATTGGGCAATAAAAATACAGTAAATATATTCTTTTGTGGGGTTTTAGCATATAAAAATAAATATTATATTGCTTAAGTCAACCTTGGTGGTTTCGATATCCACCATTGATTTAATTAACGATGGAGACTTGATCTTGATTTAATCAACGGTGGAGATTTGATCTTAAAAATGAATAAGATTATTTATAACCATTAGATGGAGATTAAATCAAGGGTAGATATTTGGTCATATAAAGTGACTATGACCATTTGTAACCATTGGATATAGAATTGATTAAGGGTGGAGATTTGGTCTTGTAAAGTAACAAGGACCATTTATGACCATTAGATTTAGATTTAATCAATGGTGAAGATTTAGTCTTAAAAAGTGACAAAGACTAATTATGACCCTTGGATTAAAAGTAAGAAGGAGTAATCTTGACCCTTAATTTTGGAGACACATCTAATGGCTAGAATTTCAAGGAGAAAAATCTAATGGCCTAGATTAAGTCTTCTAAATCAAAAGTCTTCCTAAATCCTAACTATTGAATTAATCAATGGCTAGAAATGCTTCAAATAATGGCTTGAAATATATGACAATATTATTGCATGCAAGGATGGAGGGGGGACGATTTTTGTAATGAATTTGGAGCTAGAAGAGACTTTGATGACCATTATTAATTGCTTTATGTCATTCATGCTTTGCTTTAGTCAATTATGCTACATGATTGCTTTGTTTTCTTCCTTAGGAAATTTCTTGGAGGGGGGCCAAAATTATTTCATTTCCTATCACACTTTATCACTCTTTTCTCTCTTCACTCTACGGCAATGCATAGGAGGAAGGGGCCAAAAAGCATTTCATTCATTTGCTATCATAATTCATCTTTGTCTCCTTCAAAAAGCCAAGACTTTATCAAAAGTTTCCTACCTTGTCTCTTCATGTAAATTTCGGCCATGCACTCCAAAGAGGACCAAAATTGTTGGTTTCTATCATTTGTATCATAATTGCTTTCTATTCATCATCTTCTCCAAAGCAAAATACAAAAACTCTATTTTCTTCTCCAAGAAACACCATTCGGCCAACACCTAGGAGCTATGTCTCCAAGCTTCTAAAATTTCATCTAAACAAATTTTATAAACCTAAACACCATTCTAAGAACATCTCTAGTTATGAGTTTTTCCAAAATCATTCATCTTGAGCTTCAAATCCAAGCTTCAGGTTTCTATCAAAAATAAAAAATTCCATCTTTGTGTTTCAAGAGAAACCATTCGGGCAAGACACTCAAAACCACCATCCAATCTCTTTTAATTTCATCCAACCATAGATCTTGAATCTACATGATATTCTAAGCAACTTTCATGTTGGAGATTTTCTCTAAATTATTCATCTTCATGGACTTTCTTCAAGATCAAAGTTATTGGGTTTTTTAGGTGAAGTGTAAGGAAACTTCATTTCTTCTTTCTTTTTCATGATCTAAACCATGTTTGATCCATGGTTCCTCTTAATCAAGCTTAGTATACTAATTTTTATGTTTTTTTATTTTGTATTTGAGAAGCCCTTGGTGATGAAGGACTTGGAAAAAGAAGCAAAACAAAGAACTTTTGAGGATCTTCAAGAGGTAAGAGGGAGATCCATCTCACCAACCAAGCATGGTGGTGAGAGATGGTCTTATATTTGATGGGTGCTGAGTCCATGTAAGGATTCATGTTCATGGTCATGTAAAAATTTATATGTGTTTATGAGCTTTGATTAATTGCCTATGCTTAATATGCTTTGCATGAGTTTATGATTTTGATGGTATGCTTATACTATGCATGATGATAATATGGCATGCTTTTAATATATATATATATATATATATATATATATATATATATATATATATATATATATATATATATATATATATATATTGTGTATGTATGTGTATGCCATGATTTGATGATGGAAAGAAAATTAATTTTGGTCCCAATGGCCAAGAAAGAGCTACAGTTTTGATGCCCTTGATTAGGGTTCATGTTGAAATTTTTCAAGAACAAGGGAATTAATTTTTGATCCCTAGAACATGGTGAATTTCAGTTAAGACACCTCAAGATAGGTATTCACAAAATTAATATTTTCTTGAATGATGAAAATGGATGTTTAGAAAATGCAAGGAAAATAAATAAAGAGTTTATTTTTCAAAGAGTACATGAATACGATTTTAGAAGGATTTTTATTGATTTATTTTGTGTAAAAAGTTTCTAAGTGTTTTACTAAATATGAGATTTAAATGAAAATAGCAATGATGATTTTAAGGATTTGCAAAGAAAGTGAAAAAGAATTTGTAAAGAAAGTGAAAATGGATTTGCAAAGAAAGTAAAAAATGGAAATGAACAAATGATTTGATTTTCAAAGACTATGAGTCTTACGTTTTTGTAAAGGATTTTTAATGGTTTTGTTTGTGTAAAACCATATCAATTTAAAAGGAAAAATATTTGATAGTTTCAATAGTCATGTCTACATTTTTTTTAAAAGGCTTGTAATGTCTTGATTTTTATGAACAAAGTGATTTTCAAAATGAAAACGTAACTTGATTTAATACAAAGAATTTGGAAAGGGAATCAGAGTGTTTTTATCACTTGAGAGAATTTTGTAAACGAAAGACAAAGAGAGGTTGAATATGTTTGAACTCTAATTTATTTTGAAGAATGATTTTGGAAGTGATTTGAGAAAAATGGAGAATATAATGGTGATTTGAAAAGTTACTAACGTATAACTTATTTTTTTTGAGTTTTGAAAGTACGTTAGAAAATGTTAAGTTTTGAAACATTGATTTATATCAATAGAAAAGTGATTTTATGAATTATATTTTGGAAAAGAATTTCTTGAGTAAAGAAATGTGGAAAAAGATTTTCTTGAGTAAGAAAATATATTACATGAAGTATAAAGTTATATTATTTAAGAAAAGTTAAAAAAGAATATTTGAAGGTTGAAAAATATTTTTACGTAATGAAATTATGGTAAAAAAATTATTTACGTATCTTAAAAACGTAATTTTAAAGTATGTGGTTTGAAATACAGTAAAATATTTCTAAGTATTTGGAAATACAGTAAAATATTTCTACGCGATTTTAAATACGTTGAAATATTTCTACGCGATTTGAATTACGTTTAAATATTTTACGTAATTTGAATTACTATTAAAAAATCACTACGTGATGGAAAAGTGATGAATTATTTTTACGTGATTGTGAAAATAGCGAAAAATCATTATGTGATTTGAAAAGTGTTTTAAATATTTTGAAAATGAAAGAAAATGATTTACGCGACTTAAAAAGATGATTTTTAAGTTACACGATTTTGAAATAGTGGAAAAAAATATTATGGGATTTGAGAAACGTATATTTTTACGCGATTGAGAAAAACGTTGAAAAATTAGTACGTAATTTAAAAATGCAACAGAAGAGTTATGGCATTTTGAAAATGTAACAAAAATGTTACGATATTGTGAAAACGTAACAAAAATATTTTGAAATTGTGAAAACGAAACGAAAATGTTGTGTAATTTTGTGAAAACATGACGAAAGTGTTTTATAACTATGAAAGTGTGATAATATGATTTTCCTGTTGAAAATATAGTATAAATACTATAGAACCAGTATATGGATGCTGTGTGAGAAAATGACATGTTTTTCCTGTGATTGACATTTGGTGCATTATACGTGCATTGGAAAAATATGCGTTGAAGCATATGATTACATTGAACAAATGAAATTGAAAAGATTTGGTCCTTTGGAGTTGGACGTGCACTGATATATTCGTGCATTGTATAAAGTATAGCTAATAAGCTATTTTGACCCTTGTGGTTGAAGAGGGAATGAGAATTGATAGTGAGATCTATGATGGATCTTGGGGTGCGTCAAGGTGGCGGTCGACCGATGATGGACGGTGGCGAGTACCCTGTGCCACTTGGCGATGCAGTCTGTTGCAACGCATTGACGATACCCGACAAGAACACGATTCTTTTCAACAACTGGAAGATTGTCTTTGGGCTAAGGCTGACAATTGACAGAGCATTCTCCTCGAAATTGTGAAAACCTCCATGGAGTTATTTTTGAAAAACTGAGTTTTTGTGCACATGCATAATTTAACATTTATATCTGTGTGATATATTAATTGAGGAATATTAGCTATGACAATTGTTTTGAATACTTGGATGATGATGATGATAATTAGACAATGTTGAGGGCATTATCGTAATTGTTGTTTATGATAATTGAACTGATAAATGATTGGATGATGATAGTTGATTAATATTGATGACATGATATATTTGTATGATATGCTTATTTGTGTTGTTCTCTATCTGTGCTACCATGTTGGTATTGGCGTAGGTGATCTCACCTCTTTGTTATGTTGTTTTGCTGTGTCTGTACTATTAAAATCAAATAATAGAAGGATCGAGTTGTCTTAGACATAACGGGTAATGAATACTCTGAGATGGGTGACAACAATAAGGAGTGGACATTCAAGACTCGAAGGTGTGCAGTGTTGACAAAGAACAGATGTAGAACAGATGTCTGGTGCAACAAGATGGATACATAATAGAATAAGTATGTTAAGTTTTAACGTTAGTGTTGTACCGTGCTATTAAGTAGGACCCGTCATAGGGTTTGCTACTGTTAAAAAAAAAAGAGTCTGTTAGTTTTATATTTCTCTTTAAATTGTGAAATAGTAATTAGTGTCAATATTGTACATGAATCTGTTTCAATATATATTTTTCAGTATTACATATAAATTTCAGTAAGTTTATATTTCAACAAGAAAGAAAATTTTGAAACCCATATTTTCATAACTCAAACCTTTTACGAATTGATTTTCAGATTATGAGTCAGGAGTCGGAAATGTGATGCCCTAAGGAAGGTGTTACAATGCTAACGTAGTTTAAGTCATCTAGTTTCATCTAGTTTCATAGCTTACTAGTCTAGCCATTTTCATTGACCACTTTCTATTGGTTTTCATCAATCTTCAAGTATTCTAATTGGTTCACAAAACAAGTCATTAAAACTGTCACTAAAGGTTATTATCTAATGGATAATAGTTATAGAAACTATTACCCAATAGACATAACATACTACTAACAAGTCAGTAAGTATTGTCCACTGGATAATAAATTATGAAATATTTTTATTTCACAGATAAATTCTAAAAATTAAAAAATTGAGACACGTATCTCTCGGATTCAGGTTTAGTAAGCTCCCCTGACTCCGAATAAATTAGTAAAGATTTTTTCCGGCCCGAAAATTATTATTTTCCTAACTCAGAGTAAATCACACACAACAATCAAAAATAGTCACAAAATAGTCAAAATAAATTTATAGCACACAGAAATCACAAAACAGTATAATTCAGTCATTACTATAAAATAGCAAATTTTGGGGTGTTACAACTCTCCCATACTAAAAAGAATTCCATCCACGAAATTTGTCATATCTTTGAACAATTGAGGATATTGTTCCCTTATCTTGTCTTCTAACTCCCACGTAGCATCTCCTGTTATTTCATTCCAGATCACTTTTACTAATGGAATATCCTTCCCTTTGAGTTGCTTCATCATCATGTCTTCAATCTTAACAGGAAGTGTCTCATAAGTCAAATTTTCTTTCAATTGTACCTCATTGGATTGAATGACATGAGTTGGATCGGGAATGTATTTTCACAACTAGGACACATGGAAAACATTATGAAGGTTGGAAAGAAAAAGCAGTAAAGCTATTTGGTTTGCAACTGGACCTATCCGACGAATAATTTGATAAGGTCCAATGAATTTAGGAGTGAGTTTTCTGGATTTTATAACCCTTCTGACACCAGTCGTGGGTGTGACTCGCAAAAACACATGCTCACCTTCCTCAAATTCAAGAGGTCTTCTTCTTTTATCAGCATAGCTTTTCTGTCTACTCTGAGTCGTCCTTATTTTCTTTTGAATCATTTTCACCTTCTCAGTCGTATGTTGTACCATTTCAGGTCCAATGGTCATACTCTCACCATATTGATACCAACACAAGGGTGTTCGGCATCATCGTCCATATAGCGCTTCATAGGGTGCCATCCCTATACTTGAATGAAAATTATTGTTGTAAGTGAATTCCACCAAAGACAAGAATTCATCCCAACTCCCTTTTTGTTCTAACACGCAAGCTCTTAATAGATTCTCCAATAACTGTATAGTCCTCTCCGTTTGACCATCAGTCTGCAGATGGTAGATAGAACTCAAATGAAGTTTAGTCCCCATTGCTTCATGTAGGCTTTGCCAAAACCTTGATGTAAATCTTGGATCTCTATCAGAAATAATACTAGTGGGCACACCGTGAAGTCTAACAATTTCGCCAATGTACACCTGGGTCAACTTCTCCATTGAATACCTGATGTTGATTAGCAAGAAGTGACCAGACTTTGTAAGTCTATCAACAATGACCCATATAGAATCAAATCTTTTTCTAGCCTTTGGCAATCCCGTAACAAAATCCATTGCAATATTATCCCATTTCCATTCTGGAATAGTTAAAGGTTATAATATACTTGCTGGTCTCTGATGTTCAACCTTCGCCTTTTGACATACGAGATAAGATGACACATGTTCAACAACATCTCTCTTCATCCCAGGCCACCAAAACAATCGCTTCAGATCTTGATATATTTTGGTCATTCTTGGATATATACTTAACCTGTTGTTGTGAGCTTCATCAAGAATCGCCTTCCTAAGATCGGGATCACTGGGTATACAAATCCTACCTTTGAACCTTAAGACCCCGTCAGATCCTTCCTTAACCGTTGCCATACGACCTTGCTTCAAGAATTTTCTCTCTTTTTGTAAAAACTCGTCATCTTCTTGCTTTCTCGGATTTCTTCCAGCAAATCATTCAGAATAGTGACCTTGTTCAAACGAATCCTCCCTGGCACTAAGTCTATTGATAACCACATATCTCTGAATTGTTCTATCAGTTGTTCATCTTTAATCATCATAGCAGAAACACTGAACATCTTCCTACTCAAAGCATCTGCCACGACATTCGCTTTTCTAGGATGATATTGAAGTTGAAAGTCGTAATCCTTCAGGAATTCTAACTATCTTCTGTAACTCCCCTTTTTCTCCCTAGTCATAATGGGTAAGAAGAAGGAACGTCACACCATAGTGAAACAACGCACAAATGATTACGTAAAGTTTGAACATTTTTTTTCCTTTCTTTTAACATAAATTCGGTTAAAACTTCCATTAATGCACTTATACACCTGTTGTAAATATTTCGCGTGATTGAGTTAAAATTAAAAGTTCCTCTTTCATATAAAACTTCTTATCAAAAACGTTAAAGAGAAATTAACAGGGAATGAAACATACAGCCATACACAATATGGATAATTACATATTTTATACCAGAAGCACGAGCCTGTTTAATTTACATTTCCAAAAAAAAGATATACAAAAAGCAAAATGTGTACCTACCCCAAGAGATACAAATATATCTACCCACTAATCCAGTAGTACGTCAGGCTCCCTCAAAATAAATGGATAGCCATCAGTAGCTATCAATTTAAAACCAACCCTAAGACTGCCTGGAATGAGAAGGAACCGTAGATGGATCCTCCTCAGGGTCCTCGTCGTCCGACGAGACATTCATCGGGACGACAGAATAGCGGGCAGGAGCCCGGGCGGTACACAAGAAAGAGTCATCACGTGGGTTATAGTATATATCCGCCTACATATCTCTTACAGGCATATAAAATTCCAACCATACGAAAGCATGAAAGTCAAAAATAGAAGCAGTGTAGCGTCCCCATGCCAAAGACACTGTCAATTCGCCGTGGTACACGCATCGATCAGTCTGCACGTTGATATGCAAGCAATCCGGACCACCATGAAAGTTGATCCTCACGTAACCAAAAAATCCACGGGGGCGAAAAGATATTCTCAGCAACTTCGGTCTCAGTCGAGATAAGGCCAGAAACCCTGAAACTTAGTAGCTTCCTTGTTCTCCTCACGAGTGTCTTCTAGAGAGCATACGATTCAACCAAAATGCAAAATAAAGAAAAGTACTGAAAGAGGTGAGATTCCTAGCTTTCAGTACTAACAAGGCAGCAAGAAAATAAACGGCGTCGAACGCCTACATAAGACACAGTTAACACATACAGGTATAGTAATACATGAAAGCAATTAATGAGAGCAAAACAGCAAGGAACAGTAATTAACATCATCCATAGCTAACTAGCAACATTAGCATTACCAAGAATCAAATAAATATCACAGTCGTAATAGTAAACATATTATCCAATCATGAATGCTCAATGGACCATGTGACTGACAACTCACAATGCAACAAAGGTACCAAAGTTCCTACTCCATGGAGCTAGGCATAAACATTTTCGGAATGAATGATCAAGGAGTAATGCCAGTGTATCGTTAGCCTTAAAAATAGTGTGCTCATCACATAAAAACATTTGCGTAAAATGGCTCACACATGGCACCTCAATAGTTGATCGCGACATAGGACAACATCTCAGGCAGGATCGTCGGTGTGTTGCATTGGTCTATCCCACAGACCAGTGAAGCTACCACTGTCTATTGTGAGACACCCACACCCCGACGCCCCCAGGGTCAACAACATATGACACCTACGCTTAGTCTATTCGCACTCGCACATAGGTGTCATTCAAACTCCTAGGCAACATAGCCTTCTCAACAATGTCCCACGGACAATACACATGCATGATGACACAATGTCCAATCATGTATGTTCATCAATGATGCATTCAACATAAGCCTTTCCTTAATGGCACATAAGAATTATTCCATGTCCAAGATGACATATCAACAATACATTTATCAAAACATTGCCTCAATGGCACATCATCATTCTTATCTCATTGAGCACTACATCAATAATTCTCAGCATCAACAAGTATTCCTCATTACACACATACCACAATTTCCATGTCATGGATCCAAGGATTCCCTATTCAAAATCATTTCTTCCCTATTGGGGTGAATGCACCTTCCTATCACAAATTAGTAAAGTAAAATCCTTGAATCCAGGGTTTTTAGGTTATGTTTCAGTTACAAAGGACAAAGAACCCCAATCTCAACCATTTCCAGCTCAGAAATCTCATTTTTGGTCTTGGTAATCGATTACAGCACCCTTGTAATCGATTACCTGAGAAACAGAACCTCTGTAACCGATTACAATCTCATTGTAATCGATTACGTGATTCCTAGAATCACGTTTCGTAACTTCAAGGCACTGGTAATCGATTACACAACCGTGGTAATCGATTCCAATTGGACAGAACCTCCGTAATCGATTACCCACAATTGTAATCGATTACGTGATTCCCAGAAGCACCATTTCGTGACATCAGAGGCTTGGTAATCGATTACACTCCTCTTGTAATCGATAACAAGCTAAACAGAATCTCTGTAATCGATTACACACCAGACGTAATCGATTACCAGATTTCCAGAATCACGATTTTGTATTTTTCAGAGCTTGGTAATCGATTACAAGTCCCGTGTAATCGATTACCATGCGTAAACTTGCAGAAAACAGAGTTCTTCAGGTCCTCTAACTCAAACCAAATCATTCCTCATCATATTTAATCAACAAGATACTCAAATACACCTTCAAATTATGCAAGAGACATCAATAAATCTTACAAACCCAACAAAATACATTATCATCAAGAACAACATAAAAATGAGAGAGCTTTATACGTGGATTCAAAAATCAATAACAATACACATACAAGACATTCCCTTACTACCAAGGTTGGTTGAAGAGGATCATCTCCCTCTTACCTATTTGGAAAATAACACAATGTGCTACTCCTTCTTGCCCTAGATTTTCGTTTTCTCCCCTTCAAGAAAAACTCCAATGTGAGTGATCATCACAATGTTCACTCAAACCATGAAAAATAGGTTTTTGGTCACCAAGGTGGCCAAGAGAAATGATAATAGCAAGGAAATGGAAGAAAGTTGAAGACTTTACCTTAAAGCTCCAAGCTTTAGCTTTAATGGTGGAAGAAAAATGGAAGAAGAAGAAGAAGAGGAACCAAAGGATAACCACCAAGGAGAATAGTCTTGGAATGGTGGAAGGAACAAGAAAATGTGATTGGTTTGGCAAACAAGAAAGTTGGTCTCCAATATGAGTGTGTGTGTGTGTGTGTACGGTGGAGAGGAAGAAGAAGAGAGAAAAAGAGAAATGGGTATTTGGGTTTAGAGAAATAAGAGTGAAATATTAAGACAATGGAGGGGAAAATATTTGGGCTTCCCCCCTTGTGGCTTCTGCCGCAGAAGAGTGGAAAAATAGAGAGAGAGAAAAATGTGTTGCAAGGAAAATTGCTAGGAAGCTTCCCATAACAAGCTTGGATTAAATTTAATCTTTCTTTTGAAATTAAAACTAATAGATGTGATACAAAAATTAGATTTTGAATAATGTGATAATATTTTTAATACATGTTGTTATTTATTGGACAATAGTTATAGTTAGCTGAAGTCAGTATTAACAAATCTGACAGATAAATTCTTCACAGTGTTTTATCATTTCATCTGTTAAGGTTTCTCGAAAAATGTGAAACCTTGTAAACTCTGTTCGGCCTCAGGTTTAGTAAGATCCCCCGTCGACGTTTCCATAGTTCAAGGTTCTCAGAGAAAATGTCTCATTTCTCCAGTTCTGCTTAGTACACACATAAAACGAGAAATATATTAAAATATTCCGCATTCTCAGAAAATTCCAAGAAAATTCCAGAAAATCACAAATATTTTTAGAATGAATCCTGAGAGTAGAAAAGTAAATTTTGGGGTGTTACAACTCAACCCAACTAATAGGAATTTCGTCCTCGAAATTTTCCATACCTTAAAATAATTCGGGATATTGCTTCTTCATCTTGTCCTCCAGCTCCCACGTCACATCTCCAGTTGCTTCATTCCATATTACCTTCACTAGTGCAATGTCCTTTCCTCTGAGTTGCTTTGTCCTCCTATCCTCAATCCTTACAGGAGTTGTCTCATATGTCAAGTTTTCCTTCAACTGTACAGAATCAGGTGCTATGACATGATCAGGATTTGGGATATATTTTCTGAGTTGTGATACATGAAAGACATTATGAAGATTTGAAAGAAAAGGAGGTAAAGCTATTTGGTAAGCAACAGGACCTATCCGACGAAGAATTTGGTAGGGTCCAAGGAATTTTGGAGTAAGTTTTCTAGATTTGAGGACACGACCGACCCTAGTCATAGGCGTGACTTTCAAGAAGACATGCTCTCATTCTTCAAACTCAAGAGGTTTCCTTCTTTTGTCTGCATAACTCTTCTGCCGACTCTGAGCCATTTTCATTTTCTCCTGAATCATTTTAACCTTCTCAGTTGTCTGCTGAATGAGTTCAGGTCCAACGGTAAGCCGTTCTCCATCTTGATACCAGCACAGAGGCGTCTGATACCTCCGTCCATATAAAGCCTCATAGGGCGCCATCCCTATACTTGAATGGTAACTGTTGTTGTAGGTGAATTCCACCAATGGCAAGATTTCATCCCAACCTCCAGTTTGCTCTATCGCACAAGCTCTCAACAGATCTTCTAACGACTGAATTGTTCTTTCTGATTGACCATCAGTTTGTGGATGGTAGGCAGAACTTAACCGCAACTTTGTTCCCATAGCCTCTTGAAGACTTTGCCAAAACTTCGAGGTAAACCTCGGGTCTCTATCGGAAATAATACTCATGGGTATCCCATGAAGTCTGACAATTTCACCAATGTATATCTGAGTCAACTTCTCCAACGGATATCTTATGTTGATTGGCAGAAAGTGAGCTGACTTCGTAAGTCGATCCACTATTACCCATATTGAGTCATATACTTTCCTAGTTCTTGGTAACCCGACAACAAAGTCCATGGCGATGCTATCCCATTTCTATTCAGGAATAGTCAAGGGTTGTAGTAATCCAGCTGGTCTTTGGTGCTCAATCTTCGTTTTCTGGCAAACCAAACAAGATGACACGCATCTAGTGATATCTCTTTTCATCCCATGCCACCAAAATAACTTCCTCAAGTCCTGATACATCTTGGTCATTCCAGGATGCATACTCAACTGACTAGAATGAGGTTCAAGTATGTACTTTCTGAGTTCTTCATCTTTAGGCACACAGACCCTTCCTTGGAATCTCAAAATCCTATCACTTCCTTCCTTCAATGTTGATACACCACCTTGCTTTATCAATTCTCTTTCTTCTTGCAGGAATTTATCGACCTTTTGTTTCTCTCGAATATCATCCATCAGGTCATTCGAGATAGTGATCCTATTCATACAGATTTTACCTGATGTTAACTTTACAATTGACCATATATCTCTGAATTGCTCTATCAAGTCCTTTTCTCTAATCATCATAGTAGAAACACTAATCGTCTTTCTACTCAAAGCATCGGCCACCACGTTCGCCTTTCCAGGATGATACTGAAGTTGGAAATCGTAATCTTTCAAAAATTCTAGCCATCTTCGCTGCCTCATGTTCAGCTCTTTCTGATCGTACAAGTACTTCAGACTTTTGTGATCACTGAAGACGTTGAATGTGGCTCCATACAAATAATGTCTCCATATCTTCAATGCAAACACCACTGCAGCTAACTCTAGATCGTGTGTTGGGTAGTTCTTCTCGTGCATTCGCAATTGTCTTGAGGCATAAGCCACCACTCCTCTGTTTTGCATGAGAACGCACCCCAAACCTTGATACGAAGCGTCACAGTACACTTCAAATGGTTCACTAGGATTTGGTAAGACTAGCACTGGTGACGTAGTCAGCTTCCTTTTTAACTCTTGGAAACTTCCTTCACAGGAATTTGTCCATTCAAAAGCTTGGTCCTTCTTGGTGAGTTGAGTGAGCGGTCCAGTGATTTTGGAAAATCCCTCAATAAACCTCCGGTAGTATTTGGCTAATCCAATGAAGCTTCGAATTTCCATCACTGTAGCTGGTCTTTCCCATTGTAGTACAGCTTCTACCTTTGAAGGATCCACTGCAATTCCTTCCTTTATGATTACATGACCTAAGAACTTCACTTCTTCTAGCCAAAACTCGCACTTGGATAGTTTCGCATATAGCTCTTTTTCCTTCAAGATCTGGAGAACTATGCTGAGGTGCTCAGCATGGTCCTCGTGACTTTGTGAATAGATCAGAATATCATCGATGAAGACAACAACGAATTTGTCCAAGTAAGGACGAAAGATCCTATTCATGTAGTCCATAAATATCGTAGGTGCATTTGTCACACCAAAAGGCATCACCAGGTACTCGTAATGACCATAACGAGTACGGAAAGTCGTCTTGGGAATATCTTCCACTTTCACTCTGATTTGGTGATATCCCGATCGTAGATCGATCTTGGAAAACACAGCTGCTCCCTTCAATTGGTCCATCAAGTCATCTATCCTCGGCAATGGATACTTGTTCTTGATCGTAACCTTGTTTAAATGACGGTAGTCCACGCATAATCTTGAAGTCCTATCCTTCTTCTTGACCAACAATACAGGTGCTCCCCAAGGTGACACACTGGGTCTCACGAATTGCTTCTCTAGGAGCTCTTCCAACTGCTTCTTAAGTTCCACGAGTTCTGCTGGTGCCATACGATAAGGCGCCATAGAAATAGGGCCAGCTCCAGGTACCAAGTCGATAGCAAACTCGACCTCACGTTTCGGTGGCAAACCAGGTACATCATCAGGGAAAACCTCAGGAAAATCTCGAACAACAGAGATTGCGTCCACATCAACTTCACTCTCAACTTTCAAAGAAGATAACAACATGTATCCTCGAGCTCCTTCTTTCAGAAAAGCTTTCACTTGGTTGGCGGTCAAAAATCTAGAATCCTCATCCAAAGGGAAAACTATTGTTTTTCTGGAACAGTCTAACAAAACATGGTTGGCAGATAGCCAGTCCATTCTTAATATCACGTCTAGTTGGGATAATGGTAAACAGATCAAATTGACAGAAAAGACTCGACCTTCCATTATTAAAGGACAACCTAGACACACCTTAGTTGTGACTACAGGTTTTGCAGTAGGAGTTGAAACAGTCAAATCGAAAGGTAAAGAAGACACAGGCAATCCAAGTCTTTTCACACAATCATGTGAAATGAAAGAATGAGTAGCACCAGAGTCATATAGTACAATTAAAAGATTACCTTCAATGATACCTTCTTCTTGTATCAGATCCTCGGATTCAGAGGCCTCAGCACCACTCAAGGTGTAGACTCTGCCTCCAACTTGTGGTTTAGAAGTCTTAGCAGCATTGACGGATGGTTCCACCTTAGTCTGGTTATAGTCTCGAGAAACATGACCAGGTTTCCCGCACCGAAAGCAAATGAATCCTTTGATTGTGCAGTCCCTTGTGAAATGCTCTTTCCCACATTTCATGCATCTCGGAGTAGTTGTAGCATTCTGACCCATCCTTCCAGGGCTTCCAGTTGGGCTTCCTCCTTGAAATTTTTGTGGTTGTTGGCTTCCAAAGGGTCTGGAATAAGGTTTCTTTTGATAACGACTTGCGTTACCACCACCTCCTCTTTGGGACCGAACGGGCCCAAAGTTTCTGTTTCTTGCCTCGCGTTCTTGTTCCACACTTTCCAATCGGCAGCAAGTGTCGAGTAGCTCAGAAAACTGAGTGATCTTCAAAGCTATAATGATTTTCTTCACATCATGCCTCAGGCCTTCCTCAAACTTCCGACACTTCTAAGTTTCATTGGGCTGAAGTTGAAAATAGGCTGAAAATCTAGACAAGTTCTCAAACTTGGTGGCGTATTCGCTCACAGTCATGCCTCCCTGTCGCAATCTCAGAAATTCCATTTCTTTTGCGTGCCTGGCACTTTCAGGAAAATATTTGTTCAAGAACCTTTCTTTGAACACTTCCCAGGTTATTACTCTGTTCGTGGCTTGCAGTAGCCTTTGTTCTCCCGTCCACCAATGTTCAGCATCTCCCATCAGCATATATGCGGCATAGGTCACCTTCCTATCATCAGCACAATTCATACCCGTAAATATTTTCTCTAACTCTTGAATCCACAATGTAGTTTTTTCCAGGTCAAACTCCCCTTTAAACTGTGGAGGATTAGCGTGACGAAATCCTTCCAAGTTCTGAACATCCGCTGTAGCCTCTAGTTGTTGTGCAGCCCTAGCCTGTTGTTGAGCTGTCTGCTGGTTCTGTTGTAACATTGCCTTGGCCATCTTCTGTATTGCCTCTATGGCAGCAGCCATATCACCCCAACGAGCCATTGTTCCTTCTCGGATTAGACTATGCAAAACACAGAGAAGGTCAGATGTATTCATTTGAATACCAAACAGCAAAATCACAGAGAATGACACAGCACAAACAAGACAGTCCAAAACCACACGACCCAAAGCAACATAACCGAGAGCTCTGATACCAAGACAGTGTAACACCCCTTTTTCTCCCTAGTCATAATGGGTAAGAAGAAGGAATGTCACACCATAGTGAAATGACGCACAAATGATGACGTAAAGTTTGAACATTTTTTTTCCTTTCTTTTAACATAAATTCGATTAAAACTTCCATTAATGCACTTATACACCTGTTGTAAATATATCGCGTGATTGAGTTAAAATTAAAAGTTCCTCTTTCATATAAAACTTCTTATCAAAAATGTTAAAGAGAAATCAACAGGGAATGAAACATACAGCCATACACAATATGGATAATTACATGTTTTATACCAGAAGCACGAGCCTGTTTAATTTACATTTCCAAAAAAAAGATATACAAAAAGCAAAATGTGTACCTACCCCAAGAGATACAAATATATCTACCCACTAATCCAGTAGTACGTCAGGCTCCCTCAAAATAAACGGATAGCCATCAGTAGCTATTAATTTAAAACCAACCCTAAGACTACCTGGAATGAGAAGGAACCGTAGATGGATCCTCCTCAGGGTCCTCGTCGTCCGACGAGACATCCATCAGCACGACAGAACAGCGGGCAGGAGCCCGGGCGGTAGACAAGAAAGAGTCATCACGTGGGTTATAGTACATATCCGCCCACATATCTCTTACAGGCATATAAAATTCCAACCATACGAAAGCATGAAAGTCAAAAATAAAAGCAGTGTAGCGTCCCCATGCCAAAGACACCGTCAATTCGCCAGGGTACACGCATCGGTCAGTCTGCACGTTGACATGCCAGCAATCCGGACCACCATGAAAGTTGACCCTCACGTAACCAAAAAATCCACTGGGGCGAAAAGACATTCTCAGCAACTTCGGTCTCAGTCGAGATAAGGCCAGAAACCCTGAAACTCAGCAGCTTCCTTGTTCTCCTCACGAGTGTCTTCTAGAGAGCATACGATTCAACCAAAATGCAAAATAAAGAAAAGTACCGAAAGAGGTGAGATTCCCAACTGTTAGTACCAGCAAGGCAGCAAGAAAATAAACGGCATCGAACGCCCACATAAGACACAGTTAACACATACAGGTATAGTAATACATGAAAGCAATTAATGAGAGCAAAACAGCAAGGAACAGTAATTAACATCATCCATAGCCAACTAGCAACCTTAGCATTACCAAGAATCAAATAAATATCACAGTCGCAATAGTAAACACATTATCCAATCATGAATGCTCAATGAACCATGTGACTGACAACTCACAATGCAACAAGGGTACCAAAGTTCCTACTCCATGGAGCTAGACATAAATATTTTCGGAGTGAATGATCAAGGAGTAATGCCAGTGTATTGTTAGCCTTAAAAATATAGTGTGCTCATCACATAAAAACATTTGCGCAAAATGGCTCACACATGGCACCTCAACAGTTGATCGCGACATAGGACAGCATCTCAGGCAAGATCGTCGGTGTGTTGCATTGGTCTATCCCATGGCCCCAGTGGAGCTACCACTGTCTATTGTGAGACACCCACACCCCGACGCCCCCAGGGTCAACAACATATGACATCTACGCTTAGTCTATTTGCACCCGCACATAGGTGTTATTCAAACTCCTAGGCAACATAGCCTTCTCAACAATGTCTCACGGACAATACACATGCATGATGACACAATGTCCAATCATGTATGTTCATCAATGATGCATTCAACATAAGCCTTTCCTTAATGGCACATAAGCATTATTCCATGTCCAACATGACATATCAACAATACATTTATCAAAACATTGCCTCAATGGCACATCATCATTCTTATCTCATTGAGCACTACATCAATAATTCTCAGCATCAACAAGTATTCCTCATTACACACATACCACAATTTCCATGTCATGGATCCAAGGATTCCCTATTCAAAATCATTTCTTCCCTATTGGGGTGAATGCACCTTCCTATCACAAATTAGTAAAGTAAAATCCTTGAATCCATGGTTTTTAGGTTATGTTTCAGTTACAAAGGACAAAGAACCCCAATCTCAACCATTTCCAGCTCAGAAATCTCATTTTTGGTCTTGTAATCGACATGACACCCTTGTAATCGACACCGAGAAACAGAACCTCTGTAATCGATTACAATCTCATTGTAATCGATTACGTGATTCCAGTAATCATGTTTCGTAACTTCGAGGCACTTGTAATCGATTACACAACCGTGGTAATCGATTCCAATTGGAAAGAACCTCCGTAATCGATCACCCACAATTGTAATCGATTACGTGATTCCCAGAAGCACCATTTCGTGACATCAGAGGCTTGGTAATCGATTACACTCCTCTTGTAATCGATTACAAGCTAAACAGAATCTCTGTAATCGATTACACACCAGACGTAATCGATTACCAGATTTCCGAGAATCACGATTTTGTATTTTTAAGAGCTTTGGTAATCGATTACAAGTCCGTGTAATCGATTACCACGCGTAAACTTGCAGAAAAACGAGTTCTTCAGGTCCTTTAACTCAAACCAAACCATTCCTCATCATATTTAATCAACAAGATACTCAAATACACCTTCAAATCATGCAAGAGACATCAATAAATCATACAAACCCAACAAAATACATTATCATCAAGAACAACATAAAAATGAGAGAGCTTTATACATGGATTCAAAAATCAATAACAATACACATACAAGACATTCCCTTACTACCAAGGTTGGTTGAAGAGGATCATCTCCCTCTTACCTATTTGGAAAACAACACAATGTGCTACTCCTTCTTGCCCTAGATTTTCGTTTTCTCCCCTTCAAGAAAAACTCCAATGTGAGTGATCATCACAATGTTTACTCAAACCATGAAAAATAGGTTCTTGGTCACCAAGGTGGCCAAGAGAAACGAAAATAGCAAGGAAATGGAAGAAAGTTGAAGACTTTACCTTAAAGCTCCAAGCTTTAGCTTTAATGGTGGAAGAGAAATAGAAGAAGAAGAAGAAGAGGAACCAAAGGATAACCACTAAGGAGAATAGTCTTGGAATGGTGGAAGGAACAAGAAAATGTGATTGGTTTGGCAAACAAGGAAGTTGGTCTCCAATATGTGTGTGTGTGTGTGTGTGTGTACGGTGGAGAGGAAGAAGAAGAGAGAAAAATGTTGGTGTATGCCCTAGTGGCCAATACATTTTGTTTGTATTTACATACATTATATTATGTTATTTTATATGAGGCATTTTGTAACACCCCTTGATGTAGCAACCAGAGCATAATCGTCATTACACCATAGTTACTAAATCCAAGTGTGTCACAGTCATGATAACAGTAACTTAAATTCTCAAGAGTCTATATATATGTTTTTTTTTTTGACAATTTGCATATGTAGAAAATATGAGCCTTGAATGACATATAAATATATTCAAGCCATGATACAACCACTGAAATAAAATCATATCTCTTATATATATATATATATATATAGTCAATTTACACAAATCACTGATGACATAGAATATAATAATTACAGAGTCCAATAAAATACAGCGGGAATAAAACACAAGGAAAAGGGGAAAAAGTAGTGACCCAGGGATAGGTACTACTAGCAGACAAAGCCGCAACCCCATGTACACATACGACGCTCGGAGTCCCAGTCAACAAGTCAGGCATCAATGCCTCCACGCAACCGCACTCGTACGTAGCCGAAGAAACCTTGTCCAAACGCCCAATCCAATCAACCAAAGTGTGGTCCCTCCTTATCTTCCTTACGATCTTTTATCAATATAAGTATAAAACAGACATACAAGGATATAGGAAAGAGGTGAGACACCCATCCTTCATTACCATTATGGCAGTAAGAAAACGACACGGCGCAGAGCGCCCATAAAGCAATACAGTTCATATATTCATCAATAACAATAAAGGAATTTATAATAAAAGCAATTCAATTCTAAGCAATAATCAGAGCCAATAATCACAGTGATATTTATAGTGAAGGTAGAACAACAGCAAGCAATAGCAGGCAGATCACAATAGTATTTCCAGAAATCAGACAACAATCAGATAATCATTTACAGGTATTCATGCTCAACAGTTTATAAGGCCAGTAATGAATGATGCATAATGCATGCTTTCCTAATTCCTACTCCATGGAGCTAGACTCAATCAAGCGGAGAGAAAGATCAGGAGACATGTCTATAACTCGGCTGCCGAGGTCAGTGCTATCAATAAATTTTCTCATGCACAAATCATGGCATTGTACAGACATTCTACACTAGATCACGATATAGGACAGTGTCAAGTCCGGATCGTCGGTGTGTTTGCATCGGTTTGCCCCACGGCACAGAGGAGCTCTAAACTGTCCATGTGAGGGACCCGCACCCCGACACCCCCGAGGTCATAACACGACCCACACTTGTCTATTCGCACCCGCACTAAGGTGTGTTCAATCTCCTAGGCAACTTGGCCTTACAACAGTCCACAAGACATTCACAATGCATAATACTCTATGCATGAACAAGTATGATCATCAATCTCATGCAATTCCATAATATGTCACAATTGGCCAATATAAGCATCAATATACAAGTGGTCACTCACATGGACCCATAACATTATAATATAAAGATCAAGTCAATTAATACATTCTTAAGTTCATTATGAATCCTAAATTAGAATTTGTCTCCCTTTTCAAGGTTCACGTTCAAAATCAATTCTATACTCCTGAGCAATCCAATTCCCCATAACTTGCAATTTATTTAAGCTCTTAGGCCTCACACTCTCATGTTCTTCACTCACTTAGAATTTCCTTAAGTCTTATGATAATTTCACTCTTATTCCTTCAAAATCTATGAAGTCTTAATTTCATTAAATTCTTCCAACTCTTTAATTATCCTTTTCGTTACATAGGTTTCTAATTACCTAGTTCCTTATGATTCCAAATTACCACAATCACATACTTACACTCAAAAATGCCTTAGAGGTCGTGGCCTCACCATGGTTTCAATTTCAAATCCTTTCAAGTTATCATTTTGCATGCCCTTTTCTTAACCCTTTTTAAATTGTTCACTTGTTAAATTAATTCACCTAAAGTCCTAATTTCTTGGCCCCAAAGCCGTAGCCCTCATGGTGGTTTCCATTCGAAAATTTTCTTCCATTTAATTCCATCCATCCATTGATCAACTTAAGTCTTACCCTAGTCATAATTAAATCACAATTTACCTACACTTCCTAGCCTAAAATCGTGAGCCTCCCAATAGTGAATCCCAAATCACCTTCTTCCATTTCAAGTCTTCAAATCCATTCTTTCCTTCTCTTTTAGGTATTAACTTCTTGTCATTAGTTCACTTAGGTTTTTAGTTCATTAAAATCAATCCAAATGCCCAAGATTCCATGCCAAAACCGTGGCACCATGTTGAGGTAGGAAACTCCAAATTTTCCATTTAGCAACCCCAACATGATCAAGCACAATTTATATATCAAACATATTCAAGAGCATAATCAAGCATCAATCAAATTCAAGAATACTAAATCATACAAAATTTATTATTCAAGCAAGCATACAAAGAGCATACAAGGATGGATTTCTCCATCAACACACATACAAGTCTTCTCACCACCATAAGTGGTTGAAGTGAGTAGTCTCCCTCTTACCAATGTGTAGAAAACAAGAAGAACACCAAGGAAGCTTCTTGAATTTTCGGATTGCACTTCTCCAAAAACCTTAAAAATTCAACTTTGTTAAAACAACATCAAGGCTTGGAAAATGAACCATGGATGGTCATTAAAGAGACCATAATCACGAAAATAGAAGGAGAGGGAGAGTGGTCTTGAAACTTACCCAAAATGCTCAAAGTTGGAGCTTGAAGAAGATGATGAAAATGGAGGATTTTCAAGAAACTCCAAGAAGAAAAAGTGTTTAGAATGTTGAGAGGATTGCGAAAATGTATTTAGTTTAAATTTTTGTGATGGATGAGTGGTTGAGGAGTGGGCTGGCTGTGGAGTTGCTAGAGAGAAGGAGGAGAGAAAGGTTGAAGAAGGAAGAAGAAGAAATGATGAGAGAGAAAGTGTTTTTGGAAATTAATGAATTATGGTGATAGTTGAATAATTAAAATGAAGCAATTTCCCTTCCCTTGGGCTGCATTCCAGCCGTGCATGGTGAGAGAAGAGAGAGTGAAAATTGGCTTCTAAGAGAAGCTAAGGGCATTTGGGTCATAATTTGGTCAAAGCTTATCAAAGAAGCTTTGATTATTTAACATTAAATTTGAATTAAAGTGAATGGATTAGACATAAAGTAAATTGCATTAGGATAATGTGATAGGATTTTTATTACACACTATTATCCAATGGATAATAGTTACAGTTGACAGAAGTCAGTATTTAATTAATCTGACAGATGAATTTTTCGCTGTATTGATTTATTTTATCTGTTAAGATTTCTCAAAAATTGCGAAACCTCATAAACTGTGTCAAGTCTCGGGTTTAGTAAGATCCCCCGTCGACTTATCCATAGTTCAAGGTTCGCGGAGAAAACATCGCGTTTTCCCAGTTCCGTTTAGCGCGCACGCAAAACGAGGAATATACTAAAATATTCGACATTTCCAGAAAATTCCCAGAAAATTCTCAATAATTGCAAATATTATAAAACGACTATCCGTCATATAATTTTCCAATTTTTGAAGCATTACAGTCGTTTTCACGACTCTACTCAATATTCACGCAAAACGAAGAATATATTAAAATATTCGTCATTCCCGGATAATTCTAAAAGAATTCACATAATTCACAAATATTAGAAAATAACTATTTGTAATAAAATTTTCTAACTTTGGGAGCGTTACAATCATTTTGCCAACTCTGCCCAGTGTACACGTAAAACGAAGAATATATTAAAATATTATGCGTTCTCAGAAAAATCTAGAAAAATTCTAGAAAATCCCAAATATTGTAAAATGATCATTTATCCTGAAATTATTAATTTTCGGGACGTTACAACACTCCCCTTCAAATAGAAATTTCATCCTCGAAATTTTCATCCTTTAGATTAAACATTAACGTGTTTCTTCATCTTATTTTCTTACCCTCAGATTGTGTCTCTAGTTACGTCAATTTAGATTACCCTTACCAACGCGATCTCTATATCTTTGCGTTGCTTTATTCTTCTATTCTCGATCTTCACGAGAAGTTCCCCATAGATTAGACTCTCTCTGAATTGCACTGGGTTTAATTTGATGACGTGGCTGGATCGGTGATATACTTTCGCGATCGTGACATATGGAAGATATCATGGAGACTTAGAAAGAAAAGATGACAGAATTTGTTGACAACCTATTGAACCAAACCCGAAACGAAATTTGATATAGTCCAAAGAATTTTGGAATGGGTTTATTAGTGACCCAGACAGGACGACATTGAAACTAGACGTTATACTCCTTTAAAAACTCTAATCACCTTTCCTGTCTCATGTTCAGCCCCTTTTTATCGAATGGATACTTCAGGTCCTTGTGATTGCTAAAGGCGTTGATCGTAGCAAGTGTCTCCATATTCTCAGAGCAATTTTTAACTATGGCTAGCACCAAACCGTGAGTTAGGCAATTCCCAATGTGTCCTCAACTACCTTGAGGTGTAAGTCACAACTTCCCTAACCTTGCATGAACACATATCCTAGATTTTAATGTGAAGCATAAAATTCTCCAAACAGTTCCTTGGGATTAGGTAGAACCAAATCTGACAAGCATTCGAATGTCTCCTCGACCTTTAAAACCTTTCTTCACACGCATTAGTCCATAGAAGTTTTGATTCTCTTCTTGTAAACTGAGCAAGATATCCGGCTATCTTGGAGGATCCATTGATACTCCTTCAATCTATGTGTCTTCTTCGATAAAACTAACTAATCCCACCAGTTATGTGTCTCTTTTACGGTCTCCGATTTTTTTTTTGAAGAACTGCTTCAATCTCTTGGGAATCCACAACAATCCCTCCGTTTGGAATTTCATGATCCAAAACTGAACTTTCTCAATTAAGAATCCGTACTCTGATACTTTGGCATTTACTCTCTCTCCTTTAAAGTCAGGAAAACTATGCTGAGATGTCCAACGTGTATCTCCATATTCTCGAGAATAGATCAGAATGTCATCATTAATGACAATGACAATTCTATTCTAGGTAAGGACAAAAGATACAATTCATGTCACTCATGAATACGACAAGAGGATTTGTTATTCCAAACGACATCACGAGGCACCCATAATGCCCATAGCGCATTCGAAATCATTTCGGGGACATTCTCAATCTCCCGCGAATTTAATGATGACCAGAACGTACATCTTTCTCCGAGGATACTTGCCCTTAATCATAGTCTCGTTTGTTTGACGATGGTGCTCATCTCACTGAGATGTTCCATTCTTCTCCTTAACTGACAGCACTGTAGTTCATCACAAGAAACTTACTGACTATAATGGTGACAGTCATATTCCCTTTTCTTTGGTCCTCTACAAAAGGTAACATGTATCCTTGGATTTCTTTTCCCTCACAACGCTTCATCTTTGTTGGCTGTTACGAACTCAAAAGCCTTAGTTTCGAAAATCACTAAGGTGTTGGTCGAAACGCTTTAGCAGGTAATAATCGGGAAACGACCAATCAATTTCTAGAATCATGGGCTCAAATAGATATGATTTTAGGTAAGCAAGATAGATCAACAAAAGATTCAGTCTTTAGTAGAAATAGAATAGATTACATAAACTTAGGTGTCAACGACAAGTCTTAGTAACAGAAATGGAAATAATTTAAGTTGAAGATAGGAAAGATACAGATGAATCCCAATGATCCATAAAGTTACAAATTGTAAAAGGAAGGGTTACCCCTGAATTATACAGACACGATTACGGGATCATCATTTGAGGCATAACTTCCACGGTTTAGATCTCCGAATTTTGAAGTCTCAAGCACCTCCCGGGTATAAGTTCGGCTTCGCTTGTGGTTCTACGACCCTTACGCATTGATCGAAGAATTTGTCTTTGCTTGGTCGCAGTTGCGAGAGACGTGTCCAGGCTTTCCACATTTAAAACAGATTATCCCTTTGATCTTACACTCCCTCGTGAAGTGTTCCTTTCCGCATTTCATACATCTTGGCGAAGATGTCAGGATCTGACTGGATACACCGCCACTAGTACTTTGTCCAGGAATCGGTTGTTGTTGTTGTTTCCCTGATACCCGTGCGTATGGTTTCCGCTTAAACTGGTTAACTTTTCTATTATTCCTCCCTTGGAATCTAGGTAGTCCATGTTTGCCCCCAAGTCGACTTTCCTCCAACAGATTCTGAACCTCAACTTCCAACTCTCGTTGTTGCACGATCCTCTGATCCTGGTAAGTTGTCATCTTAGCTACCATTTGCCTTTCTTCTGCAGTCGCGGCCATACTCCTATTGTCTTGTCCCGCGCTCACATGTATACGTCTGTCACGAGCTACTGGCTTTCTTTGAAGACGGACAAAACATAGCACAATAAAACAAACATAATTATTTCAAACAATATTGCCTCCCTTCGGAAGCCAAACACAAGGAGTCACACAATGCACACCATTCAAGCAAGACAAGCTAATTTACGAATCCTAACAGCTTCCAGCCCGAACTTCTTCATTCTGTTTCCACAGCATAATCTCTCGTAAGCCATCAACTTCTAAAATGCTTCTCGAACCTAACTTACACCAGTTATTTCTTTCTCCAGAAGATCGGTTTTTCCAAAACCTTTTGATCTCCTCATAAAAGAATTCCTACTTTCCTAACACAGTACGCCTAGGTGAAGTCATAGTTTCCTGTACATACAGAACATTACACATTGAGTAGGCCAGTCCTCAATATCATGCAACTGTATAACAGTAGCTATCAACATTCAACCTACAGCAAGCCATGCATTCCTTTCCCATCATCTCAAACAAGAGACAAGGAAGTGCACAACAGATCAAATTTTAATATGCCTAAACATAGCAAGTCCATACCCCAGCTCAACAGGATGAACTGCTCTGATACCACCTAATGTAACACCCCTTGATGTAGCAACCAGAGCATAATCGTCATTACACCATAGTTACTAAATCCAAGTGTGTCACAGTCATGATAACAGTAACTTAAATTCTCAAGAGTCTATATATATGTTTTTTTTTGACAATTTGCATATGTAGAAAATATGAGCCTTGAATGACATATAAATATATTCAAGCCATGATACAACCACTGAAATAAAATCATATCTATATATATATATATATATATATATATATATATATATATATATATATATATATATATATATATATAGTCAATTTACACAAATCACTGATGACATAGAATATAATAATTACAGAGTCCAATAAAATACAGCGGGAATAAAACACAAGGAAAAGGGGAAAAAGTAGTGACCCAGGGATAGGTACTACTAGCAGACAAAGCCGCAACCCCATGTACACATACGACGCTCGGAGTCCCAGTCAACAAGTCAGGCATCAATGCCTCCACGCAACCGCACTCGTACGTAGCCGAAGAAACCTTGTTCAAACGCCCAATCCAATCAACCAAAGTGTGGTCCCTCCTTATCTTCCTTACGATCTTTTATCAATATAAGTATAAGACAGACATACAAGGATATAGGAAAGAGGTGAGACACCCATCCTTCATTACCATTATGGCAGTAAGAAAACGACACGGCGCAGAGCGCCCATATAGCAATACAGTTCATATATTCATCAATAACAACAAAGGAATTTATAATAAAAGCAATTCAATTCTAAGCAATAATCAGAGCCAATAATCACAGTGATATTTATAGTGAAGGTAGAACAACAGCAAGCAATAGCAGGCAGATCACAATAGTATTTCCAGAAATCAGCACAACAATCAGATAATCATTTACAGGTATTCATGCTCAACAGTTTATAAGGCCAGTAATGAATGATGCATAATGCATGCTTTCCTAATTCCTACTCCATGGAGCTAGACTCAATCAAGCGGAGAGAAAGATCAGGAGACATGTCTCGTAACTCGGCTACGCCGAGGCCAATGCTATCAATAAATTTTCTCATGCGCAAATCATGACATTGTACGAGACATTCTACACTAGATCACGATATAGGACAGTGTCAAGTCCGGATCGTCGGTGTGTTTGCATCGGTTTGCCCCACGACACGAGGAGCTCTAAAGTGTCCATGTGAGGGACCCGCACCCCGACGCCCCCGAGGTCATAACACGACCCACACTTGTCTATTCGCACCCGCACTAAGGTGTGTTCAATCTCCTAGGCAACTTGGCCTTACAACAGTCCACAAGACATTCACAATGCATAATACTCTATGCATGAACAAGTATGATCATCAATCTCATGCAATTCCATAATATGTCACAATTGGCCAATATAAGCATCAATATACAAGTGGTCACTCACATGGACCCATAACATTATAATATAAAGATCAAGTCAATTAATACATTCTTAAGTTCATTATGAATCCTAAATTAGAATTTGTCTCCCTTTTCAAGGTTCACGTTCAAAATCAATTCTATACTCCTGAGCAATCCAATTCCCCATAACTTGTAATTTATTTAAGCTCTTAGGCCTCACACTCTCATGTTCTTCACTCACTTAGAATTTCCTTAAGTCTTATGATAATTTCACTCTTATTCCTTCAAAATCTATGAAGTCTTAATTTCATTAAATTCTTCCAACTCTTTAATTATCCTTTTCGTTACATAGGTTTCTAATTACCTAGTTCCTTATGATTCCAAATTACCACAATCACATACTTACACTCAAAAATGCCTTAGAGGTCGTGGCCTCACCATGGTTTCAATTTCAAATCCTTTCAAGTTATCATTTTGCATGCCCTTTTCTTAACCCTTTTTAAATTGTTCACTTGTTAAATTAATTCACCTAAAGTCCTAATTTCTTGGCCCCAAAACCGTAGCCCTCATGGTGGTTTCCATTCGAAAATTTTCTTCCATTTAATTCCATCCATCCATTGATCAACTTAAGTCTTACCCTAGTCATAATTAAATCACAATTTACCTACACTTCCTAGCCTAAAATCGTGAGCCTCCCAATAGTGAATCCCAAATCACCTTCTTCCATTTCAAGTCTTCAAATCCATTCTTTCCTTCTCTTTTAGGTATTAACTTCTTGTCATTAGTTCACTTAGGTTTTTAGTTCATTAAAATCAATCCAAGTGCCCAACATTCCATGCCAAAACCGTGGCACCATGTTGAGGTAGGAAACTCCAAATTTTCCATTTAGCAACCCCAACATGATCAAGCACAATTTATATATCAAACATATTCAAGAGCATAATCAAGCATTAATCAAATTCAAGAATACTAAATCATACAAAATTTATTATTCAAGCAAGCATACAAAGAGCATACAAGGATGGATTTCTCCATCAACACACATACAAGTCTTCTCACCACCATAAGTGGTTGAAGTGAGTAGTCTCCCTCTTACCAATGTGTAGAAAACAAGAAGAACACCAAGGAAGCTTCTTGAATTTTCGGATTGCACTTCTCCAAAAACCTTAAAAATTCAACTTTGTTAAAACAACATCAAGGCTTGGAAAATGAACCATGGATGGTCATTAAAGAGACCATAATCACGAAAATAGAAGGAGAGGGAGAGTGGTCTTGAAACTTACCCAAAATGCTCAAAGTTGGAGCTTGAAGAAGATGATGAAAATGGAGGATTTTCAAGAAACTCCAAGAAGAAAAAGTGTTTAAATGTTGAGAGGATTGAGAAAGTGTATTTAGTTTAAATTTTTGTGATGGATGAGTGGTTGAGGAGTGGGCTGGCCGTGGAGTTGCTAGAGAGAAGGAGGAGAGAAAGGTTGAAGAAGGAAGAAGAAGAAATGATGAGAGAGAAAGTGTTTTTGGAAATTAATGAATTATGGTGATAGTTGAATAATTAAAATGAAGCAATTTCCCTTCCCTTGGGCTGCATTCTAGCCGTGCATGGTGAGAGAAGAGAGAGTGAAAATTGGCTTCTAAGAGAAGCTAAGGGCATTTGGGTCATAATTTGGTCAAAGCTTATCAAAGAAGCTTTGATTATTTAACATTAAATTTGAATTAAAGTGAATGGATTAGACATAAAGTAGATTGCATTAGGATAATGTGATAGGATTTTTATTACACACTATTATCCAATGGATAATAGTTACAGTTGACAAAAGTCAGTATTTAATTAATCTGACAGATGAATTTTTCGCTGTATTGATTTATTTTATCTGTTAAGATTTCTCAAAAATTGCGAAGCCTCATAAACTGTGTCAAGTCTAGGGTTTAGTAAGATCCCCCGTCGACTTATCCATAGTTCAAGGTTCGCGGAGAAAACATTGCGTTTTTCCAGTTCCGTTCAATGCGCACGCAAAACGAGGAATATACTAAAATATTCGACGTTTCCAGAAAATTCCCAGAAAATTCTCAAAAATTGTAAATATTATAAAACGACTATCCGTCATATAATTTTCTAATTTTTGAAGCATTACAGTCATTTTCACGACTCTGCTCAATATTCACGTAAAACGAAGAATATATTAAAATATTCGTCATTCCCGGATAATTCTAAAAGAATTCACATAATTCACAAATATTAGAAAATAACTATTTATAATAAAATTTTCTAACTTTGGGAGCGTTACAATCATTTTGCCAACTCTGCCCAGTGTGCACGTAAAACGAAGAATATATTAAAATATTCTGCGTTCTCAGAAAAATCTAGAAAAATTCCTGAAAATCCCAAATATTGTAAAATGATCATTTATCTTGAAATTATTAATTTTCGGGACGTTACACATTTCATTTATTGTGTTCTTTTTAGTAGACATAATAAAGTCCTTAGAATAGTAAGTTTGATACCATAGGACATCAAGTGGATGACTTGATCGTGAGATCCTATTGGATAAAACACTATTCTTAAATGTCCCTAGTCAAGTATTATTGTTAATTAGGACAACAATAATGCATTGAGACTAGTATGTGCATAGACTGATGACCACATCTCACGGGTCATGGATATGAGATATCAAGTCTACACATGGATACATATTAGAGTAATGATGTATTGGACAGACCCGCCATGAGAACGCTACGTGAATCATTACGTGAGTGTCATAAGCGATTCTCATAGTGATAATGGTGTATGTGGTCCTTTGACCTGAAATCACTACGATTCCTACATGAGGAGTTGTGTGTTTTAATGCCATCAAACGTCATCTGTAACAAGATGATTATAAAGTTGGTTATTAGACATACCGTGATACATGTGGAGGGATGTGAGTGACCTAGATGGGATTTGTCCCTCCTACATAACAGGAGTGATATCTTCGGGCCCCCTGATTGAGTGAGACTATGAAATGCATGGCCATGCTCAAATGAGTCAATATGAGATATTGATCTCATTCGTTATTACTATGTCTACTCGGGAATCAGGAAACTAAAGATTGAACTAAACAAGGGTGACACATTCCATGCCTTGTGTTCAATCTGGATATCTGGACAAAGGGACTAAACTACACGGAAACATTGGTCACAGATAGGTTATGTCAAATCACTGACATTCTCATTACTTGGGTAGCAGTGATGTGTTGCTAGATACCGCTCACTGTTTGTAATATTAAAATGAGATTTTAATATTACTACCAACGTCATGAGAAACCTGCAGGTCGCACAGTTAGAACAGATTAAATTGGAGTAATCAGAATCCAAGTTGGACTCGGATTCAATTGTGGGCCTAACTCATGACAGATGGGTTTAGGGTTGCACCACTTACCTTGCTACTACTCACACTCACTTAAGGCAGCCACTGTTATAAATAATACTGCTAAAGGGGCTGCTACTAGGTTACATCATAACCCTAGCTGCACCTACAGAAAGTGAGTGAGAGATAGTGAGGTTTTCTTCTCCTCTCTTCGCAACTAGCACTACGAAACAGAGGCGTGACTCCCTTTTGCAAGTCTGTTCGTGTGGATACCGCAGAGACATCGTCACTATTACGATATTGGTGATTCACCTCGCTTGTGATTATCACGCTTCAAGAGGTAAATTTAAAAAAAAAACTCGGATTATGGACTTTTTCGCATGGATCCTGTGAGGGAATTCTATTATTCTGCTGCGAGACTTTTGATCCGCAATTCCCAACAAAAAAGAGAAATGGGTATTTGGGTTTAGAGAAATGAGAGTGAAATATTAAGACAATGGAGGGAAAAATATTTGGGCTTCCCCCCTTGTGGCTTCTGCCGTAGAAGAGTGGAAAAAGGGAGAGAGAGAAAAATGTGTTGCAAGGGAAATTACTAGGAAGCTTCCCATAACAAGCTTGGATTAAATTTAATCTTTCTTTTGAAATTAAAACTAATAGATGTGATACAAAAATTAGATTTTGAATAATGTGATAATATTTTTAATACATGTTATTATTTATTGGACAATAGTTATAGTTGGCTGAAGTCAGTATTAACAAATCTGACAGATAAATTCTTCACAGTGTTTTATCATTTCATCTATTAAGGTTTCTCAAAAAATGTGAAACCTTGTAAACTGTGTCCGGCCTCGGGTTTAGTAAGATCCCCCGTCGACGTTTCCATAGTTCAAGGTTCTCGGAGAAAATGTCTCATTTCTCCGGTTCCGCTCAGTACACACGTAAAACGAGAAATATATTAAAATATTCCGTGTTCTCAGAAAATTCCAAGAAAATTCCAGAAAATCACAAATATTTTTAGAATGAATCCTGAGAGTAGAAAAGTAAATTTTGGGGTGTTACATCTTCTCTGTCTCATGTTCAACTCCTTCTGATTAAACAAATACTTCAAACTTTTGTGATCATGAAGACGTTGAACGTAGCTCCATATAGAAAATGTCTCCAAATTTTAAAGGCAAAAACAACTGCGGCTAGCTCCAAATCATGCGTTGAATAATTCCTTTCATGTATCTTCAGTTGTCTTGAAGCATATACTACTACTTTTCTATTTTGCATCAATACACACCCTAACCCTTGATAAGAAGCATCACAATATATTCAAAAGACTCATTCGGATCTGGTAGAATCAACACTGGTGCAGTAGTCAACCTTTTCTTTAGCTCTTGGAAACTCTCTTCGCACCCATCTATCCAGACGAAAGCTTGATTCCTTCTTGTGAGTTGTGTAAGAGGTCCGACTATCTTGGAAAAACTTTCAATAAATCTCTGATAATATCCAACTAATCCAATAAAACTTCGGATCTCAGTCACTGTTGTTGGCCTTTCCCACTAAACAACTATCTCCACCTTTGTTGGATCCACTGAAATTCCATCCTTAGAAATCACATAACCCAAAAACTGAACTTCGTCCAACCAAAATTCACATTTTGACAACTTTGCGTACAACTCCTTCTCCTTTAAAATCTAGAGAACTATACTGAGGTATTCAACATGCTCTTCCGGACTTTGAGAATAGATCAGAATGTCATCGATAAAAACAATGATAAATCTATCTAGATATGGATGAAAGATCCTATTCATGTAATCCATGAATATCGCAGGAGCATTCGTCACTTCAAACGGCATTACAAGATACTCATAATGACCATAGCGCATTCAAAAAGCTGTCTTAGGTATCCTCTACCTTGACACGAATTTGATGATAACCTAATCGCAGATCTATCTTAGAGAAAATAGCTGCTCCTTTCAACTAGTCCATCAAATCATTAATCCTTGGAAGTGGATACTTGTTCTTCATTGTGACCTTGTTCAACTGGCAGTAGTCCACACACAAACGCGAAGATCCATCCTTCTTTTTGACTAGCAGCATTGGAGCTCCCCATGGTGAAACACTAGGTCTCATAAAGTATTTTTCCAACAGTTCCCCCAATTGCTTCTTTTACTCAACTAATTCTAACGGCGACATCCGGTACAGTACAATCAAAGTAGGACCCGCTCCTGGTACAAGATCGATAGAAAACTTTATCTCTCTTTCCGGTGGAAATCCAGGTACTCCTTCAAGAAAAACTTTAGGAAACTTATTTATGATAGAAATAACATTAACATCTTTTTCATTCTTGACTTCTAAAGAAGATAACAACATGTATCCTTGGGCTTCATCCCTCAATAAAGATTTGACTTGATTGGCAGTCGAAAATCCAGAAACCTCATCCTCAGGAAATACTAAGGTCTTTTTAGAACAGTCTAACAGGATATGGTTAGAAGATAACCAATTCATTCCTAAGATTATATCTATATCGGTAAGAGGCAAACAAATTAAATCAATAGAAAAGACTAGATTATTGATAGTAATAGGGAAATTTAGGCATACTTTAGAAGTACTAACAGGCTTGGCAGCAGGTGTAGAAACAATCAATTGAAAATTCAAAGAAGACACATGCAATCCCAAACGATCCATATAGCCATATGCAATAAACGAATGAGTTGCACCCGAATCATATAGTATAGTTAAAAGATTACCTGATATGTAACTTCTCCCTTGATAAGATCATTAGAATGAGAGACCTCAGCTCCGCTCATCGTATATACTCGTCCTCTAGCTTGGGGCTTGGCAGCACGAACATTGCTCACCGAAGGCTCTACCTTCCCTTGATTACAATCCCTCGAGAAGTGACCAGGCTTTCCATATCTAAAGCAAATGATTGCCTTGATCATACAGTCCTTCATCAAATGGCCCTTTCCACACTTTATACACTTTGTTGGCGGTGCCACAGAGTCTGGCCAAAATGATTGCCACTAGGACCGCCTCCACAGGGCTGATGTTGTTGTTGCTGACTTCCCGATGACCTTGAATATGGTTTCCGCTGAAACCGGTTATTGTTGTTGCTTCCTCCCTTTTGGAACCTAGATGGTCCAAAGTTACGACTCCTTGTATCTCGCGATGGCTCCAATTCTTCTAGTTTTCAACATATATCCATTAATGCCAAAAACTGGTTCATTCGCATAGGCAGTACTCCCTTCTTGAATTCAACCCCTAAACCTTTCTCAAACTTGCGGTATTTCCAAACCTTATTCGGCTAGATCTGGAGATACCGTGAGAACATAGACAAGATCTCAAACTTCGCAGCATACTCGTTCACTAACATTCCACCTTGCCGTAACCCAAGGAATTCCATCTCCTTGGTGTGCCTTGCACTATCTGGAAAATACTTTTCTAGAAATACATCACAAAGTACCTCCTAGGTGATTTCCCGTCCTTCTGCTTGTAGCACTCTTCGAGTTGCTTTCCACCAATTTTCACCATCACCCATCAACATAAAAGTGGCATAAGTCACCTTGTGATCATCTGTGCATCCCATTCCTTCGAAAATCTTCTCCAGCTCTTATATCCACAGACTTTCCTTTTCTAAGTCAAACTCGCCCCTAAACTGCAGCGAGTTATTACGACGGAATTCAGACAAATTCAGGACATCAGCATTGACTTCTTGTTATTGTGCAGCTCGTTGATTTTGTTGCACAATTATGTCTGCCATATGCTGTATTGCTGCTACAACTGCTGTCATTGGGTCATCATTGCATCCCACGTTCACACGTGCTCCTCTATTATGAGACATAACTCTCTTCACCAGCAACCAAAAACACAAATAAGAGTCAAATGTAACCTTTTGGAAACCAAACACAGAGAATCACACAACTTAGAAAAAAGAGACCTAACCACAAAAACCCAAAAGACTCTAACTGGGGCTCTGATACTAACTAATGTAGCACCCACAGTAAGGTATCACATTTAAGACTAATCCTAATATAACTTACCCAAGTTGTAAAAGAATTAATCTTGTAAAACATTGAATTTAAAATTTCGTTTACGGAATAACTGAAAATAAAATAAAAACCTTCAATAAATAAAACGTAACTGAAAATAAACTCATCATAATTTACATATATAGTGAAACATTATTTACAAATAATTTACATAAATACTCACTTACTCCCAAAAGATAAGATATACAATACACACGACAGAATATAAAATACTAAACCATAACCTCTAAAAACTAGACTAAGGATTTGGGCCCTCACCAGGATCTTCTTTCTCCTCTGTATCATCACTAAAGAACCCTGACAGATACAACACACATCTGGTTGGCATCCTAGCAGACGACACCATAGAATCCACCTGCGGGGTAATGAAACTAACACCCCAGAGTTTACGTATCGGCATAGTAAACTCAAGACGCAAAGATACATGTTGCGTCAGAACAGGAGTCCCATCCCTAGTACCACTAAGGTTTAAAGTTAAGTGCCCGGTGTAAACAAAACGTTCATTTCCAAAATCAAATCTCCAAGCGTCAGTTCCCCCATGGAATTGTACTGTGACAAAATCCAAAACTTGACGTCTCGTCGTCATAAATACAAACACAACAAAATATATCACTAGTGGTAAATACAATTACCAGCTTCCTCGTCTCTTTGATCTTCATCAAACATATACAATAAAACAAATATAATACAACAAAGAGGTGAGATGCCCTACATCAATACCAATGAGGCAGTATAGAAAATGACAGTAAATGATACAGATACAATATTATCACATATAGTCTTATTATCACATCACAGATAATCTATCAGATAAACATAATTATCATATTACTATGCTGAACCACTATGCATATGCACCAAGACCAAATCCTACTCCATGGAGCTAATCACAATTTCAGAGAGAAAGATAGGGAGTACATGTCTGTATATCGTTAGCCTTCAATCATATGCCAATATATCATATCAATGTGTGCAACATGGCTCATACAAGACACTCTTAACCAATCACAAAAAAGAGTAGCAACTCCATCAAGACCATCAGTGTGTTTGCATAGGTTACCACGATGCAGAGGTGCTACCAACTGGTCACATATGACATTCCACACCCCAACGTCTCCAAGATCATTGAAGATTGACGAGCGCCGAACTCAGTCAAAATTATAACCGAAGTTATTACCAAAGCTTGTAGCACAGTGACAACACCGGATTGTCTCCTCAAGGATCGTAGATGTAATTTAATCAAATCAAGTGAAAGTTAGCAAAGGGGGGTTTGACAGTTTAATATCGTACTTAACAAAATTAACGGAAGAAATGACAATTAAAGAGTAGTCAATTTAGAAACCTATCCAAGATTAGGTGGATTCAATCATAGACCCTTCATAAAACACTTGAAGCGCAATTGAATTGTTAATTTGGATCTAACCGAGATCTCTGCATCAAATCCAGAATTCATACTAGACGATCGCCTAGAATTCAATTAACAAGTGATAAACACAAATCCGCAATCGCACCATTCATGAATATCTATGTTAATTTCAAGTACCGAATTCAATTAACTTAGGCACAAATCAGTAACCTAACCTCTTCAATTCTGTGATTAATTTAGATCAATCAGTTCTAAGTTTCATCACAAATCTCAATCTTCATTTATGTGATTAGTTTAGATCAATCAGTTCTAAGTTTCATCACAAATCTCAATCTTAAACCAAGATCAATCAGATCAACATAAATAGAATCACCATTCATGCATTCAAGATCAAGAAGAAGAAAAAGAAGAAGAAAGAGGAATTCAATTACAAATCAAATACAATACATAACCAAGGTCTCAAGAATCCAAACCACAATCTCTTCAAGAGTTCTAAATTGACCAAAAGTAGCTTAGCCCTCCATTACCATGAAGGAGAGCATCAAAATATACAAAACTATGAGAAACTATGAAGAAACAAGAAGAAACTTAGAGAGAAATGAAGGAGAATTTACATCTTGTTCATGATAAATGGTGCCTTTTATAGAAGTCTAAGGTAACAAAATGACAAAGGAAAGTGAGTGGATGAGTGGGTGAGTGAGTGGAGTGTTTGAGTGGATGGATTAGTGGGTTGGTTTAGTGGATTGGTTTAGTGGATGAGTGAGTGGAATGGTTGAGTGGTTGAATTAGTGAAAAATGCCAAAGGACTTTTGGTGAGTGGGAAATTATGGACATGAATGGGTGAGTGGATGGATGAGTGGATGGATTAGTGGATGAGTGGGTGGAGTGGTTAAGTGGTTGGATTAGTGTATGAGTGGATGAGTGGGTGAGTTAGTGGATGAGTGGATGAGTGGATGAGTGGATTAGTGGATGGATGAGTGGATTAGTGGATGGATGAGTGGATGGTTGAGGACGAAAATTTCGTTTCTGACTTGGAAGCCAAAAACGACCCACTATACTTCAGAACCATGAAACGTGTTCTTCATGAAAGTTGTAGATCCTTGTCTTGGCTATAAAATGGATAGCTGGTTCGTCCAATTTGGCTTCCTTAAGCCCAAGATATGTCCCAAATATCGTAGGTTGCTCAAACCCAACTTCAGCACCTCTGTTCCGACTTGCAAGCTCAAAATGACCTACTAGACTTCTTTTTCTCAAAATGTGTTCTTCATGAAAGTTGTTTATTTGGATCTTGACTATCCAATGTCCAAATTTCAGCCCATCTCCATTATTAAATCTTGAGATATGATTTTTTTGAGTGCACACTGTTCGGATTCAACTGACAGAACCCGTATTCTGACTTCCATGTCAACTTAGGTCCCTTAGACATCTGAATCAGACTTCGAGCTCTTCATCAAAGTTGTAGAGCTTCCTCTTAGCTTTCCTACAAGGTAAAATTCATGTTCATCAGATATTAGGAACTCAAGTTATGGCCAAAATACAGAAACAGTGTCAAATCTCAATAATGCTAGAAATATTCAATTAGGACCAATTTGAGCTCAAACTCACAAAATCATACCAAACTCAATCAATTAAGAATATGGAGAGTGTAAATGACTAAACATAAGGGTTTATTAATGAATAAAATATGTGATTATCAAAGATCGTAACTACGTAATTCTCACCCTTACGAAGGTGTAATTTCAATCTCCTAGGCACACTTGCCTTAACCAAATAAGCTGACACATTTTTCTATGCATAATGTATGATCTAAAAACACATACAAACATTATTTTCACAGTATTTCACATACACACACCATCTCTTGGCAGTATCACTTTCCAACATAACTGGGCCCACCACTACAACCCGACAGCAAACTGCTGTTACTTTCAATCGCATAAACATTTTATCGCATTTTTGAAATTGCGTAACATTTTTCTTATGTTTTCAAATCGCATAAGTATTTTCCAACATTTTTGTATTCGCAGAAATATTTTCAAACATTTTCTAAATCGCGTAGCGATTTTAAATCATTTTCTCAATTGCATAGTTTAAAAATCAATATTTTTAAATCGCATAAGATTTTTCTAGCATTTTTCACTTGCGTAAAATATTTCCTAGCTTTCTAAACTTATTTATTAAATTCTCTACATAATGTAGGCATTTTAGCCTCATTTAGAATATTTTCCTACTAAAAATTCTTAACGTAATATTTTCTACTATTTTTTTACAGAAATTTTACTTCTTTGATTTAACTAGGCATTACAGCTCAAAATTTTCTAACGCGCTTCAAAACCGAAAGGGTGAGCTATACGTTAGCAAATTTTAAGTTTTAATTTCTTTTATCATCATAACTTAATTATGCTAATTTAATTCTAAATACTTAGTCCACTTTCTTTTTACTTCTAAAGATCCATTAAATTGAGTTCTTGTTAATTAATTACCTAAGTCTACACTTAGGAAAATAATTTTGGATCTAAAATACTAAACTTTGGCATGTTGGCTAAAAATTCATTTATGCTTTATAAATCATATTTAATTATTTTCTGTCACATACTTCTTTATAAAAACCCTTAATCGAATTTCTCATCATAAAATCACTTAATCCATGATTAGGAAAAAAATTTAGAATATTTTGCTCTCTTTGTGGTGTTGAGGTCGTGAGCCTCTAGGTTCTTTGGAACCTTCATTCAACTCCTCATCATGTGAATCACATCCTACTTTATACAATAACTCAAAATGCTTCATAATCACATAAACAAACACATAATCAAAGCTATAGAGCATACCAACTAAAAATCATCACAAACAAAGCAAGCTTTAAATCACACAAGTGAATAAATCCTTATGGATTTCTCACTATAAACAATTCCATTTCCTCACCACCAACATATGGTTGATGAGGTTAATTTCCCTCTTACCTCAAGGAAGACAAAATCCTCTTAGTTGCTTCCTCTAAAGATTTCGTATAGCCTCCAAAGAAAACCTTAACAAACGTAAACCAACACAAAGTCATAAACTAAGCTTGACAAAGAGAAACTATGGGTCAAACATGACTTAGAAACTCAAGAACTAAACTTTGAATCAAGAAACAAGACTTTTACCTTTAAGAGTAGAAAACTCAAGCTTGATTTCCAAGCACTAAAAGGATGCACTAGGAGAAACTTACAACATGAAAAGTTCTTAGAAAGGTGTTTAGGTTTAGGAAATGAAGTTCGATGAAATTTTGGAAGCTTGGATGTTGTTGTTGGGTGTAGAGGCTGAGAGCTTCAAGGATGAGAAGAATGGAGTTTTTGTGTGAGTTTAGAGGAAAGAGATTGGAGAGAATGTTTTCTTTGTCTCAAAATAAGATGAAATGAAATGGATACCTTCTTCCCCTAGTGATTGCCGTGGAAGTGTAAAGTAAAAGGAGAGTGAAATATTTTGCTAACAATTATGATTAGCACATGGCTAATGTCACCAAGTGATCATGCTTTGATCATGTAGTTTTTTATTTGTTTAGACCTAATAGTCATACAAGTGAATCACCTTATTCTAGATGGTGCTTGAAGCTACTTGGCCTTGGAACTCCAAGGGAAAAGCTGACCAAGTTTTCATTCAATTAGTTTCCAACTAACTTAAGCTAACTTAGTTAGATCACTTAGTTCCATTGCTAACCATTTAGTTACCTAGGTGTGAATCATGAATTTCTAGAATGTGCTAGAACCTCCCTAAAATCATGGAGCCCTAATAAGTAGCAAACTAAGTTTGTTCCATTTAGTTACTACATAGGCTTTATGCTAACTTAGTTTAAGTCATCTAGTTTCATCTAGTTTCATAGCTAACTAGTCTAGCCATTTTCGTTGACTACTTTCTATTGGTTTTCATCAAGCCTCAAGTATTCTAATTGGTTCACAAAATAAGTCATTAAAACTTTCACTAAAGGTTATTATGCAATGGATAATAGTTACAAAAAGTATTACCCAATAGATAGAGCATACTGCTCACAAGTCAGTAAGTATTGTCTGCTGGATAATAAATTATAAAATATTTTCATTTCACGGATAAATTCTAAAAATTAAACTATCGAGACATGTATCTCTCGGATTCGGGTTTAGTAAGCTCCCCCGGCTCCGAATAAATCAGTAAAGATTTTTCCCGACCTGAAAATTATTATTCTCCTGACTCGGAGTAAATCACACACAACGATCAAAAACAGTCACAAAATAGTCAAAATAAATTTACAGCACACATAAATCACAAAACAGTACAATTCAGTCATTACTGTAAAATAACAAATTTTGGGATGTTACATCAGCAGTTGGTTCCTGCCATTGGGCAACCCTCTGGTTGTGTTGTACTATAACATTTTTTGTCCTCTACATTACTTCAACTGTAACACCCTCCTCAAGGTATCGCATTTCTGACTCCCAACTCATAATTTGTAAAGAAGTTCATAAACAAGGTTTGAGTTATAAAAGATGGGTTTTCAAATTTCTTATTACAGAAATATAAACTTACTGAAATCCATAAGTATTACTGAAAATATATTTAAACTGATTAATATACAATATTGACACCAATTAATATTTAACAATTTAAAGAGAAATATAAAACTAACAGACTCTCTTTTTAACAGTAGCAAACCCCATGACGGGTCCTACTCAATAGCACGGTAAAACATTAACGAGAAAACTTAACATACTTATTCCTTTTTGTATCCATCTTAATGCATCAGACATCTATTCCTTGTCAACACTGCACGTTATCGAATCTGGAATGGTCATTCTCTGATGTTGTCACCAATTTTAGAATATCTGCCACCCGTTATGTCTAAGACAACTCGTTCCTTCTACTATATAATTTTTAATTTTAATAACACAAACACAACAAAATAATATAACAAAGAGGTGAGATCACCTACGCTAATACCAACATAGTAGCACAGAGATAATACAAACAACATATCATATAGGTATATCATACCAGAATTCTAATAATGCCTTCAACATTAATCAACTATCATCATCCAATCACTTATCAGTTCAAATTTCATTCAATATACACGATAATGCCCTCAATATTATTTATCATCATCATCATCTAGTATTATTCAACAGTTCAATTATTCCTTAAGTATTCAGCAGGTCAATTATCATAACCAATACTCAATAATGATGCATATGTTATGCATGTGCACATAAACTTAATGTTCCTACTCCATGGAGCTAATACTCAGTTCAGAGAAGTTGATCCGAAAGATCTGTCTGTACCAAAATGCCTCAGACCAAGTGCTATAATCCTCATTTTGATTTTTGTACATCTAGCATATACACGACAGTCTTTACGAGATCTCGATTAAGAATAGTGTCTCGGTCAGGATCATCGGTGCGTTGCATCGGTCTAACCTACGGGAAGAAGCGCGACCAACCACCCATGTAAGCAACCCGCACCCCGATACTCCCAAGGTCAACAAGTGACTTACACTACGCATATCATACCCACTCAAGAGGTGTACGTCTCTCCTAGGCAAATAGCCTCATACAGTCCATCGGACCTTTCCAATGCATGTTCAATGCACCAATGCCAATCATAGGCAAAATTTATCATTTCCTCATATAAGGTTCATACACTAATTCATGCATATAAAATGCACCAATGTCAATCACAGGCAAAATTCACAATTTCATATTCAGGGTCTATACATTGGCCCATTCTCAGTTTAATTTCATAATCTCATAATTAGGGTCCACATACTGGCCCAACAGTAATCATACTATATTTTCAACAGTGAAATCATATTATCACGTTTTTATAGTCACAAAACACTTTCGTCGTGTTTTCATAATCGCGTAACATTTCTGTTACGTTTTCACAATTTTGCAACATTTATGTTGTGTTTTCAAATCACATATTGATTTTTCAATGTTTTCTCAATCACGTAAAAATATTCCACCATTTTTAAATCGCGTAGCAATTTTTCAACAATATCTCAAACGTGTAAAAATATTTAAACGCTTTCCAAATTACGTAAAAATATTTCAACGTTCCTCAAATCACGTGGAAATATTTAAACATTTTTCAAATTGCGTAGCTTAAAAATCATGTTTTTAAGTTACGTAAATCATTTTTCACCATAATTTCATTACGAAAAATATTTCTCAACCTTCAAAAATTCCATTTTAGCCTTTCTCAAAATAATATGACTACTTACATTATTTTCCACATTTTCTTACTCAAGAAAATCCTTTTCGCAATTTATTCCACAAATTTACAATTCCATTGAATTAAATCAATGTTTCTCACTTTAAAAATTACTAACGCTCTCCAAAACTCGAAGGATGAGTTACACGTTAGAAAACATTAAATCACTCTTATATTCTCCATTTTTCTCAAATCAATTCCAAAATCAATTTTCTTCAAAATAAATTGAGGTTCAAACACGTTCAACCTCTCTTTGTCTTTCGTAAACGAAATTCCATTTTGCAAATAACAAAACACCTTGTTTCCATTTTCTTTAATCCTTGTACTAAAACACTTTGTTCAAACACTTTGTTTCCACTTTGAAATCACTTTGTTTCATAAAACCAAAACTATTCCAATCTCCCAAAAACCGAGGAGTCTTTGGCCATTGAAGCCATCAAATACTTTTCCTTTATAAAATCAAGGTATTCACAAACCTTCAAAACCATGGTACTTGTTTTCAAATGGCCATCAAATATTTTTCCTTCTAAATTGATATGATTTTACACAAACAAAACCATTAAAAATTCCTTAACAAAAACCATGAGCACTTGGTCTTTGAAATCAAATCATTTGTTCATTTTCATTTTTCACTTTCTTTGCAAATCCTTAAAATCATCAACTCATTGCTCTTTACATTTAAAACTCATGATTAATAAAATACTTAGAATCTTTTAACTCAAAAATCACCCTTGAGGCCATGTGCCTCTATGGTTCTTTGGAACCAAAAATTGTTTTCCTTTTCATTATCAAATCATGACATATATATACATATTTCATCATAAATACCACAAGCATGCCATAATTAAGACAATAAATCATACTAAGCATGCAAGTACAAATAAACCATGCTAAGCATATAAACTACAAAAACACATAAACACCCACAAATAATTACATGACTATGGATATGAATCCTCACATGGATTCACCATCCATCAAATACACAACCATCTCTCACCATCATACTTAGTTGGTGAGATGAATCTCCCTCTTACCTCTTGAAGATCCTCAAAAGCTCCTTGTTTTGCTTCTTTTCCAAGTCCTACACCACCAAGGGCTTCTCAAATACAAAACAAAACATATATTTATTAGTAAATCAAGCTTAAACAAGATAAACCATGGATCAAACATGTCTTAGAACCTTGAAAATCAAAAGAAAAGTGAAGATTAACAAACTTCACCAATAAAGCTTCAATCTTTAGCTTGAAGAACAAGGTTGAAGATGGATGATTTAGAGAAAGTCTCCAACATGAAAGTTGCTTAGAATATCATGTAGATTCAAGATCTATGGTTGGATGAAATTAAAAGAGATTGGATGGTGATTTTAGGTGGTATGGCCGAAATTCCTCTTGAAGAACAAGGATGAAGTTTTTGATTTTTGTGAAAGAAAGCTTCTTAGACTTGGTTAAGATAAAGAATGAAGTGAAAACACTTAGTTTTCCTTCCACCAATTTCGTAGAGCTCCTTGGAAAAATCCCTAAAAATCATAAACAAATGTTACAATCAATAACAAGTGTAGGAATAGGTAAACCATGGTTCAAACATGGCTTAGAAAATCAAAACTAAAAGATTGGGTGAAGAAATATGAACTTTACCCTTTTTGCTAGAAACTTGAAGCTTGGATTTGAAGCTCAAGATGAATGATTTTGTGAAAACTCATAACTAGAGATGTTCTTAGAATAAGGTAAGGATTCAAGAAACTAGGTTGGATAAAATTTTTGAGTGATGGAGGGTAGATCTAGAGGTCTTGGCCGAAACCTCCATGAAAAGAAAGTGGAGAGAAAAGCTTGATAACTTAGCTTCTTGAAAATGAATCAATGATGACCAAGAATAGCAATAATGGTCATGAAACACTTTGTTATGGTCTTAAGCCTCCAAAAACCATCCCCCCCTTCATGCATTCTCTCAAGAGTGTAAAATGATCAATAATAATGCATATTGACCAAGATAAGTAATAATGGTATTCAAACTTTTGGTTTAGCTTCATAAGAAACACAAAAATCGTCCCCCCTCCATCCATGCATTCCATAATGTTGTCATCTTTTCTAGCCACCATTTAGGGCCATTTAAGCCATTGATTAGATCAATGGTTAGGATTAAGGTAGACTTTTGATTAGAAGACTTAATCTAGGCCATTAGATGCATCTCCAAAATGAAGGGTCAAGATTACTCCTTCAAACTTTAAATCCAAGGGTCATAATTAGTCATAGCCATTTTAGAAGACCAAATCTCCACCATTGATTAAATTCAAATCCAATGGTCACAAATGATCCATCTCCACCGTTGATTTAATCTGAATCCAAAGGTTACAAATGGTCCTAGCCACTTTGTAAGACCAAATCTCTACCCTTGATCTAAATTTAAATCCAATGGTTATAAATGGTCATAGCCATTTTCTTAGACTAATCCTACACCGTTGATTAAATCGACGGTTGATATCAAAGTCTTCAATATTAGACTTGCTTCCTATTGGTCCGTCAAAAGAATTAAACTTGTTTCCTATTGGTCCGTCAAAAGTTGTCATAACCACTATTCTTGACTTAAGCAGTATAATTTCTATTTTTATCTGCTATAACCCCATGAAAGAATATATTTGCTGTATTTTTATTACCTGATAATTAAATACAGTACAAAACACAGTAAAAGAAATTTTCTAAAAATTATTTCCAGATTCAGGTTTAGTAAGATCCCTTGTCTCCGTTTAAACAGTACAAATTTTTCTATGCGTAGAAAAATTTTCACTTTGTGGGACCCATTTGGGCCCACGTAAGGCCACCTAGCCCACAGACAGCCCAAAAATAATCAGAGAAATATAAAAATTTATAATCATCCACAAAAATCACAAATATTAAAAAACGTATGAAAATCAAGTCAGATTGTTAAAAATGATTATCAATCAAGAGAAATAAATACATAAAGATTTTCCCCATCCCGAAAATTATTATTTTCTTGACACGGAGTAAATAACTCAAAACGGTCAAAAGTACTGACAGAACACTCAAAATAATTTTACAGCACACAGAAATCACTAAACAGTAAGATTCTGTTAACTGTTAAAATTACTATCAACTAGTTAGGAAATTTGGTGTGTTACATCAACAGCTGCAACCATACTTTTATTGTCTCGTCTAATGTCCACATGCACCCATCTACCGCAAGCCATCATTCTTCTTCAAATTAGGCTAAACAAAACACAATGAAAAATCAAATATTGTCATTTCAAACAATATTGTCTCCTTTCAGAAACCAAACATAGAGAAACACACAACACAAACAAGACAGACCTAACCACAAACCCAAAAGACTCAAACCGGGACTCTGATACCAACTAATGTAACATCCTCCCTAGGGCATTACAGTTAAGACTTCAAACTTACCAAACTAGAATCAAGTTATAAAAGATTTAATATTGTATGTACAGTTTTCAAAATTTCATTTTGCAGATAACATAATCTAACAAAATAAAAACAAGTTACAATAACTGAATAATACACATCATATATACATATGAGACATAGTTCACTGACAACTTACATACATAAGGTTTGTACTCAAAAGACATGTATACAAACTCTATAATAAAACATAAACTATCTCAACATCATAGACCTAATGAGAAGGGTCCTCAGATGGATCTTCTTCTGGATCCTCGTTTGTCTTCTTAGAAGATAAAAACCTCAGGTGGTACATGGTCGTACAAACAGGTGTCCGAGCAGATGACACCACAGAGTCCTCTCTAGGGGTATAGTGACGATCACCCCACAAGTCTCTAATAGGCATAAAGAGCTCCAAATGCACAGAGACATCAAAAGAAAACATAAGGACACTATGACGGGTCTTACTCAACATTAGGGTCAAATCCCCAACATAGATAACATGCTCCGTATCCATGTTGATATGCTAGGCATCCATGCCTCCATGAAATTGTACTCCAACAAAAATGAAAATATCCTATCCCAATGCCATTTCAAAACTCGAACAAATCACATCAAACAGAATCTAGGCGATCCTACCTCGTCTTCCTCACAATCTTTACCAAGCATAAACATAAAATAGAATAATACATCAAAGAGGTAAGATCCCCTACATCATATACCAGCATGGTAGCATAGAAACAGTAATGAAAATAACGCCAATCAAATGTAGAAATAACAAGTATATTCATGGTATCAAATAACAGATAATTCAACAATTATGTATCATAATAATATGTCAACTAACTATGCATATGCACAATAGACTAATTCCTACTTCATGGAGCTAAAACATAGTTTTAGAGAGAATGATCAGGGAGACATGTCTGTAACACCCCAAAATTTGCTATTTTATAGTAATGATAGAATTGTACTATTTTGTGATTTTTGTGTGCTGTAAATTTATATTGACTATTCTATTACTATATTTGATTGTTGTGTGTGATTTACTCTAATCATTTTTGGACTGGAGAAAATCTTTATGGATTTAATCGGAGCCGGGAGATCTTACTAAACCTGATTCTGAGAGATACGTGTCACAATCTTTTAATTTTTAGAATTTATCTGTGAAATAAAAATATACTGTATTTTTATTTTACAGCAGACAAATATTTATTGACTTGTGAGCAGTATGTTCTGTCCATTGAATAATAATTTCTGTAACTATTGTCCATTTGGATAATAGTCTGTAGGAAAAATTGTAATGACTTATTTTCTAAACCAATTAGAATATTAGAAGCTTTATAAGAACCAATAGAAAATGGTCAACAAAAATAGCTAGACTAGTTAACTATGTAACTAAATGAAACTAGATAAACTAAACTAAGTTAGCATAAAGCCTATGTAGTAACTAAAAGGAACAAACCTAGTTTGATTCTTATTAGGGCTTCACGATTTTGGGAGGCTCTAGGAGCTTCTAGAAATTGTGATGTCATATTCAAGTAACTAGGTAGTTAGTAAGGAAACTAAGAAACCTAACTAAGTTAGCTTAATTTGGTTAGGAATCAATTGAATTAGAAACTTGGTTTGCTTTCCATTGAACTCCATAGTTAGGAAATTTCAAGTAGCATCTAGAATTAGTTGACTCCTTTATCTAAACCTATGGGAAACAAACTTAAAGGTGAAGGCTTTGGATATCAACCATTGATTCAATCTATGGTTATTAGGAGTCTCACAAAGTGGCTAGATGAACTTGGACACTCCCTTGGTGTCCAAGGGGGGGGGCTCATAGTTACAAGGCCTTGCAAAGGCTAAAGGATGGCTTTTAGTTCATTTGACCGCATCTCCATCATTTCCATATAGCAAAGTTTCACAAAATTCTCTCCTTTCTTCTCTAGGGTACCTCACGGCCAAGCTAGGGAAATCCACTCACACATCTTTAATAATTTATACCAACATCATTTTTAAATCCTCTCATCAGTCTAAGACTATTCAAAGTTGGAGCCTTAGCCTAAATCATCCATTTTCATCTACTTTCTTCAAGATAAAGTTCTAAGATCTTAAGGTGAAAATCATGGAAAGCTTCACTATTTGTTACATCTTCATATTCTAGGACCATGTTTTGATCCATGGTCTTCTTATTCAAGCTTTGGATACTAATAAACTTGTGCTTATTTTTATGTTCAAGAAGCTCTTGGTGGTGAAGGACTAGTACAAGAAGCAAAGCAAGGAGCTTTGGAGGCTTCACCACAAGGTAAGAGGAAGATTAACCTCATCAACCACTCATGGTGGTGAGGGACGAATTCTTGATGGTGAATAATCCATGTGAGGATTATTCACCATGTTATATAAAGTTGTTGTTTGTGCTTGTTTGTTTATGAATTTTTATGATTTATGTTTATTTATGGTATGTGTTTTTAAAGCTTTGATATTTTGCATGAATTTGTGATAATATGAATTGTTATGAATATGTATATGTATATTGTGATTTTTTATGAAAAGGAAAGGAAAAGTTTTGGTTCCAAAGACCATTGAGGCATTCGGCCTCCACCCAAAAATGGATGTTTTCAAGCACAAAATATTTTATGAGTGGTGTAACTAAGGAAAGGAAATAAAATGAGTAAATATTTTGGTTCCAATGACCATGCACCTCACAACTAAGAAGGCTTAAATGGAGTAGTTTTATGTAAAAAAATATGATTTATCAATGATAACTTAGTTGATTAGGTGCAAGGAAATTAATACAAGGACTTAAGAAATAAAAATAGAAATAAAACAAATTATTATTTGAAAAAGGACCATGAAGGGAAAAGTGAGGTTGAAATTGTTTGAACTTCAAATATTTTCTAAAGATGAATTTTAATAGTGGAATTAATCTATGAATGAGAAATAAATTGGTGACTTGAAGTTTACTAATGTATAGCTCACCCTTTGGGTTTTGGAGCGTGTTAGGAAATTTTAAGCTAGAACGATTGATTTAAGTCAATGAAAAGGCAATTTTATGTGAGATAGTGGAAAATTTACGGAAAGGATTTCTTAAATGAGAAAATGTGAAAAATGAAGTTAGAAATTGTATTAATTTTTGAAAAATCCAAAATGATGTTTAGAATATTGAAAATTATTTTATGAAGTTGAAAAATGATGAAAAATGCTTTACGCCACTTAAAAATATTATTTTTAAGCTACACGATTTCAAAAATGTTGAAAAATCACTGCGCGATTTGGAAAACGTTTAAATATTTTTACGTGATTGAGAAAATATTGAAAAATAATTACGCGATTTGAAAACGTGATAGAAATATTTTGCGATTGTGAAAATACAGTAAAATGACTATGTGATTGAAAATATAGTAGAATTACAGTTGGGTCAATGTGTGGGACCCATATATGTGAAATTATGATTTGGGCTTGTAATTGGTTTGTGTGCATTAAACATGCATTGGAAAAGTCCGAAGGACTATGTTAAGGCCAATGGCTTGGGAGGGGATTACACCTTGTAGAGGTGCGATAGGCATAGTGTAGGTCACTTGTTGACCTTGGGGGCGTCGGGGTGCGGGTTTTCCACAATGGGCAGTTGGTAGCTCTATTGTACCGTGGATCAGACCGATGCAACGCACCGACGATCCGGACCGAGACACTATTCTTAATCAAGATCTGGCATAGACTGTCGTGTATAATGCTAGATGTGCAAAAATGATGAAATTATAGCACTTGGTCTGAGGCAGTTGTGATACCGACAGATCTTCTAGATCAATCTCTCCGACTTGTGTCTTAGCTCCATGGAGTAGGAATTGAATCATTGTGCATGTGCATAGTCTGTCTACATTTTATGGTGACATTGATAACAGTTATTAATTATTTGTTTAATAAATGTTATTTATCATCTGATGTTTGATGCCATGACTATACTGAATATATTTTGTAACTGTATAATGTACTGTCTTTGCTATCTCTATGCTACCATATTGGTATTGATGTAGGAGATCTCACCTCTTTGTTATATTGTATTATTTTATTTTATGTTTGGTAAAGACGTTGAAGAAGAAGAGGAAGCAGCAGGATCACCTCCTTTCGTTTCTGTTGATTGATTTGGTATGGCAATGCCTTGTTTTCTTGGGTACACAAGGCTACAATTCTGAGGGGGTTCGGAGGCTTGGCATGTTCACTTAGATAGAGAATGTATTATCGACATAGGAGATCTGACTATTTCCCTAAGTAGGCTTTATCGTGGGAACCCTTACTTTGATGTTAATATTTACGTGCATTGGAGTTTCCATTATCTATTAGACAGCACTAGGGTGGTTGCTACTATACCTCTAGTGAGATTAGCGTTGTGTCATCTGCGCAGACTCCTGTCGTAGGACTACACATCATATAGGGTTCCTATCTTCCGAGGATCCATCTGAGGATCTGTCGGAGGGTCAAAACTTATAGTTATGCACTTGGGCTAGTCTGTAGTTTATTATGAGTCAAATAGTTTATAATTCTGTCTAACAGTGTGTACTTATATGTATCTTTAGAAACAAAATTATATATATAATTATGGTGTGTTATATTCAGTAGTTGTATTTCATGTTATGTCTTATTTATTTAATTATGTTATCTGCAAAAAGAAAAATTTTACAACTCGTACTATTATATTAATAAATGATTTATAACTTGGGTAAGGTTTTATTATAAGTATTAATAAATGTGGCATCCTACGGATGATGTTACAATGTCCATATATCATTAGCCTCAACAAAGTGCTATCACAAATTTAGCGTACGCATCATGGCTTATACAAGACATTCTTCACCAGATTGGGAATAGAAAAGTGCCTGGTCGAGATCGTCGGTGCGATACTCAGTCACCACGGCCCAATGGAGCTACCTATTGTCCACTTGTGGGATACCCGCACCGCGATGCTTCCAAGATCAACAAGTGACCTATACTACGCGATTCGCACTCGCACTTAGGTGTAATTCAACTCCTAGGCAAATAGCCTTAACAAACACATTCTAAACGACTTTCCATGCATGATTAATGATTCAATACACAAACAAATGTCAAAAACATGGTTTTTCACAAAAATAAGCCACCACTGGCCAAAACCATATATTGATATCTTTTGGTCTAGTATGTCAGCCTGACAGCAAACTGCTATTTTTCTCAGTCGCGCAGCACTTTTATCGCATTTTCAGAATTGCGTAACACTTCTGTTACGTTTTTAAATTGCGTAAACAATTTCCAACATTTTTTCAATCGCGTAAAATTTTTTAAATGTTTTCTCAATTGCGTAGCTCAAAAATCATCATTTTTGAAATGCGTAAGGTTTTGTCACCATTTTTCAATCATATAAAACTTTTATTGACTTTCTAAACTTAATTTTGAAACTTGCCTAGTTTAATATTAAATTTAACCTTAATTCCAATATTTCTTTGCTAAAACTCCTCTAGGTAATATTTTCTAACGTTTTTCCCTAAATCTACATTATTTTAATCTAATAAAACCTTTTCCATTTACTTTACTTAAAATCCTCTTAAATAAGATACTTTAAGTTTCCAATTTGCTTCTCAACCCTATTTTCCAACATCATGGACGAAAATTGCTTGATGATAACCAATAAAAAATTTATTCATTTCCTTTTCCATTTTGTAAAACCTTAATCTAACTCCTTGTTACCTAATCACCTAAGTTCACAATTAACAAAACATTTTGACTTGGATTACCCAAATTGGGAATAAAGGCCGTGAGCCCTAATGGTCATTGGGACCAAAAATTCTTTCCTTTCCAACGTAAATCATAGAATACAACATACTCCAATCATCATAATTCTACTATTGCAAGTTCTTACAAAATATTAAAGCCAAAAAATCACATAAAGCAAATAAATGCAAATCACCAAATTTATACAAACAAGTGAATAAATCCTCACAAGGATTTTTCACCAACAATCCAAATTTTTGTTCTTCACCACCATGATTGGTTGATGATGTTAATCTCTCTCTTACCTTAGATGATGCTCAAAAGCTCCTTGTATGCCTTCTTTAAGGTAAACTTTCACCACCAAGTTGTTCTTAAAACAAAATAAACACTCAAATATCAACATCTAAGGCTTGACTAAGATGACCATGGACCAAAGTTATGGTCTAGAACTTGAAAATGAAAATAAAAATGAAGATTAAAGAATTTCACCTTAAAAGCTTCAGCTTGAAGAAAAAGATCAAAGATGAATGAACTAGATGATGGTCACAACACAAAAGTGTCTTAGAATGGTGTGTAGGTTCAAGATACGAGGTTAGTTGAAATTAAAGAAGATTGGAAGTGGATTTTTGGTGCTTTGGCTGTGAGCTTCAAGAAAGAAAAGTTGAGAGTTTTTGTGTTTTGTTGCTTCATGAAAGTGAAGATGAGAATGAACAAAGTTCTAGGACCCTCCAAGCTTCACTTGGCCATGGAGTCACTAGGGTGAGTCACCAAAAGTGTGAGTCACATGGTGAGTCATGCAATGAGTCACCTAGTGAGTCATGACCACTTTGGTTGGCTAACCTCCTAATTGGTCCAACAAAGTGAGTGACTAAAGTGAGCCACAAAGAAGTCTCTAGAAAAGATGACTAGACTTAAGTCTAGAACCATCCAACTAGATTTTTACGGAAAGCTATTATCCAATGGATAAAGGATACTGCTAGCAAAACTAGTGGTTATTATCCAATGGGTAATAAAACGTCACTAGATTTTATTTTCAAATCAAATATCAGATAAAGAAAAACTTCAAAAATTGTTTCCAGTTTAGGGTTTAGTAAGCTCCCCCGGCCCCGCATTAACAATCTAAAATTTTTTGGCCCCAAAAGATTTTAATTTTTCTGGCCCCGCTTCAAACACACAGAAAGTCTAAAAATAATAATAAAATAATAAAAAATAAATCAAACAATTCACAAAAATTATAAAAATCACATATAACTAAAAAATAAGAAATTTCGGGGTGTTACATAAACTAGTTCAGAAAATTATCTGATTTAATAGATAATTCTTACCAGTATTACAGAGCTTCTATAACCCTGATTAGAACTATTGGGTTAGGGAGAATGTTACACATAAGAGATGGAACTCTTATACCATGAGGTTGATCCATAAGAGATATCCTATGTTAGGCTAAGGATGAGTTATATCCTAAGCCGAGCTATGGATAAGTCAAGAAATAAACTAGTTGAGACATGTTGTGGAAGTAGTACACTCACTATTATATGGTGGAACAATCCATTTAGTACCAGATAGTCTAAAGGCTATTTAGCTTATTGTAAGCATATAAGTACTCAGGAACGCAGTTCCTGAGAATAGTTAAGTTATAAGTATGAGTTTAATATTGGATTATGAGGTTGCTAGATGAATGTTGACATAGAGTCTCAATGTGAATGTTCTAATGCTAGTAGTGTTATTCATTGTGAATTGATATTTGCTCAGTACTTATATCATATTGATGAATAACTAGACCAGAGAAGTTTGTATAGCATGCCCACTTTAATGAGTAAAGTTGTGGCATGAGAAGACTTTTGATATTTTACATTTGTATAGACATTCGTTTGATATCGATAGTCTATTCAGTTTCAAATTTCATTTATTTAGTATAAATGTTTAAATGCTGGTAGTGGTTACTCATATTGAGAATTATTATTTCTCACCCCATTGTGTTTCCATGTAAATCCAGGTTAAGACCCTACAAAAAAGTATGAAGATGAAGATAATAGAAGAACTAGAAGAGTTTAGTTTATGTTTTTAGTTCAAAGCTTATGTAATTATTTATATTTGCTTTAAGGATGTAAAAGTTGTATATTTATGAATGACTTTTAAATATGGCTCTCCATAATTATTTGTTTAAATATTATAGATTAGTTGATGTTAAAGTTAGAAGTAGCATGACTGATACTGCTTATCCAAGTATATGTCAGATATACTAGGGTGTCAGTATTAAGCTGTTATAACTCAAACTCTTAATCTTATACAAGGTGAGGACTTAGCTAAAGATAATCTCTAGGTTGTATTGTATGATTCAAGATTATCCACATTCCTTGATTTCATATGAGTTAGAAAATAGATTAGATTTGTACTTATGTTCGAGTTTTCCTATGTTTTATTCTTATTTACACAAACAGGAAAGCTAGTCACAACTTCATTTGTAAGTTTGGATTGTTGTGTAAAGATAGAAGGTAAGATTTCCTTTGTGAATCTTATCAGTTTATGTAACATCCTCCTTGACCTAATAAATTTTAATGTGTTATAGAAGCTCAATATTATAGGTATAAGTTAGATAGTAATTTTGGAAATCTTTTGGATAAGTTTGAGCATAATTCTATAACACAGAAAGTGAATAATTGCTTATATTTTGAGATAAATAGTTAAAATGATGGAAATAAATATGAGAAAAGGTATTCCCAAGATGAAGACAATTAGTATGAATTGTAGTAAATTTTGAAAGACCAAATGAAGTATTTTGGTATTTTTAATAACACTGAGAAAGTGTTTAAAGGTCAAATAAAATAGTTAGATAGCTTGAAAAATTATGAATCTGCTTGGAGATTATAAGTGGAATATGAAGAATATTTTGATATGAAAAAATAAGTTAAGGCAGGTATGTTTACTTATCTTACAAGTTCGATTTAATTTAAGAAAAGTAGAGCAATTATGGAAATCCTGATATAAGAATTTAGTTGAGACCTATGATTTTTGGGAACACTTATGGAGGTTAGAAAATGTAGTTTTGAAAGAATAAAATGTACGTAATAGATATAGAAGTTCCTGCATATTTTCTTTGTCTCCATCTTTTCCCACTGCCTCTCTTTCTCTCCCTTTGTTATTAAGTCTTTTGACTTAATTGCTTTCTCATTTGTTTGCCTTTGTTCCCAATGCCTCCAGCAGCAAAATGAGAAAAGGAAAGAGAAAAAGAGGAAGCAAGGGAGAAAAGGAAAAGCAAAGGAGAAAGGAAAGAAAGAAAGAAGAAAATGAAGAAGGAAAACTCCAAGAAACTAAGGAAGGTAGGGGGATTTCTTTCTTCTCCTATCCTTGGTTGATTTCATTTTTATGCTTATGTACAACATAAATGAATTTGTTAATGGATTTGAATGGTTTTCTTAGTTTTGTGTTAGAAAAGGATTTAAGTTTGAATGGATATTTTGATGGATTTTTAGTTGATGATTCATTTTGCTCATGGGTTTGAGATTGTTGTGGATATTTTTGGATAGTATGATTATCTTTGTGGGATTAGAAACTTATTTGGAATCCATGATTGATTAGTTAAAGTTGGTGTTGAAACCAACTGAAAACAGAGCATGAATCTGGGCACGGGCGCCTAAGTGCCAGTTTTTGGGCACCCAAGCGCCGGTGCCCAGAAACCTTTTAGTGTGCTACTGCTTGAGCGTGTGACCAGCACTTAAGCGCTGGAGGCGCCAGCAACGAAACAGAATAGGGTTTCTTTTTGGTACCTGGATGCCTGAGCGCTTAGTGCCCAATGCCCAAGCGCCCAATGGGAAGAGAGTGAATTCTAATTTTTTTTGTCTAGAAACGTGATTTCTAATACAATGTAATGGTATTTTATGATATCTTAGATGAAGATAAACATAAGAAAAGTATGAATTACACATGAAAAATAAAGACTAAGAATTGAAAGAAGATGATGCATTGAATATAGATACAGAATAAATAGTAATTAAATAAATGTATATGATAAATAATGATATGAAGAATTATTCCATGATTGTATATCTTGTTTGAGATTATTATGTATTGGATGTTGAAATAAAATGAATGCATGGTATTTTTTATGTATGTATCTAAAGAATTAAATTATATATATGATGTAAATACTTTGTATGGATGAGTAATAACTTAAGCATAATAATGGATATTTTAACATTGGTTACATGTTGAATGTGAATTTTATTGTATATTTGGGATTGTATAGCTCCTTGATAGTTAAGTGGAGCTATAATTGGAATCTGTATTAGAATAGTATTGTTTATGTGAAACTTGAGTTGGAATTGTATATTTGATATTTTGAGAATATATCTATATATTGAGGAATTGAAAATATGCTCCATTAAATGACTAAGGTTGAGCTAGAATGGTATTTTGATTGAATATACTCTGGGTAGGGAGTAATCTTGAATATACTCTAGGCAGGGAGTAATCTCGGATATAAACTCGAGTATGAGAGTATCCCGAATGAATGAGAATGAGAATGAAATGGTATTGTGAGGATGGACATTCCTATACTTACCATGAGTATGAGAACTGGATATAACCTTGAGTATGAGAGTATCCAGACGAGAATGGGATATAAACTCGAGTATGAGAGTATTCCGAATCAATGAGAATGAGAACGAAATGGTATTGTGAGGATGGACATTCCCTTACTTACCATGAGTATGAGAACTGGATATAACCTCAAGTATGAGAGTTGTAACACCCCTAGATCTAATAACTATGACACAATCGTCATTAATACCACAGTCACTAAATTCAGGTGTGTCACAATCTCAACAACCATCTTTTCAAAAATTTCCATTATACATAGATAGAAAGTATGAGCCTCGAATGAAAATATATTTAGTACCCAACCATTCAGAATACACCCACCTAAGGAAAAACACATTTCATATATAATATATTCGTCCTTAACACAAAGCACTGATAACATGAAATATAGTACTTATATATTCAAATAAAAGATGATGGGTACAAAAGCACAAAAAAGGAAAGTAGTAACCCTGGGATAAGTACTACTAGCAGACAAAGCCGCAACCCCAAATATATGTGACACTCGGTGTCCCAGTCGACACGTCAGGCATCAATGCCCCCATGAAGTTGCACCCGTGCATAACCGAAGAAATCTCGTCTAGACACTAGATTGAAAATAATGAATCAGCCTAATCCGATCAGTAAGGGTGTGGTCCCTCATCTTCTTCCTCATGATCTTTTATCAAATATATATATATATATATATATATATATATATATGTATAACAGAAATACAGTGATACAGGAAAGAGGTGAGACATCCTACTTACATTACAAATTATAGCAGTAAAGAAACAGAACGACGCAGGACGCCCACATAGCAGAGCAGCAACATCAAACGGTAATAGTCACATACGGTAAAAGAAATAGTAATAGAGTCTCAGATAATGAACAATTAAAACATTTCAGATAATCATGACATCAATAAAACAATAGTATAATCATCATATAAATGAGTGTCAAATGATATGCTGACTTACTATACTGACTCACAATGCATGTGCACTTGGTACCAAGATTTTCTATTCTATTTCAAAGATAAACGTTCCAGAAGATCTGTCCCCCTCAACAACAGTCTACGCCAGACCACGAAGAGAATAGTACTTTGTCGGGCCCGTAATGCGTTGCAATCAGTTTATCATGGCCAGGGGTATATAAAGTGATAACATCATCACGAAATGAACCTTCGCGCCTTACGCTTCCCATACATCCATCAGGAATCACACTATCCAATTCTCATTCATTCTCCACAAAAAGAATAGTGATTTGTTGGGCCCGTGATACGTGCAATCAGCTTTCACCGCGCCTTACGCCCCCTCAGATCTATCACAGATCACATTCATAGGCTTATACAGCCTTTTAATAGTCATCGACTGAGCAAATATTCAATGTATATTGACTCAATGCATAATCATAGGCTCATCCAGCCTTTTAACAGTCATCGACTGAGTAAATGTTCAATGCATATTGACTCCATGCACAATCATGTATGTTTCACAATAACACTTTTCCATCATATGCCACAATTTAGCCAATTTAAGCATCAACAAAATTCTAGTCCCAACCACGAATCAACAATAGTATAGTATTAATTTCTCAAGAGTGATAACACATATTTATAGTTTTATTTCGGGGTTTCTCTTTAACCTAACAATTCTCATGAAACCTTCACAAAGTTTCACTTTGATTAATGTCTTTTATGAAGTTATTATGAGGTTTCACTTTAATTAACATCCCTTATGAACTTATTTTCTAGAGGGATTCTCTTGAAGTCCTTATTCAACCTTCATTCCTTTAGATTTATCAAATTCCTTAATCTAATCAATTATGCTCGCTTAAAATTACTCTAAGGTCTTTGCAAGTCTCACAAACTCTTTTGTTCTTCTCGTATGTCCAAAATCATTCTAAGTTATAATATAAAGTCTTATTCTTTATTCTTTCTATTTTATGAATTCTTAACGAATCTAGAATTCTCTAATCATCTACGTCTCCATTTTAGCACTACATTTTGTGGCATTTTGCATTAGGAATCCGTGAGCCTCATTATAACAAAATCTAACCCTTTTTCCTTCACCACAATGTTGATCACTTATCATTTAATCACTTAAGACATAAGGTTGCACAAAGATCACAACTTAAACTAATAAATCTCCTAGAGGCCGTGAGCCTCCCAAGTGAGAAGTCCTAAAATTTTTACATTACAATCATCAATTCTTTAACACCTAATCACCTAAGTTCCAATGTCTCTAAAATCAAACTTAAATCCTCAAAAATTTGCCCTAAGGCCGTGACCCCTAAAATGGTAAGTAAACCCTACATTTCTCCATACATTAATCCAAACATTCCAATATACAATCCATAGCCATCAAAACATAAAAAGACAACCAATAACTCATACAAGTCCAACTAAATACACAATAATGAAAAACAACACAACAAAGAGCGCAATCCACACATGGATTCCTCATCAACAACACCAAAAACGTTTCCTCACTACCAAGATAGGTTGAAGAGGATTATCTCCCTCTTACCTATTGAAGACATCAAAACTCACCAAAATCATCATCAAAGCTTAGAAAAGGAACCCTTGATCACCTAAGAGATCAAGAATCACGAAAATGAGGAGGAAAGGTGATAAAGCTATGAACTTTACCTTAAAGTCTCCAACTTTGAAGCTTGATGGAACAAAACGAAAAATGATGGATTTTGGTGATGGTCATAAAATGAAAGTTGCCTAGAATGGTGTCTAGATTCAAGATCAAGAGTTGGTTGGAATTAAAGAACATGGATGAGTGGTTTAAAGGGGTGAGGTCATGGAAATGGTGAGAGAATAGAGAAGAAAAGTGAGTTCCTTGTAGGTGATTTCAACAAGAAAGGAAGATCATCAATGGAAGTGTAGATTCAAGGATCAAGATAAGTTTAGCAAGCTAATGAAGATGGCCTCCCATGGTGGTGATTGCCGTGGAAGAAGAAGAGAGAAGGAAGAGAAAATGGTTGAGAGAAAAAGCTAGAGGAGAGAAATGGTAGAGAGAGAAAGTGATAGAAACTTTTGAGTGAAATGAAAATGTGATGTGTGGTTGAGAGAAAAGATGACAAATGGTCATCTTCTCCTTCCTCCAACCGTAGCCACACAAAAGGGGAGGAGAGAGGGATTGGCTTCTCCAACAAACCAAAAGGAAGGTACTAGGAAGCTTCCTCCAAGCTTCTCCAACAAGCTAAGCTTCCACCTTTTTGAAAAGTCAAAGTGATGTGACATAAAGTAGATTTCCTTTAGATAAGATGATAGGATTTCTACTATAGGCTATTACCCAATGGACAATTGTTATAGATAGCAAAGCCAATATTAATTGTCCAATGGATAAAAAAATGTACAGCGATTTTTATTTTTATCTGATAAAAATATCAAAAAATGTGAAACCTCATAAACCGTGTCTGGCTTTGGGTTTAGTAAGATCCCCCGTCGACATTTCCACAGTTCAAGGTTCTCAGGGAAAATATCTCATTTCCCCGGCTCCACTCGGCGCACACGCAAAATGAAAAATAATATTAAAATATTCCACGTTCTCAGAAAAAATCCAAAAAAATTCATAAAAACTACAAATATTATAAAACGACTATTTATCATGAAATTATTAATTTTTGAGGTGTTACAAGAGTATCCATATGAGAATGGGATATAAACTCGAGTATAAGAGTATCCCGAATGAATGAGAGTGAGAATGAAAAGGTATTTTGAGGATTAATATTTCTTTACTTACCATTTATATGAGAACTGGATATAAACTCAGGTAGGAGAGTATCCAGAATGGAATGGGATATAACCTCGAGCATGAAAGTATCCCAAATGTTTGATATATGATGATTCATAATACTTGTTGAATAATGAAAACAAACATTATGAGTAAGTAATGAATGATGAATATAAGATATGATGAAATATCTGATTTGTACTGAATATTAAAGGATGATAAATAAATATTCAAGATATATTACGAAATATTGTTAGTGATTGATGTTGCTTGATATATTACTTATGAAAAGTTTGATAATTATTAAATAAGTTGATTTTGACATTTGAGATATTTGTGATGATATAACATATTGATAATATGCTATTTTACAGAACAATTTGGTTATGCAAATAGTTTTTATAAAGGACAATAATTGAACATCTGTTTCGAGAAGAGAGAGGACCAGTTTTGGCAATTTTCCACCTCTTTATCTTATTTATATATGTATATAATGAATTTTACACAAAGAAAGGGTTTTTTTCCCGAAATAGCTGAAAATATTACGATCACACGTTTTTATAAAATCTATTGAAAATTCTTTGAAATCTCACCCCCGCATCTTTTGTATTTTTTTGTATTATTTCCAGGAACTTCGAAGGTACCAACAACAGGAAGAGAAGATTAGAGTCTTGAAAAAGGAGTTTAGTAGTAGAATCTAGAAAAGAATTGTACAAAATTTTTATAGGTATCGTCATGGAGATATACATTGTAGTATTTCTATTAGGATTAATGTATTTGTATAAAGATTCTTTTGATATATATATGTATATTAATACACCCGATCAGGCTCAAATTTTCATATATGTTGTATTTATTTTCACAAATCTAGTATAAGTATAAAAGTGACATCACTAATGCTAGCTACTAAGTCATGATCCTGGGCATGTCTTTGGTACTAGTATTAGGGTGTTACAGTTTACCTCTTCTTAACGTGGATGTTAGACTATGCATGGTTTTGGTTATTAGCAAACCTTGTTGTTTCAAATTGATCAGATTGGACATTAAGGTTTAGATCTGATGATTCTTCTGTACCTATTTCTTTAGAGTCTATGTTTTGAAAGTTAAACAAGTGAGCAACTTCTTAGTAGGAGGGGATTTAAGGATATGATTTCCTTTCCTCCTTGTTTGTGAATTTGAGCAAGTCTTAGGAAATATAGCTGTGATAAGAGAACATCCAGTATTGTTTCCTAGGAAGATAACCAAGTTACACCTAAGAGAGAAGCATAACTCACTATAGGTTTGGTATAAGTAAAGTTAGTAGATGGTTTTTAAATTCAGTAAGTTATTCTTACAGAATGAGAACCTTTAAGGTTGAGTCAGATACAGTTAAGGGAGGTGAAATCCTCTTGAGTATGATATAATATCTGATATGAGGTAAGAAAATTTTGGGGACAAAATTTTAAAAAGGAGGGGAAAAATGTAACATTCTCTTTTTAGCATGTTAGACTCGTTTATGGTTACAAAGGTAGTTTAACACTTGTTTGACATGTCTGCTTAGTTTTGTGACAAACTGAGTTAGTTTAGGCACTTTGTTGCAACTCAGAGTGTGAAAAGTAGCTTAAAATGACTCAGATAGTAGTATAAATTGCTAAGTTAAGGAAAATCAATTTAGAGAATCTGTTTCTAAGTCATAAATAGGTGAAAGAGGATGTAGTTAAAATTTGAGAATAATCAGAGTCAGTTTGGTATTTTTAGGCATAGTGGTTGTGTGTTTTAATGCTAAATTGACTAATAACATATATGAAAAAATAGGATAATGGTGAAACAATACTTTAGATGAGTCCTTGTATTTATTCTAAAGTTGTTGGAAGTTAAGAAACTTTATTTAGCTAAATCTAATTGTTCTTAGTAGATAAAAAAGTATCAGTGAAATATCTTATGTTTTATAGTCACCTATGGCTAGCCCTCTTTGTTGACTATTATTACTTGATATTTCATTCACTCTTATCCCCCCTTCACTCTTATCCCCCCTTCACTCATTTGTCTCTGTAACACCCCAAATTTTAACTATTTGTCAATAATAACAGAATTCTACTATTTTAAGATTTTTGTGTATTGTAAAATTATTTTGACTATTCCGTGATTATTGTAACACCCCGTAATAATTCTTAAATAAGAACTTTGATTTAAATAAAAACCCTAGGTAAGGACTAAGAAGAAGATAACTTACTATAAATCTAACTCAAAAATCAATCTCAAAGTAAATTAGCAAAGAATGATCATGACCACATATATGATTGAGTAATGGCTAATTACTTGAGAATAGAAAAAGAAATCATGCAAACAAACAATTAATCATTTGCATATTAATATTTAAAGGACAAGTGTTGCTTGGTTATAAATATGATTAGAATTATGCCAAAGGCAAGAACTAAGTGAATTCTATTTTTTTTTCCTAAGCAAGCCATGATAACAAAGCTTCTAAATTGTTTCCATCCTTTACAAGTACATAGAAGGCAGCCTAGTTATCATAAACAAGTGTTTACATGTCTTTTACTTAGTGGAATTAGTAAGTTAAACATAACCTATGGCCATGGCATTTAGAAGGTTGCATGCTATCCTTAAAACAAGTATTTTACACAAGCAAGGAAACCAAGACAGCATGATACAATAAGGCACACGGCTGACCAGGATTGTGACACACCACCAAAGCTTTAAAACACATCCAAATAGCATGACATTTATGGCTGGAACATATGGCAGCCGTATGGCTTGAAAGCCATGCAAATTGCCACATTCTTAACCAAGCCAAGTGTGCAATTGTCCAAGCTCTTCTCCATGCAAGATACCACGGCAGTAGCCCTCCCCAAGGGCCATGATTTTCCCTCACCAGCCTAAGCAAACCATGGAAGACTACATGACAACCAAAACATGCAAAAGGACACCTTTCTTGATCAAACGAAGTCATGATGCCACATGTAACTCATGTTCCCTTTCACTTCATGCAAGGAGACACCTCTCCATCCTCCTTGTCACGCTGGAAACCAGCAGAAGCAGCAGCATGCTTCTTCATAAAGGGAAGCAGGAGATGGCACCAGGATTTCTCTCTAAAAACAGCAAGCTGCCACCTTTTTCTTCCAAGACAATGGCCACATCAAAAGCCTATGCTATCCTAGGCAATCATAGCTATGATGAGGAGGAGCAGCACGGTTTTAAGGAGCTTAAGAATTAGGAGACAAGGCTGGAGCAGCATCTATCCGACCCCCTCCAAGTTGTTGCAAAAACACGTGAGCCACCCATCCTTCCATTTCCATAATTTCTTCACGCCCTTCCTCTTGCTTTAATATCCGTGAGCCTTAAAGAAGCAACACACCTCCTCCATCTCTTCACTTCTAAGGATGGTTAAGGTAGGGAAGAATCAAAGGGGAAGCTTTTCTCTAGTCATTCTTTCTTAGACTTCCATTCTACCAATTTCTTGCTAACCAAGCGCATTACATTCGCATACTTGTTTTTACGGTTGCATTCTGTTTCCTGGTTTGTATCATAACACTTGCATTCTATTTTTTTTGGTTTACATATAACCCTTTGCGTGCTGTTTTCTGGTTTGCATAATAACATCCTGCATTCAGTTTTTCTGGTTGTATTTTAACATTCTAGTTTACTAGTTTACTGTTTTCTGGTTTTCTGGTTTCCATTATCATATGTTTCTATTCTTTTGGTTTCCATTTTAATATGTTTCTGTTTTATGAGTATAACATAAATTCTAAAGCTAAGTAACCACATTTTGCTATAAGTTGTGTAAACAACATGATTCTGTTTTCTTAAATCAAATGCACCGAGTGGCAACTTGGAAATCATGCATTCTGGTTTCTTTAAGTGCACCAAATGGAGATTGTGATGTTATGTACTCTTCTTTGATTCTGGTTTTAATTAAGTGCACCAAATCAAATGCATCTTAATGGTTACTAAAAATGATGAAAGACTATGGTGATGAGTATTTGAAAATATGGTTATTGATCCCTATGCTTTTGGTGGTGAGTTGTGATTAGTTTTTGTTTGTAATATACGAACTTTAAAATCATCATATGTATAAATGTAATAAAAGTGTAAAGATAAAGTTTCCTTGGGATTAGCCTACACGAATATATGTGAGGAGTAGATTGGGGGGGTGGTGAAACCCTTAGGAGTAATGCTATTGTGAGCACACTTATGTTCGAGGTAGAACAAGTCCTGGTAGGACTGTGAGTTTGTGGGGGTCGCTTCCAGAGGTGGCATTACTTTGACATGCCCTTTTTCTCCAAGACGATAGAGAGCATACAGTGGGAGGTATGTGTACTCTCGGTCATCCGCTATCCCAAAGGAGCACTCCATGGAGTTGGTATAGTAAAAGAGACCTTAAAAAAAGAAATTTATAACTATCTTAAACTCTTGTTATTATGATATTGTCTTTATTAGTAATTTTTAAGGTGTTTGGATGCTCATATTCCTTATTGTTGCAATTCTGTTATTATAAGTAATTTATTCCTTATAACTGTTACATATTCTGTAGAAAAGCTATTTTCAAAAAATAAACCGTTTTGGGAATCAAAGATTTTCTTTAAACTATATTATTTCTGTTGTGAGAATTTTACTAAAAATCGATTCCCCTGGAATATCATTAGTTCTGTTTTTTTAAAAACTTACCTACTGAGAATCATTTTCTCACCCCCTCTATGATTTTATCGTGGTATTTCAGACCCGTCATCATGAGTACTATTGTAGTCTGGCTGGGAGAAGGGACCAGGCATTATGACATGGAAACCAAATTGTTTACTTTTACTGGTCAGATTACCATACAGGTATCATCCATCTCCCACCCAGAGTTTGGAGTTATCACCATCTCGGGCCCCTTCACTTTCCAGGTGGTCCTCCCTCCATGGTGATCCTGTCGTCGCCGCCTCCGTTCAGCTAACTATGACCATGCTAAATTCTCCTCTACCCTACTACTTGAAAATGAGGAGAAATATGTGTTGCTGCTAATGTTTTTTTTTATGTTGTTATAATCTCACAGCTTGTATAAGACCCTGCATGGGTCTAATTTTGTAACTGTTATGCAAACTGGTGTTTGGTGTTTTGTATCTAAATGGCAATTATGCACGTAGGTCTTTGTGCTGATAGTTATTTCTTCCACTCCTTAAAAAGAAAGCACAAAACGTAAAGTTAATAAGTTAGCTATTTCCAAAACAACAGTGGCTAAATTAACCCTTTTTACAAGGAAGAGGAAATAAATGATATTTTTAGGTTGTTGCAGTTGTTGGTATCAGAGCAGTTCGTCCAGGCATAGCCTAGTCTTGATCAGTACTCCAAGGTAAGAATTGATTTATGCTAACAGTACAGTAATAATAGTATCTTTTCTTGTGTAGTCATAAAAATGGCTCGTAGGAATACCAGCTAGGATGTGGAGGACTTGATAGGGACAATTAGAGACATGGTCGCTGCTATGCAAACACAGGCTGAAACTACCACCAGAATTCTGGAACAATTGCAAGGAAACTAGAATGCGAATATAGCCAAACCTCAACAAAGAAAGGACGAATTTGCAGGATTGACAGAGTTCTGGAAGGCAAAACCCTCATCATTCCAGGGAGATCCTGATCCCATAAAGGCAGAATTATGGATTAAGGAGATGGAAAGAATATTCAGAGTCATGGATTGTACCGATGCTCAAAAGGTACTCTTTGCTACTTATATGCTTGTAGGCGAAGCAGAACATTGGTGGAATAGTACACATAGAATCCTGGAAGCAAATGGAACTCTGATTTCCTGGGAAATGTTTAAAATGATATTTTTCAATAAATATTTCCCAGAAAATTTGAGAAATGCTCGGGAATTAGAATTCCTTCGGCTGGAACAGGGAAATATGATGGTGGGGCAGTATGTATCTAAATTTGAAGAACTGTCCAAATTCTCAGCCTATTACATACATCATCCTGATGAAAGGTGGAAGTGCATCAAATTTGAAGCTGGGTTGCGACTAGAGATTTTGAAAGCAGTCGGACCCATGGAGATACGTGACTTCTCAAATCTTGTCACTAAGTGTCAAATCATTGAAGGATATATCACTAGAGCTGAGCCTTTTCGAACAAATTTCTATCCACAGAAAAGGAAATTTGTCTCTAAACATGGAAATAGAAATGTAAAATTCAAAATGTCTCAAGAAGGGAATCGACCCCAGCAACCGCGGAGATTTGGACCACTATGTGCAAAATGCAACAAAAGTCATGAAGGAAGACCCTGTTTCATCTGCTTTGGATGTGGCGAATATGGACATATTAGGAGTTACTGTCCACATAATTAGAAAAATGTTGCTAGTACCTCCAATCCCAAACCCAAGACCACCAGAAGAGTCTTTACCCTCAGTGGCGAGGAAGCGGCCAAGTCAAATGATCTTATACAGGGTAAGTGCAAAATTTATGAAAATGTTTTGAATGTGTTATTTGATTCAGGAGCCACTCATTCCTTTATTTCCTATGATTGTGCAAAGCAATTGCAATTACCAGTATCCACCCTATCCTATAACTTGGTGGTGTCTACCCCTACCCAAAAGTTAGTGATAACCTCTCAGGTATGTTTGAACTGCCCTTTTGAGATAGAGGATAGGAAATTCCATCAAGATCTAGTTTGTTTACCCTTGGTTGACCTCAATATCATTCTAGGGATGGACTGGTTATCCAGAAATAAAGTTCTTTTGAATTGTTCTGACAAAATTGTGACCTTCCAACCTTCTTCATATCCTTCCCATTCTCTGGCTAGTACCCGAATGCAAAAGAGATTTGAAAACTACATGTTCTTCTCTTCTGTTATAACATCTGAGCAGTCCTTAAATGAAATTCTTGTGGTGAGAGATTATTCTGATGTGTTTCTTGATAATATCCCTGGGTTACCACTAGAACATGAAGTAGAATTTAGCATAGATTTAATACCTGGAGCTGGTCCTATTTCTATGCCACCTTATAGAATGTCACCTTTAGAGTTGAGCGAGCTGAAGAAACAGATAGAGGAATTGCTAGAAAAATAGTTCATCCGTCCAAGTGTATCACCCTGGGGATCTCCTGTCCTTTTAGTTAAAAAAAAAAGATGGTAGCATGAGAATGTGCATAGATTACCGACAGCTAAACAAGGTCACTATTAAAAATAAATACCCATTACCTAGGATTGATGACTTAATGGACCAGTTGAGAAGAGCTTCTATATTTTCTAAGATAGATCTTAGGTTCGGTTACCATCAGATCATAGTCAAGCCTGAGGATGTGCCCAAAACGGCTTTTAGAACTAGATATGGACACTATGAATTTCAAGTGATGCCATTTGGACTTACCAATGCACCTGCAATCTTCATGGACTATATGAATAGAATTTTCAGGCCATATCTTGATCAATTTGTCGTGGTGTTTATAGATGATATTCTGATTTATTCTAGGACCATGGCAGAACATGCCCAACATCTGAGGTGTGTACTTGAGATTCTTAGGGAAAAGAGGCTATATGCTAAGCTGTCCAAGTGTGAGTTTTGGCTCAAAGAAGTGAAATTCTTGGGACATGTGGTGTCACAAGCAGGAATCTCTGTAGATCCAAGTAAGATAGAGGCTGTAGTACAGTGGGAAAGACCTAAAACCGTAACTGAAATCAAAAGTTTTATAGGACTAGCTGGGTATTATAGGAAGTTTATAAAAGGATTTTCCCAAATAGCCTTGCCCCTAACTAAATTAACTAGGAAAGGAATCCCTTTCGATTGGACCCCTAGATGCGAACAGAGTTTCCAAGAATTGAAAGATAAACTGACCACTACTCCTGTCCTAGTTCTCCCTAACCCTCAGGGACCCTTTGAAGTATTTTGTGATGCCTCTAAGCTTGGATTAGGATATGTTTTGATGCAAAACCGATGTATAGTTGCCTATGCTTCTAGACAGCTACGACCCCATAAGGAAAATTATCCTACTCATGATCTGGAATTAGCAGCTGTTGTCTTTGCTTTAAAAGTGTGGAGACATTACCTTTATGGGGTTAAATTTGAGGTTTATAGTGACCATAAGAGCCTAAAATATTTATTTGATTAGAAGGAGTTAAATATGAGGCAGCGTAGATGGATGGAATTTTTAAAGGATTATGATTTCGAATTAAAATATCATCCAGGAAAAGCCAATGTTGTAGCTGATGCTTTAAGCAGAAAATCAATGCATACAGCTACCTTGATGGTCCAGGAGATGAAACTCCTCGAGGATTTTAGAGACTTAGTGCACACTGTGGACGCTGCTGTTGGTAACTTAAAGGTGAATGTTGTAACCATAGAAAATGTTTTGCTTCAAGAAATTAAAGAAGCTCAGCAACAAGATATTTCTCTGGAACCCATCAGGGAACTAATTCAAGGAAACGTTCCAACAAGGTTTAGGTTGACTGCCGATGGAATAATTAAATTTGATGACCGTCTGTGTATACCTAATAACCTAAAAATTAGACAAAAGATTTTGGAAGAGGCTCATAAAAGTAAATTCACTATTCACCCAGGTGCGAATAAAATGTACAAAGATCTTAAGAAAAAATTTTGGTGGCCTAAATTAAAAATAGACATTGCACAATATGTAGCTTCCTGTTTGACCTATCAAAAAGTGAAAATAGAGCACCAAAAACCTTTAGGACCCCTTCAACCTTTGAGTATTCCCGAGCGGAAATAGGATGAAATAACCATGGACTTTGTAACAGGAATGCCTAGAACATCATCGGGACATGATTCAATTTGGGTGATAGTCGACCGTTTAACCAAAAATGCTTATTTTATACCATGTAGGACAAATTATTCCCTGGAGAAATTAGCACAACTGTATGTTCAGGAAATAATAAGATTACATGGTATTCCCCTTAGCATAACCTCTGATAGGGACCCCTGCTTCACCTCAAGATTTTGGAATACTCTCCAAAAATCATTTGGGATCAAGATTCAGCTTAGTACAACTTATCACCCCCAAATGGATGGACAGTCCAAGCAAACAATACAGACTCTGGAAGATATGCTGAGAGCATATGCTCTAGAACAAGGAGGGAATTGGGACAAATACCTACCTCTGGCAGAATTTGCTTATAATAACAGTCATCATTCCAGCATAGGTATGGCCCCTTACGAAGCCTTGTATGGGAGAAGATGTAGGTCACCCCTCTGTTGGTACAAAACTGGGGAAAGAGCATTGTTGGGACCAAAATTAGTACAACAAACCACAGAACAGATCAAAATAATCCAAGAAAGATTGAAAATTGCTCAGAGTAGGTAGAAGAGTTATACAGACCAGAGGAGAAAACCTCTGGAATTCTAAGAAAGAGAACATGTATTTCTTAAAATCTCCCCAGCCACCGGAATTCGTCGAGTACTAAAAGCCAACAAATTGAGTCCTCGCTTTCTAGGTCCGTATCAGATCTTAAATCGGATCGGGCCCGTAGCCTACCGTATTGCTTTACCACCCCATCTTTCCAACCTTTATAATGTATTCCATGTATCCAAGCTCCGTAAATATATCCCTGATTCTTCTCATGTACTAACACTTGAAGCAATAACACTCAAACAAAATTTATCTTATGAGGTGTACCCTGTAAGAATCATGGACCGCCACGAAAAACAGCTACGAGGAAAAACATTTCGGTTGGTCAAGGATTTATGGGAAGGAGCGCAAGTTCAAGATTTAACTTGGGAATTAGAAGCAACTATGAAAAAAAGAATACCCTCACTTGTTTCAAGGTATGTGAAATTTTGAGGACAAAATTTTTTTTTTAGTAGGGGAGAATGTAACACCCCGTAATAATTCTTAAATAAGAACTTTGATTTAAATAAAAACCCTAGGTAAGGACTAAGAAGAAGATAACTTACTATAAATCTAACTCAAAAATCAATCTCAAAGTAAATTAGCAAAGAATGATCATGGCCACGTATATGATTGAGTAATGGCTAATTACTTGAGAATAGAAAAAGAAATCATGCAAACAAACAATTAATCATTTGCATATTAATATTTAAAGGACAAGTGTTGCTTGGTTATAAATATGATTAGAATTATGCCAAAGGCAAGAACTAAGTGAATTCTATTTTTTTTTCCTAAGCAAGCCATGACAACAAAGCTTCTAAATTGTTTCCATCCTTTACAAGTACATGGAAGGCAGCCTAGCTATCATCAAACAAGTGTTTACATGTCTTTTACTTAGTGGAATTAGTAAGTTAAACATAACCTATGGCCATGGCATTTAGAAGGTTGCATGCTATCCTTAAAACAAGTATTTTACACAAGCAAGGAAACCAAGACAGCATGATACAATAAGGCACACGGCTGGCCAGGATTGTGACACACCACCAAAGCTTTAAAACACATCCAAATAGCATGACATTTATGGCTGGAACATATGGAAGCCGTATGGCTTGAAAGCCATGCAAATTGTCACATTCTTAACCAAGCCAAGTGTGCAATTGTCCAAGCTCTTCTCCATGCAAGATGCCACGGCAGTAGCCCTCCCCAAGGGCCATGATTTTCCCTCACCAGCCTAAGCAAATCGTGGAAGGCTGCATGACAACCAAAACATGCAGAAGGACACCTTTCTTGATCAAACCAAGTCATGATGCCACATGTAACTCATGCTCCCTTTCACTTCATGCAAGGAGACACCTCTCCATCCTCCTTGTCACTGAAAAAACCAAGAAGAAGAAGCAACATGCTTCTTCAAAAAGGGAAGCAGGAGATGGCACTAGGATTTCTCTCCAAAACACCAAGTCTGCCACCTTTTTTCCAAGACAATGGCCACATCAAAAGCCTATGCTATCCTAGGCAATCATAGCTATGATGAGGAGGAGCACACGGTTTTAAGGAGCTTAAGAATTAGGAGACAAGGCTGGAGCAGCATCATCCAACCCCCTCCAAGTTCTTGCAAAAACACGTGAGCCACCCATCCTTCCATTTCCATAATTTCTTCACGCCCTTCCTCTTGCTTTAATATCCGTGAGCCTTAAAGAAGCAACACACCTCCTCCATCTCTTCACTTCTAAGGATGGTTAAGGTAGGGAAGAATCAAAGGGGAAGCTTTTCTCTAGTCATTCTTTCTTAGACTTCCATTCTACCAATTTCTTGCTAACCAACTGCATTCTGTTCTGCATACTGTTTTCTGGTTGCATTCTGTTTCCTGGTTTGTATCATAACACTTGCATTCTATTTTTTTTGGTTTACATATAACCCTTTGCGTGCTGTTTTCTGGTTTGCATAATAACATCCTGCATTCAGTTTTTCTGGTTGTATTTTAACATTCTAGTTTACTAGTTTACTGTTTTCTGGTTTCCATTATCATATGTTTCTGTTTTTTTGGTTTCCATTTTAATATGTTTCTGTTTTATGAGTATAACATAAATTCTAAAGCTAAGTAACCACATTTTGCTATAAGTTGTGTAAACAACATGATTTTGTTTTCTTAAATCAAATGCACCGAGTGGCAACTTGGAAATCATACATTCTGATTTCTTCAAGTGCACCGAATGGAGATTGTGATGTTATGTACTCTTCATTGATTCTGGTTTTAATTAAGTGCACCGAATCAAATGCATCTTAATGGTTACTAAAAATGATGAAAGACTATGGTGATGAGTATTTGAAAATATGGTTATTGATCCCTATGCTTTTGGTGGTGAGTTGTGATTGGTTTTCGTTTGTAATATACGAACTTTAAAATCATCATATGTATAAATGTAATAAAAGTGTAAAGATAAAGTTTCCTTGGGATTAGCCTACACGAATATATGTGAGGAGTAGATTGGGGGGTGGTGAAACCCTTGGGTGTAATGCTATTGTGACCACACTTATGTTCAAGGTAGAACAAGTCCTGGTAGGACTGTGAGTTTGTGGGGGTCGCTTCCAGAGGTGGCATTACTTTGACATGCCCTTTTTCTCCAGGACGATAGAGAGCATAGAGTGGGAGGTATGTGTACTCTCGGTCATCCGCTATCCCAAAGGAGCACTCCATGGAGTTGGTATAGTAAAAGAGACCTTAAAAAAAGAAATTTATAACTATCTTAAACTCTTGTTATTATGATACTGTCTTTATTAGTAATTTTTAAGGTGTTTGGATGCTCATATTCCTTATTGTTGCAATTCTATTATTATAAGTAATTTATTCCTTCTAACTGTTACATATTCTATAGAAAAGCTATTTTTGAAAAATAAACCATTTTGGGAATCAGAGATTTTCTTTAAACTATATTATTTCTGTTGTGAGAATTTTACTAAAAACCGATTCCCCTGGAATATCATTAGTTCTAGTTTTTTAAAAACTTACCTATTGAGAATCATTTTCTCACCCCCTCTATGATTTTATCGTGGTATTTCAGACCCGCCATCATGAGTACTATTGTAGTCTGGCTGGGAGAAGGGACCAGGCATTATGACATGGAAACCAAATTGTTTACTTTTACTGGTCAGATTACCATACAGGTATCATCCATCTCCCACCCAGTGTTTGGAGTTATCACCATCTCAGGCCCCTTCACTTTCCAGGTGGTCCTCCCTCCATGGTGATCCTGTCGTCGCTGCCTCCGTTCAGCTAACTATGACCATGCTAAATTCTCCTCTACCCTACTACTTGAAAATGAGGAGAAATATGTGTTGCTGCTAAGGTTTTTTTTTTATGTTGTTGTAATCTCACGGCTTGTATAAGACCCTGCATGGGTCTAATTTTGTAACTGTTATGCAAGCTGGTGTTTGGTGTTTTGTATCTAAATGGCAATTATGCATGTAGGTCTTTGTGTTGATAGTTATTTCTTCCGCTCCTTAAAAAGAAAGCACAAAACGTAAAGTTAATAAGTTAGCTATTTCCAAAACAACAGTGGCTAAATTAACCCTATTTACAAGGAAGAGGAAATAAATGTTATTTTTAGGTTGTTACAATTATATTTAATCGTTTTGTGTGATTTACTCCGACTCAGGAAAATAATAATTTTCGGGCTAGGGAAAATCTTACGTATTTTAATTATTTTTGTTGATTATTAACTATTTTGACTAATTTGATTTGATTTTCATAAATTTTATAATTTTTATGATTTTTGTGGATTATTGAGATTTTATATTTTTTTATTATTTTAATATTATACTTGGGTTGTCTCAGGCCCAAAGTGTCTCGAAAAAGTAAATATTTTTTCTGAGCCAGAAAATTTTGTACTGTTGAGATGGGGCCGAGGGATCTTACTAAACCCGAAACTGGAAACAGTTTTTAAAATTTTCTTTTACTGTATTTTGTACTATTTTATTTATTGGGTAATAAAAACACAGTAAATATTATCCGTAGGGTAATAGCAACTACAAAAAATATTATACTTGTTAGTCAAATTAAGTGGTTATGACAACTTTATGGATGACCAATATGAAGCAAGCTTAGTGATGAAGGCTTTGGATATCCACCATTGATTTAATCTATGGTGGAGATTAGTCTCACAAAGTGGCAAGGACCTTTTGTGACCCTTGGATGGAAAGTATGAAGAGAAGTTTTTGACCCTCCATTTTGGAGATGCATCTTATGGCTAAGGTTTCATGGAGGAGAGATCCAATGGTTCAAATTCAATTTTATCATTTGGAAACCTACACCAAAGATCCACCATTGATTCAATCAATGGCTATTGAAGCCTCAAAAAATGGCTAGATGTATTTAGACATTTTCTTGGTGTACAAGGGGGGGGGGACTCATGGTTTTGAAGGCTTAAAAGCTATAGGAAAATTTTCAATTCATTTCTATCACTCATCTTTATTATTTCCTAAAGTCAAGCTTCACAAATTTTTCTCTCTTCTTTTCTCTCAAGACAACCTCGCGGCCAAGACCTCTAGATCATACCTTCACTCTCCAAAAATTTCAACCAACCTAATTTCTTGAATCTTTACCAAAATCCAAGACACTTTGTAGTTAAGGCCAAGTTCTAAATCATTCATCTTCAAGGAGTTTTCCAAGACTCAAGTTCTAGGGTATTAAGGTGGAGTTTATGGAAACTTCACTACTTGTCTCATTTTCATGTTCTAGGCCATGTTTTGATCCATGGTCTTTCTTGTTCAAGCTTTAGATGCTAATAAACTTGTGTTTGTTTTATATTCAAGAAGCTCTTGGTGGTGAAGGACAAGTACAAGAAGCAAAGCAATGAGCTTTGGAGGTTTCACCACAAGGTAAGAGGGAGATCTATCTCACCAACCAAGTATGGTGGTGAGGGATGAACTTGTATTTGATGGATGGTGAATCCATGTGAGGATTCATATCCATGGTTGAGTAAATTTATTTGTGGTGTTTATGTGCTTTAAATTTATTTGTTTATGCTTTTATGCTTATATGATTTTTATTGCTTTTATGGTATGCTTGTGATATATATTGATGATTATATGTCATGTATGCCATGATTAATGTTGGAAGGGAAAATAATTTTGGTTCAAAAGACCATGAGGCTCACAGCCTCAACACCTCAAAATAGGTGTTTCCAAGTTAATATTTTCATGAATGGTAAAATTGGATGTTTAGAAGAGTAAGGAAAATGAACAAATGTTTTGGTTTCAAAGACCAAGTACCTCACGACCATGGAGACTTTAATGGTTTTGTTTGTGTAAAAATATGATTTGAAAATGGTAACTTAGTTGATTGAAAATGTGGAAAAATGAAGTAGAAGTCATGTTAATTTTTAGAAAGGCCAAAATGATGTTTAAAATATTGAGAAATATTTTACGTAGTTGACAAATGATGAAAAATGTGTTTCGCTACTTAAAAATGTGATTTTTAAGCTACATGATTTTGAAAACGTTGAAAAATCACTATGCAATTTGGAAAATGTTTAAATATTTTTACGCGATTGAGAAAATGTTGAAAAATCAATACGCGATTTGAAAACGTGACAAAAATGTTGCCCGATTATGAAAACGCAGTAAAATACTTATGTCATTAAAAATACAATAGAGTTACGGTTGGACCAAAGTGTGGACCTGTATATGTGAGATATAACTATAGCCTGTGATTGGCTTGTATGCATTGAACATGCATTTGGAAAAGTTCGATGGACTATGTTAAGGTCGGTGGCCTAGGAGAGAATTACACCTTGGTGTGGTGTGATATGCATAGTGTAGGTCACTTGTTGACCTTGGGTGCATCGGGTGCTAGTTTTCCACAATGGGCAGTTGATAGCTCTTTTGTACCGTGGATCGGACCTATGCAACGCACCGATGATCCGGACCGAGACACTATTCTTAATTAAGATCTGGTGAAGACTGTCGTGTAAAATGCTAGATGTGTAAAATTGATGAGAGTTGTAGCACGTGGTCTGAGGCAATTATGGTACCGACAGATCTTCTAGATCAATCTCTCCGACTTGAGTTAGCTCCATGGAGTAGGAAATTGAGTCTATGTGCACATGCATAATCTGAATATTTATATTTGTGTGATATTTGAATTGTCGAATAATTGGATAATGTTGAAGGCATGATTGTAATTATTATTTGTTATATCTGTATCATTATTTGTTATACCTATATTATTGTTTATTATATCTGTATGACATTACTATCATTTATATCTCTTTACTGCCATGTTGGTACTAGTGTTGGTAATCTCACCTCTTTGCATGCTGTTCTTGTATTGTAATTGTAATTAGTAAAGAAGGTGAGCAAGAGTTTGAACAAGAAGGTGAAGAGTTGATTCCTGCTGAGGAAACTGACTTCTAAGTCAATGGTGATGCCAAGTTTTCTAGGATACATGAGGCTACAATTCCGAGGAGGTTCGAAGGCTTGGTGTATTCATTTAGATAGAGGGTGTATTTTCTATATAGGAGATTTGAATGTTTCCCTAAGTAAGGTTTATCATGGGAACCCTTAATTTAGTGTCAATATTTACGTGCATTTAGAGTTTCTGTTATCCATTAGGCAATATTAGGGAGCTTACTACCGTACTCCTAGTGAGATTAGCGTTGTGTCATCTGATCAGACACATGTCCGTAGGACTACATATCATGCAGGATTCCTATCTTCTGAGGAGTCTGAGGAGGATCCGTCTGAGGGTTCTGCTCCATAGACGTGTACTTAGGCCAGTATAGTAGTTCTGATAATGTTTAAATACTTTTGAGAACTCTGTCTGTATATATTTAAGTATGTTAGTACTAAGATTATGTATATGATGTAAATTATTTGTGACACTATTAGTATTTTGTTTATATTCTGCTAAGTTTATCTTATCAATATCAAGAAATTTTATAACTCATACTATTATATTAAATATTATTTTATAACTTGGGGTAATTCGGTAATAACAACATTAAAATGTGATACCTTACGATGGGTGTTACAGTCTCTCACAAAAAATAGCAAGCAAAGCAATAGCAGCCATGAGACAAGGATGAGAAAAGGAAAAAGGGAGCAAGAAAGGAAGAAGGAAAGGGAACCAAGGAAGATTCAAGAGCCAAGCTCAAACTTGAAGACCAACTGCACTTCAAGAGGTAGGGGAGTTCTTACTCATCTTATTCCTTCAAATTTCACTTTGTATGAAACTAGGTCACATGAGAAGAAAGAAATGGATTTGGTGAGAAAATTTGTGTTATTGGCTTGATTCTTAGTTCTAAGAGTTAAGTTAGGGTATTTATAGCTTATTGGATGCTTGGTAGCTTGTTTTTTCTTGGTAGAGGTCCATAGGCCACTTTGAAGAACAAGTTGGTAAATGGGTATTTTCCTTGCTTGATTGAGTTTAAATCCATGATTGATGAGTTGAATTTAGTATTTAATGATTCTAACATGATTAGAAACCATGATTAGGGTTGAAAAACACTTAGAATCCATGATTTGAGGATTAGAACTTGGTTAGAAACCAAGATTATGTAGAACTCGATTATGCAAAAATAGGACAAGCATCTGTTTGTAGCATAACTTGAGCTGTAGTCATCAGATTGGCCTACTTCTTTTTCATTTGAAAGCTAATATACAAGGCTTCATGTAGTAAAAATTTCAGACTTTTAGGCTAACCCAATTAGCACCAGTTTTAGTTGAATCTGAGTAAGATTCTACAAACACAAGCAGTCTAGCACTTAGTAAACCAGATTGCATAACTTCTTGCTTCGAGGTGAAAATTATATGAGACAAGTGGCATTTTAAAGCTAACATATAAGGCTATGAGTGGTAAAAATTTCAAGAATTTTGCACTCTCCATGCGTTCCATGTTTCAGTTTCAAGTAAGGTCAGATTTTAGGAAAAAAGATAGTTGCCTTGTTTTAGCCTTTGCATTTTGCTGCATACCTTTGGCTACACTAAGTCAAATGAAGTGAGGTTTGTTGTATTTGAAAGATATGAGATAAGGCTATTAAATTTTAAAATTTTAGAATTTTAGAAGTTAGGATGTACATTTGGTACATTCATGAAAATCAACTTTTTTAGGTGACAAACTAGAAAATGTCAAGATATGAATCTTGTTGAAATGGAGTTCTCTACCAGTTGGGATCTCTCATATATGTCTTTTAAGGTGTGTTGAGACACTAGTAGGGGAATTTCATATAGGAAATGATTACCTTGCATATATGAGGAGTTGAGAAAACCTTTGGCATCCTTTGAGATGTAGAATGTCATAGGTGAGTTTTTAGAACCTTAATCAACATGAGGTTGTTTTTGGTTTCTTTTGAGAAGTAATGACAAGGTGTACTAGAAACAACTAGTTTGGGTGTGTTTTGTATGGTATTCCTATCTATAGGCATAGGTTGCTCCTTTAGAGTTAAAGTTGAATTTAAGATGCATAGTTAATGTGTGCTTCCTTGTTTATCAAGGTTAAGCCTTGTCTTTTGCTAGAGACATGGGTTGGTTTCTTTATGTGATAGAGTTCAGCTAAGAGTGCATGTTTTCTAGTTATAGCCTTTTCACTTGGTTGGAGTGAACCTTGTGATAGGAGTTGGTAGAACCTTGGGCATCCAAGTGTTGTGGAATGCTATAAGGTAGTGTCTAGAATCTTGAGCAACTTGAGGTTGCCTATAGATCACTTGTGAAGTGATAAGATGAGGTGCTAGATATAAGAATAATAGTGACATGAGTTTTACTACTTATGTTATAAGTGGAGGTAAAGTCTTAAGTTACTAGTGTTGCTCTTCACTTGGTTGTTGTGAACCTTGTGATGAGTGTGTAAGTGTTTTATATTAACTTCGCATATTTAGTTTTCAAACTTACTATTTGTTATTTCCTATGTATTGTAACTACTTGTAGCGAGCAATACTATCAAGGTCAGGGTTACCGATATGAGGGTGGTAATAGTACTTTTACTATTGTGAGGGAAATGAATCCACTTATTACTAGGTAGTATCATGGCTTTTTAGCCAATTCGACCCAGTATATACAAGGAAACAAAGTTCTTGGGAATTAAGTAAGTATCATGTGTTTTCTAAAACTAAGATCTTCACTAGCATTGCACAATCATATTATTAGGGCATCTATGAGGCTTAAGCATTCAACATAACAAGCATTACATCTGTGTGGCAATTGTATGGGTAGTTGCCTAGTATTGATGATATTTTACAGTTGTATGGGCGATTGTTTGCTATCATTGATAGTTCTATATGTGAGTTTAAGATTATGGATTGGCTTAGTTAATGTTTACATAGAGTAAGAAAATGTAAATATTCTAGTGGTATCGAGTAAAGACTCAATTGCCTATTGTGAATCCTAAATCTTAAGTTAGTATGTTTATTCATAGTAGAAGGTTATATATGCAGTACTTATAACAAGTTTATGAATGAACTAGCAATGATATATTATGATTGTGTAGATAATTGTAATTATCATATGAATGATGAATTTTTGTTTATAGATTATGTTTTACCATAGGGAACCTTTACATAAGAGGAAATGTGAATGTTCTGGTGATGTTGAGTGGAGACTCAATGTCTTTATGAATTCATAATCTATTGTTAGTGAGTTCAAGTATTAATGTATGTATGATAGGTGTTGGGAATTTGCGGATCAAAGTCTCGCAGCGGAATAACAGAATTCCCTCACAGGATCCATGCGAAAAATCCATAATCCGAGGTTTTAAAATTTTACCTCTTGAAGCGTGACAGACACAAGCGAGGTGAATCACCAACACCGTAATAGCGACGATGTTTCTGCGGTATCCACACGAACAGACTTGCAAAAGGAGTCACGCCTCTGTTTCGTAGTGCTAGCTGCGAAGAGAGGAGAAGAAGACCTCACTATCTCTCACTCACTTTCGTAGGTGCGGCTAGGGTTGTGATGTAACCTAGTAGCAGCCCCCTTAGCGATACTATTTATAATAGTGGCTGCCTTAAGTGAGTGTGAGCAAGTAGCAAGGTAAGTGGTGCAACCCTAAACCCATCCGTCATGAGTTAGGCCCACAATTGAATCCGAGTCCAACTTGGATTTGATTACTCCAATTTAGTCTGTTTCTAAGTGTGCGACCTGCTTGAGGTTCTCATGACGTTGGTAGTAATATTAAAATCTCATTTTAATATTACAAACGATGTGAGCGGTATCTAGCAACACATCATGCTACCCAAGTAATGAGAATGTCGGTGATTTGACATAACCTATCCGTGACCAATGTTTCCGTGTAGTTTAGTCCCTTTGTCCAGATATCCAAATTGAACACAAGGCATGGAACGTGTCACCCTTGTTTAGTTCAATCTTCGGTTTCGATTCCCAGAGTAGACATAGTAATGACAAATGAGATCAATATCTCATATTGACTCATTTGAGCATGGCCATGCATTTCATAGTCTCACTCAATCGGGGGCCCGAAGATATCACTCTGTTATGTAGGAGGGACAAATCCCATCTAGGTCACTCACATCCCTCCACATGTATCGCGGTATGTCTAATAACCAACTTTATAATCATCTTGTTACAGATGACGTTTGATGGCATTAAAACACACAACTCCTCATGTAGGAATCGTAGTGATTTGGTCAAAGGACCACATACACCATTATCACTATGAGAATTGCTTATGACACTCACGTAACGATCCACGTAGCGTTCTCTGGCATGGCGGGTCTCGTCCAATACATCATTACTCTAATATGTATCTATGTGTAGACTTGATATCTCATATCCATGACCCGTGAGATGTGGTCATCGATCTACGCACATACTAGTCTCAAAGCATTATTGTTGTCCTAATTAACAATAATACTTGACTAGGGACATTTAAGAATAGTGTTTTATCCAATAGGATCTCACGATCAAGTCATCCACTTGATGTCCTATGGTATCAAATTTACTATTCTAAGGACTTTATCATGTTTACCAAAAAAAAGAACATAATAAATGAAATGCCTCATATAAAATAGCATAATATAATGTATGTAAATATAAACAAAACGTATTGGCCACTAGGGCATACACCAACAATAGGTTTGTTTATTCTATATAAATATTACCTATGTTGGTTTTGGAATTGCTTTTACTGAGAATATATGATTTCTCACGCTGTTGTGTTTCCATGTAAATCCAAGTCAAGACCCTTCAAAGGGAAAAAAGTAGAAGTATGAAGACTAGTTTAGTTTTAATACTTTTGGTAGTCAAAGCTTGTATAAATATTTTATATTTGCTTTGAGGGTGTTTAAAGTTGTGTATGTAACAAATTGCCTTTCTGAGGCTTTGATGTTTGTATGTATGACTTGTAGTTATGGCTCTCCATAATTTTTTTATAAATGTTATTGATTGATTGATGATTAAGTTAGAAGTAGCATAATTAATACTGTTAATCCATGTATATATCAGATGTACTAGGATTCCTATATTAGGATGTTACAAATGTGCTAGTTTGTATGGACTATTCATATTAGTATGGATTAGACTTTCCAGTTATATATATCTATTACTTTTCCCTTATAAGGCTCAAATATATATATTGTATAGTTGATTATCAAAGAATGATGTTAGTTTAGTTGTGATGTACCTAAACCTAATTACTTTTGTGTAAATATGGATATACTATTAGTATTAGTTTTGGGGCGTTACATGGTTCGAGTTGGATTTCGACCAATTGGCCATTAGGTTGTGGCCTTTTTTCCTTTATCTTAATATGGACGTCTAGTTCAGGCATCATCACGAGTCGAGATTTTTTCTTGTGAGTTGGTTTCTCCTATTGTGTGAAGTGAGAGTTAGCTTCTAAAACTTCCAAGTTAGTGTTGTAACAGCTTCGAGCTATAGCCTAATTCACTTTCATAGTTATTTCCTCACCATCGTTTGAGATGAACTTCATGGTGAGGTGGTGTATAGACATTATCCCCCCCCCCCAAAATCATTTAAGGACGATCCTCTAAGGAAAATGTTGAAGGTAGAAGGATAATAAACGACCAGAAACTTTACCTTCTTTCTCAAGGACTTTTATGTTATTTTCTAAGGAGCCTCATCCTAGGGTGAGGTACAACTCAATGTGTCCCTCAGGTCACACTTTTTCTTCTAAAAACCCTGTCAAGTGGGTATTCAAGGGCTTTAGGTCAGACAATGGGAGCCCAAGGTTATGGAAGTAATCCCTGGAAAAGATGTTCGCAGAGCTACTCTAGTCCACGAAGATCTTTTTGACTCTTGCATTTGCCATGATTTCTTTGCTGACTGTAATGTGCCAATACTAATATTCTAATATATCTAGAATATACATAAGTAAACAGGATTAGGCACATCACTTCTAACATACATAACGCATACTACTTTAATAATAACTATACATGTTATTATATAGAGCCTTGAGAGGGAAAACATATCATACATTTAACTGATATCCTTATTTATAGAAAGTTGTACATTAAGGTACAATATAGTCTAGCTAAGCCCTCAAAGCTCAAACACTTATAATCTATATAAATTTTCTTGTACTAAAATAGAGATAATATTACGCCATGTACATATTCTTCATCTCACATGGCTAAAGATTCTTTTTCCTAGAATCATCATGGAAATACAAATACATAGGGTGAGAATTCTACAATTCTCAGTGGTTCTAACATATAAATTGATATCACAATAATTCCAGCTACTACGGGAAAAAATCATTCCAATATTTAAAATGTATTATAGAAAGGTGGCACAAGTCATTTCTCTTCCCGAGACAGAAAATTCAATTATTACTATGGTTAAATATATCATAATCAACTATTTACACCGTATCATCACAATACCATCAAATCATAGGATGCATCAGGTATATGAATTAGATAGGAGTCACATCTCACTATTCCTCGACATTCACATACTTTCTTTGAGTAAACATTCATAATGCAAATCCATGATCTATATATATAGCTAACGCCCCTTTGGTGATATCAAGAATACGCATTCAGTGCCAATGTTAACGTCCATCTAGTGCCAATAATAATGCTCATGTAGTACCAATGCTAATGTTCATGTAATGCCGATGATAATACTCATGGGATGCCAATGATAATGCTCATGAAATGCAAATGATAATGCTTATGAAATGTCACGTTCCTTTGCATATACTTAAGAACCTAGTTCCTTGTATAACCTTGGCCAAATATCCAAAGGATCACCATCATTTCCAAAGGAAGCTTATCTAAGATCACCATTGTTTCCTAGATCTACATTTAGGATCACCGTCTTTTTTCCTAAATCCGTTACTAGCCACATCTAAGATATCCAAAGGATCACCATCATTTCCAAAGGAAGCTTATCTAGGATCACCGTTGTTTCCTAGATCTACATTTAGGATCACCGTTGTAACACCCCTTGATGTAGCAACCGGAGCGCGATCATCATTACACCACAGTTACTAAATCCAAGTGTGTCACAGTCATAATAACAGTCATTCAAATTCTCAGGAGTCTATATATATATATATTTTTGACAATATGCATAAGTAGAAAATACGAGCCTCGAATGAAATATAAATATATTCGACCCATAATACAACCACAACATAGAATCATTTTCCTTTTATATTTTATAGTCAATTTACACAAAGCACTGATAATATAGAATGTAATAATTACAGAGTCATATAAAATACAGTGGGAATAAAACACATAAAAGGGGAGAGGTAATAACCCAGGGATGGGTACTACCAGCAAACAAAGCCGCAACCCCATATGCATATGACACTCGGCGTCCCAGTTGACACAATAGGCATCAATGCCTCCCCGCAGCTGCACTCCTACGAAATCAAAGAAATCTTGCTAGGTTCCCTACTCCATCGGCAAGGTGTGATTCCTCATCATCTTCTTCACGATCTTTTGTCAAATATGAATATAAAACAGCAATACAGAAATATAGGAAAGAGGTGAGACACCCGTCTTTCATTACCACTATTGGCAGCAAGAAAATAGCACGGCGCAAAGCGCCCACCGAGCAATACAGTTCATATATTTATCAATAAATTATAACAAAAGTAATTCAATTCTAAGCAATAATCAGAGTCAATAACAACAGTGATATTTATAGTAAAGGTAGAACAACAGTAAGCAATAGCAGGCAGATTACAATAGTATTTCCAGAAGTCAGCACAACAATCAGATAATCATTCACAGGTACTCATGCTCAACAGTTTATAAGATCAGTAATGAACGATGCACAATGCATGCTTTCCCAATTCCTACTCCATGGAGCTAGACTCAAACAAGCGGAGAGAAAGATCAGGAGACATGCCTGTAACTCGGCTGCCGAGGCCAGTGCTATCAATAAATTTTCTCGTGCGCAATCATGGCATTGTACAGACATTCTATACTAGATCACGATATAGGACTGTGTCAAGTCCAGATCGTCGGTGTGTTTGCATCGGTTTGCCCCATGGCACAGAGGAGCTCTAAACTGTCCATGTGAGGGACCCGCACCCTGACGCCCCCAAGGTCATCACATAACCAACACTTGTCTACTCGCACCCACACTAAGGTGTGTTCAATCTCCTAAGCAACTTGGCCTTACAACAGTTCACAAGGACATTCACAATGCATATGACACTATGCATAGACATGTATGATTCACAATCTCATACCATTACATAACATGCCACAATAGGCCAATATAAGCATCAATATATGTTCCTTATCACACACATACCACAATTTCCATGTCATGGATCCAAAAATTCCATTTTTCAAAATCATTTCTTCTCTATTGGCATGAATACATATTCCTATCATATTTCAGTAAAGTAAAATCCTTGAATCCAGAGTTTTTAGGTTATGTTTGAGTTACAGAGGACAAAGAACCATAGTCTCAATCATTTCTAGCTCAAAAATCTCATTTTTAGGTCTTGGTAATCGATTACATCACCCTGGTAATCGATTACCAGCGAAACAGAATCCTTGTAATCGATTACAATCTCATTGTAATCGATTACATGATCCCCAGAATCACGTTTCGTAACTTCAAGGCCCTGGTAATCGATTACACAGTCGTGGTAATCGATTACCAGTTGGACAGAACCCCCGTAATTGATTACCCACAAGTTGTAATCGATTACGTGATTCCCAGAAGCACCATTTCATAAGATCATAGGCTTGGTAATCAATTACACCATTCTTGTAATCGATTACAAGCTAGACAGAATCTCTGTAATCGATTACACACTAGATGTAATCGATTACCAGATTTCCAGAATCACGGTTTCGTACCCTTAAGAGCTTGGTAATCGATTACAAGCCTCGTGTAATCGATTACCACGCGTAATCTTGTAGAAAACAGAGTTCTTCAAGTCCTCTAACTCAAACCAAACCATTCCTCATCATATTTAATCAACAAGATACCCAAATATACCTTCAAATCATGCAAGAGGCATTAATAACTCATACAAACCCAACAAAATACACTATCATCAAGAACAACATAAAAATGAGAGAACTTTATACATGGATTCAGAAATCAACAACAACACACATACAAGACATTCCCTTACTACCAAGATTGGTTGAAGAGGATCATCTCCCTCTTACCTATTTGGAAGACAACACAAGGTGTTACCTCTTCTTGCCCTAGATTTTCATTTTCCCTTCAAGAAGAACACCAATGTGAGTGATTTCCATAATGTCTACTCAAACCATGGAAAAATGAGTTCTTGATCACATAAGTGACCAAGAAAAACGAAAATGAGAAGAAAGTGAAAGAAAGGTTAAGACTTTACCTCCAAGCTCAAAGCTTTAGCTTCAATGGTGAAGAATAGAGGAAGAAGAAGAACCAAGAATGGCCATAAGGAAAATGGTCTTGGAATGATGGAAGAAAACAAGTAAAATGTGATTTGTTTAGCAAATAATGGAGTTGGTCTCCAATGTATGGGTGTGTGTGTACGGTGGAGAGGAAGGAGAAGAAGAAGAAGAAAGAGAAGGGAATGAGAATGAGAAGAGAGGAAATATTAGGAAGATGAAAGTAATTATTTGGCTTCCAACGTGGTCACTGTCGTGGAGAGAAGTGAGGAGGGAAGAGAGAGAAATGTGATTAGTTAGGAAATTTCTAGGAAGCTTCCCAATGAGTTTTTGAATTAATTTAACTTCTATTTTGAAAATAAGGCTAAAGGAGCTTGACACAGGGTAGATTTTGAATAATGTGATAAGATTTTTATTACATGTTATTATTTATTGGACAATAGTTACAGTTGACCGAAGTCAGTATTAATATATCTGACAGGTAAAATTTATACAGCATTTTATTATTTCGTCTGTTGAATCTTCTCGAAAAATGTGAAACCTTGTAAACTGTGTCCGGCCTCGGGTTTAGTAAGATCCCCCGTCGACGTTTCCATAGTCCAAGGTTCTCGGAAAAATATTTCATTTCCTCGGTTCGGCTCAGTGTGCACGTAAAACGATAAATATATTAAAATATTCATCATCTCTGAAAAATTCTAAAAGAATTCACATAAATCACAAATATTAGAAAATGACTATTCGTAATAAAATTTTCCAACTTTGGGAGCGTTACAGCCGTTCGGCCAATTCTGCTCAACGTGCGCGTAGAACAAGAAATAATATTAAAATATTCCGCGTTCTCAGAAAGATCCAAAAAAATTCCTAAAAATTCTAAATATTGTAAAACAGTCATTTATCCTGAAATTATAAATTTTCGGGATGTTACAACCGTCACTTTTCCTAAATCTGTTATTGGCCACATCTAAGATATCCAAAGGATCACCATCATTTCCAAAGGATACTTATCTAGGATCACTGTCGTTTCCTAGATCTAGACTTAGGATCACCGTCATTTTTCCTAAATCCATTACTGGCCACATCTAAGATATCCAAAGGATCACCATCATTTCCAAAGGATACTTATCTAGGATCACAGTCGTTTCCTAGATCTAGATTTAGGATCACTATCATTTCCTAAATCCATTAAATGGTCTACCTTTCATAAGGGAAAAGTATATATATGGATCACGTCATAAAGGATCACCATCGTTTCCTTTAGCCTATCTAATTTCTTTTAATTAATGAGCACTCAAAGATGTACTTTACATTTCAGTTCAGTTACTAGTTCAACTTTAACAATTAAAAGAGCAATTCATGTTTCTAGTACACTTTATGAACATGACAAGCATACAAGTCAAATTCACCTCATTACGTATTTATCTAGTGCACAATGTCTCACTTCTCAAGTGAACTTAGTACACAAACATCATTTCACATATGAACTAAATACATAACATTATCATTTGCGAAGTGAATCAAGTGTACAAAGTAATCATCAATACATCACATTCTAAGTGCATAAAAGGTTACCCATGCACCCAATCATCATTACCTAAGTGCACAAAAGATTACCCTAATAAGTAACTAATGCACACAATCACCATTACCTAAGTGCACAAAGGGTTACCCCTATAAGTAACTAATGCACATAACATCATTGCCTAAGTGCACAAAAGACTTATTCCTAGGTTAAGTCACTTATCTTAGTGAAAACCTTCAAATCTCATCATCTTGTATAATATGGAGTGTCCAATTCTTGAAAACAAGGCTCTGCTATTCGAATAGGCTACTATGCTATTTGAATAGCATCCATTTTCATGTTATTTTGGGCAGGCCTATTCGAATAGACTGGGAGTCTATTCGAATAGCAGCTTCTAAAACTCATTCTAGTGCATTCTAGTATAATCTATTCGAATAGATCTCTAGTCTATTCGAATAGCAGCCACAAAAATGCATTATTATGTATTTTGAAATTGTCTATTCAAATAGATCCCTAGTCTATTCGAGTAGATCATTCAAAAATGCAACAGAAACACTAGAAACAATCATTTTCTACCATACTTCATCATCATATCAATAAACTTCATAAACACACATAAGCATACAAAGTTCTAAGTGGAAAAACCAACAAGAATCAAGCTCATGGTACCATATGCAACATCAACAACTCTCAAAAGGTTGTGCTTATATGTACGCATATTCATGTATCTCCATGCTAAAACACCATCCGTCACATCTCTATACATATAACCATGATACTATAGAGTTTCATGAAAAGCTATCACTCAATCTATTTCATGCAAGATTTCAAGTAGCAAAGATGGACAAAGCATGGTAAAGAAACACAACAAGCCCTTCCTCAACTCCTTATGGATGGTGTTGGTATGATATTCTTCTTCTTTCCTTTTCATTGGTTCTTTCTTGTTTTCCTTCTTCCTTTCTTGCTTCTTTCTTTTCTTTCATTTTTCTTTTTTTTTTCTTTTCTTCCTTTGCTGCTCTAAATCTATGTGAGAGAGAATGAGATAAGAATGAAAGAAAGTCAAAAGAACAGAAGATAGGAATAGTGGAAAGGTTGGAGAGATAAGGACGTTGGACTTTCATGCACAAATAAAAGTGTTGTATCTTTTAGGTACACTTTGATATTTCATTATCGACTTTTCTAACTTTCATAAGTGTTATAGAAAATTCTAGGACTTCATTTAGTCCTTAAACTCATTTTTCAATGATTCTTTATACACTATTAATTGTCACTTAAGCTCTATTACTCTTTCTTAAGTTAAACCTAAGGAATTAAGCTAATAGGTGCACAAGTACCTACCTTAACCTGTATTAATTTCTAAAATAACCTCCATCCTCTACTTGACATTTCCACCAATTCTAATTTTTCAAGCTACCTGCCTATTTAATTTGGCCTTTAAATACTCATCTTGTGTTATTAAAAAAACTAAACTAGCTTAGTTAATTCTCCAAAATTAACCACATCACATTCTATTCATTTGTGACCTAGAAATAAATTTCCATATTTATTTCCATTATCCAAGTAGTTTATGCCAACTTCTGAGCTAATATAAGGTATTTTTCACATTCAGTGTTATAGCAATATAGCACAACTAACTCAAAAAGTCAACATCATTAATAGTAACTCATGCTAGGGTTACTAAACTTATATTACCATGATTAAGACTAATAAGTTAGGGAGTATGTTACAATGACCAAAGCATTGTCTTGGCCCGATACTACCCATTCAACATCTTCATCAATGAAACTTATGGTTGGGGTGCTCCGAGATCCACTCCTTTTTTTGAATATTGGGTGGGAAGACATGTTTAGCTCCTTCCTCAAGTGCTTCTTCCTAGAAAATTTTGAGTGTCTGCCTCCAACAAAACCTCCTAAAATGGTGTTGATCATCCTTGTGAATTCATTGTCATGATGTTCTTATCTTTGAGGGGAATTCTGTAACACCCACCGTATGGTATCACATTTATGTTATTTAATTACCAAATTACCCATTTTATTACAAAATATGATTTGTAATGTAAATATGAGTTATAAAAATTTCTTGATATCGATAAGATAAATTTAGCATAAAATAAAAACATTAAACATCATCACAAATAATTTACATCATATACATTACATAAGTCTTAGTACTAACATAATTAAATATTTACAGACATAGTCCTCAAAAGTATTTGACATTATTTAAAACAAACACACTTGCTCAAGTATAACTAGACAGCAAAACCCTCACACAGGTCCTCCTCAGATTCCTCAGCAGGTAGGAATTCAACTTGACACAAAGTCCTACGAACAGGTGTCCGTGCAGACGACACTATATTAATCTCCATTGGGATGTGAAACCTACCACCCCAATACTGTCTAATTGACAGCGAAAATTCAACATGTACATAAATAGTTACTGAAAAGAACGGATCTTCATGAAATATCCTGCTCATGTTCACCGTCAAATGTCCTTGATAGATTAGTCCCTCCTCATTGGGACTCAACCTCCAAGCGCCAGCTCCACCGTGGAACTCTAGTCTCACGTATCCAAAAAAAACTCGATCAGGCTGCCATCCGATCAAAACTCAGCTTCCTCAGTAGGAATCTGCTCTTCTTCACGTCCTTGCTCAATATCTTGCTCAGTGCCTTTACTGAAACATAAACACAATATAGAATAATACACGAAGAGGTGAGATCACCTATGCCAATACCAACATGGTAGCATAGAGACAACACAAACAATACCTAATACAGATATATCATACCATAATTACGACCATACCCTCAATATTTTTTTATCATCACAACAGATATAATAAATAATAATTACGATCATGCCCTCAACATTATCCAAATATTCAACAATTCAATTATCACACCGATATCAATGCTCAATAATTATGCATGTGCACATAGACTCAATTTCCTACTCCATGGAGCTAAACTCAGGTTGGAGAGATTGATCGAAAAGATCTGTCTATACCAACATGCCTCAGACCACGTGCCACAATTCTCATAAGTGTTTACACATCTAGCACATACACGACAGTCTTTATCAGATCTTGATTAAGAATAGTGTCTCAGTCAAGATCATCAATGTGTTGCATCGGTCTAACCCACGGTACAGAAGAACTACCAACTGCCCATTGTGAACAACCCACACCTCGATGCCCCTAAGGTCAATAATGACTTACACGACGCATATCGCATCAACTCAAGAGGTGTATTCTCTCCTAGGCAATTAGTCTTATCCAGTTCATTGGACCTTTCCAATGCATGTATAATGCACCATAGCCAAACACAGGCCAAATTCATATTTCACATCAATGGGTCCCATACATCGGTCCAACAGTAATTTTACTGTATTCTCAATCGTGTAATTATATTATCTCATTTTCTCAATCTCGCAACACTTTTGTTGCATTTTTTTCCAATCACATAACGATTTTTCATCGTTTTCTTAATCACGTAAAAATATTCCATCGTTTTTCAATCCCGTAGCGATTTTTTCACTTTTTTGAAATCGCATAGCTTAAAAATCACGTTTTTAAGTTACATAAAGCATTTTTCACCATTTTTTCACTAAAAATATTTCTCAACCTTCTAAATTTCTTTTCAATCTTTCTAAAAATTCATACCACTTCTTGTTTTACTTTTCCATATTTACTCACTTAAAATTTCCTAACGCGCTCAAAATCCAATTAGTAAACTATACGTTAGTAAATTTCAAGTCACCAACGTATTCTCCATAATTCTAAACCAATTCACAAATTCATTTCTCTTTAAAATAAAATTGAGGTTCAAACACTTTCAACCTCTTTTTTTTCCTTATAACTGAAATCTCTATTTCTCAAGTGACAAAACACTTTGTTTCCATCTCTAAATTCCTTGTTCTCCTTCTCTTTAAAATTAATTCCTTTCAATTTCTAAATTATAATTTCATACAAAATTTCCGCATTTCAAGCCTCCAAAACCGTGAACACTTGGTTTTTAAAACCAACCCATCTTTTTTTTTTTCCTTTTGTCACACCCTAATAGGGATGTCACATTTTCGAACAATAATAATAACCTCTACCCAAGTTATAAATTATTACGTAATATATAATAATATAGGTTGTAAAAATATTTTTTTAACATTATATTGTAAAATAAAATAAACAGAACATAAAATAAAACAAACTATTACATACACACCATAATTATACATATGATTTTGTTTTTAATAGGTACAAATAATTTATATATTACAAACTCTTTAATTAAAAACAGTAAACTGTCTGGTTTAAAGCAAACCATAAACTAGCCCAAGTATAACACCAAAAGTTCTGATCCTCCGAAGAATCCTCCTCGGGAAGATTATCGGAAGATAGAAATACTCTGGTAACATCATACCGCACTGCAATCAATCCATATGATATGGATGATCTCGAGGTTCACCTTCCTCGAACTGGTCACTCAGTTGCTGCTCCTCGTTGTATTGACAATCCAACAGTTGCTCCTCTTCTACTTCCTTAACGACTTTACGGAACATAAATAATAATACAAAAAATATATATAAAGAGGTGAGACAATCTACATCATTACCAGCATAGCAGTAAGAAAACGACAATACAAACAAATATAACAGTTAATATAACAAATCATATTATCACACATGCAAAATATCCAATTATAACTATTCACATTATCACACATGCAAGATATCATAAATCAAATTATAACTATTCACACAGTAATGCAGATTAAATATGCCATGTACTCAGACTCGTTCCTACTCCATGGAGCTAAACACAAACATCAGAGAGAATGATCCGGTAGACATGTCCGTACATCAGGCTGCCTCAACCAACTATTACACAGTCAAATACGTCGTGTAAATAGCACACAACAAATACGTCGTGTGAATGGTACACAGTCAAATACGTCGTGTAAATAGTACACAGTCAAATACGTCGTGTACGTCTAGGTATAGTACCAGACAGTCCCCAATAGATCCTGATTAAGAATAATATTACGAACCTAGATGTGAAGTTCGGAATAATTTGGTTATACTTACAATAGATATTTCGCACTTGCAGTTAGTTTTATATCAACAATTAGATATTTGTCGAGATCGCTAGTGTGTGTTTTTCAGTTACCACGGCCCAGAGGAGCTACCAACTGTTCACATGTGGAGTCTACTGCACACTAACGCCTCCAAGTTCTCCACATGAACACACTACGCCTATCACACCCGCAACACGGTTTAATTTATCTCGTCAGTCAATCGTCAATTTCAACCAAATTGACATACCACTCTATGTATGTAATGATCCATAATTACAAAAATACCCTCAGTATCACCATAATTACAGAAATACCCTTAGTATCAATAATTTCAAAAACAGTATGTCTCCACTTGACAGTACTATTTCCCAACGTGTCTGGGTCCACCACTTTGGCCCGACAGTAAAAACTTACTGTTTCCATAAGTCGCGTAAATATTTTTCAACGTTTTCTCAATTGTGTAATATTTTTAAATCATTTTCTCAATCACGTAGTTTAAAAATCATCATTTTAAATACGCGTAAGCTATTTCTACTATTTTTCACTGTATAAAATATTTCTTGATGTTTCAAATTAAATTTTGAAACTTTCCAAAACTACAAATATTATTTAGACATTATTTTCCATTTTTCTTTACACAAAATACTCTAAGTCATAATTTTTGACGTTTTCCTCCAAAATTCGATTTTAAAAAATTCTTCTACAGTTAATTTTATTCTTTAACTACGTAAAATATTTTCTTGCTTTCTAAATATCATTTTGAAACGTTCTTCATTACTTGCTCATTTTTAATCAATTTTGACAGCATTTAGTTTAGAAAATCCACTAAATGATATTTTCTACATTTTCCTTTAAAAATTCTTTTATTTAATTATAACCATAAAATACACTTTAAAAATTGCTAACATACTTTAAAAATTGCTAACTTAATTAGATCAAGTAGGTTATCCTTTTAGAAAATGGTTGAGAACATATTGGTTCTCTTTTCATAGTAAAACCATAAGCTCTTCATCTTGTGTTCTTTGGAACACTTTTGCAAATCTCAACATATTTGCACATCCAACAATAATTATCATAGATCCATGAACATATACATATATTTATGAACACATACCATATATTAAAGCAATAATAAAACACATACCAAATATCAAAGCTATAAACATGCTTGCATGCATAATAAATCACAAATAGAAAAGACAACAAACATGCACACAAAATTAATCACAACTAGAAAAGACAATAAACATGCACACAAAATTAATCACAAAACAAACAACCAAGTGAATGAATCCTTATGGATTCTTCACCACAATTACATCCATTTTCTCACCACCACACATGGTTGATGAGATTAAATCTCCCTCTAACCTATAAGGAAGGCAAGATCTCCTTGGACTCCTCCTTAGAAAATTTGTGTACCTTCAACAAAAATCCTAACAACCTTAAACAAATTATAAAGTCATAAACTATGGATAAAAAAGATAAACCATGGATCAATCATGGCTTAGAACATCAAAAATCAAATTAGAAACAAGAAACAAGAATTTTCACCTTATAGGAAAGAAACTTCAAAGTGATTTTCCAAGCTCCAAATGGATGATTTAGCAAAAACTCACAACTAAAGATGTTCTTAGAATATGGTTTAGATTTAGGAAATGAAGTTGGATGAAATTTTTGATGGATGGAAGTGTATTGAAGAGGTGATGGCCGAATGGTGTGGGAAATGAAGACTTAGAAGTTTTTTTTTGGGTTCTTGATAGAAAGAGAAATGGATGAAGATTTGGAATGATTGAAATGAAAATAATGAAGTGAATTTAGTCTTCCTCCATTATGCATTGCCGTAGAGTGCAATAAGAGAGCTAGCCACCTTTTTGACAATTCTTGCTTCATAATGGCCATAGGACACTCATAATGGAGCTTTGTCTCCTTTGTTGACCAACTAAATGCATAATGCATGCATAGATCCAAAAATAGCTATAGGAAATTCTAATCAAAATTTGATTGATTTTTAATAACTTATTTATGCTTAAGTCCTCCTAATTAAGTTTAATTAAAAGTTTAGTTAGATTCCTTTGTATTTTAGTTAATCATTAGTTTACTTAGAATCCTTAATCTTCTACTTAATTATACTAATACATTTGTCTAACTAAAATTTGATAAAAACTAATTAGGTTTTCATCTATTTAATTATCACTTAACCCCTTTAGATTAACTTAATTAGATTTTAAATTAACTAATCTATTAAATCTAACCATTTTTATGGATTTTTAACCTTTTGGTCTAGAATTTTACAAGCCTTTTACGTTTGTAAAATTCTCCTAAAACTGGAGCCCACAAACCCAAACGTGGGTCCCACAAAGCAAATGTGGGTCCCACAAGCCAAACGTGGTCCCACAAATTTTTCTGCATGATAAATATTTTTATTATAAAGAAAAATCCCAAAAATTAAAAGATTGATATATGTATTATTCGGATTGGGTTTAGTAAGATTGCCCAGCTCCAAATAATCAAACAAGATTTTTCCCGGCCTGAAAATTATTATTTTCTTGACTCGGAACAAATCACACGAAACAATCAAATACAGTTACAAAACAGTCAAATTAATTTTATAACACACAGAAAGCAGAAAATAGTACAATAAGGGCAAAAATGTAATTAACCAAAAATTGGGGTGTTACAACTCTCCCCCACTAACAGAAATTTCGTCCCCGAAATTTATCGTACCTTAGAAAAGATGTGGTTACTGCTCCCTCATTTTGTCTTCTAGCTCCCAAGTAGCATCTCCCGTTACCTCATTCCATATTACCTTTACCAAAACAATCATCTTCCCTCGAAGCTGCTTCACTCTCCTGTCCTCAATCTTAACAGGAAGTGTCTCATACGTCAAATTATCTTTCAGTTGTACTTCATCAAGTTGAATGACATGTGTTGGATCAGGAATATATTTCCTCAGTTGAGACACATGGAATACATTATGAAGATTGGATAGAAAAGGTGGTAAAGCTATCTGGTAGGCTACATGACCTATTCGACGAATGATTTGATAAGGTCCAATGAATTTAGGAGTGAGTTTTCTAGATTTGATAACCCTTCTGACACCAGTCGTAGGTGTTACTCGCAAAAACACATGCTCACCTTCTTCGAATTGAAGAGGTCTCCTGCACTTGTCAGCATAGCTTTTCTGTCGGCTCTGAGTCGTTCTCATTTTCTCCTGAATCATCTTCACCTTCTCCGTAGTTTGTTGCACAAGATCAGGTCCAATGGTCATACTTTCCCCATCTTGGTACCAACATAAAGGTGTTCGGCATCGTCGCCCATAAAGTGCTTCATAGGGTGCCATCCCTATACTTGAGTAAAAACTGTTGTTGTAGGTGAATTCTATCAAAGACAGAAATTCATCCTAACTTCCTTGTTGTTCCAACACATAAGCACGCAACAGATCTTCCAGCGATTGAATAGTTCTCTCCGTTTGACCATCAGTCTGCGGATGATAAGCAGAACTTAGACGTAACTTAGTCCCCATGGCTTCTTGTAGGCTTCGCCAAAACCTTGACGTAAACCTCGGGTCTCTATCAGATACTATACTTGAGGGTACACCGTGAAGTCTAACAATTTCACTAATGTACATCTGGGTTAATCGTTCTAACGAATACTTGATATTGATCGGCAAGAAGTGTGCTGACTTCGTAAGCCTATCAACTATAACCCATATAGAATCATGACCCTTCTTAGTTCTTGGTAATCTGGTAACAAAATCCATTGAGATACTATCCCATTTCCATTCTGGAATAGTCAAAGGTTGTAACATACCGGTTGGTCTTTGATGTTCAACTTTTGCCTTTTGACAAACCAGACAAGATGCCACACGTTCCGCAACATCTCTCTTCATTCTTGGCCACCAAAACATCCGCTTTAAATCTTGATATATCTTTGTCATCCCCGGATGCATACTCAACCTACTAGCATGAGCTTCGTCCAAAATCGCTTGCTTCAGCTTGGGATCATCAGGTATACAAATCCTTCCTTTAAATCTTAAGATTCCATCAGATCCTTCCTCAACCGTTGCCTTATGACCTTGCTTCAAAAATTCTTTCTCATTCAGCAAATATGGATCCTTATCCTGTTTTTCCTTGATTTCCTCTAGCAAGTCATTTAGAACAGTAACTCTACTTAGACGAATTCTTCCTGGTGCCAATTCCACTGACAACCGTAAATCTCTAAACTGATTGATCAATTCTTCCTCCTTTATCATCATAGTAGAAACACTGATCACCTTTCTACTTAAAGCATCTGCCACCACATTCGCCTTTCCTGGATGGTATTGAAGTTGAAAATCATAGTCCTTCAAGAACTCTAACCATTGCCTCTGCCTCATGTTCAATTCCTTTTGATTGAACGGGTATTTTAAACTCTTGTGGTCACTGAAGACATTGAAAACAGCTCCATACAGAAAATGTCTCCGCACTTTCAACGCAAAAACCACTGCAGCGAGTTCCAAATCGTGCGTTGGATAGTTCCTCTCATGAACCTTTAGTTGTCTAGAAGCATAGGCTACCACATTTCTGTTCTGCATCAACACGCATCCTAACCCTTGGTAAAAAGCGACACAATACACCTCAAAAGCCTCGTTAGGATATGGCAAAATCAGCACTGGTGCGGTCGTCAATCTCTTCTTCAACTCTTGAAAACTTGCCTCACATTCTTGTGTCCAATCAAAAGCTTGACTCTTCCTTGTGAGTTGCGTAAGAGGTCCAGCTATCTTAAAAAAACCTTCAATGAACCTCCGATAATATCCGGCCAATCCAACAAAACTCCGGATTTGGGTTACCGTCTTCGGCCTCTCCCATTGCAAAATAGTTTCTATTTTCGATGGGTCCACCGCAATACCTTCCTTGGAAATTACGTGACCCAAAAATTGAACTTCTTCTAACCAAAACTCACACTTTGCCAATTTTGCATACAGCTTTTTGTCCTTCAAAATTTGGAGAACTATACTGAGATGTTCAGCATGCTCTTCCTTATTTTGGGAATAGATCATAATGTCATCGATAAAAACAACGACAAATCTGTCTAAGTATGGACGAAAAATCCTATTCATATAGTCCATGAATATTGCAGGAGCATTCGTCACTCCGAACGGCATCACCTGATACTCATAATGCCCGTAACGAGTTCGAAAAATTGTTTTAGGTATATCCTCTACCTTGACACGAATCTGATGATAACCTGATCGCAGATCTATTTTAGAGAAAATAGCTGCTCCTTTCAGCTGGTCCATCAAATCATCGATCCTTGGAAGTGGATATTTGTTCTTTATCCTGACCTTATTCAGCTGACGATAGTCTACGCAAAGACGAGAAGTTCCATCCTTCTTCTTGACTAGTAGTACTGGCGCTCCCCACGGTGAAACACTCGGTCGCACAAACTGCTTTTTCAACAATTCCTCCAATTGCTTCTTCAACTCCACCAATTCCGATGGCGACATCCAATATGGTGCAATCGAAATAGGACCTGCTCTTGGTACTAAATCAATAACAAACTCAATTTCTCTTTCCAGTGGTAAGCCAGGTACATCATCAGGAAAAACTTCCAAAAACTCATTCACGATTGGAATAGCATTCACATCTTTTTCACTCTTGACCTCCAAAGAAGACAGCAGCATGTATCCTTGAGCTCCGTCCCTCAACAAATATTTGACTTTGACGGCAGTTAAAAATCTAGAATCCTCATCCTTAGGAAAAACTAAGGTTTTATTGACACAATCTAATAGGATATGGTTAGAAGATAACCAATCCATTCCTAATATTATATCGATTTCAACAAGGGGTAAGCAAATTAAATTGACCGAAAAGACTCGATCATTTATGGTAATAGGACAGTTCAAACATACTTTAGATGTAACAACAGGCTTGGCAGTTGGTGTAGAAACAATCAATTGAAAACTCAAAGAAGACACGGGCAATTTCAACCGATCCACACAATTATACGCAATAAATGAATGCGTCGCACTGAATCATATAGTACGGTCAAAAGATTACCCGCTACGACACCTTCCCCCCGAATAAGATCTTCGGGACCGAGAAGCCTCGCCCCCGCTCATCGTGTACACTCGCCCTCCGGATCGCGGTGAGTAGCATGAACATTGCTTACAACCGGCTTCTTTTTCGACGGTTACATTCCCTATAAACATGCCCAGGTCTTCCACACTTGAAATAGATTGGCCCTTTGATTGAACAGTCTCTAGATATGTGGCCACTCTTTCCACATTTAAAACATCTTGGCATAAACGCCACATTTGTACCAGCTTTGTTGCCACTAGAACTTCCCCTGTTAGATGGACGTTGAGGCTGACTCCCCGGTGGTCTCGAATACGGCTTGCGTTGAAATCGGTTGTTATTGTTGTTGTTGTTGCCTCCTCTTTGGAACCTAGTCGGTCCAAAGTTGCGATTTCTTGGATCACGTGACGGCTCCAACTCCTCGAGTCGTACACATGTGTCCACCAAAGCATGAAACTGGTTCATCCTTAAGGGTAGCACTCCTCGCTTCAACTCTGCCCTCAGCCCTTCCTCAAACTTACGGCATTTCCACGTATCATTCTGTCGAGTTTGAGCATAGTCTGAGAACTGAGACAAGCTCTCAAATTTAGAAACATATTCATTGACAGTCATGTTACCTTGACGTAAACCAAGAAATTCCATCTCCTTGGCATGTTGAGCACTGGCAGGAAAGTACTTTTCCAGAAATACTTCACAGAATACCTCCCAAGTAATTTCAGTTCCCTCAGCTTGTAGTAAGCGTCGAGTTCCTCTCCACCAGTTCTCACCATCCCCTCTCAGCATAAATGTAGCATACGTCACCTTTCGATCATTGGCGCACCCCATTCCTTCAAATATCTTTTTGAGATCTTGGATCCAAAGACTCGCCTTCTCTGGATTAAATTCACCTCTGAACTGCGGCGGGTTATTACGCCTAAACTCAGACAAGTTTAGAGCATCGCAATCGCATCTTCTTTGTTGAGCTGCTCGTTCATTTTGTTGCGTAATCACCTCTGCCATACGCTGCATAGCCTCAGCAGCTGCAATCATTGGGTCAACATTACGGTTCATGTTTGCACGCGTTCCTCTTCCGCCAGACATTTTCTTCTTCAATCAAACAAGACAAAACAAAGTCAGATGTACCTTTTCGGACACCAATCACAGAGAATCACACAACACAAGCAAAAACAGACCCAACCACAACTCCAAAAGACTCTAACTTGGGCTCTGATACCAACTAAAATGTCACACCCTAATAGGGATGTCACATTTTCGAACAATAATAATAACCTCTACCCAAGTTATAAATTATTACGTAATATATAATAATATAGGTTGTAAAAATATTTTTTTTAACATTATATTGTAAAATAAAATAAACAAGACATAAAATAAAACAAACTATTACATACACACCATAATTATACATATGATTTTGTTTTTAATAGGTACAAATAATTTATATATTACAAACTCTTTAATTAAAAACAATAAACTGTCTGGTTTAAAGCAAACCATAAACTAGCCCAAGTATAACACCAAAAGTTCTGATCCTCCGAAGAATCCTCCTCGGGAAGATTATCGGAAGATAAAAATACTCTGGTAACATCATACCGCACTGCAATCAATCCATATGATATGGATGATCTCGAGGTTCACCTTCCTCGAACTGGTCACTCGATTCTGCTCCTCGTTGTATTGATAATCCAACAAAGTTGCTCCTCTTCTACTTCCTTAACGACTTTACGGAACATAAATAATAATACAAAAAATATATATAAAGAGGTGAGACAATCTACATCATTACCAAAGATAGTAAGAAAAACGACAATACAAACAAATATAACAGTTAATATAACAAATCATATTATCACACATGCAAAATATCCAATTATAACTATTCACATTATCACACATGCAAGATATCATAAATCAAATTATAACTATTCACACAGTAATGCAGATTAAATATGCCATGTACTCAGACTCGTTCCTACTCCATGGAGCTAAACACAAACATCAGAAAGAATGATCCGGTAGACATGTCCGTACATCAGGCTGCCTCAACCAACTATTACACAGTCAAATACGTCGTGTAAATAGCACACAGTCAAATACGTCGTGTGAATGGTACACAGTCAAATACGTCGTGTAAATAGTACACAGTCAAATACGTCGTGTACGTCTAGGTATAGTACCAGACAGTCCCCAATAGATCCTGATTAAGAATAATATTTGTCGAGATCGCTAGTGTGTGTTTTTCAGTTACCACGGCCCAGAGGAGCTACCAACTGTTCACATGTGGAGTCTACTGCACACTAACGCCTCCAAGTTCTCCACATGAACACACTACGCCTATCACACCCGCAACACGGTTTAATTTATCTCGTCAGTCAATCGTCAATTTCAACCAAATTGACATACCACTCTATGTATGTAATGATCCATAATTACAAAAATACCCTCAGTATCACCATAATTACAGAAATACCCTTAGTATCAATAATTTCAAAAACAGTATGTCTCCACTTGACAGTACTATTTCCCAACGTGTCTGGGTCCACCACTTTGGCCCGACAGTAAAAACTTACTGTTTCCATAAGTCGCGTAAATATTTTTCAACGTTTTCTCAATTGCGTAATATTTTTAAATCATTTTCTCAATCACGTAGTTTAAAAATCATCATTTTAAATACGCGTAAGCTATTTCTACTATTTTTCACTGTATAAAATATTTCTTGATGTTTCAATTAAATTTTGAAACTTTCCAAAACTACAAATATTATTTAGACATTATTTTCCATTTTTCTTTACACAAAATACTCTAAGTCATAATTTTTGACGTTTTCCTCAAAAATTCAATTTTAATAAATTCTTCTGAGTTAATTTTATTCTTTAACTACGTAAAATATTTTCTTGCTTTCTAAATATCATTTTGAAACGTTCTTCATTACTTGCTCATTTTTAATCAATTTTGACAAAGCATTTAGTTTAGAAAATCCACTAAATGATATTTTCTACGTTTTCCTTTAAAAATTCTTTTATTTAATTATAACCATAAAATACACTTTAAAAATTGCTAACATACTTTAAAACTCAAAGGTAAGTATTTTCAAGTGTCAAAAATTTATTTATTTTATACACTAGACTTCTAATAAAAATTTGTTTACTTATTTGGTTCTTGAAAATCCATTGTAAATAAATTCTTTTAGGTCAATAAAACTAGTTTACACTTAGAAAATAAATTTTGATCAATTAAACATTAAAATATATTTGGCCGAAAATCACCATTTTTATACAAACCATGTTTAAAATTATTTTTCATCCATTAAATCATTGAAAAAAATCCTTTAACTTAATTAGATCAACTAGGTTTTCCTTTTAGAAAATGGTTGAGAACATATTGGTTCTCTTTTCATAGTAAAACCATAAGCTCTTCATCTTGTGTTCTTTGGAACACTTTTGCAAATCTCAACATATTTGCACATCCAACAATAATTATCATAGATCCATGAACATATACATATATTTATGAACACATACCATATATTAAAGCAATAATAAAACACATACCAAATATCAAAGCTATAAACATGCTTGCATGCATAATAAATCACAAATAGAAAAGACAACAAACATGCACACAAAATTAATCACAACTAGAAAAGACAATAAACATGCACACAAAATTAATCACAAAACAAACAACCAAGTGAATGAATCCTTATGGATTCTTCACCACAATTACATCCATTTTCTCACCACCACACATGGTTGATGAGATTAAATCTCCCTCTAACCTATAAGGAAGGCAAGATCTCCTTGGACTCCTCCTTAGAAAATTTGTGTACCTTCAACAAAAATCCTAACAACCTTAAACAAATTATAAAGTCATAAACTATGGATAAAAAAGATAAACCATGGATCAATCATGGCTTAGAACATCAAAAATCAAATTAGAAACAAGAAACAAGAATTTTCACCTTATAGGAAAGAAACTTCAAAGTGATTTTCCAAGCTCCAAATGGATGATTTAGCAAAAACTCACAACTAGAGATGTTCTTAGAATATGGTTTAGATTTAGGAAATGAAGTTGGATGAAATTTTTGATGGATGGAAGTGTATTGAAGAGGTGATGGCCGAATGGTGTGGGAAATGAAGACTTAGAAGTTTTTTTTTGGGTTCTTGATAGAAAGAGAAATGGATGAAGATTTGGAATGATTGAAATGAAAATAATGAAGTGAATTTAGTCTTCCTCCATTATGCATTGCCGTAGAGTGCAATAAGAGAGCTAGCCACCTTTTTGACAATTCTTGCTTCATAATGGCCATAGGACACTCATAATGGAGCTTTGTCTCCTTTGTTGACCAACTAAATGCATAATGCATGCATAGATCCAAAAATAGCTATAGGAAATTCTAATCAAAATTTGATTGATTTTTAATAACTTATTTATGCTTAAGTCCTCCTAATTAAGTTTAATTAAAAGTTAGTTAGATTCCTTTGTATTTTAGTTAATCATTAGTTTACTTAGAATCCTTAATCTTCTACTTAATTATACTAATACATTTGTCTAACTAAAATTTGATAAAAACTAATTAGGTTTTCATCTATTTAATTATCACTTAACCCCTTTAGATTAACTTAATTAGATTTTAAATTAACTAATCTATTAAATCTAACCATTTTTATGGATTTTTAACCTTTTGGTCTAGAATTTTACAAGCCTTTTACGTTGGTAAATTTCTCCTAAAAGTGGAGCCCACAAACCCAAACGTGGGTCCCACAAAGCAAATGTGGGTCCCACAAAGCAAATGTGGGTCCCACAAAGCAAATGTGGGTCCCACAAGCCAAACGTGGGTCTCACAGATTTTTCTACATGATAAATATTTTTATTATACAGAAAAATCCCAAAAATTAAAAGATTGATATATGTATTATTCGGATTGGGTTTAGTAAGATCGCCCAACTCCAAATAATCAAACAAGATTTTCCCCAGGCTAAAAATTATTATTTTCTTGACTCGGAACAAATCACATGAAACAATCAAATACAGTTACGAAACAGTCAAATTAATTTTATAACACACAGAAAGCAGAAAATAGTACAATAAGGGCAAAAATGTAATTAACCAAAATTGGGGTGTTATAACTCTCCCCCACTAACAGAAATTTCGTCCCCGAAATTTATCGTACCTTAGAAAAGATGTGGTTACTGCTCCCTCATTTTGTCTTCTAGCTCCCAAGTAGCATCTCCCGTTACCTCATTCCATATTACCTTTACCAAAACAATCATCTTCCTCGAAGTTGCTTCACTCTCCTGTCCTCAATCTTAACAGGAAGTGTCTCATATGTCAAATTATCTTTCAGTTGTACTTCATCAGGTTGAATGACATGTGTTGGATCAGGAATATATTTCCTCAGTTGAGACACATGGAATACATTATGAAGATTGGATAGAAAAGGTGGTAAAGCTATCTGGTAGGCTACAGGACCTATTTGACGAATGATTTGATAAGGTCCAATGAATTTAGGAGTGAGTTTTCTAGATTTGATAACCCTTCTGACACCAGTCGTAGGTGTTACTCGCAAAAACACATGCTCACCTTCTTTGAATTCAAGAGGTCTCCTGCGCTTGTCAGCATAGCTTTTCTGTCGGCTCTGAGTCATTCTCATTTTCTCCTGAATCATCTTCACCTTCTCCGTAGTTTGTTGCACAAGATCAGGTCCAATGGTCATACTTTCCCCATCTTGGTACCAACACAAAGGTGTTCGGCATTGTCGCCCATAAAGTGCTTCATAGGGTGCCATCCCTATACTTGAGTGAAAACTATTGTTGTAGGTGAATTCTATCAAAGACAGAAATTCATCCCAACTTCCTTGTTGTTCCAACACATAAGCACGCAACAGATCTTCCAGCGATTGAATAGTTCTCTCCGTTTGACCATCAGTCTGCGGATGATAAGCAGAACTTAGACGTAACTTAGTCCCCATGGCTTCTTGTAGGCTTCGCCAAAACCTTGACGTAAACCTCAGGTCTCTATCAGAAACTATACTTGAGGGTACTCCGTGAAGTCTAACAATTTCACTAATGTACATCTGGGTTAATCGTTCTAACGAATACTTGATATTGATCGGCAAGAAGTGTGCTGACTTCGTAAGCCTATCAACTATAACCCATATAGAATCATGACCCTTCTTAGTTCTTGGTAATCTGGTAACAAAATCCATTGAGATACTATCCCATTTCCATTCTGGAATAGTCAAAGGTTGTAACATACCGGTTGGTCTTTGATGTTCAACTTTTGCCTTTTGACAAACCAGACAAGATGCCACACGTTCCGCAACATCTCTCTTCATTCTTGGCCACCAAAACATCCGCTTTAAATCTTGATATATCTTTGTCATCCCCGGATGCATACTCAACCTACTAGCATGAGCTTCGTCCAAAATCGCTTGCTTCAGCTTGGGATCATCAGGTATACAAATCCTTCCTTTAAATCTTAAGATTCCATCAGATCCTTCCTCAACCGTTGCCTTATGACCTTGCTTCAAAAATTCTTTCTCATTAAGCAAATATGGATCCTTATCCTGTTTTTCCTTGATTTCCTCTAGCAAGTCATTTAGAACAGTAACTCTACTTAGACGAATTCTTCCTGGTGCCAATTCCACTGACAACCGTAAATCTCTAAACTGATTGATCAATTCTTCCTCCTTTATCATCATAGTAGAAACACTGATCACCTTTCTACTTAAAGCATCCGCCACCACATTCGCCTTTCCTGGATGGTATTGAAGTTGAAAATCATAGTCCTTCAAGAACTCTAACCATCGCCTCTGCCTCATGTTCAATTCCTTTTGATTGAACAGGTATTTTAAACTCTTGTGGTCACTGAAGACATTGAAAACAGCTCCATACAGAAAATGTCTCCGCACTTTCAACGCAAAAACCACTGCAGCGAGTTCCAAATCGTGCGTTGGATAGTTCCTCTCATGAACCTTCAGTTGTCTGGAAGCATAGGCTACCACATTTCTGTTCTGCATCAACACGCATCCTAACCCTTAGTAAAAAGCGACACAATACACCTCAAAAGCCTCGTTAGGATCTGGCAAAATCAGCACTGGTGCGGTCGTCAATCTCTTCTTCAACTCTTGAAAACTTGCCTCACATTCTTGTGTCCAATCAAAAGCTTGACTCTTCCTTGTGAGTTGCGTAAGAGGTCCAACTATCTTAAAAAACCTTCAATGAACCTCCGATAATATCCGGCCAATCCAACAAAACTCCGGATTTGGGTTACCATCTTCGGCCTCTCCCATTGCAAAATAGTTTCTATTTTCGATGGGTCCACCGCAATACCTTCCTTGGAAATTACGTGACCCAAAAATTGAACTTCTTCTAACCAAAACTCACACTTTGCCAATTTTGCATACAACTTTTTGTCCTTCAAAATTTGGAGAACTATACTGAGATGTTCAGCATGCTCTTCCTTATTTTGGGAATAGATCAGAATGTCATCGATAAAAACAACGACAAATCTGTCTAAGTATGGACGAAAAATCCTATTCATATAGTCCATGAATATTGCAGGAGCATTCGTCACTCCGAACGGCATCACCTGATACTCATAATGCCCGTAACGAGTTCGAAAAATTGTTTTAGGTATATCCTCTACCTTGACACGAATCTGATGATAACCTGATCGCAGATCTATTTTAGAGAAAATAGCTGCTCCTTTCAGCTGGTCCATCAAATCATCGATCCTTGGAAGTGGATATTTGTTCTTTATCCTGACCTTATTCAGCTGACGATAGTCTACGCAAAGACGAGAAGTTCCATCCTTCTTCTTGACTAGTAGTACTGGCGCTCCCCACGGTGAAACACTCGGTCGCACAAACTGCTTTTTCAACAATTCCTCCAATTGCTTCTTCAACTCCACCAATTCCGATGGCGACATCCAATATGGTGCAATCGAAATAGGACCTGCTCCTGGTACTAAATCAATAGCAAACTCAATTTCTCTTTCCAGTGGTAAGCCAGGTACATCATCAGGAAAAACTTCCAGAAACTCATTCACGATTGGAATAGCATTCACATCTTTTTCACTCTTGACCTCCAAAGAAGACAGCAGCATGTATCCTTGAGCTCCGTCCCTCAACAAAGATTTGACTTTGACGGCAGTTAAAAATCTAGAATCCTCATCCTTAGGAAAAACTAAGGTTTTATTGGCACAATCTAATAGGATATGGTTAGAAGATAACCAATCCATTCCTAATATTATATCTATTTCAACAAGGGGTAAGCAAATTAAATTGACCGAAAAGACTCGATCATTTATGGTAATAGGACAGTTCAAACATACTTTAGATGTAACAACAGGCTTGGCAGTTGGTGTAGAAACAATCAATTGAAAACTCAAAGAAGACACAGGCAATTTCAACCGATCCACACAGTCATACGCAATAAATGAATGCGTCGTACCTGAATCATATAGTACAGTCAAAAGATTACCTGCTACGACACCTTCCCCCTGAATAAGATCTTCAGACTGAGAAGCCTCAGCCCCGCTCATCGTGTACACTCGCCCTCCAGATCGCGGCTGAGTAGCACGAACATTGCTCACAACTGGCTTCTTTTCTGACTGGTTACATTCCCTAGAAACATGCCCAGGCCTTCCACACTTGAAATAGATTGGCCCTTTGATTGAACAGTCTCTAGATATGTGGCCACTCTTTCCACATTTAAAACATCTTGGCGTAAACGCCACATTTGTACCAGCTTTGTTGCCACTAGAACTTCCCCCGTTAGATGGACGTTGAGGCTGACTCCCCGGTGGTCTCGAATACGGCTTGCGTTGAAATCGGTTGTTATTGTTGTTGTTGTTGCCTCCTCTTTGGAACCTAGTCGGTCCAAAGTTGCGATTTCTTGGATCACGTGACGGCTCCAACTCCTCGAGTCGTACACATGTGTCCACCAAAGCATGAAACTGGTTCATCCTTAAGGGTAGCACTCCTCGCTTCAACTCTACCCTCAGCCCTTCCTCAAACTTACGGCATTTCCACGTATCATTCTGTCGAGTTTGAGCATAGTCTGAGAACTGAGACAAGCTCTCAAATTTAGAAGCATATTCATTGATAGTCATGTTACCCTGACGTAAACCAAGAAATTCCATCTCCTTGGCATGTTGAGCACTGGCAGGAAAGTACTTTTCCAGAAATACTTCACAGAATACCTCCCAAGTAATTTCAGTTCCCTAAGCTTGTAGTAAGCGTCGGGTTCCTCTCCACCAGTTCTCACCATCCCCTCTCAGCATAAATGTAGCATACGTCACCTTTCGATCATTGGCGCACCCCATTCCTTCAAATATCTTTTCAAGATCTTGGATCCAAAGACTCGCCTTCTCTGGATTAAATTCACCTCTGAACTGCGAGGGCTTATTACGCCTAAACTCAGACAAGTTTAGAGCATCAGCAGTCGCATCTTACTGTTGAGCTGCTCGTTCATTTTGTTGCGTAATCACCTCTGCCATACGCTGCATAGCCTCAGCAGCTGCAATCATTGGGTCAACATTATGATTCATGTTTGCACGCGTTCCTCTTCCACCAGACATTTTCTTCTTCAATCAAACAAGACAAAACAAAGTCAGATGTACCCTTTCGGACACCAATCATAGAGAATCACACAACACAAGCAAAAACAGACCTAACCACAACCCCAAAAGACTCTAACTTGGGCTCTGATACCAACTAAAATGTCACACCCTAATAGGGATGTCACATTTTCGAACAATAATAATAACCTCTACCCAAGTTATAAATTATTACGTAATATATAATAATATAGGTTGTAAAAATATTTTTTTAACATTATATTGTAAAATAAAATAAACAAGACATAAAATAAAACAAACTATTACATACACACCATAATTATACATATGATTTTGTTTTTAATAGGTACAAATAATTTATATATTACAAACTCTTTAATTAAAAACAAGGCGTATCGGTTTAAAGCAAACCATAAACTAGCCCAAGTATAACACCAAAAGTTCGATCCTCGAAGAATCTTCCTCGGGAAGATTATCGGAAGATAGAAATACTCGGTAACATCATACCGCATTGCAATCAATCCATATCATATGGATGATCTCGAGGTTCACCTTCCTTGAACTGGTCACTCAGTTGCTGCTCCTCGTTGTATTGACAATCCAACAGTTGCTCCTCTTCTACTTCCTTAACGACTTTACGGAACATAAATAATAATACAAAAAATATATATAAAGAGGTGAGACAATCTACATCATTACCAGCATAGCAGAAAGAAAACGACAATACAAACAAATATAACAGTTAATATAACAAATCATATTATCACACATGCAAAATATCCAATTATAACTATTCACATTATCACACATGCAAGATATCATAAATCAAATTATAACTATTCACACAGTAATGCAGATTAAATATGCCATGTACTCAGACTCGTTCCTACTCCATGGAGCTAAACACAAACATCAGAGAGAATGATCCAGAGAACATGTCCGTACAAAGCAGTGTGCCTCAACCAACTATTACACAATCAAATACGTCGTGTAAATAGCACACAGTCAAATACGTCGTGTGAATGGTACACAGTCAAATACGTCGTGTAAATAGTACACAGTCAAATACGTCGTGTACGTCCAGGCATAGTACCAGACAGTCCCCAATAGATCCTGATTAAGAATAGTATTTGTCGAGATCGCTAGTGTGTGTTTTTCAGTTACCACGGCCCAGAGGAGCTACCAACTGTTCACATGTGGAGTCTACTGCACACTAACGCCACCAAGTTCTCCACACGAACACACTACGCCTATCACACCCGTAACACGGTTTAATTCATCTCGTCAGTCAATCGTCAATTTCAACCAAATTGACATACCACTCTATGTATGTAATGATCCATAATTATAAAAATACCCTCAGTATCACCATAATTACAGAAATACCCTTAGTATCAATAATTTCAAAAACAGTATGTCTCCACTTGACAGTACTATTTCCTAACGTGTCCGGGTCCACCACTTTTGCCCGACAGTAAAAACTTACTGTTTCCATAAGTCGCGTAAATATTTTTCAACGTTTTCTCAATCGCGTAATATTTTTAAATCATTTTCTCAATCACGTAGTTTAAAAATCATCATTTTAAATACGCGTAAGCTATTTCTACTATTTTTCACTGTATAAAATATTTCTTTATGTTTCAAATTAAATTTTGAAACTTTCCAAAACTACAAATATTATTTAGACATTATTTTCCATTTTTCTTTACACAAAATACTCTAAGTCATAATTTTTGACGTTTTCCTCAAAAATTCAATTTTAATAAATTCTTCTACAGTTAATTTTATTCTTTAACTACGTAAAATATTTTCTTGCTTTCTAAATATCATTTTGAAACGTTCTTCATTACTTGCTCATTTTTAATCAATTTTGACAGCATTTAGTTTAGAAAATCCACTAAATGATATTTTCTACGTTTTCCTTTAAAAATTCTTTTATTTAATTATAACCATAAAATACACTTTAAAAATTGCTAACATACTTTAAAACTCAAAGGTAAGTATTTTCAAGTGTCAAAAATTTATTTCTTTTATACACTAGACTTCTAATAAAAATTTGTTTACTTATTTGGTTCTTGAAAATCCATTGTAAATAAATTCTTTTTAGGTCAATAAAACTAGTTTACACTTAGAAAATAAATTTTGGATCAATTAAACATTAAAATATATTTTGGCCGAAAATCACCATTTTTATACAAACCATGTTTAAAATTATTTTTCATCCATTAAATCATTGAAAAAAATCCTTTAACTTAATTAGATCAACTAGGTTATCCTTTTAGAAAATGGTTGAGAACATATTGGTTCTCTTTTCATAGTAAAACCATAAGCTCTTCATCTTGTGTTCTTTGGAACACTTTTGCAAATCTCAACATATTTGCACATCCAACAATAATTATCATAGATCCATGAACATATACATATGTTTATGAACACATACTATATATTAAAGCAATAATAAAACACATACCATATATCAAAGCTATAAACATGCTTGCATGCATAATAAATCACAAATAGAAAAGACAACAAACATGCACACAAAATTAATCACAACTAGAAAAGACAATAAACATGCACACAAAATTAATCACAAAACAAACAACCAAGTGAATGAATCCTTATGGATTCTTCACCACAATTACATCCATTTTCTCACCACCACACATGGTTGATGAGATTAAATCTCCCTCTTACCTATAAGGAAGGCAAGATCTCCTTGGACTCCTCCTTAGAAAATTTGTGTAGCTTCAACAAAAATCCTAACAACCTTAAACAAATTATAAAGTCATAAACTATGGATAAAAAAGATAAACCATGGATCAATCATGGCTTAGAACATCAAAATCAAATTAGAAACAAGAAACAAGAATTTTCACCTTATAGGAAAGAAACTTCAAAGTGATTTTCCAAGCTCCAAATGGATGATTTAGCAAAAACTCACAACTAAAGATGTTCTTAGAATATGGTTTAGATTTAGGAAATGAAGTTGGATGAAATTTTTGATGGATGGAAGTGTATTGAAGAGGTGATGGCCGAATGGTGTGGGAAATGAAGACTTAGAAGTTTTTTTTTGGGTTCTTGATAGAAAGAGAAATGGATGAAGATTTGGAATGATTGAAATGAAAATAATGAAGTGAATTTAGTCTTCCTCCATTATGCATTGCCGTAGAGTGAAATAAGAGAGCTAGCCACCATTTTGACAATTCTTGCTTCATAATGGCCATAGGACACTCATAATGGAGCTTTGTCTCCTTTGTTGACCAACTAAATGCATAATGCATGCATAGATCCAAAAATAGCTATAGGAAATTCTAATCAAAATTTGATTGATTTTTAATAACTTATTTATGCTTAAGTCCTCCTAATTAAGTTTAATTAAAAGTTAGTTAGATTCCTTTGTATTTTAGTTAATCATTAGTTTACTTAGAATCCTTAATCTTCTACTTAATTATACTAATACATTTGTCTAACTAAAATTTGATAAAAACTAATTAGGTTTTCATCTATTTAATTATCACTTAACCCCTTTAGATTAACTTAATTAGATTTTAAATTAACTAATCTATTAAATCTAACCATTTTTATGGATTTTTAACCTTTTGGTCTAGAATTTTACAAGCCTTTTACGTTGGTAAATTTCTCCTAAAAGTGGAGCCCACAAACCCAAACGTGGGTCCCACAAAGCAAATGTGGGTCCCACAAGCCAAACGTGGGTCCCACAGATTTTTCTGCATGATAAATATTTTTATTATACAGAAAAATTCCAAAAATTAAAAGATTGATATATGTATTATTCGGATTGGGTTTAGTAAGATCGCCCAGCTCCAAATAATCAAACAAGATTTTCCCCAGCCCGAAAATTATTATTTTCTTGACTCGGAATAAATCACACGAAACAATCAAATACAGTTACGAAATAGTCAAATTAATTTTATAACACACAGAAAGCAGAAAACAGTACAATAAGGGCAAAAATGTAATTAACCAAAAATTGGGGTGTTACACCTTTCCTTTGTAATCATTTAATTTTACCATTCATGAAAATCTTAACTTGGAAACACCTATTTTGATGTGTTGAGGCTGTGAGCCTCATGATCCTTGGAACCAAAAATTATTTTCCTTTCCAACAATTATTATGGCATACATAACATATAATCAACATATTATATTTCAAGCATACCATAAAAGCAATAAAAATCATACCAAACTTATAACCACAAATAAATCATACAAAGCACATAAATCACAATAACACCCACAAATAATTACACAACCATGGATATGAATCCTCACATAGATTCACCATCCATCAAATACAAATACATCTCTCACCACCATACTTGGTTGGTGAGATGAATCTCCCTCTTACCTCTTGAAGAAACCTCCAAAGCTCATTCCTTTGCTCCTTTTTCAAGTCCTTCACCACCAAGGGCTTCTTAAACATACAACAAACACAATTTTATTAGCATCTAACGCTTGAATAAGAAAGATCATGGATCAAAACATGACCTAGAACATGAAAATGAGATAAGAAGTGAAGTTTCCATAACTTCACCTTAAAACCCTAGAACTTGATCGTGAAGAAAGTCCTTGAAGATGAATGATCTAGGACTTGGAGCAAACTACAAAGTGTCTTAGATTGAGGTAAGGATGCAAGATATATGGTTGTTTTAAATTATAGAGTGGTGGAAGGTGATTTGGGTGCTTTGCCCGAAACTAGTGAGAAAGAAAAGTGAGAGAACTTTGTGTGTTGGTTCTTGATAATTTGGAGAAAAGATGAATGATATGCATGAAATGAAAATCTTCCTATAGCTAAATGGTCTTCAAAACTGAACCCTCCTCCCCTTGTTCACTCAAGGAATGACTAAATTCATTAGCCACTATTTTGGAGTTCAAGAGCCATTGATTAGATCAATGGTTGATATTGGTGTAGTTTCTAAGTATAGCTTCTATATTGATAAGACTAAATCTAAGCTATTGGATCTTTCCTCCTTGAAATCCTAGCCATTAGATGTATCTCCAAAATGAGGGTGAAGATCTCTTCTTCATACTTTACATCCAAGGGTCACAAATGGTCCTTGTCACTTTGTGATACCAATCTCCACCATTGGTTAAATCAATGGTGGATATCCAAAGCCTTCCTCACCAAGCTTGTTTCCTATTGCTCCTTCATAAAGTTGTCATAACCACTAAATTTGACTAACTAGTATAATATTTCTCTACCTGCTATTCCCCTACGGACAATATTTACTGTATTTTTATTACTCAAAAAATAATACAATACAAAACACTGTAAAAGAAAATATCAAAAACTATTTCCGATTTCGGATTTAGTAAGATCCTCCGTCCCTGTCTTAACAGCACAAAATTTTCTGGCCATAGAAAAATTTTCATTTTTTTGGACCCGTCCCGGGCTTGCTTATAGCCCGAGAATAATATTAAAATAATCAAGAAAATATAAAATCTCACAAAAATCCACAAAAATCATAAATATTATGAAATTCATGAAAATCAAATCAGATTTGAAAAATTAATTAAGAATCAACAGATATAAATAAAATACGTAAGATTTTTCTTGGCCCGAAAATTATTATTTTCCTGACACGGAGTAAATCACACAAAACGATCAAATGCATCCACGAAATACTCAAAATAATTTACAGTACTCAGAAATCACTAAACAGTAGAATCCTGTTATTACTGTCAAATAACTAGAAAATTTGGAGTGTTACAAATTCTGCCTCGCAATGCGGGTATACTCCCAAGGTGTTGAGTGATCCTCTAGGGAAGGGGTTGCTATAGTTTCTTTTTCTTTCCTTTATCTTCTGATACCTCGACAAGTTGTTATATTTGGAACTCCAAACATAATTCTACAAACTACACTGTTGTATCAGGGTCTCAATAAAATATCAGAGGTCAACACACTCTTCCATGTTGTGTCCATATGCATGGTGGTAATAACAGTGTTTGGACTTATCAATCCATCCTCGAGGCCTCAAGGTCTTAAGCTTAGGGAGTTTAGAGATATCCATGTGATACACCTCCTTAGGTATCTTAGTCTGGGAAACCTTAAGGGGATGTAGTTATTGAATTTTCCCCCTGATGATCCCCTTGGTGGATTCCTTGGACCCTTTAGCTCAGGCTTCTTCTCCTTCCTACAAGGTGGCTTTAACTCTCAATGTGCTTCACTCTTGGCTCTTAGCACTTCCTCCATGTTAATATACTTTTTTGAGCGATTTTTCAACTCATTGAGCTCTATAGGGGGCCTCTTTGTGAGCGATTTGGTGAACTCTCAAGGACAAAGTCCTCCGATAATGCATGGCCACTACGAGGTTAAGCCCTCTAATCTATAGGGATTCCTTATTGAACCTGGCCTTGTAATCCCAGAGTGATTCATCCTTATTCTGCCTAAAATTTAGGAGACATACTTAGGTCTTAGGCTTAGGCTTGCTCATGGTGAAGTGAGTCAAGAAGCTTGAAGCCAACTCGAAAAAGTCATTGATGGATTTGGGAGGTAAAGAGGAGAGCCATTTCAAGGTGGCCTTCTTAAGCATGCCCAGAAAAGCTCGACACATTATAAGGTTGGTTCCCCCACAAGCAACATGGATGACCTGAAAACGTCCAAATGCTCGCAAGGATTCATAGACCCATCATATGCTTCAATGGCGGGGACTTTGAGTCTTTTCGGCAGCGCTACTCCCATTTTGAAATCAAAGAATGGATGATTGAACTAGTAATGGGGCCCTTGGTGTAAGGGGCTTAAAGCCACAAAAGGCTTAGGCCTTCTTTGCAATTCCCTATCAACCTAGGGTTGCATTTGCACCCAAGGTCAGGGATCCATGTGTACTTCTACATTATTTTCAACCATCTATTCCCATTTCACTACACGGATAAGGTCAGTTATCTATTGCTATTGTACAGCCAGCATTTAGTTCAACTTCTAGTTTATTAGGTTCGAGTGTCTTGTAGTTCTTGCACCTTGGTGGGGAGGAACTGGGGGTAAGAAAGGGCAGAAGTTCTTGAGTGGTAGACCACATTCTTTCAACTACAAAATGCACACAGGGAGTGGTGTGTTGCTTATCGCGGACTTTACTTGTTGTCATAGAGGCTTCTACTACATCCCACACATATTCTTGGTTAGTGGTTGTTCTTCTATGTGTGTTTGCCATATATAAAGGTGGGAATAGTAGTATACAGGATTCCCACAAATGGCACCAATGTTCTATCTTGATGCAAGAGGCAGCTGCAAGTTCCTTAGATATAATATCCTCATTGTAGTAGCTTCCTTCAAGTGTTGGAACAGGGGGTCGAGTACTTGTAAGATACTCCAATGCTCAAGTAAGCTAGGAGTGAGGGAAAAGGTCCTTACCATAGGGCTATAGTGAGCAATTTATAGTAGTGAGTGTCATGAGGACCATGTAGTACGTAAGGATAGATTGGTCATAATAAAAGGTGATGGGAAACTTACCAACACCTTATTTAGTATGTGTGCTAACCTATCATTGCTCTCCCTAGGGGGGACATTCTCTTTATAGGGTAAGTAGATTATATGTCTCATAAGACATTGTGCTTAGCCTTATTGGGTCCAAAGCCCTAGTCATGATCAATCCTAAAAATTACAAAATGCTAAAGTGCGTCTTGGGACTCAAAAAAGATTCAAAGCATCTTCTCACCCTTCTCTTCCTATGAAAGAATCCTTTTCTTCGACTGCGCCAAACAAAACACATCTTTTTAATCAAATTGTAATTGACAAATAACTGACATTTCCACAAATGCAAAGAGAGCTCTCCAATACAAATTGTAAAAAATCCTTCCACATTACCAAAGACCAATTTGGCATTCAAAATGTTCCATTTTAGATTTTTTTCGTTAATCCTAACTCTAACCCTTTTCCAAATTTCAGCGATCCATTAGATAAAATCCAATAACAAAAACAAAAAAGGAACTAAATTTTATTAAATAAAAATTTAGTGTCAACTATTAAATCGAGCAATTCACTCGATTCGGTTCAAATTTGTGATCAAAACACCATTAGATCATAAAATCAAACCTGGCTTAGAAGCTATTCTGAAAGATTAATTTGTAGATGTCATCACATTACAAATGCCTTCACCTCCTTGGTCACTCCAACAACATCGTCAAGGTCATATTTGTAGAGAAGACACACATCTTATGATCCAAGTTTAAGAAAATTCCATGCGAAATACAAAATGCCAAATTTATCAACTTAATTAGTTAGGTCACAGATATTATTCAGGATCAGGTTTTAGGTTAGTAGTTCAGAAGCAAGTCGGTCCACTAGAATAGTATCTTAGATATTCATACGTGTTATTAGATAAGTTAATTTACATATTTATGAGGAGCAAATCTCTCACAGAATCCCTTATAGATATGGACATTAATTAAATCTCACATAAATAAAGAAATCAATTATAAGAGATAACAATCTCATGGATTCTTATCCTAAATAATAACATTCAATTCAAATTAAACTATGATTCTTATCCTCTAAGATGCTCTAATAAATACCCTGCAAAGTTACAATGGTATGCATCTAATTCCAAACAATACCCACATTGTGCAAGGTCTAACTTGAGTGTTGGAGTGCCTTTTACAGGTACCCACCCTTTTGCACCACTGTCGCTGTTGTCGTGCTATGGAGGATTCCACCTTCAACAACTAATAAGGTATTAATCTAAATCTTGTTCAGAACATTGGCGCGGTCTGTGGGAACATCAGAGTTTCTATCTCTTCCGTACTCCAGTCCTATACTGCCTGAGTCCAGTACAGGTATATACGGGGTTATCCGTCTAGGATAACGTAAAAAGGTGTTGACCCTGGAGTCCTTTCAACTCTGAAAAAATCCTTCTTGAAATTTTTGAAGGACTCTTGGTAGGGCTTGATCACTTTATGTCTAGCTTGAGCGCGCAAAGTGACCTACCCTTTTTATGACTGTTCCTAAAGGGTAAAAACTGGGTAAAAAGGATGAAAAATGATTTGACAGAGTATGACCACTCAAAAATCCTGTAAACGAGCTCAAATGTACTGATAAAAGCCCCACACATTTGGATGTAGTTGTGTTGGAGCTACCTGTAGGTGGTTCAAGACTCTGATCTCGAAGTCAGAGAATGGATGCTAGAACCCGGTTCTTGTAAAAAGCGCCTTGTACATATAGATGAAATAATCGCCCTCTATCCATTTTGAACATACACTTTCTTGCTTAGTCGAAGCACGGATGGCATATTATCTATCTCTTAACCTATCCTTGGTTAAGTGTAAATATTCGTACTTCTCATATGTATCTTTTGTGCTTACTACACTCGAAGGAGTTCCTTGGATTTCACTGTAGACCCATTGGTATAGGCTGGCATCTCGTAGGAAGGTGAGCTCTCTGGGTTCTGATTGAGTCGCTCTCTGATGTGCTATCTCTGAGTTGATATCATTACCTACAGAAGTCGCACTCATGCTAGAATTAGAAGAGGACTTACTAAGGCTCCCTAACTCTATCATGAGCTCAGAGAGCGGACGTGTTGGTCTTTTCCTTGCAAGTTCTCTGATACGATCCACACTCTATAATGCCTCCAGGATATCCATCCCGGTTATCGGCCTTAGACCTCTTTCAAAACCCTCACCATGAAAAAAACATCTTTGTCGTGCTTGAGGTAGTAGAGAAGGTGGAGTGTAACATCCTCTTTTTAGCATGTTAGACTAGTTTATGGTTACAAAGGTAACATAACACTTGTTTGACATGTCTATCAAGTTTTGTGACAAATTGAGTTAGTTTAGGCACTCTGTTGTAATCCAGAGTGTGAAAAGTAGTCTAAAATGACTCAAAAAGTAGCATAAATTGCTAAGTTAAGGGAAATAAACCTAGAGAGTTTGTTTCTAAGTCACAAATAGGTGGAAGTAGATGTAGTTAAAATTTGAGAGTAATTAGAGTTAGTTTGGTATTTTTAGGCATACTAGTTGTACATTTTAATACCGAATTGACTAGCAATAGATATAAAAATTTGAGAAAATAGTGAAACAAAAATTTTGATGAATCTCAATATTTATTTCAAAATTGTTGGAAATTAAAAAACTTGATTTAGAAAAATCTAAATGTTCTTAACAGATATGAAATTTTTAATATATGGTTAAGTGACCTTAGTCTTATCTTATCTATGACTTTTATTCCTCCTTCTTTCTTACGATTCTGGCCAGATACAGAGACATAAAACAAACCAAATGGAAAGGAAAAAAAGGAGAAAGGGGTGAAAGAGAAAAGGGAAAAGGAAGAAGAGAGGACAAAGGGCAAGCTAAGAATTGAAGCTCACCATCCAACCACTTGAGGCAGGGGATTTCTACCCTTTCACTCCATCTTTTTCTATTTCTTTTCCATTGTGTGAAGTTAGGTCACATAGATGGAGAAAATGGGTTTAAGATGCAAAAATTCATTTTTTTTTATAGTTATTGCCTTCTTTGATGAAACTGAGTTAGTTTTACTTTAATGGATGCAAGTTATTTGATTTTGTCTTAGGACATAATCAAATAGTTCCTTGAATTGAGATTTAGGAAATAGGTATGTGATAGTGTGATTTAGGTCATTAATTCATACGTAAGTGATCCAATAGATTGTATTAATGTTACAACATGTTTAGAGGAGGTATTTGATGTTAGAAATCATATAGAAACTAATCTAGAATGGCTGAAAACAGATTAGGAACAAATGAAATAGTGGCTCAGTTTCTGCAGAATTTTCTACAGCAAGGTCACACCTAGACGAAGGTTTTCCACCCCTAGGCATGGACTAAGAATTTTTAGTCCAGGATCAGCCAAAGAGTGCCACGCCTAGGCATGGAAAAGTCATGCCTAGGCCAGAATTTTCCAAAAATTATATTCATGATGTTTTGAAGACCTCTATTAGTTGTGATCATTTATATATGCTTTCTTAAGTGTATTAAAACACGTTTATGGATATTTCATAAAGATAATAATCCACCTAGCATATACGAACAAGTTGAGTTTCATGCTTTTCAAGAGTTGGTTCCTTCGTTATTATGGTTGAATCATAGTAATAGTTGGTTCCTTTGTTATCAAGGTTGAACCATAACAAGAGTGGTTCCTTTGTTATCAAGAGGTTGAACCATAGCAAGAGTGGTTCCTTTGTTATCAAGGTTGAATAATAGCAAGAGTGGTTCCTTTGTTATCAAGGTTGAACTATAGCAATAGTTGGTTCCTTTATTTATTAAGGTTGAACTATAGTAATGATTAGTTCCTTTATTTATTAAAGTTGAACCATAATACACAAGTGAAATTGATATTTTACATTTAAGTAGTCATTTGTTTAATATCGATAGCAAATTTATGAGTTATAGTTTATAAATGAACCTTGGTGTATATTTGTATCAGTGCCATGAAATATATGTTATTACTGAGAATTTTTATGTTCTCACATATTTTATGTTTCATGGTTAAGTAGGACAAGACCCTTCTGAGGATGTAAAGAATAAGAAAAATAGAAAGAAGAAAAAGTCTCAAGAATAGATAGTTTAGTTTATATTTTTTATTGCAACTCTTATAATTTAGTTACTCTGAGACATTCTGTCCTTGAGGCTTTTGATGTAAATATGAATAAGTTTCATTTAACATGGCTCTCCATATTCATTCGTATAAATGATATGGGATTAGTTTGTTAAATAAGTTAGTAGTAGTATAACTAATACCATTTATCTTTATATATATTATGAATATATTGAGATGATTGTATTAGGGTGTTACATTATGGTATCAGAACAATTCATCCTGTTGAGCCAGGGTATGGACTGACTAGGCTTAGGCAAGTTTAGAGTTTTTCTGCTAAGTGTTATGCATTTCTTATCTCTTTAGTGAGATGTTTGCATGACTTGCCTTTTGTTGAATGTTATTAATTATTGTTGCACTATTACATGGTATTGAGATTAATCAACTCAATATTTAATGTTGTGTATGTATAGGACACTGTAGAGGAAAGGAGAATTCTTCAAGTGAGGGACCGAACATGGCCGAAGCAGTAATGACTATGGCCAAGGCTATACAAGAACAAATGGTTGCTACTAATAGAATGTTAGAGAGATTACAAGCCAATCAACCTCAACAACCAGTGCCTGAGGTACAGGTGGGGAGGAATTAGAATTTCTAGGATCTTGTAGAGTTTAGACTGTTGAACCCTCCATCATTTAAAGGTGAGTATAATTCGGTAAAAGTCAATGAGTGGTTGAATGAAATAGAGAAAATTTTTGAAGCCATGCAACATTCTGATGAACAAAGAGTGTCCTTCGCTACCTTCATGTTCAGTCGAGAAGCAGAGCGTTGGTGGAGGAATGCTAGAAGGTTGCTGGTGTAACACCCTCCTTTGGGGGATTACATTTTAGACCAAAAATTTTAAAACTAAAACCAAGTTATAAATGATTTAATATTGTAATATACGTGTTGTAAAGTTTCTTTTCGCAGATAATATGAACTTAACAGAATATAGAGAACACAAGACATAGTAAATTGAATAATAAACATTCCACATACATAACATAGTTTAGTAACAACATAAATACATAAAATTTACATACTCAAAAGCATATGTACAGCTACCATAATAAAACCTAATCTGGTCCAAGTCCAAACACCGGGAGGGAAGGGTCCTTCACTGGATCCTCCTCGGAATCCATAATAGACAAATTCCCCAGTAGGGGCATGTCTCGATGGACGGGAGTCTAAGCAGATGATACCTCAGAATACTCCCTAGGAATGTAATGAAGATCACCCTATAACTCTCTGACAGGCATATAAAACTCTAGATATACAGTAGCATCAAAAGAAAAAGTAGCAACCCCATGGCGGGTCCTACTCAAAGACAGGGTAACATCCCCAAAATACTCAATATGCTCAGTGTCCAGATTGACACGCCATGCATCGGTGCCTCCATGGAACTGCACCCTAACGAAACCCAGAAGATCCCGTCTCGTTGCCATCACAGTCTTCATAAAACATTAACATAAAATAGAATAGACAAGACAATATAATAAAGAGGTGAGATCCCCTACATCACATACCAGTATGGTAGTAAAGAAACAATAATAACAATAATACCATTCAGTACATAATCAACAATTACAATCATGATATCAATTAATAGATAATTTAACAAATATATATCACAACATGTCTACTAACTATGCATATGCACAATGGACCGACCCCAACTCCATAGAGCTAAAACCAATATCAGAGAGAAATGATCGGGAGACATGCCGGTATATCGTTAGCCTCAATTCAAGTACTACAACTTTCTTAGCATGCGCATCATGGCTCATACAAGACATTCTACACTAGATCATGAATAGAAATAGTGTCTCGTCGAGATCGTCGGTGCATTTGGATCGGAAACCATAGCATAGTAGAGCTACTAACTAGCCACTTGTGGAATTACCACGCCCTGACAACCCTATAATCAGTCATTGACCTTCACTACGCAATTTACACCCGTACTAAGGTATAAATTCAATCTCCTTGGCATATAGCCTTAACAAACAGAGTCCCACAACTTTCACAATGCATGATCAAATGGCTCAATGAATCAATAATTATTAACAATATGATTTTCAAGAAAATCAAGTCACCACTGGGCCAAACCATCTATTGATGTCTCCGGGTCCAGTACGTCGGCCCAATAACAATCTAATGTTTTTCTCAATCGCGAAGTATTTTTATCACGTTTTCACTGTAACACACCTTGATATAGTAACCACAGCACAATCGTCATTACACCATAGTTACTAAATCCAGGCATGTCACAGTTCCAATTACAGTAATTTCAAAGTCTAAGTTATTTCCATTATGCATAAATAGAAAATATGAGCCTCAAATGAAACATAATTAGTACCCAACTATTTTATACACAACCACTGAAATAAAAACATATTCCATATATATATTATAGTCATCCTTAACACAAATCACTGATAACACAAAGTATAATACTTACATAGTCAAATAGAATACAGCAGGAACAAAACACTAAAGAGGAAAAGTAGTAATCCTTGGGATAGGCACTACTAGCAGACAAAGACGCAACCCCATATGTACGTGACGCTCGGTGTCCCAGTCGACACAACAGGCATCAATGCCCCCACGAAGTTGCAATCGTACGTAACCGAAGGGATACTCGTCCAGACGCCAAATCGAGAATAATGAATTGTCCCAATCCAATCAACAAAGGTGTGGCCCCTCATTTTCTTCCTCACGATCTTTTATCATATATATATATATATATATATATAACAAAAGTACAAGAATACAAGAAAGAGGTGAGACATCCTACTTACATTACCAATTATGGTAGTAAAGAAATAGAACAACGCATAGCGCCCACATAGCATTTCAGCACATATATCCATCAACAGTGACAATAGAATGAATAGTAAGAGCAAGACAACAACACATAGCAATAAGAATCAGCAATAACAGGTAAACATCAATAATACCCCAAGCAGTCAACAAAGTCTCAGATAATGAACAATTAAAACATTTCAGATAATCATGGCATCAATATCACAATAGTATAATCATCATATAAAAGAGTGTCATATGATATGCGGACTCACAATGCCGACTCACAATGTATGTGCACTTGGTACCAAGATTTTTTATTTCATTTCAAATATGAACGTTCCAGAAGATCTGCCCCCCTCAATGACAGTCTACACTGGACCACGAAGAGAATAGTATTTCTTGAGCCATCCGCAAAGCGTTGCAAAGGTTTTTCATGGCCAAAATCACAAGAGTATATATATAAAAATGAATCACCACGCCCTGATACCCCTAGATCCTTCCCACGGGATCGCATTATTCAATTCTCGTTCATTTACCATAAAAGGAACAGTGATTGTCAAGCGCATAATGCGTGCAATCGGTATACACCGCGTCTTATGGTCCTCAATCAGATCCATCACAGATCACACTATTCAATTCTCAATAATTCACTGCGTAAAGAATAATGATTTATCGGATCCGTAATGCGTGCAATCGGTATACACCGCGCCTTACGCCCCCCATAGATCCATCACTGACCACATTATTTGGTTCATATTCATAGGCCCATACAGCCTTTTAACAGTCATCGACTGAGCAATTTGTTTAATGCATACTGATTCAATGCATAATCATAGGCTCATCCAGTCTTTTAACAGTCATAGACTGAGTAAATTGTTCAATGCGTTAACTCAATTCATAATCATAGGCTCATCTAGCCTTTTAACAGTCATCGACTGAGCAAATGTCTAATGCATGTTGACTCCATGCACAATCATGTATATTCAACATGTTCACATATATTTCACAATACACATGTTCCATAATATGCCACAATTTGGCCAATTCAAGCATTAACAGAATTTTAGTCCCAAGCACAGACCCACAATAGTATAGTGTTAATTTCTTAAGAGTGATAGCACACTTTTAGAAGTTCATTTCGGGGTTTCACCCTAGCTTAACAAGTCTTATGAGATCATTATAAAGTTCCACTTAAATTATCATCTCTTATAAATTCATTTTCTAGAGAGATTTCTCTTGAAGTCCTTATTCAAGCTTCATTCTTTTAAATTGATCAAGTTCCTTAATCTAATCGATTGTTGCTCATATACAATTTCTCTAAGGATTTTGCAAGTCTCATAAACTCTCTCGTTCTTCTTTTATGTTCAAAATCATTCAAATCCACAAGATAAAGTCTTGTTCTTTATTCTTTCCATTTTATGAGTTCCTAAGGGATCTAAAATGTCCCAATCATCTAGGTCTCCATTCTTGCACTACATTTTGTGGCATTTCGTCTTAAAAATCCGTGAGCCTCATTACAACATAAGTCCACCCTTTTTCCTTCATCACAATATTGATCACTTACCATTTAATCACTTAACTCTTATTTTACACAAAATCAATCCAACTTCCTAGAATCCATGACCAAAACTGTGGCCTCTAAAGTCCATTACTAATATCAATTTCTTCCATTTTATGCATTAATTTCTTGATATATAATCACTCAAATTTTAGTTCACACAAAATCATTCCTATTTCCCTAAATTCCAAGCCAAAACCGTGGCCTCACCTTAGGTTAGGAAACCCTAAAAAATTCCCATCCATTAATTCCAACATTATCATTCAACCTTTAATTACATAAGCTTCATTTTATTTGTGTACAAAAACCAATTTATACCCCAAAATCCTAGCCAAAACCGTGGACTCACATTAGGGTAGGAAACTCCAAATTTTCCATTTAACAACCCTAACATGATCAAGCAATTTCAACACATCTAATACATTCAAGATCACTATTCAAGCATTAATCCAATTCAAGAATACTTAAACATGCAAAATCACCAAACAAAGTGAGCATACCAACATGGATTTCTCCATTAACAATCACCCAAAGGTTTCCTTACTACCAAGATAGGTTGAAGAGGATTATCTCCCTCTTACCTTTTGAAGACAACACAAGGAAACAAGCCTTTTGGTTCCTCGTAGGGATTTTCGTATTACACCTTCAAGGAAATCCTAAGGACATCAAACTCATCAAAATCATCATCAAAACTTAGAAAAGGAACCCTTGATCACCTAAGAGATCAAGGAGTATGAAAATGAGGAGAAAAGATGGAAAAGTTATGGACTTTTACCTTAAAGTTTCCAACTTTGAAGCTTGATAGATCCAAAACGAAAATGGATTATTTTGGTGATGGTCACAACATGAAAGTTGCTTAGAATGGTGCCTAGATTCAAGATCTAGGGTTGGTTTGATGAAAAATCTTGGATGGCCAAAATAGTGGTTTTGGTCGTGGAAGAGGGTGAGAAAATGGAAAGGAAAAGTTGAGTTTTTAAAGATGACTCCAACTAGAAAAGTGTTTAGAATGTAATGGAGATCAAGGAAATGTGGTTGTTTGAAAGAAAAGCTTGAAGACTCCAAAAATGGTGTCTTGGCCGAAATAGGAGAGGAGGAGGAGAAAAGATGAGCTTTTTAGAGAGTCGTTCCAACAAGAAAGGAAGATCTTTAATGGAAGTGTAGATTCAAGCAATTTTGAAGCTTGAAATTAAGCATCCATGGAGGGTGGAAGATTGTGGGGTGCCGTGGAGTTAGAGAGAAGAAGGAGAAGAGATGAAGAGAAGAAGATAGAGAGAAGTTAGAGAAAAGTGAAAATGAAAGTTAGAGAGAGAAATTGATAGTAAAGTGATTTGAAGTGAAATGTGTAATTAGGTGTATTTTGTGTAAGTGTGTGAATTAAATTGTGTGGCCACAAAGAGCTCTCAAAAATGTATGGTGGAGAGGAGGAGAGAGGAAAGGGTGAAGCTTCTTAAAGAAGCCAATAGGAAAGTGCAAGGAAGCTTCCTCCAAGCTTCTCCAACAAGCTAAGGCTCACCTTTTGATAAAAGTAAAGGTGATGTGACATAAAGTAGATTCCCTTTGGATAAAGTGATAGAATTTTTACTACAATCTATTACCCAATAGACAATTATTATAGATAGCAAAGCCAACATTAATTGTCCAACAGATAATAAAATGCACAACGATTTTTTATTTTTATCTGATAAAAATCTCAAAAAACGTAAAACCTTGTAAACCGTGTCTGGCCTCGAGTTTAGTAAGATCCCCCGTCGACGTTTCCATAGTTCAAGGTTCTCAGGAAAAATATCTCATTTTCCCAGCTCCACTCAATGTGCACGCAAAATGAGAAATAATATTAAAATATTCCACATTCACAGAAAAATATAGAAAAATTTTCAAAAATCACAAATATTATAAAACGACTATTTATCCTAAAATTATTAATTTTTGGGATGTTACATTCACAACCACGTAACACTTTTGTTATGTGTCCAAATCGTATAACATTTTTATGTTATTTTTCAATCACATAAAAATTTTCAAACATTTTCTTAATCGTGTAACTCAAAAATTAACGTTTTTAAACCACATAAGGTTTTATCAATACTTTTCAATCGCGTAAAATGTTTATTGACGTTCTAAGCTTAATTTTTAGACTTTCCATGTTTGATATAAAATTTGAACCTTAATTCCAATGTTTTCTTACTAAATCTCCTCTAAGTGGCATTTTCTAACATTTTTCACAAAATCTACGTTATTTTATTTTAATCAAACATTTCAAAAATCATTTTCTATTACCTTTACTAAAAACTTTCTTTAAACAAAATACTTTAAATTTTCAAACCATCTTTTAAACTTATTTCGATTATCATGGCCAAAAGTCAATTCTTTTCTAATGATAAAATTTTGTTTCTCTTTTTCAACTTGTAAACCCTTAAATCATATTCTTGTCACCTAATCATCTAGGTTCACAATCAATAAAATATTTTTGCCTTAGATAACCCAGCTTGGGCTAAATGGTCGTGAGCCATATATGGTCATTGGGACCAAAATTTTGCCATTCCCACATAATTCAAAGCATGTAAAACATTCCAATCATCAATTCTTACCATAGCAATTTCATGCATATTATTAAAGTCATATAATCACATATAGCCAACAAGCATAAACTATTAAATTCACATAATCAAGTGAATAAATCCTCACATGGATTTTTCACTAACAATGACAAATTCCATTTCTCACCACCAAGTTGGTCGATGAGGTTAATCTTTATCTTACCTTATGTGATGATCAAGAAGCTCCTTAGTTGCTTTTCTTGGAGTTAACTTCTACCACCAAATAGATCCTTAAAACAAATTAAGCATACAACTATTAAAATCTAAGGTTTGAAATAAAATGACCATGGATCAAGATTATGGTCTAGAACTTGAAAATAAAATTAGAAGTGAAGATCAAGAACTTCACCAAAAAAACTTCAAACTTAAGCTTGGAGAAAGTGATTGAAGATGGATTAATTTGAAGAAGATCACAACATGAAAGTGTCTCCAAATGGTGTCTAGATTCAAGATATATGGTTAGTTTGAATTGAACAAGATTCGAGAGTAATTATGAGGTGTTGGCCGAATATTGGTAAGGAGAGAAAATGAGAGAGTTTGGTTTTTTGTTTCTTGAAAAAAAAATGACAAGATAAGCTTAAGAGAGATTAAGTAACCATTTTGTCTTCTAAGCTTGTCTTAGAAGCTCCTTGCCCGTGTACACTTAAGGATGATGGGTGGCCAAACTTCTCCTCTAAGTTTATCTTCAAGCTTGCCTTGGAAGCTTGCTTTCCATTGGTTCAACGTTGTGAGTCATAGCCACAAAGCTTCACTTCCTTCAAACTTACGTTGGAAGCTTGCTTTCCATTGGTCCAACAACAAAGTAGTCATAATTGGTGATGACTACGTTTATGACTAAGCTCATGACTAATCATCTAACTAGATATTTACCTGTAGATATTTACCAACGGACAAAGGTTATTGCTAGCAAAATCAGTGTTTATTGTCCAATGGATAATAGAATGTACCTTGATTTCATCTATTGGATAAAATCTCAGAAAAAGAAAAATTTTAAAATCTATTTCCAGTTTCGAGTTTAGTAAGCTCCCCCGGCCTCGCGTTAACAGTCAAAATTTTTTCGGCCCCAAAAATATTTTATTTTTTCGACATCGCCTCAAACACATATAAAGTCCAAAAATAATAATAAAATAATCAAAGTAAATTAAAAAATTCAAAAAATCACAAAAATCATAAAAACAAAATAAAAGAAATTTTGTCTTCGAAATTATTGTACCTTAGATTAAATACGGAATTTTGGGATGTTACAACTCTTCCCCTCTAAAAAGAATTTTGTCCTCGAAATTATTGTACCTTAGAATAAATACGGATATTGCTCTTTTATTCTGTCTTCTAGTTCCCAAGTTGTATCTCCAGTCACATCATTCTAAATTACCTTTACAAAGGCAATTTCTTTTCATCTGAGTCGCTTCACTCTCCTGTCCTCGATCTTAACGAGAAGTGTCTCATAGGTCAAGTTCTCTTTTAGTTGTACTATATCTGGTGCTATGACATAGTTTAGATCAGGAATATATTTTCGCAAATGTAATACATGGAAGACATTATGAAGTTTAGAAAGAAAAGGTGGTAAAGCTATCTAATAGGCTACCAGAACTATCCAACGAAGAATTTGATATGGTTTGATGAATTTGGGAGTAAGCTTTCTGGATTTAATAACCAGACCGACTTCAGTCGTGGACGTGACTCTCAAAAACATATGCTCTCCTTCCTCAAACTCAAGAGGTCTCCTTCTCTTGTCAGCATAACTTTTCTGTCGACTTTGAGTTGTCCATATCTTTTCCCGGATCACCTTAACTTTTTCTGTTATTTGTTGTACAAGTTTGGGTCCTAACATAAGGTTTTCCCCATCTTGCTACCAACACAAAGGCATTCTACATCGTCATCCATATAATGTCTTATAAGGTGTCATCCCTATGCTTGAGTGGAAACTATCATTATAGGTGAATTCTATCAAAGGTAAGAATTCATCCCAACTCCCAATCTATTCTAAAACATAGGTTTTTAGCAGATCTTCCAACGATTGAATTGTTCTATCTGATTGGCCATCTGTTTGCGGATGATAGGCAGAACTTAAACGAAGTTTTGTCCCCATTGCTTCTTGTAGACTCTGTCAAAATATTGATATAAATCTTGAGTTTCTATCAGGAATAATACTAGAGGGTACTCCGTGAAGTCTAACAATTTCACCAATATACACCTGGGTCAATCTCTCCATTGAATAACTTATGTTAATGGGCAAGAAGTGTGCTGACTTCGTAAGCCGATCAACAATCACTCATATGGAATCATAACCCTTTCGAGTCTTTGGTAGCCTATAACACCCCAAAAATTGCTTGTTTTATGATAAATAGTCATTTTATAATAGTTGTGATTTTTGTGAATTTTTTTAGGAAGGTTGATTATTTTAATATATTTCTCGTTTTACGTGTGCACTGAACGAGGCCGAGAAAATAAAATATTTTCCCAAAGGCTGGAAAACGTTGGACTGTGGAAATGTCGATGGGGGATCTTACTAAACCTGAGGCCGGGCACAATTTATGGAGTTTTTGTTTTTCGAGATTTTATCTGATAAATAAAATTGTTGTACCGTGAAATTATCCGATGGACAATATGTACTATTTTTATTAACTATAACCTTTGTCAACTAGATAATAGCTTTAATAGAGTGTTTGTCATCTTTTGTAGATAGCACTTTAATGACATCATGCATGTGACATCATCATTTGACTTTTGGAAAAATGTTCCAAAACTTCCTAAAGAAGCCTTGGAAGCTTTGTTTCCTCTCTCCTCCCTCCCACACTCCACGGCAATGAGGCCAAATTTGGAGCCAAAAATTTGTTTTTTACCTTATCACTTTTCACTTCTAATTTTGAAATCACCAAAAAGTTATCACCTTTCTTCTCTTTTCATGTTTTTCTCTCAAACTTTTCTCTCTTCCTCTCTACTCCATGACACCCACACCATTAGGAGGTCATCTTCACTAGCTTTCTAAATTAATCTCATTTCTTGCTTCCTCTCATCATCCTAAGACTTTTCTCTTTGGTGGTCACCTCTAAAATCTTCATTTTTCATCTTCCACCATTGAAGCCTAACTTGAAGCTCTAAGGTAAAGTTCTTAGCTTTTCTCTTCTTTTCTTCTCTTTTTTGTTTTGCTTGGTCACCTATGTGATATTGAGCTATTTGTACTTATTTTGTCATTGATTAAGTGGATTTACAACTGTTATTGACTTTGTGATTTCTGTATCATAGGAAGGGCTCCAAACAAGATGATATATAGAGCAATTGAGCTGAAACTAGAAGAGAAAGCTAAGTGTGCAACTCAATACACAACACCGTAGCGTGTGGAAATAGGTTTGTCCCAAATGGATTAATATGTTAAGTTTTGATGATGACAAATACAAGATAAAAAGAATGATGCTTATGCATCATAAATGTGCTTAATAGATGACAAATGCATTACAAAAGAATATTAATCATGTTACATAGATGTGCTTAATGAGATATATTGTATCATGCATATGAAGATATTGAGTTATGAATTTGGACTAATTATGCTTGTGCTAAGTGAGTAATATTTTGTAGGATAGTCCAAGTATTAAGAGTGAACATTGCAACAAGAAAGCAAAAGATCGCAATCATGCTCAACTCAAGAAGAATGAGAATGATAAGATGTTCTTTTGCAAGATTTGAAAAGATGAAATTTTTGGAAGCTTGGATTACATCAAGAATTGATTATGGCAAAAGATCAAGTCCCAAGGTTCTTCAAGAATAGCTTATAGGACTTAGATCTTGTGTAAAGGTAAAAAGGAATCACACTAAGCTCAAATATGTTTTAACATCTTTAAAAAGTGTTTCTAACATGTTTTAAAGCCCAACAAACTATTTTTGGAAAGTTAGTCTTGGTGGTAGTTCAAACCTTTGAAAAATAGCCAAGTTTGTATTTTGCAAAACTGACATTTGATTACTATTTTAATTATAACTTTCAAAATACTTTGTGTCTTGTTATGAAATTTATTTCATATGAAAATAGACTCAAATATCTTTCCAATGAATGGTCATTTACTTTAAACGGATAAGAAATGAAGAAGTTATGACCATTTGCTTTAAACTATAAAATATAGTCAAGTTTGAGTTTTGAAAAACTGACCTTTAGTCAATCTTTTGATCATAACTCTCAAAATACTATGAGTTTTGTTCATTTGAAAATAGACTCAAAGATCTTTCCAATGACTGGTCATTTGCTTTAATCGGATAAGAAATGTAGTTATGATTTTTTGAAGTCAGTTTTCAAAACTAGAAATGATGTAATCGATTACACAATTCCTGTAATCGATTATAACTCTGGCGGAGGCCATGTAATCGATTACCAGAAGTGTGTAATTAATTACCAAGTTCCCAGAAACGTTTCTAACAGCTATAAAAGGCTAGTTTTCATAAAAAAAAAAATCATTTCTAAACACTACCAACGACTATTTTATCATTTGGACTCTATATATAAGTGATATTTGAAGCATTTGCATCCTAAGAAACACAAGAACACTATACTTGATCCTTGAATCATCAAAATCATATTCTGAGCTTTAAAGTGTGAATCATTAATACTCATAGAGCTTCAAGTTATATTATCCACTCTTGAGAGAGTTTCTTATCATCCATACTTTGTTCTTCAAGTTGTATATCTACTCTTGTGAGAGTTTCTAATCTTTCTCTTCATCTTGAAATCATTGTAAGAGGGTAAGGTACTCCTCTAGAGAAAAGCGTGAGGTATCCCTTGTTTGTAAAGAGGGTGAGGTGTAACACCCTTATGGGGATGTCACATTTATAAAGAAAATAAAATAAAGATAAATAAAATCTACCCAAGTTGTAAAACATTTATTATATAATAATATGGGTTGTAAAATTTTTTCGATTAAACAGAATATTATGAGATAAAATAACACAAAACATAAAATAAGAACATTATTATCACACATAATATACATATGGTTCCATCATAGGTTATACAAATAATGTACAACTACCAATATTTAAAAACTAAAACAGAACAGGAAACAAGCAGTAAAAGGTCTACATATACAACGCAGACGCGTCCAAGTACACATCATAAATATCTAGCCCTCTGAAGGATCACTCTCAGATGAAACTTCAGGTGATAGGTATCCAGGATGCCTCGACCCTCTACGGACACGAGTCCGTGCAGTCGATACGCTGCGGATCTCACTAGGCGCATCAAACATACAACCCCAATGACGCCTAAGAGATAGCGGCAACTCCACATGTAGGTACAGCAAAGTAGAAAAGATCGGCACTCCATCAAACTCCATACGTATGGTCACAGTCAGACGCCCTACGTACGTCACCGAGTCTCTATCCTCTCGCAGACGCCAGGCTTCAGAGCCTCCGTGAAACTCAAGTTGCACGAACCTAAAGAATCCTGGTAGTGTCATACTAACACAATCAATCTAAGGGATATGGATGATTGGATGGTTCTTGATCGTAGAACTGATCTTCAGCTTGCTGCTCTTCCTCCTCCTCGGGATACTCACACTCAAGAGGTTGTTCCTCTTCCTCAAACTCTTTATCACATAATTTAAAATATACAGATAACACATACAAGAAAGAGGTAAGACAATCTATATCACCACAAACATGGTAAATAAGAAAATGACAATACAATCAGGTATACAGGTCATACAATATAGAATGCCATAACAGAATACCATAACAACATAAACATAAATACAGTATAACACCGAACAATATAAACATAAATACAGTATAACATAGATACAATATAAGAATTAAATATATATGAGGATACAGATAAAAATATAATAATGTACATCACAGATACATATGCAATATGACACGATCCTACTCCATGGAGCTAAACACATACAGACATCAGAGAGAATGACCCGCAAAATCTATTAGTACCATGGCTGCCCAACCAAACTATTCTGCGGTCTCACGTTGCGTCTATAGCCCACAGTCACATGGCGTGGTGTAGCACACTATCTAACGTCGTGTCACTACAGGCAATGTACTATTAGACTTTATAAGATCTCGATTAAGTATAGTGCGTGTCGAGTCCATTAGTGTGTTGCCAGTTACCACAGCCTAGAGGAGCGACCAATTGTCCACAAATGGAATAATCCGCACACTAATGTCTCCAAGTCCATAAAGTAATGAACCTAACTACGCTTATCACACTGACAATACAGTGTGATTCACCTCGTCAATCAATCCACCAAGATTGGCATTAACTCAATGCATGATCAAAAATTACCACAATACCCTCAATGGTATAAATATACGTATTTACGCAAATGCCCTCAATGGCAAAAATTCCAAATATGCCCTCAATGGAAAAAATTATGAAAATGCCCTCAATGGCAAATCTCATATATATACAGTATGTCCTACTTGACAGTACTATTTCACAATCTGTCCGGGTCCATCACTTTGGCCCGACAATAAAAAACTTGTTGTTTTCGTCAATCGCGTAGAAATTTTATCGCGTTTTCAAAATTGCATCATTTTTAGAAACGTTTTTAAATCGCGTAAATATATTTTACTGTTTTTAAAATCGCGTACTATTTATCAAACGTTTTCTCAATCGCGTAAGATTTTTAAATCATTTTCTTGTCTGAATTCCTTAAAAATTACTTGTTTAAATAAAAGTAAAATAATATTTAATATGTTTGAATTACGTAGAATATTTTTCATACCGTATATGATATAATAGATATCTTTTCTATCTTATTTGTCTGTTTTAACAAAAATTGACAGTATTTTGCTTAGAAAATGTATGATAATGGTTTTCTAAGTTTTCTGTAAAAAATCATTTGATTTATATTTTAACCATTTATTTATACTCTTGAAAACCACTAACGTGCTTCAAAACATAAAATGAGCTCTACGTTAGAAATTTTACAAAAGCTATTGTATTTCCTTCTAAACATTAAAATCATTAGTTTTAACTTCTTAAACTTAATCTAATCATTTTTATTCCTCAAAATTCATTGTAATAAATTTCCTTTTAGCATTATTACCTAACCTTTGTTGAAAAACAATTTTAGAAATAAAAACCTTCACATTTGGCATGTTGGCCGAATTACTCTATTTCCCTCATTTGATCCATAAATTCATTATTCTCTCTTTAAAAATACTTTGTATCTTGTCAATTTTCCTAATTCAATTAAATCTAGAGGTGGCAAAATGGGCTAACCCGCCCCGCCTCACCTGCCCCGCCCCGCCCCGCATTCAACCCGCAAAAATGCGGGGCGGGGCAGGTTAGCCCGCTTTGGAAAATGGGTTGGAAGAGTCAACCCACCTCGCTTTAGTGCGGGTTGGCGGGTTGACCGCATAAAGAAAAAAATGAAAAAAAAAGTAAGTGAGTTGATCTTAAAAAACAAAACAAAATGTATAAAAAATAATAAAAAATCATAAAAATTTAAAAATAGAAAAATTATAATTTATAGAGATTAAAAAATAAAATAAATAAAATAAATTTAGTATCATACCCATAAAAATATCACAAACACAAATAATAAGACTAATTTGTAACACTTTTTTAAAAAAACTCAACCCGACGGGCCAACCCGCACCCGCCCCGCTTAACCCGCGGGTTATGCGGGTTGGAAATAAAAAATGGGTTGAAATCTTGAACCCAACCCGCAAAAAAATAGCGGGTTGGCGGGCTAACCCAACGGGTTGAACCCGTTTTGTCAGCTCTAATTAAATCACTCTTCTAGAAAATTGTTGAGAACATTTTGGTTCTCCTTTTATGTTGAGGTCGTGAGCCTTGATGTTGTGTTCTTTGGAACACTCATGCAATTCTTAGCATGTTATTCACATCCTACTAATTATCCATGCATTTCTAATACATACAATATTTTTAAAGCTTGTAGACATGCAATTTAATACAAATCACAAATAGGAAAGCTAATAACAAATAATACAAAAGAATCCTTATGGATTCTACAATCACAAACAATTCCATTTTCTTACCACCACCCAAGGATGATAAGATTTAAGTCTTCCTCTTACCTTAAGTGAAGACAAACACTCTTTCACTCCTTCTAGGGTTTCGGTTTTCACCCTCCAAAGTCACCTATCAAACTTAAACAATTTCTACAAGTTACCAACAAGAAAGAAAGCTTAAACCATGGATCAATCATGGCTTAGAACCTTGAAAAAGAATTTAGAAATGAAAAACAAGGATTTTCACCTTCAAGGTAGAATCTTCAAAGTAGTTTTTCAAGCTCAAGATGATGGATTTTGCAAGAACTCTCAACTAGAGATATTCTTAGAATTGTGTTTAGGTTTAGAAAAGTTGGTTAGAAGGAATTTTGGGTGGATGGATGGTGAAGAATGGTGCTTGGCCGAATGGACCTTCAAAGAAGCATCAATGGAGTTTAGTATTTTTGGAAGAGAGAGAAGAGAGAAAGTGTTAGAAAATTAAGTGGCACTTGGCCGTAGACATCATGCAAGGGAGGTGTCCCCTTGGTTGGCTCCATCCAAGCCCTAGAAATGATGAATGGTGAGGATTAAAACTTGATCACCAAGCTTAACTCTCATTGGCTAATCCAAGCCTTGTCATTAAGCCTAGTCATTAAGCCTTGTCACTAATTAAGCCTAGTCACTAAGCCTTGTCATTAAGCCTAGTCATTAAGCTACTACTCTAAAACGTTAACTGTTTCGCTAAATGTGGGTCCCGCAAAACATTTCTGGGTCCATTACTGCTTATTTGCACTGGCTAATAAAATAATATTATAATAATATAGAATTATTTTATTACACAGTTAAATCCTAAAAATTAAAAGATTACTAACCGTATCATTCAGAATTGGGTTTAGTATGATCCCCTAGTTCCGAATAATTAAAATAAGATTTTTCCGGCCCGGAAAATATTATTTTCCTGTCCCAGAGCAAATCACACAAAAAGTTCAAATAAAATCACAGACAGTAAAATAAAATTGTATTTCATACAGAAAAACAACAAACAGTACAAAAAGGACATAACAGTCATTTATCCTAAAGTTGAAAAACAGAAAACAGTACATTCAGGACACAACGATAATTCACCCAAAAGTTTAGGGTGTTACATGAGGTACCTTGTTCGCAAAGAGGGTGAGGTATCCCTCAAGATTGTAAAGGGTAAGGTATCCCTTGAAGTTGAGGCTTAAGCACAAAGGGTGAGGTATCCTAAGGTGTGGTGGGTGCTCTATTATGTAAAGGTTACAAGTACCTATTGAAGCTTGAAGATATAGTGGAAAATCTCGAGTGATTGTTTGAGGACTGGACGTAGGCCACAAGTGGATTGGTAGCTGAACCAGGATAAATCTTGTGTTTGATCTTCTCAACTCCATCTCTTTACATTTGTGCCTTAATTATATATGCTTGAGTTGAATTTGATATCTAACTTATTTACTTGATTTATCCTATAGCCCAAGTAGTATTTTTGAAATCTCTAATAGTCGCACCTTTGTTAAACTTATTCCACTGCATTTATTAATTGAGTTATTCAAAATGCTTAATTTCTCAAAGGTGTTTTAAAATTTGTAATCAGCCAATTCACTCCCCTCTTGGGTGATGGTTGCCGTGGTTAATAAGTGGTATCAGAGATTCATGCTCTGTTGAAAGCTTAACTGCTTAGAGTTAAAGATCCTTGTTTGTTGGTAACCATTAAAAAGCTTTTCAAAATGGAAGGTTTTGAAATTAGTAAACCACCATTCTTTGATGGTGTGCATTTTGTTTATTGGAAAGCTAGAATGGAATTATATATACAATCTATTGATCTTGATTTGTGGGATGTTGTGCTTGATGAATTTTCTCCTAAACCAAAACAAGATTTGAATGCTTATAACAAAAAATGCTTTTCCTTTAACATCAAAGCAATGCAAATGTTGAGAAGTAGTTTGAATGATGATGCTTATGCTAGAATTAAGAGTTGCTCTAGTGCTAAAGATATATGGGATGCTCTTGATGCTATTTATCTTGCTAACAATGATTTTGTGCATAAAGTTGTATATAGAAAGCAAGAAGAGCAAAAGCCATTGAAGGAAGCTTGTCATGAAAAATATTCTCAAAAGGATGTGCGAACTATTGAAGGGAGTCAAATGCCTCTTGATGATGATGATGCTCAATTTAAAGAAGAGGCAAAGCAAGATAAACTTGATGTGGAAGAAGGTGATTCCCTTAAAGAGCCAAGCATGCTAGAAATTGAGATTACTTCCTATATGGCTAAAAAGGACTTTGAGGTAAATGATGCTAAACTAGATTATAGTCCTTCTTATTATGAGCTACAATGTGCATATGATGAAATATATGATGGCTTGTTGATTTTAGAAAATAAAAACTTATCTTATTTGGAAAACATTTCCTCCATTGAAAATGATATTGAGACTTTGAAAAATGAATATGCTTTTCTTGATGAGGAAATGCCTTTGAAATGTGAAACCTCAACTTCTTGTGAAAAATGTATTGATTTAGAAAATCATGTTGAGGACTTATATTCTGAATTTGTCAAAGCTAATGATTCTAATTGCTTACATTCTATGTTTGTTAATGAGAATAAAATTGATGTTATTCCACATAAAAATTCAAGCAAGGCTTATGGCAAAAATAATATAGAATGTAATAACAACAAAAGGCTTAAGTTTTCCAAAGATGATCTTCAAAGGACCAAACCATCCTTAAATTCAATTGTTTGCAACTTTTATGATCATCTAGGACATATTTCTCATTTATGCAATTATAGAAGAAATTATTATATGAGAAATTGTATGGTATGGGTTCCTAAAGGTCTTAAAGGCCCTATTACTTACATTCAAGGACCCAAGATGAAGTGGGTACCAAAATGTCCTCCTAGTGTTTCAATTATGCAGAAAATTTCTCAAAAGGATGTGTAACACCCCTTTGGAGGATGTCACACATAAAAGAAAATAAAATAAATAGAAATAAAATCTACCCAAGTTGCGGAATATTTGTTAAAATTATTACGGGTTGTAAAAATAATTCCTGATAGACTGAAGTATGTAATAAAAAGATAATACGAAAAATACGAAATAAAAAAAAAACATCATCACTAATAATATACATATGGTTAAGTTATAAACCTGTACATATAATTTACAACTAAGACTACAACTATTTAAACAAAAACAAGAAAGAAAGCAATAAAAGAGTTAATATATACAGACATACGCTGACGCGCCCAAAAAAAAACATCATGATTATCTAATCCTCTGATGGATCACTCTCGGTGTGAAAATGATCATCAGGAGATAAATATCCCTGATGTCTCGACACACGGCGATAACGGGATCGCGCAGTCGATACGATGCTTATCTCACTAGGCTCAGGGTTTTCAGCACCCCAATAACGCCTAATGGATAAGGGTAACTCTAAATGCAGAAAAAACGTCGTCGTCGAAATCGGATCTCCATCAAACTGATGACGTAGAATCACAGTCATACGTCCAGCATAGGTAACAGAAGCACGATCTCCTCGTAAATGCCAAGCTATATCACCTCCATGGAATACCAGCTCTACGAACCCCAAAAATGCAGGCGTCGCCATCCCCCACACAATCAATCCAGAGGGTATGGATGATCGGATGGTTCTTGCTCGTAAACCGATCGTCGGCTCATTGACCTTCCTCTTCCTCGTGGTACACGATCTCAAGAGGTTGTTCCTCTTCTTCCTCTTCAAACTCTTTACCGCATAAAAATAAATAGAGAATAGACACATACAATAAAGAGGTAAGACAACATAAAATCATCGCAACATGGCAAATAAGAAGACGACAAATAACAATTACACAGTTTATACAATATGAAGAAGCTATAACAGTAATACATATTAAATATCCTAGGGTTTCAGAACATCATAGACAGATCACAAATAGAGAAAATCACACAGATAAATCAATCTCACAGATAAGATAAGATAAGAAATAGACAACTAACATAAAAATTATCAGATAAATATAAATAGAGAAAATGTAAAAACATCTAAGATGTTACCAGATAAAGATAAATAGAGAAAATGGAATATGATCCAAGATATACTCAAATACACCAAAACACAACCCTACTCCATGGAGCTAAACCCAAACAGATATCAGAGAGAATGACTTGCAAAATCTATTAGTACCACGGCTGCCCAACCAACTATTACGCGATCACACGTTGCGTCAATAGCCTACGACACTGGGAATCCACCATCCAGGCGTAGTATAGTTCACAGTCTTCCGTTGTGGCACTATAGGCAATGTACTACTAGACTTTACAAACCTCGATTAAATATAGTGAATGTCGAGTTCATTAGTGTGCTATCGGTTTACCACGGCCCAGCGGAGCTACCAACTCGTCACACGTGGGATCCCGTACACTAAAGTCTCCAAGTTTATTAGAACAATAAACTACACTACACTTATCGCATCGACAACACGATGTGATTCGTCTCATCAACCCAAAACACCAAAAATCGGTATAAAGACAAAACATAATTCCAAATATATGAAATTACGAAAATGCCCTTAAGATAAAAATATATGCCCTCAATGGCGTAAAGCTCATGACGGGTTCACTTTTTCCCGACAAATAAATAACCTCAAAACCTCATACGGGTTCACATTTTCCCGACAGCGAAAAATAAATACGGTAACGGTCAATCGCGTAGAAATTTTATCGCGTTTTTGAAATCTCGTCGTTTTTACAAACGTTTAAAAATTGGGTAAAGATATTTTTCTGTTTTTAAAATCGCGTAGCATTTTTAATACGTTTTCTCAATCGCGTAGGATTTTTAAATCATTTTCTTATTCGAATGCCTTTAAAATTACCATTTAAACAGATAGAAATAATATTTAGTACATTTAAACTACGTAGAATAATTTTTCATACCGTATACTGTCATTAGGATATTTTGACTATCTTATAAGTTCATTTTTACTAAAAATTGACAGTATTTTGTTTAGAAACTTATAATAATGGTTTTCTAAATTTTCCATAAAATTTCTGTTTACCTAATTTTTAACCATTTCATTAAATTCTTTTTGAAATCTCTAACATGCTTCAAAACCAAAAGTGAGCTATATGTTAGAAAATTTCTTAACATTATCTTGTATTTCCTTCCTAATGATAAAATTATGAATTTTAACCCTTTAGACTTACTTCTAATCAATTGGTTCCTTCATAAATCATTATAGAAAATTTCTTCTTAACTTGTATTGTTTCTTTTAATTGAAAAAGGTTTAGAAACAAGTTTTTAAAATCATGAATTCCTATAGTGGCATGTTGGCCGAATTTTTATAAAACTTTTGAAATTGATTTCCAAAATGTCTTTCACCTTTTAAATCATATCAAATGTATTCTATAGTCTAAGTTCATTAAATCATTTTAGAAAATAGTTATCTATAGTCAATTTAATCCTTTAGGCATGTTGGCCCCAAAATACTAAGTTTGTACCATTTGATTTCTAAATGCATTTTTCTTTGATCAAATCAATTAGAAACTTTCTTGATTCTCCTAGGTTAATTAAGCTACACTTTAGGAAAAATCAAGAGAACATTTTGGTCCTCCAAACTTGTCATTGCCGTGAGCTATTGGATTGTGTTCTTTGGAACACTCATGCAAACTTACACATGTTATTCACATCCTAAACCTTATCATACAATTTCTAACACATGCATTATATTTCTAACATATGCAAAATATTTCTAACACATGCAAAATATTTTCTAACACATACAACCTAAATTAAAGCTTGTAGACATGCATTCAAAAACTAATAGACATGCAAAATTATTACAATTACCAAATAAGAAAGCTAATAACAATTACCACATAAACTACTAGCAACCACAAAATTAACAAATACACACATAAATAACACATGACCACCGAATCCTTATGGATTCTACAACATCACAAATAACTCCATCTTCTTACCACCATCAAGGGATGATAAGAATTGTCTTCCTCTTACCTTAAATGAAGACAAAAACTTGCTTTCTCACCTCCTTAGGTCACGTTTTTCACTCCACCAAACACCTAAAAATTTCAAACAAAACCTACATGTTACTAACCATGAAAAGAAGCTAAACCATGGAAAAATCATGGCTTAGAACTTTGAAAAAGAAGAGAGAAAAGAAAAGTATGAAATTTCACCTTCTAGGTAAAACTTCCAAGGTTGGTTTCCAAGCTTTAGATGGAAGAATTTGAAGAAACTCCCAACTACAAAGGTTCTTAGAATGGTGTTTAGATTAAGGAAACTTGATTAGAAAAATTTTTGGATGGTTGGATGGTGTAGTTTGTGTCTTGGCCGAATATGGTGGAGAAAATGGGCAAGAATGGTGGCTAGGGTTCTTGATGAGAGAGAAGAGAGAAAGTGATGAAGACAAAGTGATATTTTGGTCACCAAAGGCCTCTTGGCCGTGGACTTGATGTGGGGTGCAAGGTGGGCACCTTGCTTGGCTTCATCCAAGCCATTGGATGAATCAAAGGCTAAGATTAAGCCTTGGTGAGCAAGCCTTCTTCTCATTGGTTAGCTTATGGTGACTCACATGCTGAGTCACACAGTGTATTTAATTTTCTACTGAGTCACTAATGAGTCACTTTCTCGAAAGTTTTACGACCTACGGTGATTAATTAAGCTACCGATCTAACTGTTTCGCTAATTGTGGGTCCCGCAAAATATTTAGGGTCCACAATACTAAAACATATCGACTTATAAAATAATATTATAATAATATAAAATTATTTTATTTGACAGTTAAATCCTAAAAATTAAAAGATTATTTTTAGTCTCATTCAGAATCGGGTTAAGTAAGATCCCCCAATTCTAAATAATCAAATAAGATTTTCCCCGGCCCGGAAAATATTATTTTCCTGCCTCGGAGCAAATCACACAAAAAGTTCATATAAAATCACAGACAGTATTTTCTGGCATTAAATCAAGAAGAAAACAATTAAAAACAGACAAAAACAGAGAAAACAGTACGTTCGGGACGTAACGGTCATTTTCCCGTTTTTTCCCACAACGTAGGTAATCGTCCAAAACGTTCAAATAAAATATCCAGCAGTATTATTTAGCTGTATATCTTTCGAGAAAAATTAATACAATAGTTCGAAAAATTTTTATTTTACCGTCTCGAAACAAACTACGTAAAACGATCAAATAAAATTTGAACCTCTGTATTATCGTAGTTGTTTTCATACGTAAATCGAGAACAGTAAAAACAGGGACACACGGCGGTCATTCATACAAAAGCATGAAAAATGTAAAACAAGTACATTCAAGAATATTTTCTAAAAATTGGGGCGTTACAACTCTCCCCAACAAATAAAAATTTCGTCCTCGAAATTCGGTGTTCATCCGAACAAATGAGGATACTTGATCCTTCATTTTATCTTCCGGTTCCCAAGTAGCTTCACCCGTCACATCATTCCATATGACTTTCACCTGACTCGATCATCTTCCTCGAAGCTGCTTTACCTTTCTGTCCTCTATCCTGACAGGTAAAGTTTCGTAAGTCAAATTCTCCTTTAATTGTACGTCATCCGGTTGTATAACATGTGTCGGATCTGGCATATACTTCCGTAACTGAGACACATGAAACACATCATGCAAATTAGATAGAAACGGCGGCAAAGCAATCTGATACGCTACAGGACCAATACGTCGGATAATCTGATATGGTCCAATGAATTTAGGAGTAAGCTTCTTAGACTTAATTACTCTTCCGACACCAGTCGTAGGAGTAACTCTCAGAAACACATGCTCACCCTCCTCAAATTCAAGAGGTCGCCTTCGCTTATCCGCGTAACTCTTTTGTCTGCTTTGCGTCGTCCTCATCTTCTCTTGTATCATCTTGACTTTATCCGTAGTTTGTTGTACTAGCTCCGGTCCAACAATCGTACTTTCTCCATCTTGATACCAAATAACGGCGTTCGACATCGTCTTCCATACAATGCTTCATAAGGTGCCATTCCGATGCTTGCGTGAAAACTATTGTTGTAGGTGAATTCTATCAAAGATAAAAATTCATCCCAACTTCCCCGTTGTTCCAAAACACAAGCACGCAATAAATCCTCCAAAGATCGTATAGTTCTTTCGGCCCGACCGTCACCGGCGGATGATACGCTGAACTCGGCCGTAACTTAGTTCCCATAGCTTCTTGTAGACTTCGCCAAAATCTTGACGTAAACCTCGGATCACGATCAGAAATTATACTTGTCGGTACACCATGTAGTCTGACAATTTCACTGATGTATAACTGGGTTAATCTTTCCAATGAATATTTGATATTGATCGGTAAGAAATGAGCCGATTTCGTAAGTCTATCGACTATAACCCATATTGCGTCATGACTTCTCCTCGTCTTTGGCAAACCAGTAACGAAATCCATAGAAATGCTGTCCCATTTCCATTCTGGAATCGATAATGGTTGCAACATCCCAGCTGGTCTTTGGTGTTCAACTTTCGACTTTTGACAAACTAGACAAGTTGACACGCATCTAACCACATCACCCTTCATTCCATGCCACCAGAATAACTTCTTCAAGTCTTGATACATCTTTGTTATGCCTGGATGCATACTCAACAGACTAGTATGGGCATGTTTCACAATATATCTTCTCAGTTCTCGGTTACGAGGAACACAGACTCTACCCCGAAATCTCATAATTCCATCGTTCCTTCCTTGAACTCTAGTGTCTCGCCTTGTTTCATTTGCTCCCTTATTCCTTGCAAAAATTTATCGGCATTTTGCTTTTCCTTTATGTCTTCCATCAGCTCGCTCGAGATAGTAACCATGCTAACACAGATCTTCCCTGGTTTCAACTCAACAAATGACCACTCATCTCTAAACTGTTCAATGAGCTCTTTTTCTTTAATCATTAGCGCAGAAACACTAATAATTTTCCTGCTCAAGGCATCGGCCACGACATTCGCCTTACCAGGATGGTATAAAAGTTGAAAATCGTAATCGTTCAGAAATTCCAACCACCTTCGCTGCCTCATATTCAGCTCCTTCTGGTCGTACAAGTACCTCAAACTCTTGTGATCACTGAATATGTTGAACGTTGCTCCATAGAGAAAGTGTCTCCATATCTTCAAAGCAAAAACTACCGCAGCCAATTCCAAATCATGCGTAGGATAATTCTTTTCATGAATCTTCAATTGTCGAGAAGCATACGCCACCACATTCCGGTCTTGCATCAACACGCATCCTAGTCCTTGATAAGAAGCGTCACAATACACATCGAAAGATTTCGTCGAACTGGTAGGATTAACACCGGCGCAGTTGTTAACCTTTTCTTCAACTCTTGAAAACTAGCTTCACGTTCTTCCGTCCATTCGAAAGCTTGATTTTTCCTCGTTAGTTGTGTAAGCGGTCCAGCAATCTTGGAAAAACCTTCAATAAATCTCCGATAATAACCAAAGAAGTCCAACAAAACTTCGAACTTCATTATCGTCTTAGGTCTCTCCCACTGTAAAACAGTCTCCACTTTCGATGGGTCCACCGCTAAACCTTCTTTAGAAATCACGTGACCAAGAAATTGAACTTCTTCCAACCAGAACTCACACTTAGACAACTTCGCATACAATTGTTTCTCCCTCAAAATCTGAAGAACAACACTTAGATGTTCAGCATGCTCTTCCTTCGATTGAGAATAGATCAGAATGTCATCGATAAAGACAACGACAAATCTGTCTAGATATGGACGAAATATCCTATTCATATAATCCATAAATATGGCAGGAGCATTCGTCACCCCGAATGGCATTACCTGATACTCATAATGTCCATAACGAGTTCGAAAAGCAGTTTTCGGCACGTCTTCCCCTTTTACACGAATCTGGTGATAACCTGATCGTAGATCTATTTTGGAAAATATCACAGCTCCTCTCAATTGATCCATCAAATCGTCGATTCTTGGAAGCGGATATTTATTCTTGATAGTCACCTTGTTCAATTGTCGATAGTCCACACAAAGTCGTGACGTTCCATCCTTCTTTTTGACCAAAAGTACTGGTGCACCCCATGGGGAAACACTAGGTCGTACAAATTCTTTTTCCAACAGTTCTACCAATTGCTTTTTCAGCTCCTCCAACTCTACTGGCGACATACGATATGGTGCAATTGAGATAGGACCTGTTCCCGGTACTAAATCAATTGAGAACTCGATCTCCCGCTCAAAGCAGTAAACTGTGTACATCTTCGGGAAAAACATCCAGGAAAATCGTTGACAACATGAATAGTATTCACATCCTTCTCATTCTTAACTTCTAGAGAAGACAATACCATATATCCCTCGCGCTCCATTTCTCAATAAAGACTTGACCTTAACAGCAGTTAAGAATCCAGACTCTTCTTCCTTAGGAAAAACTATAGTTTTCTTCGCACAATCTATAAGGATATGGTTAGAACATAACCAGTCCATCCCTAAGATTACATCTATCTCAATGAGAGGCAAACAAATCAAATCAACCAAAAACAAACGGCCCTTCACAACAATAGGACAATCCAAACAGACCTTAGAAGTAACTACAGGTTTAGCAGTTGGTGTAGATACATCCAACATAACATTCAGAGAAGACATAGGCAACTTCAACCTTTCCACACAATCATATGCAATAAAAGAGTGTGTAGCACCCGAGTCATACAAGACAGTCAGAAGATTACCTCCAATGTCTCCTTCTCCCTGAATAAGATCATCAGACTTAGAAATCTCAGATCCCACCATTGTATACACTCGTCCTCCAGATCTCGGTTGAGTACTTCCAGATTTTTGCTGATTAGCTTTAACATACCGAACAGCAGGTTTCCTCTCCGGCTGTGGACAATCCTTTGCTATGTGCCCAGGTTGTTTACAATTGAAACAAACTGCACCTTTAACTGTACACTCGGGAGAAATATGACCTTTCTTCCCGCACTTAAAACATGTTGGCGTAAACGCCACCCTCTGTCCAGCTCCACTACCACTTGCACTTCCACTAACAGATGGTCGTTGAGATTGACTTCCTGTTGGCTTGATATACGGCTTACGCTGAAACCGATTGGCATTACTACCTCCACCTCTCTGGAACCTTGTCGGTCCAAAATTCCGATTCCTTTGATCTCTAGATGGCTCCAACTCTTCAAGTCGAGCACAAGCATCCACCAACGCATGAAACTGAGTCATCCTCAAAGATACCACTCCTCGTTTCAGTTCCACCCTTAAACCTGATTCAAACTTCCTGCATCTCCACACATCATCTTGTCGTGTTTGAGCATAATCTGAGAATTGAGACAAACTCTCAAATTTTGTGGCATACTCATTCACCGTCATATTCCCCTGTCGCAACCCAAGAAATTCCATTTCCTTGGCATGCCTAGCACTTGCAAGAAAATATTTATCCAGAAAAGTATTAGAAAACACTTCCCAGGTGATCTCAGTCCCTTCAGCTTGCAACACTCGGCGGATTCCTCTCCACCAATGTTCTGCATCTCCTCTCAGCATGAAAACAGCATAAGTTACTTTCTTTTCATCTGTACATCTCATCCCCTCAAATATTCTCTCTAAATCTTGCATCCACTGACTCGCTTTCTCCGGATCCACCTCGCCTCTAAATTGTGGCGGATTATGACGCCTAAATTCGATAAATTTAGGGCATCACCGTAGCATCTTGTTTGTTGGTCGCTTCTCAAATTTTTCGAGTTATCACTTCACCATCCGCCGCATAGCCTCAAGAAGAACCAACATCGGGTCCTCATCTCGATTTACGTTAGCACGTCCTCTACCTCTACCAGCCA